>OW026321.1:4786542-7186542 GCA_932273695.1 Apotomis betuletana | reverse complement strand
TTTTTGGTGCGTGCTGTGATTGTGTAGTTTTAAACAAAACTGCGGTATTTCTGTGTATACAAAATCGTTTATAGCTTTAAATGTGCACTTAAAAACACAAAATCTTTCCTATTGTGCTTGAGTTATGTTTTGCGCGTGTTCCGTATTATAAAAGTGAGTGTTTATAACGTTCCTCCACGAATTTTGTTTGCTACTTATATTTTTCACATTGATGACCTCACTTGATTTAATCTTAGCATAGAGGTGATGTGAAATCGTTATCTAGATGCCGAGTATCTAGGCTGTAATTCGAGTCTTCAATTGAGTGTATAAAACGGTATGATGTACTATTGACCTAATTTAACGTATGGGTTAATATTCTTGGTTTTCATCTTGTTCGCTCCACCCAAGCATGCCCCAATGCTGTTAATCTATTTACGAACTGTTATTAGTTAATCTATGATTCACCTCGAAATAAATTTATGTTCTGGTTTGCTAAACCAAAACTGCTGTAATAAATACCTTTTTTTTTATAAGATTTAGTCAATAGTCTAATATTTTTTTTATGAATATGATATTGTCTAAGTTATAGTGGTCAATTTCATATTCTCATTAGCACATATATTCTAATTGGTTTTTAATGTCGTCAATATCTTATTATATTTAATAACAGTCCACCAAATAGATGACTCTTTGTCATGCTAGCTTTAAAAATTAGGGCACTCATTTACTGAAAGCCCCACCCAACTATTATTAATGCTGTTGAACCATAAAGTAATTAATTAAAGTTTTTACTTGGATAGTAATGAACACATGAAGTAATACAGCAATATTTTTTTGTGTGTTTTTTAATTAAAGTAGTTACAATGTAGGTACATGTACAGTCAAGGAAACTGAAATGCATACCTTTTTGACCCTTATTGTCACCGTGACAAGAGCGTAAAAGGTACATGTTTGAATTTTCTTGACTGTACGTTTAGAGAGACTATAAAAATGTGAGGAATGCGGTATCTTATTCTAACAGGCTCCGAGGAGTTCCATACCTTTTTTGTATTTATTATTTATTGTAATACTGTTCAAGGCCTTTTAAACCAAGTTTCAAGATATGAAATTTATGATGGACACTTGATAGACAGTAATGACTAGCTAAGCTGAGTCATGTTATGCATTTTTATCTTATATACTGTTATGTGTTTGGAGATATGACTATACTTAATATCATAGTAATGTGTAACATAAAATTATCTGGAGGAATGTTGTAAGACGTCTCATAACTTTCAGTACACTGAACAGGCTTAGTAAAATTGCATAATTTCATGTTAAATTCTAAGTAACGTAAGAGTTATCCACAATATAAGGTTTCTATTATGGTTCTAATGATTTACAAAATAAATTATATAGAATTTATCTCATATAGAAATTGTATTAATATGTATGTATACCCAAATATTTTCAAGACGGAAGTGAGCAAACAATTTAAAACTATTTACAAAAGCACAAAACACTTAACAAATTTGCAGGTAGACAATTAACATCTCTGATTCATGATGTCATAATACCTGTGTAATCATACATCATGGCCACAGCCTCAGCTTCTTAGTTGTATTCTTACATTTATACACGCTAACTGTGTGTTACGTTAACTAACTACAATATTATGTTTAGTGTTATAAAACAAGCACAATAGGAAAGTTTTGATTGGAAATAAATAGTAAATTAACTTTAGTCCGCAGCAAAAATGTCGTAGCGAAAACTAAACGCATAAAAGTGAAGTGTGCACATAAAAAGACCTCGCCATGGCGGGTCAAAATGGCGGCAATTTTGGCGCGCTTTTACAAGGCGCGGGGAAACAGCTCTTGAATCAGGGAGGGCAGGCGTTGCTCCAATACGGGGCTCAAGCTATTGGTAACATCATCAATGAAGTGTTCCAGAAGAAAGAGGTTGAGCAGAAGCGGTTTCTGCCGAGCATCAAGAATTATAAAGTGGTATGTAATTTTGTATGGTTTTAAGTTAAAAAGTGAGCTAGATTTTCAACATAAATGATGGTTAAAGAAATGTGATACCAACAAGAAAGTTACTCATAAGCCTAGCACTGAGAGTAATATTTGTTTTTGCGCTTTATGATTTTACTCAATGATTTTTTTTAAATAAATGGTAAGGGTTAGGATGTCAAGATATATAATGATATTATTAGTTACCACATCCGGGTTACGCTTCTATGCTGTTAACAATATAGGCAAGTTCACATACTTTTTTGCTTTAAGAACTGTACCATGTAAATGTATGTATAGTGGAAATATGTACTCAAGTCTACTTAATACATGCATTCTATGTGGGTAGACACCTAATTGTGTAATCAAACATGATCAATAAGAAGGCTCCTAATGTCTTCGACCTTAGTTTTGGGCTCCCAGCCTCCCACTCAGGTTATTGACTCTTTTCTTTTAGTCTCGAGATCTCAACAGGGTACTGAATACTGATTCATGATAAATTTTTAATGCATAAATCTTTTTAGATAGTTTCTTTTTAAATAGTTTCTTCAAAAAAAATCCAAAGAACAAGTGGACCTGGGTTTCGCCAGACGGATCATACAAGAATGAGATTGACTATATTGCAACTAATAATAGAAAAGTGTTCCAAGACATAAGCATTTTAAACCAGTTCAACTTTAATACCAATCATCGAATGGTGAGAGCAGCGATAAACAATAAGGAACCAAGAAAAAGTAGAAACAAATTCAATGCAGCAACTAAAGTCATGAGCAACAATATTAATGTATACAACCCAAAAAATAACACAGACGAATTATATAACACTCAGTTAAAGAAAATTTATGGATCATGCAAAAAACCTACAAAAAACAAAATAGAAAAAATTGGAACAGAGACCAGGCTATTAATTGAACAAAGAAAGGAGATATTAAAATTTGGAAAAGACAGAAAAAATCTTAAGAACATTGCAGAATTAAGTAAAAAAATTTGTAATTCCATTAAAAAGGACCGAATGAAGAGAAGGACAACTGTGCTAAACCACCATATTAAAAAGACTGGAGGAGTTAAAAAAGCCTTAAAAGAATTAAAAGAAACAAAACAATGGATACCAAATCTTAAAAATAAAACAGGAAAGCAAGAAAGGACAAGAAATAATATAATCAAAACCGCAACAGATTTCTATAAGAATCTCTATACAGCAGAAGACAGTACCCCGACCCCGAGTATAAATCTAGTAGATGACGAGACCGAGTTCATACCACCATTCCTTCAGTCAGAAGTTGAAAAAGCAGTTAACTCTCAAAAAACCGATAAGTCACCAGGACCAGACCAGATAACAAATGAGATGATCAAATTTTCTATAACTATTCCGGAAAACTTGAGAAAACTCACAGAGATATATAACACTGTTTTAAGTTCGGAACTTATACCATCTCAATGGACCAAGAGCGTCATTATACTACTACATAAAAAAGGAGACAGAAGCACGATTGAAAACTATAGGCCTATAAGCCTTATGTCCAACATCTATAAAGTGTTCTCTAAATTGATGCTAAAAAGAATAGAAAGTATACTGGATGAACAACAACCCATGGAACAAGCTGGCTTTAGAGCGGGATTCTCAACTGTCGATCATATGCATGTTATAAAGCAACTTATAGAAAAATGTCAAGAATACAGAAAGGCTTTGTACATTGCATTCGTAGACTATAGCAAAGCATTTGACTCGATCAACCATGGTTCGCTTTGGAAAGCTCTAATCCAGCAAGGAGTGCCAAAGAAATACATACGCTTAATTAAAAACATATATTCGAATAGCACAGCACAAATAAAATTAGAAACAGTTGGCGAAGAGTTCCCAATAGCTAGGGGGGTAAGACAAGGAGACCCATTGTCACCTAAACTATTCTCTGCCTTACTGGAGGACATATTTAGAGACCTTCAATGGGATACGCTTGGCATAAATATTAACGGCTGGATGCTAAACCACTTGAGGTTTGCGGACGATTTAGTCCTGGTAGCCGACAACGCTCAGACGCTACAACACATGCTACAACAGCTGACAGAGGCAAGCAGAGTAGTCGGTCTTACCATAAATAAATCAAAAACTAACATAATGACAAACAGAGAAGAAAAGACCATAGTAGTAGATAATGAAAATATAGAATATGTACAGAACTATACTTACCTAGGACAAATTATAGCATTCAAAGACCAGACGACTTTAGAAGTAGAGAGAAGAGTATCAAGTGCTTGGAAAAGATTCTGGTCGCTTAAGGAGATACTCAAGAGTAAGCACTTTCCAATGTCAGCCAAGAAAAAAGTTTTTAACTTGTGTATCCTCCCATGTATAACCTATGGTTGCCAAACTTGGGCACTGACTCAGAAACATCTCCAAAAGCTTAGAACCTGCCAGAGAGGTATAGAAAGAAGTATGATGAACATCACATTAAAAGATCGTAAAAGAGCCGAAGAAATAAGAACAAAAACAAAAGTAGAAGATGTAATTAAGAAAGTAAGAAAGTTAAAATGGCAATGGACAGGACATATGACACGAGATAGTAAGGAAAAGTGGACTAAAATAATTACAGATTGGCAACCACGAGACGGTCACAGAAAAAGAGGTAGACCAGTTAAAAGGTGGATGGACGACATCAAGCAGGTGGGGGGTGCCACCTGGACCAGGAAGGCCATTGATAGGGATGAATGGAAGCAGCTGGGAGAGGCCTATGTGTCGGAAGACACGCCGAATACTGATCCGATGTGTTAGTTTTAAGTTTTAAGTAGATATGTATTTTAGTTTCGGCAATAAAGGCTATAATAATAAAATCTTTTTAGCTACCATTTATGGCGATACTCAATATCTAAAAAAACATACATATTTGATATTACATTTAAAAAGGGCCTCAATAAAATCTAAGAAGAGCAATAGGTAGGGTCTGGTATGAAATATATAATGAAACTTGAGTATCACTACATAGTATAAAACAAAGTCGCTTTCTCTGTCCCTATGTCCCTTTGTATGCTTAAATCTTTAAAAATACGCAACGGATTTTGATGCGGTTTTTTTTAATAGATAGAGTGATTCAAGAGGAAGGTTTATATGTATAATACATGCATAATTTATTAGCATTGCACCCGTGCGAAGCCGGGGCGGGTCGCTAGTATTCAATAAACATTATTAATAGTAGAAAAAGTAAAGGCATGTTAAAGGCATTGCATTGGCCACGATGCGACGTTGTATCGTCGAAATCCATAAATAACAAGATCCAAAATTAAAACAGAGTTTTCTATCTCACGTCTTTTTACGTATTTTCATATTACATTTTATTTCAGTTATAATTTTCAGTTTTCTGGCCTACTGTGTATTGTTTATACTACATGTTGTATCCAATACTTTAAAGGCTGATCTGATACTGTGAAAATTATTGTAAGGATTCTTAATGTTGTTTTTTAGTCGACTTCAAAAAAGGAGGATGTAATGAATAATTATTTCCTGTTAGTTTTCCTCTCATAAGTACTAGATAGACACATTCAGACCATGACAAACCCTAGTAACCTTGCTACAGTTACACAGCTATACATGCCTTATGTAATGTACAGATGGACAGATTGCTTGGAATATAGACATTACAAGCGAATTCTATTTACCGGTTGCGTCGTTAACAGCCATTAATGTGCAAATACAACTTTCATAACATACCTACTTGACTGCAGTGCTCGTTTGACAGAACCTGTTACCGAAACACGAAATCAAGATGAGATGGACAGATCGATCCTAGCAGGTCTGTCTAACTGTGACACGCGACTCTGACGCGCGACAAATACTATCTGTCACATTCCGTTCCATACCGTGTGATCAAGACAGGTGATGCTGAGTCGCGCGACAAGCCAAGTCGCGGCAAGATATGTTAGACCGGCACCTCTAGCATAACTGTCATTTATGCGACTATTTCTCGCGCGAGATAATTACCCGTCTCTATCTGTGCAGTAATGTGAGAGAGTGACGGGTAGCGATCTCGCGCGACAAGATTCGCGAAGCATAGTTGTGCTACACTGGCTGCTGGACATGCTGTGTACGGTTAGTGTCAAAACTAGCTGACGCTTTTGCTACTAACTTATATCAAAATGCCTACTAAAATTGACAGCTACTTTGATGCTGACTGTCCTGGTTCCCAAACGGAGATGCCATGACTTTTGGCGACCAGTGCGGCGAGCGTCATGAGCGCGACGGTCATACGAGTGAGCGAAACTCGCACAAAGCCGTGACATTTTGGAAACCTTTTCAACTCACGATGCAATTAAATTTAAGCCTTGTAATTCGGTACCCTAAACCGAAATTCGGTACAATAATACCAAATTGTATCTAGAAATTCTGGAGAAGAAAAAACAGAAACGTCTCAGGGTGTACTAGGGCGCTGTGGCGCACAGTAGAAAGCCTGGGTTTTGGTACTGATTCCTGTCCGTCTTTGTGCTAACAAAGACTTATCGTCACCCGTCACTCTCTCGGAGTACTGTACAGAAAGGGATAGGTAATACAGCAGAGAAAGAGTCGCGTGTCACAGTTGTGCTGGTGCGGTGGCATTAGACTGAGAGAACTGAAATAACCAAACCAAAAAAAGATAGGAAACCCGTAATGTATTTGTCTTCAAAACCCTATTATCAGATGGGAATACTACTGTGACGATAAAACATTTAAGAGGTCAAGATCCTATATGGTTTGTTCAGTGTATAGTATCCAATGTAGCAATCAAGTACTCATGGCACGTAGTACTAGATCGTGTCCTTACAAGACTGATAACGGAACACGCGACCTTTATTCGTAGAGTACCATGTAGCCTGACTAATTTAAATAGCCGAGTTTTTGAATGGATCTCATAGTAAGACACGGCCTTTTACATCACGGCAGTGTGCACTGTGACTCAGGTGGAAACGAATGTTAATGACGGCGCCAAACTGTTGTTTAATGACAATGACACTAATTTTACGTCACCCTGTACAGTTTCAATAGCTTTGTTACCTGTCTCTTTCTATTTAGTACTGTGCGAGGGATACTGAATGTGTCACGCGACATGCGAAGTCACAAAAGGTGTGTGTACGATGAGGAACTAGTTACGCTATATCATAATAAGATGTGTTGGTCGTCTGTTGTATTCACAAAAGTAGTACAATAGGGAGACCAAGTAAAAATCAAGCTACTAAAAACTGTGGTTATAAATATCTTATACAAACGTTGTTTGCAATGCATTAAATTTGGCTATAGGCTGCCTGTCTTCAAACGCGGAGCGCAGATGTATAAAATGGACCAATCATATTCCTCAAATTTAAATGCACTCCTTTTGGGCTTCACAAAGACGCAGCCTGATTGGTTCATTGGCTCCGCTCCGCTTCTCTGACATCCTTAAAATATCGCTTGAATGTGCGAGGAGCTAAGCGGTGTGCTATGAAAAAGTCTACCAATAGGAATAGATAGATAGATAAAAACTTTATTTCATCACCGACACCAACAGTAACATTAAAAGGAGACCTATAGCTAAGCATTTTTATAATTAGCAAAGAGCAAACAAACATTTAAGAAAATAGCACTTAAAACTAAGTACAAAGCTAGGTACATTTGTTTTTGTAACATCTAAAATCGAGAAATGTGAGTGGTATGAAATAGGCGCTGACTCAGCATAATACTGCGAAAAACGTAGCGCTGATCTTCCGCCAGTAACCTTTCTTGACTTCATATTCCTAATTATTTGTATAGAATCAGGGCCGGATTTAGAGGTGTGGAGGCCTCGGGGCAACAAAGGAGTGGAGGCCCCTTGGGCCCCAAATTATTTTCCAAATAAAATGATCAATTTTGCAGTTTGCACAAAACCAACGAACGACTTACGACTTACGACGAGACCTTAGCAAGTGACGTAGTGAGTGTTGTGTGCATGTGCAACCCGACATTTGACAATGTGCGTGAAAATGAGGGTAGACGTTCACCGTCGCCAGTGAGTGAACGTATTCTTAGTGTTACAATGTATATACGAGACCAAAGTACTTACGAGTACATGAGTTTGAAATAACTTAGTATAATATTTTTTTTTTCCAGACTTATTAGTCTTATAACTCCGAGCGGACAGTTGTAACAACAAAGCTGCCATAACAATTGTTGTTCCAATTGAAAATACCTTTCCAACGATATATATCTTGTTGCTATTGGAGGGTGGTCCCAGGCAGGTTGCATATATTTTTGCCCATTCTCCTTTTGAAGGGCCTCAATTTATGTTTGATTTGAAACTTATACGAAAATTTCTATTATAAATAATGTTTGTTTCCAATTTACAGTACACTTTATTGCAAATCACTATTAATAATAAATCCCTTATGATATCGAAATAAGCAGATATCTAATTTTTTTTAACCGATAAATTGATATGAGAACGACTACAGCAGATGTCCGACTCGTTTTTAAGGTTCCATAGTCAACTAGGAATCCTTATACATTCGCCATGTCCGTCTGTCCGTCCGTCCGCGGCTTAGCTCCGTGACCATTAGTACTAGAAAGCTGAAATTTGGTATGAGTATGTGTATGTATGACGCTGACAAAAAGGTAAAATAAAAACTAAAAAAAAACTTTTTTTCGGGTACCTCTCGAACACCTAAAGTGGGGGTGAATTTTTTTTTCGTTTTAACACTAGCGTGTGGGTTGTTCAATAGGTCTTTTAAAAATAATAGGGGTCTTCAAACATAATTTCTTGATAAAGTCAGCAGCTTTGTAAATATTCGCTCCGAAAATAAAATGTTACCCGATTTCCCACATGCATTAAATAAATCATTTCATTTCATTTCAATAAAAATCCCCCCCCCCCCCCCCTCTAACTTTTAAACCACGGGTCAAAAAATTATGGAAAAATTCATGAAAATGAGGCCTTATCTTTTAATGAAAAATATATTGAATAAAATCGGTCCAGCCGTTTTTGAGTTATCGTGAAATTTCATATATTTCTTTAAAATGACGTAAGTGCCGCGCGGTGTCCTTATACTTCGAACGTTACACATATTTAGTTAACTGCCATACTGCATTAAAAGATTCCACTCAATCTGGCGCGTATAATCGATAACTTCCAGAAGGTTATAAGTAATTACAGCTACTTTGGCGTTTACGACCTTTTTTATAGAGCTTGAAATCTTTCTCGTACCTACCTAATTTAAGCCCATCTATTGTGAAGGATGGGCAACTACGGAACCCTACACTGAGCGTGGTCCGACATGCTCTTGGCCGGTTTTTTAGGGTTCCGTACTTATAGTTTCGCCATGTCCGTCTGTCCGTCCGCGGCTTAGCTCCGTGATCATTAGTACTAGAAAGCTGAAATTTGGTATGAGTATGTGTATGTATTACGTCAACAAAACGGTACAATAAAAACTAAAAAAAAAATTTTTTCGGGTACCTCGAACACCTAAAGTGGGGGTGAATTTTTTTTTTCGTTTCAACTAGTGTGTGAGGTGTCGTTGAATAGGTCTTTTAAAAATAATAGGGGTCTCCAAAAATTATTTTTTGATAGTCAGCAGTTTTGTAAATATTCGCTCCGAAATTAAAAAAATAGTGTCCCCCCCCCCTCTAACTTTTCAACCACGGGTCAAAAAATTATGGAAAAATTCATGAAAATGAGGCCTTATAAGTATTTTCAATGAAATTTATATTAAACAAAATCAGTTGAGCCGTTTTTGAGTTATCGCAAAATTTCATAATTTTCTTAAAAGGACGTAAGTTGACTTCCAGAAGGTAATAAGTAACTACAGTTACTTTGGCGTTTACGACCTTTTTATAGAGCTTGAAATCTTTCTCATAACTTAAGTCTATTGTGTTGTGAAGGATGAGCAAACTACGGTTGCGGTGCGGCCGGTTTTTTCTTAACTTATCAACAATGATGAATTTACACACCCTATTACTAAATTAATAAACCAATCTTTTGACGAATGTAGTTTCCCTGATAAGTTAAAAATAGCAAAGATAAAACCTATTTTAAAGAAAGGCGGCAAAGCTAACAATCCCTCTCAATATAGACCGATAGCACTCCTTCCTGTAATATCTAAGATATTTGAAAAATGTATGTCAAATCGCCTCTACAGTTTTCTTGAGAAGTATAGTTTGTTAGATGAAAACCAGTACGCATTCCGAAAAAAACATTCCACGAGCCTTGCTGTTTATAATTATGTCCAAACTATAGTTGAGTATTTACGAGACAGAAAATACGCAGTGGGTTTATTATTAGATATGTCTAAAGCATATGACAGAGTTTCACATAATATTTTACTAAACAAATTAAATGAAATTGGCATACGCGGTAAGGCCTTAAACTGGTTGAAATCATATTTGACATTGCGACAACAATACGTAGAAATAGAACACATTAGTAACCATACCGGAATATTACAGTCCTTTAAATCAAAAATCAAATATACTGATAGCTCAATCCCTCAAGGTAGTGTTTTAGGTTGTGTACTGTTTCTCATCTACATAAACGATCTTCCAAAAATCACCAGCCATAAAGTAGTAATGTTCGCTGATGATATATCTCTATTATTTCAATGTTCAACTTTCAATAACAATACAAACATAGAAGAAACATTCGATTCCGTGACCCGTTGGCTACAGGATCACAACCTTATAACAAATACCGACAAATCAAAACTTATTCAATTCAGACCGAGACAAAAACAACCACTTAACCTAGACACTGTAGCAAAAAACTTAAACATTGAAGAAGTCACCGATTGTACTCTACTGGGCCTCAAATTAGATAGTAATTTAAACTGGAAAATACATGTTGAAACAATAAAAAATAAACTATCCCGATTCGTATACGCACTGAGCATATTGAAGAGCAACACTAGCATGGAGTGCGCGCTGACCGCGTATCACACGCAGGCGGTCGCGTGGCTACGTTACGGGCTCCTATTGTGGGGCCACAGCACAGATGCGCACCAGCTTTTCATTATGCAAAAGAAGTGTATACGAATCCTGGCCAATATCCACCAACCAAATAGCTGTAAACCTGAATTCAAAAATCTAAAACTATTAACTCTCCCCTCCCTGTATATCCTAGAAGTTGCCACGTTTGTAAGAAAAAATATACATCTCTTCAAATTCAATCACAACACTCGTCGCCACCAAAATCTCGAACTCCCGGAACCTAAACTAGAAATCTACAAAAATGGACCATACTACAGAGCAATTAAAATATACAATAAAATCCCTATTAATATAAAAAACACCCTAAAAGACTCATCCTTTATAAGCAATCTAAAACGAATACTCATAGACAAATGCTACTACTCAATTGCGGAATTTATGGACGAGAAAAATATTTAAATAATTATGTACAAATCGATTGCACAGCAGCAGCACAATGTATATAATGACACATGCTATGATATCATGCACATAAAAGCATGATGCTTGTTTTAGTTATTAAATTTTAAAACAATTTTTATTTAAATTAAGAGAAACACTGTAAGTTGTTATTACTTAGTATAAGTTATTAGTAAGTTTGGTAAACCAGACTACAAAAAATGTTAACTTTTTGCTACACCCTGACAGGGTCCTTGTACCTAGTTATTAAGTACTTGGTTGCAATAAATATTATTATTATTATTATTATTACAATTTGATTACTTATTACAAAAATAATAAATTGATAAAATACACTTCGGATTTTTTCTAATTCTTCCCATGCATTTTTTTTTATTTGTTGTAGAATGATTTAGTTTATATTTATATTTACATTTAAAAAAAACATGGTTTCCTGATTTCAATGTGTTTAAATCAAGCAGACATTAATGAATATAATGATATGATAAAATGCAACATAAAAAAAATTACTGTGGCTAAAGGTACGACAAACGTAAACATATGGAGGTTGGAAAGTAAAAGTTTTTCAAACACTCGTATAATTATGTTCACTTTCCGACCTCCGGATGTTTACGTTTGCCGCAACGTACCTTTAGCGACTATCTTAAAAAAAAAAAACATTTAGAAAAATAAAAATTTTGTACGTGGATTTTAATATTTAACTTCGTATTCCAATTTATTTATTATAAAAAAAATAATCAATGTCTCCTCCATAACATATGTTAAATGAACTGCAATTTGCGCCTAATGGAGGGTAAAACGCGAAAAAAATATGGAAGGCAAAGTTGTTTACTAGTGTTTACTAGTCTGTTTTTTTTTTCGGTCTCTTGTGGGGGCCCCTCATTTGTGGAGGCCCCGGGGCCGTCGCCCCGGTTGCCCTCCCCTAAATCCGGCCCTGTATAGAATCTTTTTATCGATTCATTTTTTTTAATGTGGTAATAAGGTAAGCTAAGGTAAATTAAGAAAGAAAAATTGAATGCGATCCACTACAATCCAAGCGGGATTTGAACCCGCGACCTCTGCGTTTCCGGCGCATTGCTCTTCCAACTGAGCTATTTGATCGCTATGTAAATCACACCAAATCTTTCATCCCTTAATTATTTACGCTACTGGAGCGCCCTCTGCGTCACATATGTTTTTTGAAATGCTTATGCGCATTAGCCATACCCTAGGATGTGCGCTTTACACGCACGATCCCCAATCCCCATTGCTTTACAGCAAGTGTGAAGACTGCGAGAGAGATGGCGCTGTTCTAAATATTTGTATATTCATATTCCTAGCCTAGCTTAGCACAGCTTTGAATGCACAAGCAGCAGATCGAAGTTTTTTTTACATTTATAAAACAAGCGAGTGCTTCTTCTTCCATGCCTTATCTCTTTTATTATTCGGGGTCGGCTCTCCTCGTTTTAAGGCACCAAGTTATTCTATCTTGGGTTGTCTTTTCTTTGATTTGTGCCCGTTCCTTGTCCTTGGTAACGGTTGTCCACCACCTGGCCTGTGGTCGCCCTCCGGCCCTCTTCTTCTCTGGCACAGCCAAGGCTTTCCTCACAACGTATTACTCCTCAACGCATACGACTGATACTTAAAACCATCGCATACGACTTTCACACATTTAATAAAACAAGCAAGTGCATATCTGAAAATAATCCCCTACGGAACCTTTCACCCCTCTTTTTCATCTCAGTTGGATGAGTAGCCTGACTGCTTGGTGTCTAGATGGCAACCGAAACCCATCTTCGAACCTGGACTTTCGTGTTCAACAAAAACTCAACAACAACAGTAAAGTGTTCAAATTCACAGTGAGAACCGTGTGAATCGTACGATATCCGGAAATCTGAACAGAGACAAGAACCAAAACAATCAATTTAACTGTCAAACGCTTGTCAAAAACAATTAGTTAAATCATTTCGGCGATAAGCAACTAAGTTGCAACAAAGTTTATGATTGATTACTTAATATAAAAACGAAGGCTTCGGAAGCATTAGGCGTCCTAACGTCTCATACGAGTATGAGACTAAGTATGAGAGTATTGTTATTTTTTCCACAGCAAAGTACCAATCGAGCTTTTAAATTAGATCTGTCATGACGTCACTGTTACTATAGTAGCATCCCACGCTCTTCGGTAGAACAATTCAGACATTAAAACGTCATATAAACATACGAAATCAACGTCACATAGGGTCTTTGAAATCACTGGCCTAACTGCTTAGGCAATTTATTAACAAGAACAAAGCAACACCATATGACTCAAGGTTGCTTATTTTCTGACATGATTTTCCGGCGTCGAGCGGTTTTCCCGATCATTTAATATGACAGAAATGGCCACCTCTAGTTCTGGTCCTATAAATTGGTTCCAAAACTGATGCTTATAGAGATGTAAAGGTCTTTTTTGGAGATGGCGACAAGAAAAACGCAGCGGGGGGCTCCTAAAAAAGTGAAAATTTAGTATTTCAGCTAGGTCTAGAATACGACACTTGTATCTTGATGTATACATACACGTACACTGAGCTACCTACTAAATACCCAGAAAATTATCATATAAATTAATTATTATAGGACCTGAAATCCTTAACTTTCCTAAATCTGTGTATGACCCATTAATATCATCTTAACGTCACTTTTCTCCCCCATAAGCCTATAAGTATACGTACGGTACGGTAGAACGAACAAAGACATCCACCGAACATTTTGTTCGCGTGTTCGTACTGCTAACGAACATCAAACACAACATAACGGTTTATAGGATTTCGTATTTGATGATAGTACCATGTTTGTGCCCTTGTCATTTTGTTCGTTGGTACGCCTCTCTTAGATCTAATTGATTAGTCTCCCAATTGTTTCATTGCCAGTCATTGGTCTTATTCACTGATTTATTTATTGATATGTATCGAGTTATGTGGTGTTCGTATTTTCAGTTACGTTTGGACTTTCTCAGTGAGTTGATATAAATTGTGTGCGTGTGAAACAAAGTTTGAAGAATGTGCGAACATCTGTGTACGAGTGTAATACACATCATCTCCCGACAGCCAGTAATATAAATGTGAACTACAATAAAATCTGCGCTTTCTTCAATCGCAATCATGTAGACAATGTAGAACCTTTTTAACACGTTCACTGTCCGTGTCCCATATGTGTGGGGTCATGGCAAGCCTCTATTACAGAGACATAAGGTTCCCATGTCAAACTGGGACAGTGAACGTGTTAAGTTTCCAACGCAGGACGTAGATTTTAACCCATGCAACAGTCATCAATATACATCATTTAGTCATCGGTTTAACAGAGGTCGTGGGTTCGAGTCCCAATTGGACTGCAATCTGCAGTGGATCGAATGCAATTTGGCTACTTATTTATCGTTTGTATCTATATACCGGATTTAGTAATTTACTTGCAATTAAGATTCGATGTTTGATAAAATGTTGATGTATTAATTAAAATAACATCCTCTGCCTACACATCTCTGGGGCACCTAATGGATTGAGGCCCTAATTTACCTATGATTCATATCATACCATGAGAACATTGAGAACGTAGTGAATTAGCATAGCTAATGACAGTAATTAGGTATATGAACCGATTCATTCATTGATTCATATGACAATTAAATAAGTGTTAGCTGTTAGCAGATTGACTTGTGCAAGCGAGGGAACCAACAACAGTGTGTGAGCGAGAGTGCGAGCAAATATTGCAACTATTGTGGCGGTCTAAAAGTGAACGTTCGTGTATTACATTACGCACAAAGCGAGTCAACAGCACCAATCATTGCATGTCCTCTTCGTCATGTTTCCTTCCTGTATAGGTATATAACGCCTTACTCAAGGACTCACGGAAACCATCCAAGCGATGGTCGCCGCGAAGTCTCCGAACGGCGCCTCAGCGTAATCCCCGCTTCTTCGATATAGCTCCCAACCACGGGAACCCCCTTATGAGGAGGGCAGCCGACTACCTTCCTCGAGCTCCCGATCCCTCCGTGGATCCACCTCACAGATTGTTATTGCAAAGCGGTCGGTTTACCCGACGTCCGAAGCACGTACAATCTGACCCGAACTATGTGATCACGGAAACCATCCAAAGTATGGTCGCCGCGAACTCTTCGAACGGCGCGGGGCCTCAGCGTAATCCCCGCCGGCGGGGTACTACTTAGTTCTCGTTTTTTCTCTGTCATAGCCCGACTCTCTTCCCCTCTCCTCCCGCCCTAAGTCAGACTCACTCGGTTCAGTCTATTCAGGACGCAGTCCATGCGCATGGCATTGTGCCCGCGTCTACCTCCCCAAATTACTCCTGTGGCGCGGAAATAATCTCATTAGCGGGTTATACTCCCACAAAGTCCGACTACTGGTAGTAAGGGCTAACCAGCCCTGGTACAGTTGAAATCATGTCTTAAAATAAGCCTTGCTCAAGCCGTTGGATCAAATTTTATAGACACTAGGTAGCTGAAACCTAGTCATAAACCTAACTGACCTGACCTCGACATGATCTTCAGGCTAATTGCATTCGTTTGTAATAGCTAAATGGCATTTGTCACACATGGCATTGGCGGGTTTTTCTGTTGTTAGGCACTTAGCTCCAAATAGATGCAATTGAACGGAAGTATGTTTTGCGCGAAGAGGGTCCTAACCTAAGATGGGACCCAGAGACAACAATTTTTGCTACCTTTGCGATATGCGGCGCTCTTAAAGTGAACGTTTGTGGATTGCATTACGCACAAAGTGTACCGTTCTCATTTATACAACGAATGCATGACCAGGATGCAACGATTGTATTTGTATAAAAACTTACTCCTTCCCTTACTCAAGAATGTATGTATGTAAATACTTTATAAATTGTACATAAAAGCAAATAACAAATGCGTAATAACAATAGATACGTACAAAGGCGAACTTATCCCTATATTCTGCCGCAATAGATCAATTATGGTCGATGCGGCACACAAAGGGGCCCAATTGATATGCAATAATATCCCTATATTCTTCCAGTTAACCTTTAAATGAGAGATAATATTTTAATATCCAAGATGATAGACAAACGAACAAGTGGATCAGAGTACAGGCATAGGCACTAACTATCAACCACAGACGTCGACTGCTGAACATAGGCCTCCCCCATGACTCGCCTCAACGTGCGATCCCGTGCACAGCATCCATTGATTCCCCACTACATTCACGAGGTCATTCGTCCATCTAAATGTATAATGTTAAATTATTTTTGTAATTCACAGTGCATTGGTACTAACTGTAATGCTGTGTAATTATTTTAAATAAATAAATAAATCTAGTCGGGGGCCGACTCACGTGGCCACTCTAAGACTGCTGCCCACGGCACTACCCAACGGCAGTCCATATTCCGGGTTACATGGCCTGCCCATTGCCACTTCAACCGTGCAATCCTATAAACTATGTATGCGTAGGCACATCGTAAGCTAAAACCTAGTAATAATTCTATTTCAGCTAGCCACGTCACAATCTTCAGTCCATTTCCATTCAGCTAAATAGCATCAATCGCGCATTTATTGGGGGGGTTGCCTGTTGCTAAGCGCTTAGCGTCAAATAGATGCAATTGAACGGAAGGACGTTTCGAGATCATATGATGACGCTACGAGGAACCCAAGCGACACCTACGTTACATAAGCACTATAACGTCTACACGGTGTTTGGTACATCGTTAGCCAAATTAAAAAAAATGCTTTTTTTTTGTTATTTAAGTTTAAAGGAGTCGTTCTCTAGGATTTTCCAAAAAAGGCCTAAGTAGAGATGTGTAGCTCGCGAGTGAGTGATTCAAACGAGCTATATCATTTGGTTTAGCTCACTAGCTCTCTCGCTCACTGAAGATTCAAGTAGCTCAGTATATCATCTATCATCTCAGTATTACTCGCTCCCTCTCGCTCATGAAATGAATGTTGCCATGCTGCCGTGAATCTAATTCATCGACATCTCTAGTTCTCTGCTCACTCGTGAACGATATAGTCTAAATATCTACTGAGCTAAATGAGTGATACATATCTCGGTGAGCTAAAGACACATATCACTATTTTCACTTTAGTGACACATTCTGCGCATCTCTAGGCCTAAGATTTTTTTTAGGGGCCGTAGGAGGGAGCAAATTAACCCTTCTATCCCCCATTTTAATTTGGCAAACGATGGCTAATGTTATAAATAGTAACCGGAACGGAACTGTGTACTGTTATAGTACCTACCTAAGCAGACAGTTACGGTACCACCCAAATACTGCAAACGTGGATCCCTCGTCCCATCATCCCATGGTTTCAAAACGTTATTATTATACATGCTACTAAAAATAACGGAACATTTTACGATTAAGTTAAAAAAATTGTATAGACCAAAATGTTTATCACTCAATTAAGATTTGTAGCAAAGTTTCCGTTGTGCGACGACAATTAAACATCGGATAACGTACCTTAAGGATCTAAATATTTTAAGGTTCCGCAACGGAACTTTTACCTACCAATCGGGTTATAATTAATACGGGTTATAATAGATACTCGTAATTTGCATGCAAATCCTTCACGCAGTCGCTAGCGAGCACGGTCACTGTAAACTCATGGTCATTGTAAGGGTACTGTTTACGTCGGATACGTATAGACACAGATACACGTTAAATTTCTAACCCCTGTTCTGGAGAATCGGGAGTAAAAAGAGTATTTATTAATTTGATACTTTTGTCTTTGTCGCTTGTTAAACAGGTTTAATTTAACTAGTTCTTAAAACCTGACACTCATTAGTGGATTCCTAAATAGATTTTGTCACGCTGCCAACTTCTCTAGGTAATTTGGAGATTGTAGAGGATTCAGGTGTAATTCTTGTTTTAAAGTGTATTATTTTGTTAAATAAAAAAAAAATTACATGAACTACTATTAGTTACATCCTATATCCAAATATCAAAAAATCTAACGATTACTTTAGCTACAATAAAATAAAAACGATTTTTATTTATTTCCAAACCAGGTGGATTTCAGGCTTGAAATTTGGTAAAATGTCATCTTGTAATAAGACAAATAAACGCCCCTAAGAAAGCTATACATTTTAGCCAGTGGCAGTTTCACTATGGGATTCCGACCAGACCCTTCATTCGTTAACATACACAAAGTGGACAACACATATATTATTGAAAATTTATCTGATTTTGAAGTATAAGATAAGAAAACATCGGAGGTGGCGCTAGTTTTGCATTACCACTCACCTCTACTTCGCCGTATTGTGTTTCACTTGTCTATAAAGGATAATACAAAAAATAAAACACATGTGCCTTATGAGTTATGACTAAATTGACCAATGTACAGTACATTGGTTAATGGCAGAGGGGTTTGCCCTGTTTGGCATCTACATAGGCTGAATAATCAACCAATATCAATAGATAGAACGAGAATTATGTTCGTTAGAGACTATTTTAGGTGGACACCTTTCGTGTACATAATTTCATTATTTTGTCAAATTGACCCTGAAAAAATGCAACAGTGAATCCTCAATAAAGGTTCTCCTATTATTTTCTTCTCTATTATTTATCTCGTATTATGCTTCTCTTAGTTAATTAACTTAGCAATCGCAAGATATTCGCACAGTTGACCTAAAACAAAAAACCTTGACAATACGACAAACACCAATCCATTGTATTCAATTTCCTGAACTAAACAATCCTAAACTAAACAATCCTAAACCTAGATCTTACGTCTTTTATTAAAATTCAATGTCGCGCTAAGGATAAAATGTCATTCGGCCAGACGGGATGTGCGCACTTACCATGAAAATATCGAAAAATAGGTTATCTTACAACCATGCAAATGACTTAGAGGGAAGGTATGTTGATTTGATTTATTTTGTAAAAGAGAGAGGGTAGTGTGATATAACAGTATACCACTATGTTATTTTAGCTACCTATTCCTGGGTGAAGCTGGAAGTACTGAAAAGTGACTAAACCCTCTAACTTCTGTTGAGTTTTGTTACGATTGATCGATGAATCGATTTGGATTTTGTTTTTGTTTGAGAGTAGGCATCTCCAAATTAGTCCCATGAAATTTTGTTGAACATCCAATGACGAGGAAGTAGGTTTCTTTTTCAAATTTCCAGTGTATACTTAATCAAAGTTTGTTTTTGTTGTAATCATCATTAACCTCGTGTATCAGTCTACTGGTAGACATACTACCGTGCTAAGGTATAAGGCGACCTTTTGTTTTGGAGCTTAAATTTCAATATTTGGCATAGAATCGAGTCGCCGTTGAGTTGTTATAATATGCGAAGACCTTTACCTACCGATCCGCGGTCTCCACTCCAGAACTCGTTTGCCCCAGAGGTCGTAGTGCCGAAGTTGTAATAATTAAATTAAAATACGTTAAAATTTATCTGAGTCAACGTTGAAATTGCAAAGATCCTTTGCCGCATTCGCTAATCCAAACGTCATCAAATCGCATTCAAAAAGCACATCTGGCCTTTGATTACCTATACGCTTGCCAACATTAATTTGTTTTAGTGCGCCGTCCGTTTGTATACAATGGTGCGCTTCTTAGAATTCAGTTTTAGTACGATCAGCTTTGAAAACAGGGAAATAATAGCTAATCACTAAATAGTATAAAACAAAGTCGCTTTCTCTGTCCCTATGTCCCTTTGTATGCTTGAATCTTTAAAACTACGCAACGGATTTTAATGCGGTTTTTTTTTAATAGATGATAGTGATTCAAGAGGAAGGTTTATATGTATAATAGTATATGTGATCTTTGAATATTCTCGATTACTATAAAAGAAGTTCGATATCATGTCTGATAAAGTGAATATTTTCATCTAGACGGCAATCTTTTCTCCGATGAATTTGGAAATAATATTGATTGTAAAACTATTTTATACTAGACGAATAATAGAGAAGGTACCTAATTATTCGTTAACATATTTTGATCTTGACAGTAACATCGATATATTTTTTGTCGAAAAAATATTTTGCTACATCATTTTAGTATCGGTGCCCCGAGTTAGCACAGGTATGTTTATAAGTCTGTCGAAAACCAGATGCACAATAAATAATGCAGTCTAGTAAAATCCAGTTGCTCAGCCGGAAAACCTAATTTCGATGATCCTCTATATATTCGGCACGAGATGCATCGTTACTTACTATCAGATCTGTTACTTGGCACTGACACAATAACATTTGCGACCGACATTAATATCCCGTATCTCGTTGGATAGACATCCACATGTTGTCAATTTAGCACGTATTTATTATGCATTTCAGATTTGTTTTAGTGCTTTCGATGAAATAATGCAATATACTATTTTATTGGGACTTTTATATACTTATATATTTGTGGAAGATGTATAGAGCGTTGAAAATATAAGAGAATAAATACTTATTCTTGACACACGTCTGTTCTTTAGTTTGTGTACTCCTGATATTAATATTGCCCCGCAATAGATCGACGTACATAATATTTACTTCGAAATATATTATGGTTCGAAAAGCGACATGTTAGCCAATTTGTACCTAATCGTGTAATATTCATGAAACATTTGTGAGGAACTTGCTCCTCAGCAAGAAGACTGACGAGAAAGAGAGAAAACCTTTGCCCGGCAGTGGGACACATACACATAGGCTAGATAAAAAAATATTCATGGATCTCAGGAATAGCTAAATACGGCGCGAACACCCTGGGAAAATAACTTGTACATCAATTTTATATCATGAAGTTTGTATTTAAATTGAAAACCAGTTTTCGGTGGAGAAGGGTCATGATATCAGGAAAAATCTGAATAGCGCGATACAGGATCGATCGTCTTTTGTTTTGTATGGCCGCACGGCGCTTTGCCAGTCTGATGGCGCTACTGTCGGTCACAATTTGTTTGTCCTCTCGTCAAGCCGAAACGGCTGGATGAATTTTAAGCAATTTTGGTACTGGGATAGCTGGTCATCCAAAGATGGTTATAGGATACTTTTAATCCAACTACGGCAAAGAAAAAATGCACGGGTGAAGTTGCCTTCTACTTTTTGATAATCAAAGCGTGTGTAAAAAATTAAGTTATTGAAATCAACTTCTCTT
This sequence comes from Apotomis betuletana, assembly GCA_932273695.1. Taxonomy (NCBI): domain Eukaryota; kingdom Metazoa; phylum Arthropoda; class Insecta; order Lepidoptera; family Tortricidae; genus Apotomis; species Apotomis betuletana. Next base: position 7,165,148 of record OW026321.1, on the reverse strand, counting down.
AACTCTCCTTCCCCCTAAATACGTCTAGACAATATTATAAGTACCCTCTGTGTCTAGACGCGAGACGGGAATTGACCTCAGCTTCCAAAATAGGGAAAACAAAGATGTTAAGCACCTAAGTACACTTGGATATTTAATGGTGTACTGGGCCGTTTTAAAACGAACCGCACTTTTGTAGGTAGGTATATTTTATTGACAACTTTTTTCATATTCTTGTCGAACCTAGTCACGAAATTTCATGAGAATCGGTTGAGAAATTTTGTCTCTAGGTGAGAAACTGAGAACTGCCGGAAGCCCTATTCAGAATAGGTGAATTGTATCGGTACAGCCTTGAAAATACATGTAATATGACCTAATCGTAGGTAATATACATAAACTTATCGATTTCTAGTGCGAATTCGTATTGGCATATCGATAAGTTATCAATGTAAATAGAACATTGACACGGGGCGCATTTTGTAACTAGGGTTTTTTTAAATATACCATTATCTGTACCTACTATTATAAAATACTAGATTTGTATTGAAAATCGGTTTTCTGTGGACATGATTTCGGGAATTTTTTAACCTTTAATTTCACAATGTAAAGCCAGATATAGGTATTTTTTTTACCATCTTTTTGTATTTTTTATTTAAACCGTTTTACTATTTTTAACGGCGCCGAGGTTTGAACCGGGGTGTCTTTTTATTTTGCGACTTTAAGGGTTTAATATCGCGATGCAGAAGCGCCTTTGTTTTATATGGGCGTGCGGTACGGTTGGTCAGAATTGCTTTTTCGTCTCAAACGGCTGGACGGATTTGAACCAATTTTAACCCATTCATTGCCGAGGACGCGAATTCGCGTCCCATGTATGTGCAATCGTAATGCCGAGGACGCGATTTCGCGTCCTCGAGTTATTTGTTTTTTTTTTTTCTAGAAAACAAGTGTACTTAAATGCTGATACCAAAATGTTACTTTATTTATGAAGGATAATAATTATACTGTTGCTGGTTTTTGGATTCCGTGCATTTGTAATTTTCATAATTCTTATCTCGGATGCCGAAGACGCGAATTCGCGTCCCATGTATGTGTAATCGTAATGCCGAAAACGCGAAATTGCGTCCTTGACAACGTAATGCCGCGGACGCGAATTCGCGTCCTTGACAACGTAATGCCGCGGACGCGAATTCGCGTCCTTGAAATGGGTTAACCTAATGCCGCGGACGCGAATTCGCGTCGTTGCTTGGAAGGCGGCACTGCGTGATGAGTAAAAATATGAGGCGTCGGCAATGAATATGTGTAATCGTAATGCCGAGGACGCGATTTCGCGTCCTCGAGTTATTTGTTTTTTTTTGCTAGAAAACAAGTGTACTTAAATGCTGATACCAAAATGTTACTTTATTTATGAAGGGTAATATTATACTGTTGCTGGTTTTTGGATTTCGTGCATTTGTAATTTTCATAATTCTTATCTCGGATGCCGAAGACGCGAATTCGCGTCCCATGTATGTGTAATCGTAATGCCGAAAACGCGAAATTGCGTCCGTGACAACGTAATGCCGCGGACGCGAATTCGCGTCCCTGACAACGTAATGCCGCGGACGCGAATTCGCGTCCTTGAAATGGGTTAACCTAATGCCGCGGACGCGAATTTGCGTTGTCGCTTGGAAGGCGGCACTGCGTGATGAGTAAAAATATGAGGCGTCGGCAATGAATGGGTTAATACGGGATTAGCTGGACATCCAAAAATGGTTATATGATACTTTTCACCCAACTACGGTAAAGAAAAGAAAAATACACCTAGTTCGTAATAAAATATTTTCCTCGATGAAATTTTTTAATATTACCGTTTGATAATATTATAAATCTATACTATTATGAAAGTCGAATTGAATTGAAGATTACTTTTCTATAGAGGGGGGATCATTCTTTCCCGAAAAAATATATCAGTGCGATGCAGGATTAGTGGGCGCGCGGCGTCAGTCGTACAGTTCCGTCAGTTGGTACAATTGTCATTGCAACAAGGTTTGCTATATATTGGATATTTATAGGATACTTTTTACCGGACTGTGGTATAGGAAAAAGATTTACGCGAGTGATGTTGTGTGCAACTTCTAGTAGGTTCTAGTTATAAAATAAATATGAATGTATTGTAGTTAAATAGACACGTACCTAACGGTTTTATTTAGACTATTGCGATATAATAATTATCTCACTACCTAGTATTATATACGGGGTGTCTGTGAACGCGGTCTGCACAAGATCGCGCTCTGTGGCAAGTTATATGGGAGGCCTATGTTGAGCAGTGGACTAACACTCTATGGACATTCTCTGAATTAAATATTTTGAATGGAATTGAATAGGCCTCTCTCTATAATTCGCCAGTGGTTGTTCAGCGGTGGGTTGCTGATAGACAATATGTCCAAAAACCCGAAGTATCATCGATCAGGATATGATAATAATTACACACAAACGGTAAAGAGAGAAAGAGAGACTGGGGCTAAAAATCTCATTATTCGAGTAAAATTTTCAATTAAAGTAAAATTATTTTGTACCACACTTACATACACCACAATACTCCACCGCAGTCTAGTAAAAATAACTAGGACCATAAAGCTCTCGTTAAATTAGCTTAAAAGCTCGTGTTAGCGCAGCGGGCTTTAATTACAATATCGATGTGTCAAGGGGACTTTATCAGCCCCGCTGCGCCTTAGAATACCCACCCATAAAGCCTTCCAGTAAAAGCTATGACATGAAAGTATTAGCTTTTATATTGTGTGGGACAGCCAAGAAATGACTTTTTAAGAAATGATATTTTACTAAAAAGAGTAATCGCCAATCAAAGCCCGTAAAAGTAAATGAGCTGGTCTCGTCTTTTTTAGTATTTTACGTCCTAGAGGATTTGACACAATTACAGGCTGTTAAGATGCATGTGTCCGGACGAAAACCCGCTAGTTGGCTCATGTCGACTGTCGATAAACGATGAAAAAATATGGCTTGCTTTAGAAATTATAAGGCGCAAACCACGTAGAAAAGATGTAGGGCTAGGACGCGGCACTCTATCTATTAATTTTCATACTAATAGTATAGATAGATAGATTATAGAAGCGCCGCGGAGCAAAACAGACAGAAAAATGAGAAACTGCTGGAAAAGAAAGCAAACTTTTTAAAAACTGCTGTTTTAAATCCACTAGCTTCATTATGACTGGTTTTAAGTTAATATTGTGAAACAATAAAATGAAATTATTATTAATTTATTAAACAAATAAACAAACAATAGAGCGAAGTGATGATTTAATAGTGCAAAGTAATACTCATAATAAACATTGAATAATATGCGCAAGCTTCCTCTACTTGACCACCTTTATCGCATTATCCCCCATGGGTTTCCGCAACACATACAAATGTGTATGTATGTACACCATACCACTACATTTATTAACAGACTTATCAACTTTACAGACAGTCAATAACTTCAGTTACCACTGAATGGTCAGCTGTGACATACATGCCTTATTTTTTTTTATATATCGTGTCTGGTGACGTTTGAAGTTTTTAGAACTTTTTGAAGTGAATTTACATTGCTACTTACGTGAAAGTTTAATAATTTAACTGGGATTCTATAAATGTAGAAAGAAAATCGATATTGTGATTTGCTCGTGTCAAGGGCAGACACTACATGTTAGGGATTAGTGATAACAAGCTTTTTAAACATTTTAACCTCCTTTTTAATTTAGTGTTTCAAGAAAACGTAAAAACCAAAAAAACCTTATCAATCGTTAAAGAACACATGCGTTAATGTATTTGTCTTAATCATCAGTCCTTGACCAGAATAAGGGATTTCGTCTAATGATATTCCGTATATATTAACAAAGCCAGTTGTTTCCAAGATTTATAACGATTCTGACGTCAAAATGAGTGCAATAGAAGAATCTGAATTTGTGAAACTTGATAAGAAAGATGTTGGTAATCTCAAAGCTTTTTACGCTAGTGCTACTGTTTCTAACGCAGCCGGGATATGGAAGCAAAAATCTGTGTCCATCAAATCGCCAAAATCTGGAAGAATATTTGGAAGAAAATCCAAAAAAGACAAGTCTGAAAAAGGCCGTGGCTCTGAAAAGGGATTTTTCTCTAGAATTTTCGACGACTTTAAAAAAGTGAAAGTGTCGGATTTTACGTATCGGCAATCTAGCGTGAGGGAACAAACAAATTATAGGCCCTTTTGGGCAACTAAAGTTGTCCAACCTAATCAAAAGAAAGAAGTTGAAGAAGACTTAAGCAAAACTACATCCACTGTAGTCGAACATAGTAACGTCATGAGGAATAAAGCAATGGTCTTTGAGAAGGCAACTCTAGGTTCTCCTAAAGTTGTCCTTAGCAAAGAACCTGAGAAAAGGGTTATTGTGAAGAAGTGGTCTACGGTAGAAGTCAGCAATGATGCCAATCTCCGATTGCCTCCTTTTTACAAAGGAAGCAAGATGCGTATGCCCACAGGAGAGCAACTGTTTTGGGTTTGTAACTTTTTTATTATTTAATGGTGACAAATAAACATGCGGCTTACCTTATGGCAAACCGTTACAGCAGAGTATCAAAACGTTTGGAACGCCGACCCTTTAAAAACCATTGCTTGTAACCGGTTAATCTTATTTTTTAAATAGTTCCTCAAATACAGACTTTGAGGTTGTGGCCCGTATTTAATGATCCAGATATACGAATACGAAATAAAAGTGTTAAAGCTAAAAAAACGACCTTAATAAAGAGTAACCGAAATCACTAGCCGGTTAATTAATATGGATAAAAGTTAACGCTTTCAAGCCCTGTTAAGAACCTATCTACTCTTTTGAAGAAATTCATGCGGTAGCCCTCTTGAAAATATGTCATTTCCCAAAAATCCTATCACCCGTTTCGATTTTATAACGTCTATGCGTGTGCTCATCTTAAAAGAGAGTACTTTGCTTACGTTTTGCGTAATTTGCCCTGTGAGGTCCACCACCGATGTGGAGAAGACCTAAGATTAAGCAAGCAAATTAAAGTTCAATATAATTTTCCTATTTCGTTACCAATTATTTTAGTAATTTTATATCAATGTTATGGGTGTTTTTGAGAATTAAGGTTCTGTTTTGCTAATACTTTTCTTAATTATATATAATCTGAAATCAATGTATTGGAAATCACAAAGATAATTGGTATCAAAATAAGAAAAATATATTTAACTTTAATTGACGTCCTAATTTTGTACAAACTTTTTTGAGAGTTGCTCAAGAGTCAAGAGAGCTTTACTTTCTACTTTAGTGTCTTCATTATACATTTGGCTAAATAAATTTCCTCGCGAATTTTCACGTTTTTCTTTTTCGCTAATATTTAGATAACTATAGCATTATTAACCTTTTGAACGCCGCGCGGTAAAGCAATTCACCGAACCCGTGACGCTACAACAAAAAAAAAATAGTGCTCCAAATCAACAGGGATTGAAAATACTTGTATCGGTTTGAATTACAAAGTTTTTGATCATAGACATTTGGACGGCAGTGGCCGACGTTGGCGTCAGTGGAGCATTTTTCCGCTGTCGGCCGCAGCCGTCTTTGGCGTCGAAAAGGTTAACAGACGTGCTAGGATGAAGAAATACCTTAACTAAACACTGAAAATTTATAAAGGGTCATTACCTCATGATAAACCAATTAGGATCCATAAAGATATTTCTTAATCTTTGGAATCTACTACTTGTCAAACATACCGATTGAGTCATGTTAGCACAATTCGCAAAAGATAACAAAAGTATCGTCCGTTCCTCCTTTTCCGGAAAGCTGAAATTACCAGCACCCAGCCTTTTTCCAAAACTAGTCTGTTCTAGAGATTATTATGTACACACCAAGAATTGTTACTTCTACAACAAGTAATGTATCCCATAAAAACATGAATTTCAAAATGGGAGTCACGTTCGAAACTAAGGACAGCTCGGAGATGGTTAAGTTTTTGATGTGTCAGACTGCGATAAAATAAAGAAATTTAGACGTCAATGTATCAATTACCGATTGAAGCGTATATATGAAATTTGGGATTCAATTCAGAGGCTTTATTAAGCCTAAATTATTAAACCTAATTTCATCGTTTTGTGTTATTTAGACGTCAAAGTTGACTTTAATTGTTTGTGTTAATCACACACGGCTGCTACGTCGGCAGTTCCTTTTTCTTGGCTTGACACAGTTGATACGCTACTGCATGACAACAGTTAATTTATACAATTCAGTACCCAAAATAATGTACAACAAGTAGCTTTTTATTAATATCTTCAACTTCAATGTTATTAAGGTGGGGTTAGGAAGATCCAGAGCAGCCAGAGTAAGTTTTGATTGTTCGTAAGAGTGATAACTAAAAGTGAAGAGTGTCTTTTTCAAAATGCTTTAAAGATCGATCTTTCCATCGCTTATCAGGCGACATGAGCCGACTAGCTGGTTTTCGTCCGGACGCATGCATCTTAACAGCCTATATATAATTGTATATTCAGAATTCTCAAGGAAGGAGTCTGGGTCCATTACTTTTCCTTTTACATAAGTCCCGCCTCCCAAAACAGGTTTACGTCAGAGGACTTTCTAAACTGCTAGTAGGTACCCTAGCTTGGCAAAACTGCAGTTGATAAGGGTTTTCAAAGGGTGCCAATTTCTATCAACGTAAAAAGTGTTTTTAACGCTCGTTGACCGAAAAAGTGATTGATAAACGGACCCCGGGGTTTCCGGTGCAAAAATGAGTTGACACCTTCTGCCATATCATTCGTGCCACGAAAATCCCGGGTTATGTTGATAAACAATAGGTAACTTGTGCTATAAATGCTACTATTTTTACTTCATTCGACGTTACAAATATTCGTTCATTGTGTTAACAATACGTTAAATGCGTTATTTTTTTATTGTGTTAATATATACATAAGTCAGACGTTTAAATGTTCATTAAAAACCACGTTTGGTTGTGTTTGACGTGTCGTTATTAATTCGGGTATAATCTATTATTATAATGGTCAGAGTTGACAGGTGACTATATGACGACGTGGTTGGCACAGTTTGTAGTGCACCTGCGTAGTGAGTCGGTGGTCCTGGGTTCGAATCCCGGCCAGGGCAAATATTTGTGTGATGAACTCGAATATTTGTTCCTGAGTCATGTCATGGATGTTATCTATATATGTATTTATATATTATGTATATCGTCGTCTAATACCCATAGTACAAGCTAAGCTTAGATTGGGACTAGGTCGATTTGTGTAAGAATATCCCTTAATATTTACTTTATTAATATAAGTATTTAATTATGATTTATCTAATTATGCGTCCTCTTTGACACTTGTGTTGACAGACCCACTCGTACTGACAAGTTTTCGTAACTTGAAATTAAGAAACATTTGATAATAAATTGACACTTTTGATTAACGACGGTTAAATCACTGATTTGTTTACTATGAGTATTTAGCGTGTTTTTTATATACACATGTTAAATGTGTAACATTATACACATCGACTTTGACTTTGAACCTTTTATTTTGACATACGACGACCCGATAACCTTTAGTCACGTGTCATTGCAAGGGGACGCGCCAAAAGCAAAGTCCAAAACGTCGAAGCAATTAAATGCACAAGTTAATTTCCATTTCGTTATGATATCCGTTAAGAATGTCTAAAGCTTTCTACCAGAGCGAGGACGCGTAGCGAGAGCGAGGGATGTGTTTTTGTTTTCATCCCTCGCTACGCATCCTCGCACATCTCTGGTGGAAACACTGCCTAAGTGTCACAATCACAATATTTGTCATATTAACATAATCTTTCTGTTTCAGCTCGGTGAGACCCGTCCATCCTCCTTCGGCCCAGCAACATACCAGGACTTCAAGGACATTCGCTCCCGGTGCGTGTCTGAAGGCAGACTGTTCGAAGATCCTGAGTTCCCAGCTACCGATCGAAGCTTGTACTACAAGGAACGCTTGGACCGTCCTATTACTTGGCTGAGACCTAGTGTAAGTGGAAGCTCTAGAAATGTCTATGATATTCTAGACTAGCGACTATCTCTCTGAAGTCTGAAGTTTCCAACCACCAATCGAGGCTTGTATACAGTTGAGTTCATAAATTTATCAGTAAAAATGCGAACTAAAATATCTGCACACGAGTTGACATATTTTTGATCAATATTTTGCTTATAAATTTATGAATTCCACTGTCCTGTCCTATAGGATCGAGATAAGAACCTCTCCGATTTCTAGGCACTTTAGATAGGTATACGTACCTGTGTATTTAATTTATACTTATATAAGTATAAAACTCGAAACAGCACATCACGTACTGTATGTATACCTATCTACCTACATCCGTACATGTTAACTGTAGGCATCATTAACCAAAACGGAAATATTTTGTGGTTTGCCGTTCTTTACATAGGTATTATTAGCGTATGGTGATAACATGCATTTACGGAAAATTGCAGCTAAATTACTGAAATGAAGTGGAATAACAAGCTTTTATTTCGGAGAACTGTGATATAAATAACTTAAAATTATTATATATTATGCCAGGTAATTTGTTTGCAAATTTGTGAAGCATGTAATGTTTAATTTTTTTTAACACTGTGTAAAAGCCTTTCAAATAAACAATGCAAAGACTAACACCCAAATAATTAGAAACAATTCAATAAATAAATAATAATAAATAAATAAATATCGGACAACCTCATACAAATCGATCTAGTCCCAAATTAAGCTCAAGAAGGTTTGTGTTATGGGTAGTAGACGACGATATACGTACTTATATACATAGATAAATATATACTTGAATACATAGAACAACCATGACCCATGTACAAATATTCGAGTTCATCACACAAATATTTGCCCTGGCCGGGATTCGAACCCGGGACCGCCGGCTCAGTAAGCAGGTGTCTACAAAGCGAGGCAAACGCGTCGTAGAGAGTCTCCTGTCGTAATTCGAGAGGTCTCCTGGCATTCGAGTGGTGGAGTGGTTGACACGTTGTACCGGTAATCCGGTACCTCTAGGTTCGATAACACAGTATCCTCCGCCAGGTTACGCATTAAACATTTTCTTGTGCTTTGATCTCTGTATCAATGGTTTTTTTTCAACAGGAAATATGCGACGATCCTCAACTGTTCGTCGAGGGGTACAGCCGATTCGATGTTCAGCAGGGGGAGCTTGGAGACTGCTGGCTGCTCGCCGCTGTCGCCAATCTCACTCTCCACAGAAAGTAAGCACACACATCATCCTCCTATCCTTAGTCCCATTTTTTGAGAATGAATTCTCAATCGGGGTCGGCTACCTAAATCCCAAGATGGCGTAGGCACTAGTTTTTACGCAAGCGACTGCCATCTGACCTTCCAACCCAGAGGGGAAACTAGGCCTTATTGGGCTTAGGTGGTTTCCTCACGATGTTTTCCTTCACCGAAAAGCGAGTGGTAAATATCAAATGACATTCCGTACATAAGTTCCGAAAAACTCATTGGTACGGGCCGGGTTCGAACCCGCGACCTCCGGATTGAAAGTCGCATGCCCTAACCACTAGGCTACCACCGCTTAGAAAGTAAGCACACACATGAATAATAAATATACCAATCAATCAATAAATATCGGACACACGCAAATCAATCTAGTCCCATAGTAAGCCCTAGTAGGCTTGTGTTATGGGCACTAGACGATGATAAACATACTTATATAGATAAATACATACGTAAATACTATGGACACAAGAATTTGGTTAAAAGTAATGTGAAGAATTTGGTTAAAAGTAATGTGTTTTTCTTTCCAGATTGTTCTTCCAAGTGGTACCCGACGACCAGAGCTTCGACGAAGAGTATGCTGGTGTCTTCCATTTCCGGTTAGTAACTTACATTATGGTTCCAACTTCCTTGAATTTGCACGATCTTTTAAAAGAGCATTTTAAATAATGTGTCGGATAACGAACACTCTTCTATAGAATTTTACTCTTTTCTACCTCACATCTGTCAAGTCTAAAGGTCAATATGGTAAAATTTAGACCAGAATCTTATTCAATAGTCAATGACAAGGAACATGTTAATCTAGTCACTTACAAATCGAAAACGAGTCACTTAAAAAAGTAAGTGTTTTACAAGACAGTCCTAAAGAACTAAATACATGAGGAACTAAAGTAGGTACATAGAGAGTGCTTTAGGTGTCAGAAATTACTCTTAAAGATCTTTACTTTATGTCATGACATAGCTTTTTTTATTTATATAATTATAGTATAATGATTAATTCAACATTAGTCTACACTCCTATTGCTTATTGCTAGTCTTATTGGTGGTATGACTTGTCATTAAGACACAAAACTTTAGTGATGCGGATTATGAAGGCAACTTAACTATACCTATACATGTGAGCATAGTCAAAGTAACCTATCCCTGACACCTACCCGACCTGAACTGAACCTAACAATAAATTCTCTTCAGATTCTGGCAGTATGGCCGCTGGGTGGACGTTGTAATCGATGACCGTCTACCAACATACCGGGGCAAGCTGGTGTTCCTCCATTCCTCGGAGACCAACGAGTTCTGGAGCGCCTTGCTGGAGAAGGCTTATGCCAAGTGAGTCTTCAAATATCTGGGTCATATTACTTAAGTAAACTTGGTGGAATTGGTGATCGACGACCGTCTACCAACATACCGGGGCAAGCTGGTGTTCCTCCATTCCTCGGAGACCAACGAGTTCTGGAGCGCCTTGCTGGAGAAGGCTTATGCCAAGTGAGTCTTCAAATATCTGGGTCATATTACTTAAGTAAACTTGGTGGAATTGGTGATCGACGACCGTCTACCAACATACCGGGGCAAGCTGGTGTTCCTCCATTCCTCGGAGACCAACGAGTTCTGGAGCGCCTTTGCTGGAGAAGGCTTATGCCAAGTGAGTTCAATTATCAAGGTCGTATTACTTAAGTAAACTTGGTGGAATTGGTGATCGACGACCGTCTACCAACATACCGGGGCAAGCTGGTGTTCCTCCATTCCTCGGAGACCAACGAGTTCTGGAGCGCCTTGCTGGAGAAGGCTTATGCCAAGTGAGTCTATCGTAGCTTTCAGAATATTGACAAATAACTCGCTCAATTCATCGTGGCCATTGACGAATTTGATGCCTGCTCAAAGTGCCCGTATGAAAATGGAAGGTGGAGGCAGGTACACTTGTACCATAGAGAAAGGAATTATAACAGAGTACGACACCACATACTTCGGCCGAATAGTTCTGCTACTCCACACAAGATATCGTTAGTAGTATCGTTCGTTGCAGATGATCTTTTTGTTTTACTTTAGATTACGCCAAAACCTTTCAATTTTACTTAATTTAATTTCTGAAACTATAATATATTGAAAATTAACGAGCACACACAATATAAACACCAAAGTAAAAATAAAAACATATCTCAATATTTGTTTTTGACGCCACCTATACATTTTTGCATACAACGTCTACTTTACTAGCTCGATTGGTAGGCGTAGGCACTTTTTGTACGATACCAATAGATGTCGCTTAATTATACCTGTTGCGGAATTATAATATTTACTCTATGCAATAAAAAATATGAAAATCCGAATATAAGATAGTAGTAGAAATAAGCAAACGAGACATTTTATTCCATAATGAATTGTTTTTAAGATTTCTCTCACTTTATCAACCACAGAGTATGTAACGCGAACCGACGTGTCCCTCAATAAAGGCGGTAAATTCAAAATTAAATACTATGGTATAAGTAAAAACAATGACTTTGAGAAATAATAAAATAGAATATAAAAGTCTGAACTATGTAGGTGCAATATTTTGAAAACTACAGTTTATTCTATTTAATGGAAATCTAAAAATGAATAAAATCAGTTCAGATTGACTAATATGTTTTATTTTGAGAAGATATTTCAGTAGCGTAAAAAGTAAGTATCAATCATAGACAAGTCGTAGTTATGTTGGTACTACGGTATTAATCTAGATAAAAGAAAAGAAGCTTGCAAACATTATACAATAATCAAATGTGAATCTCTATGGTGAATCAGACTCATGTCGCGCGAGATAGCATCATCCGTCACTATCTCATAGTACTGTACAGATAGAGACAGGTAGTATATCCCGCGCGAGAAAGAGTCGCGTGTCAAAGTTATGCTAGCCGTGCTGCTTGCACTCGTCTGGCAGCGCTGTGAATGTCATTATGTCACTGTCATTCCGTCATATTTGTATGTATTTGTATACAAATAGGCAAAAGCAGGCAAAAGTGTAAAATGTAAACGTAAACGTGATCTTTGTTTGTGTACATTTCTTAATATTTGACTCCTCCCATGTATTTTAAAGGAGACTTTGGTAAAATTAAAAAGCTCGAATCTCTCTGATGATGGAAAAATTCCTTTGGGATTTCTATTACGACGAGTTACGATATATCATAATGCAATCGATGTAAGCATATGTAAGTATCATCCGAGTTACAATTTTTAGATACCTACAAGCTATAGGTAATCGAAAAAAAATTTGATACATGACACATACAGATGAAAACATGTTCACAAGTGAATTTGTTATTTTCAGATTTAAAAGGAAATTCACACAGTTCAAGAAGGAATACCATATTTGTGCATATTTGTGTTCGTTAATAAAAAGTTTGTCTTGTCCAGAGCTCAAAGTGTGATCTGTGACTCATTGTGGATGAACAAGAAGTGTTGACAAGTGTTTTCAATGCCATGCTCGTCTTCTATCTGAAGGGTGCTGTTAACATTCATTAGCAGTTTTGAATCTAGTTAAATCATCCATTAAATTAAAGTGAAAAGATAAGGAAAAGACATGCATAGATCATCCAAAACAGGAAGCAATTTTTAAAGGTTTCAAGTGCTATTGAATGGCCATGGAAGAACAACAATCCAGAAGACATGAAAGGGATAGTTATTGAATTTAAGAATCCATTGCCATTCCAATTCAATTCATTTGGTGATATGTTACCAACGGGGAAGAATTTCAAGAGAGTTGAACACTGGCTGAAGTAATGTGCCTGAAGCTGGAGAGTGTGTGTTTTTATTTAATATTAAATAATTTTCCTTTCCATTTTATATAGGTATTACTGTTACAGCTTAAAATTTTCTAAATCAAATAATTATTTTAAATGTTTTTTTTAAATATCTGGGTGATTCTATAGGCGTTTCAACCGCCGTCAATTCGCTGTCATAAATATCAAAGCAATGGGGCATTTAGATGCTTTGAATTAGATCAATTATGGTAAGCAGTATGGTAACAGACTCGCTCTTAGAATCGGCACCAAACTGTGATGTGTTTGCAGGTGGATGGTTGGATGTGTGCGATGAATGTTTGAGGTTCTGTGAGATGATGGATGAACGGCCTTCGTCAGTATATTTCTAATTGCTAATTGTTGTAATGTTTGTATTAAATCTGTGTGTTTAGTCTTAATTTCACAGTGATTTGGTTCTACTGTTATGCTGTGAAATATAAGGAATTAAATAAATAAAAATAAAAAAACAGTATATCATTGTATGAAAATCTCCAACTTGGTGTAGCTCATACTTTCAATATTTTTGACAGCGGACTGACAGCGGTTGAAACACGTGTAGAATCACCCATCTAGTACTAGTACCCAGTTTGAGCAATTAACTAACAATGACCAAATAGCACCAGCGAGAAATAAACTCGCTGTTTTTTTTAAATTTTATATATGATAGTGATAGTCATGCGTTTGGTTTTGATTGCACCTGATATTAAGTGATAATAGGGCCTGAGATGGAGCATGCTTGCCTAGAAAATGCCTATTCATTCACAACTTGAAGCGATCCAAGTTATACATATTTTTCAGGGAAAATGTGCACAGGAAGAGTTACACTCTTCTTTCTTCACTGGTATAAACACAAGACGGTTTTTTATTTGTGCTGGTTTACAACAAAATACTTACTCTGCTTATTCTTAAGAGTTTCAAAACTATTATGTGCATAGCTAAGGATTTTTATAGTTCCTGCTATGAAAATAAGGAATGATCAAAGTAATTATTATAAACAACTTCATACAACTATTTCATAAGCAAATATTTGTATATAGGAATGAAAACAGTACTTTTAATGTAAAATAATAATATTTAAATGATTTAAAATGTAACAGCAAGAAAAATACTTTTTACTACTTATCAAAAATAGGTAATAAATGAGCATCAAAATTGATCCCAAAATTAATGTTAAATGATAACCAAAAGTTGTAAAATATTACTGATCACCAGATAAAGCAAAATTTCTTGGCATAAAAATCACTTTTTGCTACCAAAAATGGTGAATGAGCACCAAATTAAAACACCAATTTTATGTAAAATTATAAGTAAGTAAACACTTTATTGTACACACAAACAGTTAAAAATACATCTATTACAAAGAACATAGGTATAAAAGCGAACTAATCCCTATAAGGGATCTTTTCCAGTTAACCTTTCAGCAATTCAGTGAGTGCCAGGAGAAGATAGACAAACTAACACCGTGTACAACTTGCTATCCTATTTAAAGTAAATAACTCCACAATAGTCATTATTAAACCGAAAAAAACGAAACGTTCTTCAGAAATTTATTACCATTTTAATATGAAACTACATTCAAATGTATATGTAACCTAAAAAATAAAATTTTAAAGCCCTATATAATTAATTAAATGATCACAACCTCTTAGCCAGCAAATTAATGCGTTATTTTTACCTAAATAAACCACTATGATTGCCATAAAATGTATGCATGTTAATGTTACCCATATGTAACCAAATAAAGTTTAAGAGGCCTTATTCCTTTTAATTTTTTTTTTTCATAATATGACAAAAATATTGATAATTTCAACCAACTTTTTGAAGTGAATAATACTTTTCTCCGAGTTCTAGGTAGTAACATAGCGTGCAGTTGAAAAAACCAGTTTTCTGCGTGAATTGTGTCAATTTCGAGTGGTTTTTGAAACAAAAATTATCAATGAAAAATTCAAACTGCAGGTTCAAATATATACCAATAAATTCCAATAGCCCTGTTCTAGGTACAGGTAGTAACATCAATAATGGTGTTAAGAAACATGTTTGATCATAGAGAAAAATGTCTAAAACAATCAGCATTTTAAAAGGAATAAGGCCTTTTAATGATGCCAAACCTAGTAAGCCCCGCCCGGTCAACGTGCGCTCAACCAACCCCCCGAACTCCGCACCGCAGCCGCTGTTGCGCTCGCTCGACCCGATTCTCAGTTCGCTGTTGTGGTCGCAGTTCTAACATACATAACCTAACCCATTAATCTACTTTACTGGTAGCAGTTCGGTTCTGATTCTGACGCTTCGCCGTCCGCTACCAAGGTACGCTCGCTTCGCTCGCTCGGCTCGCGAATGATTTTAAGAGGGCGCCGAGCGTTTGCGACTGAACCATAGAGCGCGGGGAATGCGTATTTAAATATTTTAAATCGGCGCGTGGCCGCCATAGTAAAAATGTATGGAGAATTAAAAGCACTTTTTGATAAATCTGGACCTTTAATACCAAACAATAATTGAAATATTTGATGCGGACAAATTATAATGTAAACATTCATCTTTTTTTTTAACCGAAAAGCAGAATAGATTTCCATTGTTAAAGTATAAAAAAACACTTAACGCCTGCTTACGATTTTACAATTTTCGTCCAACTTTACTTAGTTCTCTGGCGTAAAATATTAATAATCTTATAATTTTTCCACGGAGAAGTTGTTAACAAATTCTTCGAAATGCTAAATATATAGTTTAGAAATGGATTAAACAATTAGTTTTGACGTTCTCTACTTAACGGCAACTGCCTATTTTTTCACATTTCGCTCGGTGCAGTCTTAAGTAAATCATTTTAGAAGCTAATATCGCAATAATTTGTAATACAATTAGAAGTGCAGTTATGAGTTATGACTAAAATAGGTAGAACGATTGGAATTTTATCTTATTTTGGTGCAAGTACTTAATTTCTTTTTTGATTTCCTTATGATTTTTAGGTGATACTGGTTTGGGGTACCAAAAATTATTTCGGGGGTCAAGATATTTGTTGCCATGAGTAAAGAAAAATAAACAATAAAATAGAATGGTTTTAAAATACACCGAGACATCTTTGTCTCCCACATCCGCAGTAGTATAAATGTTCGAACAAAAGTTCGCCACGCGGTTTGTATGTGCGCGAGCGAGCCGTGTACGTACGTCTACTTAAGTACGCGCTCGGCCCGCATCACAATGCAAGCGGATCGACGTGAACTAGTCGGGTCAGCGCCGCCCGCGCCGCCCGCGCCGTCCGCGCCGCCCGCGCCGTCCGCGCCGCCCGCGCCAGCATCTATACTGTGGTGCCGCTGTCATATTCGGTCCGATCGTAGTTTTCTAACCACGCGGCAGCGTGTCCAGCCAAGTTCACCCCAGGAACTGGCGAGCAGCAGCCGTGTGTTATATTACACGAACCGTTTGAAGCCACTTTTGATTTTGACCCCTCCATAATTCCAACTCTTAAAGGTAAAAAAAAAAAATTTGGCTTATATATTTAGATCCTTTAGAACAGCTAAAACCCCAAATCTTATAAATATGGGTAAAATATTTATCGAGACATTAAAGTCCATAAAACGGCATCTTTTCCACTGACTGACTCACTGACTAGGAAACAAAAACCTGACCTACTTCCAGGTGTCCTAGAAAGGGGAAATTTGTGTGTAAACAGAATAAACACAGAAAACAGTGTTTCGTTTTTTTTTATTTATTATTATTAGTTATGCTTGTTACCTCAGAACTCCGTTATTTATTAACCGATTTGGAAAATTCTTTCTTTATTTAAAAGATGTCCTAATTACCAAATAATAATTAAGTAATTTACACATCATTATAATTTCTGTACAAAAAGTATTGATATTCCATCAATTTTAAATAAGAGCCAAGTTCAATCTTGATATTGAATTACACCCCAAGTAAAAGAAGTGCGTTGAGTAAATAATTGTTTATTATAATTTATATTAACTATTAAGTATAAGTGTATTTGTATTTCTTTCTTCTTGAGGTGTGCAATAAAGAGTATTCTATTCTATTATATTCTAAGTAGCAAACATTGTAGTAAGTACCTCTCTTCTCAAAAAAATTACGACAAAGAACTTGGCGCATCTCAATTCATTTGTCGGTGAAGTCAACAACGTTTTACGCGATATTGAACTTGGCACTTATTTAACATTTATGCTTTTGATAGGATTTAACCTATTGACCGCCAAGCGGTCTAGCAATTTACCGTGCCACTGACGCCAGAGTAAAAACTAAGATGTGCCCCAAAATCAACAGGGATTGAAAAATACTTGTAGCGGTTAGAATTACAAAGTTTTTGATCATTGAAATTTGGACGACTGTGGCCGACTTGGCGTTAGGGGCACGATTTTTTGTTGACGGCCACAGCCGACTGTGGCGCTCAAAAGGTTAAATTACATTACATTGTTCTTACACATCAGCGGGCACGATGGTACTGCAGTTATTATATTTATATACCTAGATAAGACCGCCTATTGTTTGTTATCTGTGTTTTATATTGTTTTATATTTTTTTCTTATAAACGTGTGCAATAAAAAATATTCTATTGGTCTCTTTAATATCCAAGATATCATCTTTCATTAACCTTGATTTTTTTTATAGATAGGAAGGACATTGTTATTATTGACTGGAATGTTCTAAAAATAGTTATTTCCTATTCCTTTCTTTTCATACATATAAATATACTAGCTCATCTGATTCAAAGAATATATATATATAGGTACTAGCGTAAAAAGAAACGACACCGACACTAGTGTGCAGTAACAAAACTCGCGGCTATGTGTGCGTGTCGAGGGGCGAGCGAGATTCGGCATTACAAGGTCACCGACACCCGAGACCCGAGTTACACTACACCGATAGGCCGCTGTCGCGGCTGTGTCTGATTTAAAATGATAAAATAAGGGCTTGTGCACTATACTCGTACCAAATTGAAATTTGGTACGAGTATGTGTATGTATCACGCCGACAAAACAGTAAAATAAAAACTAAAAAAATTTTTTTTTTCGGATACCTCTCCAACACCTAAGGGTGCGTCCACACTTGTATCATTTCGCCGATCCGATCCCCGTCGCGTATCTTCACCGCGTATCATGAACGGTAAGTGTGGACGTCGCGCCGTCGCGATCATGCAACGCTCGCGCGAAATCCATGTTGATACGCGTATCTTCAGTACCCCGCACACTCGCGATCACGAAAGCATTGCATGATCGCGACGGCGTGACGTCCACACTTTCGTTCATGATACGCGGTGAGGATACGGGGTGAGGATCGGCCGTGATCCATCTCGAGTGGGTTTTTGCCCGATCATCAAAGGCGCTATTTGAGTCATCGATCCACGCTGCGGTCATTGGTTCTTAATCCTTAATCTTTACGATAATTAAAAAATACCATACCACTGATGGACTGTCTACTTTGTTAGGCCTTTCCATGCGGCGTCTTCCGGCACGCGGTTTCCACTCGAGAACCTTTCTGCCGCATGCCATAAAACAAACACAGTCATACGAAGGCCATGTCTCCGTGAGCGGGTGCCTTAATCGAAGGCCTCCCCACGCGGCGTCTTCCAGCACGCGGTTTCCACTCGAGAATCTTTCTGCCGCATTATGTATTATAAAACGAGCACAGTCATGTCCTAAATCTCCATGAGCAGATGACAAAAATGAAGGCCTTCCTCGCTGCGACTTCCGGTACACGGCCCCCACTCAAGAATATTTCTGTCCCAAGGTTCAGTGAGCGATCTCAGCGGGCGACATTTTTAAATGGGACGCAACTCCGCACAGAACAACGATCACAAACGAAATGAAATGTTCGGCGAAAACGAAACGCCAAAATGATCGGGGCGGTGATACGGTGCTACGATACGGATAGCGTCCAAACTACTGCACGCCGAAATGATCGGTGCGGCGATACGCAACGAGGATACGATACGGCAAGTGTGGACGCGTTTCTTCGCGCGACGGCGCAAATGATACGGAGTGCCCGCAGTGAGCGTCCAAACAGCACGATACGCGGTGGAGATACGCAACGGGGATCGGATCGGCGAAATGATGCAAGTGTGGACGCACCCTAAAGTGGGGGTGATTTTTTTGTTTCATTTCAACCCTAGTGTGTGGGGTGCCGTTGAATAGTTCTGTTAAAAATAATAGGGGTCTTTAAACAATACTTTTTGATAAAGTCCGAAGTTTTGTAAATATTCGCTCCGAAAATAAAAAAAATAGTGTCCCCCCCTCTAACTTTTCAACCACGAGTCAAAAAAATATGTAAAAATTCATGAAAATGAGACCTTATAAGTACTTTCAATGAAAACTATACCTACTGATCAAAATCAGTTTATCCGTTTTTGCGTTATCGCAAAATTTCATAATTTTCTTTAAAAGGACGTAAGTTGACTTCAAGAAGGTAATAAGTAATTACAGTTACTTTGGCGTTTATGACCTTTTTATAGAACTTGAAATCTGTGTCGTAACTTAAACCTCGGGCTTAAAACCGCTGTTATAAGCCCGTGTCTTGTGAAGGATGAGCAACTACGGAACCCTGCACTGAGCGTGGCCCAACATGCTCTTGGCCGGTTTTTTCTTAGTTCGTTCACTGTAGAAAAATACACGTGAGGTCTCCTTATACCCCTCCCTCCCCCGACGTGATATATCGTGATTTTTTCGTGACCAATCGGTGTAAGTCAATATATCTTTTTTTTTTTTGTTTTTAAATGGATATTTGGACTACAAGTTAACAAAGAATCAAGGTACACTAAATTGATACAGATAGTGAGATTTAAATTTACAGATCATACTTATGCCGGTTGTGCACACTCGCTAAGACATGGCAATACCTGCATGCCGTCACTTTGTAACTCTATGAGTAAATGAAGGACGGCATGCTTGTCTCGCCCTGTCCTGTCTCGGCGAGTGTGTACATCCGGCATAAAAAATCTCGTCTCTTATTGCAAGTTTCGTTTTTCGACATGAAATTTATTCTTGCATACCGAAATCCCTTGCTTATTATAATGTTACTAATGTAAAAATAAACGCGCTACCGATCGAGGTATTTGTTTCTATCTTGTTACAAAAGGCTCCTTATCCGTTCAAAAATGCTGATGTAAGTTTTCTCTATGAAATTTGTTTTTTTCTTTAATTATGTTATTTCTTAACATAATTTTAATTTTACTACTTAGAATTGTTTTTCCATTACCATTGCGATTAAATGTTACGTATAATTTGAAACCTACAGTTTGAATTTTTCATTAATGATTTTTCTTTCAAAATACTATTCGTAATTAACAAAAACCAAGCAATAAACTATTTTTTCAATTTAATTTCGACTGCATTAAAGCATGCAAGCTATATTACTACAGTCTGACCAAAAATAGTAGAAATTAAAAAGTGGCAATACTGTAGTGTCGTCCCATTCTAATCAATCTAAGAAAATGGGACGACACTACAGTATTGCCACTTTTTGATTTATATTCTTTTTGGTCCCACTGTATCTAGATCTCAGGGAAAAGTATTATTTACTCCAAAAAGTTGCTTAATATTATCAATAAGTATATTTATAATAAAATAAAATAAAAAAAGTTAAAAAAATAATAGTGATGGAATTACACTTTGTACGTAATGCCATGCCGTGTTACACTCTCGTTTTTTAACAAAAGGTGTAATTAAATTAAAACCAGTTTACGTAGGTGCTCATCATATTAATAAACTTATAAATGATTTAGCATTTAGGTACGGTCACGTTTAGTGTTAGTGTTTATGATTTTGATTAAACATTTCGATTATTGTATAATGCTCCGTAAAACGACATCTATGCTGCGTTGACGTAATACTCGAAAGTATACGATGCTTTCTAATTATTTACAACAAGAAGATGTAGATGCCGCTAGTGTTGCACTGCACTTAAACTGATTTTTACGCCATCTAGCCGTCACCATGAATTGCTATCATTGCGCACTAACGCCGTCTGGACGTCAGCATGAATTAGCTTGGCGTATTTTAATGTATGGAGTGTCTACATCTGTATACTGTTTGATCTATGCTTGTACGTAGGTTATTATCGCGAATAGTCCGTCTAGCCTTAGATTCGGGTTCGAAAACAAGCGAATGGTAATGCAAACCTAGCCCCACTTTCGTTTTTTTTTTCTTATATTATCAAATACAAATATGTTTTAATATAATATTTATTATATCACTGTATATTGTCTGTTGACTACCAACACTCACTTAGTAACAAATACTTCTTAATACAAAGCTCGTATCTCAGTGTCAATGTACTTATTAGATACGAGGTTTTGAAGAGCAGTGGCAAAAAAAAGTGATTTTTGGTTGTCACAAGGTGATTTAATTTGTGTACTGTAGTTACGTTTAGTTTTAATTGCTAGTTTCACATTAACAAAAACAAATCTTAATGATTTGTATTAAATTTCAGATTGCACGGTTCATACGAGGCGTTGAAGGGCGGTTCAACATGCGAGGCCATGGAAGACTTCACCGGCGGAGTAACAGAAATGTATGACATGACCGAGCTTCCGCCTAATTTCTACACCATCCTGACTAAGGCCTACGAGAGGAATTCGCTCATGGGCTGTAGTATTGAGGTGAGGCTCTTTATGACAGCAGTTTCCATTTGTGACAGGTAAAGGAACACTAGGAAAAGAAGTGGTCCCAAAATACTTCCCTGAGGTATCCCTTGAAATACGCGTTTAATAACCGAGTTAAAATGTCTTATGGTATTCGTTGCTAAATCGTGGTGACGTTTATTAGGTAAAGATGTGGTCCAAAAACACTTCCCTGGGGTACTCCTTGAAATATCCGTTTAATGTCAGTGTTGAAGTGTCAGATAGTATTCGTTCCTTTATCTAATTTGTAATTATTTATGTTACTGTTTTACAAAAGTAATCAATACTATAAATAGGTATAGCAAGTAGGCGGAATAATTTTAATTTTGTTCAATCCACACAATCAAACGCTTTACTTAAATTTGAAATTAACATTGTACTTGGTTACTTCGTCATTCATCTATTTCAGAACAGAGTTCAACAGTGCAAAACTAGACAGAACTCATATTGTTTCGGATTAGCACATAATAAAGATAGCTTAGTTCACACTCGTACTAATTACAATTATTTTGCGCGTACCACATAGAGTTGTGCACTAACGTCCTAATTGCAACTATTTTTTCCGAAAAGTATTTTATTGTATTTGAGTACGATTGTGTTCTAAGGTATCGATAATTATACCTATACTTTGGCGGCGGCTTTGTTGTTCAGTTTTAAGTGTAGGCGGCTTTATTTGAGGTATGAGTGAGATAGCAAGAGGATTTTGTCAACTTTAGGTAAATATCCACCTGAATTTCCGATCCCGATAATTAGTGTATATTTTAGTAATGATTTTGTAGGGACACAATCTGATGATCATGCAAACGCTGACGTAGGCCACGTATGCATGGAGTGCGCCTTGCCCCCTTGCGTAGTCTACTTGTGTTCTCTTCTCTTACCAATAAATTGATTTATTAATATTCAGCCTTCATATTAACTACAGACGACTCTATTCTCCTTAGAGTGTTGCTTATTTTCTAACCCCGTACTCTCACCTCCTCATTCTGTTCTAGGACCCGAAAAAACGTCACTGTTTTTTTTTTTTTTTTAATTCAGTTTTAGGGGTCGCTACCGGCAAGTAAAAAATCTGAAAAAGATATGAGAAAAAAAAGTTTTTTTCTTTGTATCAATACTTACAGAACGTACATAATTGTATTAAAAAAAATATAGAAAAAAAATATCTAGTTCTATATGAACTACCTAATTTTTTTTCTGATACACAGTATAATTCACTTGATATATAACTAGATTGATACATTAGGTTATTCAAACAATATCACTGCAAAAAAATGAAAATAAAATTATGTGAACCGAGTTTTATTAACATTTATCTCGGATTTTTACTTGCCGGTAGCCACCCCCAAAACTGAATTAAAAAATAAATAAAAAATCAGTGACGTTTTTTCGGCTCCTAGAACAGAATGAGGGGGTGAGAGTACGGGGTTAGAAAATAAGCAACACCCTAATTGACAACATTTCATGTTTATAACAGGTGGAAATTAATTTAGAGATCGACAGGGCTTTATGTCGTGTACCTTGAAAAAAAATCTTAGAATTTATTATTCTGTATTTAAAGAAATATAAGAAAATACAGCAAATAACTGCAATCTAAGACAATACGGGGTGAATAGGGTTGTCTAAACCAAGAGCGAAAAAATATTTTTTTATTTTATTTGAAGTTGACAGATGACAGATGCATACCGAGTTTTATTAAGTTTTTTTTTAATAAGAAAACCGACTAAAGTAACCGTTCCATTAAGTTCTGGTTTTGGTGTTGCCACATTTTAAAATGAGTATGTTTTTATAAATTTATAATAAAATAAATAATCATCTCAGAAAATAAATAAAAACAGAGATTACTTCATCTTTTTAAGCAGAATTCAGAAAAGTAATAAAATGATAGTCTTAAAAATATGAAATGTCAATTCTCCTGATATTTAAAATTGCCTTTCCCAGCCGGACCCGCACATCCTGGAGGCCGAGACGCCGCAAGGCCTGATCCGCGGGCACGCGTACTCCATCACGCGCGTCAAGTACGTGGACATCGAGACGCCGGGCCGCCAGGGCAAGATCCCGCTGCTGCGCATGCGCAACCCGTGGGGCAACGAGGCCGAGTGGAACGGGCCCTGGAGCGACAAGTAATTTTTTTTTTTTTTTTTTTTAATGTCTTAGGGGGCAAACGAGCAAACGTATCGCCTGATGGAAAGCGATTATCGTCGCCTATAAACACCTGCAACAGCAGAGCAGTCACAAGTGTTTGCCTACCCGGAGGACGAAGATAGAATGCCTCTATGCTAGTAATTACCTCTAATAAGATAACATTGCAGCGGAGATGGGCATTCGTCGATATTTTACAAATTAACTTAAACACATAATAAAAACGAACGTCCTCAATTAACTATTTTATTATTTTGACGATTAATTGTTAAATTAATTAATAAAAAAAATAATCGTCACAAGATCCATCGCGATTATATTAATAATCGCTTTTCGATTAACGATTAATTAATCGTCATTTTAATTGATTAAATTTAACGATTAATTTTCGATTAAAAGTTAGAACGCGCTCATTTGTACACGTTACAAAAATGCAATTTGTCATCATGTGTACACTTGAAAAATCATTGTAGTGTGCGGTGTGAAGTAAACTTGTTCTAGTAATACAAGGTGATTTTTATAGTACAGTAGGGTCTCCTAGGTAAAGGCGAAACTTACGACTTATAGAAAAATATATTAGGTATTTCTTCCTATTATAAATGAAGAAAAAATTAATCTAATTAATTATTGGAATAAAAAGGTCAACGTAACTCGAGACTTAGACTGACAGGAAATTATCTTATTTGTTCCTAATATTCGTGGAGAGAACATTTATTAATCGATTACAATTTATATCGCTAGATATTAATCTACGACGATTAATCTACGATCTAATTTAATCGCGATTATATTAGTTGGAACTCGTACGATTAAGAATAATTACCGTTATTTTTAATCGTTAATCGCGATTATGTAGGTTAATCTTAATCGTTAATCGATTACGATTACATTTTGCCCATCTCTGGATTGAAGTAATTCACCCGTCTAATATTGACGGGTGAATTACTCGCAGTCTGTCGCAGTGTATTGGGGTCTTATTGTCTTCTAATCATTGATTTGTTTATTCCCAGGTCTCCCGAATGGCGGTATATCCCAGAATCGGAAAAACAAGAGTTGGGTCTCACCTTTGACGATGACGGTGAATTCTGGATGTCCTTTAAGGACTTCTGCACGCATTTCTCGAGGTAAATGCTAAGACAATGCTATTTATTATTTAAAAAAATACTGAATTATTGTATTAAGCGGTTTACACTTATGTGAAATTGTCAGGAACGCCCGACACGTTTCGAACTCGTATGGAGCTCTTCATCAGGCACTTTGTCACTAATTTTGATTTAAAAAAACAGCTAAAGAAAAATGGATATCTTAAAGGTCTATTGTTAGTAACTAATTTCCAAGCCATTAAATTAAATAAATAAAATTACACGTTTAGTTCAGAATTATGTTAACCTGCTAAACATTCAAATTGATCTAGTGTATTCATTGCCTTTAAAGAAAAAAGTACGTAGGGGCACCCCTAAACTTCATCCGGATAGGGCTTTAACTAAATGTAAACAAACATTGGCTGTCAAAGTTGACATATTCAGGTGTACTCAACATTTTATCAATTGTTAAATTTTAATTCTTGATTTCGATTATTCTTTTGGAATTCAGACTCTGATCAAGGTTCGGCAAAGCAGAACAATAATTAAATGGCCTTTGCCAAGACGTAAAATAAATGAAAACACAGATGTTATGTATGAATATACATTCAATATTTTAAATGTATTTTTTCTGTACTGCTCACAAATACTAACGCTGGTAGGTATGTAAAATACACGTTATGTTATTTGTAAAAATAGTATGTTGAAGAGTTAATTTTTCTTACCTGTGGCGCAAACTATTATTAAATAAAAAGTTTAGTAACTGTAATCATAGTTTAATTTGAAAACAAAGAAAGAAGAAAGAAAATTAATTTATTGCCACAATTTACACAAACTTGGTATGTGCCTACTAAAACTAACAAAAAGTAATAAAAAAATATATATATTAGTCCATGCATAGGCTAGCTTAAACACTAAAAGTGTGACAAACGGTTGGGGCGTCAGCATGATGCTGATCGTGTCGTGGAACGACACTTCAGCGCTGTTTTTCAGCCCTAACCAGAATTACATATAGTAGAGGATCCCGATATAGAACGACCTTCACCGAGATGTTTATTTGATGAAATGTATTTTATATTTAATTTAATATGTCAATAAATATATTGCATATGGGTTGCCTAACAAATTTTTGTCCAGGGTATGTTTAATTAATAATTAAAAAAAAAATATTTTTAAACATTTGATTATTAGATAAATTCTATACCAATCGAAAGTATGAAGCCCATAGAATATGCAAACGTTAGGTTGCCTATTCTTTTCCCGTCACAACTATCGGGTAGCCAGGTTTAAACAGGTAAATCTATACTAGCATTTTGCAACGGTCTGATTATTGAATTGAAATTAAATAACATTAAAGATTATTTTATTATGAACACGGTGGTATAGGGTTGCCTGCGAAAAATCAGTCCAGAATTCCGGTTGTCGAATTTTGAAAAGTAAAATATTGCAGCGAGTGAATGTTTGCGACTGAGAGGTCCCAACCAAAACCATTTATTTATTTATTTATTCAAACACAGGTTACATGACATTACAGTGTAGACACCAATGCGTCATGAACCGAGCAAGTTTATTTAGACGGCGAAACGGCGTGGCCCCGTTGTTCCGACATTTCTGGTGTTGGATTTGGTAGGTTGCCCCGTAACCGACGAAACACGACACCTTTCGGCCAGAAATCCGCACATGCGATGGTCTCCTGGAGCGGCCGCGGCACGCGCACTACAAACGAGCTGAAGTGCACGTAGTGGCGCGAATGCAACTGGAACACCCTCAGCGAATAGCCGGTTTTCTGGCGAACATACTGCGTCACTTCTTCAGCGGTGGCAGTGTGATGCAGGCGCGACACGTACAGCGCTTTGCTCGGTGTGGAGACCCGCAGACCACAGCCAACCGGTTCTGCAATACCACACTGACTCTTGCGTGTCTTACGCTTTCTTGACACCGTTGTGAAACCCTCCTTGTCCACACTGGTGCGAGGGGTTTCCTCTTTTGGAGGATCCCGAACTTCACGCGCTTTAGAGGGCGTGGCTTTCCGGCGGGCTGGAACAGGCTCACCAGCAGAAACGACGTCAGCAAAACGACGACGTGGTTTTGATGAAGCGTTAACGGGAGGCCCCGCGAGGAGGGGGCGGGGGGGTATTAATGTCGTTTAAATACTTTTCACCGTCGGTTAAAATTCTCCCACATTTTAAAGTATGAGAATCTCTGAACACCATGATGACGTAGGCTTGTGTCAGTCACGTGGTTCGCCAGTCTCGGAAAGAGTACCAGGCCACACCTCGGACAATGGCGATCAAATGTATGAAAGAAACGCGTTGCTACGCACACAGTCTAAGCTCGTGTAGGTGAACGCGTACCATGCTTGTGTCAGTGAGATAAGACATGCTAGGGTTGCTGCCATTTTGAACGCACGAGTCGGGAACACAATGTGCAGCAATATGAGATGACCTTGTAATAGCGGCGTCGAATTAATTTTGTGTGATTATAATTAAAGTAATGTTAATCTACGATTTCTTATTCCGCCCGCGTTCAAATTCGATAACCTCAATGACTAAAAACTCATTGCGCGAATTAGGAAGAATTAAGAATCATATTACGCTGTAAGGTGGGTATCTAAGCTCGATTTATACAAATAGTTTCCAATTTTGAATCAGTATAAACGAAGTAACTAAATTTTTGTAAGGAAATTCAGGCCACCAAAATATTACGTAAGTTGAAAACATGATTTTTTGTTCATATATATATTGTGTTGTTTTCAGTGTGATCTGATAGGTTTAGGTCGAAAACGGATAGGGCAAAAAAAATACTAAACATACCTAAGTACCTATTGTAAGTTGGTTTTCTACTAAAACATAAAACACTTTGAAAATAACTGGGTATGTACATGCCTTGATTCATCCAAAGGGAATCTGTAGAACTTTCTTTTATTTTTGTTGTTTATAGAGCTTAAACAACCGTACACAGCACAACACACGCCCATTACAAAAGTATTTGTTTAATATTTGAATATTATACGTGGCCTCCGCTCTGCGCACCGCGTCGTCGCGTCCCTGCCAGCCGGTAACTGCGAGGTAACCGAGCGCGGGTGGGCGGCACTTTCGGGGGGAGGCAGGGAGTGTCCATACTGTACGTTAGTACTCTTTATTATACTGTGACCAGGCGGAGTATATTATTATACCATGAATTTTATTGTATCTATAGCGACAATCTACTCCAAAATAATGCACAGCATATACGAGTCTATCGCTATCCTTTTCATTTTCAAGCACAAATAGCATGCGCACTCTCTTTTTTTAAATGGGCGGACTTCAAACAGCTGCTATGCTGTGTCCTCTTCTATCGTATGGGATGGTTTTGGTTGGGACCTCTCAGTCGCAAACATTCACTCGCTGCAATATTTTACTTTTCAAAATTCGACAACCGGAATTCTGGACTGATTTTTCGCAGGCAACCCTATACCACCGTGTTCATAATAAAATAATCTTTAATGTTATTTAATTTCAATTCAATAATCAGACCGTTGCAA
The DNA here is from genome assembly GCA_932273695.1 of Apotomis betuletana. Taxonomy (NCBI): domain Eukaryota; kingdom Metazoa; phylum Arthropoda; class Insecta; order Lepidoptera; family Tortricidae; genus Apotomis; species Apotomis betuletana. The sequence goes on along the minus strand of OW026321.1, from coordinate 7,136,779 downwards.
AATGCTAGTATAGATTTACCTGTTTAAACCTGGCTACCCGATAGTTGTGACGGGAAAATAATAGGCAACCTAACGTTTGCATATTCTATGGGCTTCATACTTTCGATTGGTATAGAATTTATCTAATAATGAAATGTTTAAAAAAAAATATTTTTTAATTATTAATTAAACATACCCTGGACAAAAATTTGTTAGGCAACCCATATGCAATATATTTATTGACATATTAAATTAAATATAAAATACATTTCATCAAATAAACATCTCGGTGAAGGTCGTTCTATATCGGGATCTTAGACTAATACATATCTATCTAATCGCATACGCGCACCTACAACAACCACGTATCTTGCGACCCACAATTTACAATTAAAAAAAAGTAATAATAAGAATAATAAGACTTCTATAAACAGTATACAAAAAGCAATGTTTTTTTTTAATGCTACTAAACGGCATAATATAGTTGAGTATTATAAGAAAGAAAATGTCTATGGGTACAATTTTGCGTTTAACTGACGTTGTCCTATGTAACTGGTAAGTTCGCCGCTTTCATTTGCTGGTCAAATATAATTCTCTTGCAGTATTTTTTAAAAGTGTACTTGCATTTTTTAAGCCTAACGGGCGGTGGTATAGTATTCCAGACTTTTGAAGCGGCGTACTTAAAACTACCTTTAAATCCGGCTAATTTATGTTTCGGAATTATTAACTTAAAAAAAAATTTGAACTGTCACTATTGTTGTCTAATTTTGATGATACCGAAGATGATGAGGAACCATCACCAACATTAATAATGAACCGTTCCTTTTCAGCAGAAAAACAATAACTAACACAATAATAACCACTAATTGATAACACTAATAATAAACAGAACGAATGAAATAATAATATGATCAATAACAAAACAAATTAACAAGAAAACTAACGCAAGCTAAAATCCCGACTAGAATAGTATGCGAAAACGAATACACGAGAAGTGTCAAGTTATTTGAAAAAAGGTTGCCAATTCCTAGGTTTTTAGGTTCTTTATTGTGCACAATTTGTAAAATATTTGGTGGCATATTGAAATTATTATTAAGTTAATGTACTTAGGGAATAATTTCATAGTCTTGATTGGGTATCGTATAGATTATTCTTTAACTTGATATATTAAGGCAAAATAAATATTATATTTTTTATTAGAGTAATAATATTAAATACAAAATTGACCAACCAATGTCGGCCTGATAAAGCACCTAATTTATGATTTGTTTACATTTAGTTAAAGCCCTATCCGGATGGAGTATAGTACGTATGGGCTCCACTGAAACGGAGAGACGTGCGGAATCGACCAATCACAAATGAAGCGGAGCTGAGATATCTAGACAGTTCGACGATGCGTTTGGCGCAGTTTGCAGACACCTGCCTACTGAGCCGGCAGTCCCGGGTTCGAATCCCGGCCGGGGCAAATATTTGTGTGATGATATAATATTTATATCGTCGTCTAGTACCCATTACAAGCTTTGCTTACTTTGGGACTAGGTCGATTTGTGTATGATTGTCCCATAATATTTATTTATTTATTAGTGGAGGCACCCTTAAACTCGGCCTTACGCGACAGTACTTTTGACCCGTCGTTATTTGCGCTATGTCGATGATCTTTGTTTATTTTTTTTAGTACAAAAAGCATACTACTCGGCATTTGAATATTTAATGGACACACGCAATGTGAATTTTTACTTTCAATTTAAATTTTTAAAATATAAATTAATTATTTTTATTTCTATTTATTTTTAACCTATTGACCGCCAAGCGGTCTAGCAATTTACCGTGCCACTGACGCCAGAGTAAAAAAAAAAAAGATGTACCCGAAAATCAACAGGGATTGAAAAATACTTGAGTGGTTAGAATTACAAAGTTTTTGATCATTGAAATTTGGACGGCTGTGGCCGACGTGGCGTCAGGTGCACGATTTTTTGTTGACGGCCACAGCCGACTGTGGCGCTCAAAAGGTTAAATTATGGGATCAATTTTATATTTGTAAAATGCATGCTTCATCATAGTGCGAAACATAGTGATACATCTACATATAGTTCAACCTTTTTAGGGTTCCGTACCCAAAGGGTAAAAACGGGACCCTATTACTGAGACTTCGCTGTCCGTCCGTCCGTCCGTCCGTCTGTCACCAGGCTGTATCTCAACAACGGTGATAGCTAGACAGTTGAAATTTTCACAGATGATGTATTTCTATTGCCGCTATAACAACAAATACTAAAAATAAAATAAAATAAATATCTAAGGGGGGCTCCCATACAACAAACTTGTTATAGATTATATATATGTATATGTACGGAACCCTTCATGCGCGAGTCGGGCTCGCACTTGCCCAATTTTTTCTTATCTAGCCTGTGCTGCTCCTGTGCCACTGCTGGGTTCTCAAATGCGTAAAGGTCTTCTCTGCACCAGTAACCATCCTGCGGTATCCATTCTCATCTCAGTGGATAGTTTGGTTCCACAAACCTATGTTTACAAATAAATTGTTTGACTTTGACTTTCATTCTGATACAATACACTATTTTGTTATATTTTAGAGTGGAGATCTGCAATTTAAACCCTGATTCTTTGGATCCTGAAGAGTGTCCCGAGGGCTGCACCAAAAAGTGGGAGATGTCCGTGTTCGAGGGCGAGTGGGTCAGGGGTAAGGATATTGATATCATGGTTTTATTTATTTTATTTTATTTATTTAAACACGTTTACATGACATTGCAGTTTCTTAACTAATGCGCCATGAAACTTACATTATTAGTACAATATTATCATAGAGCAACCGAATGAAAAACATAAACATAAAACAGAACTTAAATCTAGTTTGATTTAGGCGACGTAACAGCGTGGCTCCGTTGCGTCGTCTGATGATACATTACTGTAGTACATTACTGCAGACGCCGAGAACGAATGGGCTTGCCGGGTGAGTAGGTATAGACGGCTGACCGTAGAGAGGCCGGACAGTGATACGAAGCCATATAGTGCTTTTATCTATTTAAACTTTATTGCACAAAACAAAAGTCAGTACAAATGGCGGACTTAATGCCAAATGGCATTCTCTACCAGTCAACCATAGGGCCAAACAGAGATACTAGAACTGGGTGCAAATCAGAAATCTGATGGTACAGAGAGGATCTAGAGCTTTTCTCAAACATATGCATGAATTAAAAAAATACACCACTCAAAAAAATATAATTCAGCTGTGTCGTCTGTTCATGAACACAGACGCCAAGTTTATAAAAACAAATCTCCCGGCCTAGGTCTTCAATTTTGTATGACATTCCTTTACAGTTCTCTCGAGTTGTTCCGCCCGAAACGTGATACTTCGAAGCCTGTTATAAATAACGCACGTTATGGCGATATTTCATTGCATGTTTGAGAAAAACCTTTTTTCTCCAACTTGCTTGGAAATGTTCCCATTAATGTAGTAAAACTGGACCGCGAAATCGTTCGTTATTTTTAGAAGGCGTTAATACAAATAAAAAAAAATATATTATTGGCCTTAGCCGGGAAATCAATATTATTTAAATAAGACGATTAAGTAAAAAACACACCTTCCGTTTATGACGTCTCATACAAATGAGGGTAATCTTAATTTAGCCGGTTACTGCATTTTTACTTTTAATTTTTTCAAAGACTGATAATTCACCATACAGCCTTTTGTCCACTAAATAAAAAAAAAAAAACTATTATAAACTTTTTAATTGTTCTCTGCGTTTAGTTCTTGCACTGAACATTTTACTGCTCTGCTACTGTCAATGTATTTTAAATGACGACAAATTTCGAATAACGAACAAACAATTAAAATAATAATCTTGTATGCGGTTAATTTATTTTCATGATTCTTAGTTATTTATTAGAGATTTCTCACGAAAGTTTTAATTTTAATAATATGATGGTATTTAATGAGTGAGTTTAAAATTTAAATAAGTGTACCAAATAAATAAATAAAACAGAAATGATTGTGTCCAAATCAATATAAAAGTTATTTTGAACTTATGATCTTCTCCGAATGATAGATTAGTGTTCCCGTGGGATGAGTGAGAGATACTTTCGATTGGTATAGAATTTATCTAATAATAATCAAACCGGTGAAATGTCTAAAATTTTTTTTTTATTATTATTAATTAAGCATACCCTGGACTAAAATTTGTTAGGCAACCCATATGCAATATATTTATTGACATATTACATTAAATATAAAATACATTTCATCAAATAAACATCTCGGTGAAGAAATCTCTATATCGGGATCCTCTACTATATTATTATTATAAATTGTAATTATTTTTTTATATGTAAAAGAACTCTTGTAGCCTACTTACTTGAATTTGAATAACTCTTGACTTCAAGGCGTGACGGCGGGCGGCTGCCGTAACTACTTGGAGTCCTTCTGGCGGAACCCGCAGTACACGATCACGTTGACGGACGTGGACGAAGACGACGAGGAAAACAAGTGTACCGTAAGTATACCGTTTATTTTTTAGGGTTCCGTACCCAAAGGGTAAAAACGGGACCCTATTACTGAGACTTCGCCGTCCGTCCGTCTGTCGCCAGGCTGTATCTCAAGAACGGTGATAGCTAGACAGTTGAAATTTTCACTGTTGCATGTTGATGTATTTCTATTGCCGCTATAACAACAAATACTAAAAATAAAATAAAATAAATATTTAAGGGGGGCTCCCATACAACAAACTTGTTTTAGATTACTAGCTGTGCCCCGCGGTGTTACCCGCTCATCCCACGGGAACACTAAATTTATTCGGGATGAAAAGTATCCTATGTCCTTTCCCGGGTCTCAAACTATCTCCATACCAAATTTCATCTAAGTCGGTTCAGCGGTTTAAGCGTGAAGAGGTAACAGACAGACAGACACACTTTCGCATTTATAGTATTATAGTATGGATTGAGAACATTAATTTTATAAATTCATGAAACATGTGATGTCTCATAAATTTTATGAAACATGTAATGTCTTATTTTTTTATATAGGTACACACTACAATTTTTTATATTAAACCATTGATACAAAGAGGTGTAAAGCCTTTCAAATAAACAATGCAAAGATCGACACAAAGCATAAGGAAAAATTCGAGAGGTTGCTTGGGGGTTAGGGTGGTGGAAAGGTTAACACGTTGACCCGTTAACCAGCGGTCCCGGGTTCGATACCCACTGATTTAGATTTCTTTTTCGCGCTGTATTGTATATCCACCTTTCCACCCCCCTAATTTAGATTTCTTTTTAACGCTGTATTGTATATCCATTCTATTGTTTTTTTCTCTTTTTCAGATCATCGTAGCACTCATGCAAAAGAATCGCCGGTCTCAGCGTCACCAGGGTTTAGAATGTCTGACCATCGGCTTCGCCGTGTACCGGCTGCCCGACTACGGGCACGTGCCCAAGCCTCTCGACGTCAACTTCTTCAAGTACAACGCGTCCGTCGGACGATCGCAGGCGTTCATCAACTTGAGAGAAGTCAGCGCTAGGTGAGAATGATTCATCATCAATCAATACTGTCACAAACCTCTTGACGTCAACTTCTTCAAGTACAACGTCTGTCGGACGATCGCAGGCGTTCATCAACTTGAGAGAAGTCAGCGCTAGGTGAGAATGATTCATCATCAGTCAATACTGTCACAAACCTCTTGACGTCAACTTCTTCAAGTACAACGCGTCTGTCGGACGATCGCAGGCGTTCATCAACTTGAGAGAAGTCAGCGCTAGGTGAGAATGATTCATCATCAATCAATACTGTCACAAACCTCTCGACGTCAACTTCTTCAAGTACAACGTCTGTCGGACGATCGCAGGCGTTCATCAACTTGAGAGAAGTCAGCGCTAGGTAAGAATGATTCATCATCAGTCAATACTGTCACAAACCTCTTGACGTCAACTTCTTCAAGTACAACGTCTGTCGGACGATCGCAGGCGTTCATCAACTTGAGAGAAGTCAGCGCTAGGTGAGAATGATTCGTCATCAACTCATCAGTCAATACTGCCACAAACCTCTTGACATCAACTTCTTCAAGTACAACGCGTCTGTCGGACGATCGCAAGCGTTCATCAACTTGAGAGAAGTCAGCGCTAAGTAAGAATGATTCATCATCAGTCAATACTGTCACAAGCCTCTCGACGTCAACTTCTTCAAGTACAACGCGTCTGTCGGACGATCGCAGGCGTTCATCAACTTGAGAGAAGTCAGCGCTAGGTGAGAATGATTCATCATCAGTCAATACTGCCACAAACCTCTCGACGTCAACTTCTTCAAGTACAACGTCTGTCGGACGATCGCAGGCGTTCATCAACTTGAGAAAAGTCAGCGCTAGGTGAGAATGATTTATCATCAATCAATACTGTCACAAACGTCTTGACGTCAACTTCTTCAAGTACAACGCGTCTGTCGGATGATCGCAGGCGTTCATCAACTTGAGAGAAGTCAGCGCTAGGTGAGAATGATTCATCATCAATCAATACTGTCACAAGCCTCTCGACGTCAACTTCTTCAAGTACAACGCGTCCGTCGGACGATCGCAGGCGTTCATCAACTTGAGAGAAGTCAGCGCTAGGTGAGAATGATTCATCATCAATCAATACTGTCACAAGCCTCTCGACGTCAACTTCTTCAAGTACAACGCGTCTGTCGGACGATCGCAGGCGTTCATCAACTTGAGAGAAGTCAGCGCGTGAGAATGATTTATCATCAATCAATACTGTCACAAACCTCTCGACGTCAACTTCTTCAAGTACAACGTCTGTCGGACGATCGCAGGCGTTCATCAACTTGAGAGAAGTCAGCGCTAGGTAAGAATGATTCATCATCAGTCAATACTGTCACAAACCTCTTGACGTCAACTTCTTCAAGTACAACGTCTGTCGGACGATCGCAGGCGTTCATCAACTTGAGAGAAGTCAGCGCTAGGTGAGAATGATTCGTCATCAACTCATCAGTCAATACTGCCACAAACCTCTTGACATCAACTTCTTCAAGTACAACGCGTCTGTCGGACGATCGCAGGCGTTCATCAACTTGAGAGAAGTCAGCGCTAGGTGAGAATGATTCATCATCAGTCAATACTGCCACAAACCTCTCGACGTCAACTTCTTCAAGTACAACGTCTGTCGGACGATCGCAGGCGTTCATCAACTTGAGAAAAGTCAGCGCTAGGTGAGAATGATTTATCATCAATCAATACTGTCACAAACGTCTTGACGTCAACTTCTTCAAGTACAACGCGTCTGTCGGACGATCGCAAGCGTTCATCAACTTGAGAGAAGTCAGCGCTAGGTGAGAATGATTCATCATCACTCAATACAGTCACAAGCCTCTCGACGTCAACTTCTTCAAGTCCAACGTCTGTCGGATGATCGCAAGCGTTCATCAACTTGAGAGAAGTCAGCGCTAGGTGAGAATGATTCATCATCAGTCAATACTACCACAAACCTCTTGACGTCAACTTCTTCAAGTACAACGCGTCTGTCGGACGATCGCAGGCGTTCATCAACTTGAGAGAAGTCAGCGCTAGGTGAGAATGATTCATCATCAGTCAATACTACCACAAACCTCTTGACGTCAACTTCTTCAAGTACAACGCGTCTGTCGGACGATCGCAGGCGTTCATCAACTTGAGAGAAGTCAGCGCTAGGTGAGAATGATTCATCATCAATCAATACAGTCACAAACCTCTTGACGTCAACTTCTTCAAGTCCAACATGTCTGTCGGACGATCGCAAGCGTTCATCAACTTGAGAGAAGTCAGCGCTAGGTAAGAATAATGACTCAAATTCAATGGGAACTTTGGGGGAGGACTTTGTCCAGCATTGCACGTCTATCGGCTTATATAATGATTGTATTGTAGTAATCGCAAGATCACCCATAGGCAAGCCGCACTCATTGGCTCGGTATGGCATCAGAGGGTCAGACGTCTGTCTCAGCCGGCGGCTCTCACGTGACTGTCTTCCCCACCCGTACTCTCGAGACAACATCATAACTACCCACCTAATAGGTTTTATACAGATCTACAAACACTACAATGATGATGATCTATATACAAAATAAGTAATTTTTCTCAAACATGCAATGAAATGTCTTTATAACGTGCGTTACAACAGGCTTCGAAGTATCACGTTTCGGGCGGAACATTTTGAGAGAACTGTAAAGGAATTCCATACAAAATTGAAAGCCTAGGCCGGGAAGTAATATTTTTTTAAACATGGCGTCTGTGTTCATGAACGGGCTAAACAGCCGAATTATATATTTTTGAGTGGGGTATTTTTTTATTTCATTGCATATATGTTTCAGAACAGCACTATACATGCCTTAGCCATGAAAAGGGCTTGCCGGCTTCGTACAGTACTTTTATCTCACGAGCGCGGGTGAGCCATGTTTGTGTGAGTAGATGTACATGCACATTGGCTCTGTGTGGGTGAGCTCGGGAGCGCTCAGTGCCGGCTCACCCACACAGAGCCAATGTGCATGTACATTACTCACACAAACGTGGCTCACCCGCGCTCGTGAGATAAAAGTACTGTATCACTATACGTCTATTCCCACCCAGTAAGCCCTTATCCCGGCGTCTGCAGTAATGTACTATTGTTGCAGATTCAAGTTCCCGCCCGGCTCGTACGTGATCGTGCCGTCGACCTTCGAGCCGGACGAGGAGGGAGAGTTCCTGGTGCGGGTGTTCTCCGAGAAGAGCAACAACATGGCGTGAGTACTCCTTTAACACCCTTTTTAGGGTTCCGTAGTCAACTAGGAACCCTTATAGTTTCGCCATGTCCGTCTGTCCGTCCGCGGCTTAGCTCCGTGATCGTTAGTAAAGCCTGACCAGAGGTATATGAGGATTGTCAAGAGGGCGCTATTTATAAGATTTATATGGCAACAATTTTGCAACCAATCGCAACCGCACTATAATGACATTAGTCTGAATACCTGTCATGTCCCTATGGTAACCTCGTAATATCATTTAATCGAATGCACTCTTTTCCTGACTGTTTTTCGTGTAGTAAACACGTGTACACTTTATTTATAATATTACGTTCACGACTGTGAATGGTTTTCGTAATTTTTTTTGAATATTTTTAATTATTCGCTCGAAAATAAAAAAAATAGCGTCCCCCCTCTAACTTTTCAACCACGGATCAAAAAACTATGGAAAAGTTCATGAAAATGAGGCCTTATAAGTACTTTCAATGAAAACTATATTGAACAAAATCGGTCGAGCCGTTTTTGAGTTATCGCAAAATTTCATAATTTTCTTAAAAGGACGTAAGTTGACTTCCAGAAGGTAATAAGTAATTACAGTTACTTTGGCGTTTACGACCTTTTTATAGAGCTTGAAATCTTTCTCGTAACTTAAGGCGCTGTAAATAGTGAAAACTACAATTTTAGAAAATATTAATACAATACTTGCACATAACTTACAAGTGCAACTTTTTTATATGTAAATTTTCAGTATATGCCCTAGTTTTTTACTTCATCAGAAACACGATTACTGAAAAAATCCTCGATAGTTTTTATTTTTGAAAAGTACCCCTTTTTTACACCTTAAGCCAAATATTTCGATAACTATTATGAATATCAACACAAAATTTGCTTTATTTAATAGTTTTTTAGTATATTTCGATTTGTGCTTCATAGATTTTTAATAGGTTGAGTACATCAATCATACCAATTCATTTCGTTATTGGCAAAATAAAATGGTTCAGCGCGCGGCGGCGGCCGACTATTGCCTAGTCGCCAGTACGCTCGTGACAACGGTCGACGCCGGACCTGTGCACATTTTTCTAACGCGGTAATACGACTTTAGACAGCAAGCAATATGGGTAATCACAGTGTAAATAAAGTTAAGCGAAAGAGGAAACGCTTAAGTGAACTAAGAGAACATATTTATGTAGTACCTATACCAGACCAATCGACCGGCCGCATCGTAGCGGATTTCACATTCGTTTTTACGTAGTTGGTTTTCAGTTCGGGTGCAGTTTTACTAATTGTGTGTTGTACAGTTCTATTCTATTCTAGTTCTCTTAAAGTGAGTTACAAACGTTATTTCCTTAATGAGTGTTAATATGTCTTACTATTACTAATTATAAAAACGGTATAAACTCACGTAAAAAATTGTTTAAAAATTGTTTAAATTTTTTTTATACCGTTTTTATAATTAGTAAAGATGTCTCACGATAGTTTTAATAACATTATGTCTTACTATTATTTAAAATCCGGTTTGTAATTAACCTACACGTGAATTAACTATCATTATGTTAAGGTGTTGGATTAACACCATTTAGTACATTGTAATTTTATGTATTTTAACCCTTAACTACCTAACTGCTTATTTAGTCACAGAAACACCTACCTCCCGTCCCCAGGACGGATACATAATGTCGGCCTTATAGATTAAATTTTATCGGATCGGACATTTTAAATAATAATGGCAATATAGACATATTAAAATATTTGTTAAACTAATAATCATTCTGGAAACATTAAAAGATTTTTTTTTACTGTTAACATATGGCAACAGTCCTTATTTCACTTTAGAAACTATAATATCCTTTGGAAGGTGAGATCAACAAAAATTTTGACTTTATATAAAGATCCAAGTCATTATTTCTAATTACTCAATAATTAACAATGCTAAATCAATAAGTTTAGTTAAAATGAAGGTAATATTTTTATAAAATTGCAGACCACTAATTTGATCAATTTTTTCGCGGCAGTGAATGTAAGTTTGTTTGCACATTCTAGGCAAATAGATTTTTTACATTAGAAACATACGTACTGGGTCCCGTTTTTTATTCGGGTCAAAAGTAGAACAGGTTTTCCGCACTTCCAATCACTACCAACGTGACTTAGCGGTCGGCTAAGTAAAGAAAAAAATATCCATAGTCACGTAACCACCTACCACCCGTCTCCGAGACCCTTAAGAAAAATACGTATCCACCTGCCACCCGTCTCACAGACGGTCGGAGACAGTAATATGCTCACCAAAATTAGATGCGTGCACGACCGACCTTGTCGAGCGACGACGCGGCACTCACTGAGGAGAAGGTATACAAGGACACAAACGTTTGTAGGATGCTCGCCCATAGGTATGTTGGGTCATTCTACTTTTTACTGCAGGTTTTTGACACTAGTAGTAACGGGTTTGAAAAAAATATTGTGTAAAGATAAATAAAGTTATGTCATTGTATGTATGCAGAATTATATCTAAACAATTGCAATACACTGCCAGCACAGCCAGTCACTCATTACAACAAAGAAAAAATACAATACGTTTTTAAGGACGTAATCTTTTTTTTTTTCATAATTTTAATTAGAAATTATAATTTATTTAGTCTTATAAATCACATTCAAAAGACAACTCGTACTGTTGTGCACTTTTGGTTCAAACTATTTGTCATAACCGTATACATGGTTATGACAAATAGTTTGAAACAAAAGTGCGTAAAAATATCTTAGCAAAGTATTTAACATTGATAAATATTTATGTTAGCTTGCATCTGATATATTTGTAATATAATTTAGAAACCAATCGTACAACTGAAATCGAAAAACTTCAATATAGAAATAGGGACATAATGGTAAGACAGTTGTTCAATAGTAACAAAGTTGTTTCATTAGAACATTCTCTTTTACAAAAAAATGCTTAATTGGTCTCTTAGTTACATTACAACATACGTTGTAAATAATAATTTTATTATTATTACTATAACCTTTTTGCTAAATCACAGCACTTACACGGGCTAGGTTTCTTAATAAATATTTACAATTATTGTTCGAACACTTCCAAAGGATAAGGAAATACGCAGTTATCGCATGTAAAGGAAGATATGACCAAAAAAATATGAAGAAAGTGCTGGTTTTTTCAATATGGCGGCGGGCGCGGAGGAGGGGGAATTGTGCATTTTGCATTTTAAATACTGAATAACTATCCTAGACAACATATCAAAAATTCAAAACTACAGGACCGTTTGTAAGCTCAAAATCCTTTATTCACTGGATTATTACCGGGGGACACAAAAACCTGCACTAAAAAGTCGAATGACCCTGTTAACAATTTTAGGTTTGAATGAGTCTGTGAGACGGGAGGTAGGTTAAGGGTTAATTTTAGAGCTAAACAGGACTCTCAGCTTGAAAACCCCGGAACGTCACTTACAATCCTGACACTGACAGGTGCATCACTGCCAAACTCAATGGCTGAAGCCCCTAATCATTCTCGTAATGAGTAAGTTTTACTATACCTTAGATAATTATTAGGGTTCCGTACCCAAAGGGTAAAAACGGGACCCTATTACTGAGACTTCGCTGTCCGTCCGTCTGTCTGTCACCAGGCTGTATCTCAAGAACGGTGATAGCTAGACAGTTGAAATTTACACATATGATGTATTTATATTGCCGCTATAACAACAAATACTAAAAATAAAATAAAATAAGTATTTAAGGGGGGCTCTAATACAACAAACGGGATTGGTTGCGTTAACTTTGCACCTCATTTGTAGGTATGGGGCGCTATACATACCAGTTGCAAACTTAACTTAACCACTTAAGGAAGGAAAGTGTTTGAATAAATAAATATGTAAATATTAGACAACCTCACACAAATAAACCTAGTTTGTACGGAACCCTCGGTGCGCGAGTCCGACTCGCAACTTGACCAGTTTTTAATTGATAATTTTTTATCATACTTCCACATCTGAATTTTATTTTGCTTACTTGCTACTGCGTGTGCTATCATCATCAATAAATCATCATTCATAAATAAATAAAATAAATTGTTATGTCAAAGTGCAGACTTTGTTGTCATATTAATGATGTAGACTGACGTAGCTATAGAATTTGAGGACCTTATTTCCAGCTCTGAGAGTTGCTATTCCATTGTGACACTTACATTGAACAAGTAGGAACTAGTAATCACATATTTCGTGAGGCAAATTAATTGCGCTTCTGGCGCGGCGGTCTACATAGTGGACTAGTAAGCAGGAGGTCGGAAGTTCGTTCCCCAGGTGTCTTCTTTCTTTTTCTAAATTTAGTTGCATTTTTATAGCACGGTATGCATGTAATTTATTTAAAATATTGTTTGGGGTCATGACTGGCATATTCGACAATTGAGCTCTGACTAGCGACCAGTAAAGGTCTTCCACATAGTGTGTGATTTAGGAAATAATATTATAGAAATTGTGGAACTGAATTTCCGGACATCCATCTAGTGGCAGTGACTAATTTTATATTTTGGTGTGCTGTGAATATTAAAAAAGGGGTAAGTTCACTCGTATCTGTAGGGCTTGCTAGTTTACATTTTTAACAGGATAGCTAATATTAGTATGTTTGTATTTTAGCCTACCGATACGCCCTTTAAACCCACTTCATTTGGAAGCAGACTGAGCTACGCTTGGCAAGGATAGGCAGAGTTCCCAGTAATACACAGAACTAAAACTCTCCTGGGGGTACCCTTTATCTTGCACAATCTCTATTGTCCGAAATACACTTCGCATAATCGTTTTCGCACAATCATTTTTAGCCGAATGATACTATCGCATAATTATATACTTACCACAATTGTTATGTCGCATAATATTCATTTGGCACAAATTTGAATAGCAGAATACTAATATGGCCAACTTTTATTTCGCTGAATTTTATGTAGCACAATATAAGTTCCGCCGAATTTATTGCGGCATAATTGTACCATAGCATACCCACAGAACCGAACTAGGTTAGGTTAGGTTGAAACTGCGTCCCTCACAGAAACGAATCTCTGCCAGAAAACTAGGTTAGGTTAGGTTGAAACTGCGTCCTTCACAGAAAAAATCGCTGCCAGAAAACTAGGTTAGGTTAGGTTGAAACTGCATCCCACACAAAAAAAAATCGCTGCCAGAAAACTAGGTTAGGTTAGGTTGAAACTGCATCCCTCACAGATACGAATTGCTGCCAGAAAACTAGGTTAGGTTAGGTTGAAACTGCGTCCCTCACAGAAACGAATCGCTGCCAGAAAACTAGGTTAGGTAAGGTTGAAACTGCGTCCCCACAAAACCGAAACGCTACCAGAAAACTGATGGAGTAGGACAGTCAAAAAACACAGAAATTGTTATTTTTGTTTTATATAAGTATAAGACATGCAAACTAGTAAAGAAAAATAGAATTATTCCTTAAATAACTATGGTAATCTTAAATTAGCACCTTCAAAAAATTATTACAATCAAGGACTTAAAATAATCATGCAAACGGAATATTATGCCATATAAATTTCGGCGACACAATTATTCGACCATAGGAGTATTGTTCTAATCAAAATTATGCCAATGTACTATTCTGCCAAAGAAACGTGTGCGAAATGATAGTATGCCAAGAAATTTAGGCAAAAAGCAATTGTGCGAAATGATGATTGTGCCAATGGTTGCTATGCGAAACAAAAATATGCCAATCAATTTTGTGCAACACATTAGTAACCCCTCTCCTGGCGCCCTTTAAATTTAAGTTAGATTTAAGAACCTAGTTATTAAAGTTTAAGTTTTCATTTTAAATTGTTGCCGTATTTGGTTTACCTGATCACCCCATAACAAAATAAATAAAATCATCGATAAAAACGCGGTGTATTGTTACCACTATTTACCTACATTAAATGAATATTAAATGAAGCGCTAAGCATTTTGTTTATAAAACAAAATAATAGTACTTTATAATTTTTTACTTCAATCAGAATACGGTTACGAACAGAATAAGGCCATCAACGGGCTGCGCGAGCAACGCGCGTGGCGTGGAGCGGGCGCCCCGCATGCGCCTCCACCGCGTGTCTGCTTCACCCCCGCAAATACCTAAAGTTCGCCTATAAGCGCGCCTTAAGTCTATCGTGAAGGATGAGCAACTACGGAACCCTACACTGAGCGTGGCCCGACATGCTCTTGGCCGGTTTTTATGTAATAGGGGGTAAACGAGCAAACGGATCGCCTGATGCAAAGCAATTACCGTCGCCTATAGACACACACACACACATAGACTCATAACCACATAGACACGCGCACACATATAGACGCACACACGCATAGATACCTGCAACACCAGAGGATACACAAGTGCGTTGCTGGCCTAAACACCTAGTCGGCCCATAAGTTCTGTCACACACTTTGCAACAAATAAAACATTTTGAATGTTTACAATGAAGCGAAAAATTGAAAAATTTAATGGGTCGGAGACAGGATTCGAACCTGCGTTTCCAACGGCTTTCCGGGCCAACACGGGCGTCCTACCAACTGGACCACGAACCAGATGTCAGAGCCATTGAATCTTTCAACCGGTTGCTTCAACATGCCTTAGGTTAGGGTGGCATCGTAGCGCCATCTACCGTAAAGATTTAGACTTTAACGACCAAGACGTTACTGATTTAACAAAAAAAAAGAAAAAAATCATTCTGGTTTTATTTTTTATAATAAACATACCTATATATATTATTTATCGTAATTAATTCCTATCTTTTATTTTCAGTGAAAATGACGAAGATGTTGGCATGGGCGACGTTGATGACAGGGTATGTTCGACCATATTTTTTTCTTTCAAATAAAGTATGATCCTAATTATCTAATTTTACCCCCGCACGAAATCCAATAGTTTCGCAGGGTTCTCGTTTGCCCGAATTTCATATGCCATAATCTATCACTTGCCATAATATTAATTACCCATAAATCTATTTTTCTCTGTAAGCTGTAACTTTTCGGAATTGTAATAAAACAAACCTAACCTAACGATTTCTCCATTAATAGTATTTATGGAATCCCGAAGAGTTTGATATATTGAAATAAAAAGCTTATAGCAAATGACAATTATGGCAAGTGATACATTTATTACAAATAAAATTCGGGGTAGTGAAGGTAGGTTTCGCAGTGGTTATAACTCAATGGTATAACCAAAACTATTTATCCAGGTGAAGGAAATAGCCCCTAACCCTGAGCCCACCGACCCGATCCGGGAGTTCTTCAACCGGCTCGCCGGCTCCGACGGAGAGGTCAGCTGGGAGGAGCTCAAGGAAATCCTTGACTACGCCATGAGAGAAGGTACGTTGTAGCACTTACACAATGAGAAAAATCTTTTTGCGGTTGGTAATGGTAAAATTCCATAGAACCTGTTTGAAATATAGTGATTACCAACCGCAAAATAAAATGTAACTGAGGGTAGTTGAATTTTATCTTCGGTTGGTAATGACGATTGTTTATAGGATATTGACAGAGAGAGGATAACCAGCTGCTAAATAATTAAGGGTAGTTGGTTGTATATTCACTATCTATATTTCTACTTCTGCATTTCTACTTGTTTTTTTTGGAGTTGGTGATAATGACTTATTTCTATAACTTGTAGAAAAAAATGTTACCAACTAAAATGATTTCCAATGGATTTTACCTGGTGGCACCATTACTATAAATTTACTTCTTCTTCTCAACTTAGGGAAAGCTGGTAGCACAATCACTAAATACAGATGTAGTGAACAATAGTTTTCCATCGTATTTTGTCGGGTAAGCTCGTTTTAATATTTCCATCTCAAGTTTTTCACCGAAATTGATAGAGAAAACATGTTAAAACTAACCTTTCCGACTATTTTGTGGAAAACTATTATTTACTACATCTATACCTACATCTTAATATATAAATATTGGACCTTGATAGATAACTACATAGGTAATAAGGGCTTAAACCCTTGAAAATAACTTTTCTTATTGTTAACCTAACTGACATACCGTGAAAATTGGATGAACTGGACTTACAACGTGAAGTTTGTTATCTCACTACGATAGACTTTAATATAAAAAAAATGTGTGCTTAACTAAAAAGCAACTATGCACATATATGACTGTGTGAACCATTTATTGTGTTAATAAAAACCTAAATCTTAATACATATCATAGCTTACAAGTAAGCCTATATGCATTTATAAGTATACAATTCCGAATATTATCGTGTAAGTTTTTATTTTGATTAATTATATTAATGATTTTATTTAAAATGCCCATTTTTGAGCTTTCGTTGTAATAACAATGCTTATGTGTCGAGTTAAATGCTGCTTACTTGTCTTTCTGTTGCTTGCCGTGGTAAACGTTATGTAAGTATTTATTTATAAGGTCTTTAGATATTTACTAATTTGAGACCTCCGTTATTTGACACATGAAAAATTAGAATTCGTCTACAATTATTATAGTAGAATAATAGTAGTTTATGCAACTGATACATAATAAGAGGCTTTAAAATACGAGTGTGGTTTTATGAAACGAGCGTCAGCGAGTTTCATAATAGGATCACACGAGTGTTTTAAGGCCTAATTATGTACAGTTGTATACACTACTTTATCTAAACACATATCATAAGTACTCTAAGATGGGTTCAGAAGCCATAAGGAAATGACCGGCACCACTAGTGCTACCTGTAAAATATCTAAAAACGACATATACTAATGCAGTAAGAAATAAATCTGAACAAATACATAAACAGATTATTTATTGTAATAGTTGTAATTTACATTTACATTGAAACAATATTTTCAACTAAAATGTGAATAACAATAAACTTTTCACAATTCTACTTTCGTAACAGCAAAGAACCAACAAACAAATGACAACAATAATGGCGGCAATTCGAACCTCCGTCAAGACGAATGTTTTTTTTTTTTTCTAAATCATTATACAAACGAATGTGTGCATATTCTCATGTCACTCGAGATCAAATGTCGTGCGGTTTTTATAAAAAACATACTGAATTGACGTTTCGTATCGATAACAATATTAATATCTATGGATACTAGAATAGAGACCAACTTGTGTTTTGACAGCTGTTCCTAATTTAAACTCGTAACCTTACAAAAATCGGTACTGTAATAACATTACAGTACAGATTTTACCTACTACCACAGACAAAAAAAAACTCATAGTAAAATTGGTTGTAGTAATGCTGGTCATTTCCTACGATTTCTGAACGCATTTTAGAGCACTAATGATATGTGCGTAGATAAAGTAAATAATGATATTAATGATACATGGACTAATTCTGATTTTGGCATATGTCCTTTTGGTTTTATTTTACACTGTCCATTTTTTTAATTTTGTTTAGAAATGTTGTTTATGTAGACTGTAGTATTCTGCTGAAATTGACACTCACGTAATTGATAATCGTAAATTGTAGTGGTTTCGGTTTCTATGTCAGAATTTTTTCTTGCTTACATGTTACACGTATAAACACATTTCTCTATAGCCTCGCATTTTTTCTTATAATTTGCTGAATATATTCAAACATGCATGTTTTATCTTACCTATTTTGAGTTCAAATTACTCTTCAGAGGTATGTATTTCGAAAAACCTCGTATTATTTCTATTTAAATCCAATTAACTCGATGTTTCGGATTTACTTTTACGTATATCTTCAAAATTATAGCTCGTAAAATGTCTAGGTTCTAATTTCAGCTCGATCAGTTAATTAAACGTCCATAAAAAGAACACGGCGCAGTTTCTAGTCCAAAAGCCATTCCGTTGAATTCATAACGGCCTATTAGTTCCGTGGCTACACTATACTGCGATTTCTAATTCAAGACCAAAAAAACTACCACAAGGTTGCCACTACAATAAAATATTTTTACAATAGTAAATTTCTTTTTATTTTTTAAACACGCTAAGATAATTTATTTTTTGGTAACTTTAACTCTATGTTTTAACAAAATAACTAGAAATATTTATTATTACATAATTACGAGAGGAGATAGTAAAAACTTAAACATCGCAGATTTTTGGTACAAAATCTGGTATTGTACTTGTAACATTGTCCATTTGGTGCAAGCCAAGAATCAAACTCAGATGTCATTTAAATGTTGTCAATTGTGACAGTGACGTATCTGTCGTAGTTTTTTTGGTCTTGAATTAGAAATCCGAGTTTAGAATGTCACTTATACAGAGCTGGCCATGAGCAAGGGGCAGGGCGCCGCGTACGACGGCGGGGGGGCGCGGGGCGGAGCCCCACCGGGCGGGGGGAGCCCCCCCACCGAGCAGAGCTGCCTCGAGCAGCTGCTGTGTGCGCTCTGCGCGCCCATCTGCAAGGAGGTTGGAATCGATCTTCAGCAAATCCAGCAGCCGCCGGGTCAAGAGCAGGTGCTTTTGACGCAGCCCCAGGTCAACGGACAAGGTATTGATATGAGAGAGACGTACTCGCTTTTCATACATTGTATCGTAGTCTTATTACACACGGTACGATATGCTGTTAACTTCCAGTGGTATATATTTGTATACCATCTGGGAGGAGAAAAAGATTTATTATTTATCCTCCTGTAGGCACAAGCAGTCAATATTTTTTCAGTTTGATTTAAGTATTGTCAAATAGACAGAACTTTAATTGAGAATCAGGAGGTTATTTATCACATGCATATAATGGGAATTTATTATCAAGAACAACATTATTGATGCTATTCTAATAAATACGTTTTACGTCACATGTTGAAGAAGTCAATTATTTTTATCAAATGTATTTCTCTTTATGTTTTTCTAATAAATACAGTTTATTTTCCAGGACGTTGCCGAGGCAGCTGCATGCTATACAAATACTTCACAATTTTATAGAAATGGAGGCACAGTTTTATTTAAAATGTCTATTTTTACTCTGTACATACAATTTTTATGTTCTTTTACAGGTATACTTCAGATTTTTTGCGTATTTTACAATTTATAAAATATGTCGTTGTGTGTAAAATAATGCCTTTTCTACTAGACAGTTTTCTGGCAACATTCAGTTAACTTTTTTCTTCTACTATGAATGAAGTATCGGGTCGTGTATAAGGCATTATTTTACATGATTTCTGCTTTATGTTGCCACTAACACAACAATGTAGACATCTTCAATCCAATTGGAAATATCTACATTCGAAAGCTTAATATAGTACTTCGATAGAAAAATGGGCATTTTAAACGTGTATTGTTTAAGTTATATATAAATCACCTCCATTTCCATAAAACGTAGCTGTAAGATTATTTTGAAAATGTGATATTAGTACACATCTAGAGTTACTTTTTAGTATCACATTTTGAAAAAAAAATTGATATATATATATTGTGGATTAGGACTTGATTTGGTGAGTGGGTCGTTGTTATAGTTGACCAAATTGTATCAAACTGACACAAGTGAAAAGCGACCTCATTCTATGAAAAAGGTTGTTTTTCACAGTTCACATATATTTGACATAATTTGTTCTTAAATCACACGTACTTTAACATAAAATGTTGTGTTGTTGTATTATCTGTAATTTAATGTTCTATTAATTGTTATGTCTGATTACGCTCAATCAGACGTTGATAATTAGAGCGTGATGAAATTATGCCGTACTAAGATTAGTACCAATATTACAAGTCCCAATTCGCAGTATAGAATTTTCAGCCTGATCTCCAACCCACGTAGCACACAATCTGCTTAAGAGCTTATACAACTCTTATTCAGCGTTTTACAGCTGCGTAAGGGTTATATAAGCGCTGTATACTTGGGAAGGTCTTATTTGGGCCTTACCAGATTGTCATATATGCATATGTTTCAGAGCTGAAAGGGCAAGGGTTCTCCAAGGACGTGTGCAGAAGCATGATCGCCATGTTGGATAAGGACAACTCTGGAGGACTTGGCTTCGAGGAGTTTAAGTCTCTTTGGATCGATCTGCGTAATTGGAGGGTGAGATTTTCTTTTTTCTCTCTTTTACACGGACTTATTCGGCGATTTCTTGTAACTAATAGGTAAACGAATTTAAATTACGTGTCAATTTATTTATATTAAAACTTAACGCATTTACGAAACACAATTCTCTTCGTACTAAATGAATTTTAATTCTATAACATCACTATCTACCCTCAGGAGTAGAAAAACAATACTATTGATGCCTGAATAATATAAATATCTACCTTTTTTATAAGTGAGTTATTGTGAAACGAAACACATGTTTTTTAAGCTTTAGGATTATGAAGTGCCGGGAAATTGTACACCCTAATCCGACCACTGATAATACTCCGCTAACGGTCTGCAGTGACATTGACAGCACTGTCGCTTGTCAATGTCATTATCTTGCTTGGCATTGAAAGCGCTTACGCTGCGTTCTGCGTGCGTGTGTGTGTGGTTCACCGTGGCGTGACCTATAGGTTTCACCGGAAGACCAGCGCTGGTTCCCGGGCCAGCTGCTGAGGTGTAACCTTTTCGTGGCATACACAACAACGATTTTATTTTATTTCTAATATTTGTTGTCCACTTTGTGTATGTTAACGAATAAATTTTCATTCTGTTCTATTCTAGATCAGATCTAGGTCGGATCAGGAATTAATAAAACAATTGCCTTTGAAAACTTTTAAAATAAAACTAAAAGCATGGCTCGTGGAAAAGACTTTTTACTCCGTAGCTGAATATTTTACCTCCTTTGATAGGCCTTGATTGTTAGTTATAAGTTACCAAATTTTGCATGCTAGATGCTGGTGAAATATGTATTGTGCTATAATATTGTCTGACCAACTTATGTACCATATTTCAAGCAAAATGAAGACATTTGTATTTGTATCTATTCCTACGTTTCGTCTCCAGGCGGTGTTCCGTCTATATGACACAGAAGGCCGCGGCGCCATTCCGTCGTATCATCTGCGCGACGCGATCCACTCCGCCGGCTACACCGTCAACGCTCACACCCTCAACGTTCTTGCACACAGGTGATGTCCTTCACTATATAAGATACTAGCTGTGCCCCGCGGTGTTACCCGCTCATGCCACGGGAACACTACATTTATGCGGGATAAAAAGTATCCTATGTCCTTCCCCGGGACTGAAACTATCTATATACCAAATTTCATCTAAATCGGTTCAGCGGTTTAAGCGTGAAGAGGTAACAGACAGACAGACACACTTTCGCATTTATAATATTAGTATGGATATAAGATATAAGATATTTATTGAACAAAAACATGTTTTTTGGGTACAAATGTTCGTAAACAGCTGCAGTAGTGTAAACTGTATCGCAGCTATTTACGCCCACCTCAGGACATAGAAGTGGTAATGTTCTATACTTAGTAAATAGGTAATACAATTTTATCTACGCACATATCATTAGTGCTCTAAAATGCGTTCAGAAACCGTAGGAAATGGCCAGCATTACTACAACCAATTTTACTATGAGAACTTTCTTATCTGTGGCAGTAGGTAAAATCTGTACTGTAATGTTATAACAGTATCAATTTTTGTAAGGTTATGAGTTTAAATTTGGAACAGCTGTCAAAACTAAAGTAGGTCTCTATTCTAGTATCCATAGATATTAATATTGTTATCGATACGAAACGTCAATTCAGTATGTTTTTTTATAAAAACCGCACGACATTTGATCTCGAGTGACATGAGAATATGGATACATTCGTTTGTATATGATTTAGAAAAAAAAACATTCGTCTTGACGGAGGTTCGAATTGCCGCCATTATTGTTGTCATTTGTTTGTTGGTTCTTTGCTGTTACGAAAATATAATTGTGATAAGTTTATTGTAATTCACATTTTAGTTGAAAATATTGTTTCAATGTAAATGTAAATTACAACAAATAATCTGTTTATGTATTTGTTCAGATTTATTTCTTACTGCATTAGTATATGTCGTTTTTAGATATTTTACAGATAGCACTAGTGGTGCCGGTCATTTCCTTATGGCTTCTGAACCCATCTTAGAGTACTTATGATATGTGTGTAGATAAAGTAGTGTATACAACTGTACATAATTAGGCCTTAAAACACTCGTGTGATCCTATTATGAAACTCGCTGACGCTCGTTTCATAAAACCACACTCGTGTTTTAAGGCCCCTCATTATGTATCAGTTGCATAAACTACTATTTCTTTATAGGTACTTACTAATTACTAATGAATTCAAATTAGTATTCCTAATTATGTTATCCTATATCTAAATATGTTAGTATTACAAAAGTTTCAACTCTTAAATATAATCAAATTATAATAGTTGTTACGGTAAGTGCTTAATGAAAACTTAATTAAATTTGTAGGTAACAGTAAAGATTTAATTAATTCCCATGAACTAATGTCTCAGTCTCGTCATAAGTGTTAATAAATACTTGTTCAATTTATTCTTGCATTCCCAGTCTGACAGATCATGAATATTTAATATTTTATTTCATTTATTGTAAATTTTAGACGAAAGATGATCATAGTGTTGCCTAACTAGAGCAATACGGGACGGTCTGAGTTGGCAGATGCGGCCAGCCCGTCTTTTTATTGTAGTTCTAACATAGGGAAGGTTTTGATGTTTGTGCAGAACAATTCTAAGTGCGAACAGCTGTCTTACAGTTAAGACATTCACTAATTTAAAAAGTGCGGAGGTCGGAAAGCGAATGGGTTTGCTATACTATAATCTAGCAAGTGTCGGTCCGGCCCAGGGATAGTGGCGTTAGAAACAGCTTTTTTAACCTCCTAAGTTCCAGAGTCCTACACATAATACATAAACTTCAATTAATAGTTAACAGTCAACTATTTGTTATAATCATAAGGCTAAAATTAAATTGACAAATTATGAATGCTGCGCCTCTAGCACAACTGTGATGCGTGACTCTTTCTCGCGCGAGAAATGTTACCTATCTCGTTCTTCGCAATACTGTGAGAGAGTGACGGGTAATGCTATGTCGCACGAAAAGAGTCTCGAAGCCTAGTTGTGTTAGAGGGGCTGGTCGTCAGTAGGGGCAATAATGAGCATACGTCATATATGTGCGTTATTAAACGTCATTAGCAATGTGTCATGAACTAAACTCAAAACATTTTTTACCGGAATGCTGCTCAATCCTTAATTCTCCTTGCGAAATAGATACTGAATCCTGTTGAAAAAACCTGACTTTCACCACTGGATAGTTTTGACTTTATTAGGCAAAAAGATACTTGAAATTTGCAGAATATTTAGTAGTCCTGTTTCTTCTTTGTGTACGTCAGCGACTTTCAACGTCAGTTACCAAAAATGTATCGTTACCAGTAAAATTAATTAGTACCACTAAAATCCGCAGTATGGCGTGGATTGAAAATACTATGTGGGGCTGTATTATTCAGTAGGAGAATACTTATCCGATTCTGCATTGTAATTTTATTTATATAGATAACGACTTTAAGTAATATACTGCATGCTCCATCTTGACTTGAAATATTTGTATGCCTAACGGCTAGACATGGTGATACTGTTTTTATTAAATGTAAGACCTGTTATATTTATGTACCTATGTTTACAAATAAATGTCTGATTCTGATTCTGTATATGATGACGCGGTTGGCGCAGTTTGTAGTGCAACCGCCTACTGAGCCGACGGTCCTGGGTACGAATCCCGGAAAGGACAAATAATAACTCTAATATTTGTTCCTGGGTTTTGGGTACCTATCTCAACTCCGGAACATTGCTTCCCATCCGAAACGTTTCGCCAAATTTTCATTTAACTCTTTCAAGCAAATGAACTGTCAAACCATCAAAGTGTCAAAGTGAGTCAGTTTGTATGGTTTGACAGACACCGTGTTATCTATATCTGTATTTATTAATAGAAATAAATGAAACATTACATTAATTACAGATACGGCGGCCAAGACGGCTACATACAGTTCGACGACTTCATAATGTGTTCCGTGCGACTCAAGACCATGATCGGTAAGCCAGTTTAGATATGAGCCATGTTCCGTTTTAGACTCGGAAGTATTATTGCAATTAAATTATAGAATGTTCCAATTTTGTTGTATATTCGCTACAATTGGCTTGAGATGTAGTTGCATTAATTTTATAAATAGCGATTTTAGCGATTTAACATCAAGAAGCATGTTTGAATATTACGAGCATGAAGGCATTATTATGACAGATAGTTCTATATGTAAAACTCTCAATATGCTCGCTTATCTTTCAATAGAAAATTATGAAAGTAGCGAATTGCCGTGTGTTAACGTGCGCGCGAAATAATAATATTACATTCCTTTTTCCTTCGTCGGGTATAAACTTAAAACTTAGTAGCTTTTCATTTTCACATGTATCTTCGCACCAAAAATGACTGATAAGCGTCCACCCGTTTTTAAGTGACATGCGGCTAAAATTGCTCATG
This sequence comes from Apotomis betuletana, assembly GCA_932273695.1. Taxonomy (NCBI): domain Eukaryota; kingdom Metazoa; phylum Arthropoda; class Insecta; order Lepidoptera; family Tortricidae; genus Apotomis; species Apotomis betuletana. The sequence goes on along the minus strand of OW026321.1, from coordinate 7,111,668 downwards.
CATAGAAATTAGTAATAGTATAGATAGTATAAATATCCTACCTATATGTATATCTTTGCACGTATTGTGTTATGTATGTACCAGATCGCTAATAATTGCATATTAGAACTTATGCTCTTTCTATCTATAGTAGGTAATGATAATGATAACTCATCTTTAAACCACTGTAGGTAATATGTATAACAAAAAAATCTGTCACTGTACTTCAAAACCTCGTATCTAGTTTAGTAAATTGATACTAAGATACGAGTTTTGTTTCAAGCACGTATTTGTTTCTTAGTCAGTTTTGGTTGTCAACAGACGATATGTATATGTAGAAGTCTCTCTAGCATTGTATTTATATTATAATCAAAATACAGCGAACAACGAACCGCTTGAGAACCTTGAGCGAGAATTGCAATGGAACCCGTGATGGAAAGAAGAGGATTCCTGCACGAGGACACAGAAGTATATTTGTAAACATGTATATTAATCGTGGAACAAATTATCTGCCGATGCCTTTTTTTATTATTCCAAATAATATTTTTCCGACCATTTCGAAAAGTTTTTTTTTACTACGGTAAAATTTAGTGAAATACCTACACCTTATGGAAAGGGTCGTCAGTTTTATTTTGTTGCAGTTGCAATTGTTACAATGAAAATGTTTCTTAAAAAAAGGCATTCGCTGATTTTTTGGTTCGCGAACCTTATACACTAGATCAAAGTTGCAAGGAATAATTTGAATGGTTTTATGCAACACGTAGGCTCTTAATCGAAATTTTCGCACGTCAGATTCAATGCAAGGCACTATGATCGTAAAAGGTTATATTGTGTCATTTCATGATCTAGTTAAAGACTGGTAAATGAAGAAAATTCCGAAAGGCATACTGCATAACAGCATCTCCAACATTTTTATCAATACGAATAAATTGCGTCGTTTGTTGCAAAATGTCTTCTGATTTATTTAATTTTCAGTGTAACTAAATTGTAAAAGTTAACATTACAATAATTTTGCAACGCCGTTCGCAATACTAAAATAAATAATAAAACAACAATAATATATAAATTCCTTACGGCTTTGGGAACCGAAATATCGTTTGCAACAGTATCATAATAAAAACTTTTCAATATTTTAATTTGAGTATTTTCAGTTGAACAATAAACTGTTTGCAAACTTTATAAGCACAATTTTGGGACAAAAACAGGCAAATATCGTTATTCGTTTTTAGTTATCATAAATTAAAATTTCGTTTTTTTTTTGTTTTGTTTAGTATTTTCCTGTTGAGTCCTTTCACACTAACGCTTACTAAATGTCAACCACCCGCCTCTACAAACCATAAAGCATTTTTTTTTTAATTTTCAGAAACCTTCCAAGGAAGATCATCTGGCGGAGATTACGCCACCTTTTCGCTCGACGATTGGCTGAATCGCACAGTATATTCATAGAGAAATATGCCTTAATAAAGTATGCTACAACTTAAGGGCCTATACGGGAACCAACCTTAAAGAGTACAGTATCACAGTTTAATAGTCACATAAAAAAAAAATTGCCCTGACTCTAAATAGAGATTAGTTTATTAAAGTGTACTCTTTAAGATATATACACATTGTTATATGTACAGAAATTCTTCCAATACCTCAATATGTTATTAAAGTATGTTGAATCATTCGCTTTAGCATCACAATAACGAATAACTGCTCGAATATTGATAAAAATGCCTTACATTATTGTACAAAAGTGAAGCACGTAAAATACTGAATAAAAATAACCTTATGTAGTTTAACATAAACCATCATTTAAAAAAAAACTATTATATTAGTATTTTTATCTATTAGTGATGCTAAAGTGCCATTGAATCAACCTACAATATTTCTAAAACGAACTAAATACTAGCTTTAATCGGTGATTCTAAGTCACAAATAACTTTTAATCTCGATGTATTTCTGTGTATTTCATTGTATTTCCTCACATTAATATATCCAATATAGTGTCTTAAATAAATTACTAAACTCTTAATATTTGACTAAAATCAGGGTTTGCCCCTAAATACGGGTAAAATAGTAGTTTTCGTTTACATAACACTTTTTTTTTGTAATTTTGACAATGTGATATAACACAACGTAATCCGTCACTACTTATGAGTAGGTATAAATGAGATTTCCATAGCTAATAATGAGAAAAAAGCATAGACAATCAGTATTTTTCTATCCACCGATGTCCATTCCAGAGAACTAGGTATATTTTTCATCAAAAGCTGTGCGATCAGCTATCAAACGCGTCATGATTATTTTCATTTAAATATTTATAATTGTTGCACCATTATGACATTTTCAATGCATTTTTATTGTTCGTATTTTTTTATTTGTCATTTATTTTTTGAATGTAAACTTCAGATCTGAATAAAGTATGTTTTTTATTCGCTACATTTTGTTTTATTTGATGACAGTGCAGTGTCATTACGTCCCCTTGAAAAACAAATGCATGTCGAATAGAAATATATTAGCGTTCTCTCATTGCAACCGCTATAATGTAATAAACAAATTACATTTTCATATGTTTTTTTGTTACAATACTAGCGAATGCTTGCGGTGAATAACATTTTTATTTTCTTTATTGCAAAAAAAATTACAGACAAATACAATACATAAGTAAGGGTACCTTGCTGCCTAAAGAACGGAAATAGAAGCCTCGAGAAGTGGGGGCTTTGTCGACTGCCTCGGAATTGCATGCTTAATACCAATATAGGTCGCGTGACATGACTCATTTGTACTGAGTAGGAAGATCGCCAGCGCTCTTTTTATGTGGCGCGACCCATACTTTTACTTCATAATTTCATGAATGGAAGAATTTCATGATTTGACAAATTACATAACATCATACATATTTCAGTATTGATCAAAATTTGTCATTATCAGACTATGACCCAATATCAGATGCCAAGATTTGGTGCTTATGCAGTTACTACATTTTCCTAAAGTGTCACTGACGAGAGGGATGCAGCAATACAAAGGAGTGATATGGAATTATCTACATACGAGAAGGATCTCGTCAGTGACTAATGTAGGAAACTGTAATAGCCGCATTAAAACCCTTAAATTGGCAATGTACACCAGGCTGTACAAACTCTTTGACCATCATTTATATATCTTTTTTCAAATGAGAATTGTTAGCTCTGTCCAACCGTAACGAGACTTGAACTATCGACCTTTGTTTTTTTTATAAACTTAAAGTGGATAATTGGAAAAAAAAATCGTCAACTGTATTTTCACATATTTATTCACACAATATCCTTACAATACTATCTCGTCTATGCATATTCTGGCTGACCTTAGTCGATTTGTCCGACGCCGCAAGCCGCCTTCATCTCAGCTATAAGAGAGTCTGCCACCTTGTACAAGGGGATATCAGACGATCGGATCACCAGCTTTGCACCTCCTGGAAATAATAGTTACATTACTGCAGACGCCGGCAAAAAGGGCTTGCCAGGTGAGTAGGTATAGACGGATAGTGATACGAAGCCGGAAAGCCCTTTTCACGGCTAAGGCATTTATAGTGCTTTTCTCAAACATTATGCAATGAAATAAAAAAATAAACCAATTAAAAAATATATGATTCAGCTGTTTAGACTGATTATGTCCTCAAACTTTCCTAGACCAACGGTTCTCAAAATTTTTCATCAGAGCAGCGCTTTCCAAACTTTAGAGCAGCAGCTCTCTTACAGTGTTATAAAGCATCGGTTTTCAAACTGTCTTATAGCATCGGTTATCCATCATGTATTTCGAGAGAGCCTGATTAGTAGTGATGTTGCTGACAAATCGTCATTGACGATGCCGATGATGATGATCATACCCCGGGGTTTTCAGTGCACGAATGATTTAAGCGACATCATCACGTGATGATGATGATGCACTCACCTACGGAGCTGCCGTCCTTAGATATAAGGCTGCTGTACTGCGCCGGCGGCACGTTCATCCTCAGCAAGTTGTACATGCGGTCGGAGCGCTCTATATGCACGGCGTGGAAGCGACATCATCACGTGATGATGATGATGCACTCACCTACGGAGCTGCCGTCCTTAGATATAAGGCTGCTGTACTGCGCCGGCGGCATTCATCCTCAGCAGGTTGTACATGCGGTCGGAGCGCTCTATATGCACGGCGTGGAAGCGACATCATCACGTGATGATGATGATGCACTCACCTACGGAGCTGCCGTCCTTAGATATAAGGCTGCTGTACTGCGCCGGCGGCACGTTCATCCTCAGCAGGTTGTACATGCGGTCGGAGCGCTCTATATGCACGGCGTGGAAGCGACATCATCACGTGATGATGATGATGCACTCACCTACGGAGCTGCCGTCCTTAGATATAAGGCTGCTGTACTGCGCCGGCGGCATTCATCCTCAGCAGGTTGTACATGCGGTCGGAGCGCTCTATATGCACGGCGTGGAAGCGACATCATCACGTGATGATGATGATGCACTCACCTACGGAGCTGCCGTCCTTAGATATAAGGCTGCTGTACTGCGCCGGCGGCACGTTCATCCTCAGCAGGTTGTACATGCGGTCGGAGCGCTCTATATGCACGGCGTGGAAGCGACATCATCACGTGATGATGATGATGCACTCACCTACGGAGCTGCCGTCCTTAGATATAAGGCTGCTGTACTGCGCCGGCGGCATTCATCCTCAGCAGGTTGTACATGCGGTCGGAGCGCTCTATATGCACGGCGTGGAAGCGACATCATCACGTGATGATGATGATGCACTCACCTACGGAGCTGCCGTCCTTAGATATAAGGCTGCTGTACTGCGCCGGCGGCACGTTCATCCTCAGCAAGTTGTACATGCGGTCGGAGCGCTCTATATGCACGGCGTGGAAGCGACATCATCACGTGATGATGATGATGCACTCACCTACGGAGCTGCCGTCCTTAGATATAAGGCTGCTGTACTGCGCCGGCGGCACGTTCATCCTCAGCAAGTTGTACATGCGGTCGGAGCGCTCTATATGCACGGCGTGGAAGCGACATCATCACGTGATGATGATGATGCACTCACCTACGGAGCTGCCGTCCTTAGATATAAGGCTGCTGTACTGCGCCGGCGGCACGTTCATCCTCAGCAGGTTGTACATGCGGTCGGAGCGCTCTATATGCACGGCGTGGAAGCGACATCATCACGTGATGATGATGATGCACTCACCTACGGAGCTGCCGTCCTTAGATATAAGGCTGCTGTACTGCGCCGGCGGCACGTTCATCTTCAACAGGTTGTACATGCGGTCGGAGCGCTCTATATGTACGGCGTGGAAGCGGCGCGTGAACGGCGCCATCATGTCCTTTGAAGGGAGGAACGGCTCTCCGTAGATCTGAAGAATAGGCATGTTGACTAATTTTTTTTGAGGATGTCAATCGATTCTATTTTTTATTGTGATCAAATGTCTATATGGGACTGACTACATTTAAACTGCTCTAAAAGTCAGAAATGACCGTCAAAGTTCAACATTCCTACGTAGCGGTAAAAACGCTCCATACAAAACGCGTCAGGCTAGTGACGTCACAGGCCGGTATAGATACCAATAATTGTATGGAAAAATTAAGAAATTTGTCATTTTCACCGTGAAAAAGTGTAAGTTCATAGTTGTTATACAATTCTTGTTTCGTAAAATTATGAGGATCCTGAAAACATTTTCAAAATTTATTTAGGATAAAAAAAAATATCATAAAATTTGCGTACCTTTGAAGTCACATATTTCCAAAAAATATATGTTTCTGGATTTTTTTTCTTTGTTTCGTGAAATATTTAGCTAATTTTATTCATATAACTACAGTACGCTGCACGCTGTAGAATTCAACATCAGTCAAATAGCCTATTATATCCCAAGTAGTACACAGTGTGAGCACTTATACAGCCTTTATATAGCGTATGAACGAGCGAGACAAAATAATTTAGCTAGATTTATTAGCTCGTATGAATATTTTTGGTAAAGTTTGCGGGAAAGTTTGAACCTTGTTCGTAGTGGAATCTGCCACCAAATAGTAGTACGTATTTTGCTATGAACCGGCAATCAAGAGAGGGTTTTATTAATGCTTAAATTAGAGTTATAATGGCTGTATAAGGTCTGAAGCTCGGGTATCCTAGGATAGCAGTGCCGACACATAGCGACCATCTCAATTCACGAATTCACATAAGGAATTCAATACCGTTTATTTTCTCATAGTAAAACCGGTTATATCCGGTTGTTTTTATAATAAGATAAGGTTTTATAGATAATAGTTAGTTATCTACTCGTATTATTTCTTACACATGATTGCAGAGTTATCTAATTAACTACATTAACAGTAAATTGATATATAAAAACTTCCACTTACACGAACTCTATTGAACGGCGCTTTTTCTGGAGTCAGATGCTTTTGGATCACTTGTCTGATTATCTGCAAGAAAAGGACGGCATTGTTGGCACAAATTGGCACAATTAAAAGGAGGAATTTATGCAGCATTAGAATTTCGATATGATGTGGTGTTCGGGCCGGGAACTAGGCTCGCCTGATCACCTTTGCATACCAATAAATAAATGGCTGGTGAGGCACAAATTCCGGGATTAGTGGCACACATTGGCACAATTAAAATGTGAATTTTGTGCATTAGACAACAAATTGCAATACCACTGGGCATTAACTTAACTATGTGACACCTTACCTATATTATGTATATTTTTAACAACTTTTTTTTTACCATGGTGCATTAAAGATATACTAATCCATATCCATACTATACTAATATTATAAATGCGAAAGTGTGTCTGTCTGTCTGTCTGTCTGTCTGTCTGTTACCTCTTCACGCTTAAATCGCTGAACCGATTTAGATGAAATTTGGTATGGAGATAGTTTGAGACCCGAGAAAGGACATAGGATACTTTTCATCCCGAATAAATTTAGTGTTCCCGTGGGTTGAGCGGGTAACACCGCGGGGCACAGCTAGTATTATAAATGCGAAAGTGTGTCTGTCTGTCTGTTACCTCTTCACGCGTAAACCGCAGAATCGACTTTGATGAAATTTGGCATAGAGATAGTTTAAGATCCGAGGAAGGACATAGGAAATTTTCATCCTGGAAATTATCCCTAAAAAGATTGAAAAGTGAGTAAGTAATTCATGATGACATTGATGACCCTGTAGGAAATGTAATGATTAGACCAAAAGCACAATTGCTCTTATATTTGCTTAGGCGCTTTTAACAATCCCTTTTATTAATTAAGCTGATTAGGTGGATATCTATCGTGTTGTACGAGGTTGCTTCCATACTTCCAAGTTCCACGCGGACGTAGTCGCGGGCAAAAGCTAGTATGATATAACATTACATCACCATGGACAGGGGCAACAGAAACAAAATTAAATTATTAACCCAAACATATCGTCTGTTGACAACCAAAACTCACTAACTACACAAATACCTACTTAAAACAAAGCTCGAATCTCAGTGTCAATCTACTTACTAGATATAGTACGGCTCTTCCCAGGTGAATTTTTCGCTAAACAATATAATTAATAACCACGTTTCATTTTTAACACCACACTAAGTATCAAAATAATGATTGCCGTATTGCTATTTTCCTGCTGGGCGGTCTATCATCCTACACTACCAAAACGTAATATCTAGAATATCGGTGACATTAAATTGGAACCTTAATACTATCACGATACCGTTTGATTTTCAATATGAAAGTTGTAGTGGCACGCGCTAACTCGGTAGCTAGCGACTTTGCGATAATAGAGACAATGGCCTTTGTTTGAAAGATTAGGGCTCGAAGCGAAAAATTCACCAGGGAAGAGCCGTACTATACGAGGCTTCGAAGAGTTAGTACAGAAGTTTTAGTTGATACATCGGGCTGGGTCAATACGTTTTTTTCTTTTAAAAATATAGATCATCATCATCATCCTCCTAGCCTTTGTCCCATTTTTGAGAATGAATTCTTAATCGGGGTCGGCTACCTAAATCCCAAGATGTGGCGTAGGCACTAGTTTTTACGCAAGCGACTGCCATCTGACCTTCCAACCCAGAGGGGAAACTAGGCCTTATTTGGGCTTAGGTGGTTTCCTCACGATGTTTTCCTTCACCGAAAAGCGAGTGGTAAATATCAAATGACATTCCGTACATAAGTTCCGAAAAACTCATTGGTACGGGCCGGGTTCGAACCCGCGACCTCCGGATTGAAAGTCGCATGCCCTAACCACTAGGCTACCACCGCTCCTTCCGCTCCGCTTTTAAAAATATAGATAATAATATTAAATAGTTACCGCGGGTAAGTGCATTGACATGTTCTTCAATTCCGTGCGAACTTTCTTCCGGGCGGCGTCTTCCTCCGTGTCCATCTGATGCGGCTCCGAGTCCAGCTTCCTGATGTGCTCCAACACCTGGAACGATAGCCGATTCACATTCATGATCATGGCCAAGCCAACAACTCGCCTGGCGGGTGCCCGTATCTTTTGCTCGGTGGGCGGGTTGTAGCTCTTAACTAACTCCGTAGCGGGTTATGTCGGCTATCAATTTTATTATCAAATTGTAAGTGTTAACGGTTACATTTAGTATGAAAAGTTTAAATAAAATTAAAGTTAAAGACGGCGGTCGAAGATGTAGCTGTGTTTAAATATCTAATGCTTTAACCCTTAAATGCATGATGTAAGATGCAGCTTACATAAACAAAAATGAATTACTGGTTGAAAACTAGAAACATTTATTTGAAATAACATAATATTTTATAATATTGTGTTTTTTTTATTCATGCATTAAAGGGTTAATGAAGTGGTTTGCGTAGTTACCCTTTTAGTGATCCTCAGCGAGTATTTGTCCGTCGCAGCCTTTATTTTGTCGAACGGAATGTTGTCGATTGCTGTAACAAAACGCGAATTACGCATGAGACATAGCTATGTACAATTACATAGGGGATTCAATTAGGATTAGGTCGATTTGTGTAAGATTGTCCCTTAATAATATATTTAATTGATTGATTATCCATAAAAAGGATTATAAGTACAAATAAATACAAATATTATAAGTACAAATAAAAGTACGATCAGAAAATTAAAAAAAAAATCAATAATAAAATTCTATTCAAAAGAGATCAATTGATCATAATTTAAATAATCAAGGAATTTATAACTTGTATAAGTATTGATCTATGAAGATTGTTGAATGAGTTAATTGCTTGAAATGAAACTAATTGAAAAATATCAAAAAATAACCCTATTGTTATCAAAATCGTAAAGTATAGGCCAATTTAACTTTATCTTATCACACAAAATACTTGGATAACAATTTTTTTTTTCTTCGGTATATAAGATCTATAAGCTGTGCCTGTCTTGCACAACTATGCTCCGCGACTCTTGTTGCGCGGCGATAGCGTCACCCATCACTCTCTCACAGTACTGCACAGAAAGAGATAGATAAATATCTCGCGCGAGAAAGAGTCGCGTATCACGTTTATGCAGACGTGCACAGGTCATTCATTTTTCTTTATCATAGTTTTTCTGGTTTTTTTTTATTGACATTTTAACAGTTCTCAATAATATTGGCTGAAAGGATCTTAGCTTTCGCCTTTGCCTTGTTATTTGACTTCTGTTTTGAGTGATACACTTAATAAAACGCCAAAATAACTGTAGTTACTTATAACCTCCTGGAAGTTATCGATTATATGCGCCAGATTGAGCGGAATGTTTTAATGCAGTATGGCACTTAACTAATACGTGTAACGTTCGAAGTATAAAGACACCGCGCGGCACTCACGTCATTTTAAAGTAAATTATGAAATTTTGCGATATCTCAAAAACGGCTCGACCGATTTTATTCAATATAGTTTTCAATGAAAGTACTTATAAGGGTCAGCTCACACCGAGACGCGACGCGACGCGACGATACTGGAAGAGGCCGGTGATTTCGCGCTGCGCCGCGAGACGCATCGCAACGTAGCGAGGCGCATCGTAAAATCGTTGGCAGCACGACGCCTCGCGGTGCAGCGGAACGTGTCTACTCGCCGCGTGCCGTGCACCCGCCCCGCCGCGTATAAATTCTACACGAAGACTGCGACGGAAATAGTAGAGACAAGTCGCCACGGCGGCCTATAGCTGCGACGGGTTCCCTCTATGTCGCATACTTTTGTTTGTCCGAAACTGTTTTAGCATAACAGACTTGGCATATTAAGTCTTCGACGAATGGTAATGTCGCAGAAACCTTATTTGGCATAAGTTCTAAATTACCGAAAATGTGTTTGTCCGAAATTGTATTCGCATACCATTGTTTAGGCCGATTATATTTACAAATAATTTGGTTTAGCATAATGGTATTTAGCATTTTATCTTTTGACCGAATCTATCTTGGCATACAAGATAAGCGGGTTAGGTAAGGTTAGAAGTCCATCCCTTGCAAAAACGATCAGCTAGCAGAAAAGTAGTTTACGTTAGGTAAGAACTGTATCCCTCACAAAGAGGAACTGCTAGCAGAAAAGTAGGTTAGGTTAGGTTAGAACTGCGTCACTCGCAAAAACGATCAGCTAGCAGAAAAGTAGGTTAGGTTAGGTTAGAACTGCATCCCTCACAAAGAGGAACTGCTTTCAGAAAAGTAGGTTAGGTTAGGTTAGAATTGCGTCCCTCGCAAAACGATCAGCTAGCAGAAAAGTAGGTTAGGTTAGGTTAGAACTGCATCCCTCAAAAAAACGAACTGTAAAGTAGGTTAGGTTAGAATTGCGTCCCTCGCAAAACGATCAGCTAGCAGAAAAGTAGGTTAAGTTAGGTTAGAACTGCATCCCTCAAAAAAACGAACTGCTATCAGAAAAATAGGTTACGTTAGGTTAGAACTGCGTTCCTCGCAAAAACGAACTGCTAGCAGAAAAGTAGGTTAGGTTAGGTTAGAACTGCATCCCTCACAAAGAGGAACTGCTTTCAGAAAAGTAGGTTAGGTAAGGTTAGAATTGCGTCCCTCGCAAAACGATCAGCTAGCAGAAAAGTAGGTTAGGTTAGGTTAGAACTGCATCCCTCCAAAAAACGAACTGTAAAGTAGGTTAGGTTAGGTTAGAATTGCGTCCCTCGCAAAACGATCAGAAAGTAGGTTAAGTTAGGTAAGAACTGTATCCCTCAAAAAACGAACTGCTATCAGAAAAGTAGGTTAGGTTAGGTTAGAACTGCGTTCCTCGCAAAAACGAAATGCTAGCACACCCACACTCTTCCCTACAAATACTTGGGTAGGTTCGTTCGTTACCTTTTATCCCTTAGAGCGGAAATAGAAGCCCGCGAAGCGGGGCTTCGGATACTGGTTCTAGGATCGTTAGTAAATTAAATTTTCGGAGTGGTGAAAATATGCCTATTCATTTTATGCGTAGACATGATTCGGACAAACAAAAATATGCGCAAATAAATTATGACAAATGAAAATATGCCTATTTATTTTATGTGTAGATATGATTCGGACAAACAAAAATATGCGCAAATAAATTATGACAAACGAATATCTGCATTATCAAACTATGCGAACCTCGATTATGCCAAAACAGTTTATGCGGAAAGTCAATTATGCCTACATAGATTATGCCATGCAAAATTATGACTAAAAACTTTATGCCAAAACAGGGGGAACCAGCTGCGACACGCGGCGTCGCGCGGCTTCTCGAGGCGCAGCGCCGCTCTTACACGCCGCGCGTACCGGCGATGCACCGCTGCGTCGCGATGCGTCGCGCTACGCCGCGAGGCATCTCGAGGCGCAGCGCTGCGTGGCGCAACGTATTTTGAATTCTCACAATGAAATGTGTCCCTTTTAATGTAGTAAATTAAAGTATAATTTTGAGTCGCTCTATTGAAATGTGCGCGCAGCGTCGCGTCGCGTCGCGTCTCGGTGTGAGCTGACCCTAAGGCCTCATTTTCTTGTTTTTTTTTTCCAAAAATTTATGACCCGTGGTTTAAAAGTTAGAGGGCGGGACGCTATTTTTTGAACTTCCGAAGCGAATATTTACAACACTGCTGATTTTATCAAAAAATAATGTTTCTCATACTTAATAGTATGAGCAGACTGGTAGGTATTTAATTCTTTACTTTTCGTAATCAATGCTCATAATGGTGTCATTATTCATTATATATAGGTAAGCCAGTCCGAATGACAGTAACATCACCAATACAATCAATTCAATATGAATCAGTTAAATTACTGTTACAATTGTCAAAGCGGTCACTTGTTTGATCAACAAATTGAATATTTGGAAGTCAATTCATTGACTTGTGAATTGGATTATTGCGATATTCTGCTGATTGACCAATTTATTGACGGACTGAAATCGTAATCCATCAATTTGGGTGGAAGATTACTTGGGGGAAAATAAAGAAATAAAAATACTAACCATTTAACTGAGTGCATACATTGGTCATCTCAGCCTCAATTAGCTGGGTCCGCGGTGTCCCCTGGTCATCCTGTATCTTGTGCAACGTGGACAGAATCATCTGGAAGTCTCCGAAGTGTGGGTGCATCTTCCGGTAGTAGCTGCTGAGCTTGAAGCAGGTAGACGAAGCTTCTTCGTTGCTCTCCATTATGTAGTTCAGACGTTCAAATACGGTCTGTTGGTGATAGTTTTTAAGACTTCAAAAATGGAAAATTTCTCAACCTTGGAAACTTCAACTATCAATTCTGCCCAACGGCTATTTAATATGAAGTAATGTAACTTGTATTTTGACATAAAACTTTTATAACTAGCTAAACATAATTATGCCCGGCCGCTGCTAGCGAAGCGACGCGATGAGTCAACACGTCGTGAACGACGTGCCAGTCCCTTGGAGTTGTTGGCACCTATGTACCTCATCGGAAAGGGGACGAAACAGGAAAAAAGACCCTTGCGGATATCAAGAAAATCCTGAAGGAGAACGAAGAACGGATTCAGGAGTTTGTGGCGGCAGATGCCTCTATCCTGCCGTCCCATGTTCCAGATGATATTGACGTACGCTGCTTGTTTAAGGATATCGTGGCCCTAAAAACAAGTTTAGCCGATACTGTTTTGAAGTTTGAAGCTGCCCAAGCCACTATTACTGAGTTACGCAACGAAGTCAACAGTTTGCGAAATAGTGCTCCAACTCAGTCGGTATTAGCATCAAATTTCAAGACCGATGACCGACCCACCGCTAGAAGCGCCGAGTCTGTCAGTTTGCGTATTGCTGACACTGTAAAAAGTGCCGCACCCGCCGTTCCACCGCACGCGCGCCCGCCTCTAGTTTCAAAGTTGCGTCAGCGTGCTTATGCTGACGTCGCCGGTCAGTCTGTCGCAGCTAACCGGGCCACAGTACGGGTTCCTGTTAAGGAAAAGTCCTCCCGCACCAATGAGGATAAGGAGGGATTCACACTGGTGGAAAGGAAGAGCAAGGCGCGTAGGGTGCCCGGCCTAGGTCCAGGGGACAATAGCGATTAAACTTCTTCGAAAAGTGACAATAATTTATATTACTGGTATTGTCAGAAGATACTACTGAAATGGGCTTGTAACTGTTGCAATTACAAAGTTTTTGGTAAATATCCGCCGAAATTGTAATACTTACTATCGTAGTTTTCCGTAACGAGCAACAGAAAAAAGTTGATTGATCCAAATAATCTTAAACCATTGATACAAAGATCAGAGCTCAAAGCCTAATTGGAATGCGTAACCTGGTGGAAGAGGCCGGGAATCGAACCCGGGAAGCTGGTCTCTTCCACCAGGTTACGCATTTAAATTTTTCTTTAAGCTTTGATCGTTGTATCAATGGTTTTATATAAAAAATATGCTGTGTACCCACATAAAAAAATAAGACATTACATGTGTCATAATCATAACTCTCCAAATAATCTTACCCTGGCAATACTCTCCAATAAGGCGTGTCCAGTTTTCCGGCTGAGGTTGAACAGCCGCGTGTATTTCGCCTGCAGCTCCGTCATTATCTCCTTGTGTGTCACTACCATCATCTGAGAAACATTCAGTTTTAGGGTGCGTCTCCACTGAAGTGCGAAACATAGGAGCTCCGTGAAACGGGGTTTTGTCAGCTTGCTATCAAATTAGAGTAATTCTCAAAATACATATACATAGTTAAGGGCTTTAATTAAAACAAACCTTAATTGATTCCTTTGTGTAACAATAGTTACCCATATCTTTTGTATGAGTAACTTACGTAACACAAAAGAAGATCGTAATTTTGTTTTTATTAAGCCTTTAACTATGTACATGTTTTTTGAAAATTACTCTTGAATGTTTGCAATTCCCCTTGACTGCGTATTATGTAAATTTTTATTATTTCTACTTCTTGTGAATACACTATTAAACTCCAATGAATTATATTAAACTGGAAATATATCACCCTGAATAAGGGACTGTACCTAATAGTTATTGTTGAAATATCAATCCAATTAAATAATTAATATGAAGGGCTAAGAGGAAGAAGGGCCAAGTTAGGAGTTAAGGAGTTGCAAAATTGTATTGTAACATACTTAGGGTTGTATGTGTTATGTATGGCTGAATGGTGTACATAAAAAACAAATATTGATAGTCATATGATGTGATGAACCAGGTAATTATGTAGCTGTAGACTAAAAAACATGTGAAAAAAAATAGACTGGTAGAAAAATCCAAATATCGGCTTCCTTTACCGTCCTAACGGCATTTTGTGAGCCATTTTGGCAACATGACTTTTCTGATGTAAAAAAGCCTGCTGAATTCGATTCTGGATGTTGCCAAGCCGAATTTTGCCCCCCTCCCCCCATTTCCCCCCTTTTTACCTCAAAATATGCCCCTAATCACGGTTTTTACGGTTTTATACAAAAAGTATTACAGCTAGAAAAAAAATGTCAAAGACAAGAATGATCTCTATAAAATTTCCTATAACATGGTGTATAAACTTTTTTAGTAGGCCTTATGGTTTGTGAGCAATTTCTTCCCGAACTTCATAGACTGGTAGACAATTCTAAATATCGGCTTCCTTTACCGTGCTAACGGCATTTTGGGATCCATTTTGGCAACATGACTTTTCCGATGTAAAAAAGCCTGCTGAATTCGGTTCTGAATGTTGCCAAGCCGAATTTTGCCCCCCTTCCCCCTTTTCCCCCCTTTTTGACCTCAAAATATGTCCCTAATCACGATTTTTACGGTTTTATACAAAAAGTTTTACAGCTAGAAACAAAGTGTCAAAGACAAGAATGATCTCTATAAAATTTCCTATAACATGGTGTATAATTTTTTTTAGTAGGCCTTATGGTTTGTGAGCAATATCTTCCCGAACTTCATTATTTTTAAAAAAATTGATAAACTTGGTCGAGGCAGTGAAATGCACTTATTTTAGGATAATTGGTATCGCACAGGATCCAGCCGCTCTGCAGCGCTTGACGCTGACATCCAGTTTGCATGCTGCTTATTATCTGTCAAGACTCACGAGACTTTCAGTCATAAGCAATCGTCAGATTTACACGCAGAACCGTACCCAAGTCGGGCTAAAAGGGCCGTAGAAAATAAAAATGCTTTGCTTCTGAACATGAAATCCTTCGAAATGCTCAGTTCTACGCCAGATTCTCCAGAAATGTGCCTTAGAAATGCAGTTACCCAGGATCTTGCAACAGAAAAAAATAAAGTGCCAATTCACACTGCTAAGCAGCTTGGCTCACTCTAAGTAACGAAGTTTGTTTCCGAAAGGCTCACCAACAGCAGCCCGTCTAGCACAACTATGCTTTGCGACTCTTGTCGCGCGACATAGCGCTACCCGTGACCCTCTTACATTACTGCACAGAAAGAGACAGGCAATTATCTCGCGCCAGAAATTGGCCGTTTGCGACAGTTGTGCTAGGAGTGCAGGTCTACAAGCTACAACGCAAAGTTCAAAATGAACTAAGGTCCGACCTTCGAGATCTGTACAAGGCAGGTCGTTCAAAATCTACCATATTTGCGTCTGATGTGGGGGGGCAAACGCTCAGGCGCTGGAGTGGTGCCAAACAAAGCATAGCCTGCATCGTCACATACTCGACTTGTACAGCAGGGACAGGAACTTCTCAGCCTTTCGCTCATGGGGTGTATGTCTATCTCATTGAGTAGTTCACAGTGCTTTCAATATCGGAAAACGGAATACTTTTAATCAAAGGAGTGTCTAGGTAAATGTTTTAGAAACGCAAATGATCAATTTAATTATTTTGTTACCTGCAATGCAATAAAGCCGTTCGAATCGCCAGTGCCTGAGTAAAACGCCAGAATATTTTAACGTTCTAAAGCAGTCCCTTAATTTTGTCATGATGATGAATGATAAGCAACAACAACACTAATAACCTGTCTTCTGGGTGGGCTGTGCACAGTGTGGAGCACATGTCGAGTGTCGGTTTCCTCATGAATAGCACGTATGTTGAGGTATCGACCTCAGTTGGTGACGCTTGAACTTTAGTCTCGTCTGCAAATCCTCGCACTACGACGACATTAGTCCCGCTCGTGCGTTCGCGGGATAAAAACTGCAAGCCCAACCTAGTTTGAAGGTATTGAGTCATTTTTAAGGAGCTGCTTGGCAGTGAGAAGTGACACTTTATTGTTTTCTGCTGCAAGATCCTGGGTAACTGCATTTCTAAGGCCCGTTTCTGGAGAATCTGGCGTATAACTGAGCATTTCGAAGGATTTCATGTTCAGAAGCAAAGCATTTTTATTTTCTACGGCCCTTTTAGCCCGACTTGGGTACGGTTCTGCGTGTAAATCTGACGATTGCTTATGACTGAAAGTCTCGTGAGTCTTGACAGATAATAAGCAGCATGCAAACTGAATGTCAGCGTCAAGCGCTGCAGAGCGGCTGGATCCTGTGCGATACCAATTATCCTAAAATAAGTGCATTTCACTGCCTCGACCAAGTTTATCAATTTTTTTAAAAATAATGAAGTTCGGGAAGATATTGCTCACAAACCATAAGGCCTACTAAAAAAAATTATACACCATGTTATAGGAAATTTTATAGAGATCATTCTTGTCTTTGACACTTTTTTTCTAGCTGTAAAACTTTTTGTATAAAACCGTAAAAATCGAGATTAGGGACATATTTTGAGGTCAAAAAGGGGGGAAAAGGGGGGAGGGGGGCAAAATTCGGCTTGGCAACATTCAGAACCGAATTCAGCAGGCTTTTTTACATCGGAAAAGTCATGTTGCCAAAATGGATCCCAAAATGCCGTTAGCACGGTAAAGGAAGCCGATATTTAGAATTTTCTACCAGTCTATGAAGTTCGGGAAGATATTGCTCACAAACCATAAGGCCTACTAAAAAAGTTTATACACCATGTTATAGGAAATTTTATAGAGATCATTCTTGTCTCTGACATTTTTTTTCTAGCTGTAATACTTTTTGTATAAAACCGTAAAAACCGTGATTAGGGGCATATTTTGAGGTAAAAAGGGGGGAAATGGGGGGAGGGGGGCAAAATTCGGCTTGGCAACATCCAGAATCGAATTTAGCAGGCTTTTTTACATCAGAAAAGTCATGTTGCCAAAATGGCTCACAAAATGCCGTTAGACTTGAAAATTTTGATTTGAACTACCAGTCTAAAATGGATTTAGCCAGTTTATGCAATTAACTTCTCATAACATTTGAAAAGAAGTTTTAATCAATATCTTACCTCATCTGGGTTTGTTATTATACCCCCAGCACGTTTATTCTTCGGCACAGCCTTGCCTTTATTCTTCTTCGCTGCACCCAAGTGAGCCTTTAATTAAAATAAAATTAAATAAATATTTATTTTAGATAAGTTACATCCATAAAATTGACACCTCAGAGCACAATCGCATTAACTTTCCGGAAAAAGTAGTTGCAATTAGGGTGTTAGTGCACAACTCTATGTGGTTTAAATAACATTGGCAAAATAATTGTAATTAGTAGGACCGTGTAAGTATCGAAATGTTAGTTAATAAAGTTAAAACTTATATCCAGTGGTCGGAATTAGGTGAGCTAAAATACCTTTCCGGTGGCGAATGCACTAGTCTCAAAACGCACTATTAGTCAATACACTCTAATTTCGAAAGCCCCTCTTCTCATAAGAAACTAGGCCCAAAATACCTTATTTCCAAAAAGGCTCATTCTCGATTTACACGAGAACCATTGAGAACTAGTCCCAAAATACACCTTTCCCAAAATACCCCAAATTGTGTTCACCTGTGCGTGGCGTAATACTTTATTCTCATAATGCATAGGTCTCAAAACACTCTAGTTCCAAAATACCCTATTTTTTTGGAATGTCTCTTTGTGATTGCTTTCAGCCGTAACGATTACCCGTTTGATGCCAAAAATATTTTTTGCAAAAATAGGATTTATTTAATGATGGTTTTGAGCTAAACAGGGTGTAATCGTTAAGTGTTGCTCGGCGATAGTTCCGTAAATATAGCAGATATCAGAAAATTTCAAATTGATATCGAAAGTGCATAAAGTGAAAGTGACGGGCAATATACACACGAGTGTTGTAATGCCTAAGGGTCAATTACTCGACTACGTCTCGTTTTGTAACGGCTACCCTTGAGTTTTAAGAACCCTTATTATATCACTGTTGCATAAACTTCTATAATGTGTCTGTATATGATGAAAGGCATTAAAAGTCGAGCGTAATAGCCATAACATCACACGAGTGTTTTAATGCCTGTGTGGATAAAGCAGTGTATGGAACTATCATAATTAGGCATTACAACACTCGTGTGTATATTGCCCGTCACTTTCACTTTATGCACTTTCGATATCAATTTGAAATTTTCTGATATCTGCTATATTTACGGAACTATCGCCGAGCAACACTTAACGATTACACCCTGTATAGCTTAAAATAATAATTAAATAAATCAATCGATCGATTCAATCGCTTCAATCGAAACCAAAATCGATTGAAGCGACTAATATAGTCATATTCACCGATTCCAAGAGCTCCTTACAACACATAGCTCGATGTACCTCAATGTATCGAGGAACACCGACAGCTTATTTAATTTTAGACCTCATCCGGAGGCATCGGTCTAGAAATAAGAACATCATACTCCAGTGGATTCCTTCTCATATAGGTATCGGCGGGAATGAAGTCGCGGACAGACTGGCTAAGGAGGCATCTTCCGAGGGCACATTGCTGAACGTCACGCCCTTTTACACTGAGGTTCTGAGTAACATCAGAAAGCACTGCTATGAGTTATGGAAAGAGTTTTTCGATAAGCGATTGCAAGAAAGTGGGATCTGGTATAAGACCATACAACCTGAACCCTTACAGTCTCCTTGGATAGCACATTGTGCTCTGACCCGGCCAGATCTTGTAATAGCGATGAGATTACGCTCCGCTCCGGACACATCCCTACTAATAAATTCAATTTCTTAATGGGAAAGGCCATACTCCAAACTGTAGTGAATGCGGTTGTATAGAGGATGTTCATCATGTCTTGGTAGAATGTGTGCGGAGAGGGTCTCAACGCTCAACCTTCAGCATTGGAGATTGTAATGCTGGGTTGGCCAACCCTGATTCAGAAGAAGCCAAAATATTGTATAAGTTTTATAAAAGTTGCGTTCAGTAAATTGTAATATACCATCAGAGAACGTATGGAGCGGCATGATCGTTAAACGACCAAGCTCCTAAAATTAATAGATTAAGAAAAAAAAATTAAATAAATCCTATTTTTGCAAAAAATATTTTTGTCATCAAACGGGTAATCGTTACGGCTGAAAGCAATCACAAAGAGACATTCCAAAAAAAGTAGGGTATTTTGGAACTAGAGTGTTTTGAGACCTATGCATTATGAGAATAAAGTATTACGCCACGCACAGGTGAACACAATTTGGGGTATTTTGGGAAAGGTGTATTTTGGGACTAGTTCTCAATGGTTCTCGTGTAAATCGAGAATGAGCCTTTTTGGAAATATGGTATTTTGGGCCTAGTTTCTTATGAGAAGAGGGGCTTTCGAAATTAGAGTGTATTGACTAATAGTGCGTTTTGAGACTAGTGCATTCGCCACCGGAAAGTAAAATACCTACAGTACCAGTAGTACATTTTCATCATTACGGCTAGTACTCGCAGTGCCCGGATAAATATCGAATACCCGGAATCCAAATAAAACATATTTTTATCCGGTTGTAACCACTCTATATTATGTCTCACCGCGAACTGTAGGTATTTTAGCTCACCTAATTCCGACCACTGCTTGTATCAGTATCATAGATTAAAATCTAAAGAAGAATGCATTACTGGTTTTCATAATGTTGTGGCAATAGTTTTGAGTAATACTGAGGCCTATGAAAGCAAGGGCCACCTACCCTTAGATAGGTAAGTTTATAGGTAGGCCACAGAATGGTTTCTCCGATGTTCAAAACTTGATTTGTGACTTGTTGGACGCAAGATGGACAGGGATGGCACGGTAAAAACTTTATACAGTAAGTCTTAAAAAAAACTGGAAGATTTAAAGGAATATAATAAATTAACTTTATTCTGTAAATTATGTTGCATGGGTAGGGTTACCATACGTCCGGATTTGTCCGGACATGTCCGGACTTTTCGACTCGTGTCCGGACTTTGTCCGGCCCTTTAATTTGTCCGGCTTTTTTCAAATAAGTTGGAATAATGAGTAATAAAACTACAACTACTCGAGCAAACCCCGCCCGCACCCCGCACCTACCCCCTCGCAAATCTCGCAATGCGAGCGTCTACCTACTACCATGCCTACCTATTTTGGTGACTAAAAAGTCCGGACTTTTTTCGATTCGTCCGGCTTTTTGCCAGGACTTTTCAAATTCTTAAATGGTAACCCTATGCATAGGCAGTTATAAAAGCCAGTAGCAGTAAAAAAAAACAAGACTGTAGTTAGTATTCTCGCGTATTGGCCAAAAACAAACAAATTACACTTCAAGAAGATATAATTTTACTTACTTTGGATACGTATTTAGGCACAAAGGCCTTAAGCTTCATTTTCTTATATCTCGGCATGGTGTTGATCGCGGTCACAACGTCTACTGGTTCTTGGTCAGACAATAGTTGAATATACACAGTTTTCTTAAATTTACCGCTATCAAATTCAAAATACACAGGCTTGAATTGATCAGGAAAATCTGGATCAAAGCAGCTTCGTACCAGCTTTAAGCTCCACTTAAAAAAACGAAACACAACAACGATTAACAGACTACAATCGGGTGATACACGAAAAGTAGGAAAACTAACTCGCTTCTTCTATAACAAAACTGACTGTAACTACTAGAACTTAAGCTTAAAGTATAGTCAGATAGATTATATTATTATCCTGTGTGTTTATAACGAATTTTTCCTTCCAATCTACAACAACGTCCTCCACTATAAAATCAGAAAATGATAATTGTGAAATGTGAATGTTATGAATGAACTGACATCTGTCATTTTCGGTTTGGTAAGAGAAAACAACGTAAAATCGTAAAGTTTTTCTACCTTTCGTGGGATACCTTGAACAGCGACCGTCATTATTATCGATTTATACGTTTAAAACTTTTACCTATCCTTTATTATAAGAATTAAGAATTGTGTAAAAGGAAAATATGGCAATAAGCATTATATATGACAGATTATATATAGACACAATGGATAAATAAGTTTGTATACAAAAGCTCGTTCGGAAGTCGGTATTTATTCTGCCATCATAATTTATATTTCATATTTTGCCATAGAACCGAATTCACGTTTTTAAATATTGGAAAATAGGGTTGAAATATATTTATGATTACTTTGTTTACTTACTTTTAATAATTAAGTAAACTAAATGTGATATGACTTTTAAATTGGTAAAATTGTATTGTATGGTTTGTTCTGAACGTGTCGCTCAGTACTTTTAAAATTGTTTTCATAGTGTTATACAAAGAGTAAAGTAATATATATGAAGAAGAGTGGCAACACAGCTCTTCAATTTGCATGTATGGACGGTGCTGCCTCTACAGAATGTTGGATGAACTAAATCCGTATAGATAGATGTATAGCTATACATATCACTGTGCAGTACGTATCTATAGATATTTATACGCACGTCGTCGTTCTGATGTAGTGAATAATGTTTTGCCTTCGTATTTTGTCGGAAAAAGTTCTTTTTATCACGACTTTTCTTTTAACTTCGGTAAAAAAGTTGAGACAAAAACAAACTTTCCCGACAAAATACAATGGCAAAACTTTATGCACTACATCTGAATCTAAATCGGTACAAGTACAATGGTACCTTAGTTAGTTTAATGTATTTTTTCTCAATTTATTAATTAAGAAAAATTACATTCAATCGGGAATTACGTAGGATATAAATAAAATATCTATCTTTACTTATTTTTTAAATGTTTTATGTCTATTGAAATATAATTGAGCTGTTTTTTTTATATTGTCTTTACCATTATAAATAATTTTACCCTCTAATATTCTATTTACTGATCGGCACCAACTGTAGATAATTATATTAATAGTTGTATCAACAAAACATTCTTTTAATTTAAGTTTGTGTGTATCACAGTCCATAAAGGAAAAATCTGTGAATATATCAACAAAAGCGATGATGCGTTCTTTTATTTTAATTTTAAAACATTCACTGTTGAGGAAGGCAATGGTAGTGTTCTGTATGTCTTGGAAACAAGCTACTAGGCAATCTGAGGGATAACAAAGCCATTCCTTATCTTTTTCAAATTCTTTGGCGTGTATGTAACGATATTTTTCGTTCTTTGAATCGCCTAATAGCTTGCTTTTACATTGTGCGCAACCTTTTACGACCCTTTGTAAGCACTTAATCAAGGCCCACCCACAGACATAGGTTGTTTGATCAGATCCCGAATCATTTTGAGTGTTATGCACCATTTCTAAAGGCTCATCGATTACTACATTTTGGGATTGTAAGGGAGCACTACTTTTTACTTTATTTTTAATTAGAAAAGACAGCGATTGCAAGCATTTTCCTGTATCCTCTTCACAATTGGAGTTGACCGAATGATCACTACTCATGTTATTTACTAATAAAGTTTTAAATGCTCCCTCAAATCCCATGCAGTTGGGTGCTACATTGCGAGCACCCAAACTGCGAATACTGCCAAAAAAGTTCTCAAGTGGGTCTTGATTAAAATTCCTTGTCAACATTGCATCCAGACGATATTTTTGGGATAATAATTGCCAAAGGGACTTGAATCCCTCAACAGTCTTAATAAAATTATTTACAGTTGGTACATGTTTTTTATACTGTGACCCATCACCTCTTTTTGCTATAAACACAATTGATTTCAACATGAGAAGAGCCTCTTGCCAAAGCTCATGGTGAGGAGACTTTCTTTTCACAGCTGCTCTATACTTTTTACCACAGGGAGCAGAAAAACTTGATGCGTTCAAGGAATCAAACAGTTTGTCTATTATAATAACAAAAGGCACTATTTCTAAGCATTCCGATGGAAGGTCACCTCTCGCCACTAAATTGTCTGTAGCCACAGCCATGCTGTGACTAAATAATTGAGCCGCATTTTTTACTTTCATTTTTTTTAATTTGCTTTCATCGATATGCTCCCTGGTTATTTTAGGTAATAGCCTCAACTCACCATGAGATTTGTCAGCTGCATAAATTTTATGGAAATATTCCCATTTAACATTTTTCTTTTCATGTTTATATTCATAAGTCATGTCCTTATTTAATAAATTATTTCTTATTCCTTTTAATAAGTGGGGAACGTCAAACAAGGGTATAATTTCACATTTGTTAATATAAATGACATCATTTTTAAATTCCGCCTTGGCTTCAGATATCAATTTGTTGATAGCACTTGGATTTGGTGCACCTTGGTCACATACTGTTGCGACTATGGTGAGACCAGTAGCCTGTACATTTGTTATAACTTCTGTTATAATATTTTTAAGTTTTAAAGTTGATAAACTTTGTGTAAAGTAGTAAGCTACAGGCTGTTTAAAATTTTTTTTTACGCCTTTTATCATAAATACTAATGCGTGATTAGCAAACCTACTTGTCTTTTCATCTCCGTAATTTTCAAAACCAACAATATCGTCCGTGTAAGCATTATAAATTAGTTGCGGTGCAATTGACATTTCGTCAAAAATTAATGTACACAGACGATCTTGTGGCTTGAATTTTTTAACTGTGGATTTTAATTCTTTAAAAATGATTTCATTAATTCCGGGATTTATTTTTATCTGGCTCAGTAATGATTTTAAAATTTTGCGCGATGGCAAGGTAAAATGCTTGCTCATCAATCTGTAAGCCTTTGGGCTTCTTTTGTACAAGGACAGACATAGAATTTTTTCGTCCACAGTAAATCTATGTCCTTTCTTTTTTTTTGTCCTTCCATGCACTGCATCCTAGTAAATAACTTAGCCGATAGAGACATGTTTTGAGTTAACTTTTCAAAATTACATTTGTGTGTCAACTTCTTCAGTTGTTGAAGACGCACCTTATAACTTTTAACTTTTTGGCGTAGTCTTCTTATTTCATTTTCCCGTTGTCTCACTTTTCTCGCGCTGACCTGCGTAGTTTTCTTTTGCAAAAACTCGAAGGTTCTTTCTGAAAAGAAAAAAATAAAAAGCATTAAGAAAAGTAGTGAAGTGCCCAAAGCCTTAAAGTGGACAAGCCGTCGGGATGCAAGTTCCATATACGATATTGCTCGACATTATTGATACATTATTACCTATAACAAAACGAGACTTATTCGCGCTTAGAAGCGTTGGTAGCCTAGTGGTTAGGGCATGCGACTTTCAATCCGGAGGTCGCGGGTTCGAACCCGGCCCGTACCAATGAGTTTCTCGGAACTTATGTACGGAATGTCATTTGATATTTACCACTCGCTTTTCGGTGAAGGAAAAACATCGTGAGGAAACCACCTATAAGCCTAAGCCCTAAGCCCAATAAGGCCTAGTTTCCCCTCTGGGTTGGAAGGTCAGATGGCAGTCGCTTGCGTAAAAACTAGTGCCTACGCCACATCTTGGGATTTAGGTAGCCGACCCCGATTGAGAATTCATTCTCAAAAAATGGGACAAAGGCTAGGAGGTAATGATTCGCGTTTAAAAAGTGTTTATTACCTCGACGTTTTGAACGTGATAATCGAAATACTCATGTGGCAAGACGACATCTTATGATGCCTGCATCTTCGGTCTCTTTGAAATGTCAAGGTAATTAAATAAACACTTCTTGTAATTTAACGCGATTAAGTCCCGTTTTTAAAATCCAAAAGCATATCTGAATCTATTTTCAGAATTCTCATAATTCAACAATACAATTATACTAAGGCTATAATGTACGCTCAGTATCGAACATAGCTGACATAGCTTAAATTGTGAGCTACTTTTGATGCTGAAAAAGTGATTTTCCACAGGTATGGGAAATTTGTTGTAAAAACAACTAGTTTCATACATATATTGGTCGCTCCGTAGGGATGTCAAACTTTAATGGGCATTTTTGGCTTTAACAGCAGTCTAAGAGTAGTTAATCCCATGCAGGCATTGATCCCAATAAAAAACAGGAACGATTGACATCCTAAAAAATTACATCCTGCCTATTGTGGTCAAATAAACATTAAAGTATTGTTGTTATGGTCGCTATCATCCATATCCATACTAATGTTATAAATGCGAAAGTATGTCTGTCTGTCTGTTACCTCTTCACGCTTAAACCGCTGAACCGACTTAGATGAAATTTGGTATGGAGATAGTTTGAGACCCGGGAAAGGACATAGGATACTTTTCATCCCGAATAAATTTAGTGTTCGCGTGGGACGAGCGGGTAACACCGCGGGGCACAGCTAGTAGTAAATACAACCTCTATGTACATGCAAAACTAATTTTGTCGAATGCTATGGTTGTTATGATAAGATTATAACTTTGTCTCATAATAATTGACCGGCGGCTTTAATTTTTGTTATGGGTCAGAATAACCCCTTTCATTCCTACAAAAAAGTTACAGATTTTTTTGTACCAAAAAAAATAATAATATAAGATATATGGAAATGAGTTTTTTTCTCACCTGCATTAAATCTTATACATGGTTTTCGCCTTTGAGATTGGTCAGGTACAACCATACAAGTTGTTTCCATAGACCCTGATGGTACTGGAATCTGTGATGATTCTTCAGTTATGTTTGTCGGTTGGTCAATCGGTCTGGATGAATTCGGCAAATTTGTAATATCCATCAGTGGTGTAGGTTGCAAACTTTCTCTTTGGGTATGTGAATAGCTGTGGTCTACTTCTGCAAAAGTCGAACAGGTTTGCCGGACACCTGGAAAACAAAATTACAATTTTATCATCAATAATAAAATTTACATCAGTAGATACTGTAACTAATTATAAAACATTTATAGTCAGATTTGAGTTATAAATATTGCAATTTACTTAATTGATAGAAAATTTTATAATACACGGAGGAACTAAGTACATGAATAGAATAGTATAGAATGATAATTTATTCGAATATTCGTTAACATACACAAAGTGGACAACTAATATCCATACTAATATTATAAATGCGAAAGTGTGTCTGTCTGTCTGTCTGTTACCTCTTCACGCTTAAACCGCTGAACCGACTTAGATGAAATTTGGTATGGAGATAGTTTGAGACCTGGGGAAGGACATAGGATACTTTTATCCCGAATACATTTAGTGTTCCCGTGTGATGAGCGGGTAACACCGCGGGGCACAGCTAGTAAGAAATAAAATAAAATAAAACAAAATAAAATCGTTGTTGCGTATGCCACGACAAGGTCACACCTCAGCATAAATGCTGGCCCGGGAGCCAGCACTGGTCTTCCGGTGAAACCTATAGGTACATGAAACAGGCAGGTGTATTTATATACAAATGTAGCTTCTAAATCTTTATAGTGAATGCTTTTCATTCACTATGGGACATAATTTTAAAATAAAAGGTGGTTTCAAATAAAAGAAGATCTCCTTACCATTTAAATTAATTGATGGTATTGCTGTCAGCTTTAATCGTCTTCCAGAAATCTTATATATATGATCGAAGTGGTGATCACATACTCTTTTATTCTTATATATTTTGCTCGGATCACTTTCCTTCAGTTTCTCACCAACGACTGTTACCCAAGAAGTAAACAAATCAGGGTGTTTCTCTGGGTTAGGAAAGCGATGTACAGGAACACCAAATGTGACTGAAACATAAGAAACGATGTGTTATTTTCTTAATATTACTGAAATTCTTAATTTTTTGCAATTCTGTTAATATTTTTGCACAGTTTTGATATTATGTACTTATAGACATAGGACTCCGTCCATGAAAGTGATAATTTTTCTTATGCCTCTTATTAGCTATAGAGTAAGCCAAAAAAATACCACCAATTAAAGTCTTATAAATACTGTTTTCATTCTGATTAATGTTTTTTGATGTTGTCACTTTAATTATAAAGGTAGCAAGGCACAACATAGAAAGCTTTATAAGCCCTATTTTTGAACTAAAGATTAGTTTTTAATGACCAGATATACATTAATTTACCTATTAAGTATAGTGTATATCAGTTTTGTTTCCTTTCCTTCAAAGACTATGTGCACCCATATATTTAGTAGGTACATAAGAACACATACTATTTGCGTGGTATTTTTTATTATCAAAACTCAAATAAAAAGACAAGATAATTTAAGAAAAAATACCTTGCGACGCAAAATACGCAAGTTGCAAGGCAGCTAATAAAAGGGCTTATCAGCCACGATTTGGGAGATTTTAGTAAGTATATTATAAAACCACTTACCTAGAGGGTCACAGCCAAAAACACAATATCTTTTCGGTAATTTACTCATGTTATAACAAAACAACAGTTAACAATTGAAAAACAAAGTAAAACTAGATAAAAGAAAACGTAACAAAAAACAAAACTCAACACAAACAACAATAACGAACAACAAAAACAAGTAAGAATAACCAAAATTTAACAGTAACTTTTGCGATAACAAGAGATAACTTCGAAAAGCGCATCAACATCCGAACGTCAGAGAGCCAGAGTTGACAATGAAGGACCTGTCATTGAACAAGCAAAATGGCCGCCTACTTTTTTTTTTAAACACTGGTCACCAAACATACGCCAGGCGTCGCTGTCGTCTTGCCATCTGTCAATGCTTCTAAGTGTGCCTCCCCTGGTGTTATATTCTCTTTGATTGTTTTTACACTTACAGGCTGATATGACAAAATGATGTAGTTACAATTTATGAATGATATTCGCACTTGACTTAAAAGGCTGCTGTTTCAGCATTAAACTAAAATGCCTTGTGTGACCCTGCTGGTCGTAGGTTTTCCACGACATGTAAGCATTTGCCTTTATTTTATTCAAACTACCTACACCATTATAAGATCAGTATAAGCGCAATTTTTTACTTAAAGAACCATCAAAGCTTTCAAATACTACTAAAAATCTAACCTAATATCTTTCAGGCACCTTTAGAAGATCTAAGTCAGTACTTGGATCACCTATTTGATACAGATGAAATAGGTACATTTACGTTACGAAACTTGGCGAACAATCCTCGCACGAATAAGCGGCAAGTCGCTTTAGACTTCCGTTCAGGTTTCGATGCTGTAGCAGCCCAAGAAAAACTGGACAGTTGTAATTCGTACGAATATGAGGGAGGAATGTATTCATTGATTGCGAAAATAAACAAAATTAAAGAGTATGCACGTCAGTCGTGTAGTCCCGAGCGAAATGTGGAAGTTGGGAATTTGGAGTGGCCAGCTTTGGAAACTATACCAGATGTGTCTTATGGCGATATGTATACAGCTCACGCTAAACTTGACGTAAGTACAAACTTGTTCCTATTAATTAACTTTAATGTGTTTAGTACTAGCTGCGCCGCGCGGTGTTACCCGCTCATCCCACAGGAACACTACATTTTTTCGGGATAAAAAGTAGCATATGTGTTAATCCAGGGTGTCAGCTATCTTCATACCAAAAATTATCAAAATTGGTCCAGCCGTTTTAGTGTGATGAAGTAACAAACATACACATAAACGCACTCACAAACTTTCGCCTTTATAATATAAGTGTGAAACTTTTCTCGCAATGTTATCTGTGTATATTTGTTTATATTCTCTTCTTCCTAGTCATATACTCTTGTCAGAATGGTTGTGGTTATTCCATATCAATGCCGGCTTTGGAATGCTCTAGTTTATAGGGATTAAACTTTTCACCAGTCATCATAGCACAAAGCACAACAACAAACATGTGTGTGATCGAACGAAATTTCAATGATCGAATACATCTCTTCCTCAAAGAGTTAAAAACAATCAAATTATGATTTAAAAAGAGTGGCTATATGTTGTCTCCTATAATTTTCCATAATAATAATGTTACTAAAGAAAACAATACACTAGAAGTAATATATACTAGAAGTTGCCTGCAACTTTGTCCACATTTATATTTTTCATTTCCAATAGTCATTGGATGTCAAGCTATACCGTTTCAGTGTGAAGAGAGGACAAAGAAAATTTTACCAATAGATGCCGGATGTATGGCTTCTGCCATGCTCCAGATTGTATACTTACTTAAGATTTTTTTGGAAATGCTCTCCATAGAAAATTTTAGAATTTTATAATAGTACCCATAGATGAATATTTTAAACAACATGGAAGCAAAGGAAAGGCCTAAACTCCAGTTTTCATGTCAAGGCATATAAGAAAAATGGATGTATACAAAGGCGAACTTATCTCTATAAGGGGTGTCTTCCAGTTAACCTTTGGGCAAATGAGGGGTGTAAACATCAAAAAATACTATATTTTTGGTAGTTTTAGAGATACGAGAGTGAATTTTTGTTTCAAGAAAGTTTTCCTTTAGCTTATTAATTTTCTTTCATAGCCAAAGTTCTTTATGAAATATAGTTTAAGGTACTTGCGCCAAAGATGGCCCTGTTCCTAAGATAGCCCACTTTATAGTTATAATAACGGTTCGAACGAATTAAATATTCGCGCCCATGTTTGGTTAGTACCCTAGACTTAACTTATGTCTTATGGCGAAATTTGAATTCGTTCGAACGGTTATAACTATAAAATTTTTAAGGGGGCTATCTTAGGAACAGGGCCATCTTTGACGCAAGTACCTTATATTATAATATTATGGTATTGTGTTTGGCTTCTGTTAGTGTACATAAACATAAAAATGTTTCCAAACAAGATTTTCATTCAACAATCAACTTTATTACCCTAGCCAGTAGGTACAAAATGATAATCAAGTAACGCCAACAGCTCTATTTATGCCTGAGCTGAACTATTATTTAATCCATTTTGTATATCTGTTTTATTTAAATATCTCATAAACTGCCAATATATTTGGTTGCATTTTTATCCAAATTATATTTGAAAATATCTGTTATCTTATACACTAGATAGACTATTTTGCTCAATTAAGACATCCTTTTATTTTTTTAATTCCGTAATACTACATTCACAGATTTAAAAAAAATTGCTTGATTCACCTGGGAATCGAACCAACTGAAAGTGAAAAAAAACGAAAGACTTTCGAACTTTCGTCGTTACGAAAGTTAGTCATACAAAATGTATGGGTAACTTTCGTCACACAAAGGAATCAATTAACATTGTTTTAATTAAAGCCCTTAACTATGTATAATTTTGTTGCAATCGACCCATAAGGTGATGTCACTATTAACTTGTACTGCAAAACGAAAAAGACAAGAGAACGTCGGAAACATAAATATGAATTATATGAATAACTTTTTACAGGTGTCATAATATTGTCTCATTCTAATTCTGTGGGTCTAGTGAAAAAAAGGTATAAGTCAGATATTAACCAGTAAAAAAAGGGAATAACTCTATAGTGAGACTTAAGTTCCTTTGCTCCTAGGTTAAATCTGAGCCCTTTTCACTAGGTCCACAGAATTTAAATGATGTAAAGATATGGATAATATATTAATACGAAATAATTTTAATGCAATGTGTTAAATAGTTGTAATCATAATCATCTACTTGTAGCCCTCTGATATTGCTGTGCCCTTACTCTTGTCACATGTATACCTCACATGTTTAATTCCATCTGCGTTTGTAATGTGACATGCAATAAACGATTATTATTACGATTATAATAGGTTATTAAATTAATTATAATGAAATGGTCGTAAAAAATGGTAAGTATATCCTAATTTGACATAAGCTAATGTAGTAAAAATTACAAATTACTCATCAACTTTTGATGGTGATGGTGACCGTACCCGTAAAATAAAAATAAATCATTATTTTATAGATAAATTAATTAAAATGTGTTTGTTTGTTTTTAGGCTCATCTAGAATTGCTCAAGAAACAGAAGCTAATTTTGGAGACAGAGAGGGAGATACTTAGAGAGAAAAAGAGGCTGAAACGGGAATATGGATGCATGGTTAGTTGCTTGTTGTCTGTATGTCCAGGGATGTCATCTTTATCATGGTACAGTCGAGTTCATTTACATCTACTCACTTACGAGAGCAAAATATCTGAACACGACCCTATTGTCAGGGGCATAAAGTCGTGTTCAGATATTTTTGTTCTCGTAAGTGTGTAGATGTAAATGAACTCGACTGTACCAGCTGTTTTGAGGTAAACTTATAAAATATTTTTGTTTGCGAACGTAAAATGTAAGTACGGCATACGTTTACACACATTAGGCAATTATTACAACTGATTTAATTATATCTCTATTTTCTCAGACATTTTATCATTATTTTGTCCTTGTGTTTGTGATGTATTTTTTATTTCATTGCTTATGTTTGAGAAAGCACTGTACATGCCTAGCCGTGAAAAGGGCTTGCCGGCTTCGTATCACTATCCGTATATAGTACGGCTCTTCCCAGTAGAATTTTTCGCTAAACTTTCAAAAAATGGCCAAATATTTATTTATTTATAATAATACAGTACATTGTGGGTTTACAGTATACCCAAAGCACCCACAATGTTAGTTACACAAATAAGTCACATACATTCAGCAAAATAATACACATACATACACAATTAGAATTAAAATTAAAAATTTACGAACATTGCGATCCTTAATAAAAAAAAAAAAAAAAAATAGATACAAGTCAACTAAGTATAGGTAATGTAATTTATGTGATGTATCACATAAATTACAGCAAATAATTATTTAAAAAAATTTCAAAATATTTTATTAATATGGACCATTTGTCAGTGAGCACATCGGCATCCTGGACTTCTTTCAAAAGAGTATTGAGCAAACCGAGTGCTCGAGGTGTAGGAGAGTTGCGGGCGTGGCGCGTGCGCGGGCCTTGCCATTGTATAATCTATTCTCGCAAAGCCGCTAGCTACCGAGTTTGCCACGCGCCACTATAACATTCATATGAAAAACAAACGGTATCGTGATAGTATTAAGGTTCAAATTTAATGTCACTGATATTCTATATATTGCGTTTTGGTAGTGTAGGACAATAGACCACCCCGACGAAATACAGCATTCATATTATTTTGATTTGAACCTTAATACTATGACGATACCGTTTGTTTTTAATATGAATGTTATAGTGGCGCGTGGCAAACTCGAGCTAGCGGCTTTGCGATAATAGATACAATGGCCATTGTTTGAAAGATTAGGGCTCGAAGCGAAAAATTCACCTGGGAAGAGCCGTACTATACTTATCTACTCACCCGGCAAGCCCTTCCCGGCGTCTGCAGTAATGTACTATTATTAAAGAAGGGCCGCGACTCGGAACACGAAGCGACGACGTCGAAACGCCGCCGTCCAAGGTCCAGAAGATGTCGGTCGGGCTCCAAACACCGACGTTCAAGATCACGAGGATACGTGGACACGAAGGACCATACACGTTCTAGAGACTCTAGGCCTCTCGTGAAGAATGAGCACCATAGAACCAGGCATTTAAGGTCTCGCTCAAAAGAACGCCGATCTCTATCGCACGATAAGCGTGTCAGAGATTCTCGTTCAAGGTCGCGAGATTCTAGAGACCAAAGCTCGCTTATCCGTGGTAAGACAGCCCGAAGTCAATCGCGGGATAGATCAGATTCAAATGAAAGGATTTATCTTAGGAGACCTTATAAAGACCCGAAATCTTCACGCGAGGGTCATAATAGAGGAAGGTCTCAATCATATGAAAGGCGTAGAGACCAAAGGACATTATCGCAAGAAAGAATTAACGGACATCGAAGGCGTTTGTCACGGGAGCGAGGCAGGTCAGTGTTCATGTTGTATTTTAGAAGAAGAAGACACATTTATTTCGCAAACCAATTACATTTTACATTTAAATAAGTGACTTACATTTTTTTATGAAATTCAACTTAAACTATACTAATTCTATGATCTAAACGGTGACCTGGTTGAAAAATGGAGTCCACTCAACAACCACCACGACGCTGATCTTCTGTGGATCCAGATCAGGATTATGTATCTATGTTTGTTTGTCTAAAAAATAGACCTGCAAATATTGTATAAA
This sequence comes from Apotomis betuletana, assembly GCA_932273695.1. Lineage (NCBI taxonomy): Eukaryota > Metazoa > Arthropoda > Insecta > Lepidoptera > Tortricidae > Apotomis > Apotomis betuletana. The sequence continues at coordinate 7,078,309 of OW026321.1, read as the reverse complement.
AAGTATCCTATAGGTAATTAGGTAACCATCTTTGGATGTCCAGCTATCCCTGTACCAAAATTGGTTAAAATTTGTCAAGCCGTTTCAACGTGATGCGATGACAAAGGAAATTAGGAAAACAGATGGAGCTAGGTTGGCACGGCGCCGCGATGCTCATATAAAACAAAATGAGGATCCTGCACCACGCTATTAAGATTTCTCTTGAAATCATGACCCATAGAAAGCTGATTTTCAATACAAATCTAGAATTTTATAACAGTATAGATAACATAATGTTTCATTTGACGACGCGTTTGGCTCGGTTTGTAGACACCTGCCTACTGAGTCGGCGGTCCCGGGTTCGAATCCCGGCCGGGGCAAATATTTGTTCTTGGGTCATGGATGTCATCTATATAATATGTATTTATATATTATGTATATCGTCGTCTAGTACCCATAGTACAAGCTTTGCTTAGTTTGGGACTAGGTCGATTTGTGTATGATTGTCCCTTAATATTTATTTATTTGTCTGTAGAGAAAGAAGATCAATGTCCAGAGAAAGAGACTACGGATACCACACACTTTCTCGGGAGAGAGTTCCTACAGACCGTAGTTCGAGGTCACGGTCCCGTTCTATAGAGCGAAGGTCTACAGAGCGGGCTGTTCAAATAGCCAGAGCAAGTAACCGCCGTTCTGAATCAAGTCATCGCATGCGTGTCGATGACTCCCTAGTTCTGCCACACTGGGACTCTAGGGTCCGGAGATCAAGGACCCCGGATGGACGTGCCCCGCTTGCTATCATGCCTAATCCTGTAGGATCCCACGCGGCTAGAGAATGGTAATGAGCTTTGACGAGGTTGGTGCAGTTTGTGTTGCCTACTGAGCGGGCAGTCCTGGGTTCGAATCCCTACCCGGCGAGGGTTAATATTTGTGTAATGAACTCGAATATTAGTTCCTGTACGTCTAGCATAACTGTGAAACGCGACTCTTTGACGCGTGACAAATACTACCTGTCACTTTCCTTTCAATACCGTGCGAGCAAGACGGGTGATGCTATGTCGCGCGACAAGCGAAGTCGCTGCAAGACTATAGATGCGAAGCTGGTTGCTAACATTTCTAGCCCAGCGGCTAGAAACGGCTTATTTGGCTTATTATCATTTCTAGCGATAACAAGCGGCTGGAAACGGCTGCTTACATTTCATTGACATATTCACATGATTCAATGTTTGTTTTTGTTATTTTTCTTTTCATTTATTTACTATAGGATCTATTTAACATAAATAGACATAAACAATGACATTTGCATCTGTATTAAGTGTTAAAAACTCAAAATTCTCTTACAAAATGTGAAAGAGCAGTGGAATAGGACTATTTTAATAATTTATTTGTGAGAGATGAATTGGAAATAGGTATTTATCAGTTACCTAGTAATAGTAAGCATTTAGTTGTATTTCTATAATGCACCAAAACCAAAAGTAGGTATATAGTTAACTGTGCCTGCCGCGCGAGATTCCCGCGTTTGGTTTACAATGATGATTAGATCCAAAATAAACTGATTTAGCTACCTTTATTATTCTTATAATTTTCATACACCGCCACCTGAACACAAACGTTGTTTAATAGTTTACTTTTCGTATCTGAACTAAGTAAATTAGTAGGTACAAATGGTGTCTTCGGGGTCTATTTTTTTAAAAAGAACGTAATAAGTGCTACTGTATAACAAAAATAAGAGTTTAACAAAAAAAAATGTAATAAAAATCATTTCTTTATTTGATGCTCAAGTCGGGTATCTACCCGGTATCAAGCGGCTGGTTATTCGTTTCTAGCCGCTGCTTTCGGTTACTACCGGCTTACAAGCCGCTGGTTTACAACTATATGCAAGACATACTAGCCCTGCTGGGTCATGGATATTATACATATATTTTTTAATATATTATGTATATCGTCGTCTAGTAGGTATACAAATACCCATACCCATGCATGTAGCATTGCTAAGTTTTGAGATTTACTTTTCGTTATTTCATAAAATGTTACAGATTTTTAATAATCCCAGATAATTTTCAGGAAAGTTTTGTTCTCCTTACTAACTCTTTATACATTTTAGGTCACAGGATGGTGCTAATGAATCACCAAAGATTAATGTCACAATATTTAGAAATGAAGATGGTAATAAAATTAATATGGTTAGTCCTACTGTTAAAAACAAACAAGCAGCGGATGTTCTAAATGAGAATTCTAAAGATTTCAACAGAATCAATGACGGTGGAAATGAAACAGTGGGCAAAAATGAAAACCAAAAAGAAAACCAAGAAAAAAATATATTAGCTAACAGTGAAATAAGAAAAGAAGAACTACTGCAATTAAAAATAGAATCCGTCACACAAAATGTTAAGTTACTAGTTCTTGCGACACTGCATGAAATCATTCTCGAAGATAGTACTATAATATCCGAATCAAACAAGATATTGTTGGAAAAGACGTTAGAAGAGTTAGTTAGAGAAAGAGTGGAGCCCCTAGTGAGAGTAAGAAATGAAGGTGATATTGGTGTGGTCATACGTAAATATAAATTAAAATATCCCAAAGAAAACGAAGTATTGATGATTAGAGAAATGTTAGAGATCATTTCAAAGGCGAATGAAACTCGTGCAGGTAATTTTTTAAATTGAATTAAGTTTTATAGATAGAAAAGGGTTTTTAAAGGTAACCTGTCTTAAACACAAAAAATCGTTGACAGAATTTTATTTGTCCGAAACTATTAAAATTTCAATCTTTCGTCCGATGATAGATTTCGTAATTTGTATTTTACCGTTTAATGGTAAAAGTATCATTTGTCCGAAACAATCAATGCCTACTCGTAAGAATTAAAAATTAATTTTCGCACAAACGGAAAAGAAACAACGATAATTGTTGAAAAGTTTTTGTGGAAACAAAAATGGTATTAGTATTTTTAGTGTTTCAGTTAGTTTACCGCTTTAAGAGATAAGAAAATAAGTTAATAAAAATATCATCAAATCGAGTGTCTATACATATATTTTTTAAATCTTGTGTGTTTTTTTTTATAGTTTCTTCTACAAATCCCATAAATGCAGCAGATAAAGCAAGTTCAGATGTGGCAGACCAATCTAAGGAAGAACAAAATGTATGTACCTATAGTTCTATAGCCTGCTTAAATTATTATTATTAATCTTATTATTTATGTACGCGGTTGGCGCAGTGGTAGTGCCTACTGCTTCTGGTTTCGAATCCCGGCAAGGGCAAATATTTGTGGTGAACTCGAATAATCGTTCAAATTAATTATTTTTATCTTATTTTATCCACATTCACTAGATGATGTTGATGATAATGATGATGTAATTTTAATATCTTGAATGCTTTTATACCATAAGGTATTCTTGTCAATAGGCTACTTGACCCATTTTTGAAATATATTTGCTATGGTTAATAACGGGTGATAACAAAAAAATGAGAATAACTTTCTATGGACCTCAAAACAAGACTATTCACTTAGACAAAAAACTTTGTTTATGAAGTTGTTACTACTTCTTTTGAGGTTCTTAAACTTCATTTGATTTTGTTTTTCAAGCATTAATATTTGTCAAAATGGTGTCGAAACAAGAAACGCTGCGAAAACGGTTGAACATTTTTATAATTCAAACTATAACTGGGGGAAAAAGTCTACTGTAGATAATTTTAGTAAAGAATATGTACTTAGTCTCCACTATTTATAGAATTCTTGCATCCTTGACGATAGATCACAAAAGTGGTAGCCGGCGACCAGCGAAGATAATGACCAAGAGAAGGATGAACCTACACCATAGCACTTTTAACGATAATAATCCTATGAGCCAACGAGATGCCGCGAGAAAAAATAAAGTGTTCCCAACCGTGCACTTGTTCGTTCTTGAAAAAGATAGGTCTGAAATGCCGCAAGAAGGTGAGAGCACCGGAATACACTGAACAGCAAAAACTGACTATTATATCACAGTGTCGCTGGATGATCCGAAATTACAAAGGAAAATCATTCATTTTGGACGATAAAAGTTATTTTCCTTTGAGTAAAACACATATACCTGGAAATGACCGATACTACACCAGCAATAATTTTACAACACCAGACGATATAAAACACAAGTATAAGCACAAGTTTGAGCAGAAAGTTATGCTTTATGTGGCTATATCCGACAAAGGTCTTTCGAAACTGTCGTTCTAACCGAGTGGTTTAGCGGTCAACCAAAAAGTGTATGAGAGCGAATGCTTGAAAAAAATACTGATAGCATTTATTCGCAAACATCACTCAGATGGAGAATATGTTCTGGTCGGATAAAGCATCGTCGCATTATGCCAAAAAAACGACGCGTTTCCTAGACGCTAATAATATACCATTTGTACCGAAAATCCGAAACCCCATAAACCTTGCACAATGTCGGCCGATTGAAGATTTCTTAGGTTATTTGAGCAGTTTAGTATACAAAAATAATTGGAGAGCTGAAAATTGTACCCAACTGATATAAATAATTAAAACATGTGTGCGGAAAATGGACAAGAATTCCGTCCAAGAGTCTTGTTCCAACGTCATGTCTATACTGAGTGGAACAGCTGACCACGAGTCCTATTCTAATGTGCATTGATGATTTTGTAAATAGTTTCTATGTACATATTTTCCAATAATATCAAATTGTGCTAAAAAGATACACGAGTATTTTTTTACACCTCTGAACGAATTCTCATTTTTTTGTTATCACCCGTTAATTATCTTACTAGCACTAAAAAATGTGTTGCATTTTTTTTGAGCTAGAAAGCTAGATTTTATTTATTTCAAATGGAAATTTCATTAACAGACAAAAACGCCCTCCGCCATTTTTGTCTTCAGCTTATCTATGGCGTGACGCAGTAAATAAAGACCAGCTATATACACTCTTATTTATGATGCGAATGAAGTTGTTAGTTTTTGTTTTACTGATTGGTGACGTCACTATCAGGGGTAAAAATGGCGGACAGCGCTTTAACCTATTGACCGCCAAGCGGTCTAGCAATTTACCGTGCCACTGACGCCAGAGTAAAAAAAAAAAAAATTGCCCCAAAATCAACAGGGATTGAAAAATACTTGTAGCGGTTAGAATTACAAAGTTTTTGATCATTGAAATTTGGACGGCTGTGGCCGACGTGGCGTCAGGGGCACGATTTTTTGTTGACGGCCACAGCCGACTGTGGCGGTCAAAAGGTTAAGCATTTCAAAATACAGAATAATATCATATTTTCAATTTCAATTTGTTCAGCCATTCTACTTTTATGAACTGAAAAATATATATATTTCCTATGGCAAATACTATACGAACAAACATTAGTTTAATACAATTTAACATGAGTCAACTAGCCTATTTTGCAGTGCATCGAACATAAGAACATTACTGGCCTAAACAAAGATGATGAATCACGGGAAAAAACAAGTTCAGGATCAAATTTAATCAGCAAAGAAGGAAAAGAAAGTTCCGACAAGCCGATGACAGGTATCATATATTTTTTTGTACCGTTTCACATTTAGTAAGTGTCGTTTGTCCGAAAAAAAAATAGAGTTTAGTTTTCGGACATTTGTCGTATATTTGTCGAAGCGAAAATCGGACAAAATTGTTTAGTGGTTCAGATCCTTAATCGTTTTTAAGAGGTAAGAAAATAAATTGACAAAAAGATCAACAAATTGAGTGTGTTCTAATTTTTTACACTTTGTATTTTTTGTAGCTTCTACAAATCCCATAAATGCAGCAGATAAGACAAGTTCAGATGTGGCAGACCAATCTATGGAAGAACAAAATGTATGTACCCATGATATCGCCAAACGACCACAATAAATACACATTTCATGGTCAAGCTGTTGTGCGCAGCTTGGTAATGTAGACTTAAAATCACTACATATATGATTCAGTATCGTTTAACCCTTCGTATGCCGCGTCCCGAACCCGTTACCTATACCTGTATATGTACGGATTCGGGACACGGCATACGAAGGGTTAAAGACCATAAAATTATTTTCCGATCCGTTGCGGGCCGTTTGGTGGAAGTAGTACTTTATCCTCTACGTATATGCTCGATAAATAACTAGAAAATCTAAATTATTAAATTATTGGTGCTGAAAAAATTATATTTATTATTATTGGTTTTATTATATTATCAATTATTGATATTGACGCGGTTGGTGATGTTAGTGAAGCTGCCTACTGTACTGAGCCAGCGATCCTGGGTTCGAATCCCGACAAGGAAAAATATTTGTATGAAGAACTTAAGATATACCGGTATCGTTGTTTAGTGCCCATAACCAGGCATCGGATATTAGGATGCCTTTATACCTAAACTTTGGCGGCGGCTTTATTGTTCAGTTGTAGGTATAGGCGGCTTTGTTTGAGGTATGGTTCATAGTTCGTTAATAGTTATTTATTAAAAAAAAACAATAAACATTGTGTTTGAATGTGACAATGCAATATTAAATTCAATTAAAATCCACATCATATCAACAAATTATTCAAATTATCTATATATTTCTAACAACGAATTAAATGCCAATTTAATTCTGAGTCATAACATTCACAATCTTGTCCCTGAATAATTATTAAAATCCTGAATTAATGTCATTACCAAATTCTTCTATAGAATAATGAGTGAGATAGCAATAGGATTTTGTCACCAGAATTTCCGATCCCTGCCCATAACACATTGCCTACAAGAGCTTAACTAGGCCGAAGTATAAGGTGTCTGATATTTATTTATATAAATTATATACCTATTATTATGACATTTTATAATTAATTATTAAGGCATTCTTGACAATTTTGCAGATCATCAATTTTGAAAACATTATTGGCCAAAACAAAGATGATGAATTACAGGAAAAAACCAGTTCAGGATCAAATTTAATTAGCAAAGAAGGAAAAGGAACCTCCGATAATGCCAAAGAATCGAATGCAGACACTCCGAAAAACCATACCAACAACAATGGTAAAAATGCAGATAAATTTAAAACGCGTGATAATAAGGAAGACGTAGAGAAAATTGCAGATGTAATGATAATAGAACCAAATGAACCGATAATAATAGATCTTGATAGTTCACAAAAATCCCTGCCGAAAAATCCTAAGTTTTACTTAGTGATCAAACGACTTGTTAAAGATATGAAAAGAGTAATCGTTAATAATAACCATTCGATACAAATTTCAGTATTGGAATGTATTTTAAGACACATGTTGAGGGATTTAGTGAAAGGGCAAGGTAAGAGCATTCTTCAATTTTATCACTTCACTACATAGTATAAAACAAAGTCGTTTCCTGCTCTGTCTGTCCCTATGTATGCTTAGATCCTTTAAAACTACGCAACGGATTTTGATGCGTTTTTTTTTTAATAGATAGAGTGAATGGAGGAAGAGAGAGAGCAAGAGGAAGGTTTATATGTATAATTTATCAGCATTGTACCCGTGCGAAGCCGGGGCGTGTAGATATAAAATCATATATTGTTTATAGTCATCGGACTTCTCCCAGAGGACGGTAGGACGTTAGAGAGCTATGGAGTCTTTTTTTTATAAACAAGTTTCTCTTTTTTTTTAATACACCCGTCAAAATATGAAGAAGAATTATCAAAATAGATTAAAATCCTTTATGAAATCACTCTCAACTTAAGAACATTACAAATATTCCTAGTTTGAAATAAATCCTTTGAATTATGTTGTCTGGAACCCAAGGTTCTCTGAAATATACCGCTCTTTCGCGATAAGACCGCCTATTGCCTATCATTGTTAAATTAAGGTTTCGAGTGTTTTTTTTTTTTCTTGTTGGTGTATTATGTCTATCTTTCAGGATATATGTCGAACAAAGAGATACATAGTAAATTCAGAGCGTTGCATCCAGAGGGAAAAGATAATCGATTTATAAAAAATGTCATTAAAGATATCAAAGATGGGAAGTATTTCAAATTGACTGGCCCTCCTACTACAGGTAAATATTGATGGATATTATATTATCATATCATGCTTTTACTAATGGGGCAGGACCACTTTTCAACCGACTTCATTCAACTCAACTACATCATTTATTGTTGCCCGATTTGGAAAATCATTTCTTTGTTCGGTCCCATAAAATTTTTGTGAAGATCAGATGACGATAATCATGAGGAATCGAAGGAAGTCCTCAAATTTTATTGGTACATCTATGATGATTTGGGTGTTTTGTGATTTAGGAATTAAATATTGCAGCTGTCATGTTAGTGTATAACGTACCGTCTTATAAATTACAAAACACCATTGTGGACGATATACATTTACATGTACCTTTTCTTTAGATGACTGTGAAGATGATGTCATCCTTATAGAGGAGAAATACGACGTAGTTACCGTAGAGGATAGCGATGGTAAGTTTAAACAGAGATTGGATTATCTACGTCATTACTCGCAATAAAATTGTTTAATTTTCTGAAATTAGATTTCGATTCCTAGAAATAGACGGTAGGAATTTATAGTTATAAATTTAACTTATTAGGCTCCTAGTGGCGGACGGTTTACAGGAAACTGGCGTCCGTGGCACACTTTTCCGTCGACATGATTTGCCAATTTTGGCGCCCAAAGCGCGTTAAAGTTAAACTAGAGTTTTCCAAACCTACTGTAGATATTCAGAACACGGAACTTAACAAGTCTCTAAACCATGTGATAATTATAGAAGTCAAGTCTGTGTATAAAAAAGTATTGTAGCAATAAATGTAGGGTTTCCAATTCAGTTACAATATGTTTGTAAGATTGGATTGGCCTTCGGATGTTTTATACAAATTAAATTCGGATTAGAATTGATTCTTAGATGATAGGATACTTAGGAGAAAGCATGCAATAAGCATACTTGCAAGATATTGGTAACAATTAGGCATCGGATTTTACATAGTACGGTAAGATGTTAAAAAAGCAATGAATCCGATATTGACTTTAAACTGTACTTCACACTCAGTATTTTGTTTCATTCTAGTGCCTTTATGGTTATTGTGGTTAAAATTCCTTAGTATTAAATTGCTAAAATTATAAATAAAATAAAAAAATAAAATTTTACAAACTCATAGATTTAACTATGTGAATTGTCGATTTCATTTGCTGAATATTCCATTTATATAAACAAAACATGAAAAAGGCGCAATTATTGACGTATTTTATTATGAAGAAAAAACAATGCCTGCACAAATTAAGTCTTTGTATGTTCTTTTGACTTTGTCCTTGACTATAAAATGAAAATTGCGAATTAAACATTCTTATGAGTATATTTAATAATTATGAATTACATTGTAATGCTAAAGTTAACTAGTATGAATTACATTGTAAAAAAAAATGTAATGCTAGTATCCGCTCCATAGCTTTCTAAAATCCTACCGTGCTATGATAAGTTCGATACCTAATCAATCACAATGGTTGGAACGCTTGTAGAAATCCTTGTTTTCTGGAATTTCAGCTCCATCCATTTGGACATAGTTTGAAGTTATTTTTCTTTCTTTTTCAGACGATGATGCAAATCAAACTTTACCATTTGTTACCTCCGGTGAACACACAGCCGCGGCGCCAATACCAAAAAAGCCTTACCTTGTCAATTCCGGTTTAAAAATAACTGGATCAGCTAATCCTGTAGCAAGCAGAACCGGTCCAAAAAAACATGGACTTTCCAATGATTATCCAACAAGACTCAAACCATCTAACCCAGGTTCTTCCAAAAATGTGCCTGTATCTGGTTCAATCAGCCTTGGTCCAATTGAGTTAAGACCTAATCCTTCCCTACGCAATCCTGCACAAGTGAACGCTGGTGTATCCAATCTTGGTGCAACTAAAGTCCCAACCAATCCCAGTCCATATAGGTCTAGATGGGATTTAGTTAATCCTGGTTCACTCAACCTTGGTCCAAATGAGCTAGTCCATAATCCTACACCAGAATCAGTCCTACCTTGTTCAACATTATTTAGACCAGCCCCTGATACTTCCCAGCTTGTAACAGCTGATCCACACACTTCCAACCTTTGGGTAGTTAATCCTGGCTCAACCAATCTTGGATCCACCGCGGGTGGACCCGTTTCTGGTAATTCCAAGCTTATAACAGCAAATCCAGATAATTCCAAACTTTGGTTAGTTAATCCTGGCTCTGCCAATCATGGTTCCACCGCGGTTAGACCCGCTTCTAGTACTTCCAAGCCTGTTTCAGCTGCTCCAGATACTTCCAAACTTCGGGTAGTTAATCCTGGCTCTGCCAATCTTGGTTCTACCGCAGTGAGACCCGCTGCTGGTACTTCTAAGCTTGTAACGGCTGCTACAGACACATCTAAACGACGCTTAGTTAATGCTGGCTCTGGCGGCTCTGCCAATCTTGGTTACCCCGCGGTTAGACCCGCTTCTGGTACTTCTAAACTTGTAACGGCTGCTCCAGACACATCTAAAATACGGGTAGTTAATGCTGGCTCTGCCAATCTTGGTTCCCCCGCGGTTAAACCGGCTTCTGGTACTTCTAAACTTAAAACGGCTGCTCCACACACATCTAAAATACGGGTAGTTAATCCTGGCTCCAAAATTGGAACCACCTCCACCGCGGTAAGACCTGCCTCTGGTACTTCTAAGCTTGTAACAGCTGCTCCCGACACTTCCAACCTTCGGGTAGCTAATCCTGACTCTGCCAATCTTGGTTCCATCGCAGTCAGACCCGCTTCTCGTACTTTTAAGATTGTAACAGCTGCTTCCGACACATCTAAACTACGGGTAGTTAATCCCGGCTTTGCCAATCATGTTTCCACCGCGTTTAGACCCGCTTCTGGTATTTCCAAGCCTATATCAGCTAATCCAGACACTTCCCAACTTCGAGTAGTTAATCCTGGCTCTGCCAATCTTTGTTCAACCGTGGTTAGAACCGTTTCTGGTACTTCCAAGCCTGTTACAGCTGCTCCAGATACTTCCAAACTTCGGGTAGTTAATCCTGGCTCTGCCAATCTTGGTACCACCGCGGTTAGACCGACTTATGGTACGTCCAAGCTTGTAACAGCTGCTCCGGACACATCCAAACTACGGGTAGTTAATCCTTGGTCTGCCAATTTTGGTTTAACCGTGATTAGAACCGCTTCTGGTACTTCCAAGCCTGTTACAGCTGCTCCAGATACTTCCAAACTTCGGGTAGTTAATCCTGGCTCTGCCAATCTTGGTACCACCGCGGTTAGACCAACTTCTGGTACTTCCAAGCTTGTAACAGCTGCTCCGGACACTTCCAAACTTCGGGTAGTTAATCCTGGCTCTGTCAATCTTGGTACCACCGCGGTTAGACCAACTTCTGGTACTTCCAAGCTTGTAATAGCTGCTCCGGGCACATCCAAACTACGGGTAGTTAATCTTGGCTCTGCTAATCTAGGTTCCACTGCGGTTGGACCCACTTCTGGTACTTCCAAACTTGTAACAGCTGTTCAAGATACTTCCAAACTTCGGGTTAATCCTGGCTCGGCCAATCATGATTCAATCGCTGTTAGACCAGCTCCTGACACTTCCAAACTGGTTTCAACTAGTCTTCGCAGTCCAGCTGCGCCCGATACTTCTTATCTTCGACCGGTCTACGCTGGTCCATTCGAGTTAGGGCCCAACCCTGGTCCCGTTAGACCAGTTAGCCCCGGTACTTGCAATTCTCTGCTACCCTGCCTTCACCCAACCGAACTTTCACCAGCTCTCGCTACTTCCAAGATTCAACTAGTCAATCCTGGTCTTCCTACTGGCACAGTGAAGACAGTGGCGCAGGTAACTATTATCTTTAGCATTGTGAATCCCAGCTGTCTTTTTTTAAAATGTATGTCGGGATATTCGTGTTCATATCACGCCAAAACGGCTGGAAAGATTTGAACAAGAGGTATTAGGACATCCAAGAATGGTAATTGAGTAGTTTGTGTCGTATGTATGTACCGTACTAAAAGAGGTTTGAGGTGCTTTCCACCGATAAGGCGGGCGGAACTAGAATTGGATTTGTATAGCAAACGCGAGTTAGTTCATCGGGATAATAATTAATGTTAAATTAATGCCAGTTTTTGGTAAAAAAGGCAAAAAATTTGGTAAAATTTTTGACTATTTCATTTTCCGTCACCGAAATTTTTAACTTCGATACATACTAATGTATATTTTAACTGTACATATCAAACTCGCTTCAGTCCCAGAAATATTATTCCTCTAATGAATATACCTTTGTTTCTATCAAGTGCTTAAGTTTCTCATGTCATCAAATTGAAAAGGATCGGTCATAAATAATCTATTATTTTCAGACCACAAAAAAGGCAAATGCAGTAAATACTGGCATCATTGCGAACGCCGACGAAATTATGCCACATTCAAAACGTAAATACTTTTTATTTTATACTATAATAATCTGAGTAACACTTACACCGAAACAAGCAATTTAACATACGATAGTCGAGTCTACAATCTATTTAGTTTTTACTATGATGCGAAAATCATATAAGTTAAGGGCTGATACGGACTGCATTCCAGCTACAATTTTATTTATACTCTCACTGCACACTGACAGATACAAGTTGCATTTTCCGTATCAAATAAACATATACTTGGGTTTTCGCGATTATCGACATTCTTATCGTTGTATATTATGGCATAAACTATGTTATCGTATTTTTAGGTAAAGCTACTGAAAAAGACACAAAAACTGTAATGAACGATACAGAAAACGTTAATAACTCAGGAGATGGCACAGAAAGAAACGTTAAAAACAATAGCAACAGTTTAAAAGTTACAGCTATCACTATTGTGACATCATTGAATGAACTTACTGCAATAACGGATAGGACTACCGATAGGCCAAAAATGGAAGTACCCATCGAAGATATTAAAGAAGAAATTACATTTGAAAACTCGGAACAAACCGATCCGTCTTTAAAGGTCGGACATGTCAGTACCTTGACTGAAATGGACAATGCACAAAATGCTAAAGATTACCCGGGTAAAGCAATAGCGAGAAATGAGGAAAATAGTAGCAATAATTTAAAGGTTACAGCGATTACAATTATGACGTCACTGTCCGAACTCACTGCAATTGCGGATAACACGACTGATAGGTCAAAAACTCAAGTACCAAGTGAAGATATTAAAGAAGAATTACAATTTGAAACTCCGGATACAGAACAAATTGATTCTGCACCAAAGAATAAAGAAAGAGCGAATAATCATCAAGTCAACAGCATTTGTGATCAAGGGACGAATCCCTCGAAACGACGAAGACGGGTCGTACAGGAAAATAGTAATTATACAGAATCCAGTACTTATCAAAAAGCAAAAAGATCTCAAAAAGAAACTACATTGGATGATGAGGATGAAACAATTGAATCTATATGTAAATACGTGCAATCTCTCTTAAAGCAGACGGACGACTCAGTAAATCTGTCGTAACGATGTGTTTATTATTTGTTGATATTTTTTTCCATATTGATATAACATGTTACATGTAATTACAAATACCGACACAGGAGTGTTAAATCATGTATCTTGATGTAGAGTCAAACCACACTGACTCACTTTGAATAGTTTGACAGTTGATTTGTTTGGGAGAGTTTGCGAGGTTTCACTGTAGTGTAAGATGTGTGATGTGAGTACTTATAAGTAGGCTTCGGACTTTTGGATTACATTTTAATATGAATGTCGGCTCTATAGCTGTCTCACGTCCTACCGTGCTATGATAATTGATAATGCTTCTTATTGCCATGAGTGTTCTAATTACTGTTTCGATGTCTACTAGTCAAGCGTGTAAAGATGATTGTTTTAGTTTTACTTACGGACTGTACTCAAATTGTTTAAGCAGTCGTCTTCCACAGTGCGACCAAAAAGAGTAGAAATTAAAACGTGGCAATACTGTAGTGTCGTCCCCGTTATCTTAGATTGATTAGAAAGGGATGGTACAACACTACAGTATTGCCACTTTTTAATTTCTACTCCTTTTGGTCAGACTGTATACGATTATATTTAAAGCTTAGCCTGGTGCTATGCGATTGCAGTGCAAAAGTTTGTTATTTAGTTTATATTTTAGTAGGTGGTTCACCCTTATGGATGGGATTTCTGAGGTTTTTGAAACTTTCCGTCAAACATAATTTATCCTGTTTAGTTACTTAGTTTATGTTAGGCAGTCAACAATTATAATAACGGCTGTGAGTTAGATAATATGAATAAATATTAAAATTTAACTCGTGATTAAAATAAAGCGGACTATTTTAAGTTTACTTTCGTTTAGGTACCATTTTGATAGCCCCAAACTCCCAAACGCAATTATGATTCGCAAAAATTGCTATTCCTCTGACGTTTATAAATGTACGACGTACTTCGGGCTAGTATCATTTATTATGGGTATTTTTTCCATCGCCATAGTTGATGATTAAATATGATAAGTATGCCAATTTAAGATACTTATTTATTATTTATTTAAATACTTACGGATATAGGTAGTAATAGGGTTATGTTATAAGCTTATAAGGGACCATAATAACAGGTAAAATATATTCCTATCTCAATAATTGGAAAAAATGATTTATACCTGAAAACATGTATGATTTAACAGTACGACATAATAGAGTAGAAATTAAAAAGTGGCAATACTGTAGTGCCGTCCCTTTCTAATCAATCTAAGAAAACCGGGACGACGCTACAGTATAACCACTTTTTAATTTCTACACTTTCTTGTCGGACTATATGTTCCTAATAATATTCTAATGATAAAAAAACACCAAATTACCCCTTGGGTTCCAAAAGGTTCATTGTGTACAAGGATACTTAATTTTGATTTCGTCTGGCCTATTTATTAGGCTACTTACCTATGTATTTTTAGTTGTACGATATTTGTGAACAATTTCAGTATTAAAATATGTTGGTGTCGAATCTGTATTTTCACTGTATGGGTCGATTGCAAATAATTTGTACATAGTTAAATGCTTAGTTAACATAAAATACGATCGCTTCCTTTGTGTGACGAAAGTTATATTAGTCAAGTTATTAGTTAAGTTTTACCTATTAGTCATACAAAATGTATGGGTAACTTTCGTCACACAAAGGAATCAATTAATTTTGTTTTAATTAAAGCCCTTATGTACAATTTTTATGCAAGCGACCCATATTCATCCAAAACGCATTGCCATTATTCATAATTCCATCGATATTTTAGTCACCAACTGATGGCGTTACTCTCCTATTTAAATAGAGCTTAAAGAGGATGGGCCAAGTATTTGCAAATAACTCTAGGTCTCAGGTTCAAGGACCCAAAAACAAAATCACCGATCAGATCACAGTCTACGCTAAACTATGGAGGGTAGAAGAAGACTCTCCCTCTTTAGGGCATAAGCCCCCCCCGGACCATCCATATATCGCAATCGTTGGAATTGCCAACTTAACCATTTTGAGGCGCGGTCAAAGTCGCTGCTTGAAACGTTTCTAACATTTCGTTACAATTTTTCATTATAATAAAAATTCATGCAGTGGCGGACCGCGGAAGAGTAGGTAATAGACATCATCATCCCAAAAGGAGGCAAACATGGAAGAGACTAAGATACCATTTAATTTATATTCTTAATTGAACCATTGATATAAAATCAAAAGAGAAATATTTTTTATATCGATATACAGAAAAATTTACATGCGTAACCTGATGGTAGACCGCTACTGTGACGTTATTCGATTAGAAACCTTAAATAGGCTAGTTGACCCAGTTTCGAAATATATTGGAAATGGTTAATAATGATCTTACTAGCTCTAAAAAAAATGTCTTGTATTTTTCTGAAAGCTAGAAAGCTAAATTGTATCAATTGAAAATTAGAAATTTCAAACAGTCAAAAACGCCGTCCGCCATTTTTCCCTTTCGCTAATCTGAATCTGAATCTGTGGCGTGTCGTAGTATTACCTGTAAATATTCGAAATTCGACCGTCGTATAATGCCATTCCGCTCACTCCAATATACTTTGACAGGAAATCGAGAGGGACGGCACTATTCGAAGTCGTCAAAGTAGACTTTCAGTTTTGTTTACATGACCAATGACGTCACTATCATAAGCGAAAATGGCGGACAGCGTTTTAAGCATTTCAAAATACAGATTAAAAACCATATTTTCAAATTAAATTTTTTCAGCCATCTTTCACTTTTATGAATTGAAAAATATATATTTAGGTTTCCTTTGCTAAATACTATACGGAATAAACATTAGTTTATTACAATTTGACATGAGTCAACTAGCCTATTGTTGACAAATAGATTTTAATTGAATAACAGCACATTTCGGATTGTGCCGTTGTTCTTGATAAGCAACGACATCACGATGTTAAGTGTCAACAAACAAAATACATTGCGTGCTGAATTATTTTATATGGAAAAATAAAAGTTCAATTTTTTTTATAATTTACGGATCAATATATTAATAAGTGCCTATACCCCGTAAAGTTTGCGGTTATATCAAATATACACACTGTATAAGTCTCCTTGTGAGTATTATATTCCAGGATGCGATATCTAAACGTGCCATCAGCGTTGCCAGAGCTACGGAAAAATCCGTAGTTCTACGGATTTTAAGCCTTGTGCCCAGACCTACGGAAATTATTTGTGAACCTACGGAATTTCAGATTACTTTCATTTACCGCCAAAACTAGTACTTTTTCTGCGATTAATGAATTGTAATCCTGGCTGAAACATTTCATTTTCTTACTAGCTCAAAACGATGAATAGACTACGGACAAGGTGTGCAAAAATATTAGATTTTTATTGCTTTTCCACCTACGTATTTGCAGAAGTTATTAACTTTTATTAAGATTTTTAAGCTTCAGTATAGTCAAATGAAGCATTGGAAAAAAGTCTGTAGAACTACGGATTTTTCAAGCGACGATCTACGGAATTCTACAGATTTTTCGTCTCACCCTACAGATTTTCATAAATGTCATCTGGCAACACTGCGTGCCATACATAAGTTTTGTTTGACATTTGTAAAAAGAAAAGCAAGCCTGGCTGGTGGAGTGGAATGTGGAATGGAAGCCGAACGAAAACCGTCACGATAGATTGTAGTTGGAATCCAATCCAATAAAATTAATAAAAAAATAGATCAAGGCATTACAAAAAAGAAAATATCGATTAGTTTACTGTGTCGAAATAATTTGTTTTTGGGAACTAACCGCAATGTCTAAGAACGTAATTGTATTGGGCCTGCCGGCCGACGTAAGTACCTGTTAAGTCTCAAACAATTCTTACTCAAACATTCTAATTAGGTACGTTTTACAGCGTTCGATAATTACATTATGTTTTCTACGTCTTACAGGCAGTATTCACAAAGCTCATATTCTCGTTCAAAGGGTTATTCAGAAAGATAAATATAAATAAGTTCTGGATACGCGAATTATCTGCGGTGTTCGGGGCAAATTATAAACAGATGACTGTTGAATTCACGAGCAATACAGAGGCAAGAAAGGCGAGGAATTTCTTGAATAACTTGCCGTTTATTTACGGCAAGATGGAATATCATCTGCAGGCAGAGATGGCTCAGGATTCAATGCAGTATGAGACGGATGACAGGGTTGAAAGAGACGAACGATGGGGCAGAGGCCGCAGGCCTGGGAAACGGGAGAGGCCGAGGTCTCGGAGCCCGAGGTACAGCCGGGAGGCTTCTAAACTTGATGTAAGTATAAATAAATAGATAAATGGCATGTAACCGCATCCTTTTCAATGAAATCTGATAACGAATTTGTTGACAGAGATCCCATAAAGGGATAAGTTCGCCTTTGTACATGCTTTTGTTTTTTTGAAATGTATTTCTTTTATTGTGTACTATGAAGTGTTTACATAATATGTATGTGTACATACATAATTAGATCAGCCATCAAAGTATTGTAGACTTTTTTTAAAGAAATATACCTATTAGCCCAGCTTTGACAATTGTTGATACAAAATTTTGTACTATGTGAGGCAATTTTTAAAACTATAATAATAAATAAAAAATCATATCCATGCATTGCAGAAATAACTTGATAACACAGGATACATAAAATATTAACCACACAGATCGTAAAAAACAGTAAATTCATTAGTTGTTCTCTGCAGAGTTATCAACTTATTTCCACCATGCACAGTTTTGAAATGAATATAAAATTATTTTCAGATGGAAATTGAGCTGCTCAGGAAGCAGAGGCAGGTGATAGAAGAAGAAAGAAGATTACTTCTGGAGCAAAAGAAACTGGAGATGATCAGGGTTTGAACTTACAATGATTTATTGATTTTGCTTTGAACTACATTTTTTTTAAGGTCATATAAGGTCAGGATTCTTTTTTCTTTACTTTCTTTATTGTTGCTTTCTTTCTGCTCTGATTATCTTCCAAATTTTTGTGGAAAATCATCAGTTATCTTGTGAAAATACAATATGAAGGCAATTCTTACTTATAATATACTTATGCACTTACTCAGCTGGCGCAGCGACCCAATGTGGATCTTGGCCTCTGATACGAAATGACGATAACCCACTGTCTTGAACAATCTCCTCCCAGTTTCCTGCTTGTGGAGCGCGTAGGTCCTTCACAACTTCATCGTTACAACACATCCGACCTACAGGCTGTCCAATTTACGCTCTTTATACCACTCTATCGCCCGGAATTCTCTCTAGATGCCTGAGCCACCAGTCTTGCTGCTTTTGTCTCCCTAATAATATTCTAATTCTTAGCATAACTTTAATAAGTTACATTTAATAATAATAATTCGTTGATAACGTTTAATTTTCCGAGTTTTACAGATTATTTGAAACAAATATATATATAACAGCTATTTGCTATGCATAGCGATTAGTAAACAAAAGGGAAACTGAACATGCTCCCATACTTGTCCCAGCACTATAATGGGAGTCAAGAGTTCATCAAAACTGTTGTCACAAAGTAACCTTACAACTGTCTTGAATTTTCACAGGAATACGGGCCGAGCGCTTCGCGAGACTTTTCCGATTTCGAAGATTACGAGTCTAATGATTATGAATCTTATGAACCACCTCGCAAAAGGCGCTATCCCGAACCTGTGCAAGCAAAAAAACGTCGCCATACTCCTCCACCAACACAGAAACCTGCCAAACCCCGCCCCAGAGGCTTACCGGGCTTCTACCAACCTTGCAAAGCTCTCATCTCCGATATGAAACAATACATTGATAAAGACACCACTAGGGAGGAAGTCGAAATACTTGTGAAGCTCGTCAGAGCTGCTATAAGAAAAAGACTGGCTATAGCTCTAGACGGCAAGGATTTTATGCCGACAAGGGATATATTAAATTTGTACAGACAGAAGCATCCAAAAGAGGAAGATGAAGCTTTTATTACTAATATATTGTCTAATATAAGAGCTAGCTTTTTGGTTGAACCAAAAGTTGAAGAAGATGAGGTTGATGCGGTAAAGGTAAAACAAGAAAATGGCCCTGAAAAAGAAAAAAGTGATGCTAAAGATGAAGGGAAGGAAAAAGGTAACACTATTGATAAAGAGAAGGTAGCAGAAGGTGAGGAGGTGGCTAAAGATGTAGCACAAGAAATACCAGCAAATGAAGAAAATGGAACAGGTACTAATTGACAAGCAGCTGCATTTAATGCAGAAAAAATCGGGGAAGCCGATTTAAAAAGCCATTTAGATAAGTGGCAAAAGTAAACGGCCAAATGTGAAGGACTTTCCTATATTTGGACTATGAATTGTTCAAATTGAAGGAGGAAGTTTTTACATAAATAGTGGTGAACAATTTCTTGATAAATATGCTAGTAAATCAGACTTCCTTATTGATAAAAAATCATTACAGGTTACCTTAACAAAAATAACACTGGTTATTCCTCAGGATCATATTTGGGCAAATTTTTATTTTGCTGTCGATTTTGTTTTATTTTCAGATTTCAATTAAATTTGGTGAGTTGGTAAAGTTGCTTATTCTGAACAAGGTAAGCCCAATTTCACGATATGTCCTTCAAAATTTTCCATTGAGTTACAAAATATGTATGGAATTTTTTTAACTAAAGTCCGTATTTTGTACTAAAATTTAGTACAAAATGAGCAGCTCGAAATGAAAAATATATAATTCATCAACAAAATAAAAATTGGCCCATGTGCCAATTTCTGTAATACATTTTGTGTCACTCAATGGAGAAAAATTTGTAGGACATATTGTGAAATTGGGCTTACCATGGTCAGAAGAAGCAACTTTACCAACTCACCAAATTTTATTGAAATCTGGAAAAAAAAAAGAAATCGACAACAACATAAAAATATGCCCCTTTATACCACACTTATGAATATAAAATACATAAGTACAGTCTAAATATGTTTACTATCATAAAGTAGATAGGTATTGTCGACGAAAATAATTTATAATTTCAAAAATTTCGATCCTTCGTGACGACATTAGCGTGTTCTGTTTACGTTACCATTAACTCCATTACTTACCTAATATTATTTTCTTAGCAGATACCGCTGCCCCAAATGATGATATCAACGTGAAGTCAGAACCTGACGTGTCTCAAGAAAATATTTCTGCCGGGAATATTTCCGCAGATCTTAATGCGGATGTTCTTGATATAAAAACGAATTATTCAATGATAAATAACACGGTTGCTGAGACGGAGACAGAAAATACGGTGGAAGATGCGCAAACTCAGGGCGATGCTGGTGAGCAAATAAATATTTCTTTCGTTCTTCTAGAAAGTTTCTGCCTGTATTGTGGAACGAACGTTTATTTTTTATAAACGAACTTGTGACTCCTCTGGTGTTGCAGGTGTCTATGGGCAACTTTGCTCGTTTGCCCCCTATGACGTAAAAAAAAATATTTACATAGTTAACAACTCTTGTATAAAGACACTCAGTGGCTCTGTGAGAATACGAATACGTTTCGAAATCGCAGAAATTTGTAATTTTTTTTACATTTTCAACCCCCTTATGTCCAAGATATGGACGAGTCTCAAGTGAGTTCCTTCCAACTTTTCACTTCCTTCTAACTTTTTGACAATATTTTTACTTTGGTGGTCATCAATGTCATCATGCATTGAATGCATTTTTTATATTATTTTCAGATTGGGTTGAGGAACAGTGAGGGCTTAAAAGTAGGTAAATATATTAAGTAAAGAAAATATGTTTAGATATAGGTATGTATAAGCGTAATGTCAAAGAAATTAAATGTTGATTATGATTGAATTGGTGTTTATTGACTTAAACTTTAGCATCACTTATCAAGTTATCACAGGTTTTATTTATTATTATAACTTAGGGACATTACTTATCTAACCCACCGAAAGCAATGTTGCTAGCCGTTATTACTTACAACATTTTACGTGTCCTAATCGTAACTTAGCTTAGGACATTTATCAATAATATTCATTCACTTATTGTTTTAATCAATTTCATATGTGTGCAACTGAATCGTATTATGTCGGCAAACCTAAGGAACAATCTTATACAAATCAACCTAGTCGCAATCTAAGCAAAGCTAGTGCTATGGCTACTATACTAGAATACATATATGTATAGATAACATCCGTGACCCACGAACAAATATTAGAGTTCATCACACAAATATTTGCCCTAGCAATTCGGGTCCAGTACCGCCGGCTCAGTAGGCAGGTGCACTACAAACTGCGCCAACCGCGTCGTCATATCGTGTTTATATTTGTATCTCCACTTTTTCGCTGAAATTAATAGAGAAAGAATGCTAAAATGAACTTTTCCGGCAAAATATGAAGGCAAAACATATTGTCCATTTTTTTTTTATAACTCTCAGTAGAGGCTTTTTCCCCAGTAGGTATTCCTACTAACATCTTCAGTGTAATCTGTAGTCATTTCAAAGTCGTCAATGTTGAAGTCTTCGATCTGGTCGTGTATCTGCTGCTGCCACATCTTCAAGACCTGGTTCCTGGATATCTTGAGCGGTGGACCGGTCAGGTCCATGGCTTTGAATGTTACTGGAGTGCCGTCTGCAAGGTAATAATACAGGAACAACGATATAATCAGACATCGTAAATTCTTAGTTTCAACATAGAATAAAACAGGACAACAGATTCTTTCTTTTAATCTCTGCAAAAGCTAGATATACTTTGCCTGTACTATATTTTACTGGATGTTTGTGTAAAACGCGGCGTCGCGACTGCCCAAGATTGATCACCGAATACTCCAAACTAGGGAATCTAATCACGAAAACGTGGGATCTTGCGCCTTTTTTGTGTGATCAGAAATGAGGGATTACTCCTACAGGATTCCGCACATTAGCTGGCTTGGAAAAAAATAAGAAGTTGCGAGAACTTTCTGATTATTTATTGGACCCAGCACAGCATTTATAGTGTTTCAACAAGTTTCCCGTGGAACTCATTAGGTACTTTTTTTAGTATGTTTTTTTTTTCACTTTCGAACTTATACATCTAATAAATAATACCTATTGTTTCGTGAGTCAAACAACAATAAGATACTCGCCAATGACAGCATGCTCCATTCCACACAAGGCATCAAAGACCAAAAGTCTTGAAACCGGCTCAGCAGGTCTAACACAACTATGCGCCGCGACTCTTGTCGCACGACATAGCGCTACCCGTCACTCTCTCACATTACTGCACGGAAAGAGACGGGCAATTATTTCGCGCTTAGGTAATTTAAAATTTGTAAGGAAGAACTCACCAAAAAATCCAGTAACCTCTCTCCTGTTGACATCCTAGCTGCCCCAGATGACATTGTGTGCATTTGCATCGCAGCCGATAATCAGGTCGGCGTTCGCTTTGCCGACCTCAGCATCCAGATCCCGCTGTTGTGTGATCCGGTCCGTTGCCTCGTACGGGAGATAGGCTGACGAGATCATAAGAGCCTTCCCCCCATTACTCTGGGTCTTAACATAGGTAGGATCCCTGGAACAGAAAACATGTAAGGGTATTGCATCTATGCAGTTTCTGACGTAGGTCGCACGTCTTCACGTTATCATCAGAACAATTGTCTCCAAAAACCTCTAATTTACCCTTTCTAAACGGTTCGTGTTCTAGAGCTACCTTGAATTTACCACCAGTTAAGCGCTTATAGTAGCGGTTTTGTCGTAGATTAATACATACCTCATGCCCGCCGCCGTTTTCTTAGGGCTGCTTGGGGGTGCTCTCAGCAGCCCCTTCTTGGTGAGCCTCTTGGCTCACCATGGGGGAGGAGGCGCCTCCCATATACGAGCCTTCCGAGCCCACCGCTGATATCGGCCACGACTCCCAGTCCATGCGTGGCTCCGGCCAATCTGTCCAATCCTGCTCCTCCATAATGGCGCCTGGCTGGATGTCGGCGCCAGCCTCGGCCTCCGCATCGTCTGTTGACTGTGCATCATTGGCTCTGATGTCCTCGGCATCGCCAGCTGTGGTCTCCGGGCAGACGTCACCGTCACCCGCGCCCGCGCGATGTGCGTCGCCCTCCGACACTACTCCCTCCCCTTGGCACACACCCGCCCGAGGTTCGGCCTCTGCCCTCGCAAGCAACCGCTCCTCCACGTCCTCAAGGAGCTTGAAAGAGTTTAGGTCGACCCCCGAGAAAAGTTGATAGCCTTCACCCTTGATGATATCCGCCGATTGCCGGTCCATCAAAACGATGCGCCGGGTGCTCGTCTCACCCATCATGGTGTCGACTATCTTCCAATGCTCCGTCTGCAGCAAAGGGTAATACCTTTGCAGCACACGGAGCATCAGTTTTAAGTCCTGTACGCCAACGATCCGCGTCTTCCAAGCCATTTTGACTGGCTTCGGCAGATCCTTGGCGTTCACCAATTTGAGGCGCAGCCCGGCTATATCCTCCCTCCCTATTACCGAGCTGAACCATGTGGAGGCGCCCCTCCCTTGGCAACTGACGTGGAGGGCGCCCCCTGCGATGTTGCCGAGTATGATCTTCGGCAGAGGTGGAGGCTTACAATCCACAAGTGCTAGTACTGCGCCCTGGATGGCGGAGATATGCTCCGCCAGGATCCTCTCTGCAGGATAGCCCACTGGGATAATGGCCATCCGTTCCGCCGCGTCCGCCTCCACATGCGATCCTGCCCTTGTCCTTTGTGGGGTGCTTGTAAGCAGAGACGAATCGGCACTCGATCCCAGTGGCATTTTACTGTGGCATACATCGGCCTCGATAGCAGATGCGCCCGTCGCCGCCCCTGCGCCCGCCTGGATAGACAGACGAGCTCTCAACCGAGCGTTTTGACGTCGCCTCTGTCTCTTGGTGAGAAAGTATCCGCTATCTGTTTGTACGCCCTCGCCGTGGGGTTTGGGCGCATCTACATTGGCCGATTCATTCTCAGAGGGATCCTTCCTCAGGTCCTCGCGAGACGGCACGGTTGTCAGTTTCGGTATGCCATCGCCACCCACTTCTCTGGCGCCTGCTGCATTCGGTCCCCTTGCGGTTCCCGTCTGAGCATGTCCTCTTTTCACCGCTTGGGGAAAAGGTCGGGAGGCAGCTTTGAAGTGGACAGGGGTAACATGGCATCCACCTCCACTTCCACCCACGTTACTAGGACCGGCTCCCGCATTTCTACTAGAGGCAGTATTGCGGCCCGCGGCAGCACCCAGTTTAACCGAAGTCGTATCGGATACATCCAAGGTGTAGAGGTCATCCTGGTCGGATTCCCAATTGCGTTGCAGCTTCATATCTGTAAACATCTCATATGTTAGAGTAAATATCAAGATAAAACTATGAGTGGCATAATTACCTACTTTTGAAAACGGCATTTTTAATAAAACCGGCCAAGAGCATGTCGGGCCACGCTCAGTGTAGGGTTCCGTAGTTGCTAATCCTTCACAATAGACTTAAGTTACAGGAAAGATTTCAAACTCTATAAAAAGGTCGTAAACGCCAAAGTAACTGTAATTACTTATTACCTTCTGGAAGTCAACTTACGTCCTTTTAAGAAAATAATATAACTCAAAAACGGCTTCACCGATTTTGTTCAATATAGTTTTCATTGAAAGTACTTATAAAGCCTCATTTTCATGAATTTTCCCATAATTTTTTAACCCGTGGTTAAAAAGTTAGAGGGGGGGGACGCTATTTTTTTAATTTTCGGAGCGAATATTTTCAAAACTGCTGACTTTATCAAAAAGTAATGTTTGGAGACCCCTATTATTTTTAAAAGACCTATTCAACGACACCCCACACAATAGTGTCGGAACGAAAAAAAAAATCACCCCCACTTTAGGTGTTCGAGAGGTACCCGAAAAAAATACAATTTTTAGTTTTTATTATACCGTTTTGTCGGCGTAATACATACACATACTCATACCAAATTTCAGCTTTCTAGTACTTATGATCACGGAGCTAAGCCGCGGACGGACGGACGGACGGACGGACAGACGGACATGGCGAAACTATAAGGGTTCCTAGTTGACTACGGAACCCTAAAAAGGGATTATGTTATGAACTGACTGTCTGAATGCTTGATTCGCAAAAAAAATATAAGTACCTAACAGGGTGAATTATAACTTTTTACTTTTTGATACCTTTACGTAAGTAATTCGTAAATCATTAGGATAAGACAAAAAAAAAGTAATATTGCAAATCCCCTATTACACGGGCTTCATCGCCCTCGTCGATCCGGGAAGACAAAGTCGACGTGCTTAAACGTGGATAGGCTTAGTGATTTAGGGACGAGAAAGGAATATGCTGAAGCCTTGTCTGGTGCGCTGTCGTCGCAGACTGACGAGAGTCGTGATGTCGATGCAGCCTGGAACCTTCTGTCTTCTCACATCCTGGACACTGCCAAGGTGACCCTAGGTCCAGCTGTCCGAAGAAACGAGGACTGGTTTGATGAGAACGACGGAGCTCTAACGGAAGCATTGCACAATCACAGACGTCTACTGCGGGGACACAGGACTACTGCTCAACAGGGTCGAAGTATAACCGAGATTAAGCAAAGTGATCTGAAGTTGAGACGACTTACTCGGGAAACTAAAGAAAGATGGTGGCAAGACAAAGCTCGGAGCATGCAGTGGCTCGCGGACACGAACCAGATCGGGGAGTTTTATAAGGAGGTAAGAAAGCTGATCGGTAGTAGTTCTCTTGCAAAGGTACCACTCAAGTCAGTCGGCGGTGAGTACTTGCTAAAAAGTAGAGAGGATGTACTCAAGAGATGGGCAGAGCACTTTAACTCTCTGCTCAACGTAGACAGAACAGCGGACCTACCACATATTAACTCAATGCCTCAACTCCCAATAGTGACTGAGCTGGACGAACCCCTGTCTCGCGAAGAGGTCGTGCTTGCCATCAAGCAACAACAGAACAAGCGCGCGGTCGGCATTGACTTTATACCAGGTGAGCTGCTGAAATACGGTGGCGACGAGTTGCACTCATCCGTGTGGTCACTATTTGTTCATATGTGGGAGGAGGAACATCTCCCGAAAAGTTTTAAAATGTCTCGCATTAGGGCCCTCTACAAGAACAAAGGTGACCGTGCAGATTGCAATTCTTATCGTGGTATTTCGCTTTTAACAGCCCCCGGAAAAGTCTTTGCCAGGGTGCTTCTAAACCGCCTCATGAAACTTTCCGAGGAAATTTTACCTGAAACACAGTTCGGCTTCCGACCAGACGGTAACCTCTTCAACCTAGCTAGGTTCAAGGCACGCACTAAAGTGTCGTACGCAGTGGTCTCCGAGATCATGTATGCGGACGACCTTTGTTTTCTCTCGGAATCCCCAGGTGACCTTCAACAGCTTGTCACCGACTTCCACAGGTCTTGCTGCAAGTTTGGCCTAAAGGTCAGTGTGAAGAAGACAGAAGTCATGTCTCTGGACACACACGGTCGGCAAACACTGACAGTCAAGCTTGGCGAAGATTTGTTGAGGCAAGTCGACAAGTTTCGTTACCTGGGTAGCACGGTAACATCTTCGTGTGACCTTGATGCGGAGATCAACAGCAGGATCGGTGCTGCTGCTGCAGCATTCGGTAAGCTGGATGCCAAGGTCTTCCGATCGCATGACCTGAAGCTGGCTACAAAGATCTCCATATACATGGCGGTGGTTTTACCTAACATATTGTACTCTTCTGAAACGTGGACCGTATATCGTCGTCATATTCGCACACTAGACCGATTCCACCTTAAGTGCCTCCGTAAGATCTTAAAGATCAGCTGGTCCGACCGAGTGCGGAACACCGAAGTTTTGCGGAGAGGCAACGTGGGTGGAATCGAAGTCTACCTCATGCGACGACAGTTGCGCTGGAGCGGTCACGTTTCGAGGATGGCGAAGGGTCGGGTGGCTAAACACATCTTTTACTCTGAGTTGGAGGAAGGCAAGCGAAAGCAAGGCGGGCAACTTCTCAGGTATAAAGATGTGCTTAAGCGCCACATGAAGAGTTGCGATATTGAGCCACTACAGTGGGAGATGCAGGCCGCTAACCGCCCTGAATGGAGATCTTTGGTCAAGAAACACACCAGTGTTTTTGAATCCCGTCGACGTACTGAACTCGACGACAAGAGGGATAAGCTGAAAGCCCGACCACCAGCGGTGATCAGCTATAATTATAATAATGGTGTTCTCTCGTGCCCGTTGTGCTCACGGGGCTTTAATAATAAGATCGGCTACGTTAGCCACATGAGAGCACACGAACGCCAACAGAGGAGTTGAAGCAGTCGCCGTGGCCGAAAACGGTCAGGATATATATATATATATATATATTACACGGTTAATTTGCATAATTTTGTGATAAATTATTTGGTATTACAATTATATTTGGAATAGTTAACTCATAATTTGCGTGGCAGAATGGTAATTCACACTCCCATCTCATGTTTTATGTATAGGAACTACAGTAAAAAATAAGAAGACTAAGTTTACACTACAAATGTTACGCACCTGTAAGCTTATTCCTTTTAGTCTCCGTCAGTTGTGGACCATCAGGCGGGATCAGTTTAGGCTCCGGTATAACCACTGTATCTTTGCTGATTACTTTCTTAGGCGTCGCTACAACCGCCATTGCATTGTTTTTGGCACCATCCGTAGCTTGAGGTTGCTTGGCTTCATCTGCATTTAGAATATTACTTTGCATTACAGTTGCATTTTCCAATTCTCTATTGGTAATAAGTACCTAAGATAAGTACCTATACCAATTTTTACGACCTATGTTAATTTAGTACCTAACCATTAAGTATAAGGAATTAGGAACAGTTAGATTGGGACAATAAGACACATAAGATACGTTATTCATTATACATTTTTCTACCTAAAGAACCTTTCAGTTTCTTTCCAGTTCCTTCGCAATCAGAGCTCACGCACATTGCATGCGTCTGTTTTTACGGTAAAATTAGACTTCATGTTACTTACTGACTATTCAAATTTTATTCGTCAAAAGTGAAACATACAACCCTGTAATATTTAACCAGTGACATCTAAACAAATCCAGACATCTGTCAAAGGCTTTTGACATGGTGTCGTATGACCTATTGTGGCAAAAACTCCGTGATGACACATCTGTTCCGCAAGAAATTACCGATTTATTTAGGCACTGGTATAGTAATCAAAGAATAGTGGGCGGGCACTTTCTCTGATTCTTATGTACTGCAGTGTGGGGTTAGGCAGGGGGGCCTAAGCTCGCCTAAACTGTTCAATGTGTACATGAACGGCCTCATCGAGAAGCTTAGCAGTTCTCATGTCGGATGTCATATAGAAGGGGTTTGTGTAAACAACTTAAGCTACGCAGACGACATGGTGCTGCTGAGCCCATCGATGGGGGGGTTAATAAAAATGTTGCGCATTTGTGAAGCCTACGCGGCAGCACACGGGCTATTGTATAATGCTTCTAAGAGTGAAGTCATGCAATTTAAAGCAGGTAATAAAACCTACCTAATGGAACCGGTCACACTCTGTGGTTCCCCTTTAAAGAGAGTTGACAAGTTCAAGTATCTGGGCCACTGGGTGACTGAAACGATGTCAGACGTCGAGGACATAGAGCGCGAGCGCCGCGCGCTGTGCGTCCGCTGTAACATGTTGGCACGCAGATTCGCACGCTGTAGTGTAGAAGTAAAGCTAACTTTATTTAAGGCTTTTTGCCAAACCTTCTACACGTGCGGTCTGTGGACTAACTTTACACAGCGGGCGTACATCATGTATGAAGAAATATTTTTTCTCTCATATCGTAACGTAAGAGGTGTCAAAAGTTGCGGCTTGTAATGCCGATTTTAATGATATAATTAGTTTTAAATAAAATAAATATCTTGAGCCCTCTACAGTCCGTCAAAGAATTTACTTTAACCCTTTTTTCCATTCATATTCAGTCCCTCATTACAATGGATATAGATGCAGTTATGAATGTTTTTTAGCACTAGTATATAAATAAAAGCATGTTTATTTTTAAAAGTACTGCAATTTACTGTAATTTTTTACGTTAATCGTAAAATATATGTCTTAAAATAGGCAAAAATATGTCATTTTTTGCACAAACTGGAACTTTTTTCTTTCAAATTTAGGCATCGTTGTTCGAGATTTTAGCGTATATTTGATTAAACCATCTCTATCAGAATGTCCAATAACACTTTCAGAAGCTCCAGTCACTAGTTTCACGGCTTCGGTATAGCACGGAAATCCCCAGAGCGGAAGTAGATTTCATTCTACCGTCATTTGCAATTTTTCAATGTTTTCGTTATTGTAATGTGAAAGAGCTGGAAGAAACGAATGTTATATAATTGTGTATATATTTTGCCAATGCACAAAATAATATAATCTTCCGCTACGCGACGGCAAGCTTCTCAACGTGACTCTTTGGGACTCTTATAACATTACTAGCAATAGATTTACTGATACTGATTGTCCAAAAAATAAATTATCTGTATCACTGAATCAATAACATTATTTCATGTTTTCAGGTAGGTCTCGAGAAAATGTTATCAACATAAAACGGTCACGTACCTACTCTATCTTTCAATGGCGGTTTAACTTTTATCGAAAACCATACGGGAGCGTAAACAGTCGTAATGTATTATTGCATTATAGCTTTTAAATTCTTAGATGGTCTATTTGTACTAACGTAGAGTTTTAGCGTACGATTGGCAAAGGCAAGCTAACCTTAAATGTGTAATTTTCCCTGGTTGAGGATTTCCTAATTCCTGTGTACAAATGCCTGATGAAACAGATTGCAAATCTCCTACAGGTAGTTTCATCAATTCCCAGTTTATTTATAATCTTATCATCCAAGTTCGGCATATTTCCAGTGACTGGTTGATACGTTATGACGTCTATTTTCTGATACAGGGAAAGCTTTTTGCCTTTAGGACCCAAAAGGACCAAGGGCCTAGTTTACCCATCTAATTTTGCGAAAAGATATCTCAACGGTAGCTCATAAGCGTGTAACAAGCGTACAGCACATTGCACTGGTCTACCTAGATGTGTCTCCAGAAGATACTGTATGACGCCACCCTTCCAACTTGTGTTTGTGGCAGTACAGTCACAGGCTCACAGCTAATATATTTTATGTCATTTATATGACACTCTATAAAAATATCGGAGTTGAAAGGTTGTTTCTCATGTCTTTTAAAAAATATAAACTTAATAACATCCGCTATTCTCGGAAGCTGCTTGCGATTGAGCTCTACAAATGATCCAAACATGGGGCAGACGGTTTCACTTCGTCGTTCCCCTGCGAATCCAAACAAGGACTCCGTACTAATTTTTCTTCAATATCCAGCACTATTGTAATGGTTAAATCTTACAAATTAACGTCA
The DNA here is from genome assembly GCA_932273695.1 of Apotomis betuletana. Classification (NCBI taxonomy): domain Eukaryota; kingdom Metazoa; phylum Arthropoda; class Insecta; order Lepidoptera; family Tortricidae; genus Apotomis; species Apotomis betuletana. The sequence goes on along the minus strand of OW026321.1, from coordinate 7,047,633 downwards.
AATACCATATTTATGATCAAAACTCTGTCACATCGCAACCAACGATACTTATCGGTTCCCCAGTTTAAAGTAAAATGACGAATCTTAACAAGCGATTTTGAGGCACAAATCGCGTTCGAGCGAGTGTAGTTCATAATTCATTACCAGGGTGAAACTTACTTTATTATAACAAATCAGTAAGTAGAATACTAGAGAGAGTAGAAAAAATCATCAAATGTTGAAAAATATTTGTTTTATACATAAAACACGAAAGTAATTTTCAACCGGATTTTTTATGTTTTTTTAAATTTCAAACTTTGGTAGAGGGCTCAATATAATATATAAGATTTTTTATTTTATTTTTTGTAGACTACGCTATTTTTTACGCAACTTTTGAGGGGTCTTACGATGCGAATTTCGAAAAATATTAAAATCGGCCCACCCTAGCGTACAGCGCGCTACGCGTTCAATACAACGATGCGTTCAGGATGATGTTCGGGCTGCCACGGTATTGCAGTGCGTCGAAAATGTTGGCGGAGGCGCACACAGACTGCTTTTTTGCCATCATGAGGAAAAGGTGTGCGCCTCTCCTCAATAGAAGTCGTGGCAGCTCGAATAGTATCCTGAGCATGCTTGCCCACCGCTGGGACTCGCCGCTGTTGCAGCGTTATGTGCAGCTGCACGCGCCTGTAATACCGGCGCCCAGGCGCCTTTAATTTGATTTAGTCTAAGTTAGCTTAATTATAGTAATAATACTAACCATACCCCTAAGTTTGTACCACTAACACTATGGATATAAAGTCCGAAATAAATGATTTGTATTGTATTTGTAAACTATTATAAAATTCTAAAATGGTACTGAAAAACAGTTTTCCGTGGAGAGGCATCATTATTTAAAAACTTAACGGCGAGCAGTACAGCGCGATGTTGGTCGACATTTCTTTATCCACTCATCACGCTGAGTGATGGACGGATTTTAATCAATTGTGTTACAGCACATCTATCTAGCATAACTATGACACGCGTCAAACACTACCCGTCATTTTCCTTTCAATACCGTGCGAGCGTGACAGAGTAGAGAGAGCGTGCTTACCATGAGTTTACAGTAACCATACTCGTTACCGACTGCGTAAAAGGTTTGTATGGAGAATTGTAGTTCTACAAAGTAACCGCTAGGAGTGCTGTACTATTCTCCATACAAATCGTTTGCGCTATCGCTACCGAATGCGGACACGTTGACTCATGGTAAGAATACTGGACATAAAGGTGTTTTAGATACTTTTTACTCGTCTTCAGTGAAGAAAGTGGCCCGGACGAAGTTGCGGGAACCTTGCAGCGACTAATATTTATAAGAAAAAATGATTTTCACTCACGTATATTCACTCAGGCATGAAGATTGAGCTTGCTTAGTCTCACTAGACTCGCACTCTTAAACAATTTACTATTTATACGAGTAATTATTTGGACATATACAGAGCGTCCCAAGACTATGGGACATCAAGGGAAAGTACCTTAAATATCGTAGATAGGATATTTTGCTGAAAGAAGACTTTATTAGTTTTAAAAGTTAGTAATTCTACATTTAAAGATTTTCTAAGAATTACTGTCCGGTATAACTGGCGCCAAAAATAAAAGTTAACTATGTCTGTAAACTTACGTTTATTTTAAAAGTTATCACAATTTTACAAGATTGAAAGAATTTTACATTTCATACACGTTTTAGCTTTCGCTATGTTCTTACTTTAATCTTACTTAACCTATCTGTTAACAAAATAAGTATAAACATTCATCTCCTTCCCGGTCCATGCAATTAATTATTCAGCTATTGACATTGTATGATTTTTACAGAAAAATATACCAACCATAGAATTACTTTTCGATTTCATCACAATATAACAAGCTTCTGAATATTATATTTAATTCACTTTAAACTTGCAAAAAAGCTATGCCTAATACGTACCCTTACAAAATAAAAAAAACAACATTATTACATTTTATACGATGGATTAGCTTAGTCTCAAATCAAATAAATAAGTGCTGAAAATCAAGATCGACTAAGAATGTATAAAAATAGATTATACATTGTCAGATCTGCACCGGGAAGTCACACAAAAACTTTGAACTGCAATTCTTACTTTAAAATTGTGCCCTTATTATTGAGTAACATTTTCATGAGTAGGTACTGTAGGTACCGCACTGAAAGAACTGGTCAGATCACAACAGCTGACAAAAAAAAATTGTTGACAAGTACATTAACTTTACTGGATTGGGTAAGAAAAATCTATCAGTGAAGTGAACTCACATTAAAAATTACTTATTATTTTTAATTCTTAATCAAAGGAACTTTTTTCGTAAATCTCGAGTTCTCGACACAAGTCACAGTTCTTCGACAATTCCAAAAGTTTTTTCAATTTTCAATCTTTGTCGCTTACCATTAAGGACGCATTGAGAGATTACTATTGGTATAAAAATGTAAGCAACTTTCGACTATTGACGTATCCTTGCGGTACACGTGGTTTTTCAAGCGTATATCACATCACGACGTGTACTCCTTTAATCACAGAATTAGCAAGGCTACTTAAGTACTGCGGGTTTTGCTGAAGCTGAAATTCCCAGTCTTTTGGCAATGGAATACTGTTAGCTAGTTGTTCTCTTCTCTTTAGAACCTTTTTCTTGACCTTTTCCTTTTTATTCGAAGGCTTGGGAGGTTCGTAAACTATTTCACTTTTTCTCCGCATATGCGCGTGAAGTGAAGAGTCCTCATTGATAGGAAAACTATCTCTGTACCTTTTCATGATAGCTTTGCGATCCTTGTAAAAAGATTCTCCGAGTAAGTCATTAATACGCTCCAAGACGATTTTTTTTATTTGCCTGAAAATAAACTTTTCAAGACCAGGACTCGCGTCGACACGGTCAATTGTATAGGCCTGTTCTTTTGTTGTATCTGGAATTAGAACCTGTTCAAGTCCCATGATTTCTTTTGCAAGAAGGTGTGTTGCAAATCTGCGTTCATTCCAGTCTCTATTTATCGAACGGAGATTCGTTTGACGAGGGTTTTGAGACGCATTTTCAACAGATATTAAGGCAGGTGGCTTTGTTTGGTCTATTGAACATGTTTCTTCTTTGATCCGCCATTTTTGCTCTTTTTCTCGCCGTTTTTGTCTCATTAAATAATATTTCTGTTTTGTAGATTTTATATCGTCTGGCGCTAACCCGTCGCTCATGATGAACTTTGTAATTGGTTTTTTTAACTGACAATCGTCTTTAGTAATTTGACTCGAGTCAGCCATATCTGGATCTCGTTTTATATTCACGTTATTACTATTTTCTAATCTACGTAGACCCACAGGTGTCGCGTTTGTAACCAAGTGATTATCTTCAGTTTTTATATTTTCTAAACTAAGGTTTCCATCGCCATTCGTGCATTTATCGGGGGCTGCTGGTTTGAGAACGTCGTCGACGATGTCCGGAGCCATGATCTGGGGACAAAGTTGTTATACCGATGAATATGCGGCAAAGTTGATTGATTGATTGATGATTATTATTAAGTATGGATGGAATATTATTGTGTCATTTTTTTGTTTCTATAGGCACTCAACATCATGCTCTTAATAATCAGCCGATGGAAAGTCTTCAAAATGTGAAACTTTCCACATGGGAATCTTGTAACTTCCCAAATATTACTATAGGGAATTTGCTTAGTTCTAATTCCTTAAAGTTCTTATGATATTTTCCAGAAATTCCCGGATTCTTTGTCATCTTTTTGGCAACTATTTACAAGTTGCACACCTATAGTTTTTCCTCTACCCTTTCGTTGCCCTTCCAGTTGTCACTACAATTAGGTATTACTGTAATAATAGCACAGTCCACTTTCTAAGACACTGTGCTGTGTGGTGCCTCAGACAGGAGTTCATTGACTATGTTAGAACGGCAGACGACGAGGGAAGACATGAAAGGTTTTGGACGCACGGCCCTTTTGGGAACTAGTAGTTTCAACCAAATTGTTAAATACATTCTTGCCCGATTTTCGGTATCGTTTCAGACTTCTCAGAGAAAATATCTGGGCAATCTTGACGAGTCTGAACTAAACCACTTGGCGTTCTTGCAGCAAAACTGCAGGCTGATATTGACTCTCGGGTCGTCGGGAGACGAGAACCTGCCTGATATCGGAGTAACCATTATATCCTATTTGATTTTAAGAATACGTTGGTTCACAACTGGTTGAATTAACGCTGTTCTCAATCTAGCTCGACTCCTTTATGCATTAATCGACTCAAGTGGTTTTATTTACCAAGTCACCATGTCAAGAAATGATGGGAGAGTCTCATTTTCATTTTCTGATCTACAAATAATAAGTGACATAAAAATTTGAACAGCCTTTGTGTGCCTTATATTATAAGGCATTATTATAATTATGGCAGTCCACTAAAGAATTATCTTATCTTTAATATTTTGCGGCGTCAGAACGAAATAATTTTGAAGTTGCATCAACTGCTAGCAATCATCTCGAGATCATGATTGAGATGATTCTCGCGATCATGCGCATATGTCCCCACGCTAATAAAAAACAACCATCTTCGCTGTATCTTCTGGATCTCAGCCCTTCGTCATTTAATGCAACAACGTGGACTTATCAACGAATTCCCTTTTCCAAGATCACCGACGCTGACAATCTCCTTCACGTAGAGCATTAGTGATTGAGTCGAGAAGACTTGAACGCACAGATTATGTTAAAGAAACCACCTGTTTGTTGAAATGGGATGCAACGACACGACTGACCGACCGACGGAGTCGTGCGATTGTGGCTGATGTGTACGACATCGGTATGCATTACATAACGCCGGCCACTGCACTGTCGACGATACTTTCCATCTGCGTCCCTTTCCCTTCCATACTGTCTGAGCAATACCGGTGATACTAAGGGCAAGCTGTTGAGATCCTGATTTGGAACATTTTGTCCAGTCAGATTTGCAGAGGTTTTCCAGGGTGCCGTGCTTGTGTTCATGTTATTTATGAAGTTAAATTATACGACTACTAGAAGGTGCCCGGTTCTTCGTCCGCGATTTTTTTTCTTTACCAAAGACAGGTAAAAATATCCTATAACTATATCTTCGGATCCCTGAACCAAAATTGGTTAATCTCCGTCCAGTCATTTTGGCGTGATGATTATAATGTAACATTAATTCAAATTCAAATTAAATTTTTATTGCATGTCAATTAATATTATATTGTCGCCTGGTGACAACCAAAACTCACTAACTGTCACTACTCTTCAAAACCTCGTATCTAGTTTGTACAGTAGAGTTCATTTACATCTACACACTTACGAGACCAAAAATATCTGAACACGATTTTATGCTCCTGAAAATAGGGTCGTGTTCAGATATTTTTGTTCTCGTAAGTGTGTAGATGTAAATGAACTCGACTGTACAGTGATACTGAGATACGAGCTTTGCTTTCAGTAGGTATTTATTACTTAGTGACTTTTGGCTGTCAACAAACGATGTGTGAAATAAATCTAAAAATTTAAGGGTTAAACGCTGACTTCCGCCAAACAAATGGTTTATATTGTCGAAAGAAATGTTAAAATGGTAACTTATATCTGAATGATGAAGTTTTATGGCTTTATCACATTGGAAATGATCCTGAGGACATGTTTTAAGTGACATAATGCAGAACGCGTCTATTGTGATAGTGAAAATGAAATTATGAAACAAATGTCCCCTGTTATCATGAAACCCAGCAGTCTTATTAGTCTTTATTTTATTTAGAATTAAGTGAACCGGAATCCGGATTGGTAACATGTAGTTTACGTTTGATCAGTACCCTTACCATGAGTTTATAGTGACAGTACTCGATAGCGACTCCGTAACCTAAACGATTTGTATGGAGAATTGTAGTTCTACAAAGTAACCGCTAGGGCGCTGTATTATTATCCGTACAAATCGTTTACGCTGTCGGTAGCGAGTACGGTCACGTCAACTTATGGTAAGGGTACAGTAGATGGAAGTGGAGACCAGACCAGGTTTCAACTAGTATCAATTTGAGACGTGTATAAACTTGTGTAAAATATAATTTTGCTCTTAATAATGGCCACCAATGGCCGCCTGCATTATTCTACTTTGCCCTAAGGTTGACTGGTAGAGAATGCCTCATGGTATTAAGTCCGCCTTTTGTACGATAAGTTTTCTTTTGTGCTATAAAGATAAAATAAATGGCTAAGAATGTTCAAATTCTAAAGAGCCATGACTGCCATGTAGTTGACTCGCCTATCCGCTGTTTTCTGATATCTATAATTGTGTGCATCGGGTTACAGGCACGACATTTCTACCGTAGATAGTGTTTTGCGGTGATTATTTTCAGATGTGGATGGAAGTCAGATTCGTCACTCAGCCTCATCGTCACACTGCGTGCTGAGATAGGGGGGTGAATAGGGCCAATAGTCCGCGCGTGAGTAGAGTCCTTTTTCTTTTTTTACACTCAGATATTAGAGTGGTAGAAATTTCATGCTTGTAACCAGATGCGCAAAATTTCGCGTCTTACCAACTCTACTGATGGAAGAAATGCGAATTTAAAAAATAACTCACCTGAATCTGACTTTTTCAATCTCCGCTGTTCCTGCATAAATTCGTATTCCTTCGTACTCTTCTCTCGAATCTGCAGGAGTAACACCTTATCGCCACTCACAGGAAACTTTACCCTGTACCTCTTGATAAGCTCATCTGTATCCGAGCTAAGTTCCTCGCCCATCAACACGTCAATACGGGCTTTGATGCACAATTTCAATTGTTTAAAAATAAAAGAATCCAGATGCGTAGTTAATTGAGTTTTGCTTTGTATTCGAAGCATAAGTTTGGCGATCGTTGCCGCAGCTTCGCCCCGGTTGTAGGAGTCCCTATTTATCATAGTAGTGAGCGTTTGTGGTTTCTTCTTCGAGGGTGGATGGGTTCTTTCTTCTCTCATCGCAGGTTTCTTTTTCATATCTGGCATGTAGTCTTGTCTTGTCACGTTAAAATCTTCACGTCTGTATTCTGCTTTTTTGGGTTCAGGGTGGTCGTTAGCAATCAGTCTGGAGTAGTCAAGGTTTTCACGAGTGCCGCCTGGGAGATCTTTCGGAGGAATCGGAGGATTTCGCATATCTTGGTGGTGATAATCTGTCTCTTCAGGCACGTTGTTAGATCTAGAATGATCCCGCCTTGGAGGTTCGTCACGTCTCGAATATCTGTTTGAAGAATTAACGGAACGACTCGCACTTGGGCCGCCAGGCTCTGTACTCCATTTTCTGACGCTGTCATTTTGTGGACGCCTGGGAGCATCTCTGTCATCACGAGAGCGCCTGGGAGCGTCTCTGTCGTTTTGCGAGCGTCTGGGGACCTCCCTGTCAGTTTTAGGATGCCTGGGAGCGTCCCTGTCATTCATAGGACGCCTGAGAACGTCCCCGTCATTAGCAGGACGCCTGGGGGCATCCCGGTCATTTACAGGGCGTCTGGGAGCGTCCCCATCATTCAGAGGACGCCTGGGAACGTCCCTGTCATTTGCAGGACGCCTGGGAGCATCCCTGTCATTTGCAGGGCGTCTGGGAACGTCCCTTTCATTTTGAGGACGTCTAAGAGCATCTCTGTCATTTTGAAGACGTCTGGGAGAATCTCTGTCATTTTGAGGACGTCTGGGAGCGTGTCGGTCATTTTGTGGACGTCTGGGAGAATCTCTGTCATCTTGAGGACGTCTGGGAGCGTCTCTTTCATATTGTGGACGTCTGAGAACATCTCTGTCATTTTGAGGACGGCGGTCGTTCCAATCAGGACTTCGCTGTCTAGATCTGGACTCATGTTCAATGGCACCAGGTTTATAAAATTGATCACCACCATATTGATCCATTTGTTTCTCTGGTTGACGGTCGAACCATTCTGGGCCATCTCTCGCGGAAATGTGCGAATATTTCCCCTCCCGCTCAGGGACAGAATTTTTATTTCCCTCCGTGGGTTGATCACGCCAATTTTGGTTTGGTTGATTCTCATACATCTTATCGGGTTCAGGTTCCCAATTTCGATTATTGCCATTGCCCCATTCCCGCTCGCGCTCGACGCGAGGATTTGGAGCATCCCAACGGTTCTCCCATTGCGGTTCCGGTGTTCGATAGTCAGGTTTAGGCTCCCTGGGTTGATATTGGTCTTCGTCCCGAGAGTACTGCTCAGGTTGACGCAAAGGAGGGCGAGGGCCTCGATTCATGTCCTGGGACCATTGTTGGCGAGGCGACGATGGCTCCCGAGGCTTTGGTGCGTCTTTCTCGTTCCACCTGGATCCTCTTTTCTGGGGCACCGGTCTTTCAGGAGAATGATGGCGTTTCCTATCTTGGTGTCGGTAGGCCTCAGGGCCTTGTTCCCCCCCAGAGCTGCCCCGGCTCTGCTTGCCTGGCTCCTGTTCTCTAGGCCCATTGCCTGGGGGGTAACTTTTGCCCTGAAACCCGGAATACACACGTTCATTTTCAGCAGGAACCACGATTTGCGGTTCTATATAATGCGCCGCCTGGGCAGCGCCGCCATAGCCCGCATAAGCAAAATTCTGTGGACAAAGTTGTTAGAAATAGGAATAAATATGTGGCCATGTTTATTCACAGGCCTAATATAACGAAGAACAGAGTTCCTCGTATTACTGACTCTTAGGAAGATCTATGCCCGAATTGTTTGTGTTTTACTATTTATATTTTAGTGCATTAGGTGCGTCAGTACATATATGGGATATGGGATGCATGCACATATGGAGGAATCCTTGGAATGGTGAATATAATTATACATTTAAGTTATTACATTACATTAAAGTCATAGTTCCTTAGACATTCCACACTTAGCTAAGCAAGCACGAAGCCCAGTGGCTTTGTTATAGTGTACTTAAACTGGTATTATCTCTATGAAGAGTAAGCAAACCAGAACAGAACACGTCTTTATTTATTTTATTGTCATAAGAAGAAAGTTGCGAGACGACACAGGTCCCCAAAAATCTCAAAGTAAAGACAAATATACAAGTCTCTCGGTTTTGATTGTACCGTAAAACGCAACGGCACTCAAAAAGTGAACGGTCGTGAATTACACACGATGCGCGTACCGACGCGATGCGTCGCTACCGGTACTTGTTGCTGCGCGGTCATCGATTGCGCGGTGCAACAGGGCAGTGAGTCGGGGCTGCCACAGAAGGGTCACTCCTGTAGCGCGAAACAACCCGGTTTTCGGAGTTGAGCTCTCACAAAAAAATGGAAGAAAGGACTAGCCAGTTCTAGTAATTAGAATATTGGAATATTGTTTAGATACTGTATAAGTCACCAAGGGTGTCTGACAATGACAAGTATCTATCTTAGACTTCTGAATGCATGGATAGGTCCAAGTCTTAGAAGATATTCAAAGCCACAGATATTGTCACTCAATTCATAGAGTGGTGTACTTCCGTTTGGCAAATTATGTTTCCCAAATATGACTTCCCAAATAACTTATCGCAATAGTTTCATTTCACAAACGAATCTTTACCAAAGTTACATTTCGCAACTTATTCATTTGGTCAAGATATCATTTGGCAAAGTTTCACTTCGTCAAGATTTTATTAAGCAAATGTTTCATTTTCTCATAAATTATATGGCAATTTTTTTTCCCCAAATTTATCACATCCCATTCTCAACTTATAGCAAGAGTTTGGCAAATGTTTTTAGGACTGGAGTAGTGGGTCAAAATGGGTCCCAAAACCGAAAACTGTAGGTTAGGATTAGTATGTTATGCCAAACTATACATTTGCCAAAAAAAAATTTGGGAAAATAGAGCATGACAATGTAATTATTTGCTAAACAATCATTTGCCAAAAAAGAGGTTTGCTGATTGTAAAATTGCGATAAGTTGTTTTGACAATTGAGTTTTTGCCAAATAAAAATTTGGGAAACAAAGTTTGCGATGTGATACTTTGGGAAACGTTTTTTGCCAAACATTAGTAATCCGTGATGAACTCTAATATTTGTTACAAGCATTTCCTGCCTTGCTAAACTGCATTGTGGAATCAACTGTCGTATTCCTGGACCGATACGACCTTCAAACCTTCAAGAAAAGAGCGTACTTCCACATGAAATTACGGCAACGCACATGTGACTCCTCTGGTGTCCAGCCAGGAGAGTCGTGTGGGTCTGTCTCGCCAATCATGTTGAGTATGGCCATTAGCTCTTCTAAGTTCAAAGAGTTAGAAGTTCTAACTCCTTGTTATTCCTCAGCCTCCAACTGCCCTTATTGGTCCCAGAATCTTTCGCCAGATTTTCCTTTGTGCCACTAAAAGCTTATTCTTGTCCTTTTCAGTCACTGACCAGGCTTTCTACTCTTACCAACATCAAGATTAGTCTATTTTTTTGACATTAATCTTGGTAGATCTGCTGACCAACTTGGCCACTAGAACTCTACTCTATAGAGCACTTTAGAGCATCTTGGGACATTCTGAATCTGGACTTGTATGTGAATCTCCTAGGTGCACACCAGCCAGTAAGGGAGATAATCATGTATTGTAGCTGGGTTGCAGAGTATGAAACCTATCCAGAGATCGCTACAAACGTGAGTATAGATGGAATCATCAGCACGTTTGTATCAATACAACAGCCACACTGCAAAAAGTCATCATAGCCAGCTGAATTGGTTTACACCAAGCGTTTTTGTTTTACATAACCTTGGCTTAAAAATGGGCATGACTGTCATTTACTTTTTTTTTAAATAAATCGTGTATAGATATTATATCAATCTATTCGACGATTGTGTAGTAGACCACCCTTGCTTTAAGTGTCTATCGCACTACAATTAGATTCCATGGAGTTCCTGCAATAGCTGTGTTCATTGTAAAAATACTTAATTACTTACTTGGTCTACTGGCATCTGAACCATGTATGGTACGGCCATGTTGTAGTTCCACATCATGGGAACATTTGCAGCCATCTGCATCCCGCCCACTGTACTTTGAGTCGGGTCAATGCTTCGGGCTTCCTGTATGTGACTGGTAGAGGCGAGGTAAGGTTGATCTCGCTCACCCTGTTGAGAAGCCAAATACTTGTTACAGTTGGGAGTTATGTATTATCCTAAGTCCACATGTACTCAAATAGTACAAAATTAAATTGATTTTTGAACTCTCATATCAGTAAGAGATACTGTGCTCCACAGTTATAAAGTGAACCTTTGTAAATAGTGTGTGATTTGTCACATAAATATTACTTGTCGGTCGGGAAGTCACCTAGTGAAAAAACATCTAAGATTTCCAGGAAAAATGAAAAATAAATCACAAACATAAACACACAAACAAACAAAATACTGTACCGTTTTTCTCCTCCTGTCCTCAATATAAAGTTGATTGCCATTGAGGATTAGTCCATTGATTTTCCGCACTACAAGTGCTCCATCGTCGTCGTTGGCTAGCCCCACCGTCACTTTCTTGCCCTTTCCCTCGGAAACCAGGTTATCAAGGGCTATCTCAGACAAACCACATCTCTCGTTGAGTATGTTTTTTATATCCGAGTATCGACACTGCAAAGGAAAAGTAAAAGATTTGTATAACAAAGTCCAACTTCATTCTAGTTCTTGGTAAGAAGTAAAAGTCAGGCATCGAGCGAAGAAAGCGCCAATTTCGTATCGTACATTTTCGTTTCAATTCAATGGCTTGCACAAGTTGCACATTTGAGGTGAGAATTGGGCACTTTTAGATTTGGACAGGATTAAAAACATTATCTAGAAATTGGACAAGCAATTGCACACAAAAACAGTCATAAAGGAGTAGTACTTACAGAAGGCGGTAAATTATGTATCGTTAACAACATTTTGTTAGTTGACGGTCTCTATATCCAGAATAAATATGAAATTATACTACTCTGAATATCGTAACGTGCTTTCAAATAAACAAAATCACCGACGTCTGCAAAAACGGCAAATCGCATAATCCTGCTACTGTCCTACTCCTATACCATAATGATATAGTGGTTATATCCTCTTTGCTCCTATACGATACGCCAACCGCCATCCATTTCTTAATTTTGACATGATTTTGACACTTACACTTTTGACAGTAGATGCCGTTGATGGATCAGAAAACTACTATGAATATGACTAAAACCCGCTCCAGACCTTCCGATCCGATCCGATTTATCGGAAGAAATGTCCTAACAATTGCACTACACATTATCCGATTGCTTCCGATAAATCGGATCGGATCGGAAGGCTTGGAACGGGCTTAAAAGACGGGCTATACACACTCATTAAAACCGGCTAAACATGCATGCTATACACGTCACAGGTACGAAAAAGATGGCATGCGTCTCGACGAGCGTGCAGCCCGAGTTAATTAAATGGATGAATGAATATCTATGTTTTCCATAGACCGAACTCAACTCCGTTTTTTTTTTCAGTCAACTCTGACAATCTGATCTGACGCTAGTCGAAGTCGTCGATTATATTTATATATTTTGCTGAAGAAACGCTAAATATTGTTATTATAATGACTAAATAGGTTCATATTAGTTATATTTTTATGATAAGCAGTTCTTTTAACTCTTTCCAAGATGATGTTAACTATTCTTGGGCTGCCGGCGACGGTAAGTGAGACTAAGAGCGATTGTGCACTACAATGAATTTTACTGTCCGGCAGTCCGAATTTTTACGGTCCGTTATGGCATGAAAAAAACGGTAAGAGCGATTGTGCACTACAATGAATTTTACTGTCCGGCAGTCCGAGTTTTCATGGTCGATATGGCATGAAAAATAACGGTTTTTGTTTGTGCACTTGTCCGTCTTTTTACTCGCAGGTGCGGCGCAGTTTTCGGTTACCTCTCTCTTTGAAACTACACGCCACGCAATCGTAATTACACTAAGAACGATGAGTTTTTATGATTTTTTGCTATACCGCTTAAGCACATGGATCAAGAGGCGACGCGGCTGGCGCAGTGGTTAAGCAACTGCCTACTGAGCCGGCGGTCCTGGGTTCGAATCCCGGCAAGGGCAAATATTTGTGTGATGAGCTCGAATATTTGTGCCTGGGTCATGGATGTTATTTGTACTTACTTAGGTATGTATTTATCTATATAAGTATGTTTATCGTCATCTAGTGTCCATGATACAAGCCTACTACTAGAGCTTACTGTGGGACTAGATTGATTTGTGTGAGGTTGTCCGATATTTATTTATTTATTTAAGAGGCAAGATACAAAATTTAGGCTGGGTGTACCACCAAATGAAATGCTTGCAGTAACGTTAAGGTAAGTTTATACAGTATTTATACAATGAGTGAGCGAGTGAGTTGTTTATTGAGTATAGGCACAGGGCGGACACTGCCTACTAAAAACTGAACTTAAATGTCAGTGTCAATGTGTGTGTGTGTGTAACACGCACAGGGCTGCCTCAGACGCATTGCAACCACTAGTTGGTGTTTTGGTGTTTTAGTTGCACATAAATATGACATGGCGGAGGGTGATGACGGAATCACCTCAGAGATTCTGAATGGGGGTGGAACACCGATACTGAAAGCCCTTCAGAAACTCTTCAACTCCGTCTTGCTCGAGGGAATAACGCCAGAGGCATAGAACAGAGGTGTGTCTTCTTCAAGAAAGGGGATAATACCTTGTTGAAGAATTACAGACCCATCTCGCTTCTGAGCCATGTCTACAAGTTGTTTTCGAGGGTCATCACGAATCGTCTCGCGCGTAGGTTCGACGACTTCCAGCCTCCCGAACAAGCAGGATTCCGAAAAGGCTTTAGTACCATAGACCACATCCATACGCTGCGACAAGTTATACAGAAGACCGAAGAGTATAACTTGCCACTATGCTTGGCGTTTGTAGACTATGAAAAGGCCTTCGATTCGGTCGAGACTTGGGCAGTGCTACAGTCTCTCCAGCGGTGCCATATTGACTATCGGTACATCGAGGTGCTGAAGTGTTTATATAAAAACACCACCATGTCGGTTCGAGTACAGGAGCGGAGCACGAAAGCTATTCCTCTGCAGGGAGGCGTAAGGCAGGGAGACGTTATCTCTCCGAAACTGTTCACCGCCGCATTGGAAGATGCTTTTAAACTCCTGGAATGGGAACAATTCGGCATCAACATTAATGGCGAATACATTACTCACCTTCGGTTTGCCGACGATATTGTGGTCATGGCAGAATCGCTGGAGGACCTCGGCACAATGCTCGATGGCCTTAATAGAGTTCCCCAACAAGTAGGTCTTCGGATGAACATGGACAAAACAAAGGTAATGTCGAATGCCCATGTTGCACCCTACCCAGTAACGGTTGGGAGCTCTACCCTCGAAATTGTTGACAAATATGTTTTCCTGGGACAAGTGATCCAGTTGGGTAGGTCCAATTTTGAAAGGAAGGTCAATCGATGAATCCAACTCAGCTGGGCAGCGTTCGGGAAACTACAAAATATCTTCTCGTCCAACATACCTCAATGCCTAAAGACGAAAGTCTACAATCAATGTGTGTTACCAGTGATGATGATGACATACGGAACAGAAACGTGGCCTCTTACTGTGGGCCTTATAAGGAAGCTCAAAGTTGCACAGCGCGCTATGGAGAGGGCTATGCTCGGTGTTTCTTTGCGAGATCAAAATCAGAAATGAGGAGATCCGTGAACGAACAAAAGTCGCTGATATAGCCCAACGGATTAGCAAGCTGAAGTGGCAGTGGGCGGGGCACATAGCACGTAGAACTGACGGTCGATGGGGCAGTAAGGTTCTCGAATGGAGGTCACGCACCGGCAAGCGCAGCGTCGGACGTCCACCCACAAGGTGGACGGACGACCTGGTAAAGGTTGCAGGAAGCCGCTAGATGCAGGTCGCTTCCAACCGGCCGATCAGGAAGTCACTGGGGGAGGCCTATGTTCAGCAGTGGACGTCCTGTGGCTGAAATGATGATGATGATGATGATGATGAAATATGACATAATAAGATAGAAATTTTTCACAACCACACGACAACTGTAGTGGTGGTGATGGTGATAGTGGTGATGATGATGATGGGGCTGGTGGTGATGGTGGTGGTGGTGGTGGTGGTGGTGACGAAGGTGGTGGTGATGATGGTGGTGGTGGTGATGGTGGTGGTGATGATGATGGTGGTGTTGGTGGTAGTGGTGGTGATGGTGATGGTGGTGATGGTGGTAGTGGCGACGGTGGTGGTGGTGGAAAAAAACGGTCCGGAATGGGGAAAAGTAAAATATCGGATGGTAAAATTACGTATAGTGCACAAACTACTATATACATTTAATGGCGTGCCATATCGGACCGTAAAAAATCGGACTGCCGGACAGTAAAATTCATTGTAGTGCACAATCGCCCTAACGCGAGTTATCACACTGAAGGTTGTTTCTCACTTTATACAATATACATACAGTAATAAAACGTGATTTTTTCAGACTAAGTACAAAGATCTAAAAGTGTTAATTAAAACACGATGTAATCTGAATGATTTCATTTTGGACGATTTGGTGGGCGACAATAATGGGCTGAAGAAAGTCCGGATTGGTTTGGCAGATATGAACGAAGGCAGTCATCTTATAAAATGTTTGGATGGATATCGGATGGCTGGATGCACGTTAAGTGTTATTCCGGTCTCAAAATCGGTAATTATCATTAGCTTATGAAGGATTATTATTTCTTTTTAGTCATACATTCTGCTGTGCGGAGCTAAAAGACAACCTTTTTTTATGGAGCTCCACATCAATAGGTCGCCTTTTTACCTTACCATGGCAGAATTGATAATCAAACATTACATTGCAGTTTGATTTAATATAACACTCATTACTTAGCATTGAATAACCTAAATTTAAACCCTGACACATGTAAGTTATCATGAGACCCTTATTCAATGAGTGATATAGAAAATGCTACTAAAACTGAACACAACTACAAATTTTGCAATTCTTAGCTCCAATATTCACTGAGATCTTGTCTCTTGTTCCAATTAAAGCTGAATATCTTGGAAACTACTGGTCCTATTTCCATCAAACATAGCTAATAACTATCTTAACAGACAAGTCTTTTGATTAAAAAAAGGGAAGCTTTTTATCACATTTATAAACATTGCAGCAAGGACCACAACAAAACTTTGATCAGAGAGGGAATTTCAACCAGCCCCAAAACAATTATCAGCAGAATGAATACAATGATCGCCCGTCGCCGTGGGGGCAACCTAACATGCCACAGAATCAGATGACTCCCCAGTGGACACCAAACCCGATTGGACCAGGTCAAAACAACTCATTTGGGTTCCAACAACAAGGTCCTATGCAGAATAGCCAGTATGTGCCACCACAGCAGGTAATTCTTTTTTCTTATCCCGAAAATGCATCCGTAGAAAAGGAATGAACAATGCGGGCATTGCTTTTGAGTGGAAGCCACAGGAGTGAACATGTAGCCATGGACATCCAGTATACTCTTGGTGAAAGCTTCACCATTGAAAGCAAGAGTTGGAGCAAGGCTAAAGGAGGCTAATCTTACACAAATCTACTTATTCCCAATATATTCTAGTTCATCACACTTTTATTTGCCCTG
Organism: Apotomis betuletana; assembly: GCA_932273695.1. Lineage (NCBI taxonomy): Eukaryota > Metazoa > Arthropoda > Insecta > Lepidoptera > Tortricidae > Apotomis > Apotomis betuletana. The sequence goes on along the minus strand of OW026321.1, from coordinate 7,031,110 downwards.
GCTGGGATTCAGACCCAGGACCTCCGGTTCAATAGGCAGGTGCATTACAAACTGGGCCAACTGTGTCATCAATGAAGCTTGCTGAATGAATGTTTGAATGCTCATTTTGTTAAGAATAATATAAAAATCTGTATTAAGTTTTTTGTCATGTGATTAATTTATCATACAATTAAAAAAAAAATTGAATATTGTTTATTTTACAGCATCAAAACCAATTTCTCAACCAGAACTACAATCAACCAGGACCTGGAGCTTTTGGTGGCCCACAGAACTCGGGCCCACACAATCAAGGTCCCCATGGTCACTTAGGTCCTCATGGACCCCAGGGTCTACATGGCACTGGGCCCCATGGTCCTGGGCCTCAAGTTCCACATGGTCCTGGGCCTCAAGGTCTACATGGTCCTGGGCCTCAAGTACCACATGGTCCTGGGCCCCATGGTCGTGGTCCTCATGGTCCTGGGCCACATGGTTCTGGGCCACATGGTCCTGGGCCACATGGTCCTGGGCCACATGGTCCTGGGCCTCATGGACCTCAGGGTTCACAAATGCAGCATGACCAGTTTAAAGGACCGCAAAACCAGAGTTATAGGGGACCACCTAGGAATAACATGCCAGAGCCAACGGTTAGTTTGAGTACATATCCTGATAAGCCATACCACTAGATAGAAATAAAAAGGAGTAGCATCTCTTGTAATGTTCCCCTTTCCAATGTCATATTTGTGGTAGTAATCTAACTACAAATATCAGTGATCCTTTCAAACAAAAAAAAAATCCAAATTGGTCCCCTCGCTTTCGAGTATTAATCTGGGTACATGCAAAAAAAGTATCCATAAGTCTGTAATTTTTTTACATCGGTTAAAAAATAGAATATGGAGAATATTTTTGTTGAAACATTTTTCATCATCAATATTCCATCATAGGCTACACCACCCCCACTTGCTAAGTCTTTTTATTTTTGCAGCCTACCCGTTCTCACGCGCTCCGCTCTGTGGAAATCATAGACACGCCAGTGAACAGGCCTCCGGTTCAGCCCAACAGGTTCCCTGGCCAGGGGTATGCGCAGGACAAACCGGTATGTAATGTATAGCCATGGTAAAAACAAGGTATGGCATTCTGGACAGGCCAATCTTCTGACGTCATCACGCTATGATTGGTTGGTTGGTTCTGTCAATCCGTTTCTGTGTTGCCAGTAGTATATCATAATACTCCCCGATTCCCTTGGTACCTGTATCAATGTCTTAAAATCAAGAGTTTAAAATCAATTATTACGACATAAAAAACATTAATTCAAAGAATATGACAATTGTAATGCAATTTTTTTTTGTATGACTGGCGTTGCACATCTTTTCGTTATAGTTATTTTGTTACCATAAAGCGGCAACTAATCAGTCATAGTCACAAGTCTGCCTTGTCGGAATGCCACACCTTGTTTTCTTATACCATGTGTATAGGCCACGCCATATTGCGGATTTCTAGTATTAGTAATTATTTAATTTAAGTTTTTAGTAACTGACGTTGAAAGTCGGCGAATGTCACTGATGTACACAAAGAGGAAACAGGACTAAATATTCCGCAAATTTCAAGTAATTTTTGCATAATAAAGCTAAAATTATCCACAGTGATGAAAGTCAAGTTTTTTCAATAGGATTCAGTATTTATTTCGCGAGAAGAACGAAGGATTGAGTAGCATTCTGGTAAACAATGCTTTGAATTTTGTTAATGACGAATCCATGACTGATGTTTCATAAAATTCAAAAAATTCAAAATTCTTTATTGCATGTCACATTACAAACATAGTTGGAATTAAAAATAAATAGGTCTACATGTGACGCCCTGCAAAGGGCACAGCAATAATGTAAATATATGACGTATGCTCATTATTGCTATATGAAAGCTGTTGTTACGCCACTATCCCTGGGCCGGACCGACGCTTGCTAGGCTATACTTGTACACAGGTTTCAAAAATACTGAAGGTTTACTGAACTTTGAAATTCGGGTTTCATGATGCATCATTCCATTCATTCATTTAATACGAGAGGAAAAGTAGCACGTTCACTTCGTTTTTCGAACTTTGGAGTAACGTCTCTGCTTGTGATAAAAAAAATCGGTATTCAAATTGTTGCAGATGCCAATGAAGGATAATTTCCAAGGCCCTAACCAGTACAACGCAGGCCCGAGCGTTCCGGGGCCCGCCCAGCCACTAAACACCGGCCCGTGGGTGCAACAGGTATGACAATAGCTTAAATCCTAACCTAAAAATCGCTTAAGAGGCCTTATTCCTTTTAAATTGGTGACTGTTTCAGACATTTTTCTGTATGATCAAACATGTTTCTTAACATATTATTGATGTTACTACCTAGAACAGGGCTATTGGGATTTATTGGTATATATTTGAAACCTACAGTTTAAATTTTTCATTGATAATTTTTGTTTCAAAAACTACTCGAAATTGACAAAATTCACGCGGAAAATTAGTTTTTCCAACTTATTTTCGACTGCACGCAATGAAAGCATGAAATAGCTATGTTACTACCTAGAACTCGGGGAAAAGTATTATTCACCTAAAAAAGTTGGTTGAAATTATCAATATATTAGTCATAATATGAAAAAAAAATTTTTTAAAGGAATAAGGCCTCTTAAGTCTAAGGCTGCGTTTCTACTAGAGATCTGTAGCGAGGGATGTTTTTGTTAACCAATGGAATAACTTAATTTACTCATCCTCGCTTAGCGCAGCTGATTCTATTGGTTAACAAAAACACATCCCTCGCAACACATCTCTGGCGGGAACGCATCCTAACCCCGGCCACACACGGTTTCAGACTGGAATAACGTCAGCACGCGAGACATCGCCATATGACAGACAGAGACAGAGACACTTTCTGACGTCATTCCGTTCGGAAACCGAATCGGAATTCAGACTGTGGCCGGGGTATTACAGTATTTCCGTATTGTCTTTGTCTCCATAAAAAGTGGTTTAAGTTGAATGTGATGATTATAACCATAGATAGTCATCCTAGTTCCTCGGAGCTGTCTAGACATAGCAATTATGGGATTGGACTTCTGTGTATTCAAAAAGCTATGTCCGCTATCTTGAAATCCAAAATGGATGCCACTTTTGTTACCGGTACCCCCAAAAACCTAGGAAACTGTACCCATGAATACCTTTAAAAATGTGACGTCGCCATCTTGAAATTTAAAAACGATTCTATTTTCGAAATCTCGGCCCCAGAGCAGAAATATTACCCATTACCACAATTCAGGGGTCACAAGTTATAACTCATAACCGTTGCATTATTATTTTATACCTACAACAGTGGCAAACCTTTATAAATATTGACACAGGCAAATTATGAAAGAAAAATGTAATGTGATCCACTGCAATCTAATGTAGTGGCAAACCTATTTACTCCCCTTTTGAAGAACAGCTTGCTGTAGCCCCCGGGAAAAACCTCGGCAGGGAGCTCATTCCACGTGCAGAGCGTTCGCTACGCTGCGCTATCTTGAATAACTGATAATTATTTATTTATCAATTAAATCTAAATTTAATACCCTATCTTCAAAAACACCTCACGTAATCTCTTATGAAAAATTAGCAAAAAGAAGTACAGCGCAACTCCACGCTCTCTGCTAACACTTTATTTTACTCCAACAGCCGCAGAAACCAGGATTCAACAAGCCACAAGGATACGACAAGCCTTTCGATGACAAACCATTCGACAGACCCAAGCCACAAGACCCAGGCTATAAGCCGTATGATAAGGATTACGACAGGGGCTCGAGGAAGAGTCCTCTACGGAAGTCCCCTGGCCGCTTGAGGTCCCCTGGTCGAATGTCTCCGAGAAGGTATGTATTAAACTGTACACAACTATAAAACCTATGGTCCCATGTTAGAATGTGTTCCCTCAGATGAGTTATAGAAGTAGAAGGCATATAAGAAACCAAGTGTTTATTCTGGCACCATGCTTTCAGTGCATTTTCTTATAATTAAACACTAAGGGTAAAAAAAAATTGCTAATGCCCTTTTTGTATGTTGTTGTGTATGTATTTATATCGAACATAATTATGTCCCTTTTCTAAAATGGGATATCAAACTGTCCATACGGGCACGTTACTACCATATACATGTAGAGCATTACTTAAGTTTTTTGCTTGTACATGTACATACTCTCTTTTTATCTTGAAATCTTCGCTCGATTAATTTACCACCATTCACTTGTTGCTTTGAGAATTTAATTATTAATAGTACCATCAAAATGTTAAAAACAACTGACTGTTACTACAAGTTGTCTAAAAGTGTATATTTTATTTGCAGGCATTCGCCCGGGAGTCGCATATCCTCTAGTAGGGGCGTGTCCCCTGGTAGACGTATGTCGCCTGGTAGGCGTATGTCTCCTGATAGAAGAATGTCTCCTGGCATACGTGTATCCCCGGGAAGGCGCGTGTCTGCTAGTAGACGGGTGTCCCCTGGAAGACATGTGTCTCCTGGTAGACGGGTGTCCCCTGGAAGACGAGTGTCTCCTGGTAGACTTGCATCCCCGGGAAGACGTGTATCTCCTGGTAGACGGGTTTCCCCAGGAAGACGTGTGTCTCCTAGTAGACGGGTGTCCCCTGGTAGACGGATGTCCCCTGGCAAACGGATGTCTCCCGGTCGAAGAGACATCAGGGGAGACGAGCGGAGATCGCCGGGACGGGTTGGGTCAGCAAGTAAGTAATATTAAATGATATCGAGAGGGATGTTATTAAGTTCAACAAGTGTATCTTGAAAATTTTTGAACGTAAAATCTAATATTTAAAATGTCAAAAATGACATTTTAGTGGCAAGCTTTTATAGCCGACTGCACTTTTCTTTGGATATCCATCAAATGCTCACTGAGACGATTCTAAAGAGCCCAAGCTCGGTAGGATTGCTCTTTCTACTATAGAGTTCCTATGGCCACCTTCCGGCTCCATCATCAGATCAGTCCCATGGTACCATATTATTGTATTGTCATCAAAGTTAAGTAAGTATGCAAAATTTCAGCTCAATCGGTTGACGATATCTGCTTCAAAATTGAGTTGCAAGATTTCACCCGAACAAACATACCTACTTTAAGGTGCGTCTACGCTAGGCGAGCCGAGCACGAACCGAACACAATTCGTCTAATGTGGACCGACTTACAAGCCTCGAACGAGCGCGCTGCGAGCGTTTCGTTCGTGCTCGGCTGCGTTCCGCCAGTTGTCGGTTTTTTGACGAACAAAAAGGAAAGAGGAAAGTGCTCGTTGTAGGTTCGTTGTACGTCCACACTTGACGCCGCGAATGACGAAGCCGAGAACGCTCCGCTCGTGCTTCGCTCGTGCTCGGTTCGTCTAGCGTAGACCCACCTTTAAACATACCATGCAAGTTAAATAAAAGCTTTAAATAAAGAGTTGTTTATCTCTGGCACAGTGGACAGTGGGCCTCGCCCGCAGTGGACGGCGCGGCGCGTGTCTCCGGCCAAGCGCTCGCCCGAGCGCCGCGAGCCGGGGGGCGGGAGGTACACTCTATCTATTATAATATCTGGGCCATTTTTTCTAAGTTGTACACCCCACTTTTTTATATTTTCGATATATTGGGTTTAAAAAAAAAAAAAAAAATTTAATTTTAATCTGTTTATTTTAATGAAGTCTACTACACAAATCCGCTTAGACTCTAATCTTATATTTAAAGTATCTGTATTGTATCGAATCTAATTATATTAAATATAAATTGTGACAATGCGAATGAGAAAAACAAACTAGTCGGGAAGGCTGTTAATTAACATTTTTTTATATATGCTCACCACTTGCTTTACAGTTTTGTTATTCATGGAGTCATATGGAAATCTATTCAAAGCTTGCGGCAGTGCATGCGTCCACACTCTCCTACCGTAATTGTTATTACTTGATGGTATTATAAATGTTGAGAGGTATGTTAATTTCCGTAGGTTACCTGATCTATGTCTTTTATTCAATAAAGGTATGTTATCCCTGGTATAATTAGGAGAAAAAAACTGTCCCAAAATATTCATACATCTTTTGTTTTTCCACTCCGTTACCGCTGTAGTAGGCTATATGGAAAATGGAAACGGTAACGGAATGGAACGAAAAACATTGGGACACTTTTTTCTTCTAATTAGATCGAAAGAGATCGTGATACCGAGTAGAAAATACCCAAAATATCGAAAATTAAAAAAAGGGGTGTACAACTTTAGAAAAAATGGCGCATCTATACTAATTACAAAAACGGTTTAAACTCAAGTAAAAATTGTCAGGATCGGCCTGACATGTTTCAAACTCATTTGGGGCTGCTACGCGTCTCGCGACCCACGCGTTAGTGGTTACGTGAGTTTAAACCGTTTTTTATAATTATTAAAGATGTCTCACGATAGTTTTAATATCTATACTATTACAAAATTCTAGATTTGTATTGAAAATCTGTTTTCTTTGGAGAGCGATCATGATTAAAGGAACAATTTTAATAGCTCGAAGCAGGATCGTCTTTTGCTTTATATGGGCGCGGCGTCATGCCAGTCTGGCACTATCAGTTTGGCATCATTTCCTTTTTCCTCTCATCACGCCGAAACGGCGTGACAAATTTTAACCAATTTTGGTACAGGGATAGCTGGACATCCAAGGATGGTTATAGGATACATTTTACCCCATTTTTTCGCGGTGTGCAAAAAAATCCCCTGCCTTGAAAGTGGCTACCAAATGATACCGGATCCAGTTGCAGTCTCTGTTCTTCTGACATTTTCTGACAATGCTCTTATGAATTTTCATGATCTTTGTGGTCAAAGGTAGACGGATAAAACTAGTACAGAGATAGCCAAGGATATAGCATACTAAAGATAGTTGTAAAGAAACACGCTGACGAAATTGTGGGCGCTTTGCAATCTACACAAATTTTTGTACTGTTGAATATTGTAGGTATGTTTATGTGTCCTTCGATGTAGCCAAATTGTGAACATTCTTGAAAAATAAAACGACGTTGGAAGAAAATATTATTCTTGACACCGTTAAGAAAAAAGTGGGCAGTGAAGTAATGCCTCAAATGTTGTTTTGTAAATAGAAGGATTAACATATATGATTTTTTCCAGATACTCTCCTACTCGTCATATGGACACAAGTGATGACTTCATAGACCGTACGAAAACGGTTCGTCCCGCCTACGAGCCACCACAAGTAAGTCTCTCTTATACAACTGCATACTTTTTGGGTGTATTTTTAAATGTTATTATTAACTTTTTGAACGCTACAGTGGTCTGTGGCCGACAAACGAGAATTACTCCACTGACGCCAGAACCAGAGCCGTCAAAATTTCAATGGTGGATATCTTTGTAATAGAAACTGCTTGTATTTTTGAATTCCTGTTGATTATGGGGCAATATGAATTGATTCTCCACTTGGCGTTCAAAATGTTAAAATACAACGAGCGGTGCTAGTATATCTTGCGGTGACATCGCTTGTCGCGCGACTCAGCGTCATCTGTCTTGCTTGCACGGTATTGATAAGAAAGTGACAGGTAGTATTTGTCGCGTGACAAACGCTTGTCAGAGTTATGCCAGACGTGCAGGGTGGAAAGGAAAGGGACGACAATAATTCGTCGCGCGGCAGAGTCGTGTGTTACAATTATGCGGAATAGATAATACTTTGTAATAGTAGAAGGCTCACTGTTTTGGTGGACAGTTACTGTGGCGTAGCGAAAGCCAAAGACAAGAAAGCATTAATAGAGTAACCACCGGTTAGCAATAGGTTAGTTTCCTGACAGATAAGATTAGGGACTTTTATAAAATGTTTAATGTGTATGCCTAATTACATGTAAGAAATTTACATAGTAGGCGCTAGTGTTCACTTTTTCTCAATTTATTCAAGACGTCTAAAAAGGATTTACTGCCAATTGCTTTAGGAGGGCCAAACCGCTTAAAAAAACAATGGAATGTTCGACTTTATTGACCTAAGGAAATCACCCTATTGCAACTGATCTTTGCCGAAGCGTAATCACGGAGACAACTCAAGAAGAATTGAAATATTATATGTGTTTCCAGCGGGAGTTGATTTAGTGTTTTCAACCAATTAGGCTATCGAAGCGGGCTATATCAATGATCATTTTGAGGCGTATTTTGTTTTTATATTGTGGCTATTGTAATAAACAGTAGCCTGTATCTTCAATTGATTACGATTAATCGACAATCATATTAAACAATTGTGTTGGGAGCTGTCATCCTATAGAAGAAGCTTAGACTGTATTGCAAAGTATTATTACAGAGTTTAAACGTAGATACGTGATGCATTCTATCGCAAAAATTGCCTCCATTTTATAGATCACTTAGGTTCAAAAGTGCCACTAGAAGCTGTCATCCAATAAAGAATCCTCGGATACGACATATTAAGCTCGGAAAGATTTGAAACCACCAGCCCTAATGATGGGTTACATCGGGAAATTTCGCGGACCGATTACCGTTAAAATGGGCATCAATAGCTGCTATAACATAGAGGAACAGAACAGAACGTTATTTTTCCACACTTCTAAAGTTACATAATATATGAAACAAAATAATATGAAGCATGGAACGAACAATCCCAAGGGTTTAAAACTTTTACCAACGGATCTTAGAGAAATCATATATTTATCACTTAAAATTGTGATGTGATCCTAAGTAATGATTATAATACGAGATGAAGAACTAACAACGAACACGCCAGAAGATGTACTAGAAGAGGATATTAACATAATTTGTTGTGTGACATTGTATCGTGGGTATCTTGAAACAACGTCGAATGTTGGTTGCCACTTACAAGTACATAGTAGATATATAATGTTTCGTAAAGGGAAGTAGGCTACGCTCTGCCGTGCACCGAATTGAGCTGTTAAATAAAATTAATTTTGTCACAGATCGACGGAAAGCAACCTGAATTTAATAGAAGCGTGCGCATACAGCACAGAATTATCTTTTCGAGATGTGTCTTGTTAGAAAACCTAGATATTTTATCATCAGTATAAAAAGGGTAACGGAATAGTGCAACCTTAGACTAGAATGATGATGAAGCTAACGTCAAGAAAAGGTTATTGCCAAGTCCTTGACAATGCAGATGTCTATTCACATAAGACCAAAGCGTATAGATATGTTTTTGATAAAGTAAATAAAATGATTACACTTAGAAAAAATAATACTTTCACGCACTGTACGTCACTAAAAACCCATTGATACGTTTAAATAAAGCCTTTGGTCGCAATGTGCGCTTTCCTTGCAGAATTCAATATAGCAAAATCATGGCTTTAACATATTAAACTGATACTGATACGGATATTGATTTTGCTATTCGATGTAGTAATGTCACTATTAAATTACCATCTTAAAGGAGGTATGATAAATATTGTGCGTGCCTGTAATATGCGATGACTTTCCTTCTTGGATTTACGCCTATCAAGAAAACAAAAGAATGAACCTTGTAAGATTGAAGACCGTGGCGGGACCCCGGATACATATCGTAAGGAACGTCGAATCTAGCTCCAGGATATAATAGTTGAAATTGAAGTAAAGAAACTGCTCCATAATTTTTGGTTCTTCACATCCCTTGGAATATATATTCCGGATAGGTAATATTTTGTACCGAAGCAGAACATCATTCTTCCGTCAGTCTCCTTTGAAATGTGTATGATAGATTTGACATTGGAAATAACGAATTGGAGACTTCAACTGGGAAGACCATACAGAAAAAGCCCATCATCCGTGTTCCTAGCCTGTTTCTACCCATCTCTACCAGATTTCAAATCCCCTTTCAATAGGAATAAGCATACTGAAGGGCAGTGAGCTGGTCGTATCTGTCGTAGAGTCGATGACCACTGGGGCAGTGTAGGGCGCCCTGTAACAAGGTGGAGCGACGACATTCGTTGGACAGTAGGTAACTGGAGGGCGAGAGCTGAAAATGGAGCTCAGTAGCGTGCCATGGGAGAGGCTTATGTCCAGCAGTGGAAGAGTAAACGTACCTTGGCGTGAGACTAAATTGATCCCAGGACGATCCAAATAAATATCAAATTGCATTGCAGAATTTGTAACTACAGATGGAAGGGATTTAGTGTTAAGCGTTGTCGAAAAAGTTCTTAAAATCCAGTTCGTTATTAAAATACCGGAAGATTATCAGCAAGTCATATCTACCAGACTAGATTAGTCTATGAAGAGTTCTTGAAATCTATAACAAGATTTTATTTAAATTTTGCATTAGGACTGAAATGTGATTTAAAGCAGCTCCAAGTGACCACGAGTGAATGAAAATTTATTTATTTACCAGTGAACTATAAAACCTCAGAATACTCGAAGAACTTTAATCTCCTGACGTAAATAGTTTTACCACGAGTAACTAGGAACAGGGGCGGCCGAGGACAACGGAGATCTAATTCGACTCCAAAAAGACATACTCTCATTTGAAAATCGAAACCCCGACACAAAGTAGCTCATGAGACCCACGTTTAGTGAGTGGCAGAATTTTCTATTCTTAGCTTCAATATTTGCCGAGATCCTGCCACAAGTTCCAAATAATGTTGAATATTTTGGAGATGGCTGCTTTTATTAACATCAAGCATAGAGAAGAAACATCTTAACAGAGAGTTTTGAATAAAATTCCATAATGCCACAGACAGGCCCAAATACACATGTTTAACTTAATAACACCCCTCTTTTGGTCGGGGGTTAAATACCTATATAAATGAATAAATATTAGGGGACAATCTTACACAAATCGACCTAGTCCCAAACTAAGCAAAGCTTGTACTATGGGTACTAGACGATTATATACATAATATATAAATACATACATAGATAACATCCAAGACCCAAGAACAAATATTTGCACAAATATTTGCCCCGGCCGGGATTCGAACCCGGGACCGCCGACTCAGTAGGCAGGTGTCTACCAACCGAGCCAAACGCGTCGTCAAAAAATATCTTCGCAGGAAAAGGACCAATCTGTAACATTATGTTCCTTCGAATTTTGCTTACCTAAACTTTGCCAGAGTGCGTAATTAAGAGTTGCTACAACCATTAACATGGTGTTATCGAATAATTAGACCCCATAGAGGATTTATGTGTACATTGTCTACGAAGTATTAAAGCAAGACAGGGAATAACCGATTTGGATTAAAAGAAGATGTTATTTTTGGTGAATATAACCACTCTTAATTATTACGGCCTCCCACGAAGTTTAGGCAAATAGTCACTACCAGGCTCGAGATGTGAGACCCAATAAAAGTAACTAACTGCGCTGGCTCAGCGACCCAAAATGAGTCTAGGCCTCCGACACAAGAGCTCGCCACTTTACTCGATACTGCGCAATCTCTCGCCAGTGGTCAGAAATGTCAGAATATAATAATCACTCATCCTTAACCATGAGGAATGATAGTAAAGGTCAGGAATTATTGTTAAAAAAGAAATTATGCAACAACCGAGATCACATAATCATGATACATTGATCAAGAATGACGGATATTTTCGCAAGAACAATATGAACCAAAGAAAGACTATTTTTAAATAACTTGGAAGTCTAATACTTTACACATGTAATAACAAGCTTCCATGATGATATTGTGTAGAAGAACTGTCATTTCGAGAATCGCCCGATGAGTGAGTTTGACATTCGTGTCTTTAAAAACACATACGGAAAGCTTGAACTGAATTAAAATAGTCAAGGTCACATATTAATCAAGAACGAAGACAAAGATTAATCTCAACAGATTTGATAAATTAATATTAAATGTTTGGCGACAGACTAATCATTTCCTAAAAACTATTTTATTCGTGTTTATAATCTGAGATTAGAACTTATGACTAAAATTATCTGTTAGCAGTTGGTTTTATTTTTATTGTTGTAAGGAAAAGTACTACATTTATTCTAATTGATAAGCGCTCTTTTTCTTATATGAAATAAGTGGAGCTCTGTTTGTTTCTTAACCCGTGTCCATTTTGCAAATGAACTTTCAATTTACAGGCTCCAAATCAAGCCATGTACTCAGGTGGATATCGTCCACCCGTCAATGAAAAGGGTCCGTATCCGGTACCGGGAAAGAGGCCCCTCGAACCTCGCGCGTCTCCGTGGCAGCAGGACAGAGACGCAACTATTCTAACTGACCCCCTAAAGAAGCGAGAAGAAGAGAGAATTCCACCGCGATTGCCGTTCGACAGACCAGGACTTCGCATGGAGATGGACCCTAAGAGATCCTCATCAAGAAAGTCGCGTTCACCCGTTCGCAGAGATAAATCCCCCAGTAGAGATAGCTTCAAGAGGCACTCGCCTTCCCCGCGCTCACCGCGCCGATCCTGGGCTCTAGAGAAAAGACGCAGCACCGAAGATCGCGAGGCCCCGCCGCCGCCTCTGTGGCCAGGACAAACCGCTATGGAGGAAAAGAGACCAGACTTCAACACCGAACATGCTAAAAGACCAGCCGGACCCGTGTGGGAGTATAACAAGAAGGCTCTCGACGATAGACCTGGTGACGAAAGACGATTCACCCCGCAAGATACTATACGAGTTCGTACAGATTTAGGACTGCGACCAGAGCGCCGCGATGACCTCGACTTCAAACGCGATGATAGATTTGGTCGAGACGGTCCCAAGTTTAGTCCCAGACAAGATTTTGACAAACCCGTACCTAAGTTCAGTCCGCGAGATGATTTCGACAAGAAACCGAAATTCAGTCCCAGAGACGACTTCGAAGACAAAAGACCAAAGTTCGCGCCGTTCGATGAAAAAAGACCGACGTTTGCGCCGCGAGATGAAGTGTTCTCTCCCCATAAACCCAAGTTCAGCCCTAGAGATGATTACGATGATCCCAAATTTAGCCGAGAAGACATGATGAGAAAGGACCCAAAATACGCTCGCGACTTCGACAGACCAAAATACAGTCCTAGAAGAGACGATTTCGACGACCGCCGCGATGACTTCCGAAGGCATGATATAGAGGAAAGGAAACCGTGGGATGGGCCATCGAAATCTATTGAAAGAGACGACTATAGGAGAGATATTCCGGTCAAAAGACCCGATGTAGCACGCATGGAATTACACAGAGACGTATTTCGGAAGATGTCGGAAGAACTCGATAAAGACTTCGAAGACGTTCACAAGAGAGCTCAGGAATTCCATAAGAGGGCTGAAGAGTTTCGTCGCGACGATCGCAGAAGCGAGTATGACCGCAGGGAAACAGAACTCAAGCCGTACGGAGACAGACCGAAACATCGTGATGACGATCGCCGCGAATTCCGCTACGAGGATAGAAAAGAAGATTGGAACACGGAAGAATACCTCAAGAAAAAGGCCATCAAAGCCAGAAAAGACAAAGCAGTCGAAGAATTAACCCAGAAAATTCTCGATAAACACAACATAGACTCGGAAGCTGAGCAGAACAAGCGGATATGCCAGGAGCTCAAGTTTTCCGTGAGCAAGGTCTTCAGTGACATGTTCGGGGATAGCGACGTGTCATTTATTGAGCTCATTATCAAGTTTAATGCTAAGTATAGTGGAGCTGGCGAAGACAAGCTCCTAAATGACGTTTTGGCTAGCTTCCCCGGTCAATTCAGACCGAAGCGGTCCGCACCAGGTAAGAAACTGACCCAACACATTTCCAACTTAATATTTTTTATATTTTATAATTTTTTCTACTGTATAACAATTATTTTTTCTGAATTGTTAAAAATATTGTACAGTCAAAGAAGATTTCGAGAATTAAATAAGATCTTATTCAAATATGCCTATTATTTTTCAGACTATTCCGAAGTGCCTGCGAAGAGCTCTAGGCGCTCTCCTGAGTCAGACTTGAAACAAGGTAAATCCCTAATATTTTGTTAAACACGTTTGCTTTGTAGGATCACATATTTTAAAGTAACATTTGTGATAATAAAGATATTACTTGTTTAAAATGTTGTGAATAAGGGAGAAAATGTAATGAATCTATTAAGTCATATATAATTCGTTATTTTCAGGACAAAACCCAACTCGCGGTAAGTACGAAAGATTTGTTTTTGTTACTAGAATTATGAAATTATCATTATTTTGTGTCCTGTGCGAGTTTGATATCACTATCGTAAGTTTTTTGAACAGTTCCAGAGTGGGACATGAGCCGGCCGCCCCCTACCTTAAATGCTTATGATATGTACGGTCATATGATACCTCCGATGATGGGGCCGCCTGTCATGGTCCCAGCAGTCCCGCCGATGTATCCAGTCTTCCAGGAACCTCAGCCAGCCCCGCAGTCTCAGGCAGATGACGATTACAACTTGTATCTCTGCAAAGACGATTTCGAACCCTTCACAGAAGACGAATCATACGCGCTCAGGGCGTATCTTATACAACAAATCGTAAAGGAGTCGGAATCTTCTAACGGATGGGCTCCCGATTTCACTTTCAAAGGCTTACAGGGTTTCTATCGCTACGAGGTCCATTCTCGAGACGACACCTCCAGGCAATGGCTTAGAAATTACGATTTCAGCTCCAGCGCGTTCGCGTTCAACCTCTTAGTCTACACCAGTGAAGAGTTGTGGTACGAAAGGGCTGCTATTTGGCTCCCGGGTCATTCCAAGGTTCGCAACATTCAGCCGCTAGATAAGCTCAAGCTGCAGAATAAGTACCTCAATGGCGCTCAAGTAAGTAAGTGGAAGTTGGTAAAGAAAATCATGACACCGAAAGGCACACGCCTCTACGTCGACATGCCGCCTTCTGCGGCGCGCGCTCTTGAAAAATACAAGATGACCCTCAGCTACGAATTGCAGAAAGTCAGCGTTTTCCTAAAAGCCGTCGCCATCGATAAGGACGCGTTCGATTTAGGTCTGAAGGACAAGTCAACGTTAAGCGAAGCCGAATTAAGACTCGCAGTAGCCAACACACCGATGCCGTGTCTCCCGGATGACCCCAAGATGGTCAAAATATGTCGGCCTGGCAACAAACCATTGAACGTCACGCATGGTCGGACGGTCAGGGAGATGTTGATTTACAGCATATTCAAATATCACCAGAGTGGAGGCGAAGGCTGCACCGATTTCCTTAAACATGGTATAGTTAATTCATGCTACTTCGGCATTGTGCCAGAGAACACCGAATCTAAAAGGTGGTTGATGAACGCTGAAAACTGGAGAAAGAAAGACTCTAAGTGGCTGGTCGAAGGGGCCGATGAATCTAACACTCGATACATAATTATGTCCATAGATATACCAGAGGAAGAGTACAGGCTGAACACAGCTATGATCATGGAGAGACTTAAGCACAGTAATCGAGGTGTTAAAGGAATAAATTTCAACAAATGGAAAGTCGGACAACTGTCGAAATTATACAAACACCAAAAACTAGAGGTAGGTGTCGATCTAGAATCGGTGGAAACGATAATAAAAATGGATTATAAGTTAGATTATGTGGATGATAAGAACCCAGATCAGGTTGTCGAAGTGATTTATGAAAAATCTGAGAAGCATTTGTTCGATATCATTAAAATTTTCAAATCAGAAGTGCATGACACGTACGATGATGCTGACATGGATCTGGGTTCCGACGATGACGTAGTTTGTCTAGACTAAATGCCTAGAGTACTTATAATGATTATTTCACAATTATGCGTGGCTTGCAATTATACTCGACCAATTTCAAAAAAGCCTTTGACGCAGTGCGATCGACTATGGCTCAAAGCAACAAAAGTCAGTTTGTTAATCAGAAGTAATGTATCGTCAACTTGGTATCACTTGTCGCTTGTCGGTTCAGGTGTTGGGTATAGTTATCTTTTTTGCTATATTTCGTATATAGATAATAATTAATAAGTAAGTATGTTTGTTTGGGAAGAATCCCGTTTTTGGTTTAACAATAAAGTCGGCTTGATTATATTCTTGTTATTTTTAAATAATAATTTTAGGAACCTTATATTACCTATTCGGATTTGTTTGGTAATTTTTTTCATATATCTGAAAATGCGCTCTCAAACTTATCCGTTATTGGGGCATGTTACGTGCTGCCAGAATTCCGCGCTCTTTGGGAGGCCTAACCTGTCTCTATGACGGAAAAACTGGCAAATTATTGTTGCCAGGGCCAGAGAGCCATGGACAGCTATTACGCCAAGTAAGCTAATATTTTAAGCGATAAGATTTTTGTTTATAAAGATTATATAAATAAATCAATAATGTGAAAAGGATCGTCAGTTTCCGAAACACAAACTAACAGCAAAGACAGGAACGCTGTCTTAAATCGCTGAGAAACATTAGTGATATGTTCACATATGCCGTATTCGTTAAAATAGATCACGGGAGCTACAATATTAATTTACTCTTACTAAATCTTATGTTTTGTGTAATCCTATTATTTAAAGCTATTTTTGTTATCCTAAAGCATGGGTTTAATTTATATAGGAAATAGGGTTTCTACTTTATAAGGATCCATATGTTGATGTTAAATATTTAACTACGAAATAAATCGTATTACATCTTGAATAATGTCAATTGCAGCTTCTAGGTTAGAAAAGTTTTCAGTGTTTCTCAAGGGCTGTCCAGTATGCGGTAGATAACGAGGAACTAACAGAAAATATTTGAAAGTTATAATTATAAGTATCTATACTTACAGAAATAACTACTAACTTTACAAATTAAACAAGACATATGGTTCGGTAAGTTGAAACTGCGATCATTCTATTAATTGTGTTTTCGAATTGAATTTATTAAAGTTTTATAGTAATAATTGCTTATTACTCGAATCTATGTGATTTTGTTAAGATATTTAAGGTGACGCGTGAATCAGAGCTACCGTTTCGGATCTGGTTCAGAGATGAAACATCAGAAAACGGCCTGTCCTGTTGCTGTCTGAGGTCATTCCGTCTGTCCGGCATCTAACAAGACTGAAGATGCGATACACAGCGATGTTCAGGTAAACTATTTGAGGATTTAACATTGTTCACGGGTTAATATGAATTGATGTTTCTAGAGATTTCGGAGTATGTACGAGTATCAATGATATTTATAAACGGCGAAGGCTTCACGAGGAGGCGGAACAACGACATTTTAATGTACGTAACTTACAGACGGTACACAACCGTTTCTTAGTATGTTATAAGATTTTTATAGATGCAGCAAAACCTGGCACGTGAGTTGCAACCTTGTCTCGGAGTACCAACAGTTAGCAGTAAGTCTATTAGTAAGAACGTGGAAACTATTAGTTTATTATTCCTCTATTTCTTACTCATGGTATTAGGTTGTCCAAAAGTAAAATTCTGTGAAGAGGTTTGAAAATGGGTCCTGTGACGAGTATTCCTACGGATTAATTAGATTAGCTCTTAGCGGCACCTAAAGAAAATTCAGTTCGATGTTGTGATTTATATGGAATCATCGCACATTTAGAGAAAATAAATTTTGTGAAAACTAACTAAATAACACCAAAATCATAAGAACATTTATATGGAAGTCTTCGGCTATATTCTCTTTTGCTGAATATAAAAGACGCGGTCTTGAAGCGTTCGCGACATTTAGTCTTGCTGAAAAATCGCATCATCTTATGCCTCTTTAGCAACTGATGCCAAATCTACAAAACTTTCAGAAAGGCTGCATGCTGTGATCACAAACGGAAAGGTTCTTTTCGTAGATTTGTTTGTCCGTCAAACATGTTCCTTTAAAACATTATCTGTTTGTAAAGGTTTTCAATATGTTTTATGTATCCCACATGGCGAACCTAGCTCGTTCAAAGATCGTTGATGGATGCTCAAATTGTTGATGGATGCTGCTTGTCCTCGCATGTCCGTCTCATCAATCCTGCACAGTTGCTGATTTTGGATCCGACACTGTCTATACCAGGAACGCACTAACTTTTTAAATTCCCAGCACAAGTTAAGTCAACTTTTTCTTATTCTTATTCTGACCCAAGGGACAATGATTAAATTTCTTAGTGTTCATAATTCATATTACTCAGGTCAGGAGATTCTGCCTAACAATGGGTTTATAACTCGCGATCTCGCATTCTCAAGCCCCATCAGCTAGTCGTCTTGGCTTCGCCGAAGGCTGGAAGGCACTGTGTGGGCCCTTGAGTGCGGAATCGGGGCGGCGCGCCTGGTCTGCGGGCCATCATCATTATGCTTAGGGGGGGTTATAACTGTTGCAGTTACAAAGTTTTAATTGGATCACTAAGTCCAGGAGATCTCACCGTGTTAATGTGTGTCGCGCATTATAATTCTAATTAATGCTCATGATGAAATTGTATTTTTTCCGCTGATATACCTATTGTTCAGCCCCTGAGAAAATTACGCAGGTGCATCCCAAGACGCTCATCTCTACTCTATAAATGACATACAGTCTCGTGTAAAATCTGCTGGTTGGCTTCTTCCATTCTTGTTCTGGTTTCGGGGTTTTCAGTTACGCTGTGAGTCCTTATATAAAGTGTTATCGGATAGGCAGCTCTTCGGGTGTAGAATGAACGCCATGGAATCCATGGCAGACTATGATATTCCCCCCATTCTAGTGCCCTCCCATGCTGCATGGTCAAATAAATGTCATGTGACATCTTACTCAAATCGAACTTGTCTCAAACTTATAGATAGATATTGAGTATATTTCAACATTAGTCTTCCTTAATTTTATGTTCTTGGATGGAAAGGTTCCGCGGTAGATATACCAATTGAACGGATTATACAACAAATTCTTAGTCTTAGCACCTTTTCATCTTCGTCTTTTCTTTTTTATTTCATGTAATAGCACTGGAGCTAATATTGTTTGTTACAAACTACCTGGTAAGTTATAGATGTAGGTAGATATATTGCAGTAAAAAGCTCAGCTAAAGGACTCATCTCATTATCAGCCACAATATTTAAAGTAAGTATGATATCCAGGGTAATCAGTTAATATCATTTTCTGCTTAATATAAGCAGCAGTGTGATTTTGAACGCAGAGTGAAGCCAGGGTGAAAATCATTCATTGTTTTCCTTCCTACAAAGCAACCAAATAACTTAATGATTTGCAGGGCCTTGAGTATAACTGGTAGGTTATGTGTCTTTTGGATTAATGTGATCTAAGTTGATTCACGTTGACCGTTAAGTTTACGCAAACTTTTCAGGAAGGCCATATTGCTAATGATTGTTTTTTTTTTTTATTTAATAACGAGTAAATTATATGAATTAGTAAAACATGTAATGTTTCATTATTTTTTAATGTGTAATTACCACATTTTTTTATTGCCTGCTAACCCACCGCCAAACAGCAATGTTCGCATTGTTGTGTTCCGGTGTGGGGGTAAGATAGCCGGTGAAATTACTAGCATAGAGGCATTCTATCTTCGTCCTCCGGGTAGGCAAGCACTTGTGACTCCTCTGGTGTTGCAGGTGTTTATGGGCGACGGTAATCGCTTTCCATCAGGCGATACGTTTGCTCGTTTGCCCCATCCAACAAAAAGAAAAATTTAAATTCATTATTACCTTATGAGGATTGTAAAGCCTTTCAAATAAACAATGCAAAGATCAACACACAAAGCATTAAGGAAAGATTAGAAAGGTCACGGCGTCGCGGTGGTGGAGTGGTTGACACGTAATCCAGAGGTACCAGGTTTGATTCCCGGGCTTTTCCGCCAGGTTACGCATTTATATTTTTTCTTTGTAAGTACTTTGATCTTTGTATCAATGGTTCAGTAATAAATATGATTAAATATTTATCCTTATTACTTAGATTAAAATTGTCGCCGATTGCCGATATAGACCGAAGCATCTAATACTGGGTTATATTAACGAGTGAGTTGTCTTGTTGCAGGGCGGAGGGGCTTCGCTCCGGGTATGCGGCCTCAACACGTGAGGGACGTGGTTGTTATGAGAGGTAAATTATATGACAGAGATGGAAATAAATTATCATCTAACAAATTTTAAAAATGCAAAAAAATTGTGGCGGTCGAGCGATTGATTGCGTTGCTGTATTATATTTTATTATTATTATTTATATTATCCGGATTTCCGGATGATCTCGTCTAGGACCGCATTTCTCATCGGACTGTCATAAAATTTATAAAATTTTAATTTTTTTTTTTTTTTTTAATTTTTATAAAATTTAGAGAGTAGGTTCGCTACTTGTTACGATTGTTTCTGTCGGTTCAGTTTCTCTAAATTTTTCAAAATAGCTGGGATACAGGGGTTGAATACATAAAAAAATACAATTTTTCAACCATTTCCAAACAGAGCCACTAGTAATAAAACGAGAGAAATACTTTGTCATCTGCTGGGTATCGTCTTTTGACAACCAAAACTCGCTAAGTAACAAATACCTACTCAAAACAAAGCTCTCAGTATCTATCTACAAACAAGATACGAGGTTTTGAAGAGCAGTGTCAGAAGTTTTAGCGAGTTTCGATTGTCACCAGACGATATACCTATTGCAGATACAATATATGACTTCCCATTTACAGAATATCTACCGAGTCCTCCAAAGAAACCAAGGGCGGAGCTGTATCAAGAAGAAAGAAGACCTTCGAAACCAGTTTACAGACCAGGTATGAGTTTTCATTAGTTTACAATTATGTGTTTCGGCTTTGTATTGATGGGTATAACAACGTTTCATATAATTTGATTTTACTAGAAATAAACAACACTTGATATAATGTTCATTTGATTAACAACAAGAAGCATAATTTCATTGGGTATAATTTATTTTAGTATAAAAGACATGTGGTATTAGGTTTATATTCGCAAAATAGCATAAAACTTCTCCTCGCTTCGCTCGTCGTCGTACCTAACCGTGACTCTTAGTTTGTATTTGTTTTTGCAGTTTGAAAGTATATTGAGCCTTTAAACGTATTGATATCAAGTGATCACTATACCATATGATATTATGGCATATGAAATTATACCAAATTGCCCACTAAAATTGTGTGTTAGTGTGGGCCAATGTTACCCCTATTGACTATAGTTACTACAAAAAAAAATATTTGCTTCCTTTTCTTCTAGAAACAAAGCCAATGAATACAGCGGTCATCGAGAAGAAACCGGCGCTAAATGCAGGCTTTAAATCAACAAAAGACGGTACGTAAAAATAAAAGGGCAACGACAAGACGCATACGCCATTGTGAAAAAAAAGAGAATTACAACCTATTAAATTAATCATTCAAAGGCCTTTTACTCTTTCACAGACAAATGAATAAAGTGTCATTTAAGAAAACAATGTTTTTCATGGCTATGCAAGCCAATACGAGAACGGCACACGCGAACCAGACATGGTCTGAATTAATTTAGGGTCTCACAATTTTATAATCTTTTAGTGATTTCTTGTGAAAGCTTCGGCAAATAACTAAAAGTGGAAAGTAATTTAATAATTATTTTTGTGAAAATAAAAAAAATAACTTGTTAGTGGTCAGCATACTACATACATATACATACATACATACTAGATACGAATAATTAAAAATAAACCAACCTGATCAAATTGGTTAACTTAACATATCTGGCTGACCTGATCAGGTTCGGTTCTCAATTAACTAGCAAATTAAAAAGCAGATTGTTTAACAAAAGCCATTATGCCACTCAGATATATTTGTCAGGACCCACTTCGTTCAATCGTCTAAATAATCACTTAATTTTATAATCATAATGTCTTATTTTAGCCTCTTTTCGAACAATCAACTATTTAATCCCAGTTGTTTTTGAGGTACACTTTCTATTTCACTATTATATTTTCCAGACTGGCAAGCACTTCCTCAAAGAGACTTTCAACAAAGACGAAAAGTTGCTCCTCAAAAACAAGAACCCAAGAAATCACCCATTGATAAAGCAGGCAAGCCGGTTCAGAAACCGGTACAAGCGAAACCACCGGTCAAAGTCGCACCAGCAGTGAAAGAAGTACCACCACCGGTTAAAAAGGTCGCTCCAGCAGTGAAAGAAGTGCCACCAGCGGTTAAAAAGGTCGCTCCAGCAGTGAAAGAAGTGCCACCAGCGGTTAAAAAGGTCGCTCCAGCAGTGAAAGAAGTACCACCAGCGGTTAAAAAGGTCGCTCCAGCAGTGAAAGAAGTTCCACCAGCGGTTAAAAAGGTCGCTCCAGCAGTGAAAGATGTACCACCAGCGATTAAAAAGGTCGCCCCAACAGTGAAAGACACACCTGTCGTGAAAGAAGCCACGGTAGCGGTGAAGGAGGTTACGCCAACGGTGAAAGAAGTCGCCCCAGCGGTAAAAGAAGCCGCGTCAGCTGTTAAAGTCACTCCAGCGAATCAAACCGCATCTGACAAGGATGGTCAAAAAGGTAAGATGATTGAAGAGTATTTCAGATTGATATTGTTCATTATAGTATTCGTTGACCTCCCCTCCCCACCCTTGCCCGTTTCCTTTCTTATGATGACATGAACACACTGAATTCATGTGCACTCCTATTGCTATTTTCAAATTTATGTAACATTACGTGTTATAAATTTGCCAATAGCAGTGCTAATCGATTCGATAATCGATTGTCAATCAAAATGCGCCGCCTGACGCCTAATCAGTATTAATGTCATTTGCCATAATCTGTCAAAAAATAGTTTTAACATTATGGAGGATGGAATACAGTATCTTAATTATAAATGGATATAATATCTTATCCATCGGTAAGTAGTAAATAAGTATTCCAATGCCGTAATACCTAGCGCTCACAAAAAATCCAAGTTGTAGGCGGAGTGAACTGAGTAGAGTTGAAAATTTTAACATTTTTGGTGACCAGAGTAATTCCTACTTAGTTCCTTTAAGCATATTGCAGGAAAAACGCATAATTTAGTTCTCGATTACTTTAATACTATAAACTGGAAAGAACATATACACCAGATATCACTTAAGTTAAGTCGATTCACTTACGCCCTTTATGAACTGAAAAAATGTACAGATATAAAAACAGCCACTTGTGCCTATTACGCCTATGCTCACGCCTGGCTACAGTACGGTATAATACTATGGGGAAACAGTACAGACGTCGTTCATTTATTTAGACTCCAAAAACGTTGCCTTAGAATATTAGTTAATATAGATGACACCATAAGTTGCAAGCCATATTTCATAAAACACCAAATCCTAACTTTAACATCAATCTATATTTTGCAAGTGGGCATTTTTGTAAAAAATCATCCTGTACTTTTCCCGGAATACTCGCACGTACCTTACCTACGACCTAGGAGAAAACTAGCTTTACCTAACTCTAAAATGAAATTGGTCCACTCTAATTCCTTTTCTATGTCCGTAAAAATATTTAATAAACTCCCTAAAGCTATCCAAGACATAAACAATATAAATCAATTTAAGAATACTCTAAAAAGCTATTTAATAGAAAAAGCATACTACACTGTTCAGGAATTCCTAAATGAAAAACAAGACATTAACTAATTTAAATGAACTCGAATATTATGAAATTTATGAAATTACCGTATTGTATTATAATCATGAAAATTAATGAACATTATTACTATGACCAAACCTGTATTGAAATATAATTTTAATTCTTTTTTTTTTTTAATGTGTAAATTCCCGGCATTGATATTTATTTTAATTCTAGTTGTAAGATATTGCTGTGCCTGACAAGGCTCATGTTTTGGACTTTACCTAGTATTTAAGACCCTTAATGTACAACATGAATTGCAATAAAATGATTTGATTTGATTTGATTTGATTAATAAAAAATGTGTAACTTCATTCTGCCACAGTAGCGCCACAAATTTAACCCCTTTCAGATACTTTTGGATGTATAAAGGTATTACACCTTCTTTTAAAAATATGTAAAAACTGACCAGAAATATATGAGGATTGTCAAGAGGGCGCTATTTATATGGCAACAATTTTGCAACCAATCGTAACCCACTATAATGACATTAGTTTTAAATGCCTGTCAGTTCCACTATGCTAACCTCGTAATACCATTTAATGGAATGCACTTTTCCTAACTGTTTGTCCTGTAGTAAACACATGTACACTTTATTTATATTCTTACGGTCACGACTGTGAATGGATTTCGGCATTTTCTTTGGATAATTTCAAATATTTGTCTTTTAAAGAAACCACCACGGATGACGTTGACATTGTTGACAAACCACCATAAAATCATTGCCAGTGTAAGAAATTAGTTCCAGTGAAATTCTCCAATATGGCGCATCCTCATATATTTCTGGTCAGGCTGATTATTCCGTATTATTACAGTGCGTGATCTGTCAGAAAGCGATTCGGGTTTTATACCTATCTAGCTCGCTCTTTCGCGATCCAGATAAGAACCTCTCCGTTTTCTCCCAAACCCGAAGCGCAATCTGAGAGCTCCGGGACTCAACTGTACTAACTGGCAAATGTTTACAGAACCTGAGGCGAAGAAACCAACCGCTAAGCCAAACTCGCAGGGACAGTACGAGCTAGACGAGCTCACGTCGAGTGTTCTGAACGACGAACTGCAGCAGATTATGATCAAGGTAGGTGCTCTCTTTGTGGAGGTTGTCAGTTAGTAGGGATGTTTTTTGGGGTTCCGTATCCAAAAGCTACTAACAGGACCCTATTACTAAGGTCCGTCAACCACATGGCCGTCTTGAAATGTTTGCATAATGTGTATTAGTATGGCCGCTGTAACAACAAATAAAAAAAAAATTAAAGGCCGTCCCCATACAAAAATCATGTTATTTAGGGTTTTATTTGTCGAGAATATATATATGTGAACTCGCCTCTATTATTAACGACATTAAAGCGTGTTTAGTTATTTTTGATCACATTTTTGCTCATAATTTATGAACTCGACTGTACCTACGTGACATTCAAGGACATTGATGGGATCAGCTTCGCGGCGCACAGTCCACAATCATAATAACAAACACTTTCAAAAGCCGATTACAACAACTTTGTGGTCTTCACCGTCAGTTCCAAGTCACCATCTATGATGCTGTCTGTCCTAGAGCAACTAAACGAGTCACCAAAAAAATTACACTAACTGACTAAGATAGGTATGCCTATGGATGGGTAAGTTGCCGAAGTTGACAAAAAGCTGAGAATATTTCTGGAAAGTTTCGCAAGAATATTTTAATGGGGAAATTTCCTATAGGATGTTATGAGAAATTTCCAAGAAACTTCCATGTGGAAAGTTTCTCAATTTTGGAAACTAACCGTTCGCACATCACTAAGTATGTGTATAGTATTTAAAGAGTTTCCAAAATTTTCTCCAAGATCCCATCATCAGATCCTGACTTAACCACTTACCTCCAACCCAACTTACTCCAACAACTGTACAGTCAAGGGATTTGAAACTCGTACCTTTTTCGCTCTTGGTACAATGACAATAAGGCTCACAAAAGTTATTAGGTTTTCTGGTTTAAAACATATACCTTTTAAACCAGAAAAAGACAGTCCATTCATTTCGAGTATTGGAAGAACATACATAAAAAACAAACATCCATCCCTACGAAACGAAAAACACCTTCAAAGCCATGTTTTTTTTTCAGGTGTGGCAAGAGTTGCCTGATTCGCCGCCGACACACGCTGAGGATCTGGTCGCCAATCGGTTCAGAAACGAAGCAGGCGACGACCTGCAAAATGTATGTATCTAACACAAAGTTCAAAAAAAAACTAGTCGATATCTAACACAAAGTTCAAAAAAAAAAACAAGTCGATGGTTGACACTTGTCAATGTCAAATTTTGCAACGGTATGACACTGACATATGTCAGAATTTGAACTCTTGCCCACACTACTCGCGAAGTAGGGCGCCTGTTGTCTAAAGCCTGACCAGAGAAATATATGAGGATTGTCAAGAGGGCGCAATTTACAAGATTTATATGGCAACAATTTTGCAACCAATCGCAACCCAGTGTGTTGAGTGTTGTTGTGTGAACACACTATAATGACCTCAGTTTAAATACCTGTCAGTTCCTATGGTAACCTCGTAATATTATTTTAATGGAATGCACTCTTTTGCCGACTGTTTTTTGTGTAGTAGACACGTGTACACTTTATTTATAATATCACGTTCACGACTGTGAATGGTTTTTGGCATTTTCTTTGGGTATTTTTAAATATTCGTTTTTTAAAGAAACCAGCACGAATGACACTGACATTGTTGACAACCATCATAAAATCATTGCCAGTGTAAGAAATTAGTTCCAGTGGAATTCCGCAATATGGCGCATCGTCATATATTTCTGGTCAGGCTTTACCGTTGCTAAAATTATTGTTTCTGTGTTTAATTTGTAATTGTTTTTTTTTTGGTGTGTGCAATAAAGCATTTTGTATTGTATTTTATGATAGTGTGGGGGGCACTTCGCTACGGAAACCCATACTTAGGGCTACTTCTGTCAACTTCGCAAGTAGTGTAGAGCTAGGGTACACTGTCATGTGTCAAAATTTCAACGATTTGATATTGACAAAAGCCGACCGTCGAGATTTTTTTAAATTGGATTTCGAAAAACTGT
This sequence comes from Apotomis betuletana, assembly GCA_932273695.1. Taxonomy (NCBI): domain Eukaryota; kingdom Metazoa; phylum Arthropoda; class Insecta; order Lepidoptera; family Tortricidae; genus Apotomis; species Apotomis betuletana. Next base: position 7,004,747 of record OW026321.1, on the reverse strand, counting down.
GCCTAGAAAAATGTATGACCCTTTCTCGATGGGATGATGGTTCTTTTGCTAATACGCTACAATAAAAAAATTACAAGTTACTTTATGCTCTATTTATTTGTTACAGGCGCTGGGTTTGAGCGTCACAACGCGGTTACTAAACGTGCACAATCCTCTATACGTTAAGGTAAGTCTGCACTTGGTGATTCTCCGAGCTTTCTAACCGCTCGGTTCTAGCGTCATTCCTTTTTCACGATTATTACCATAACTGAAGAGCCAGTCGTTTTAAGGCGACGGGTAATGCGAAACTAGCGCCACTTTCGACTTTTTTCTTATAACTTCATAATCTGATATTTTTTTAGAAATAGCTGAAGTCTAGGAGCTAGCAAAACACCTTTAATATTTATTAAATCACTGTATACAATTTGTTCAGTGTAGTTCACCCTACAAAACTTGTTCACGTCAAAAGCGGCCACAATAGTTTTGGGCAAGTTTTTAGAGACAACTAAAGAACAAGAAATTGTGTATAATAATTTAATAAATACTACAGGTGTTTTTCCAGTTCCTCACATATTGAAATTACTGGAAATTGATCTGGTTTAGAAGATATAATAAAAAATTGTAAGTGGCGCTAGTTTCGCATTACCCGTAGCCTTAATAGGATTGCGCGCGAGAGTGGCTTCGGGATTCATAAAAAATCGACTTCCAACAATCATCTATTTAAACCATATTTGCAGAAATGGGAATGACGAAAAAAATGCCTTACAAACGCTGAATACTCACCTACTTAGGGCCAGGGTAATTAACCGCAACGTTGCTCCTCATGTGACACAGCGTTTGCAATTTTTTTGCATCGCACGGAAGATAAAATAGCCTATAGTTGTGTCCCACTGCTGGGTATAGGCCTCTTTATTGGCTGCATGCTTCCATCACTCGTTAATTAATGCATCCAAGTCGTTCCGGATGCAGGCAGACATGTCTTCATTGTCTCAATAAAATTCTAAGGACTAATAGGGTAAAGACGAGCCTGACTACAAAAATATATAATACCAAACAAATCCAGTATACTGGCTCTTTCTATTCACAGCTACTATTCTCTGGCAAACCTGAATCCGGCTGCCTACAATCATTCATCCGCAAATACAACATCACAGCCTTCAAGCGCATCTCAGACCCAAACCGCGACCTGTTCGCCGCGAAATTCGAGGAAGTCGCCGACTACGACAGACTCGTCGCCAATAGCGAGCTCAAGTGTGGTGAGTTACACTACACACACACACCTACACTATAACCTAGATGAGGACTACTGGCGCAGTCGCTAGGACAGGTACAGCCAACCAAAGGAGGGTCAACGGTGACCGCGTTCATATTGTATCATAGGTACAGTACTTTTATCTCACGAGCGCGGGTGAGCCATGTTTGTGTGAGTAGATGTACATGCACATTGGCTCTGTGTGGGTGAGCTGCCACTGAGCGCTCCCGAGCTCACCCACACAGAGCCAATGTGCATGTACACTACTCACACAAACATGGCTCACCCGCGCTCGTGAGATAAAAGTACTGTATCAGATCTATCTGTACCTAGACTAAGTCCAGGGTAACAATGTCCGTATAGGATGACGTAGCACACTTTGTATGGTAGTCGTGGAAGTACAGCTGTACTGTACTTAGAGCAATTGCAACTTCTTGTAATTAGGTGACCCATATTCTAGCATTTCATTAGTTTAATTACTTAAATAATTAGGTAATGGCGCAGTCACTGGATCCAGCCAGTCAGAGGAAAGAAAGGTCTACATATCTGACAGTTGTCAAGCCGGGGGCATTGCATTGCTTAGTCGAAAAATGATAAATGTAGATCCTAATCAGGACTAAGCAGACATAGTCCCGATGTGATTCTTACCTGCAAGTGTGCAAGTTCATTCGTACGTTTGCTTTGACGAGCATCATCAAGATCTATTCGTTATTATTAATGAACTTTTTTTTTCTTGCAGGTAGCGCCACAGTAACAATCACCCCATGCTACAAATACCTCTCGTGCCCCCCCTCTGTGAAGACTATCTACACGGACACTGATAAAACTAAAAAAGCTGCAAAACCAGCTGCCACCAATTCTAGTCCACAAAAACAAGCGATTAGCAATAAAACGGGAAAAAGTGCTCAGAGTGCAGAAATTAAAGCTAAGGACGCTAAAGCTGCAACTTCTGTTACAAATACTGAAACGAAAGCAAGTGAAACACAAATTACTGCTGCAAAGACAGCGTCAAATACAGTTATAGTTAAAGAAACTGTACCAGATAAACTAGAAGCTACCAAAGAAGTTCCAGTTGAACCTAAAAAAGTAACACCTAAAAAACCCGAAGTGGATAAAAAAGACGTTGTAAATGATAAGAGTAATAAGATTAGTAAACAAATAAATGATGATATTGACGATATGATGGTAGTTGATGAAATGGGGGAAGAAGATGATGAAGAAATGACTGATCAAGATATCCTAGCATTGATGTCAGGTGGTATTGTTCTGGATGAATGTAGTGGATCCGATGATGAAAAGTGAAATGTATCTTGTACTGTTATAATATAAGGATTTGTTTGTCACAGTAAAAATAATTAAAGATTGGGATAATTTTTCCGGTATACATATGTGTATATTATGTTATACTTATATGCAATAAAATATGTGCTTGTACTGAACATTTATTTCTCCATTTATTTATTGTTTACAGTAAATATTGACGAATTATTTTGGTATTTCTCTTGTATGAGGAATTTCTTCTATGTGCTAAGAGAAATTAATTTTACTTAATATAGGCAAGTCGGCTATTTACGACTAACCGCATAAGTCATAAGGGACCTCCCATGGACTGTATCCAGGAGTAAAGACGTCATGCTCCCTGGAAACCCCACTGTATGTTTTGTGATTTATTAAGACTTAATAATGATGTACACAATATGTACTGAATTAGTACTTACTTAAAAAAAAATGTACCTCAATAGATACGAGGGTACAATTAATTGAATTCGGGGTTGCTGTAGAGCATCTCCACAGCAACCCCAAATTTTTTTTAAAGAAATTTCGCGTAAATTTTCAATTTTCCTGCAATTAAGAAGCCCAAAAAAATTGTACTACTGTTTTTACCGGTGAATGAGTTATCTATAGCTAGTTAATTACCTAATTGTCGCTAGGACGCGAGCGCCTCCAGATCTCAAAGCGAGAGGTCTCCAACGTAGGAAACTTGGTATTTATAGGGTTCCGTAGCCAAATGGTAAAAACAGAACCCCTATTACTAAGACTCCGCTGTCCGTCTGTCTGTCTGTCCATCTGTTGCCAGACTGTATCTCATGAACCGAGATATGGGATGTATGGGAGCCTCACTTAAATGTTTATTTAATTCTGTTTTAGTATTTGTTGTTATAACAGCAATAAAAATACATCATCTGTGAAAATTTCAACTCCAGCTATCTCGGTTCATGAGATACAGTCTGGTAACAGATGGACAGACGGACAGATGGACAGCGGAGTCTTAGTAATAGGGGTTCTGTTTTTTACCATTTGGCTACGGAACCCTACAAATACGGTTACCTATAATTAGATAAGCATCAGCATATGGTTACCTATAATTAGATAAGCATCAGCCATGATTGTTACACCTAGATATAAGAGCATGTACGATGTATTATCTGTTGGTAATCCTGAATAAATAAATAAATAAATAACAAGTTTCCCACGTTTGAGACCTCTCGCTTTGAGATCTGGAGGAGCTCGCGTCCTAGCGACAATTAGGTAATTAACTAGCTATAGATAACTCATTCAACGGTAAAAACAGTAGTACAAATTTTTTGGGCTTCTTATTTGCAAGAAAATTGAAAATTTACGCGAATTTTCTTAAAAAAAATTTGGGGTTGCTGGGGAGATGCTCTACAGCAACCCCGAATTCAATTAATTGTACTCTCGATCTATTGAGGTACATTTTTTTTTAAGTAAGTACTAATTCAGTACATATTGTGTACATCATTATTAAGTCTTAATAAATCACAAAACAGACAGTGGGGTTTCCAGGGAGCATGACGTGAGTAAAGTGTTCTCAAAGTCTTCTGTGTCTATTGTGGGTTATAGCGACCCTATTCTTTCTTGTGCGTAGGTAGACACGATGACTATACAATAATGAAATGCCGACAAGAAAATAACTTGGTATTATTTGTATACTGAATCTACATTGACACTGCGAGTACGTAAGTATTACATTTACATTCAAGCAAGTTAACAATGGGAGTACTCTGTGTGTCCTTGCGTTCCACCCTTATTTTTCGATTTGCGTCTACTTTTCTTATCAGAACAGCAAAGGATTGGAACTCTTCCTGCGCACCGTTTTCCCTGATAAATACAACTTGTAACTCTGCCAGTCGCGAGTGAATAGGCATCTTCTAGGCAATCATGCTCCATCTTAGACCGTATTGTCACTTAACATCAGATGCGATCGAGGTCAATTGCTTGGCTATCGAATAAAAAAGAACTAGTTGTGATTACCACTAGTAAGGGAAGAGAATCAAGTAGTAAATTGTAATGTTATGCTCGAAACTGTATCAAACAACTGTCTCTCCGCCGATTGGCTTAGTCCTTTATGCGCTAACTCGATTTTTTTTATTAGCTGCAAAAAATATCAACAAATCCAATCTATGGAGGGTATGGTAGAGGACTCAACTCTCAGATAAAAGAATTAAAATAAAATGTGGGGTTGATGACGTCACATCCTACCCCTACCACCCATTCTTAGAGCCAATTTGACTACTCTCTGAGTTGACCAAGTTTGGCTAAGGTGAAGTTGATCGAAGTATAGGTTTCTTCGGCGAAGTGCCTGACCACGCTAACTCGCTAACTAAGCAAATGAACTGTCAAACCATACAAACTGACTCACTTTGTTAGCGTGGTTTGACTATAATCATATTCACCCAACTTCGCGAGTAGTGTGGAGCCGCAAGATAATTCTGAGGCGCGTTCAGACCATGATGTCGGAAGTAGCATTTCGTTACAATTTTTTATTATAACTAATTCAAACAAAGTAGCGAAACAGACATTATAATCACTCAATTAATCTAATTAAAAGGAAGCAAACATTGGTGACATAAGATACTACTTGAATCTATGACTTAAATATTCCTAATATTTCATAAATTTGGCATGAATCTGACGTGTTTCATTAGTATGGTGATATCGTAGGGTGATATCTAAACTTACCTTGAAGCAATGAATGAGTTCATTCACACATTTTTGACACTATTAAGTAATCTGTGGTTTTTTGACAATGGTTCAATCAGTATATATAATTTACTCTATGGGTTCAATCAATGGTATGGTATGGTATTTGTTTGTAGAAGAAAGCCGAGAAGCCGAGAATCTTGGATAAAATAGTGATAGTAGTATCATACATCTTGTAAAATTATTGATCAATATATCTGTTAGCAGTATTGAAGTTAATATTCTTTGCCAGCTAATCGAAATGACGAAAAACGTAATTGTATTGGGTCTACCGACCGACGTAAGTACTTTTCTCTCAAAAATTCTAATTGCGTTTTGAATCGCTCGATAAATATTTCTACATCTTACAGGCAGTATTTACGAAGCTCGTATTCGCGTTCAAGGGGCTATTCAGGAAGATTAATATAACCAATTTCTGGATACGCGAACTATCTACGGTGTTCGGGGCAAACTATAAACAGATGACTGTGGAATTCACGAGCAATACAGAGGCGAGGAAGGCGAGGAATTTCTTGAATAACTTGCCGTTTATTTATGGCAAGATGGAATATCATTTGCAGGCAGAGATGGCTCAGGATTCAATGCAGTATGAGACGGATGAGAGGGTTGGAAGAAGCGAGCAGCGGGGCAGAAACCGGAAAGCTAGGAAACGGGAAAGGCAGAGGTCTCAAAGCCCAGGGTACAGTCGGGAGGCTTCTAAACTTGATGTAAGTATACAACCATAGGCGTAATTAGGTGGTGGCCAGGTGGACATTGCCCACCCCAGGGTTTCCGATAGAAATTCATTATGCGCTATACAGTAGAACCACCATAGTCTGGTCATTATAAACTAGATTGTCGGCCCAGTCTGCTAAAGTGTCAGTAATTATGAAGTAAAGTCAGCTCAGGCCTAATGGGCTCTGTCGGGTAGTCTGATATATGTGCACCTACCCTATATGTAATGAGGTCTTTAATAAACAGTCTTGAAGTGAATCTGATGTATCATTGACGTATACCCTGACATGGCGCAGCCGGTTCTTATTTAAAAAAGTAAAAGTAAAGTGATTTGGATTGTTATAGCGAGGAGCATAGCCTTCAATCTAATTTAAAATGGAAACAGTGTTATCGCCCCCGTCACCGTTTTGTTACGATCATAGTTTGATAAACATTACAAGTGGTAGCTTGAGTGATAGTTGGTCCAAGTGGAGTAAAGGCTTTAAAATATATTTCGACGCGTGTGAATTATCCAAAAAGACACCTGCCATACAAATAAATATATTGCTACATATTGTGGGTGAGCAGTGCAGAGAGTTGTACGAACAATTGGGCGTAAAATGTGCTACGGTGGATGAAGTGTTAGGACAATTTAAAAAACATTTCGAACAAAAGAAAAATTTAACGGTCGAAAGACACCGATTTTTTACAAGAAATCAGAGTGAAAGTGAAACGATACAGCAATATGTGTATGACTTAAAAAAACTGGCTAGTTCCTGTGAATTTGGAAATTTGTGCGACTCGTTAATAAAGGATCGGTTAATTTGTGGCATTATGAGCAAAGTTATCCGAGAAAGACTATTGCGTGAGGCAGATTTAACGTTAGAACAGGCTATGGAAATATGTTGTGCTGCTATTGTATCTAAGGTGTACTCGGACAAAATAGTACGAGAGTATAAAGAACAATCGATACATAAAATAACCCAAGGAGATTCGAATAACTTATTACAAGATGATGATAATAACGTCTGGCGGGTATCTGCAAGAGGTAGCTACGGGTCGGCGAGCGGCCGCGGCCGAGGAAGGTACCTTGCGGCGCGCGGCGCCCGAGGTGCCAGCCGCGGCGCTGGCGCAACGGGCAGGCGTGCGGCGCCTGGATGGCGCGAGCGGGACCCCGCTGCGCTGGGCCGTGTGCCGGCGGGCGGCACCAACGGCAGCGGCGATCGAGGCGCGATGTCTAATCGTGTGTGTAATAAGTGCGGCATGATACATGGGAGAAATAGTTGTCCCGCGTACGGAAAGCGATGTTTAACTTGTTCGCGCATGAATCACTTCTCTCGCATGTGCGGGGCGTACCGACTGTATCAAGTTGAAGAGTCTGATGAACAGGTAATATATAGCCTTAATACTGATATAGATGAGTGGTCGATTGATTTAAATATTAATAATACAAACCTGAGATTTAAAATTGATTCGGGGGCCGATGTTAATGTTTTACCGGTGAGATATTTACGTCAAGTAGGTCTCAATAAAGACGATCTGTTAGCCACCAATGCGCGATTGCAAGGTTACTCGGGTACTAACCTAAATGTATTAGGTAAATGTTACTTGAAGGCAGTATATAAAGGTAAAGTTTATTTTTTGGAATTTAAAGTCGCTGATGTGCCGTCTACGCCTATTTTAGGTAGCCATGATTGTAAGCAAATGAATTTAATTCAACGGGTATTTGCGGTCACTGAATCGGATAGAACGATCTCTCCGGCATTTATTGCGGACTATCAAGACGTTTTTCAGGGTATAGGTTGTTTACCGGGGAGTTACAAGATAAGATTAAATAGTGAATATAGGCCAGTCGTACATGCACCCAGGAAAGTACCGATACCATTACGAGAAAAAGTTGAAACTAAGCTCAAGGAGATGGAGAAACAAGGGATAATAGCAAAAGTCGAGGGCCCTACGGATTGGGTCAACAGTATGACTATCGTTAAAAAGGCTAATGGCGATTTAAGGATATGTTTAGACCCCAAAGAGTTGAACCAGGCTATAAAACGTGAGCATTTCAGGTTGCCTACACTGGACGAAATTGTTTCAAATTTGTCAGGAGCCCAATATTTTAGCACATTAGATGCCACAAACGGTTTTTGGCAAGTAAAAATTGACAATAGTGACCTCTGTACTTTTAACACTCCATTCGGAAGATACAAATTCCTTCGGATGCCCTATGGGATTTCGTCTGCATGTGAGGTATTTCATAAGAAAATATATGAAAACTTTGATGATATTGAAGGTGTTTGTATGTATGTGGATGATATTTTAATTTATGCCAAAACTAAAAAAGAACATGATGATAGATTGAGACAGGTGTTGGAAAGATGTCGTAAAATTAATTTGAAATTAAATTTCAGCAAATGCAGGTTTGGTCTTGAGGAAATTAAATACTTAGGGCATAGAATAACAAGAAAAGGATTATATCCTGATGATAGTCATATTTCAGCTATTGTTAATATGCCTAGGCCGAAAAACAGCAAGGATGTAGAACGTTTACTGGGGCTAATTACTTATGTTGGTAATTTTATACCAAATTTGTCATGCAAAACAGAACCACTCAGAGAACTGCTGAGAAAAGAAATAGAATGGCATTGGACTGATATACACGAAAAAGCATGGAATTTGGTAAAAAAATGTCTGTCAGAAAAACCTGTATTACAATATTACAGCATGAGTAAGCCTATTACCTTATCTGTGGACGCCAGTAAGAGTGGGTTGGGGTCAGTTTTATTGCAGGATGGTCTGCCTGTATGTTATGCCTCAAAAGCTCTCACAAAAACCGAACAAAGATACGCTCAAATTGAGAAGGAGTTGTACGCGTGCTTATACGCGTGTGAAAAGTTTTATGGCTATATTTATGGACGCACAGATATTACCATTGAAACTGATCACAAACCCCTCATCAGCATAATAAAAAAGCCCATTGTAGAAGCCCCACCGCGGTTACAACGCATGTTGTTAAGGTTACAACCCTATACGTTCAAATTGGTGTACAAGCCGGGCAAGCAGCTGCATATCGCGGATGCGCTATCGCGCGCCTACGAGCCCGCGGCAGCGGCGCATCCAGCGGGAGATCTGCACGAGGAGATGACTGAAGCGGTGCGTAGTGTTATGTCATACAACGAGTTAACGGACACGCATTATCAGAGCTTACAAAAAGAGACTGAACGAGACAGTGAGATGCAACAATTGAGAAGGTATATCAGAAAAGGATGGCCAAGAGAAAAAAAAGAGGTAGATGATATTGTAAAACAATACTGGCAATATAGAGAAGATTTGACAGAAGGAAATGGTTTATTATGGAAAGGATGCCGAATAATAATTCCAAAGAAATTGCGTAACGAAATGCTTCATAAAATACATTATGCGCATTTAGGACTTGAAAAATGTATGTTAAGAGCGCGGGAGTTATTGTTCTGGCCGGAAATAAACAATCAGCTAAAAAACTTTATTTCTAATTGTCAAGCGTGCTTAACATTTAGAAAAAGTAATGTAAAAGAAAAGTTGATTCCGCATGAAGTACCTAAAAGACAGTGGGCAAAAGTAGGCATAGACTTATTTTACAGTCATCGAAAAAATTACTTGCTCATTGTTGATTATTATAGTAAATTCATTGAAGTACGTCAATTACACAGCACGCTGTCGCAGACGATAATAGACGAGTTAAAATGTTTATTCTGTAGTCAGGGCATTCCTGAAGTAGTTATTTCGGATGGGGGACCGCAATTCACGTCTAGAGAGTTCAGTGAATTTGCGAAAAAGTGGGGATTTAATCACGTCCGCTCATCTCCCCACTTTCCCCAATCCAACGGACAAGCCGAGCGTAGTATACAAATTATTAAAAATATACTTAAAAAATGTGCCCATTCATCGACAGATTTCCGTTTAGCAATACTCGAATACCTAAATACCCCAATTAGCGAACATTTACCTTCTCCTGCGGAATTACTCCAAAATAGAAAACTGCGCGGAATTTTACCGTTACGTGAAACAGTGCTCGATACAATAGTCAACAAAGATGTTAGACGGCAATTAGTGTTTCGGCAAAATAAGTTTAAAACGTATTATGATAGAAATGCGAAAAATTTAATACCTTTAAAAATTGGTCAAAAAGTTAAAGTCAGACACGAAAACAAAGGTGCATGGTTAAATGGTATAATTAATAAAAGGTTGAGAGGTCGTTCGTATGAAGTACTTATGCAGAATGGCAATACAATAATTAGGAATAGACGTCACATCATAAGCGACTCGCCGCACCGAGCCGAAGGCCCCACGGAGTGCGGGTTCGAGCTCGACGACGTGCCCGCGTTGCGCCCGCACACCTCATTAACTCTGCCCCCTGATTCACTAAATTTTACCAATCAAACTGACCGTTATATAACTCGTTCCGGCAGGACAGTGATACCTCCTGATAGATGGGGCAATTGGACAGACTGAAGTTAAGATGCTGGCGGAATAAATAAACCCTGGATCCAGTACATATCTATATCAATTAAGGTTGTTTATTCCTGATGTAAAATAATGTTGAGGTATTAAAGGCTAGAAGTTATTGTCAAGGTAATGATTGATTATAATTGAATTACATGAAATATTTAAAACATAAAATAAAATTTGTACAATAGTTATTATATTATTAAAAGTATACCTTTATGCATCTAATTCTAAATGTATACCATAATATGTCGAATCTTATTCCTATAAATGTAAATGTCACATATGTAATCTCATTGAATAAGTACACCCAATCCCATAGGATTTATTACTTTGTGATAAGGTTCATAATCGTTTCAAAATGAATAGTAGACGGTGTCTTCAATGACAAAGTTTAATTTGCCTGTTTCGTAGTTGTTATGTTATTGTTATTGTTGTCATTGGCATGTATATATTGATAAAATAAAAATAGATGTAAGTATTGATTACAGTTTCTTTACAATCTATGCAGTATCATAGATATGTTTAAGAGCCTATTTAAAAATGCATGTTTATAATATAGAATTGTTATCAGGTGTGTATACATGTTTAAAACAAGTTTACTATGTAATAATTGTTTATCATGATCTACAATTGTTACCTTAGTGAAGTATGCATGTTTGTAATAATGATTACTGTCGCAAGAATGTTTTATTTTATTTTTTGTCAAGAGGAGAGATGTCGGGTAGTCTGATATATGTGCACCTACCCTATATGTAATGAGGTCTTTAATAAACAGTCTTGAAGTGAATCTGATGTATCATTGACGTATACCCTGACAGGCTCTGTCCATTTCTGGTAGTGTTCAAGTTTTTATCTGGTTGCAAAAGTGTTATGCCGATTAATCTTAACTCAACCCAAGGCTGCCTCAAATGCGTACGCACCTTTAAGTATTCAACTTATTTCCACCATGTTATTATTTTATAGTAATAAACAACATGCTTTTTGTTAATCATTAATCACACTAGTTTTAAAAAGGCGAAAGTTTGTGATTGTGTTTGTATGTTTGTTACTTCTTCACACTGTGACAGCTGGACCTATTTTTATAAATTTTGTATCAAGGTAGCTGAGGCGCAGCTAGTAGTAGTAGTAACTATGAATAGATTGCAAAAGGTACCAATTTATTTGTTTATTTTTCTGTAGTTGTCAATTTATGCTCATTATGCACATATATTTAAAGTGAATTGTCAATTTGCTTTCAGATGGAGATTGAGTTACTGAGGAAGCAGAGGCAGGTGATAGAAGAAGAAAGAAGATTGCTTCTCGAGCAAAAGAAACTGGAGATGATCAGGGTTTGAACCTAAAATCATTTACTGACACCAGCATTTAGGTTTTGTGTTGATTGCTCCTTGGGGCCAAAATATAAATAAATATATATCAGACAACCTCACACAAATCGATCTAGTCCCAAATTAAGCTCAAGAAGGCTTGTGTTATGGGTACTAGACGATGATATACATTATTTAGATAAATATATACTTAAATACATAGAACAACCATGACCCAAGCACAAATTCAACACACAAATATTTGCCCTGGGCGGGATTTTAACCCGGGTATAACTGAGTATACTCCTATACTTGCTCCAGCACTGTAATGGGAGTCAAGCGTAGACATGTTCATAAAAAAACTGTTGTATCACAAAGTAACCTTACCCTTACAACTATCTTGAATTTTCACAGGAATACGGGCCGAGCGCTACGCGAGATTTTTCAGATTTCGAAGATTTCGGGTCTAATGATAATGAATCTTATGAACCACCTCGCAAAAGGCGCCATCCCGAACCTGTGCAAGCAAAAAAACGTCGCCATACTCCTCCACCAACGCAGATACCTGTCAAACCCCGCCCCAGAGGCTTACCGGGCTTCTTCCAGCCTTGCAAAACTCTCATCTCTGATATGAAACAATACATTGATAAAGACACCACTAAAGAGGAAGCCGAAATACTTTTGAAGCTCGTCAGAGCTGCTTTAAGAAAAAAACTGGCTATAGCTCTGGAGGGTAAGGATTATATGCCGACGAGGGATATATTGAATTTGTACAGAGAGAAGCATCCAAAAGAGGAAGATGAAGCATTTGTTGGTAAAATATTATCCAACATCAGAGCTAGTTTTTTGGTTGAACCCAAACTTGAGAAAGATGAGGTTGATGCGGTAAATGTAAAACAAGAAAATGAAGAAAGTGACGCTAAAGATAAAGGGAAGGAAGAAAGTGCCGCTAAAGGGAAAGAAAAAAGTGACACTATTGATGAGAAGGTAGCGGACGGTGAGGAGGTGGCTAAAGATGTAGCACAAGAAATACCAGCAAATGAAGAAAACGGAACAGGTACTAATGGACAAGCTGCTGCATTTTTTGCAGTAAAAATCGGGGAATTTAATTTAAAATCCATACAGATAAGTGGCACAAGTAAAAGACCAAATGTGAAGAACTTCCCTATAAGTATTTGGACAATGAATTGTTTAAATTGAAAGAGGAAGTGTTTTACATATAAATATTGGTGAACAATTACTCTACTAATTTACGTGTACCTCCATAACACGATGAACGAGAAAAAATAATTACCAGTTAGCTTAATGCGTTCACTGCCAGGGGGTGTGGCCTAGGAACAAACTTATATGAAGGTGAACGCATATATGCGTTGCTGGCAGTGAATGCGTTCATAAAAAAATAACAGTGGCTATTCTTCAGGATCATACATAAATTTATGAATTTGAAATCCATGAACACTAAACATTTTTACTGGTATTAAGCTAGATATCGCCGACGAAAATACAAAAGCTGCATATAATTTCAAAGATGTTGATCCTCTGCATCATGACGATAGTACCGTGTTGTTCGTCGATAAATTATAAAGGGACCTAATATTGTTTCTTTCCTAACAGATACCGCTGCAGATGATGATATCAACGTGAAGTCAAATCCTGACGTGTCTCAACAGTCGGGAGATGTTTCTGAAGATGTAAACGCGGATGTTCTTGAAATAAAAACGAATCATTCAATGATAAATAACACAGTTGATGGGACGGTAGAAAATAAGGTGGCAGATGTGCAAACGCAAGGCGAGGCTGGTAAGAAAATATATTACTAATAAAAGTTTTTTTTTAGTGAGCGTCAGGATGGCGGGTTTACATCAACGAATGGAGCTGCGGTATACGTCAGGTGTTAGTGCTAGCAATGTGCTAAATGTGCGCCAAAATTGGAGCAATGTGCTCTTTAAACTCCAGAGGCGGGCTCATTTCCAGTTCTAGCTAATGGCTGGCTACTGAAGGGTGAAAGCACTACCCAAGGTTAGTGCTCGCAATGTGCTTCCACATGTATGAAGCACAATCAAATTCAGAGAACGATTTTTTTCTTAAATATCTCTAGAGTTTAAAGAGCACATTGCTCCAATTTTGACGCACATTTAGCACATTGCTAGCACTAACTCCTGACGTATACCTACCGCAGCGCAGCTCCATTCGTTGATGTAAACCCGCCATCCTGACGCTCACTTTTTTTACTGTATTATTTCTATAGAAAAGAAAACGCAAAGCTAAAAGCATATGGCCACACTATATTGACATTTTAGAACCTAGATTTCAAAAAGTAGATTTCAGAATTCTGACCCCATAAAACGTCTTCATGATGAATTATGACAAAGATCATTGGAATACAGAAAATACCTTAATTCTCCAATACCCTACCAGTACTTCAAACGTTTATTATGGCTTATCGGAGATAAAGACTTACTCTGGGTCACTGAGTCATCAGAGTAAGTAAATAAGTCTTACGGCTTATGGTAGTGGCGAAATATGTTCTATTAACATCGCATTGTTGTGGTCAGAGATGGGCAAAATGTAATCGACTAACAACTAACGATTAAAATTAACAGAATTAGTTGAGATTGACGATTGAAAACGACGATTGATCAATCTTAGTTGTATAGAGTGCAACTAATTTAGTTGCAACTAATTTAGTTGTGCAACTAATTTAGTTACAACTAATTTAGTTACAACTAAATTAGTTGCCGATTGATTTCGGACAACTAAATTTTGTAATCGACTAATTAGTTATACTAATTTTCCGCAACTAATGTTAGAAGCAAATTAAACGGAAAACCTCGGTATGTCTATGTTGACAGACTGAATAGGACATCTTAACGAATGTACAAAAATAAAATAGTCATGTATTACCTACTACTTACGATATTTTGACCATTTATATGGAGTGAGATGTCGTGCTAACTATTATTCTCTTTGATAATACCAACCGAATGAACTTAAATTCTGTATTACACGTTTAGTTTGGATGGCAATGCTACAACTTCAAAATCGATATCTGAGGTGCGCTCTCCGCACGCCGCTCTCCACTCTCCGCACGCCGCTCTCCACTCTCCGCACGCCACTCTCCGCTTTCCGCACGCCGCTCTGCTCTCCGCACGCCGCTCTCCGCACGCCGCTCTCTGCTCTCCGCACTCCGCACGCCGCTTTCCGCTTTCCGCACGCCACTCTCCGCACACCGCTCTCCGCATACCACTCTCTGCACGCCGCTCTCCACTTTCCGCACGCTGCTATCCGCTTTCCGCACGCTGCTCTCCGCTTTCCGCACGCTGCTCATCGCTCTCCGCACGCCACTCTCCGCTTTCCGCACGCCGCACTGCTCTCCGCACGCTGCTCTCTGCTCTCCGCACGCCGCGTTCCGCATGCCACTCTCCGCACACCGCTCTCCGCACGCCACTCTCTGCACGCCGCTCTCCACTTTCCGCACGCTGCTCTCCGCTTTCCGCACGCTGCTATCCGCTTTCCGCACGCCACTCTCCGCTTTCCGCACGCCGCTCTGCTCTCCGCACGCCGCTCTCTGCTCTCCGCACTCCATACATTAGCTCAATCGGTTGAAGATATCTGCTTCAAAATAAGTTGCAAGATTCTACCCAAACCAACATAGATACAAGTGATACAACATACGAGTACCTACAATGTACATACCTACTCGTAGTTACATATTGCAAGTTGTCTATATTGCAAGTTAAATAAAAATGCAAAAACGAGCGACTACATAGTTTCAATATTGATTTAGTCGTGAAATTTAGTCGATTGAAACTAAAACTAATTCAATTGTTAGTCGAAGATTCTCACAACTAATTCAATCGCAACTAAATTAGTCGCGATTGAAAAATGACGATTGATATTTTCAATCGATTGATTAGTTGACTAAAAAATTAATCGATTGATGCCCATCTCTGGTTGTGGTCTAACGATCCGTACTTGTTTTATTGTGAACTTGTTAGAATGTCTATTTATAAAGCCTAAAATCTTAAACAAAAAATTGCTGTGATGAACTGATGAGAGATCCACTATCGAACATTATTTTTGCTTTAGTGGTTATGTTGCAATAGATTAACTTTTTTATATTAGTTTCAGATTCGGTGGAGGAACAGTGAGGGCACAAAAGTGAAATTTTATTTTTAAAGCAAATCTATAATAATTAAAAATGTTTAGATAAGACAAAGTATGTGGGTAAGCTAAATGTCAATGAAATAAAATATTGATTGTGATTGAATTGGTTTTTTATTAACTTACGCGTTAGCTACCTTTATCGTAGATTCATTTTATTACTATGGCTATCACTTACGGACATTTCTTATCTAATCTTCAATACTAAGGACAGTTTTCCTTTGAAGTGTAGCCCTCCTGCCCTTTCGCTTAATCGATTTATGAATAAATTCATAAATATGAAAAACTTATTTCCATTCCATCGGCTGTCAGTGTCACATTACGTTTATACGTGGCGCATTGGATAGGGATACGTATCATACAGTTTTTAGTTAATTATAGTCAAAAGTCCTCCAAATCATCTTCATCAATGTTATCAATATTCACGTCGTCTATAACGTCAAAGTTAGCTATTTCAGTATCATCGCATTCATCGCCGTCTTCGGCATTATTCCCATTATTTGCGTCTAACAAATTACTTTCATCGACGTCATCTGTAAAATCTCCATTATTGACATCGTCTGTATAAGTTCCAGTGTCTTGTTCTGTAAAGTCTTCAGTATCGACGTTTTCTGTGCAATTTCCAGTGGCATCTTCAGTAAAATCTCCAGTTACGTCTTCAGCAAAGTCTCCAGTAATTAAGTCTTCTGTAAAATCATCAGTATTGACATCTGGATGAGCCTCAGTATTGGTATCTCCAGTATTCCCAGCAACATCCTCAGTGTAATCCGTGGTATCTTCAAAGTCGTCCATGTTGAAATCTTCGATCTGGCCTTGTATCTGCTGCTGCCGCATCTTCAGGACCTGGTTCCTGGATATCTTGAGCGGTGGACCGGTCAGATTCATGGCCTTGAATGTTACTGGAGTGCCGTCTGCAACAATAAGGAATACGCATTAGAATTTATTTTAGTATTACCTGTGTACAAAGGCTATGACCCCAAATAAGATGTTCTCACTATGAATATTATCGTATTATAGGTTCTTAGAAGAGAACGTTGACCGCTTGAGAACGAGTAAAATTTGAAATTTAAGATCTATACTATTATAAAGTTCTAGATTTATATTGAAAACCAGTTTTATATGCAGAGGGGTCATTGTTTCAGGAAAAATCTTAATAGCGTGATGCAGGATCGTCATTTGTTTTGTATGGGCGTCCGGTGCCATGCCCGCCTGGCGCTATCTGTTTTCATAATTTCCTTTGTCCTTGCATCACGCCGAAACGGTTGGGCGGATTTTAACCAATTTTGGTACATGCTGGCATGGTTAGCTGGATGTCCAAAGATGGATTGGAGAGATGGATGGATTATAGCATCTACATGAATAGAGTGTATGTGTTGTATAGACGCATACTACAATAGGATACTTTTTACCCGACTAGGTAAAAAAAAAGTCTTACGCGGACGAAGTTGCAGGCAGGAACCTTCTAGTAGTTAATAACGGGGATCGTTATCGGTATTAATTAAAATTGAAATATCTTTCTAATTTCGGGCTTTATTTCATGTGCTATTAATTTATTAGCTCACTAAAATAAAGAAATGTGTAAAAAATTATAAGCGAAATACCGAAATCGAAGAAAAAAAAGTTCGCCGCAATGCAGTCTTTATTTAAAAAAAAAAAGAATGCATTTGCAGTTCTTGAACTAAATTTTATTTTGTCGTATCTAATAAATGATTTAAAACACTCACGATTTTATGAGATTCATACAGGTAAGGTAACAAGGGAATCGGATCGGGGAGCATTATGATACACCACTGGCAACACAGAAACAGATGGACAGAACCGACCAACCAATAGCCTAGTGGTTAGGGCATGCGACTTTCAATGCGGAGGTCGCGGGTTCGAACCCGGCCCGTACTAATGAGTTTTTCGGAACTTATGTACGGAATGTCATTTGATATTTACCACTCGCTTTTCGGTGAAGGAAAACATCGTGAGGAAACCACCTAAGCCCAATAAGGCCTAGTTTCCCCTCTGGGTTGGAAGGTCAGATGGCAGTCGCTTTCGTAAAAACTAGTCCCTACGCCACATCTTGGGATTTAGGTAGCCGACCCCGATTGAGAATTCATTCTCAAAAAATGGGACAAAGGCTAGGAGGATGAGGATGATGTCTACTGGCAGCCCTGACCAATCATTGCGTGAGTGTCGCCTGTCATTCCGGAGCGCCATACCTTATTTTCTTATAGCATGGTTAATAAGATAATAAGACACTCACCGATGACAGCATGCTCTAACCGACACAAGGTATCGAAGTCCTGGAACCGGCTCAAGTTGATCATGTACATGTTCCCCTTCACGCTCTTCTTGAGCGCTTCGACCCTGTACTTCTTCAGGTACTGCTTGATGGCTTCTTTCTTCGGCAGCTTGCCCATGGCGAATAAGCGAATCGCCAGTCCGGTTTGAATGTTGAGGAAACGTTTCGTTATGTAGAGACCAACAGTCTGAAAAAAAAACATTAGTAATTAACAGACCTCAAAAAGAGCAGGTTCACGACATTGATGTATGTTCCCAGATTTCTCGAAGACGGCTGGATCAATTTGGAAGATTTAGTTTGAAATGGTATACTTTCTAGTTGGTCCGGTGGTTCCATTAATATCAGATCAGATCAGAAGCGATATGATAGCCACAACCACTTTGTCGTTACACGGCCTAACTACATTCTTCTTTCATAGCGCTCTCGTCACAAAACAGACAGGTACAGAAATCAATCTACATACAAGCGCGCTCGAGCAAACGCACACATAGACATTGCTCACGGACACGATGTCTCGGACCAGTTCAGACCAGTGCGAGCGCGAGTGCCATCCATCCGCTTGACGTGTCGTGAGTGAGTGAGTGTGTGCGTTTGCTCGAGCGCGCTTGTATATGCAGATTGATTTCTGTACCTATCTGTTTTGCGCTCTCGTGCAGAGGGCAATTTGTGGTCAATTTGATTTGGTCAGTCCACATGGGGCTGCCAGGTGTCCGGGTTTCCCCAGGATTTGTCCTAGAGGGATTGATACCGGTATTCATAAAAATTGAAATATCTTTCTAACTTCGCATTTTTTTTCGAATGTTGTTAAATTGAATTTAGTTATAGGTATAGATCTTTGAAATTAACCCACTATAATATAAAAATGAGTTATAATAAGCGAAAAACCGAAATTGAATAACGGTATTTTGTATGGAGCGAATAACGGTATCCGATCCCTGCCAAGTTTGGAGGCCGTCCGGAGAAAAAAATATGTGAATGAAAAATAAAGCGATTGCTTTTTTAATAATATTATTTTGGGATACGTCCGGGGGAAAAATGCGATTTACGCCAAATGTCCATGTTTTTTAAGACTGTCCGGGTTCGGCGAATTTGGACATGGCAGCCTTAAGTCCACCTCATATGGAAGACCTAGCGAGTGGTCTAGTACCGTCTACTTTGCCCTGAACCACCAGGCGCTTAATGGACAAAACTCCACGTCTTGACACGTGGCCGAAAAAGGTGAGGATTCGACACTTCACTACTTAAAGAATAAGATTGTGATTATATTAAGTTTTAATTAATAGCATTTTTTATATCGTTAAATAAATTTGGATTTCATGATGACCAGCTAATTGTGTAGAACTTTTATTTCTATTATTAATCTCTAATTTATAAATCAAAACATGGATGGTTCATATGTACATACCTTGTTGAAATCATTAAGACTGTCGCTCATAATACGCTTGCAGATCAATTCTTCCTGCGGATCGGCTGGATTTGCGCATTCTTCGTTGAACTGAAATAATTAGGAAAATGCTGTAATTCTTATAATATTTATATTTTCGGTCTCCAGTGGACTTAATGGATTTTGTTAAGACTGCACCGAGCGTTAGCGACTGAACCATAGAGCGCGGGGAATACGTATTTAGATCGGCGCGCGGCCGCCATAGTAAAAATGTATGGAAAATTAAAGCACTTATAATGTAAATCCGTAATTGGCCAATGTTAAACAAATATGTATCTGTTTAAAAAAATATTGTAATTTGTGCTGTGGATTTTGTATCAATAAATAAATAAATAAATCTGGACAAAACAAACAATAATTGAAATATTTGATGCGGACAAATTGTAATGTAAACATTCATCTTTTTTTTTGAACTGGAAATCAGAATAGATTTCCATTGTTAAAGTATAAAAAAACACTTAACGCCTGCTTACGATTTTACAGTTTTCGTCCAACTTTACTTAGTTTTCTAAGGTAAAATATTAATAACCTTATAATTTTTCCACGGAGAAGTTGTTAACACATTCTTCGAAGTGCTAAATATATATTTTAGAAATGGATTAAACAACTAGTGTTGACGTTGTCTACTTAACGGCAACTGCCTATTTTTTACATTCGCTCGGCGCAGACTTAAGTTTAGTTGGACTGTTGGCTGATCACAATCACAACTAACTGACATAACCAGCGGGGCTAGCAAATTGACTTCACTTGTCGCGCGACTTAGTACACTTGTCTCTTGCACGCTCGAAGTGAGAAAAAGAGAGATGTACTGTGGCGGCCACTAGAAGCCGTAGTGTGCGGAGAGCGTTAGCGTCACCTGTATTGCTCTCACTGTATTCAGATCAAAATGACAGGTAGTATATGTCATGCGATAAAGAGGCGCGTGTCACTGTTGTGTTACTAATATTTTTTATGGGTCTATGACCTGAAATAAAAGTTTCTATTCAATTCTATGCTAGACGTGCAGCACTAGAAGACCAATGATTGCTGCCCAGTATTCGCGGATAATATTCGCCTGTAATATAACAGTTTGTTATATGGGATTTAATGTTACATTAATGGCGAATGCTGCCGGCTCGCAGTGAGGCAGCACCCTAAAGGGATATGTTTATTTATAAAATGGGTAGTTTGCACAAATGTAACTTCGACCGAGAAACATTGTGTTTTCTCAGATATCCTTTGACAACGGTAACTGAAAAGTTACTGAAACGTAAGGGAGATATAATCCGTTTTAATATTTTTTTTTAAATATGTTTACACTTCTACAAAATCCGGTTATGGAGTAGGAATTTTATTTAATGGCTTTTTGTGAGAGTCAAAATGGCGGTTGTGCCGTCAAGAATTTGTAAAACAACTATACCATAAATATTACTAATTAGCGCATTAGAAAAAAAAATTATCGCTCCGTACATAAAGTTATAACTAACAATGTGAAGATGCACCATTCTGACTGTCAGGATGGCGGGTTTACCATGAAGCTATTTGTTATTGACAAATGTTACTCTAAAAAAATTACTAATAAAACAACTTACAAACTGATCCAATACGGTTATCTCGTCATCCAAAGCCTTTTTGGGTACCGCGTCCAAGCTGTAGAGGTCATCCTGGTCGTATTCCCATTTGCGTTGCAGCTTCATATCTGTATAACAACCCATGATGTTAGAGTAAGATGCAATACATCTGTGACGTCATGAGTAGGGCTGCCATCTCTAAATTCGCCGAACCCGGACAAACACTTAAAAAACCCGGACACTTTTTGATACCCCCCCATCCATTTATCCTAAATTATGCCTATGTGGCTTCATAAGTAGGATAACCAATATTAATATAGGTAGATAGTGGGACTCGAGAGAATTTTATAAAAAATCACTCCAAATATTAGGTATAAAAAGTTATACTTACGTTTGATGACTTGTTTGTCTGCAAAAAACAATGTTGCATTAATATTTTCACGTATAATTGACAATTCCTCCTAATTTAAACATGGTAATTTGAAAGTGGATCTGTTTCCTTTTGTACCGAAAATGAAACCATCCCCTCACTGATCCTCCTTAATTAATGTGAATTTATAAAATACCAGGAAACTCGTAGCTAAATTGAGTCAAAAGCGATAAAAATACCGCTTTTTGGACGAGGTTCAACCATATTTTTTATTATCAGGATGTGTGTAGCTATTACCGTTCCTAATATACAACCCTGTAACAGACAGACCGACAGCGGAGGTAATAGGGTCCATCGTCCCTTGGGTTGGGTACGGAATACAAAAAAGAAGATTGACAAAACGTTACTCACCTGTAAGAGGTTTATTCTTTTTCGCTTTCGGCAGTTTTGGCACGGGCGGGATTACATTGGGCGCCGGTACAGCCACTGTAGCTTTGTTAATTACTTTAGGTGCGGCTACAACCCCTACTGCATTAATCTTAGCATCCATTGGTTTAACTTCAGGTTTGGCTTCATCTGCTGCGGCTGCATTTTGAGAATTATTTTCCGTCGCAGTTCCTTCTTGTTTTATCACTGGAACAGAAAAAAGGAGCAACACTTGTTAGGCGATTTTGACTTGTATAAAAAAAACACGCCCTGTACAGCAAACTGAAGCGCTTGACGGCGCAGATATTCTTAGCGCCCATAGAGGGCGTGCTTTGTATAGTTTTATTTCATTAACCTTTTTACCACCACAGTCGTCATATGAGTCATCACGACATCGGAAAATTGTGTCACTGGCACCAACATCACTTAATGACGTCAAAATGATCAAATACCATTCAAACAGCTATCAAATAAGTGTACTTTAACCCTTCTCTGTGGGTTTAGGAACAGTCCTTTACTTTTTTTGCTGAAGCCCCAAAGTTATAGTGTACCTGCTACTTCACCGCTTGGTGTTGAAAAGGTTAAAAATGGTACTGCGTATAGACTTACAGTGAAAAAGCAATTCTTGAGAACCCCCTCCTCGGTTTATAGGTCGACTGAACAGTGCCACCTTTAAGTTACATGCATTGCTTCTATGAATAATCTGGTTCAGGCTTATCCACCATACTGATAAGATACCTCGACTTACCTTAGAGGAAGATAAAACTGGAACTGCTGCTCAGGAGGCTGACTTAACATACTCCATTCTCGCATTTTTTTCCATATTTACTGGACCGTAAATGAATCAGAATAACTGACATAGCTCGAAGAATGGAAAACTTATGGCGTCGAGCAGGTCACACTGCTCGTACAACAGACGGCCACGGGGGTCAACGAGTAAGCGTAACGTCCTCGCACCAGAAATCACAGCGTGGAGTCCCATAAAGTATACTGATAACCTGATGAAAGTAGCTGAAGCCCGTTAGATGCGAACGGCGCAGGACCGGTCATGCTGGCGTTTTTTGGGCAAAGCCCAGCAGTGGACGTATTTTGGCTGATGATGAATGGAGTTCAATCAGTCTTTGTACCTCTTGTGAATCTTGTTTCATCCAAGAAATTCGTTGAAGCAAAATAATTTTCGTTGAAAAACAAGACCTCGTTTACCATCAACGTAAATATTTTTTGTCATTTTCGTAGTTATGCATTTCTATGTTATGTTGATTATGCATTCGTTAGACTTTTGCGGAATTCCAAATCACTGGATGAGTTTCTTTGCTTTTCCGCTAAGGAGCTGTCCTCACATGTGTATATTTTCATAGTCTTCTTCACCACAAGTGAGTAAATACAACATACGAATGAGTATAATCGTCTTCACGAGTTTTGCATTTCTACGAGATCTATCATCAGATGCTAGTAATTCCGCCACACGCCCCAAAAGTTTCTTGTCACCCAATCGTAGAGCTTCCTTGCTGGAGGCCCGGGGTAGCTAAGTATTACCAGCTACGCCTGTTTTGATGGCTCCACATGCTACAACGGATGCTATCTGACCGCCATCATTAGTCTTGCGTTCGTTTGGTTAAACGCAGTTGATTCAAGGGTGAAGCGGGCGGTGACGTTGGCCAATCTGTAGAATTGATTCGCGTCTGTCGGTTTTTTCCGGCATTACGGTGCCCTTTGCGATACTGGAATGAGCTGTCTCAGGGTATAATGGTACAATCCCGAAGAGTGAAGTAACTCTGAAGTGTTCCGCACTATGGATCATGGCGCTGATTTGTTGCCCGACAAAGCCATGCAGCCTTTCTGCAGAGCATCTGAATTGACGTCGAACAGATATACCTATTTACAGGCTGTTGAATCTGGCCCTGACTTTTCACGATTGGATTTTAATAATCCTTGACGTTTTGACGGACGAATTCTTCAATTTGCTTCCTGTATAAGTAAGAATACTTCGTCCCGAGTCGCTCGAGGAGATATATTACGCGCAAATAGGAGCCCCGCGAAAGGGAGGATTCTTTGACTTTTGTCAGACAATGTACCAAATAATTCAAGTAGTAAAAATAACTTTTATATTTCTACTCTGCTGATGCTGGGATTTTTCGCTGAACTCGGGTTGTAGTTTGAAGACTTCTATTAATGTGATACTGACAGCGTGCTCCTCCTCCCACAAATTCGAAGCGGAACGAAAATACAAGTACCGTTGAGTACGATTGCGTGGTCAAAAGCTGTTTATAGAATGATCATGGTACTTACCTGAACCAAACATTGTAACTATTCCGGTATTGTTTTTTTTTGCCGTCATGGGGCACATCAAGTACCTATTTTGATTTAAAGCATTTCGTTCCGATCTCCGATGTATTCAGCCACAAGTGAATCATTGTCCTTGGATTGACCATATCTTGTTTAGTAGAAATAGCTTAAAACTGCTCTCAGGTTGCGATGTGGTCCCGTTTCATCTACGTAAATCGTTTTATTTTTGATGAAAAAAGATCCTTCGCCATTGTGCGATGATTGTGGTTCTACATTATATTGATGGAATCGGAACGATTCGGTGAGAACTAGTACATTATTGTCGACGCGAAGGAAGTAAGCAATTGCTGGCTGAGTAGACGACCTTGGGCAGTCCGTTTAATACGAAGCCAGCATTTGCCCTTCCGCCTAAGGCATAACATAGTGTTTTTCTCAAAAGTGGTGCAAGAAAACAAAATAAGTAGGTACAGATAAGTTTTATTAGTCACTATAATATGTCAAAACTAAATTATTGCATTGCCGCCTATTATTTAAATAAGAAATTGGAAATGTATTTTTTTTCCGAAAACAAAACGCCATAATCTATTTGAGCCAACTAAAAAGTCGCGATAAGTCGTAGCTACTGATCTTCCGTTTTGGCTGTTTAGGGCCTATGCCTTATTTTTTATAGGGCCGTTTTTTTTTTTTTTTTTGTACCTCGACAAATAAAGGAATTTGATATAACCTTATTGTCGAGTTTTTATCAATTAAGTCCACATTCCCGACTATTTTTGAGAAAAATAAATTTTAATAATGTTTCATTTCAAGTTGGCCTTGTGAAGAGCATTATGGCTTTGCCTATAGCGAATGAAGCTGAAATTCTGTACAATCTAGCCGACTAAGCGTTAGTTGCTCCCTAGTAGTGAATTATTGTAAATTGATTTTACAGGGCGATGTGGTCGCTAAGCGACAAAGCCCTTCTATTAAGATAAAATATAAGTTCGGGAAAGATACATACAGATTTTCTATTTCATCAACACAATTCACAATATTACAAGCTGTAAGATATGAACCGGGAAGACAATCAAATTAACGATGATACAAAGTAAGCAAATGAAGCAAAACTTTAAATTACAATCTTTATTTAACAACTGTTCCCCTTATTATTTAGTGACATTTCATGAGTACATACCACAATAACTGATCTGATCACGGCTGATTAAAATTTTGTGTTTAGAGAAAAAATATCTTTACTCGTTTGGATAACAATGATCTATCAGCAAATTTTTACTAAATTTTTAACACGAGATGTTGATAGTGATAAAATTCAATATTTCCAAAAGTTTTTTAACACTATTCAGCATGTCCTTATTGTGGGTTTGGTTATGTTTGGGGCTTTGCATGCCCACCTCGTGCTTCCGTAGATAAAGTAACTATAACGACTACATCGTATCACATCACAGCACGACGTGTGTTTCTTCAAACACAAAATTCGCTAAGGACTACTGTGTTGTACTGCGGGTTTTGCTGAAGTTGAAATTGCCAGTCTTATGATAACAAGATAGTGTCAGCAAACTGTTCTCTTTTCTTTAGAGCCTTTTTCTTTAGCTTCCTATATCCACGTGTAGCCCTCATTGATAGGAAATCTCTCTGTGTACCATTCCACGATAGCTTTGCGATCCTTTTGCAACTATTTCCCGAGTAAATCATTAAAATGCTCCAAGACGATTTTATTAATTTGCTTGAAAATGAACTTTTCGAGGCCGGGATCGCGTCGACACCGACACCTCGACATGGTCGATTTTAAAAGCCTGTTTGTTGCTTACATCTGGAAGTAGAACCGTTTTATTTTCATTCCAGATAATCAAGTATTTGACATCGATCGCGCCTTATTTTATTTTAAGTGACAATAAGGCCAAACCTGTTCAAGTTCCATGACTTCTTTTATGAGAAGATGTATCAAATCTGCGTTCATTCCGGTCTCTATCTATCAAACGGAGATTCGTTTGATGATACGGGTTTTGACATGTACTTTCAACAGATATTAAAGGATATGGCCTTGTTTGATCTATTGCATCTCTGATTCGCCATGTTTGTCTCTTCATATAATGTTTCTGCTTTGTAGATTTCATATCGCCTGGCACTAACTCATCCGTCATGACAAATTCTGTTATTGGTTTTTTAAACTGACAATCGTCTTTAGGAGTTGGTCTCGAGTCAGTCATATCTGGATCTCGTTTTATATTCTCATTGGTATTTCCTAATCTACCTAAATCTATATGTGACACACCTGTTGAACTAACTAAATTAAACACTTCACTTGTTATGTTTTCTACCCTAAATTTTCCAGTATTATTCGTGGATTTAGCGGGATCTGCGGATTGGAGAACGTCGCCGGCGCTGTTCCGAGCCATGATCTGGGGACAAAGTTGTTACACCGATGAAAATACGGTTCCAAAGTTAATCAAATACCGCAAAAATACAATAAAATAATCTTCGTTTTTTAGTAAGATTAACTTTTGGTGATTAACCTTAAGTTATTCCAAATAATAGCGTGCGTGGGGTAAAACGTAGGTTGAGGTAACCTTATCCAAGCGTCTTTATTTATTTTTTTAGTAGGTACTCATCTTCTCTTCTTATCTTATCTTATTGTGGGGGTCCTTACGGATACACTTCGACCCAATGGGATCTTTCGTGTAGTTACCCCTTGTTGCACCTACTCAAGGGATTGTTCCACCACCTCCATATATCGGATGATGGAACCAGTTGGTAGTGCCTTCGGTTCTGGGTAACCAATACCGAATTCCTTCATTCTAAGTCTGGCGAGGGCATGACATCCACACAGTATGTGCTTCATTGTCTCTGCCTCCTCGCCACACATTCTACAATCTGTATTGTCAGACAGTCCCAACTTGGCCAAGTCTTTTGACCCCAAAGTGACCAGTAAACACCCCCGTTATAATTCGGAGCTGTCTTTTGCTGTATTTCCATAAGTTCTTGGTCCAGCCTGATTCTATACTTACCATGAATAGCTTTGAGTGCCTCAAGCCTGCCATTTTCCTCCACTCTTGTTGGTGCTGGTTTTTGGCATAGTCTTTGATGGCTGTTGCTATGGTTCCCTGCGAGAGGACCCACACATGGTTCAGGTCCTATGAAACTTATCGCCAAGATAGGATTGGCGTAAAGATAGGAACATTGTTGAGTTCCTCCATCGTCTCTTACTAATCTGCGAATGGAAAGTCTTGAAAATTACATTTTTTTTTTTATCATTATTGCGAGTAATGACGTAGACAATCCAATCTCTGTTTAAACTTACCATCGCTATATTCTACGGTAACGACGTCGTATTTCAGCTCTATAAGGATGACATCATCTTCACAGTCATCTAAAGCAAAGGTACATGTAAATGTATATCGTCCTCAATGGTGTTTTATAAGAAGATACGTTATACACTAGCATGACAGCTGCACTATTTAATTCCTAAATCACAAAACACCCAAATCGTCATAGATTTACCAATAAAATTTGAGGACTTCCTTCGATTCCTCATGAAAATCGTCACCAGATCTTCACAAGTATTTTATGGGACCGAACAAAAAAATAATTTTCCAAATCGGGCAACAATAAATGATGTAGTTGAGTCGTTTGTGAAGTCGGTTGAAAAGTGGTCCTGCCCCAATAGTAAAAGCATGATAATGAAATATCCATCAATATTTACCCTTAGTAGGAGGGCCAGTCAATTTGAAATACTTCCCATCTTTGATATCTTTAATGACATTAATGACAACAGCTGAAGTGCGAAAACTTTCGCAGAAGCCACTCCAGCACAGGATTGCCAGGTGGTCTATCGCATGTGCAATGCCTGTCCCAATACTTTAAAATCGTAAGGGATTCCGGGACCAGTCTACCACAGAGTTTAACGAAGGGTTCAGTTACGTTTCTTGTCCAAAAGTCACAAAAAATTCTGTAACTGCTCTTTAAAACCTCGTATCTAGTTAGTAAATTGATACTGGGACACGAGCTTTGTCTCCAGTAGGTATTTGATACTTAGTGAGTTTAAGTTGTCAACAGAAGATAATCTCTGTTTACAGTATGATGGTCTCTCATACTCTTCGGTTGACCTAGACAGGGAAGTCGCGTAGCTTTGATCTCCCAATTATCTTGGGTATGGCCACCAGCTCTTCTGATTTTTATTCTCACTTGATCCAACTGCTATCCTCATCATATAGAATAATTTCCCTGATTTTCCTTTCTGCCACTAAGAGCAGAGCTTTTCCTTTAGAATCGGTGTCGAAAATTCCTACCCATACATCTGGAATGGCTTATTTTTAGACAAGAGTTTTGGCAGGTCTGCCTGCTGATCAACTTCGGACACAAAAACTCTAGTGCTTGCAGAACATCGTAGAGTATCTGTCAATCTCCTTCACCCTGTTGTTGTTGGTGTTAGTAGTAGGATGCATTGGACCTGGGTTGCATAATATGAAACCCAGGCACTTCAATTAGTCTACGCCTTTTTAGGTGTTGTTCTTACTGTGAAACCATCAATCTTTGCTCTGATTTCTTTGTTGCCTATCATCAGAAGACATTCCGTTTTCTGGTGATTGATTCTAAGACTGGTTTTCTTTCCCTCCTGTAATATGAGTAGAGTACTATACCGTGGTCCCCTTTCCTTTCTGCCAGTAGCACTAGATTGCGTCCTTGTCATTCATTCAGCTCAACACCTTCATTATATTCTAAGCCAATTCATATAGTGTATTACCGAGTACCAAGTTGAACAACATTGACGATAATGAGGCAAGTGAGTATTTGTGACCAGTTCGAATCTCTTAATCTCACCTGATCTCCTTTATTCATCGTTTTTCACGGATATGGAGGAAAAGAATCGTAAAATCCGAATAATAAAGAACCCTTTTCCAAATTAAGAATACAATGGTTCACAGCTGGACAATCGCTCGATGAACGCTATTCCAATCTAGTTCGGCTGTTTTTCTTAAGCTATCTCTTTACCGCGCCACATGGTTAAAAAATAAGATCCCGCTGTAGATCTTATAAGTCCCAAGCCGATTTTCGCATTATTACGTTTGGAGTTTAATTTACATTGACGAGAGTTCAAATCTCGATTTAAATGTGTTCCGGCCCGGTACGGATTTCTTAGCCGGGAGCCCGGGACTAACCAGGCTATATTTATTTCTTGTAGAGGTCGGATCACTCCGAGTCCCAAGGATGTGTTATCTGATTCAGACGATGACATCACGGAAACCATCCGAGCAACTCATTTGAAGACTCGTCCGCGTAAACCTCGCCGGCAGGGTTTACCGCTTACATAGTTTGCGTGTTCTCTCTTAATCCGAATCTTTCTCTCGCATACCCTAAATTAGGTTTGCCCAGTTCAACCCATCTCGATACACAGAATACGCTTGCGCATTTGCATCCCTCATCACTCCTGTGACGCGGAGACATTCCTGTTAGTGGGCTTGTACTCCAACACAGAGTTTGACTCACTGGTGGAGAAATAAGAGCCCCAATTTTAATCTTTTAAGTACGAAGGAATGTGACTTCAGCCCTTTTCTAAAAGCAGGACGATATTAGAGGTGGCAAGGCACGGCGACAAAAAAAATATATTTAATGGTCTTCCAATAATTGTACCGGGTTGGTACTGGGTGAGTGGCGAACTGCCGACCAGGCCCTGAGCGCCCGCCTGCTCCACTAGAGCAATCCTGCACGTCACGTGTGAGGAAATAGACCCCTAAACGTGCTTAGGGGTGCATCTGCCTACCAGCCTAGGCGAGCTCCGAGAGAGTCCCGATGCGAAGACCAATGCGGTACTGCATCGACTTTACCAAAATGTCTGGTGCGCCCCGGATGTGTCCCAGGTACATTACTCTACGAAGGCTGAGAATATCGTAGAGTAAGCGAGGTCCGGAATCATTCTAAGAGTCGTGAAGTTGAGAGTCTCATGACGCGTCATGACGTGAGTATTCATTCCTTCATGCTGAGATAACGAATTTTGGCATGGTTCATCATTTCTGCGGTCAGCTACCTGAAATCTCAAACACGCGTAACTGAGCTTGAAATGTGACCTAGTTTAGCTCTGTTACTATCCTTTTCATCTTTTGAAGGCTCTTTAAATTTTCGCATTCAGACGCTAAGCTCCAAGCCAAATGCATGTACCCCCACTGTTGTACAGTAAAATAACGCCTTGGTCTATATCCCAGAGGGTATAGTTTCATCGACATTAGCAACCGCCTTTCAAGCGCAGCGGGTTAATATTAATTATCTTAATTTATAAGATTGGCTTGACTTGTTCGAGTTTGAGATTAATGGTTCACGTGCACTCATTGGTGCTTGAATTGAGAATTATCAAGAATCTCTCGATTTTTCTTGTACTCTTACTTCCACAGCAACTTTTGGCGACGTATAGCGATTGCAAATTTTGATTACTGCAGTCCAAAATGTCTCTAGCTCTAAAGTTTAATCTTTCATTAACCGGTTTGCGGTTAATGAAAGATTAAAATTTAAAGTCGATTCGTTAGATACCCCGCCGTATAAGATAAGCATCATCTCTGATCAGATCATGTCACTGAGAGGTTGTCTAGAAGCTTCTTCGGGGCTCTATATAATAAGAACCAACTAGTTAGGAAGGTTGCCGATTATGTTTATATTAAAAGTTGCGGCCACAGGATAAAATTCTACCTAAGCCTCGCCTCAAAACGATTTTATTGCTGTGTGCAAATAGCCTGCGGGTCGTGGCAACACGAGCCCCAGACGCGCGTTGATCCCCTGTCGGACCAGCTACGATTTGCGTGATCGTGAGTGCCAAGTTTGCCAAAACAAATGTGGAAGGTGAATCCGGGAGACCTGGTGCTAGAGAAGTGCCGTTCTCGAAAATGTTTCCTGATTTGTATGGGAAATGCTCTCGAGAGCGTTCTTCCCCCATACAAATCATGAAACGTTCTCGAACACAGCACATCTCTACCTGGTGCTCTGTGATGTGCAGGTAGCGCGTAGCACGGCTAGCTTAGTGATCCCGTCTAGCTTTTTTATTGAACGACACTTTTGACCATCACGACTAGCGTCATCTGTACTCCCTTCGATGAGAAATCCTAACACCACACCTCACGTATTTTGCGTGGTATCGTTAGCTTTCTACAACAAAATTCAATGAAACTGCTGTTGGGTTAACTGATTTTCTGCCAGTCTTCTCAACTGGGCGAGGATGGAAGCATCGATGGCATCGATTCAAACCCTGTTTTAGTGTTTGAATCTTGGATCATGGGAACCACGGTGTCGTCGAAGATGGTTCTTGTACATGAGGAAAGCAATCCCGACAGGACCAATGCTGTCAGTTTCAGCGTCCGGGTCTCGAGATTAGGATAGATAAAACATGTTTTATCAATTTTATCATATACATATTATACATTTTGTGTGTACGGTGACGGTGCTACGGCAACAAGGAGGAAAGGACGCTCGAAAAATTTCATAAGTACTTATGCCTAGATTAAAGTTACGGATTATTTTATAACCTTAAATAATTAAAGTTGGTTCAGGACAAGGCACTACAAGGAGGTCACATCACAACTCACTGACATTGTTAACTGGACTGGAAATACCGTTGTTCTACAGGTTTTAATATTTTTTAAGATGCGAAATCCTACAGAATAAATAGATAGTCTAGTTTACAATGAAAACGTGATATTTTGCGGTTTTATTTTTGTAATACGTAACGTAAGTGACTTAGATTTGTTGCCATACCGTACCAGGACCGTTTGGCCACACGGTAAACGTGCGTCCTGATGTCCGGCCGTTTATATACTTGTGACAGTTGTGACCTAACTGCAGAAGCACAATACAGACCGCATTTATTGTGAAGAAATCGTAAAATAAATATTATGACTTGTTTAGTCATGAAACAGAGCGGTCTCGTTAGTTTAAACCGGAAACCGGATTTCCACATGCAGTTTACGTATATTGAGTAGGTGAAACTAGACCCCACGTTTCAACTAGCGCCTACATGACACGTGTAACGTTTATAAGCGATTTCTGCATTGTGTTATTTTTGCTTGTAATGGCCACCAATGGCTAAAATTCCAGTTACCTATAGAAGAAATACGAATTAAAGATCACTCACCTGGATTAGACTCGTTCAACTTCCGCTGTTCATGCATAACGTCATATTCTTTCGTACTCTTCTCTCGAATCTGCTGGAGCAACACCTTATCACCACTCACAGGAAACTTAACTCTATACCTCTTGATAACCTCATCCATATCCGAGCTCAGTTCCTCCCCCAGCAAAACGTCAATACGGGCTTTGATGCACATTTTCAATTGTTTAAAAATAAAGGCATTAAGCATCGAACTGAATTGAGCTTTCCCTTTTAATCCAAGCATCTTTTTGGCGATCATCGCCGTAGCTTGGCCGCGGATGCAGGAATCCCTGTTTATCATAGTAGTCAGCGTTTGTGGCTTCTTTGCCAGATCAACTAGTGGCCCGACAGATTTTTGGGGCGGGAACCGACGGTCCTCTTTGGATGGATACGGATATTTCCTTTCGTCTCTCATCGCAGGTTTCTTTTGCACATCCGGCATGTAGCCTTGATTTTGTTCGCGTCTGTATTCTGCTTTTTTGGGCTCAGGGTAGTCGTTAGCAATCTGTCTCCAGTAGTCCGGTTTTTCGCGAGCGTCGCCTGGTAGATCTTGAGGTGGGTTCCGTCTGTCTTCGCGATAATCTCTCCCTTGAGGCGCGTTGTTAGATCTAGAACGATCCCGCCTTGGAGGTTCGTCACGTCTCGAAGTTCTGTTTGAAGAAACAACGGGACGACCGGCATCCGGGCCGGCAGGCTCTCTGCTCCATTTTCGGGCGCTGTCCATGTCATTCTGAGGACGCCTGGGAGCGTCTCTGTCGTCACGAGGGCGTCTGGGAGGTTCCCTCTCCCTATTATCTTGAGGACGCCTGGGGACGTCCCTTTCATGAGGACGCCTAGGAGCGTCCCTGTCATTTTGAGGGCGTCTGGGAACGTCCCTATCATTTTGAGGACGTCTGGGAGCGTCACTATCATTGTGCGGTCGTCTGGGACCATCTCTATCGTCTTGAGGACGACGATCATTCCAATCGGCATCTCGCTGTCTAGGTCTAGACTCATGTACAATGGGACCACGTTCGTAAAATTGATCCATTTGTTTCTCTGGTTGGCGGTCGAACCATTCTGGGCCGTCTCTCTCGGGAGCGTGCGAGTATTCCCCCTCCCACCGAGACACAGGTTCATTGCTCCCCTGCATGGGTTGATCACGCCAATTTTGTTTAGGTTGAGTCTCCCACACCTTATCGGTTACAGGTTCCCAATTCTGATTTTTGGCGTTGCCCCACTCGCGGTCGCGCTCGACGCGAGGTCTCGGATCATCCCAGCGGTTATCCCATTCCGGTTCCGGTGCTCGATAATCAGGTTTAGGCTCTCGGGGTTGGTATTGGTTTTGGTCCCGAGTGAACTGCTCGGGTTGACGGAACGGAGGGCGAGGGCCTTGATTCATGTCCTGGGGCCATTGTTGGCGAGGTGGCGATGGCTCCCTCCGCATTGCTGCTTCTTTCTCGTTCCATCTGGATCCTCGTTTCTTGGGTACAGCTGGTCTCTCAGGAGAATGATGGCGTTTCCTGTCTGGGTGTCGGTAGTTATCGGAGCCTTGGTCTCTCCCGGATCTGTCCCAAGCGCCTGGCTCCTGTTCTCTAGGCCCATTGCCTGGTGGGTAACTTTCGCCTTGAAACCCGGAGTACCCGCGTTCACTTTCAGCAGGAACGACGGGTTCCATATAATGCGCCGCCTGTGGAGCGCCGCCATAGCCCCCATAAGCTAAATTCTGTGGACAAAGTTGTTAGAAATAGGAATAAATATGTGGCCATGTTTATTCACTGGCCTAATATAATGAAGAAAAATCTTCTTCGTTTATTTGGAGTGTGTAATGGAGTGTCGCTGGTACACAGTGGCAGAGGTCTTGAGGCAGGATCCTTGAATGGTTAGTTTACCATTCATCATTTTGGAAAATTAGGCATGTCAGCCCTGTAGATTTTATAGTGTTACATGCAAATAAGAATTTATCGATATAAGCGAGAATGATTTCCTTCGGGAAGATTATAAGTAAGAACACAGAAATTAACGTGTATGAGGGAATCCTTAGAACTATAATCTAAATAAATTAAATTCGTAGTTCATTAGATATTCTACACTTACTTGGATTTGTTACAGTGTTCTTAAATTGGTCTTCTCTCTATTGAGGGTTTAATTCTGCCGTGCGGAGGTGAAAAGCGATATCTTTGTATGGGTTTCAAAGTAAGATGAGGTTTTTTACCGTACATGGCAGAAATGTAAGAATGTGTTCTGAATCAGAACAAATTCGACAGCGCTTTAGTGATAATCACTCCCGCTATGGGATTGACACATTCAATACACCCGTTCATGTTTATACAAGTTTTTTCTTAAAAACTTGTTTTCTCTTCTTTCGTATGTGATATGCAATACCTGATATGGTTTTGCGTTGTTGCCTCTCGAGTGTCCTATTTAAAACCACAGACGAAAATATCGAAAGGGAATCAGCTCAGAACCCACATTGGAATTCCTAGTTGTATTGCTCTCCTCATACTCCACAAAATCTTAGAGTTAGGGAGCCTAAAAGGTTTTCACTACAGATGTGTGAATAGAATGAGATGCCTGCAATTGCAATGGAACTACTAACTCGTTCTAAAACTGGCAATACTTTGTAGAGCATTCCTGGAAGACTCCAATAATAAATATTATGTGTATTCGTACACTAATATTTATGCATGAACAATTGCAGAACTCTCTCTCGCTTAATTTTACCGAAAGCCGAGCGTAACCAGTCGGAACCATGAAATTTGATAGATCCCAAACTTAAGAGGTTATTTAAAGCCACAAGTTTCGTGACTCTTAGATAAATGTGACCCATAGATCAACCTCAAAAGAGAAACTGGCAGGTAGTGAGGTAAATAGATCATCTCGGGCGAGTCCGGTACAGGCTAAGCGCGAGGTTGAGGCGTTTATATTGAGATTCAGAAGTCTTCCGAACGTAGAAGTATAAAGGCGGTTTCCGTGAAGTGTTTCTGAATAAATAGAGATACCACATTACCCAGCATTTTCCAGAAGGCTGAGTGTTTCGTAAGTTTTCTTTACGAAAAAAAGGGAGTTTTATGAATCTGTTTGCTCAGGTTTCAGAGTAGTTTCAATCAGTAGCAGGCGCGTCGGATGAAGTGGAATTCAAGTTGCCCCAAAATTAGGGGGACAAATTTATGCAACACTATTATTGTCTGTGGTTTCATGGCAAACGTAAGTAGTTAATTTGACAACCTGCTCATTATCCGAATAACAGCGAAAATTCATGTAACAGTAGTCTCCATTACACACTCCTCCATTAAAATATTCAACAGTATGCAAATTATGGTTCCATACTCAATGGAACATTGATCCCAATAGGGGTATAGTTGCAATAATGAAGTAATTTACAATAAAATTGTTCTTTTCCAGTGCGAGGTTACTGGCATTTGGCCAGCCCATCCGCACCATCAGATTTCACTTATAATAGTTGACACTGTAGACAAAACAGACTGTAACCTAGGCAACTCTGTAGAGTTGTAGTTGTAGATGACTCTACTGGACGAGTAAACGAGCTACGCCAAAAAAATATATGTAAATCGTTAGGAAAGCCATTTAGAACAAGGTAGGTACATCGTTTTGACCTCAGCTACAATGGCCCACATTGGAGGTGCCGAATTGGCCAGACCAGGTGTTTTAAAAGGTGCAGTGAGACCGCACCTGGAAAAAGGCAAGTTACGGTACTGCCATCTGGTGAAATCGTATTTTCTCCAGGACGATGGCAATCACGTAGGTGGGACAAACCTGACCTAGATGGCTACTCCTAGTAGTTTCGATTTAATGCTAAAACAGGATCGAGATCCCATGACAACTATATTGAATCTTAGGACTCTTTCAGGGACGGGCGACGCGATGGGTGCAGCGTTGGGGGTCGCGATGCATCGAATTAAACCTATGATAGCGTTTCTTGAGAAGCCCTGTACGCAGTTGTTACTGCATTCATCGCCGCGAGCGTCTCAGTAAACGATGTATACGTATGGGTAAACGAGATCATACGTTCATCATCTGGAAGGTTGCGTTTGTGCCCGAGCCGCCGCGAGTCTCCACCACCACGCTCACCCGCGCCGCGGCGGTATCGCACGCACCACGGCGGTATCGCACGCACCACGGCGGTATCGCACGCACCACGGCGGTATCGCACGCACCACGGCGGTATCGTACGCACCACGGCGCTTCAATCATTGGCTCGCCATAAATGCTTTTAATTGCTAGTTGCGTCGCCGGCCCCTGAACGAGTACTAATGCTTCGTTTCCACTTGCTAGCTGAGTCAACGTTTTATTTCGAGCGAATGTTAGGTATTCTGCCCATCGATGTTCGCTCAGAACAGCAAACAATTTTTTTCTTTACAATGCGAAAACGAATACTAGTTTAGAACGAGACATTGCGACGTTTTATTCACGAAATGAATAAACGCATAAGTAACCGCTTCATCGAGTTCCAACGGACAGACATGTTAATTTGCATGTTTTAATTTAACGTAAAGTTGTATTTATATTAGTGTTGGGCAGATGGGAGCTTGTGAGGCATCAAAAAGCAGCACTAGTTATGCTGAAGTAGATTAGACTAATTCTCCCTTCAAAAGCAATTGTAAGTATTAAGAATGTAGCCGGGCTGAATTTTCCCAAAAAAATGTAGTCTAGTTGCAGAAAAATGGGTTTAGACTAGACCAAACAATTTTGTTTTACAAAACGGTAGCTGACTTTGAGTAGAAACTTACCAGGTCCAAGTTCAAATAATAATAGTCAGATCTTTCTTTAAATTTTTATACAGTCGAGTTCATTTACATCTACACGTTTACGAGAACAAAAATATCTGAACACGACTTTATGCTCCTGACAATAGGGTCATGTTCAGGTATATTTGTTCTCGTAAGTGTGTAGATGTAAATGAACTCGACTGTACCACAAATATTTGAATCTGGTCAGTATTGGAGCAGAAATCATGGGAATATGTGAAGTTGATCTGATAATCTGAATCTGAATCTAAAATACTTGTAGGTAAAAACGGCCTAAGCAGCAGTTGTCTCTAACCACCTGCAGTTTAGCGGTTTGAGTGCAACACAACAGCAATAATTGTCCGAATACCTATTTGACGATTCCATCACCATGCTTTTAAGTGTGAATTGCATTAAATGCCATGGAGCACTTGCAATTGCCGTGTTCAACATAAAAAAATAGACTTACTTGCTCAACTGGCACTTGAACCATGTACGGTGTGGGTACGGCCATGTTGTAATTCCACATCATGGGAACATTAGCAGCTATCGGCATGCCACCCATTGGATTATTGGCAGGAGTTGGTTCACTGCTTCGGGCTTCTTGAACGAGACTGGCTGATGCGCGGTACGGTTGATCGCGCTCACCCTGTTAATCAGACAAATGTATTACTGTTATCACTCTAAATTAAGTTATGTGCCATACATCCAAGTAGGACCTGTCTTTTTAAAAACATAATTATGGTAAGCAGTTCTGGGAAATTTTAAAATGGAGTCACTGAACTAAATATACAAAAAAAAAATCTGAACCACGAAATACAATACCGTTTTTCTCCTCCTGTCCTCAATATAAAGTTGATTGCCGTTGAGGATTAGTCCATTGATTTTCCGCACTACAAGTGCTCCATCGTCGTCGTTGGCTAGCCCCACCGTCACTTTCTTGCCCTTTCCCTCGGAAACCAGGTTATCAAGGATGATTTCAGTCAAACCACATTTTTCAGCAAGAATGTTTTTTATGTCCGCGTACCGATACTGCGAAGAAAAAGTAATGATTAATATAACAAAGTCCATTCTAGATTCTGGCATGAGTGGCATGAAATGAAAGTCAAGGCACCCAGCAAATTCGTACAATGAAGTCGCTCTTGCATATTTAATGGGAGTGCGAGATTATACCTTTCAACAAACACCGTTTAAACACATTATCTAGAAATTGTATAAGCAAAACACAATAAGACAAAGATGTATAAGACACTATTATAATACTTACAGAAGCCGGTAGGTTATGTATAGTTAACAACATCTTGTTAGTTGATTGTGTCTATAAGCAGGATTATTAAACTTAACTACTTTGATATCGTAACGTATTTTTAAAGAAATTACTCAATTAAAATTATAAAATCAGCGACATCAACAACGTAGACGTATCACTATCGCCCAATACCGCCATTTGTATTTCATTGACACATGTTTGACAGTAGTAGTACTACAGTCTGTAGTAGATACCCTAGCCCACACTACTCGCGAAGTTGACCGAAGTTTCCCGAGGCGAAGTTGGCCTAAGTATGGGTTTCCGCAGCGAAGTGCCCTCCACACTATCATGTAATCATGTTCGCCCAACTTTGGCTAACTCCGCAAGTAGACAGGCTGAATTTTACAAACTGACAGGACAAGAGACCAGTTGCTTCAGCTAGGTACTCATCCGCTGTTCCGAGCGCCCGCGCGCGACAGCTTCACACACACACGTGGTGCCGAGGTTTATGCTGCGGCTAGCCTACCACCACAACACAGCGACTTACGATCACAGCCTAAGCGCTATTCGAAAACGCGTCGAAGCATCGCCTTTACACGGCAGCGAGGGATAAGCATGTGTCATTGCCTGGACGACAGCCTTACCAAAGAACAGCTCTTGTTCAAGTTATGAGGCAGGAGTAGGGTTGTGTTCATATCCTAGCAGGATATCCTGTCAGGTGGTGGAGGCGCGCTACGTTGGAGTCTCGCCACAAAATGAATTGTAATTAAATTACCTATATTATGTGTTGAGGGTTCCGTCCGACTGACAAGCTGGCGACCTTCATGAAATAATTTTAACTGAAAGGTGTTTTATTCAGGCTTTTCGTGGTTGGCTAAGCATGGAGTTGTGTAACAAATCGCAGAAAAATAATATGATCTAATCGTTTAGTCCTATTCGTAGTTATTATGTATGTTAGTTTTTAAGGTGTAATGTCTGGTGTAATGCTGTCTATGGGCCGCAGTTGCCTGAGAATAAAGAATTTCCATTTAAATTTCAGTAGAGTCTGACCATGATAACTATTCCAAGCAAATGTGGCTGAAGCAAAAGTGCAAGGAATGTAGTGGATCTGATTATGGAAAGAAAAGTGATATTATATCTTAAACTGAAAGATTGCTGGTGTTTCTCACAATTAAAAAGTAATTAAGATTGGTAGGTATATCTTTTTTGTTATATTCGTATATAATATCATATAATAAAATACGTGTTTTCACTGCAAATTTATTATTTCAGTATAATGAGTATTCTTGTTTACAACGAGTATTAACAAATTATTGTGATATTTATGTTGTATCAGGAATTTCTTCTTCCACCTGCAAAAAGTAAAATATATTATAAATGTAGACAATGTTCTATTAATAAATGAAGAAAGAGCTTTACGTTTTAGTCAACAAACTTATTAAATAGTATTTTATACAATTAATTTAAAATGGGATATAGAAACACTTTCACCAGAATGCCTCTGCTATCAGGGTAGAGCTCAAGGAACTGGTGTAGCTGTGTGTCCAGTGCCCAGGTCTCCTAAGATCCTAGGGTCCCTGTCTTAGGGTCTCTGGGGCAAACCTCGATCTGACTGGGCTCTCACTGTGGCCCCATTTTTTTTTGCCCCGTGCCATTCACCAAGCTACGCCATTGGCTCAAACTACCGGTGGTAAGAACCGCAGAAAAGGAACAATACAATACAATACAATACAATAATTCTTTATTGCACACCAACAAGAAAAATGTTACAATTGAAACCTTAATTTATAAATGGTAGACAATAGGCGGTCTTATCGCTAAAGAGCGATCTACCTCATGACATTAAGTTTTAAATCTAGTAAAAATATTATTTCCCCTTACAGTACTTGTGTACGTAGACGTTATACGTGGGTTATACTGAGTCTATACCACAGATATGAAGAAGAAAAACCTGACCAAATACTTGGTGTGCACGAGTCAGTGATCTATACCTACAGGTGCTACTTCGTCTTTTGTGCTACCTTGTTAGGGTTCCGTACTCAAAGGGTAAAAAACGGGACCTATAACAAAAAAACCGTCTGTCTGTCACCGGGCTATCATGAACCGTGATAGCTACACAGTTGATATTTTCACAGATGCTGTTTTTTTGTTGCCGCTGTAACAACAAATACTAAAAACAGAATAAACTTAATATTTAAGTGGGGCTCCCATATCCAACAAACGTGATCGGTTGCGTTAACTTAGCACCTCTTTTGTATGCGGCACCATACATACCAATACCAGGTGCAAACATAACCCGGGCAGTTAAGATGGGAAGTGTTTGTACGGAACCCTCGGAGAGCGAGTCCGACTTGAAAATGGCCGGTTTTATTAATACTGGATCTGGATCTATACAGATGCTATTTCGCTATATACAACTCATTTCAATACATCAATACATCATATATCTATATAAGGAACAGGTGCATAAAATATAATATTTCGAAGAGGAAAAGTATGAGTTTAGTAACCATGTAATCAAATTATACTCCAGTAGCCCGAAGTAAGTCGCTAGCGCGCCTCTTCTTTGGAGCGGCGTCTTCCAATTTCTTTAGTTCTGCTACCATCGCATCGGCTAATTCATAGATAGTTTTTGGAGCTACCTGTGGCAAAGGATGGGCAAAGGAAGGGCTTAGGTTTGATAATAACTAATTACTCAGGTGAAACGATATGAGTAAAATACTCATAAAGAACTCAGCAGTGAACTAAATATTCTTTGCATGAAATTGTATGAAATATAACTGCAGTAGCAGTACGCGTTAGTAAAAGTACTACGCGACTCGGTATGAATAGTCCGAGTCTACCGTCAGTCAAGCGAGTCGTGTCCCTTGATAAAGGTGGCAAAATTAAAATTCTGTCAGGTATCTACATAATATTTTCTCGGTTTCCGCGACTGTCACACATTTAAAGAGCATTTGCCAAATATATGTGTTTCATAGATGTACAAATTATCTTTTAAAATACAAGTTTTCAACACGTGTATTCAGCGTTCTATTAGTGATAACATTTATAAGGTTTTTCAATCTGCCGCCTCTTTCAAGGGACTCCACTCGCTTGACAGTTATGCCAACATAACAAAATGTTACTTAGTACTGAACGCATCCTAAAGCGCTTCACTCATAAAATGAAAAAGCAATTTGTCTATGGTTCAATTCAATTTAGCATCATTCATTAATCATTCCATTCATTCACATTCACAATTTCATTTCACATTTCATTTTCATTCGTCATCGCATCGTGTCATTGCGGTACAGAATTTGCAAATGGTGTTTTATTAATTTAACTTGTAATAAACGTGAATAAGTGCAAATAGTACTGATCGAAGGGTTTATTAAGATATAGAAATGAGTTTTTCGGGAAATATGAGGCGTAATAACAACAAAATGCCCGTCAGAGGAGGAGGAGGCGGCGGCGGCGGTCCCTTGATGACCGACCATTTACATGTACGTATTGATTTACTGTTATTTCTACGTACTCAAGTTTTTTGTTGGTTGAGATATTACCATTTCACTGCCGCTCAAAGAAAGCTCGCCCATCCTTCGAACATGATGAATTCTATTTTTTATGTAGGTTTATGTTAATTTCTGTCCAATGGCCGCCGATGTCTGGCTGGCTGTGGCTACCTACTAAAATTATATGTACATGATATTACATATACGATTAACCTTCCTGCTCATGCCAACTTAGTTGACGCTACAATTGATGCCTAATAGATAGCACAGGTTATACAAGCAATGGTTAAACGGCCTTTCACTTACATGTACATATACATTGTTAGTGACCAAGTTAGTGTTGGTGAATATAGCTCTGGTACTTAGAAAGGAAAATCAAGTGCATTGCCATAAAATTTTAGTATCAGGAGTTCAAATAAAAGGGAAATAAAACAACAGTCACACCACAAACGGGTACAGCAACTCTAACATGCTATGCTGAACTTACTCCCTTGTTATTTTGGAATGGGCTTGAACTCCCAAAACCATCCCCTCTGGCTATGCCCACAAGAAAAATATTTATAAATGAAATGAACAACATATTTGAAAATCTGTAATAGTTATAGAATTTTCAGAATATACATATATTCACGCATATACTGTTATTGTTAAATAGACCTAGCAGGTTTTTTTTGATGGAATTTATCTTTTTTGCGTTTTGTGTATCGAATAAACACACAAATCTATCTAGTCTAGTGTGTTACTCAATATATTTTATGTTATCCTTAATAACTATTAGAAGGCATGTATTGAAAAGGTTTATTAGTACACAAACTCACATTTTTACTTGAATTCTAGTGAAAATCTACTTCTGCTCTGGAAACCCTGGGATGTAATGTGCCATCCCATGTCTAAAACTAAGCTGTAATGCAGTTTTAGGTATATAATAAATAAATAAATATTACGGGACAAACTTACACAAATCAACCTAGTCCCAAACTAAGCAATGCTTGTACTATGGATACTAGACGACGAAAACAAATAGCACAATGTTTGTCATGGTTAGTAGTTTTATAAAAGTATCCCTGTATTCCAATCACAGGATTTAGAATTGGAACTGGAGCTCCTGAAGCGCAAAAGGCAGCTGATCCAGCACCAGCAGAGTGAGATGCTTTACAACCGCGCCCCTGCCAATGATGAGATGGTATGTATCTGATGATAATTTGTGCAATAGATATTACCCACCAACATTAAAGATTTTTATTGAACACTAGCTGTGCCCCGCGGTGTTACCCGCTCATCCCACGGGAACACTCAATTTATTCGGGATGAAAAGTATCCTATGTCCTTCCCCGGGACTGAAACTATCTATATACCAAATTTCATCTAAATCGGTTCAGCGGTTTAAGCGTGAAGAGGTAACAGACAGACACACTTTCGCGTTTATAATATTAGTATGGATAATAACAAAACAGTACATGAAACAAATGCATGTAACCGGAATTTATATAAAGATAAACTGTGTTGCAGTCAGTTGAATCCTTACCATAAGATGAAAAATTTCAGATTATGCAGGACTTCATCCCTATTCATATTTATATAATTAATGGTCTCTGAAAGTACTATTGTTTCTGGTGCTATCTGGCCGAATATGATTTTAATATTTCTAAAATATATTCCTATTATGCCTGTTCTGTTGAACATAGAACTAAAGCCCTGTCTTTCATAATTAGTCTTTAAGATGAGAATGATGAAGAAA
Source organism: Apotomis betuletana (assembly GCA_932273695.1). NCBI lineage: Eukaryota > Metazoa > Arthropoda > Insecta > Lepidoptera > Tortricidae > Apotomis > Apotomis betuletana. Next base: position 6,961,175 of record OW026321.1, on the reverse strand, counting down.
ATAATTATTATATTTTAAACATCATCAAATAAGGGCCAGTTCTTATGTGTCATCTCAAGGCTTTAATTCATTTGATGTCTGTGTTTGTGCTTGAGAAAGAACTGTGACAAACTGAATGAAGCTATTTGTCACAATTACATTGTGAAGTGATTAGGATTTTGTAGATAACTTTGTACTCAAAGTTACTACTGTGCCTCCTGCTATCACAAAAAAGTTTCATCTGATTTATTGTATTAAGCTAAGAATCTGTAGAACTATTTTTATTATTACATTAACATTGTGTCAATCTTCACAATGGATTGTACTGCAAACTGTTTTACATTGTTTTCAGTACTTGTGAACAATATAATAACCATATTAAATATCACTTTTCAGAGATTCAACCAGCCGTCTCAGTCATATAATGATCGGTTCAATGAACCTCAACACTTAAACTTCTCTCATATGTATAATGAGGGTGCTCGTGACGACCGGTCGTTCGGTCTCAAGCGTCGCGCTCAGACTGACTGGTCGAGCGGGCCTGACGATGGCTTCGACGCCCCTAAAAGGTCTAGGCCAGCCCCCTTTGATCACTACCCAGAACAAAATAACACTTTTCAAAGACAGCCGCAACCTTTACTAGGCATGCCAAAACCCCTCATGAATTATCCAATTCAAGGCCAACGAGCCCAACCCTACGTCGGAAAGCAAAATCAGGGCCCTAAGCCTTTTAATCAGGGCCCTAAGCCTTTTAATCAGGGCCCTAAGCCTTTTAATCAGGGCCTAAAGCCATTTAGTCAGAGCCCTAAGCCTATTAATCAGGGCCCTAAACCGTTTAATCAGGGCCCCAGACGTCTGAATCAAGGCCCCAAACCTTTTAATCAAGGTCCTAAGCCTCTTACTCAGCATCCAAACTTCAAGCGCAAGCAGCCCGGTCCTAACCGACCCGGCTTCACCCCTAAGAAGACTGCACCCGGTGCCAATTCTCGGCCCAATTTCAATCCTAACAAAACCATAACCCCCAAAAAAAACACCCCGGTCAAAACGTTTAATGCGTCACCAAAAGTAAAGAAGAACACTGTTTTGAAGGCTGACGAGCAGCCGTCGAATAAAACTAACGGTCGGTTGGAGCTGGCATTGGGTATGATCGTGAAAGAGATCAAGGTGACGTACGGCCGCACCACCGAGTACGGCGGTCTGTTCGCCTCGATGCCGATGAACCGTATCATGAAGCAGGGCATTCGGGATCGCTTGCGGTCCGTCATGACCGGGAAGGTTGTTGGTATCGTCCCGGACATAGTAGCGGAGTACCGAAAAGCGTACCCGTTGGAGACAGACAAAGAAATCGTGGAGCTCGCTGCGGTCGAGAAACGGAACACTGATCACACTAACGAGCTCGTGATCAAATTATTCGAAGAAGGTAGCGATATTTTTTTTCTTCTCTCAAAAGTTGCTTGGAAACTTTTGATTGATACAACACTAATTCGATTAAAGTAGATTAGAAGTTTCGCTCTCGGTAACCGTCTGTTATTGATCGTCGTGGTTGATGATTGTGTGATTTTCCGAGGTACACCCTTGACAAAGCGTGCATGTTGGATGACAGCTGATACAAGCTTTGATAGAGAGTCGTAACTCGAAGCTAACTCTTGGCTGCAGGTCAGAAATTCTGTTTCTGTATTCAAAGCCTGTTTCGATCTCTTAAGGAGTGACAACACCAGTTAGCTCTCACTATCTTCATTTCTCCTCGACGATATTTGGACGTATGTAAACCGCTGACAGAGACACTATGTTCAATTTTATACAAAAAAAATGGACTTGTGTCTGCTAGAGTGAAATTGCTGGTCTTTTTTAATTTGAATACAATTCACACTCTTATTTGTATGTATTCTGAATAGAAAATATTTCCTCTATTTAAGTTTATATATATATATATAAAAAGATATCTTCTTACATTCTCTCTATTGAGTGACAACTGTAAGTATAGTAAATAACTGTAGACTTAAAGAAAAGAAAATCTTACAAATTGTTGTTGATTTTACTGGAGCTATTCTGAAGATTTCTGTTACAATGAATTATTTAAACACAAAACTTTATTATATTTTATAACAAATATAATTTTTTTTAGGTGAACCGGAAGAGTATTTCAGGAAGCACATGGGTAGAATCCTAGACGCCAGATGGACTGAGATGTTAAGAAAGGTAAATTATATCTTAGCTGTTTCCCGTTTTTTTTACATGGGACAAGAATCACAGACTTATTATAACTGTATAACAATTTCAGCTTGAGAAAGTGATAATTGAAGACAATAAGGAACTGACGAATGCCATGATCCTGGAAAAACTCCCTGAAGTTAAGAAAACTGAGGATGATGCCGCAGCCTCTGAGACATCAGAGAAGGTTGATGAAAAGCCAACCGACGTCACTGCCACTGAAGAGGCAGCAGAGAAACCTACTGATGAGAAACCTGTAGCAGATCAAGTAAAGTCTGAGGCTGACAAACCAACTGATGTCGCTTCTGCTGAAGTTGCGGAGAAAACGGATGAAAAACCAATTGCGTTCAATCCTAAAGAAAATGCTTACGATAAATGGATGTCGATTTTGCTCGCACGCAAGCTACCACATCTGCTGTACAGACATAAAGAAGTAAGTAAAAACAATAACAAACTAGAGAATTACGGATAATATGTAGCTTTGACAAAGATTTCGTTTACTTTCAACTTCATGGTGTTTATTGTTGTATATTCCATTCGCAGAGAATCATAAAGCTGTTTGAGCTGGACAATATGTTCCGGAACACTAGGGCAGCTGTAATTATCAACACGAATAGAAAGGCACAAGGGTTGAACGGTAAAGGCAGACAATCGACCGGCGGTCAGGCCAGCCGCGATCCGGAGTTGCCGCGCGGCAACTGGCTTTTCGTTAAGGTATATTTTTATAGCAACGAAGAAGGTTCATATCCAACGAACTGGATCCCAACTACACACTAACAAAACTGCAGTTTTGTTGCAGTTTATGTGGCGTTGAAATTCCAAATAGCCTGTGAAATTTGCTTCCAGTTGGCGTCCAGTTCTAAAGTCCATTGATATCACTAATATAAAGTTAGTTTTGTCGTGCTCTAATTGCCACCTCTAATTTCCTGTTTTAATAATAGGTTCTCGCTACTCCGTCAATGCCCAAGCGTAAGATCATGCAGGAATTCTTGAATCAGTTCAATCCGAAGACCATTAAACGCCACAAGAAAAACTACAACCTGCTGTTCATTGGGCTAGATAGTCAGGAGAACTACGATAAGATGTTGGCAGCTAATCAGACTATTATAGGTAAATATCACAATATTTAATTAATAATCGTCTTTTCTTTGCCACAAGCACGCTACTAAGACACAGATCAAGCACGAATCGTTGTAGCCTCTAATCTAACTGAGATCTAAAATCCTAGTAATTTCGATTCACAAGCAATAAATCTAACAAATCCTCTTGCATTACAGGAAACTCTACAATCACAATATCGCCAAGCCAAGTCGCCAAGACAACAACTGAAGCAGACCAAAACAAGAGCGAAGGAGACCTCGACGATGTCCTGACACCGCAGCTAGATGATCAGATCGATGATCTCTTGTCTTCCATCCGTAAAGCTGACGAAGAGTCCAAACCCGATGGAGACTCAGACAATATTGACTTAACAAATGCTGATTCTGCCGAGTCTAACGTAGTCGCAGGAACTGATTCTAATGGAGATACTAAGCCGGAAGAGAATGGCAGTCAAGAGGCCCAAAAGAATAAAGCTTCTAATGAAAATGCTGAGAATGGTAACGCCGAACATGCTAAAGATGATGAGGTTCAAGTTGTTGAAGATGCAAATGGAGCTAAGGATGTAGTGACGATCGAAGATGATGAGGTTGCCCCGCTGAAGAGTGATGAAGTTAAACAAGCGGCGAAGGCACCAGCGACACCAGCTAAGGGTCGGGCGCCTGCTACCCCGAGCTCGATTCGCACTAGGCGTTCGAGTCGCTTGGTGAACTGAGTTGATACGCCTAACTTAATATAGTTGCAGTATTCGAATCAGAGGTTGATATCGAATATTGCCAAGTTTACTGCAGATCTTCTGCTGTTAGAAAAGATGTTTCCTGAGTTAGGTTACAATGATTTGACATTATAGGTAATTTACATAATTATGTATGTTTAATGTAGTTAAGTTTGCAATAGGCAAAATATTTTCTGAAATAAAATCTTAATAAGTTTAAGATTTAGATGGTTCTAATTCATATCGCCGATATCTTATGTTATGGATTTAAATCTGTAAAACCTGACAATTGTAGGTTATTATTTTGACTCTGTATGAATTGTGTAAGCACTTGATATAATAAATAAATGTACTATGGGATACACTAATGATATTTTATTTGATCCTAGCAGCGCTACCCAACATCACACTGTTCACGATCAAACGGCTGGAACAATTTTGATAAAATTGGGTATGGAGGTAGCTGGCTGTCACCAATGGGTTAACACATACGTGGGATCCTATTACTAAACCTGCGATAAATGCCTGTCCGTCTGTCACGGGGCTGTATCCTTGCAACCGTAAGGGCCTTATCACACTTGCGATTTGCGAGCGTATTTTCTATACAAATAAGCGATGCGGCGAACACGCTGCGCGATCGCCTTCATACAAAATACGCTCGCAAATCGCAAGTGTGATAAGGCTCTAATAGGTAGAAACTTTAATTTCGCATAAATTTGTATTACTATGGCCGCTATAGAAACATAGTTCAATAGTTATTATTTAGTTTAATTTAAATTAATGGAGCGCGCTCAAATGTTTGCACGCCTGCTTGCAGGCAGAATACATGGCGGAGGAACGTTTATACGTACTTAATATTAAGATCTGTTATGTGAAAACTGTATTCATGCAAATAAACAATTTTGAATTTGAATTTTAAAAAATATAGTACCTACCCTACCTACATATTACTATGGTCGCTATAATAGCCTAAAAGGTAACAAATATTAATGAATATTATCTGGTACATATGTAGTACAAAACTATCTGTAATACATACCATAAGTTGGTTGATGTAAAATTCGTAAGTTATGGTATCCGACACAGGATCGAGTGCGATTTGTATCATTTCTTCAAACTCCTCCTGTAATAAATGCGAATAAATTAATTAATGCTTTATCTTTGTGTAGATGAGCCCTAAGGTCTGGTAGAGAATGCCCCATGGCATTAAGACCGCCTTTTGTACGTTGAATTTGTGAAATAAAGTTTAAATAAAATTACGTCCGGCTGGATCTATATGTAGCTCGAAAGTTATAGTCTATAGACATACAGTCTGACAAAAAAAAGAGTAGAAATTAAAAAAGTGGCAATATTGTAGTGTCCCTGTTTTCCTACATAGGGACGACACTACAGTATTGCCACTTTTAATGTCTACTCTTTTTTGTCAGACTACCTGTGTGAAGCATTCTCCCTCTTCCAGCATCAGCTGGGTGAACCTCTCCTTGGTGAGGTACCCGCGGCCCTCCTCGTCGAAGTAACGGAAAGCGGCCAGTAGCATTTCAGCACTCGCGGGGTAGAACCTGTCATTTACATAAATAAATATCGGACAACCTCACACAAATCAATCTAGTCCCACAGTAAACTCTAGTAGGCTTGTGTTATGGACACTAGACGACGATAAACATACTTAAATACAAATAACATCCATGACCCAGGCACAAATATTCGAGTTCATCACGCAAATATTTGCCCTTGCCGGGATTCGAACCCAGGACCGTATATGTTCGTGTTTAGTCGAATTTGGCTTCTCCCGAGTTCCAAGTACTGCTGAAGTAGTGAAAATGATGTGTTCTAAATCTACGACGAGAGGTCATGATTTTCGGAGGAAAAATCTTAATAGTGCGATGCATGTTGGCGAATAATTACTTAGGTACCTACTCTAGCGACCCGCTCGGCTTCGCACAGATGCAATGCAGGTATTATACATACAAACAAAATAATGTTTGAAGACCCCTATTATTTTTAAAAGACCTATTCAACGACACCGCACATGCTAGTAACGAAAAAAAATTCACCTCCACTTTAGGTGTATGGGAGGTAAAAAAATATTTTTTTTTGTTTATATTTTACCTTTATGTCGGCGTGATACATACACATACTAATTACACATACTCATACCAAATTTCAGCTTTCTAGCACTTATAAGCACGGAGCTAAGCCGTGGACGGACAGATGGACATGGCGAAACTATAAGGGTTCCTAGTTGACTATGGAACCCTAAAATCGGCACCAAATACGTTGCGTACTTTTAAAGATCTAAGCATACATAGGGTCAGACAGACAGGAAGCGACTTTGTTTTATATTAGTGATAGTGATGATCTGGTGGTATCCGGTTGTATTGTAGTGGGCTTATGTATGTACGTAGACGTAGGCAGTGCAATGTGTGTACTGCGCGTAACGGAGGTGCCACGACCAGCGGCGTGGCGAGCGGTTGAGCGAGAGATCCGAGTGGCCATACGAGTGAGCGAGACACATGCACCACACACCGTAACGCTGCACGCTACAAGGCATTGGCATTGATTACGGTGCCATCTATCGGCTAATTGGTCAAAACGTGTTTCATAATAGATTACTGCAAACACCGCGAAAGAACGGCTTGCCGGGCGAGTAGTTATAGACGATAGTGATAAAAAGCCGGCAAGTCCTTTTCACGGCTAAGGCATGTAGGTATAGTGCTTTTCTCAAACATATGCAATATATTAAAAAAAATCACCACTCAAAAAAATATTTCAGCCGTTTAACACAGACGCCATGTTTCAAAACAATACTTCCCGGCCTAGGCCTTCGATTTTGTACGAAATACCTTTACAGTTCTCTCGAGTTGCTCCGCCCGAAACGTGATACTTCGAAGCCTGTTTTAACGCACGTTATGACGACATTTCATTGCATGTTTGAGAAACATATATAAAAGTATTAGTTATTTAATTAATTACCTGTGTTCCATCAAAACTTTACACATATATGGAAGGAAGTTTGAAAGTGGAACGTTTCCGGTAGCCTCCTTGTTTTCTGTTGCCAATATCACTTCCTGTACTTCCGCTTCGGTTGGGCAACAGCCTAAAACAGTGAATATTCATTTAGTAAGTATAATATTATAACTAGCCAACCATCCCAAATGTTACTGACCACTTACTGACCTAGAGAGCGAAGGATAGTCCCTATTTCACGAACATCTACTACTTGCTTTCCCGAGTGATCGAACACTTCGAACTCTTCCATAATTTTCTTCTCCAAATCATTATTTGCTTGAACTGAAAACAGAAATAGTTTCAAGTTTACGAACAGGTAAGTACTTATCAAACTTTTTCACGATAGAAGGCAGGTATATTTTTAGTTATTTTCTGCAACTTACTTTTAGGTTCATCTTTTTTTGCCATTTTAAAATATCTGATTGAGATTCAGGATTATTTTGAGTCAAATATCTAGAATAGGTACAGCGTAAATGCAAAATATTATTTCATATTGTATCCAGGCAACTGACCGCAATATTAGAAATGCGCGCTTTTAATTGTCTATGGCAATCAGTGTTGCTAATTTAAATATACTATGAAATAAAGGTACGCGCGTACCAGACTGCAGTGAGGAAAATCGCATGACGGCATCGTACACTTTTATGCCAAAAAAAATATAATAAATATTCAATATTATAAATCAAATTTCATCACGCAGCGCCGCGTTGCGTCGTTCCTCTACAGCTTAGTGCACGCGCACCTTAAACAATAATGAAAGTGTTTTTTGATTTTAACTAAAGAAGTAACTTATTAAATAAGTTTCCGTTACTTATTATAGTACTGCAGTGCTGTTAATTATTTTCTTACGATATTAACACTTATTAATGAAACCCTTAATAAAATAAAATGAATATGAACGCTTCCGAAGCATAGCGCGGCGCGCAACCGCGCGTTTCTTTTTTTTCCGTCGACCGCGCCGACGCCATATTGGATTCGGATAGCTTGGCGCTTCTCGTTCTGCGAAATTGTGTTTGAGATCGAGGAATGTATAGATTTACTCGATTTGTGATTTAAAGAAGAGAACAAATCATTTAGTGATTAGTGATAGTTTTAATTAAGATACAATCATGGATCCCGCCAAGATGAAGGTCGTGGATCTCCGATCCGAGCTTGGCGCTCTGGGTTTGGATACGAAAGGCAATAAGCCGGCTTTAGTCGAAAGGCTAAAGAAGGCGCTAGAAGCTAAAACTGGGAAAGGTAATTTGAATGATCTATGCTCAATAGCAAAGCACACAATCTATAACCCGTAATTTGTTAAAAGAATCCTTTAAAATCTCCAATAAACTAAGTAGTTGGTAACTGCACGTGTTATGCACGAAGTTTATTTGCAACGCGATTCGAGCATCCGTTGTTTTGTAACGAATGACGTCAGGGCTGTAAAATAAAGCCACGGCCTGAACTACCAATCGTATTTATCAACGTACTCCACAGCCTATACTGTCAATTCAGAGCAGATATATTACTTCAACTATCGGCGAAAGTATACTATTGTTATATCTAAGCAGATAACATCGCTTAGGAATTGAAGTATCGCTAAGGTATAGAGACACTACCTCTACATCATTATCAGTTTTTATTAGGGCCAACACATCTAAACAAACTTGGTACTGATAACACAAATGAAAACAGTTCTACTGATTTTTTGTGCTGCAAATGAGTTCAAAGTGCAGTTCAAAATACTGTGAAATAAAATAATATAATAATGGTTACTTCTAAAGCAGGTATTTCATGTTATTTGTGTGATATTATACTTTTGGAATTTAAAAGTACTTAAAAAATATCATCGACTGGGTAGTAGACCCACCACTAAACTAAAATCCACAGACCTACGGACTAAATTGACAAATGACTGACAGGTAAAATGATACCAGGAACAGCAAAATAAAAATAGTAAAGAGTATATGTCGATAACAATATATCGACAAGTTGTAAAGTACAAATAACAGAGTAGTTTAAATCAAAAATAAGTATATTAGTTTCAAATAAGAGGTACGAATTTTGGTTTGTTTGATTTTCGAGGTAGCGGATGGATAACATGCGTTTTTACCCACTAGTATTAAAGCATAAAAAGGTTTCCGAGTCTGTAAGTAAAAAATAAAACACCTTGTCCGACGATAACTAGTCTTTATTATAAAATATTATTCATTCCCAGGCTCCGTTATTTCTTCATCTTCATCATCATCATCAGTTACAAAATAAAAATTTAGCTATAGTCTGACAATCACAATCTGGTGGTGGAATATTCTTTAAATTTATATTTCGGAGCGAAAAAAAGGGAGTCATACAAATTAAAAAAATATATTCTACTGTCGGACTTGGGTTGTCAGACTATATTACATATACAACAAACTTAACGGAAATAATTGAAAATTGCAATACAATTTACCTTTGCAACAGTCAGGGCCTCGTTTTTTTTTCAAAAAACATATGCACTTTTTGACGTATTGCCGCAAAAGTAAATTCGTCCACCTTATCTTTGAACGTTGATTTTGGACCGGGTTTCAGAGGAGAAGTAAACTTCTCTTGTTTTTTGTATTCCTTCAAAACTTTAAATACTGAACTAGAAATACCAAGAATTTCGGATGTTTTCATGACACACTCGTTTTTATTGACATAATGTCCTCTGGGATATCTTGTTCGTCATGCAATCTATCTACCATCTCATTATAAATATAAAAGTAAACTCGATGAATCATCTCTTTTTCAGTTTCACTAATAGATTTTTTTCTCCTTTTTGTCGGAGGCGAACATTTTGGTGAACATGGCTCTGGTCCCGAATCTTGCGAATCCATAATAAAACGTAACAATTTCAATAAACACTCGTAATAGCAATGATAACGTATATCGTTAGATACATAAAAGTAGTTTGTAAACAGCGGTCAACTATTTCTGAAGATACACGCTTTTTTTTGTTGAAAAGATGGACCACATTTTTGGGAATTTGAAAATAAAGAACAATAATTTTATTAATTCATTTAATTAAATGTATGTATTCAATAAACTATCAATTATCATAAATATATAATTGTACATTATTGCTGGTTTGACATTCAATTTTTACCTTTTGATCTGTTAAAATCACTGTAAAAAGTTGGTATATAGTTTAGCCGATCAAATTGCCAATTTGATTGTCCCGTCTGGGTGGACCTTAAACCTACGATGTAACAATAATTTTAATATCGATGAGAACGACACTGGCCAAACTGTGGCAACATTTGTTCATACTTACTTGTCAATTTGGTCCGTAGGTCTGTGGATTTTACTTTAATTATTATCCTGTGACTCAATACTTTGTGGGTATTTACTTCGCACATACAATATCTGTGTATCCTTGTGATGTCAATACACAGTTCTGTTGTGGCCTGGTGTTCCTGTGAGATGCACATATATAGTGATTGAGTAGTATATATTACCCTGGCTACACACTATTGCATAGTTGACTGTAGTATGAGTTTCTGCAACGAAGTGATCCACATGATCACATTCTCCTCCTCGGTCAATTTCGAGACTAGTGTTGAGCCTGGCTTATATCAGTGGCTAACCAACATAAAAAGATTTCATACCGTTATGAAATTACATTCACACCATAGCAATTGACACCAGTTCCAGTTTGATAATCAGATTTTCAACTAATTGATTTTCAGTATGAAATAGGTTTCTCTTATCAATGTGATTACACCATTAGTTATGGTTTAGATTGCCCAATAGCAAACTCGAATGTTTTTGAAACATATAAGCCGGTCAGTAGTTGTGTAAGTAATACTGATATTGCTGGTATCCACGAAAATCCTTAGACCAGCATGTCTAGCATAACTTTGACACGCGACTCATGTCGCGCGAGATAGCAACATCCGTCACTATCTCATAGTACTGTACTGATAGAGACAGGTAGTATATCTCGCGCAAGAAAGAGTCGCGTGTCAAAGTTATGCTAGCCGTGCTGGGGTTACCAAAGTTTTTCAGCTTGGGGCATACAAATTTTGTATTTGGTGCCCATTAGCATATATACAAATCGGAATGAGTTCCATTTCAAGATGGTTGAGCACCATTCTATGCTGCCCCTGAAGAAAAAGTAACCAAAATCAACCCTATCTCACTCGAATTAAAAAGTTAAAATAGCATGATTCTATTTCATTGTTTCGTCAAATGCAAAATTTGACATAACTTAAAACTGAAGTTTTTTGAATTAAAACTTTCCATTTAACATACATTTTACATGTATAAAACTATGATGATATTCTTACAAATCTATAAGGTTAAAGAAACCCATCTGCATGACTAGTTTTTTGTATCTTTATCAGTTAGTTGTGTTTTACCGATCAATGTTTTTGTTGCAGCCATATTGGACACAACCATATTGGACACGTCTACTGAGGATGCTGATGAGCCCTCGACCCCCCGGCGAGCTGGGCCAGCTGCTAGAACACGGAGACGATCATCCTCAAGCAGAGTTGCTTCTACACCAGCTAAGGTATTTCTTGCCACTTTGGCCTGAAGCTTCCAGCGAGACGAAGTAGAACCATTCGTAATCAACCAATCATGTAATGGTTATTAGTTTCTTGATGGATATTCTGAAATAATAACCTTGTCTTTGTCCAGGGAATAGATGATGATTATTGTTTTAGCTGCCAACTTATTATTTTTGTAGGTTAGGTTCTTAATTTTTTTGATGCCGTGTTAAGTGTTTGTATTTGGCATGTATATGTCATCCTGTAGGTTGAAATCTACCTGTGCTGTTTCGATTTTGTTAGGGGCATTCCACTAGAACGTCTACTTTATCAGGCACGTGACTGCTATGACAACTACCCTAAGAGCACAGAAAATTCAAGAAGTCACCATTACATACCCACAATTTTCTTTCTAACTTCTTTATAAGTGAAAAGAATACCATTTCGCATGAAGCAATTTGCTGCATCATTTCTAATGCAGACTGCTAAGAGGTGGAAAGAGTGGTGGATTTTGAATATGGGTCTCTTCAAAGCAAGAGTGAATAGGCTATTGCTGAACTAGCGATCTACATCCTCAAACGGACGTACGTACTTCGAAGTCACTCACCATCTGGTGATACTAAGGTCAATCGCCGGTCAGTTTGTGAATAATAATAAAAAAATATCTTCCTAACATTTAATGAGCCTTATTTATTACTGAGGTTGTCGAAAGTTGTCGCGCGGCACCGCCTTTGTATTTGGTTAGTTCAATTCCAAAACATCAATATTTGTTCGACCGTAAATAACAAGCAGTCATTGCGTGGTTCAAATGCACGACCTTCATTAATAATAGTTACCATAATAGTTACCCATCGTGGTACCCAGTACGATAGTAATCAGTCCAATACAATTACAGGTGTTGTTGTAGTTATATTTTATACGAAGAATAATATTAAATATTATTCCTTTCAGTCTTTATTACTTTCATTCTTTCATACTTGTGGTATCGATCGCAATAAGTAAATAAGTACTGTTCTACTGTGCGTGAAAAATCGATACGACTAGGTATGTGTGCATACGTGTATAGTTTGTGTGACTGTTAAAATAATTCCTTCGGGAATACCTTACAGGCACTCCTTATAATTAAAAAGTAAATGCAAGCTACATTCGGATTTTTAATTAGCCAAAGTGATTTAGCAGTGAAGTGATTTTAATAAATATTTTCGTTGCTCAGCAAATATTTCTTATTCTTAAAACAATTAATGAGAATATACGTAATCCCTTACATTCGATTGTTATTTATTGATAAGAAGTGTTGTGGGCAAACCACTCAACAGTGATCTTAATAGCATTGCGCTAGTAATTGTCAGTTTGCTTTGGCTCATTAATAATCCAACTGTAGTTCTTTGTATAACTTATACGAAATGTGTTAACATATTCCAATTGAAAACTTCACTTCATTATCATACTAACAACAGTTGTAGTTTAAATAGCAGCTATATTGAAATATTCCATTTAAAATTTAAACATACCATTTGCTAAGTTTCTGTTTATAGATATAAATGCTATTTATTTACTAAGTATTTTCGACACAAGAGTGCAGGGTGACTGAACCTAAGTAAATTAAACGTGTATATTACATTAAGTCACAGGTAAAAATAATCCTAACAAAAAAACACTGAAGGGCTTGTAAGTGTTTTTTCCTGCTATCCCTCGATCAACATAGTATTAGGTTGCCTGTAAAATGAACCAATACATTCCTCGGATTTAAATGCACTTTTAGGCTTTACAAAGACGTACCGTGATTGGTTCATTTTATCCGCTCCGTTTCAAGGCTGTCTGTCCAGCCTAATACTAGGTTGAACAAGGCGATACATTCGTTCACACTCATACTAATTATAATTATTTTGCCAATGAAATTTAAACCACATAGAGTTGTGCACTAACATCCTAATTGTTTATTTGATACATTTTTTAGCTTCAAGTAAAACTGGATTTTTTCATGTTCTATAGTGGACTTTTGTGACGATTATAACCACGCCAACAGTTAGTTCGTGTGGAGACTCCAGAACCAATTGAAGAGGAGAAGCCAGCGGAGAAAGAACCAGAGCCTGAGCCGGAGCCTGAACCTGAGCCAGAGACTGAGCCGGCACCGAAACCGGTTCAGCCTCCACAGCCTGTGCCTCAACCGGAGCCGGTTCAAGAGGAACCTGAGGTGCCGGAGGTGAAGTCGGAGGCACAGCCAGACTCGGAGATGTACAGCATTGATGATGAGAAGTAAGTCATCGTTTTAGATTTTTAAGGATATCCAGCGATTAAATCAAAATAAATTTACAGTGAAATAATGGAGACTACATTAATTTTGTTTTTTTTTTTAGGAGCCAATCGCCGCCACCTGCTGTCGTGAAAACTGACGAAGGTAAGAACAATTTTAATGTTTTTTGTGATAAAATGAAATGAAATATTGAAATGAAATATTTATTAGTTTGCGAAATATGGGTGGGTTACATAATATATCAATTTATAAAGACAAATTGACATTGGGTCACTCTTTAAAACTTCGTTTTTCGGCAGTTATATTTGTTGTAATACGCGGGGTATATAGCCTAGAAGTCTAATTTTAGCATTTTGGTAAATAAAAAGTAGAAAAGATGTCGACATTAAATAGAATATATTCGAAGTTGAAATTTAAAGTATGATATAAAACTTAATTATAAAATAGTAAGCACAACTGAGTAAAAAAATTGTAATTGCAAAAGTTTATAAAAACCAAAATAAAAAATATAATTTATTTGCCAGTAATGGATTACATGCATTTTAACAGTTTTACCTGTGACCTTCACACTAGGCTAGGCCTGTCTCGTGGGGTCAAGAATCACGTTACCACATCGAAATAATAAAACCCTACGCTGTTTAAATTTCTATAGTAATTAAATCAAATGGTTTAAACTCATTGTTTGTAGAAGATAGTCTACAGACTATCTCTTGGAAATTACAGTAATATAAATTATCGACACATTTATAAGAAGTTTTATCGCCCGTCCCATGAGTCACAGAACTAGTTTATCCATCCACCATCCCATGTATACATTTATTTTACAGAACCAATGGAGGTTCAAGACGCTGAACAAGAGAAAGTAAAAGAAAAGAAGGAAAGCGACGAACATGGAGATAAGAAGGTGGCAGGAGAGAAGAATGGTGATGCAGAAGAGGCTGCGGTACGTAATTAATCAATTCTGTAACATAATCAAATTTTCTCATCTGCTGGAATATTTATATACCCTAAGACCCTCTGGTTTTACGCATAACATGTAAGTTATATGGAATCACTATGAAAGATACTTTTTAGTGTTTTTTTTTTATACTAGCGACCCGCCCCGGCTTCGCACGGGTGCGTGCAATGCTGATAAACATATCAACCTTCCTCTGGAATAACTATTTATTAAAAAAAACGCATCAAAATCCTTTGCCTAGTTTTCAAGATAGGGACAGACAGCTGGAAGCGACTTCTTTTTAAATTATTGTTGTCGGCCGCTCACATCTTCAAAAAAATTGTGTTTGTTATTCGTAGTATAGTTAGTAAGTACTTTCCTAGTGGATGAAGTAGACATCCACTAGAAAAGGGCATGTCCGAGCGTTTTGATGATTTGATGATTGTGATCAGACTCTGAAGTGCCTTTCGACAATACTTGCTGATAAAACGATGTGAATATATTCATTTCTTCATCAACAATAAACATGTTTTATTAGATGGAGGCGCAAGAACGAGAAAGAGAACTCACCGAAGAGGAAGAGTGGGAGCAACTGAACGAGCGCCTGCAGCAGAAAGAGAAGGAACGACTAGAGAGGGAGAAGAAACAGGCAGAAGAAGACGCCAAGCGCATGGAGGAAGTTAGCAAGGTGGGTCCTTTTATATTGTTTCGCTGCGAAATCGAATAAAAAATGGTGACAAAGGTGGTCGACATAGCGCGAGAGGGGTTACCAGAATGAGGTGGGCACTTTACTCGTAGTAGTGATCGCATTTTGCAAATTCTTAACCACATACTGGAAGTAGGGTAAAATCCTGGGATTTATTTATGGTCCGTGGTCAGTGGGAAGGTCCTCAATAAGAACCGAAGATATAGGTAGGTATGTCGACAAGCCAGTTGTAGAGTAGACCATGAGGCTTTTTTGTCCAGCAGGGTCCAGAACAAGTTTAGGCAATAACCAAGTACATCAGAATATGAAAATGATACTTAAACCATCATTTGTTAATGGAGTTTGCCGGGTTCTTTCTATATAATTGTTCTCTGATTACTGGATAATGGCTGAACCGATGTGGAAAATTCTTTGCTTTGAAGAGTACTTTCTAAAGTTGGTCCGATTGTCATATAACACAACTTCGTTTCTTTGGAGTCGGTAATTTTTGTCAGGCGTGCTTTTTTTTTATACTACGACGGTGGCAAACAAGGACGCGGTCCGCCTGATATTAACATTATAATAATAATGATCAATAGCATTCTTAAAAGGGCACACGCATGCTTAAATAGGTTGCACTCATATGAAAATGGCTCGATTATTAAGTAAAATGGATAATAAGGCTACTTGAATACATAACACTTGTGTCAATATATGGATACAAGCCAAGGGGACATCTTTACCAATAATATTACAAATGTTTAAGTACTTATTTCAACAAGAAGATAGTGAAATTATGGTTACTTTATAAAGTCACCTTTCTGAACTTTGAATGTACAGGTGCTAAATTAGGTATTGACCAGTTTTAGAAGTGAACCATGGAATTTCCAAGAAAATATTAGGAAAACTAAAAAGAACGCTAATGGGCCTAATATTTTTTTTTTTAATAATAATGTTAACCTTTCGTCTACCTCTGACGCATATTTAGGTCGTCAACGGTGGTACAAAACGTAGGTACGCGTAGGTAATCATGAATTGAATTACTCTGGATCCTTTGCAGAAATTACGTCATTGTCCCCATTTAAGAGGCCTTATTCCTTTTAAAATTTATTTTTTTCATTTTATGACGAATTGATAATTTCAACCAACTTTTTGAAGTGAATAATACTTTTTCCCGAGTTCTAGGTAGTAACGTAGCTATTTCATGCTTTCATTGCGTGCGGTCGAAAATTAGTTGAAAAAACGAATTTTCCACATGAATTTGGTCAATTTCGAGTAGTTTTTCGAACAAAAGTTATCAATGAAAAATTCAAACTGTAGGTTTCAAATATATACCAATAAATCCCAATAGCCCTGTTCTAGGTAGTAACATCAATAATATGTTAAGAAACATGTTTGATCATAGAGAAAATGGTCTAAACAATCAGCATTTTAAAAGGAATAAGGCCTCTTAACACTGCCCTAAACTGGAACAAATTAACTAATGTTATCTGTTAGGGAACTGCTACTTTTTGAAGTACAAGCTAGTAGATAGTAAGAAATATGTTTTGATCGGTTCACCAGGACCCTGTGAAACTGAATCGGCTGAAACGCAAGCAGGAGAAGAAGGCTCGATGGAGCAACTTCTACAAGGCTGTCGAGGTTACCAACGAGGTCCTTACGCCGCCTGTTGAGGTAATTTCAGTCGTATACAGTCAAATCTTCAATTTAGTCATTATCATTAAAACTCGATATTGAGTTACACATATGTAAAACAGTAAAAAAACTGCTATGAAATTTGACATGAAATCGGTCGGAGTTTAGATTAGATTATTAAACCAGTAAAAAAGGAATCATAAATAATAACTGTGCCAGATACTCAAGTTAGGATAAATATAATAATTTTACAATATTAGATTTAGTTTCAAAATTAATATACCGTACATATTTATTTCTAAAATGTACCCAGTTAAATGCACTTCTTGTGTGCTTCACAATCATTTTATCCACTCCGCCGTTGCAGTGGACAGCCTTTTTTTAGGAATAGATTGATTTATGTGAGATTATCCAATTTCATTCATTCACCTTATAAGCGCCAAAAACGGAGAATCATTTTTGCTTCCTAGGCGGTGTTACTACGATAGTATGTAGTAAACATGTCGGTATTATGGACACATTAACTTTTTCTAATTACCTTTTTCTTTATAGGAGCCGCATCACAGTCACAAGAGGAAATCGGAATCGACCGATACCAAAGTTACCGAGCCAGATATCAATGACAACAAACTCACATTGTCGTGGTGTAAGTATCAGATTTTCGCTAACGTACAATCTGTTTTCTTTCGGGTGGTTCGACATGCCGGACATAACACTGCAAGTCCTTCCGTACCTGAGAAGCAATGTTAATTAAATACACGACTTTACAGTTTTATGCTTATCGGGTATATACAGTTGCCGAGAAACTTCTTGAGCCTAACCTTGACTGCGCAGTAGCCGATTTACGTACAAATATGCATGCGCAGATC
The DNA here is from genome assembly GCA_932273695.1 of Apotomis betuletana. Taxonomy (NCBI): domain Eukaryota; kingdom Metazoa; phylum Arthropoda; class Insecta; order Lepidoptera; family Tortricidae; genus Apotomis; species Apotomis betuletana. Next base: position 6,943,293 of record OW026321.1, on the reverse strand, counting down.
CGCCATTTTGGGTCAAGAAGTTTCTCGGCAACTGTACAGTGGTTTGCTTCTCAGGTATGAAACTTTGTTTCATTCTATCTTCCTGTTTCTTCTCTACCCTCTTTATCTGTCTTCTATCTCTCTGTATCTTCATGTCTGTCTCTCTTTCTGTCTCCTATCTTTCTATTTAACCCTTTGACCGCCAAAGACGGCAAATCACGTCATCGGGAATTCGTGCCACTGACGCCAACAACGCCTATTGACGTCAAAAATTTCAATGGTCAAAAACATGCTAATTCTAACCACTATCTGTGTTTTTCAATCTCTGTTGATTTTGGAGCACTTTTTTTTTTTGGTTTGGCGTCAGTGGCACGTCGAATTGCTTTGCCGCTTGGCGCTCGAAAGGTTAAATCTGTTGTTGATTACAGACGACAGCGACTTGAACCAGTACCTGGAAGTGCCGGAGCTGGTGTCGGTGGTGCCGCTGAGCGACGGCGCCTTCGCGCACGCGTGGGCCGGCGCGCGCGCCTCGCACGGCGTCGGGCCCGCCTCCGGCCGCGTCTGCTACGAGGTGAGAACACTTGTCCCAGCACCTGGAAGTGCCGGAGCTGGTGTCGGTGGTGCCGCTGAGCGACGGCGCCTTCGCGCACGCGTGGGCCGGCGCGCGCGCCTCGCACGGCGTCGGGCCCGCCTCCGGCCGCGTCTGCTACGAGGTGAGAACACTTGTCCCAGCACCTGGAAGTGCCGGAGCTGGTGTCGGTGGTGCCGCTGAGCGACGGCGCCTTCGCGCACGCGTGGGCCGGCGCGCGCGCCTCGCACGGCGTCGGGCCCGCCTCCGGCCGCGTCTGCTACGAGGTGAGAACACTTGTCCCAGCACCTGGAAGTGCCGGAGCTGGTGTCGGTGGTGCCGCTGAGCGACGGCGCCTTCGCGCACGCGTGGGCCGGCGCGCGCGCCTCGCACGGCGTCGGGCCCGCCTCCGGCCGCGTCTGCTACGAGGTGAGAACACTTGTCCCAGCACCTGGAAGTGCCGGGGCTGGTGTCGAGGCCATAATAACAGCAGTTTGTCTGTAATAAATAGTTTACTGTCGCGAAATCTCATGTCCAACCGTTAGTTAGAAGCGCGCCCACAGTGCGGCGTCGGGCCCGCCTCCGGCCGCGTCTGCTACGAGGTGAGAACACTTGTCCCAGCACCTGGAAGTGCCGGAGCTGGTGTCGGTGGTGCCGCTGAGCGACGGCGCCTTCGCGCACGCGTGGGCCGGCGCGCGCGCCTCGCTCGGCGTCGGGCCCGCCTCCGGCCGCGTCTGCTACGAGGTGAGAACACTTGTCCCAGCACCTGGAAGTGCCGGAGCTGGTGTCGGTGGTGCCGCTGAGCGACGGCGCCTTCGCGCACGCGTGGGCCGGCGCGCGCGCCTCGCACGGCGTCGGGCCCGCCTCCGGCCGCGTCTGCTACGAGGTGAGAACACTTGTCCCAGCACCTGGAAGTGCCGGAGCTGGTGTCGGTGGTGCCGCTGAGCGACGGCGCCTTCGCGCACGCGTGGGCCGGCGCGCGCGCCTCGCACGGCGTCGGGCCCGCCTCCGGCCGCGTCTGCTACGAGGTGAGAACACTTGTCCCAGCACCTGGAAGTGCCGGAGCTGGTGTCGGTGGTGCCGCTGAGCGACGGCGCCTTCGCGCACGCGTGGGCCGGCGCGCGCGCCTCGCACGGCGTCGGGCCCGCCTCCGGCCGCGTCTGCTACGAGGTGAGAACACTTGTCCCAGCACCTGGAAGTGCCGGGGCTGGTGTCGAGGCCATAATAACAGCAGTTTGTCTGTAATAAATAGTTTACTGTCGCGAAATCTCATGTCCAACCGTTAGTTAGAAGCGCGCCCACAGTGCGGCGTCGGGCCCGCCTCCGGCCGCGTCTGCTACGAGGTGAGAACACTTGTCCCAGCACCTGGAAGTGCCGGGGCTGGTGTGGAGGCCATAATAACAGCAGTTTGTCTGTAATAAATAGTTTACTGTCGCGAAATCTCATGTCCAACCGTTAGTTAGAAGCGCGCCCACAGTGCGCCGTCGGGCCCGCCTCCGGCCGCGTCTGCTACGAGGTGAGAACACTTGTCCCAGCACCTGGAAGTGCCGGGGCTGGTGTGGAGGCCATAATAACAGCAGTTTGTCTGTAATAAATAGTTTACTGTCGCGAAATCTCATGTCCAACCGTTAGTTAGAAGCGCGCCCACAGTGCGGCGTCGGGCCCGCCTCCGGCCGCGTCTGCTACGAGGTGAGAACTGCGCATCTTCTACCACTGAACAACATCACCTAATTTTGCTGCAGTAAATCCATACTAATATTATAAATGCGAAAGTGTGTCTGTCTGTCTGTCTGTTACCTCTTCACGCTTAAACCGCTGAACCGACTTAGATGAAATTTGGTATGGAGATAGTTTGAGACCCGGGAAAGGACATAGCATACTTTTCATCCCGAATAAATTTAGTGTTCCCGTGGGATGAGCGGGTAACACCGCGGGGCACAGCTAGTACTAAATAAATTGGTACATTTTTTTATCTACCTTTTAGTATCAGAAATATTGAATGCGGTGGGGCGCAGGTCTGTGACGACAAGACTCACAGTCGAAGTGAGAAACTGAGTGTTTAACACGTGGTTAAAACCCATTGTGACACTCAGATTATATTTGACCCCGATCGCTTCGCTCGCTCATACAAATAATCACTTCGTGTCACAATGACTTATTTTAGCCCCTCGTTAACCTTTCGCCCGCTCGGCTCTTCGACGGAAGACTGTGCCCCAGACGCCAAGCTGACAATAGATAGTATGACATTGTATAGCGGCAAATGACGTCATGGCGTCTGAGGCACAGCTTCCCGTCGACGTGATTTGCCGTCTTTGGCGCTCAAAAGGTTAAACAATCTACTATTTAATTTGTATATATTTATTTCAGGTACGAGTGGGCTCGGTGGTCACCACTACGGAGACTACTCTTGAGAAGGAGGTGGTTTCCAGCGGCCTGCGAGTCGGCTGGTCGACCGATGACTCTTCGCTGCATCTTGGTGAGTCTTTGTTTTGAACCTGTGATCTCCATGTCAAGAAAAAAATATTAATGGGAACTCTAAACCTAACTAACCTTATCCTATTTTAACCCTTTGAACGCCACAGTCTGCTGTGGCCGTCAACAAAAAATCGTGCCCCTGACGCCACGTCGGCCACAGCCGTCCAAATTTCAATGATCATAACTTTGTAATTCTAACCGCTACAAGTATTTTTCAATCCCTGTTGATTTTGGGGCACATCTTTTTTTTTTACTCTGGCGTCAGTGGCACGGTAAATTGCTAGACCGCTTGGCGGTCAATAGGTTAATACATACTAGAAGGTCAACTAGTTCCGTGTAAAACTTTCTTCTCTACCATAGTCGGACGTCCAGCTATCCCTGTACCAAAATTCGTTAAAATCCGTCCGGACGTTGCGCGTAATGAGCGAACAAATAGATATTCACCAACAGATGGCGCCTAGAGCCTATACAAACCCTGCAGCGCAGTTAAGATTTTTCCTGAAATAATCTTCACTCCATTAAAAACTGTTTAATACAATTTTAGAATTTTATAATAGTATACATTAGTCCAATATCTTTCTCCTCTTCAATTGGTCTCATTACTGTATATAATTGGTCACTGAAACTCCTTGAACGGATAATGTATCTCCATCTTTGCGGTTTGATGCTGTCCACACCTTGCATTATTGGTAAAATTTTGATAAGGTGGCGTCTTAACTTTTTTTTATAACGGCACAACATAGTGGCTCCACTTCGCCTGATGGTAAGCAAAAAGGGGAGCTCAAGTCACAATGGCAACAGACAAGAAACCAACGGTGCCATGTCAGTTGACACTGCCATGCTGGCCCGAGAGATACTTCTTCACGCTTCGTATGAAGGGTCCCATGTTATAAGAAGGAGGAAACACATGAGCCGGCAAAGAGATGGTCAGATAATCGTGTTGGCTTTCTTCCAAGGGTCCAGTTTCGGTGTTACCAGCAATGACCCGCTGTTATAGGTTGTTTACTTGCACGTGTTATAGATTTGGTTTGTCCATTCCAGGCGAGGGTGAGCTGAGCTTTGGCTTCGAGAGCACGGGGCGCGCCGTCAACAACGGAGAGTTTAAGGAGTACGGCAAGACTTTCACGGAGAAGGACGTTATCGGGGTTTATTTAGTAAGTGAACAGAACAGACTAACAGTTTAATAACATATTTATGTATTTTTTCAAACATGCAAAATGTCGTTATAACGTGCTTTATAACAGGCTTCGAAGTATCACATTGAGTGGCTTATTTATTTACTTGCATATGTTTGATAAAAACACTATACATGCCTGGCCGTCAAAAGGGCTTGCCGGCTTCGTATCACTATCCACCAATGTCACTTAGTACTTCACCTCTTGGGTCTTAAAAATAGAATGTACTGTGGGGGTGTGGTTCAGAGAGGCAAAAATAAGCGAGAGGTATAGTTGGTTGTTTATTCTTTAACTGCTAGTTTAAGACTGAATATTTTATAATTATGACGGATGTCACCTGTCCATTCTTTCTAATTTAAAACGTATTTTATATTTATTTTTATATCAGTGGCCAACTCCACTGAAAGTGAAGTCCAACCTTCACAGTACCTTTTGTCAACACAGGCAGACAGAAATGGAGACGTTTCCCGTATAAGGAGTGACTTTTTAAAAGGGGTTATTTTTGTATGAGTTTCATAGACAAATAAGCCCTTTTGTAAAGACACTCCTCATATAAACTCTGTTAATTTGACAAAGAGAAGTTATAATTATAACAATACCTTTTGTAATCAGGACTTGGAGTCGAGCCCTTGCAAGATCTCGTACACTCTGAACGGGACGGAGCTGGGCGCGGCGCACGAGTTCGAGCGCGCGGCGCTCGGCGAGCGCGCCCTGTTCCCGCACGTGCTCACCAAGAACATCTGCTACCGCGTCAACTTCGGCGATGACCAGTAAGGGTTGTTTCACACGTACCACAACCACACGACAACCACAACTACACCACAACCACAACACGTGGTCGGGCGCATATTTTGTATGTTTAATAAATACATAGTACAATTCACACGTAACCACCGACAACCACAACCACAACACGTGATCGGGCGCATATTTTGTATGTTTAATCATCATCATCATCATCATCATCAGCCAAAAGACGTCCACTGCTGGACATAGGCCTCCCCCAGAGAACGCCACCATGACCGGTCCTGCGCCTCCCGCATCCAGCGGACTCCAGCGACCTTCACCAAGTCATCAGTCCACCTTGTGGGGTGCCTACCCACGCTGCGTCGTCCGGTGCGTGGTCGCCACTCAAGAACTCGATGGCCCCAGCGGCCGTCGGTTTTACGAGCGATGTGCCCTGCCCATTGCCACTTAAGTTTTGCTATCCTTTGGGCTATGTCGGTTACCCTGGTTCTTGTGCGGATCTCCTCATTTCTGATTCGATCTCGCAAAGAAACTCCGAGCATAGCCCTCTCCATTGCTCTCTGAGTGACTTTGAGTCTTCTTATAAGGCTCATCGTGAGCGACCACGTTTCAGTTCCGTATTTCATCACTGGCAACACACATTGTTCAAAGACTTTTGTCTTGAGACACTGCGGGATATTGGACGAAAAGATAGTACGTAGCCTCCCAAACGCTGCCCAGCCAAGTCGGATTCGACGATTGACCTCTTTTCGAAGTTGGACCTACCTAACTGGACAGTTTGTCCAAGGTATACATAGTTGTCCACAACTTCGAGCGTAGAGTCTCCAATTTTTACCGGTCGTGGTTGAACACGGGCATTAAACATGATTTTTGTTTTCTCCATGTTCATCCTTAGACCAACTCGCTCAGAGGTTCTACCGAGATCTTCGAGCATCGTACTTAGGTCCTCCACGGTCTCAGCCATGACTACTATCTCATCGGCGAATCGTAGGTGAGTGATGTACTCGCCGTTGATGTTGATGCCTAGCCCTACCCAGTCCAGAGTCTTGAAAACATCTTCCAGTGCAGCGGTAAACAGTTTAGGAGAGATCACATCTCCTTGCCTGACTCCCCGCTGCAGTGGTATGGGTTTCGAGTTCTGGTCCTGGAGTCGGACTGACATAGTGGCGTTCTCGTATAAACACTTCAACACTTCGATATACCGGTAGTCAACTTGGCACCGTTGGAGAGACTGTAGTACAGCCCAGGTTTCAATCGAGTCGAAGGCTTTCTCGTAGTCCACAAATCCTAAGCAAAGGGGCAGGTTATACTCTTCGGTCTTCTGTACAACCTGTCGGAGCGTGTGTATGTGGTCTAGAGTGCTAAAGCCTTTTCGGAAACCGGCTTGTTCGGGAGGCTGGAAGTCGTCGAGCCTGCGTGCGAGACGATTTGTAACAACTCTCGAAAACAACTTGTAGACATGGCTCAGAAGTGAGATGGGTCTGTAATTCTTCAACAAGGTATTATCACCCTTCTTGAAGAAGAGCACCACAATACTTCTGTTCCATGCCTTAGGCGTTCTCCCTTCCAGTATGACGGAATCAAACAACTTCTGAAGAGCTTTAAGGATCGGTTTTCCACCTGCCTTCAAAAGCTCGGCTGTGATTCCGTCGTCACCAGGTGTGCCTTATTGTGTTTAAGCTGTTTGAGATTTTAATAAATAGTACAATTCACACGTAACCACTGCTTGACCGCATTTTAACGCTGCGACGTGGTGTGGTTGTGGTACGTGTGAAACAACCCTAAGCCCTCACTTGAGGTCCCCATACATGGGAGGGCAAAACTGATCAGGCCGATGTGATTGAATCGCTTCAGTCCATCCGGCTGCCGTAAAGCGTGATGACCTTAAGGCCGTTTCATTCATACACGGTAACGATTTAGGTCCGATCAGATGGAACTGAAGGTAAACCTGGTCATGTATGGGGGCCTTTAGAATAAGAATACATTTATTTCACAAGGTACACATGAATAAAATACACAGGAATATCTTGCTGACCCCGGACTAGGCTGGGCCTGTAGCTCGGGGCCTTGATACAAACTTGAAACTTAACATTCTAAACGCGGTCGACGAACCAATTCGCCGTGCCACTGATGACATCTATACTATAAAATTCTAGATGTGTATTGAAAATCAGTTTCCTATGGGGAGGGGTCATGATTGGAAAGGAAAATCTTAATAGCATGATGCAGGATTGTCTTTTGTTTTGTGTGGGCGTGCGGCGTCATGCTACTCTGGCGCCATCTTTTGGGCATGTTCCTTTGTCCTCGTATGACGCCGAAACGGCTTGACCAATTTTAACCAATTTCGGTACAGAGATAGCTGGACATCCAACGAAGGTTATAGGATACTTTACGAGTACGAAGTTGCCCCTTCTAGTAGAAAATAATAAAGAAGTGCTCCAAAATCAACAGGGATAGAAAAGAACTTGGTAGCGGTTTGAATTACAAAGTTTTCGATCATTGAAAGTTAGTCGTCACTAGGCGAGATTGGCGTCAGTAGCACAATTCTCCTATGTCGTCATAGACGACTGTGGCGGTGAAAAGGTTAAGACATTTCGAATGGGTATACAACGCGGTATGCAGGTGTACATGGCGGGACGGAACTGGCGCACGAATTTGATGGCTCCAAGCTCTGCAGATTTTTATAAAATGGTCGGCATATGAGCTAACCAACATAAAATATTAGAGATATTTTTTATTTTGAAAGAAATAGCTAGTAATAACAATAATTATCCGCTACCCAAAGGTTGTCTGGAAGAGATCGCTTTTTAGCGATAAGATCGCCTATTGTTTGCCTCTATTGTAATGTTAGGTGTCATCTGTATTTGTATTTCTTTCTTCTTGAGGTGTGCGATAAAGTGTATTCTATTCTATTCTATTATTTGGCAAACAAGACGAACAGACAGAAGAACAAATTAAATAAAAAGGTTTTTAAACTGTATTTTATATCATCAGATACAACATGCTGACAAAGACGAAGATCGTCCGCAACCGCATCGAAGTACCCGTCGAGGAAGTGTTAGAAGAGAAGCGAAAGCGCGAGGAAGAGTTAAAGAAGCAGAGAGAAGAGAGGGAAGCGGCTGCTAAGAAGGAGAAGGAACGCCGCGACCGCGACAGGAAAGAGCGCGAGGAACGGCTTAGGAAAAAGAGAGAGGTATGTGATCAGTGCCAAATAAGAGATCAAATATAAATTTGCAGAGGGAGAGAGTAGAACGGAATGTGAAAAGTATTACATTGAAAAGTATTTAGCTTAACAATTCTGAATCTGATACATTATTGTTAAAACGACGTCAGCCATCTATGACGTCAAGGCCTACGTTCGAATCGGCAATGGCAAATAATTTTGAAGGTTTTGATATGATGTTCCTGTTAGTTGTCGTGTATTTATTTATTTAAACTTTATTGCACGAAACAAAAGTCAGTACAAATGGCGAACTTAATGCCTAACGGCAGTCTCTACCAGTCAACCATAGGGCCAAACAGAAATGCTTGTCGTATAGTATCTATAGTATGGCTTAGTTTGGGACTTGCTCGAATTGTGTGAGATTAGCCTTTTTTTACATTAAAAATGTTTACCATACCAGTAAAAATACCGAAATCATGATTTAAAATTCTAATATACAGGAGCGTGAGAAACAGGAACGCGAAAGGAAAGAAAAAGAAGACCAAGAGAAGAAAGACAAGGGAGAAGATGTGAGCGAGAAACCCGCCGAAGGCGAAAAGGAGGCAGAGAAAGAAAAGGAGACGGAAAAAGATAAAGAGGCCGAGAAAGAAAAGGAGACCGAGAAAGAAAACGAGGCCGAGAAAGAAAAAGAAGCCGATAAGCAGGACGAGCCTAAAGTAAGTTTTTGTATACAATTTATTATTATTTATATTTATTTATTTATTCAAGTCAAAAATAAGCTCACAGTATACACCAAATCGCTTACTTGTAATTAAAATTTAATATTATACAAATCAAAAATAATAATAATTAAAACAACAACACATAAAAATACAACAAAAGAACACAGGCAAAACATTGATCATAGCTTCATGTTCCTCTTAGAAATTAATAAATGGCTGCCAATTCATAAAAAAAAAATCACATGAAATGAAATGAAATAAATGAAATGAAATAATTTATTCAGTAAGTAGGCCACAAGGGCACTTTTACAAGTCAGATTGTGAATCTACCGGCATTTCGCAAGAGGAGACCGCTGTTGAGAAGAAAGCCGAAAGAAACTCAACAGTAAGTCATTTTTTCGTAAATAATACTTAGAACAATTACATTACATTAGTGTTATAACTAATTATTACATGCGTACACGTATAGGAGATATATAGATACTCCAAATCAATGTTAGGTAGGAATATTAAAATAACACTTTAACTATTAATTTAAAATATTAAATATACCCAGAGATGTATAAAGTCTCTAAGTGTCACAAATGCAATAAAATACTTATATTACTTAATTAATTTAATTCCAAAGAGATGTATAAGGTCTCTAGGCGTCAACGTGAATAATCTACAATAGAGAATAATTATTAAACCTAAATTTCTTAGAGATGTATAAGGTCTCTAGGCGTCACAATATACAAAAAAGAAAAATAATAATGATAATAATAAATATGATAATAGATATGACATAAAAAAAAAAAAATTAGGTACATAAATTCATTAATAAATTAAAAAATTATAAGCAGATATTGGATTTTTAGGAGTGACAGGTAGGAGTTTCTTATTTGTGAAATCGCTTATCTACGCTTTTGCCCTATACTAGTGATCACTCCCAACTTTGTGTAGTGTTATTTTTTTGTACGTTTTTTTTGACAGTTGTATATTGGAATATAATTCTGAAATACACACTGAAGAAAAATAAGACGGTGATTGACGTTTCAAAGATCCTTTTAATATAGATAGGAACTGAATTAAGTTATTATATTATGTTGTTTAATTTTTATACTTACAAAGTATTATATTTTTACAAACAAAACTTAGATCAACTTTGAAGGATAGGGTAATGCATCGATAAGTGAATAAATTTTGGTACAGTTCAGTTTGTACTAACATATATTTTTCAATCAATTTCCACTAATATAATATTTGCCTTCTTGAAGGAAAATGGTGACAAATCGGAGGAGGCAGCAGTAGTGAAACAAGAGCCGATGGAGACTGACGCCGAGCCCGCCAAGGAGCCGGAGAAGGAGCAAGAAGCTGAGAAGAAGGAAGATACCAAGGAGGAGGTGAAAGAAGAACCGGTGCCAGGTAAAAAAAAAATACAAATACAAATACTCTTTATTGCACACCTCCAACATCAAGGAATATACAACACAACATGAGATACATTAAAATAACAGGCAGAGGTAAACAACAGGCGGTCTTATCGCTAAATAGCGATCTCTTCCAGACAACCTTTAGGTAGCGGAGTAGTTGAAAATTAATGTTTGAAATTAGTAGGTGGTGCATAATAATAATAGGACTAAATGAACGACTACCATAAAAGACAGTAATAAACATACATAAATAAAAATATACAGATATACTTAAAAATATTAAGTAAATTTGTAAAAAATTGAAAGTTTCACAATTTTTTTAGTGAACCATTGCTACTACTAAGCACAAAGAAACATTGAAGTGCGTAACCTGGCGGAAGGGATGGGGCGTCGAACCTCTGCCCCAGGAAACCGGTCCTACGTGTCAACCATTTCACCACCCCAATGCTAGAAGTTCTCTCGATTTTTTCCTCCTGCCCGTTCTCTTCCCGCATTTAACATTAATATGCATCGTTTTAGTTCACCTAATTTCTACACATTTTTAGTTTGGGTTCAAGTAACTTAGGTACGTCAGGAAATGCCTGTAAATAACTGTTTATATTTGTTACAGAGGGCGAGATCCCAGAGGTGACTGAAGAGCAGGTTCTCAAGGGACTCACGCTCGACAAGCGAATTAAGTTCGTCACAAGGTACGTTTATATGCGTATGGAAACAGGTTAAAACCTCCCCACATAAGAACATAAGAAGAGAAAAAGTATGTCCTTAGTATAATCAAGGATCATACCTACCTATAGCACTACATTTACCTATAGCACTATGGCCAGTACATGGCCAGGTTAACTTCAAAGGCTTGACTTGAAATATTTCATCCATAATAAATACTTAATCAACCATAAAAGCCTTAAAAGCGAAAAATTACCTTCAGTGAAAAAACTTCTCAACATATCAAAAATTGTAAAAGCACAACGTAGAAACGCCATCTATTGTCAACAAGGTATAACATTACGATACTTACAAAACTCTGCAAAAGTTGACAAATACTAACACCGTTCTATGTCGTTTATGTCGCTACTGAAACGCCGTTTTAATTCATTTTGATACATACGACGGCATCTAGTTCCTCGACGATAAAATCTTTATCGGCGTACGCTCCTTACTATGAACATCATACTTCCTTACCTTTTATCTTCCTTGGTATAATCTATCCCATCTCTAAGATCAAATGAAGTCACTGGCACAATGTAAATTTAAGGTCGTTTTTCACTTGTGCCAGTTTGACATAATTTTATCTTAGAATTCCGGATAGACTTTAAAGACTTCAACATTTTTTTAGTAAGTATGAACATGCACAGATGATTATAGGATATTTTTTACAGTCGGTTATATTAATTTTATCAAGGGCGACGGCGATGTATCTATTGTATAAATTGGAGCATTGTGTTATCAATTTGGTGTACCTATAATTAAATTTTTAAGTACCCATATATCGTTGGGGATAGTGCAATACCGCGTAAATAACAGTTCTCGATAAAGTTCTCATTTCAAAAAAATGCTTAGCATTTGTTTGTATATTGATTCGTATCTACACTTGTTACTTACGCGGTATTGCACTATCCCCGACGATATTCTATTTTCCCCAGAAGGTTGCAATAAAAAATGTTTTTTTTTAGCCTTAGACTTTGTATAAAGTCCTCCTGCACGGCTAGCATAACTTTAACACGCGACTCTTTCTCGCGCGGGATATACTACCTGTCTCTATCTGTACAGTACTATGAGATAGTGACGGATGATGCTATCTCGCGCGACATGAGTCACGTGTCAAAGTTACGCTAGACGTGCTGCAACCCAATACAGTTGTGTTTCTTTAGATCGGAGCATGAAAAGCGGCGCAGGAATATCAATCTTCCGTATTTACTTCTGCTCGCTCTGTGGTGTGTAGGATCGCTAGCGGAATCACAAAATTAATTAACATATCGCTGGTCCTATGTTACATTTCAGGGTAATTAAAATTAGACTTAATGCCAATATGACAATGTTCAAATTTGAACTCGTCAAGTGTCAAACATAGAACCATGTAATATTGTGCCAGCCATATCTTTCCGCGACTTCGCTTGTCGCGCGACTCAGCGTCACTTGTCTGGCTCGCACGGTATTGAAAGGAAAGTGACAGGAAGTATTTGTCCCGTGTCACAGTTATGCTAGACGTACTGGAATTTCTATCGTGGAATTACTTGGTAGATTCGTAACCGAATGACTCTTTGTCACATAGTTACAATTAGCTAGAACTTCGTCAGCTCTTAAAAAGCATTCTGTTGCATAGCCACGCCCCACGACCAATAGCGTCGCGTTTTACTGAAACTGCCAATAAAATACAGTGGAGGCTAATTTCTCAAGCGGCTTTTGCGTATATTAAAAGAAACGACTGTACATGTCTATGACAACCAAAACTCGCTAATTAACAAATATCTACTGGAAACAAAGCTCGTATCTTAGTGTGAATTTACTAACTAGATACACCTCAGGCCAAAAGTATGAAAACAAAGTAAAGTTTTTCCAATAATTTTTCCTTGTGTAAATGTTAGTAACCGTTAGGCCGCCCCCAAAAGATTAAAAAAAAAGAACATCCAATATTAAAACATCTGCATATTGTAAAAATATATATATACTGATTTGTTAGCTGTTAGACCAATACGCTCTTCGTCCAAATTGGATTTCAACACTCATTTCGTCCAACACTCATTTCGTCCAAGTCGCATTTCATCCAGCACGCATTTGGTCTGAAACGTCTACCGTCCAACTCGCGTTTCGTCCAACTCGCGTTTCGTCCAACTCGCATTTCGTCCAACTCACATTTCGTACAACTCGCATTTCGTACAACACGCAATACGTCAATACGTATTTGGTCCATACAAGTACGCGTTTTGTCCAACAGTCAATTCGCCCAAAACGCGTTTCGTCAAACTAGTCTTCCGCGTAAAAAGAAACCCCTGGTCAATTATACCTGGTTGATCCTCTTGCCGTGCCGTGCCGTGCCGGGAAAACAACAGCCTTGCCAGAATACTAAAAATTATATAATATTGCATTCCTTCTATTTGTGTGGTTGCTTTCATTATTTTTTAATCCGTTTTGTCAAGCACGGCTAATAACTATTTCCACGTGAACGGAGTCGTGGGCACAGCTAGTACATGCATATTTTTGCACACCTAATTTATCTTTATTCTTGAATACATTCTCTTTTGATAAATTAATACCTATTGGTATTATTACAGTTAGGTAACCACTTGAGACTGGCCACTTACAAAAGAGAAAGAGATTAAATAATTTATTGCAAGAAAAACTTAACTTATAACAAAGAAATAGTAATAAAAATAATAAAAATAGAAATACTTATGAAATAGATTTTATCACGAGTGACATTTCTGTAAAGTGCCACAAATTGCTTCCTATGATCGAAACAACATGAATGAAAATCTCGACATAACTTTTGTAAAAAGTAAAAGAGGAGCTGATGTGCTATTAAGAAATGGATATAGGTATAACTTAAACCCACGAAATAAAAAAAAATGCGAACATCATAATACTTCATTGTGGCGGTGCAGCAATCGCTATGAGTGCAGTGCGTCCGTCACGTTAAACGGAGCCCGTGATCAAGTTTTACGGGAAAGTGAACATACGTGCGAACCTGATTACTCTAGAAATGCCATAGATATTGCGTTCGACGCGTGTAAGACCAAAGTTGCAATGGATTTCGGCTCCGTCCAACAAATATATGAAGATTCATTTCAACAACTAGAAGACAGTGGCGTAGTGGAGCCGGATGAAATCCCATCGTTTCATTCCAAACGAGACGCACTTTATAGGGCGAAAAAAAAAAGTCTCGAAATAACGAGTTTGTCTTTCAACCGCCTAAGAGACGTCCATATACCCGAAATACTGGCTAAGGACTTTTTAGTGAAGGAATTCGGAGAAGATGATAAGATATTAGTGTTTTGTACTAATGAATCTCGAAAATTGCTTGAAAAGTCAACACAGAAAGAATTCCACTTTTATGCTGACGGCACCTTTAAAAGGACGGCTAAACCGTTTAGACAGATATTCACTTTGCATCTAGATTTAAAACCATCTGATACAAAATACCAAAATATTATACCAGTCATCTACTGTCTGCTGCCAGATAAAAAACAACAGACATATCAAAGATTGTTTACGGTGTTGAAGGACGAACTGGGTATAATTATTAAAAATTACAAGGCCGATTTTGAATTAGCACAATTCAATGCAGTGAAAAGCGTGTATCCAAATGTGCATATCAGCGGCTGCTTTTTTCACTATCAGCAGGCCATTATAAAAAAGTGCACATCATTAAACCTGGACCAGACTCTTGTGGGCAGAAACGTCATTAAGCTGGCTTCTTATTTGACACTATTGCCCACCAACTTTCTGATGGACGCTTGGATTGATATAAAGTCAGTTGGTCAAATATGCCAGGACTCCGCAGCGTTCGAAGAATTTTGTAACTATTTTGAAAAGCAGTGGCTCCCTTATTTTGCAATGCTAAGCGTAGCCGATGAGAATCACCGGACAACGAACGCGGTTGAAGGGTGGCACAGTCGAATAAACAAGAAAATTCCTGTCAAGCCAAATTTACTCTTGCTGGTCGACATACTTAAGAAAGAAGGGCGACACTTCGATATATTGATCAGAAGGAAAATGCCTATGAGTCGAAAGAAACGATTGCAAGATTTGAAATTCAACGAATTCTTACGCAAAAAACTAAAATTGTTAAGAAAGTGTGAAATAAGCGCTATAGAATTTCTTCAAAAAGTTATTAAATCAAAAAATATATAAATATTGAGTATAAAGTGACGTGTCAGTGACGAGTTTGCCGCGGCGGTGTACGGGCAGCCGTCCCTGATGAAGGGCTCCATACGAGTTCGAAACATGTCGGGCCGTTCCTGACAATTTCACGTGAGTGTAAACCGCTTAATACAATAATTAAATATGTCTCACGAAAGTTTTAATAAAATTATTGAGTATAAACTCAATAAACGAATTGGTCCATAAATGACGGATTTCTAGGTGAACTAGTTGTTTAGGTTTAGTTTATTTGAAGGACAAAATTTTTTCTTTGCTTAGTGGTTAAGCTGTTTAAGTTTTGGTAATACATTCGATAAAACTTTATTTGGTGTTTTATTCATGCTTTTTTTCATAAGAAATTTATATGTTTATGATAAATCTTTCAAAATCCTTTCTTTGCTTATGTCACAAACCCAGTGACGGTATTGTAGACGACCACCGCGTCCGTCGGCAATCGGCTACATTGGCACTCCGAAACTCAGGGATGAGTAAGGGAGCGAACGGACTGTGACGTTAATAAAATGCAATGTTTGGTAAACATTTCGTTTAATAAATCATCATGGTGTGAACGCCATTCATATGTGTAGCTTTCCACGAGTACAAATATTAACATACTTAATTTTTAACAAAGTAAAATTATTCTTATGAGCATACAAAGATCGAAGGTCTAGAGACAAAGGGATATGGTACCTATCCTGATCGCTGGAAAATTTCAAGTGACACCAATATTGAAGTCAGGGGAAAAAACGAAAGCCGAAAACCATCGTCCTATAGCTGTTTTAAGCTCTTTCGCAAAGGTGTTTGAGAGTGTGCTGCATGCAAAAATTTATAAACAAGTCGAGCCTTATCTAGACGATGCGCAGCACGGATTTAGAAGACGCCGCTCTGTAAATACCAATCTCCTTTCACTTGTGGATCATATTGCGAAAAGACTCGATGAGGGGTACCAGGTCGATGTAGTATATCTAGATTTCATGAAAGCTTTTGACCAAGTCGATAACGATATACTACTTCGAAAGCTCTCCCTTGTAGGCTTTTCGCCATCACTTCTACGGTTGTTCGCCAGTTACTTGGGGGATCGCAGACAGTTCGTTCGCCTTGGATGCTATGACTCAGATATGTACCACACAAAATCTGGTGTAAGTCAGGGATCGCTCCTTGGACCTTTCCTATTCACGATAATGGTTAATGATTTGACTGATTATCTTAAAGTAGGAAAACCCTTGATGTATGCAGATGATCTCAAGTTAGTGGTGGATATCAGGAACCCATCGGATTGCCTTGGGATGCAGTGCAATCTAGACGAAATTCACCGATGGAGTATTGAAAATCGTCTCTATCTTAATGCCTCTAAATGCTACGTTATGAGTTTCACGCGATCTAGGCGACCCATACTTGCGCAATATGAGATTGATAAACAGGCTCTCTCCCGCACTCAGTCTATGAAGGATCTGGGGGTGGTTTTCGATCCTAGCCTCACGTTCCACGATCACATGCGCGCACTAGCAGTAGAAGGGTTTAAACGTTTGGGTTTTGTTTATCCGTAATTGCAAAGATTTCACGCATATAGGAGCCATCAAATTACTCTACCCTGCTCTTGTACGATCAAAACTAGAGGCTAGTGCGTGCGTATGGAATCCACATGAATCGACCTATGGGTTAATGGTGGAAAAAGTTCAAAAACGCTTCCTGCGCTTCCTTTTTAGTAAATTAGGCGGCTATTACCCATTTTTGTACCCCACCGCCTACCTGCAGGGCATTCT
Source organism: Apotomis betuletana (assembly GCA_932273695.1). Classification (NCBI taxonomy): domain Eukaryota; kingdom Metazoa; phylum Arthropoda; class Insecta; order Lepidoptera; family Tortricidae; genus Apotomis; species Apotomis betuletana. The sequence goes on along the minus strand of OW026321.1, from coordinate 6,926,432 downwards.
TGGCTATTTATAACTCCCTCGCGACGCGTAGACTGTTTTGTCAAATAATGACCGTCCTCCACATTTTACGTGGCCGCCTCGATTGCCCTGTCCTAGTTGGAGAGGCGTGTCGCCTGTTTATCCCGGACGGGCGCACGAAGTTCCGTGCGGACCGCCTGCGTCTCTTTGCCGTGCCCGCCGCGCGCACGGTCTCGCGCCGCAACTCTCCCGTGTGCCGCGCTCTACACGCCCTTAACAGGCTGGATGTGGTGGAATGCTCCTGCGATTTGTTTGTGGATGGATGGACGATAGTTGAAAGAGAATGCTTAAAATTGTGCGAGAGTCTTACTAATAATTAACTAATTAATTCAATGATCTGTCACTAATAATAATATACATAAATGATTTAATAATTATTTAAGGTTCTACAATGTTATAGGTGGTAATATAGTTAATGTTAATACTCGTATGTAATGATGATGTAATATAGTTTATAAGATATAGTAGTTAAGGAACTTGTAATGACTTAGGTTTATCCTGTAATATTACAATTTCTTGTATGTGATTAATAAACAATAAACAATGGTACAAATGTATACAGAGCGAGCCTCCGCGGATACCGTGGTTTCAGAATGTTGACTTAAGCCGTAAACATGTTGTGACTGCTCATAGGCTGCGAACTGGTCATGTGCCACTCAATAAGTTTCGATGTCTCATGAGAATAATTGATTCACCTAATTGTGATATCTGTGGTACTATAGAAGACGCCCAGCACTTGTTGATGGAGTGCCGGCGCAATCGTGCCCAGAGAGATGCGCTGATAGCGTCAGCCAACCTAAACCCATATATGATATCGGAGCTTTTATGCAGTTGCTGGCAAATCCATCGTCAGACTATGCACTTATGGTGTATAAGTTGGCTCACATTGTGTAAACTGTTTTTTTTTAAGTAGGTTAATAGTGTTTCTTTTAGTTTAGTTGTACTTTATATTTTGTTGAAGATGTAAGTAGTCTCTGTTTTTATAGGACCGATATGTACAGTAGTATAAAGGTACTTAATAAATAAAAAAATAAATAAAAAAAATAGGTAAGTTAGGTTGTTTTTCAATTTTTCATACAAATTATTGGCGTATTGTATTAGGGACTGATGGGTGGTTGAAACGCCAGAGAATCACTCTTATTTAGACGAATAATAATTACAGTCTGACGGCGGCGTATCGGATTAACTACATAATAGACGAATCGCGAAATGGGCGAACAGCGTAATAGACCAGTCGCGAATGGACGAACAGCGTAATAGACCAATTGCGAAATGGGCAAACAGCATAATAGACCAGTCGCGAATGGACGAACAGCGTAATAGACCAATCGCGAAATGGGCGAACAGCGTAATAGACCAGTCGCGAATGGACGAACAGCGTAATAGACCAATCATATCATGGACTAACTGCGTAGTAGACGATCGGCCAAACGCGATTTGGACGAAGAGCGTATTGGCCTAACAGCTAACAAATCTATATACTTACCTAACTCCGGGACAAAGTGCATGACGTCGTTTTTTTATTGCCCTTCTACAAAATGTTGCACTGGCAATTTTCATAAGCAGAATTTGCGTTATTGACTTTTAAAATGTTTATAATCATTTTTACATTGTGATTTTGTAATTTATTCCGTATGGAAATCACAGGTTTGTATAGTAATATATAGACCCCGTTATCTTGTCGCACTGACATTACTTTTCACTAGAGCGTGAATGCTTTTTCTATCGACTATCTAAATGTCGATGGTGTCTGTCACTTTCAAAGAGGAGTCACTAGGTACTTCTTATTAGTTTCTTACCCACTGAAAAGCCTGAACGGGGTGAATAAGTGAATAAGCTTGGGATAAAATTGACATGTTTTCCTTTATAAACAGCAATTCTTCTTGGATGTTATCTTTCAACAAGTTTCGTTTTGCTTCTTTAACTATTCCGTTTTGATCTGGCAGTGCATTGATAACATTTGCTACCTCATCAAAATTCTTCGAATAATAGAAACAGGCTTCTAACCATGTATCCCATCTAATTAAAATAGGTTCAGGGGGTAAAGCAAGATTTGTAATCAATTCATTGACATTTGGAAATTGCTTCTGCACAACATCAACTACTCTGTTTAGTCCGTGAGCAACGCATGTTGAATGAATCATGTTTATTTTTGTTTTAATTCTCTTCCGGCTTTTAACATATACGCAGCTCCGTCTGTACACAAAAGCAAAACTTTTTCTTGATAATTATTGACGCCTTTATAAAAACAGTCTAAGGATCAGTTATCAGTTTAGAAAATGGTCTTGCTGTCAGTTTTTTCTAGAACTTGGGTGGCAATAATATGCGGCTTACTCTCTTTATTTTTGTACATACCGCCTATTATAACATTTGCTATTTTTCTTTTGATAGCGTCTTGTGTCTCATCAACAGAAATATAGATGTATGCGTCACGCAGTTCATCTTGAATTGCTTTGTATATATTTTGATATACTTTGGGTAAGTACTGCAATCGGAGTGTAGATTCAGAAGGAACAGATACTGATTCTGCATATTTACCTTTCATGCAATTTTGGATAAACAATCGAAATTCTGTTTTATCCAATTTACTCCAACGAATATTGCAAGAAATCATAAACTTTGTCAGATCCATATTAAAATCTCCTTGGTTTGCTTTTCCGCCTACTGTCTCATTGTGTTTCTTGGAATTAAGATGTTTTCTTATGGTGTCTCTTTATGGAGAGATTTGTAAATTGCACCATGTGCAAAACAATTCGTTTCCTACTTTTATCAAGCAGGGAAAAATCTTTAGTGTATTTTGTTTTTAAATCTTCCATTGTAGCATATTATTAGGTACGTACACACTAAGCAATTATATAAATTCCACAATTAAACTAACACTATTCCAAAGAACTGCAAGTTATAGTTAATGTGACATGCAATTGCAAGTATTTAAGTAAATCTTTATAAGGCTAATAAGGTTATGTTCTTATTTGTAAACAAAAAGTTTTAATTGAAATTGAGTATACACTTAAAAGGCGAAAATTCAATTGCATTATATAAACATCGATATCAAGAAGGTCGATAAAAAAATCATTCACACTCTACTGAAAAACAATATTTATGCGACAAGATAACGGGGTCTAGTAATATAAGCTTGTTTCTATACTTTTGGCCTGGGGTGTACGTTTTAAAGAGCAGGGACAGAAAATTCCTTGACCTTTTAGATAGACGATGTAATATGTTATTGATTAAAGTTTGATTATCCGTCTTTTGGACGACGCGTTTGGCTCGGTTTGTAGACACCTGCCTACTGAGTCAGCGGTCCCGGGTTCGAATCCCGGCCGGGGCCAATATTTGTGCAAAATATTTGTTCTTGGGTCATGGATGTTATCTATATATGTATTTATATATTATGTATATCGTCGTCTAGTACCCATAGTACAAGCTTTGCTTAGTTTGGGACTAGGTCGATTTGTGTATGATTGTCCCTAATATTTATTTATTTATTTATTGTTTTTTATTTTAGGTACACGGTGTCCCAGGAGTTGGACGGCGTAGAGGCGTGCCTGGTGCCGGGTTACATGTTCCTCACGCAGGCCGAGCTCGTCGCCGGCCCGCGCCGCCCCGCCTCCAGGGCTGAGTGCGAGGTTCGTACTGCTACTATACACACGGCCACAAAACAAATAAATAATAAATAAATACCAGACAACCTCACACAAATCGATCTAGTCCCAAATTAAGCTCAAGAAGGCTTGTGGTATGGGTACTAGACGACGATATATATACTTATATAGATAAATATATACTTAAATAACATAGGAACAACGATGACCCAAGCACAAATATTCGAGTTCATCACACAAATATTTGCCCTGGCCGGGATTCGAACCCGGGACCGCTGCTCAGTAGGCAGGTGCTTGCAAACTGAGCCAACCGCGTCGTCAAACGTACAGAAATCGATCTACATACAAGCGCGCTCGAGCAAACGCACACATAGACATTGCTCACGGACACGATATCTCGGACCAGTTCGGACCAGTGCGAGCGCGAGTGCCATCCGCTTGACGTGTCCGTGAGCAATGTCTATGTGTGCGTTTGCTCGAGCGCGCTTGTATGTAGATTGATTTCTGTATCTATCTGTTTTGTGACACGGCACACATCGTCATCACGGGGCCTATGATGGTTGCGATTATCACGTGATAAATAAGTGACAAGGCATCTATCAGTCACACTCGCACTTTGTCAAAACGTGACGGTTGCTGTGTCACTTATTTATCGCGTGATAAAAGCAACCGTCACGTCATAGGCCCGCAGAAACACTATCAACATTGCCCGGCACATGATTGCGTAGGCATTCAGAATATTTAAAAACTCCTAGATGAACAATAAATAATAGGCCAAGTTTGAGTCTGAATCGCACACCGAGGGTTCCGTATGAACACTTATCCCATATTAACTGGCCGGGTTAAGTTAAGTTTGCACCGGGTATGTATGGCGGCGGATACAAATGAGGTGCAAAGTTAACGCAACCGGTCACGTTTGTTGTATGAGAGCCCCGCTTGATTATTAATTTTATGTTGTTTTTAGTATTTTTTCTACTCCAGTACTTTTTTCTGTCATTTATATAGTTACTAACTCTAATATAAAGACATAGATTATGAAAGTCTGTAAAAGTCTATACTCTACTGCCCAAAAACACACTGCTAACTAAGCATCACTTAGTACCACAGATTACAAGATGAACAGCTGCATGCACACAATTTGCAAATTAAAAAAAAACTTATTGAACTAAGGCATTGCTGCCAACTTAAAAAAAAAGTTTAATCTTCAGTGCATGGATGTTTAGTATAGTAAACGTATACCTTTATGTATAAGTTAAATTTTTTGACAGATGTTTAGTATAGTGAACGTATAGCTTTATGTATAAGTTCATATTTTTTTGACTAATGGACGTCAATAAAAAAAAAGTTTATCAGAGACAATTTTTTTTTTCATTCTGTTGATTCCGAGCGGTAACGTAATTATTTTCTTTGTTGTTTATTTGCATTTTATTTATGAAATGTCGAGTCGTAGAAAAAGTATTGTATGCGACGTTGTATAAGTAGGTCAAAAAACGCTCGTGGCCTCTTTCTTACGATGTTCGCTACGCTCACATCGTAACCCATGCCACTCGCGTTTTTTGCCCCCTCTTATACAACGGTTGCATAAAATACTATTTTATAGCGGCAACAGAAATACATCATCTGTGAAAATTTCAAGTGTAAATATCACGGTTACAAATACGGCCTGGTGACAGACAGACAGGGGCTTCAAACGAAGCGTGAAGACGCATCTCTCGGGCCAGCATGGCAGTGTCAACTGACATGGCACCGTTGGTTTCTTGTCAGTTGGCATTGCGAGGGCTCCCCTTTTTGCTTACCATCAGCCGAAGTGGAGCCACTATGTTATTTGGCAAATGATTCATTTTGTATGAATTTTAAATGGCAGAATAACAAAACAACGAATTTCATTTGTTCGACATTTTATTACAACATTATAAAATATTTCTATATCGAGTGGTAGGCACCTGAAGGTAGGTCCGACTTGGCTTAGGTTAGGTACGACGGCGAGCGAAGCGAGGAGGTTGAACTGCGACCCTAACGAGCGAGCGAAGCGAGCGAGCCGCGGAGGTCTATATCGAGTGGGAAATAAAACTTCGCCAACGATTATAATAATAATTCTTGTAATAATTTGTATGTTAATTAAAAATACTTGAAACAATAAATCCCAAAACGTTTTCCATGACATAATACAACTATGTAATGAATCATTCGACATGTAAAAATACACGATTTAAAATTTCTCGTAATGATCATTCCACGAACTGAATTATTGGCGAAATGAAAATATATGAAACGTCGACTTTGAAGTGAAATTGGACGAAGTGAGTGTCGACAATTTGATGATAAACCGTTGCGCGGTTATAAAAATAAACAGAATAGTAGATTGTTAACCAAGGGTAGAAAGTGACCCATTGCACCCGAGATATGTGAGAGCGCCAATAGTTCGAGGGTGAAATGGGTAATTTCACCCGAGTTAAACACTCTACTTTTCATTTCGACTGCGAGGAAAATAAAATAATACACGCACATAATAAACAACATATGTCATAAGTGAGTTTCATTCTTCTTCTGCAAACTTTCATTCTTCTTTTTTTAATAGATAAAAAATAGTTAAGATATACGTACCGCCAACTAGACGCTTACCACGGCCGTCTAGATTGTACCTAATTTAGTTGGTCACGACGTGCATCTAGAAGGCAATTATCTTTGACTCCGTGGCAATAAAAAAAAAATTACTTTCCACCCTAGGGATGGAAAAGCTATTTTCCACCCGGCTATCTACTCATGAAAATTACACTTTCCGAACAGGAGAGATGAAAAGAATATTGATGTGGTTGTAAGTGAGATTGGTGGTGTAGGTGATCCTGATGGTGGGCATGCCGGGCGCGGGCAAGTCTACGTGGGCGCGCGCGCACGCCGCCGCGCACGCCGCGCGCCGCTACAACCTGCTCTCCACCGCCGCGCTCTTCGACCGCATGCAGGTACACCAGCACACACACACACACACACACACACACACACACACACATACACACACACACCAGCACACACACCAACACACACACACACGCACACACACACACATATAGTACGGCTCTTCTCAGGTGATTTTTTCGCTTCGAGCCCTAATCTTTCAAACAATGGCCATTGTATCTATCATCGCAAAGCCACTAGCTCGAGTTTGCCACGCGCCACTATAACATTCATATTAAAAACAAACGGTATCGTCATAGTATTAAGGTTCAAATCAAAATAATATGAATGCTGTATTTCGTCGGGGTGGTCTATTGTCCTACACTACCAAAACGCAATATCTAGAATATCAGTGACATTAAATTTGAACCTTAATACTATCACGATACCGTTTGTTTTTCATGTGAATGTTATAGTGGATCGTGGCAAACTCGAGCTAGCGGCTTTGCGATAATAGATACAATGGCCATTGTTTGAAAGATTAGGGCTCGAAGCGAAAAATTCACCTGGGAAGAGCCGTACTATACAAGGGACGAGATCATTTGGTCACATATCGTCTGTTGACATTCAAAACTCACTAAGTAACAAATACCTACTTAAAACAAAGCTCGTATCTCTGTGTCAATCTACAAACTAGATACGATGTTTTGAAGAGTAGGGACAGAAATTTTAGTCAGTTTTGGTTATTACCAGGCGATATCGATTGTAATTATTTTACTTTAGAGAGAGAGTTTATCGTGGTTGAACATGACTAAAGGGACATGTTTTGTTTTATTCATTTAGATCAGCCTGCTGGGCATGTTTAAAGTGCTTTGTAGGACCATATTGAGAAGAAGCTTCTAGACGGTTCAATAGATGACGAACAAGTTACATACGTACTGGGAAGAAATGGTATGGGCACGTAGCATTTACAACTTGTTGTTGACAGAGTTTAATTGCAGTTGAAAAACTTCGTTTTGTTTACTTAAGAAGGTTTGTGCTCACATATTCTTAAAAAATATTGGCCTAAGAAGTGTGAAATGAAGAGGATTCCAAAAGTTCCAAGCACGAGACGCCCCATTTCTAATGTAGGTGTTAAGACTGCCAGGTTGAAATGGAACTGTCTGTCTGAACACGTCTGTCGTCATGTCAGCTAAACTGGCTAAACGATGTACCTCAAGATTGGTGACCAGAACATAACTAGCCGAAGAGGAGATATGGACGTATTTCTTAACGGCAGACCAGAGTTAGCCCACAATCGGAACAGTAAGTATTCAAGGCAGTTTGCCTAAAAATGGGACAATATAATAGGATTCATAAAATATAAAAGTTTAGATTTCTACTGGCCTATCGATTGTCTTAAGTGATGTAATAGGGGAGCGGATAGGGAGGGGGAATGGGGATGGGAGCGGACCATTGAAAAAACATGCCTTTTAAAGTTATTATAACATGACCAGTGCAAAGGATTACATCTTACGACGTGTTGCCTCTAGACAAAGATATCTATTTTCTCTTCTAGATCCAAAATACAATACACCTCTTTCTTCTATGAACACTTTCTATCTAGACTATCATTGTCTCTACTTTAAGTTGCATTGTTATTGGTAAAAAATAGGCAAAATACATCGAAATTCACTTGTCGCGAATCGATTAATCTATAGCACGATATTGAAAGGAGAGAGGCAGGACTGTTGTACTACAGATGCTGATGTTTTTTTAACTATGGCACGAGACTACATCTATGAGGTAAGACAATTGTTAAGACATAAAGCCCTGACTGACTAAATACGGATTTCATAGTAAGATACGACTTTACAACGTAGCACGGCAGTATATTACCCAAGAGATACAAATATGTATTAGTATTTAGATAGTGGCATCGAGACTACATCTGAAAGTATACGAGATCAGATAAATCAAAATACAATATCAGCTATTAGAATTGAGCGAATGAAGACATCAGGTATATGGTAAATTGGTAATGGCAAGATATTAATGATGGATGGAACAAATATAATGGACGCATGTCATATAAGGTAAGATTGTGGTATAAATACATATCTTCCAAGGGTATAATTATAGCAATACTCAAAATTGAAGCGGTGAGTAGCTTAATCAAAGAGCCAGACGGGTGTCGTAATTCAGCGTCTACACCTTTTCTTATATTTATGTTTGTTAGATTGTAAGATAGTGTGGGCCTCTGAGGTCTATAATAACAAAAAGGTTTATCACGCTCATTATTTGAGAATTGACAATCTACAGGAAGCTTAAGGATACGATTTATGATATTTGTATGTCAACTAGACAAAAAAAATGCGAAGTAGGTAGTTTGTAAGGTGATATGTCTCCTCATGGTAAGTATACTGTTTTCATTAGTTAATAATCTGCAAGGCAACAGTGTTTAAATACCCGAAACATGTTCAAACTATGATAAACTCGAATTCAGCATATTTCATAATGATATTGCTACAATTAATTGTTCCAAATTATCTCACATGTCCCAAGAGATTTTTGTTTGATACACAAACACAAAACACAAAATTAATGATGATCCCTCTTTCAGCTTAAGGTTTGACTGTAACGCCTGAAGTGCAACTGTTCACAATGATACTAATGAACGTGTGTATTTTCAACAGGGTGCAAAAAGCTCAACATTTAAAACCAAATATGACTAAAAAATACCTCTAGAGGTCTTAATACGTTTAGAAAATAGGCATATGCCACCGAACGCCGAAGAAGAAAGTATATACGATATTGATACCGGGTCGCCGGCCGAAGAGGATCTTATACCGACTCAACGGACGTCCCTGGTATCAAAGCAACATTACATTATCTATAGTTGTAAGTTAGGCTAAGCGTCGCGTCTTCGTTCCCGCCCTATACAAGTGTTGTGTGCAGGTGGACTGTAAACCCTTCCGAGCGAACTACGAGGGACGCTGGGACTCCATGCTCTCCAAGGGCGCTAAATGCGTGCTAAAGTTGTTGGAATTCGCCCACGGACGAAGGCGAAATTACATCCTGGATCAGGTGAGAGAACCACATCAAATTCATAATTATTGTCTTATGTTTTTTTTTTGAGCAGATACCTAAATCAGGACAATTGAGATCTTTCCGTTTCCCCATTTTAACCCGCGGAACGACATGACACTACATTTATACTTTAATCACATACAGGTTAGACGCTCCGCGGGTTATATTAGTTTATTGAAATGAAGACGGATTATGATTATTTTGCATTGCGAGTAAACGTTACTTATAGCGACGGCAACTCTCTCCGGCCGCTTAAGGTACGTCCTAATATAAGATAATAATAAGGATTGTAGCGTTATACTGCTCCCGTGTTAATTGTTAGGTTAATGTGTTTTGAACAGGGCACGGTGAGTAACCGAAGGGAGCGGTGTTAACCATTTGCCAAACGGCCTTAAACGCAAAACGCGGATCTCTATTGAGCTTGTTCTAGGTGGACTGCCTAAAACCAAGGATATGTCTATAATGAGAAATGTTTTGCTCCACATCATCACCATCGGCGGATATTTCGGTACGCGGTTTCGATATCGCGCTGGTAACAGACGAACGTATACCCGTCGGCCCAGAGGCGAAAGCTCCGGGAATTCGAAGGCTACAAGCGAATCGCCGTCGTGGTCGTGCCCGACCCGGAGACTTACGCCGAGCGCAGCGCGCGGCGCGAGAAGGCCGAAGGCAAGGAAGTACCCGACGGAGCCATCGTGGATATGAAAGGTTGGTACTCGGCTTCACCCGACCCGACCCGACGCCGATACCGTCGCTACCATCTCTGACGTTCTCCTTTTCATTCGTAGCTAACTTCACGCTCCCGGAAAAGTGCTCGTGGATCGACGAGGTGATCTACGCGGAGCTGAACGAGGAGGAGGCCAAGAAAGTCGTGGAAGGGTTCCATAAGGAGGCGAAGGCGGCGGGCGTCGTGAAGGAGCGCGAGAAGCGGGAGCGCTCCGCGAATCGCGACGCGCCGCCTCAGAAGAGGCCGCGCTCCGACGACCGGCGGCATCCGCGCGACGATCGCAGGAAGGACTTCAGCAGAGAACGGGGTGAGTACGGAGCCCCGTCATCATCTCTCGATACTTTCCTTTTAGTAATACACCTCTGGTTTTTAGACGAGGGGATGGAAATTCTAGCGGCACGTTTCCAATATTTACACACACACACTCACACATACACGCACACACACATGCACTCATGCATATTATAGTGAATGTGTAATAGTTATAATCCTTTTAAATATAAAGCTAACACCCTCTTAAACTTGTTTGTAAGTACCATTAATCTTAAGCCGCACTGTATGTTATATTCTATCTGAAATTGAACTCCACGACACAGGCACTGCCTAGTGTGGAGCTCACTGATACCTGTAATATGTAATAACATGTCTTATGGTAAATAAACTATTTTGATTTTGATTTATTTATTTAGGAGAACCAACAGCTTTAACAATTTTGAGTAAACTTAAATATAATAGAAAGCAGGGAAGCCAATTACAGGATCTCACGGATAGAAACAATTTAACTAATCTTAAATTAAAGTGCGACACTCATCACTTCACATCATCTCATCTGGTATAGAAAAAGTATATAAAAAAAAAAGAAGAAAATGGTAAACAAAACAATACACTACACTACACGAGCTCTAAAAATGGCAAAGTATATTTAACCCAGGCGGGTGAACGACTATGTAACACACCTAGTTAAAGCACCTTGTCACCAAACTTTGTCTCACAGAAGGAATTTTACAGTTAAATATGTCGATATCCAGTTCCTTCGTTAAATAGACATGTTGACTAATTTTTTTTGAGGATGTCAATCGATTCTATTTTTTATTGTGATCAAATGTCTATATGGGACTAACTACACTTAAACTGCTCTAAAAGGCAGAAATGACCGTCAAAGTTCAACATTCCTACGTAGCGCTAAAAACGCTCCATACAAAACGCGTCAGGCTAGTGATGTCACAGGCCGGTATAGGTACCAATAATTGTATGGAAAAATTAAGAAATTTGTCATTTTCACCGTGAAAAAGTGCGTTTAAGTTCATAGTTGTCATACAATTATTGTTTTGTAAAATTATGAGGATTCTGAAAACATTTAAAAAAAATCTTTTGGATTAAAAAAAAATATCATAAAATTTGCGTACCTTTGAAGTCACATATTTCCAAAAAAGGTTTATTTTTCTGAATTTTTTTCTTCGTTTCGTGATATATCTAGCTAATTTTATTCATATAACTACAGTACGCGGCAGAATTCAACATCAGTCAACATGTCTATTGTTCACGCTACGACTTAGAATAATTATTCTTGGTTAGAATAACTGACGATTCGTTTTTTTTTTGACAGAGGACAGATGGGGCGGCGGTGGGGGCGGGGGCGGCGGCAGCAGCCGCTGGGGCCCGGCGCGCGGCGGCGGCGGTGGTGGCGGTGGTGGCGGTGGTGGAGGTCGCTGGGGGCCGCGCGACCGCCCCGGCCCGCCGCAAGGACGCTTCGACCGCCCGTGGGGAGGACGGTCAGTATACCTAATACTCAAAGTGAAGTGACAAACGTGCGAAGAAGCTCATTGGCGACCCTGCCTTAGTTCAGGAAAAGCTGTAAAACCTCGAACACCGCAGGAAAGTCGCCTGTTTATCGGTTTTCTACCGGATACACTTTGGTGAGTGTGCACTAGGACTGCATGAATTAATTCCACCGTCTCCGTTCAGACAATACAGTACACAGTATTCGGCGCGGACTTGGATTCCACCCTTATGTTGTCGATATACCACTGATTCGTACGAAACGCTTTGCGTCTACTTTCCTTATGAGGACAGCTAAGGAATGGAACTCTCTTCCTGCACCTGTTTCCTGAAAAATATAATTTGGATCTCTTCAAGTTGAGAGTGAATAGGCATCTTCTAGCCAAGCATGCTCCATCTTAGGCCTTATTGTCACTTAACATCAGGTGCAATCGAAGTTAAATGCGTGGCTATTCTGAATAATAAAAAAAAAGTGAATTTCTTGAGCGCCTATGTTTTTTGTATTCGTTCTACCGCGCTACTGCTCGGACTGAATTAGCCTTTTCCCGCAGCGACAACAACGGTCCCCCGTTCAACCGCGATCGGGACGGGTTCCGCGGCGGACGCGGCGGGCACGGCGGGCCGGGCGGGCCGGGTCCGGTCGGGCCTGGTGGCCCCGGAGGTCACGGTGGCCCCGGAGGTCACGGAGGTCACGGGGGTCACGGCGGCCCCATGGGCGGGCGCGGCGAGCGCGGCCCCCCGCGCCCCGACCAGCGCTTCGGCCGCGGGCCCGACAGGAGCGCGCGCCCGCCGCCGCAGCAGGACAAGCGGCCGGGGCCTCCAGGGCAGCAAGGTCGGTCTAACATTTATACATGGCGGTCAGGCCGTAAATTTCACCCTGAGATTAAGAATATTACAATAAAAAATCCAACTCAATGAATAATTGCGGTTGCTGGAAATATCGTCGCGGCCTCATCGAGCCAAATTCGCTGGTCAGATCTTGTATTTTCAGCAGCCGTAGGACACCTAATGTTTCGCGAAATTCCGTTTTTATACCCTTTTCCCCTCAACGATTCATTGTGATCGGTAGCTCGGTAGACGATGTAGTCATAAAGTATTGTTGCTGGTGCAGGAGGCGGCGGCTCGGGCTCGTGGCAGCGCGGGCAAAACGCGCGCGGCGCACACACCAGCATGGCGCCCAGGAACAACGCGCAGCGCGGCCCGCCGCCCGGCAAGGTGAGCATACACTGCACAGTCGAGTTCATTTATGCCTTGATCACACGTACCGAGCAAACGGGCGAGACAGTAAAATGTTTCTCGGCCGAGACAGTGATATAAGTGAGTAGCTGTTTACACATGTTTTGAAATTAGCACAGTCAGTTCAGTTCCATTGAGACTTTCGGACATGATGGATCGTAAAAAAATCGCCGAGTGGCGAGACAGAGCACGTTCAGACCGACCGAGTGAGCGAGCGAGACAGTGCGGGGTAGCGGGAGGGTGGACACTCGGCCTAGTAGATAGAACGGGAGCCGAGCTACTGTCTCGCCCCTTCGTTCGGCCGAGCGCTCGGCCGAGCACTCGGCGCTATGTTTATACGCACCGAGTACTCGGCCGAGAGCACTGTCTCGCCCGTTTACTCGGTACGTGTGATCAAGGCATTACATCTACACACTTACGAGAACAAAAATATCTGAACACGACTTTATGCGAGCCACTATGTTGTGCCGTTATAAAAAAAAAAAAAAAAATGCTCCTGACAATTGGGTCGTGTTCAGATATTATTGTTCTCGTAAGTGTGTAGATGTAAATGAACTCGACTGCACAAGCTGGTATTGACAACATTTCATATTTATAACAGGTGGAAATTAATATAGAGATAGACAGGGCTTTAAGTCGTGTAGTGTACCTTAAAAAAAAATCTTTGAATTTATTCTTCTGTAAGGTGACTCGGGGCTATTGTAGCTATGGGGTTATTGTATCTTATTACCATTATAATGGTCTGTGTATATATAGGATACACAAGACAATACAATGGTCTGTGTATCCTATATATACGCAGACCATTATAATGGTCACAGGCCATTATAATGGTAATAAGATACAATAACCCCATAGCTACAATAGCCCCGAGTCAACTTATTTAAAGAAATATAAGAAAATACATCAAATAACTACAATCTAAGACAATACGGGCTGAATAGGGTTGTTGTCTAAACCAAAGAGCGAAAACAAATATGTATTTTTTAGTTGACCTTGACAGGTGACAGATGCATACCGAGTTTGATTAAGTTTTTTTTATAAGAAAACCGACTAAAGTAACCGTTCCATTAAGTTCTGGTTTCTGTGTTGCCAGATTTTAAAATGAGTATGTTTTTATAAATTAATAATAAAGTAAATAATCATCTCAGAAAATAAATAAAAACAGAGATTACTTCATCTTTTTAAGCAGAATTCAGAAAAGTAATAAAATGATAGTCTTAAAAATATGAAATGTTGTCAATTGTCAATTTCCATATGCAGGTTTACCTTCAGTTCCATCTGATCGGACTTAAATCCGTACCGTATATGAATGAATGAAACGGCCTTAAGGTCACCACGCTTTACGGCGGCCGGATGGACTGAAGCGATTCAATCACATCGGCCTGATCAGTTTTGCCTTCCCATGTATGGGGTCAAGAAAATAAGGTATGGCACTCCGGCCAGTGAGACTTTCTACGTCACTGTTTAGTTGCCACTCTTTACCCGGTTACAAAATAATTATAAGGAAAAACATGTTTGCCGCCAGTCGTACTAAAAATAATAATAATTTATTTATGCATTACAGTCATGTTCTTTGACTAAGTTTTATTTTGTCATAATCATTGATTCAAAACACTCACGATTTTATGAAATTCATACAGGTAACAAGGGAATCGGGGAGTATTATGATACGCCAATGGCAACACAGAAACGGATTGACAGAACCCACCAACCAATCATAGCGTGAAACGTCAAAAGTCTCGCTCTGTCATTCCGCAGTGGCATACCTCATTTTCTTATACCATGGTATTATCCAGGTGGCGACGGCTCGGATCATCAAAAACTTGTCTTCACAGATCAAAATAATCTTCTGTAATATACTAAACGGCCTGTAATGATGAACGAAGAAATAAAACCGTATTATTTTCAGGATGGACAACAAGGACAACAGCAAGGCAACCAGCAACAAGGCTGGAACCAGTGGGCCAACTCCGGCTGGGGCGGCTGGGGCAACTGGAACCAAAATCAAGGTGAGACGCATTCTTTATTCCTCGAAATATTTATACGGCGCACGAAATACTAAAGGTCTTCGCACATTATAACAACTCAACGGCGACTCGATTCTATGCCAAATATTGAAATTTAAGCCCTATGTCATATTTTCTAGGTTTAATTTCAAACGCGCGACGACTCGTCGTCCACTACTAATAACATTTTTTGAAATTAAACCTAGAAAATCTGACATAGGGCTTAAATTTCAATATTTGGCATAGAACCGAGTCGCCGTTGAGTTATTATAATGTGCGAAGACCTTAAAACTAGTACATTATTCGCGAAGCGAGGGATGTAGACAATTTGCTGGCTGACTATTAGTTTTAAACGGACGACGGAAGAAAAAAATAATTGAGTTACCTGGTGGAATGGACCGGGGTACCGGGTTTGATTCCCGTTCTCTTCCGTCACTTATTTCAATTTTTTCCTTGAACTATGATCTGAACTATTTTATTAAACCGGTGATACGAACCGGTTTAATAAAAAAATGTGGTGTACCTGTTTAAAAAGAAAAAAAAATAGACATTACTCGCCTGATGAGATGACAACCAAAACTCACTAAGTAACAAATACCTACTTAAAGCAAAGCTCGTGGCAGCAGCACCAGTGGCAGCAGCAACAGGGTTGTCCTGGGGTGTCATATACTTAACTCATCCTTGTCATCTCAGCCAGAAGTCAGCTTAGTCTGGCATCAGTTCATCAGTCTGGTCAGAATGATCAGTGTCAATCTTCAGAGTACATACGAGGTTTTGAAGAGTAGTGATAGAAATATTGGTGAATTAAGGTTGTCACCAGGCGACATGATTCATGAATTTATCAGTCAGTATTGTTGTAAAATAGTGTGTTTCTGTTTTCAGCCGCATGGGGCAACTGGGGTAACTGGAACAACTGGAACAACGCGCAACAACAGCAGCAGGGGCAGCAGGCCGGCGCCGTGGCCAAGGGGCAGGCGGGGGCGGCGGCGCAGGCGGCGGGGCAGGGACAGCAAGCCACGCAGCAGCAGTGGCAGCAGTGGTACCAGTGGCAGCAGTGGCAGCAACAGCAGGGCTGGCCTGGGGTGACTACTCATATACTTTACTCACACACTTAATTGGAACAACGCCGTCGCCAAGGCCGTGACTACTCATATACTTTAAGAGGCCTTATTCCTTATATATATATTTTTTTCATATTATGACAAATATATCTATAATTTCAACCAACTATTTGAAATGAATAATACTTTTCCCCGAGTTCTAGGTAGTAACATAGCTTTCATGCTTTCATTGCGTGCAGTCGAAAATAAGTGGAAAAAAGTAATTTTCCGCGTAAATTTTGTCAATTTCGAGTAGTTTTTGGAACAGAAATTATCAATGATAAATTCATACTGTTGGTTTCAAATATATACCAATAAATCCCAATAGCGCTGTTCTAGGTAGTAAAATAATATGTTAAGAAACATGTTTGACCATAGAGAAAAATGTCTAAAACAATCAGCATTATAAAAGGAATAAGGCCTCTTAACTCATCCAGACTCTCATTGTCATCTCAGCCAGAAGTTGCTTAGTCTGGCATCAGTTCATCAGTCTGGTCAGAATGATCTTGTAACCCTCACAGACTGACGGTCCGGACTGGTGAAAATAAATGAATGACACTAAACTGACAGTCGAGAATGATGGACTGAACTGACGCGAGAATGAGCGTGTAACCGATGCCTTCAACAGCTTTTCTCGATCTTCACAGGATCATTAGTTCAGCTTCTCTATTATTATGCCACATCTTCTATTACGTCAAGAACTTCTTCCCCAACGGTCCTTGAACCGACGCTTTACGAGATATATGCCCGAAATGCTTTAATACTTTGTTTGACTGTAGTGAAAATTAATTATGTCATGGAAAAGTTGGAAAAACGAACGTTTGTTGATCAGATTGGAGACGTTCTGAAAAAGGGCAAGTCAAGAGTACTTTATACCGACGAGCATGCATAAGGAGATTAATGAATGTTGATGAAGCGAAAGATGTATGTCAGGACCGTAGCAGGTGGAAAGATGTGGTCTCTGCCTACCCCGTTCGGAAAAGGCGTGATTTTATGTATGTATGTGTGTGTATGAAACCACTAAACATACATTAATTCACGAAACCAAATAAACTACCACTAACTTTTTTACTATTTTTAATTGGACAAAAACTAAAAAGAAGACGTGTTTTGATTACTGATTTTTATGACGTCACAAGGCCAGTATTTCCATAGAAACGTCATAGTAACAGTTCGTTTTTGACATTTCATAGAGTAGCTGATTTGAGCTGTCATCAAATACCGTAATTATGCAATATGCAAATAAAATAAAAAATACACATCTAACTGCAAAGTGTTAGGCACTGCAGGAAACCACAACCGCAGAAACGCTGAACCATAACGGCATTCAGCTAAAATTATTTTTTTGTAAAGAAATAATAAGATTTCTAATAAAAAAGGACAAGTCGATTGTAAAATTTATTTAATAAATCAAGATTTGTCAATACAATCAGATTTTCCAACGTCAGGTGAAGATTTATGCTGACAGTATGTTTTTTGTGCAGTACCAGCAAGGACAAGGAAATCAGCAGCAGGCGGGGCAAGCGAGCACGCAGGACCAGCAAGCGCAGTGGGCGCAATATTACCAGGTAATTATATACCGCTTAAGAGGCCTTATTCCTTTAAAAAAAAATGTATATTTTGACAAATACAGTCATCATTTCAACAAACTTTTTGAAGGGAACAATACTTTTACCCGAGTTCTAGGTAGTAAGTAACATAGCTATTTCATGCTTTCATTGCCTGTAGTCGAAAATAAGTTGAAAAAACTATTTCTCCGTGTGAATTTTGTCAATTTCGAGTAGTTTTCGAAACAAAAATAATCAATGAACAATTCAAACTGTAGGTTTCAAATAATGTACTAATAAATCCCAATAATCCTGTTCTAGGTAGTAACATCAATAATATGTTAAGAAATAGGTTTGATCATAGAGAAACATGTCTAAACAATCAGCATTTTAAAAGGAATAAGGCCTCTTGACAAGCATCGGTCCAGCCCAGGGATAGGGGCGCTATATACAGCTTTCATATGGCAATAATGTGCATACGTCATATATTTGAATTATTAAACGTCAGTAGCGATTTGTCAAGGATTTATCATTAACCAAATTCAAAACATAGTTTACCGGAATGCTGCTCAATGCTTCATTCTTGCGAAATAAATACTGAATCCTATTGAAAAAAACTTTACCTTCATCACTGTAAATAGTTTTGGCTTTATTATGCAAAACTTACTAGAAATTTGCGGAATATTTAGTCCTGTTTCCTCTTTGTTTACATCAGTGACATTCACTGACTTTCAACGTCAGTTATCAAAAATTGTCGTTGTCAGTAAAATAAATTAGTATGTACCATTAAAAATCCGCAATGTGGCGTGAGTTAACCCCCAGTTGGGCTATACATTACATACGGAGGGCGGTCAATGTGTGACTGTCCCAGACCGCAGGTGTTTGTGGCCCGAACTGAAGGCGAGGGCCGTAAATATGCGATCTGGGGCTGTACTCATTTCCGCCCGTGGTTTGTTCAAAGTCATACGTCTTGCCTTGCCCAGGAAGTGAGATTTTCTCCCCGGAAATTGCCATTTACATACTAAGATATTTTAGGAAATTCCTGGAAACTTGCACATGCAATTCAAAATAATATATAATTTCAATTGAGAGAAAGGAATATTTGAGAAAGTTAAAGAAATTCCATGTGGAAAGATTCGCAATATTCGAATGTTGCCGTCGGCATATCATTACTTAAAGCCAAGAACCACGTTGTATGTTCCTCTCCACGTGAACGAAGTTCCCGTAGCTAGTTTTTGATATAGAATAGAATAGAAAAAGCTTTATTCAAGATAACACATCATTACAATTCACAGTACAATTAGATAAGTGTTAAAGACAGTGTACATAAGAGATGTGCATCCGAAATGGTCTCCACTCAGCAATGCTGTTGGCTTTGCTAGGTATAGCAATGCCCACGGCGCTGGTTTTCTGTGGAGCGAGAGGGATATAAATAAATAACTCTTCTCTATCTCTGGAGTCGGTCCCTCATGTCTGAGGATCGTGGTCAGCTTCAGGGTTGCATCTGGCGCGGATGATCTGCTTCCACCGGTTTCTGTCCAGCGCGTCTCTTACAACCGAGTAGAATTTAGAGGTCGATGAGTCCTTTACTTGATCGGTCCATCTTGTTGGTGAACGACCGCGGTGTTCCCAAATATAAAATAACTCTTATTTGTTTACATTGAAGCGAATTTCTTAAATGTGAACGGTTCGGACGGGGCTCGAATCCGCATTTTAACGGCTTTATGGGCTAACACGGGCGCGCTACCTATTAGACTACCCAACCGATGCGCGAACCATTCAATTTGTCAACCAGTTCCTTAATTTTTTTAAGGCCTTAGCGTAAGGGCTTAGGCGTGTTGGAACGCGGGTTCAAACCCCCTACACTTACGCTATCAGACGTTACAGCTTCAATAAAAAATAATAAATGTAATAACATTTAACTACTTGACTTGTAGATAATTGCAATTAGAATTAGGAAATTAAGAATGTTTTTAATACCATCAGCATCATTATCTACCTTTCTTACTTTAGTTAACTTTTTGTTTTTGAACTGCTTTCTGTTTATTTAATGTAATTCTGATATTCTATTCAGAAACATTACTGTTGTTCTTTGATAGTCGCTCTCATAATGCTGTAATTCTCGAATAAGGCTTGACCTCCACGATACAGGCTTTGCCTAGTGTGGAAGTCACTGAATCACCATTTTGTATTGACTTCTTACTTGGTAAATAAAGAATTTATTATTATTATTATTATTTGTTTCAGAACTACGGTGCTAACGCCGCGGCGAACAACGCGGTGGCGGACAAAAAGTGACGCGAGAGCCGGCGCTAGTGCAGCTCGCGCCGCGCTCGCTCTCCTGACATGTAGCTACGAACCTTCCCTCCTCTGTTGTGTGTGAAACGTTTCTGTCTGTGAGGCTAGTGACAGGTCTTGGCCTCCTACACAAAATAGATAGCTACAGAAATCAATCTACATACAAGCGCGCTCGAGCAAACGCACACATAGACATTGCTCAAGGACACGATATCTCGGACCAGTTCAGACCAGTGCGAGCGCGAGTGCCATCGACTTGACGTGTCCGTGAGCAATGTGAGTTTGCTCGAGCGCGCTTGTATATAGCTTGATTTCTGTACCTATCTGTTTTGTGTCTCCTACTAGACGCTCAGTACTGGCGCCCCTTTATATCCTCTCGCTCATTGAGCGAGGCCTAACTCGTAAATTCCCAAAATTTTGAGAAAAACTCGTCATGTTTGGGCGTCAGGGCGTTGGGAGTGCTAAAACCGGCACTGTAGACGCTATACGCAGCGTGCGGCGTCCTTCCATAACAAACATTACGTTTTTAGCCACTCAAATTGCTTTTGGTAACTACGGCTGTATCGCGCTAACAGTCTTGCGTTTATTTATATAGAGTCCAACTCATAATTGGACGTATTTATGCAAAAGGTAACCAACCCACATTAAACGTTTGTACTTTATGCTATGGTTACATGGTGAACGGTTTTGATATGTGGACTGGTTCCTGTTTGCATAAATACGTCCAATTCGAAACAATTGAGTGGTTAGTATAGAGATGTGCTGTTCTCGAGAACGTTTTCCGTTACAAATCGTGAAGCGTGACTTCTTATAGCCCGGTAGGTCTTTAGAGACCTATGGAGCCGGTATCACTTCATAGTATAAATAAAACAAGTCGCTTCCTGCTGTCTCTCCATATGTAAGCTTAGATCTTTAAAACTACGGAACGGATTTTGATGCAGTTTTTTTAAATCCCTTGTATGTGTTGTCAAAAATTTGCTAATTGAAACTATCTGATATTTTAACGTAAGGTTCAAATGAACCGCACAGATCTATGCCCATTACTAGGGGTTAATAACTGGAGTGATTCAAGAAGGTTTTTTTATGTATAATATATGCATAGTATATTTAGTATCAGCATTGCACCCGTGCGAAGCCGGGGCGGGTCGCTAGTTAACATTAAAATACAATTCATACTCATTCATCTATTTCGTTTCAAACTACCTTTATGGTTATTGTGGCTAGCATTCCCAAGCATTAAATGACTAAAATTATAAAATAAAATTTGTGCAATGTACAAACTCCTAGATTGAACTAGATTAATTCTCAATATCATGCATTTTCTAGTCATTATTGAATAATCGATCAATTTACTCCAGAAAACTCGCAAAAAGTCTTAAATATTTAAGTATTTCATGATGACGAATAAAACAATGCATACCCAAATCAGGCCTTGTATATTCATCCGACTTTGTCTTTAACTGTAGAATTAAAATTGCGAATTAAATACACTTGAGTATGAATTGTATCCATAGCTCTCTAAAGTCCTACCGTGCTACCAGAAGTCCTATGCCCATTTATTAGCATGATAAAACGTTGGATGCCGCTGCGTATAATTGATCTCACCACCAATTCTTTTTACGTGAGATTAGATTAGGTATACACTACAGTGTCTAATTATTGAAGACTAAGGCCTTGCATATCTACATGTAGTATGTTCGGTTTGCAAGTCGTTACGGGTTCTGAATACACCAGAGTGCCTGCCAGTTCTTTGCACCTAAAAGCACTGTCATTCTAAAGCAAAATACTATGTAAGAGAGAAACCGCAATAAGCGTAAGATTTTATCAGAGTGGCAGTTCAAGTCCCTATTTGTTATCTGTTGAAATTGTAGTTCGAAAAAGCCAACGTATAGTTTTATTTATTAGGTTTTTATTAATATGTTTATATGAACTCAACATCGTGAGGAAACCACCTAAGCCTAAGCCCAATAAGGCCTAGTTTCCCCTCTGGGTTGGAAGGTCAGATGGCAGTCGCTTTCGTAAAAACTAGTGCCTACGCCACATCTTGGGATTTAGGTAGCCGACCCCGATTGAGAATTCATTCTCAAAAAAATGGGACAAAGGCTAGGAGGATGATGATGAACTCAATTTAGAATTTCTAGAAAAAAGAAACAGTTTCTGATTAGTATTACATATTTCATTTTCGGGTCCTGATATTTCAACTGATAAACAATAGGATCTCACAGGGGAACATTTAGAATACGCACTGAGGGTTTCGCACATGTTAGGAAAGATTTTAAGTATATTTAGGGACGTAAAACATCAAATGTATACTAGCACTGTAAAACTTACTTATATTTACTTATTCGATCATGATCATGCTTGGATATATTTGATGCACTGCAGTGTTTTTGGTCACCAACACACTGATGAGATGAAACGAAATTCACTCGCACTAATATCGTCGGGGGGGGCAACCAAACCTCACTAAATACCAAATGGACACAGCAGATAAACGTGGTTTGGTATTTTTTTGATTTTATAAATTTTGATTATAATCGCCATAGTTTATAAGTTAATAAGATTAACGATTTTTGGCTGCCATGAAAGAGTGTACATAGTAAATGTTGTTTATATTAACAACGATTATCCGTATTAAGTTAATTACTTAATTAAAAAATAACTCAATATCTCTATAAACCTACTCAGCATTACAACTAAATATCTTGATTTCTAAAACGAATCACATAGTCTTTTTCGGCCTCGGGATCACTTCCATTGGACTAGTCGAAATTTGGCTGTGGCAAAAAACTGTACTTAGTTGGTTTTGGTTGTCACGCGGCGATATAATAATTTAGATAGGAATTTTAAAACTGTTCTGTTATAAGTAAAACAATTGACAAAAGTATTTTTATAGGCGTCTGTATGCAATATGGAAGTTAGTTATTACGATTGTATTATTGAGAGCATACTATGAAATAACATTTTTTTTTGTTTAAAGTTCTAAATAGTACTTGTTTTCTTTAATCAGCCAAGCCAAAGCAAAAGAAATAAACTTATGCATGGACCTTTTAAAGGGCTGACATCTTTGATAATAGATACTATTTGATGATAATGAAATAACACGTTATACCACGCTATAACGTGACCCTTTTAATCGACGGCTATACCCGTCGAAGTGAGTGAAACGTGTAGTAATCTCATCCAATGGTACCATTGGGAGCAACTTGCGTCTTCACTTCGCAATTTAAAGCTCTTTTTACTTTAGTTTCTCGCACCATTCAATCATAGGTTTATATCTACTCGTAAACTTTGCAATGTATAATTAAGTAATTAATTGTAAGGCAATTGACTAGTTACGATAAGTAACGGGTGTGTGTGTTCGCAAGCGTTGAGTTTCGGTGTACAAACGATTTAGTCTTAGAGCTGTGGGTTATTTAGTTGGATGTCATCATACTGATGTAAATGATTTTATTATAATAAATTGTATTTCAATAAGGTCTTGGCTAGTTTTATTGCCCTATATTTACCCCAATTCCCTTAGTCAAAAATAGACTTAACATTTTTTCTCCTGACACAAGTATCATCGCCAAGAGAAGCACTATGTACCTTTTCTCGAAACGCTTCGTAGTTTTTGCGAATCATACTGTTACTGGTCGCAATATCGGTGGCAGATTTAACATTGTTTGTTAACACTCCCCGTTTGATTTTTCAAAGCGACCCGGCGTTTCGCAAGGTGAATAACGAGTTGTATACTAGCAAATGGGGGAAAATGCAAGCATACGTCCAATGGGTCTGTGGTCGACTGGATGGGATGTTAGAATGGCTCAAGTGTAAAAATATGGGTGAACTCGAATATATACTGCTCAAAGAAAGTAAGAGCCACTTAAATTTTACAGACTTCAAAATTTCAGACTGACCAGAAATATATGAGAATTGTCAAGAGATTGTCGCTATTTATAAGATTTATATAGCAACAATTTTGCAACCTATCGCAACCATTATAATGACATTAGTTTAAATATCTTGTCAGTTCCTATGGTAACCGCGTAATATCATTTAACACTTTCGACACCAACAAACCGGTAGCCGGGCGCTCTACTCGTAGTAAGTTGTCGCTACATACGGTTTTCCTATGTTATCGGCTACGAGCGTAGCCCGTAGCGCTACGCGGTAGCGAATGTGTTAATGGAATGCACTCTTTTTTTCCCCCCGACTGTTTTTCGTGTACTAAACACTGTACACGTGTTTATTTATAAAACATTACGTTCACGACTGTGAACGGTGTTCGGAATTTTCGTGAGAGTCAGAATGGCGGGTGTACCATCACGGATTTGTAAAACAATTATACCAAAAAAATGTACTCAAAATGTACTATTTTGTAATATGTTGTGTTGTGTTGTTTTGTGTATGTTGTTTTTGTTTTTCAAAAAAATTGTACCTCTCCGTACAAAAAGTTATTACAATGTTTAGGTACACCCGCCATTCTGACTGTCAGGATGGCGGGTGTATCGCAGTTTACCATTAAGCCCTTGATTATTGAGAAATGTTATTACTCTAAAAAAATGTACCAAAATTGTACTCCAAATATTTGCAATCCGATGTGTAGTTTGCGAATTATAAATACATTAAGTTTTGTTCGTAGTAAGTGAAGGGCGAAGGGGAGAGAAGTGCAAACTTAACCCGGCCAGTTAAGATAAGTGTTTGTACGGAACCCTCGGTGCGCGAGTCAGAATCTCAATTGGCCGGTTTTTTGCTACATTATTACTTAAGGCATACAGCCATCAAAGGATTAGGAACCTCAATTTTCTGTACTGTAAAATTTGCAATTGTGACTTACCTACCCAGTTCTCCCCTTCGCCCTTCACTTACTACGAACAAAACTTAATGTGTTTATAATTCGCAAACTACACATCGGATTGCAAATATTTTAACTGTATGTTGGAGTACAATTTTGGTACATTTTTTTAGAGTAATAACATTTCTCAATAATCAAGGGCTTCATGGTAAACTGCGATACACCCGCCATCCTGACAGTCAGAATGGCGGGTGTACCTAAACATTGTAATAACTTTTTGTACGGAGGTAAAAATTTTTTGAAAGTATGTACAAAATAGTACATTTTGAGTAAATTTTTTTGGTATAATTGTTTTACAAATCCGTGATGGTACACCCGCTATTCTGACTCTCACGAATTTTCTTTGGATATTTTTAAATATTTGTCTGTTAAAGAAATCACCACGAATGACATTGACATTATTGACAAACCATCATAAAATCATTGCCAGTGTAAGAAATTAGTTCCAGTGAAATTCCGCAATATGGCGCATCCTCATATATTTCTGCTCAGGCTATACAATATTTTAAATTACGGTGAATAGGAACATCCTTATAGTGAGATAAAACTACGTTTCCAAATCCCGAATTATTATTTTTCCCTATTAAAATCGGAAGCAAGGAAACAAAACACATCATTGGTTTCTCACATTGTTTATTTATTCAAAAATTGTACTATTGCCAATATTCTTTTTCATTATGACAATACTGTGAAAAACATTAAATGTTGAGTGAGCGACGCACATTATCGACAATTTTCAACCTCCGTTAGAATATACACAACAGATTATCATTAATCTAAAATATTTCGTTACAACGTACTCACAAGTTAAGTAATAGTTACCATATTTAATAAAAATAGATTTTTAGTACGCACCCAAAACTACATTAACATGAAATCGAAAAACTTTAATATACTACCTACTAAATTTCTCAACTAGAAAAAAACATCGTACAAAGATGTTTCAAGTACATAAGAGAAAATGCAACCATGGCTCATACAAATAATTATACATATAAATGCAAAAACCAGAATTTGACTACTCCAACTTGTAACCGCCAAACAATTCTGAACCTTTAACCTTTTTTATTTCTCGTACAAGTCGAATAAATGGTTTAAAAATCTAAAGTCAATAATGTATAAGGTTAGCACTTATGGACCACACGCAAAACTTGAACACTCGACAATCCATATAATAATATAAGCACACTTCTCAAATGCATCATTATTTATTTCTATTTACTTATAATTAAGTTAGTGTATTTTCTGCTATGGAAGATTGTACCTATTATTGTAGATTTAAAAGAAATACCTACATAAAATAAAGCATACATATTAAAAAACTAACTTAAATATACAAGAAAAAGTTTTGCAACTAAATTACAATAAAACCAACACATATTTAAAATGCTACGTTGAAAGCTTTAATTCTATTTAACTCACTTTAAGAATGTACAAATCGACCTTAAAAGATACTCACGTCGACTTGAGAACGTCCTCCTATTTTGTCCTTTGTTAATTAGTCTTTATTAAAGGCAATAAATGCGATGACAAATCACATAAAACCAACACGCATTTAATATTTATAATAATGAAATAAAAAATACATTCATTTCTACGAGGGGCAGCGATCTTCATTATTATTGTCATGGTTGAAGAGAACGTACACAAGTAAAGATAACATAAATATTTAAAATAGCAATTAAAATATTAGACAAAAATTTGCTCGTCTGCATTCCTAGCCAAAACGTTTGAAGTATCATATTTATCTACGTTCCTTTTTTCCCAAACTTATTTCATAGTTCTCAAAATACAAAAAATGTACTTACAATATATTTTCTTGCAAGGATTCGTGTTATCATAAGTTCGGAATATGATGTCATTGAAATTTGCGATAGCATGTGTATATCCGTTATTTTACGAGAGCATATGAGACTGACATATTTAGTTACATTATTTAACCTGTGGATAGATATTGCTGACTCCTTAAACTTTGTTATTTACAATAATCAGAGTGGTCATTATCAAAAGAAATTGAAATGAACAATCACCACCAAGTTTAATTCCATTCAATATATTAAGACGCATTAACAATAACTTTTTTGGTGCATTTTTAACTTCCATCAACCCGATAGTTAAATCGATATAACTGCGGTAAGAATCATAATTAGTGTCTACTAGTAGGGCAGATCAAAATGTTGCCGGCGTACAGAACTTTTTAAGTGGGTAAATATAGAAATAATTTGATTGACATTGCAAGTGTCAGGATAGGTTTCAGAACTTATACCCCGCGCGGCGAACGATGATCCCTATGACACCTGTCCAAACTTTACCATAAGTTTCGCTACAAGCCAAAAAACCGCTTTAAAATTAATAAACTACCCAGTTATTGTGCAGAAATGATATTATTTGAACATAATTTTTGGAACACTTGAGAATCTTATAAAAATACTTTTCACATTAAATATCAATAAAAGTTCTATAAAGAGGGTCACAATCATTAAAAACGTCCGCACAATAACTTTTTATATCTAAATATAAATTTTAAATATTTTACAAATATGAACTAGAATTTTCCACGATTATATCCGATGGCACTTTATTGAAAACCTTAGGAATGAAAGTCAATACATACACGTTCAATAAATGTACACCGTTCACAATGTACACAGTCCATTAAGTAATCGGCATGAAGGACACAAGCACATTTACCTATTTATTATTAATAACAAATACAGGTTAATTTATCTAAGTAGTTTATTAATTTACAGTTATATTAGTGTTTTAGCGCTTGTGTCCTAAAACCAGTATGCTTAATTTTACTAAAATCCGAAATCAATTTAGATTATCATTACAATAGGTACATCCCGGATATTTTACATGAATTCAGGTTAGACGGAATATTATTCTCTTAACTTCAGCGAGCAAGGTAAAATAACCTTTTCGAATCAGCTTTGTTCTGAGATTGAACCACGATTCCAACATGCTTTGTCTATCTCTGATTAACGACCTAAAGGCCAACATTGCCAGCGTTACTATTAACAACTGAAATTGGACATAGAAAAAATGATTCCTACTGAATAACGGATTTTAGTAAAATTCAGCCTAAATATGTCTAATAAGAACTCTCAACGGACGGACCACTAAAACTACGTATTTTATTAACTATATTAAACCTTTATTATTAGTATACTTTGGATAGTAAATACGGTGTGAATACGATATTAAGTGGCATTGGTTTGGTGAAAATGGGTTATTGCTGCTATATATAAGATTTATTGTATTATACAATTTACACATTACATCAAAGTTAAGCAGTGGACAGTTCTATGGGCAACATTAAATCACATGTCTCTCTCTAAAGTTACATGAACTGCACTTATTATGCATAATGCAATTTACTATTATGGCATCATCGAGATATCATTAAACATTGTTCTCAAAAGTTTACACAATTTTCCACATACAATTGTGTACCAACTTGTACATAATAATGTATTATTTGCTCCTACTATCGGAGACATATAATAATTTTATTTTCATGTTGTGTGATTTAGAATCAATTTTAGCCTAACATCGTACTCATCTGAAAACGCAGCCATTAGCAATGAAACTGTGTACACTTTATATAGTATTTTTTACAAAGTGTATACGTTCATTACTCGTGAGTGTATTGTTTTTCCTGTCATATGCTAACCAATGCAGACATCCAGTGTACGCAGTCTTGTTCACAATGTGTACACATTTTACAAAATGAAAATTATATACCCACACCTTTTATTCAAATGTAGGTACACATTTTACTCGACAAAAACTGTTTTCATAAAGTGAAACACATACACAATTGTGTACTGGACTATGTTTCGTTATTGAGTTATACTTATTTATACATGTTTCCAGTTACTTGCAAATCCATTTAATTCACGTTTTGACACCTGAAAAAACATCAAAACAGGATTAAAACCGGCACCGAAACTTGACATCCCCTAGAGAAACGCCCAAATCCCTATACACTTACATTCGAAATAACTGGCCCTTAATGTACTCTGTTAAGTTGTACAGTCAGCATCAAAAGAAGCTACAAATGTATGAAACATGTAATGTCCCATTATTTTTATTTTGACTACACCACATTTTTTGTTTATATTGTGCCATTGATACAAAGATCAAAGCATAAAAAAATTCTCTGGATTACCGGTCCAACCTTTCCACCACCCTAACGTCAAATGACCTCTCGAATTCTTCCTTATGCTTTGTGTGTCGATCTTTGCATTGTTTATTTGAATCTTTTGTAGGGCTTTACACCTTAGCAACCAGGTAACTCTTGATCTCTGTATCAATGGTTTAATATAAAAATTGTGGTGTCTACCCAAATAAAAAAAAATTAGACATTACATGTCTCATACATTTTATAAGTAGGTATTTGTTAATTAAACTATAAATGCAGTAGAAGCAGACTATATTGTCAGCTATGTAGGTTGACAGTGTATAATGGATGCCACTTGACAATACCAGGCTACGGAACACTCACCTCGCCCAGCGACCGCGCACCACGGCATCTGAAAGTCCAATTGAAAAGTTAATCTTGACAATGGGTTTGTATTTTTCGAGTCAGTGATATCCAATCTAGAAGCATTTCATATTTGCAATTTGCAACAATATAAAATACTAGAAGGCGGTTGCAACTTTGATATGATATCTAAAAGAAATAGCGCTCGTTTTATTTTTCAAAACGTCCGGGTTTAATTCCCGAAAGTTCTTTTTTAATTAATGCAGTTTTCCTTGTTACTAAAATCGATGACATGTTTCCTAAGAACAGATCTTCGTCTTCTTCTTCGTGTGAAGGGATATACTATCGAATTTTGCCAATGCGATGCCACTTCTATTCCTCGGGCAGTGCCTTTTATAAGGTCTTCGATAGTGCACGTGGTTGGACACATGGCACTGCAACAGATCTTCGTATGTGTCTTGCAGTTTGAGACTTTCCCATACCGACGGAAATAAACGTTACCCTGTGTACCGGGTGTCCCAAGACTATGGGACATCAAGGGAAAGTACCTTAAATATAGTAGATAGGATATTTTGCTGAAAGAAGACTTTATGTTATTTTTAAAAGTTAGTAATTCTGCATTGAAAGATTTTCTAACAATTACTTGCTTAAATATATAATTATTCGTCGTCGGTAATAAATCATTTTCTTGAAATTTGACTCAAACATTTTACATTGTTCCTTTCTTTTAAGATACTATGTTACTTAGGAAGAATTATTATTTTCTGTCCATTCTTTCGATTGGCATCATAAAAATAGGGGTGATTTTTTTTTCACATTTAAGTCGCTTCGATTCCCAGTCGAAAGTAATTCTTAGAAAATCTTTAAATGCACAATAACTATTTTAAAAATAAATTGAAGTCTTCTTTCAGCAAAATATCCTATCTACGATATTTAAGGTACTTTCCCTTGATGTCCCATAGTCTTGGGACGCCCTGTAGATGTGCGTATACTCACGTGCTATTGCGGCGTGTGCGGCGACGACGAGCGAGAGTGCGCCGCCAGCGACTGCTGCAGCGCGGCCGGCGTCAGCCACTCTCTGGACAACAACACAACACAATACTATACAGACAAGGAATATATATCATCATCATCATCTCAGCCATAGGACGTCCACTGCTGAACATAGGCCTCCCCTTTGGACTTCCATATATACCGGTTGGAAGCGACCTGCATCCAGCGCCTTCCGGCGACCTTTATAAGGTCATCTGTCCATCTTGTAGGTGGACGTCCTACGCTGCGCTTGCTGGTCCGAGGTCTCCACTCGAGCACTTTTCGGCCCCATCGGCCATCTGCTCTGCGTGCTATGTGGCCTGCCCATTGCCACTTCAACTTGCTAATCCGGTGAGCTATATCGGTCACTTTAGTTCGTCTACGGATTTCTTCATTTCTGATTCGATCACGTAGAGACACCCCGAGCATAGCCCTCTCCATTGCTCGTTGAGCGACTTTGAGCTTTGAGATGAAGCCGATAGTGAAAGACCACGTTTCGGTGCCGTAAGTCATTACTGGTAACACACATTGGTTGAAGACTTTCGTCTTGAGACACTGAGGTATGTCGGACGAAAAGACATTGCGTAGTTTCCCGAACGCTGCCCAGCCGAGAATATATATACTAACGTAAAAAGAAACGACAGCGACACTTGTGTGCAGTAACAAAATTCTTGCTATGTGTGCGTGTCGAGGGGCGAGCGCGGCGGTGAAGGGCATTCACGTGAATGCATTCATATTAGAATGTAGAAGCGGTGGTAGCCTAGTGGTTAGGGCATGCGACTTTCAATCCGGAGGTCGCGGGTTCGAACCCGGCCCGTACCAATGAGTTTTTCGGAACTTATGTACGGAATGTCATTTGATATTTACCACTCGCTTTTCGGTGAAGGAAAACATCGTGAGGAAACCACCTAAGCCCAATAAGGCCTAGTTTGGAAGGTCAGATGGCAGTCGCTTTCGTAAAAACTAGTGCCTACGCCACATCTTGGGATTTAGGTAGCCGACCCCGATTGAGAATTCATTCTCAAAAAAAAAAAATGGGACAAAGGCTAGGAGGATGATGCTTCAAATAATTAGTCGATTCATATTTATCTATAAAGAGTTATTTGTCAAAATAAAATTCTTCTTTTGTGAATGCTCTAGAGATAACTCATTCATTCCATCTTTTTAATCAGATAGGAATAGAACGGTGACAATTATGGAATGGTACAGACGACTTACTAGGTACTAGGTGCCTAATGTTGTATAGTCTATCCGGAATTAAATTATAAATCAGTCGTTAGAAAATAAGGAAGTTCAAATTGATAACAGCGTTGTTGTTAAGTTGCATAGAGCATTACAAAAAACTACAGTTTTTGCCAGTTTCATGTGTAGAGGTCGAAAAATCATTTTGATTTTTGAAATGGATTTTTACAACCAGGCGACGAAGTTTGCCTTCATATAATTTGGAAAAAATATTGTTAATTTATTATGAAAAATATCATAAATAAATAAAAATCTTTTATTTCATAACTAAAAAAAAAACACTATAGCAGAGCTCTGTCAAGTATAACTTAAATCTTTTGATATGTTATTGAGTAAGTAAATCAACTTAATTTTTTATCGATAATCTATTATCGCAACTGCCTCATCACTTGCCCCCAAACTGATTATATAACGGGGTGTAATGATGAGTTATCTCATCAACTCACGCGATAGAATCAAGATTGTAGATATAGCTCAGACAAAGACAGTTGCCAAACTTAAGTGGCAGTGGGCGGGGCACATTGCTCGCAGATAACCACCATTGATGGCCGATGGGGCGCACATACCATGAGAACTTTCTTCGGGATAAAAAGACGCCAGTGTGTAAAATAGGTTTTCTTCGACCAAAAGTAGAATTGTGAGAAATAAATGTACTTACTTGGGCAGGCATCGCTGTAGGAATGGCACACAGGAGCTGACGTACGCGAGCCGGTTCACCCACGCCGGGATTGGTTTGTCACACAGCGCCTGGAATAGTAAATTACTATTATATTTTTGGAGTAGTAGGGCCTCGTGCAGGATCCGTCCGGATTATTACTACCGTCTTGCCCGCTAACCCACCGCCAAACAGCAATGTTCGCATTGTTGTGTTCCGGTGTGGGGGTAAGATAGCCGGTGAAATTACTAGCATAGAGGCATTCCATCTTCGTCCTCCGGGTAGGCAAGCACTTGTGACTCCTCTGGTGTTGCGTTTGCTCGTTTGCCCCCTATGACATAAAAAAAAAAAAAAAAACTGCAGACGCCGAGAAATAAGGGCTTGCCGGCTGAGTAGGTATAGACGGAGGCCGGATAGTGATACGAAGCCGGCAAGCCCATTTCACGGCTAAGGCATGTATAGTGCTTTTCTCAAACATATGCAATGAAATAAAAAAATACACCTCTCAAAAAACATAATTCAGCTGTTTAAACCGTGAACACAGACGCCATATAAAAAAAAAAAAATTGCCCGCCTAGGCCTTCAATTTTGTATGAAATTCCTTTACAGTTCTCTCGAATTGTTCCGCCCGAAACGTGACACTTCGAAGCCTGTTTTAACGCACGTTATGCCGATATTTCATTGCATGTTTGAGAAAAACATATTTTTAAATGAAATAATTTATTCAGTAAAATTTTGAGAAATTCCCGTGTGAGTTCACAATTTTGGGAACTTTCCATCGACACATCATTACTTTTTATGCATCCTGGTTATATGAATAAAGAATTTGATTATTATTATGTGTAATAATCACACATTGGTAGCAATTAGCAGAACATAATAGTGGCAGTGAACCTCTTAAAATGTTTTCGATATTTAATATAATATTTGGTATAATACGTACCAAACAGAACGCCGATGTGAAGTGATTGCAATTGTTGTTCATAAGGTGGTATCTGCAAGGAGAACCACAATATTCACCGGTTGCATTTCCATTTAAAATAATAACTAAATAAGTATAAATAAATATCTGATAACCTCACAAAAATCGACCTAGCCCCAAATTAGGCTCAAGAAGGCCCTATTAAGACGTATAGACTTGAGATGGCTCAGGCTCGTTCGGTCCATTTGATTTGATCCAGAATGATCGTGTGTCCGCTTCGAAAATTGTCCTCCTTCCTATAATGTTCGCTTATTATGTCTAATTCTTACTATTTCCTACATTTTACGAAACAGACAGTATCAGAAGTAGACATTATATAAAGCGACAATGTGCGAAGAAGGCCATTTTGAGAAGCAGACATTTTAAGAAACAGACGGGTGAATCAACTTTTAAGTGCACCTTGTTGCTATGGTTACGCAAAAAAATTCCCTCGGACAACCTAAGCATTTTGTATGAAGATGTCACTTGGACAACGGGGACAGAGTAAACAACAAAAAAAAGTTGATTCACCCAGACACTATCATTAGTTAGACGTCATAGGAAACTGACAATGTGGCAAGAATACCACTTTGAGAAGCAGACATTTTAGGAAACGAACCGAACAATCCTGAGTCCTTCAGATTAATTGAAACATTTCATACCTGTCACCTCGAAATTGTTTCCCTAATTCCGCAACCAGCCGTCTCACTTCTTCTTCGCTGAAATTTGTATAACCTATGTGTACACTTTGCCTGGAACAAACAAGATAATTACTTACTACAAATAAAATAAATTGTGCCTAAAATGTCAGGGACATTAATGACCACTGAGGAAAAGATCTCGAGAACAAGAACGGCACATCTCTAAGAAGGACATCATCATCATCATCAGAAAGAAGCAAACAAATGTCTATTTGAAAGCGACAAAGAAGATCCTTTTGGTTGAAAATGTGACATACTTATACATACATTAATAATAATGAACAAAGTTTAAAATTTATTTCAAATTACAGTTTTGGCAGGTCACACAGTACAAAATGACAGAAATGTTTTTAGCTGTTAGTTGCAAAAAGACTAATCCGTTCAAAACACGCCTTTTTCCTACGCCCCTTCCTACGCCCACTCCGAGCCGTGGACCTGCACCCCGCTGTGCAGTGTGTGTGTGTGTGTGTGTGTGTGTGTGTGTGTGTGTGTGTGTGTGTGTGTGTGTGTGTGTGTGTGTGTGTGTGTGTGGTGTGTGTGTGTGTGTGGTGTGCGTGTGTGTGTGTGTGTGTGTGTGTGTGTGTGTGTGTGTGTGTGTGTGTGTGTGTGTGTGTGTGTGTGTGTGTGTGTGTGTGTGTGTGTGTGTGTGTGTGTGTGTGTGTGTGTGTGGTGTGCGTGTGTGTGTGTGTGTGGTGTGTGTGTGTGTGTGTGTGTGTGTGTGTGTGTGTGTGTGTGTGTGTGTGTGTGTGTGTGTGTGTGTGTGTGGACACTCACCGGAAGCGGAACTGTTCGCCCAGCTCGCGCTCGTCCCTCGGCGATATCTCGAAGACGCCGGTGAAGGCGTACGGGTGCCCGCCGTACGCCCACTCCGAGCCGTGGACCTGCACCCCGCTGTGTAGTGTGTGTGTGTGTGTGTGTGTGGACACTCACCGGAAGCGGAACTGTTCGCCCAGCTCGCGCTCGTCCCTCGGCGATATCTCGAAGACGCCGGTGAAGGCGTACGGGTGCCCGCCGTACGCCCACTCCGAGCCGTGGACCTGCACCCCGCTGTGTAGTGTGTGTGTGTGTGTGTGTGTGTGTGTGTGTGTGTGTGTGTGTGTGTGTGTGTGTGTGTGTGTGCGGACACTCACCGGAAGCGGAACTGTTCGCCCAGCTCGCGCTCGTCCCTCGGCGATATCTCGAAGACGCCGGTGAAGGCGTACGGGTGCCCGCCGTACGCCCACTCCGAGCCGTGGACCTGCACCCCACTGTGTAGTGTGTGTGTGTGTGTGTGTGTGTGTGTGTGTGTGTGTGTGTGTGTGTGTGTGTGCGGACACTCACCGGAAGCGGAACTGTTCGCCCAGCTCGCGCTCGTCCCTCGGCGATATCTCGAAGACGCCGGTGAAGGCGTACGGGTGCCCGCCGTACGCCCACTCCGAGCCGTGGACCTGCACCCCGCTGTGTAGTGTGTGTGTGTGTGTGTGTGTGTGTGTGTGTGTGTGTGTGTGCGGACACTCACCGGAAGCGGAACTGCTCGCCCAGCTCGCGCTCGTCCCTCGGCGATATCTCGAAGACGCCGGTGAAGGCGTACGGGTGCCCGCCGTACGCCCACTCCGAGCCGTGGACCTGCACCCCGCTGTGAAACACCCCGACACCGGCACCCGCTGTGTACCTGAAATTTTAAAGATAATAGTAGGTTATGTGACTGTACATAATGAAGTGTACCTATTAAAACACGAGTGTGGGTTTATGAAACTCGCCTTCGGCTCGTTTATGCTCGGCTGTTTTAATGCCTAATTATGTACAGTTACATACACTACTTTATATGTTTCCAATTAATGTAGTAAAAACAGACTTCGGAATAAAAAAGTAGGTACTACACGATTAAGTAAATAGCACACCTTCCGTATATGACGTCTCGCATAAATGAGAGTCTATCTTAATTAAGCCGGCTGTACATTAATAGCCACACATATCAAAAACTGAGAAGAAGAACCAGTCTACACACATAATATGAAACATTTTTCCACGAAATGCAAGAATATCCTTTAAAACCACTTCCTCTAATAACATCAATACCGCATATTTTAATTCCTTTAATTCAATCAAATGCCTTGGAAGTCGTTTTCCTTGTAAACAATCTGAGCTTCGTGGTTAATTCTGTATACATTTTTCCTCTATTTCTGATATTCTATTGTTTTTATTTCTGATTATTTGTCAGAGTTGTTTTTAATACACCACATGGCTATTCACTCACTATCTCCTATGTGTGACCGTATTATCTATAAAGCCGTTATACTAATAGGTACTTCTACTCTTTATAATATTAATTTCAAACAAACTTTTTCGGCACCAGCGAACCTGCCTGAATATTCAGCGTTTGTAAAGCGTCTTTTTCGTAATTCCCATTTCTGCAAATATTGTTAAAATTAGTGACCGACCGAAGTTTCGGTTTCGGTTTCGGCCAGTTTCGGCCTAAAAATCATGTTTCGGCCAAAGGTTCGGTTTCGGCCAAAAAACAGCCGAACCTTTCGGCCGCGCCGAAACTTACAACATCGTTCTGTCGGGTCGCGTTCGGCTAACGTCGGGTGCGCTCGGCAGTCGGCACGGCTGGCAATATGGCGTCGCTCGCCTGACTCCACCGGCCGCTGAATCACTTTGCTCAGTGAGGTGACGTTTGTGTTTGTTCCCCGAATAATGTTAAGTAACTGACCGAGCGAGCAAAGCATTTCCGTTTCAGCATGGCCCAAAATTCTTTCGTATGCCCGGATGTTTGGATATCCATGCGCACAGCCGGTAGCTGTTGCCTTGCCTTAATGTCGCATTTCTCAACCGATTCTCATGAAATTTTGCGAGTATGTTCGATGAGTATTATATGTAGTATTTTTTCGTTGATTCAGTTTTTCGATATTTTCAAAATAGCGGAGATTTGCGGTAAAAAATTTACATTTACTTTTAATTTACTTTATTTGGTTTTTGTTATGGATTTATCAACTAATAGTGTAATTTTTAACGCATATTTTCTTAATTTACAAACAAATTGAAGGCGGTATTGGTTAGTATAAAAGTGAAGAGGTTTACTTATCTCATAAAACGACTTTAGGATTCGTCATTGTTGCGTGTATGTAATAAAATTAGTACCTACGTTTGAATTAGCGTTACGAGGTTGCCTGATTGCAATTATAAAAATTAAAACTCAATCAATTATTTTGTTGCTAGGTTTTAAAACTTGTTTCATTTTAAACCTACAATTAACAGATCGCTGCCTCAGTACAGTATAACAGCTATTAATGCTTCTCACTTCTTGGGTAATTTAATTTAGACCCAGTGTCAATGTTAAAATATCAATTCAACAAAAGTGAAACGTGAGATTGTTGTGTAATTGCTGAAATTTTTAATGTTTTTACTTTGTCTACCCCCACCCCACTCTATCTACATCTGCACTTTTTTTAAATTTCTCTGATCGACAAAAAGAATTTAAGAAATACGACCTCCAGGCGAGAACAGAAAAGCATCCAATCGTCCGTACATACGAAAGATTTTTGGACCAAATTGAAACTGAAACACTTAGCTCCATCGGTTGGCGAAATTTTCATTGTATTCATTATTAGATCTAGAAAGAACGGCCCGCTGACATTTTAAACAACGTTTTAATCACGTATATAAAAGGTTCGGTTTCGGTTTCGGCCGAAACTGTAATCAGAACCGAACCTTCGGTTTCGGTTTCGGTTTCGGCAGAAAAACGTGTTTCGGTCGGACACTAGTTAAAATAGATTATTGTTGGAAGTAGATTTTTTTATGTACTCCGAAGCCACTCCCCAGTGCGATCCTAGTTAGATCATAAATAAAACGACTGGCTCTTCCTTTGCGGTAATACTCGTGAAATAGCTATGACGCTAGGAACCGCGTGGTAAGAACGCTCGGAGAATCCTACCTACCTAGAAACCTACTCTCGGATTCTTGCCTGGTCGGATTACGCGCAAGGAATTCGACGCTATGGAAAGACTGGTTGTTCCGGGTACACAACTCAAGATCTGGACAAACGACACTGCCTATAAATCCTTTTTAGCCCCTGAGGAAAATGAGGAGTGTTAAAAGTCTAAAATGTGTATCTGTTTATCTGTATTGTTTGTAAGGTAAACGTCCCTGTGCTCGACACGCTAATGTCTTATAGTCGACACCATGCTGTCACCTCTATTGCTAATGACATAACATTCAAGATGGCAACTATTGGGACAGTGTCGAGCACAGGGGCGTTTAGGTTTACCTTTATAACGACCCACCAAGCCTGGAGCCGAGCCGCCACACCGAGCCCAACGTCATCGCGTGACGTCAGCACCGGTCGTCACTGCCTGACGTCACCACAGCGGCAGGGCGGCGGATACCGTTAGGCGGATGGCTATATAAGCCGCCACAGACCGGGCAGCAGGAGCGGTGTCTTACAGTCGCTCAAGCAGGCAGGTCGAGTGACCTCTGCGAGTGGTGTAAGGAATCGCTCTCTGTGGCTCGGAGTGTATTGACGCTTCTTGAGACATAGTAGGGCCTCCCTCCGAACCTAAGTAAGAGGTTTGGTCTTTGTCCTGTTGAGGGCGGGAGTCCTAGGATCCCAAGCGCGGAGTGTATTGACGCTTCTGGCTCGCTCTTAAGGGGATCCTAGTGCTACCACTCTTGGGTAGCCTGTCGCGGTGTGGTGACCACGCATCTGGAACGACTCGCCTCACCCTGAAGGACAACGATCAGGTTCCTTACAACTAACCGTTCACCCCCGTCAGAATACTAACCGTTTACCCCCGCATAATAGGGATACCGCGTCGCCCTGAATAGCATAGGGAATTAGGATATTAGGATTAGGTTCAGTCTTAGTTTAAATAAACCTGTTATTTAGTGTTTAAACCGCCTAGTTTCATTTAGCCCCCGATCCCTTGTCTCCCGACAGAGCTAGTTCTGGAAACCTTCAAGATCCCGTCTGGATCGAAGGATATGTACTAGTGCCAGGCTCGTTACGCCATAATAGGCCTAACGGGCTTAGCACTACGTCACATTTGGCGCCCAACGGAATAACTCACACAGGAGTTTTCTAGCTCAGAAAAGGCAAGGGATTACCTAGGTCTAGCTCAAACCGTTAAAATCCACCGTTTGAATCCGCCGTTTAAATAAATTAAAGTCAATAGAGCTAGGTCTAGGCCGTTTTAGTCCGGAAAAAATAATACACTGACGAGTTAGGTTCAATAGGGAGGTAGGATTTAACTTAGGGTACCTAGGCGATGCCCACCGCCTGGATATACCGATTAAAGAAACCGGAGTTAACGGAAGAAGCCGAAAACAGAGGCCTACCAGTAGAGGGGTTAACCGTCGACGAGATACGGAAAAACCTGGTAGAGGCCGTAAGAGAGACCGAAGAATTCGGGACACCGGGGAAACAGGAACAGCCTGCTACGTCCAAGGACGAACGTACCGCCATGTCCGAAGACGAGCATCCGGAAGACAGGAGGATGAAGACCCTGTTTAAGCAGATAAGGGAGTGGAATCTGTCGTTCAGGGGGACTGATAACGCAGTAGAATTCCTAGAGAGACTCGAAGAACTGATAGAGGCCAGCGGGGTCGAGCGGGACGACATACTACGGGCGCTTCCATGGATCCTACAGGGGAAGGCGTTACAATGGTATAGAAACAACGCCCGGACCTGGAAGTCATGGGACGGATTTATAGAACTCTTCAAGCTTTACTACTTCCCGAGCAACTATGAGGAGGACCTCATCGGAAGGATAGTTGCGAGGAAGCAAAGGTTTCAAGAGACGTTCACAGATTATGTCACAGACCTGCAGACACTAATGCGGCGTTATCAGAAATTAACCGAAGCAGAACAGCTACACCGCATACACGAGAACATGCTGAAAGAATATAAATTGTACATCAAAAAACACGAGTACACTAACCTACCGGGGTTGTTAAGATTAGCCGCCGAATATGAGAAAATATCCTCTTCAACAGACGGAGAGAGATACCGAGAGAAAGCATACAGGACCGAAACCTACACACAACAGGAATGGAAGCCGCAAGTTCGACCGAGCTCAAGCAACGAGACACGGGATAGGGGAAGAACCCCTGCGAAAACCGAGAATAACAACAAAAAAATCCATCCGAAATACGACCCGAATACGTGCTGCTGGTCGTGCGGGAAACCAGGTCACAACACGAGGGAATGCCGAGGGCATCCAAGGATCTTCTGTAGCCAGTGCGGGAGGCTGGGAATGCTAAGCAAGAATTGCTGCAAGAAAAGGCAATGGAAGAACAAGGAGTATCTCGAGACAGCACACGAGGGCACGAGGAAAGATAACCGCATGCACATAGAGGCAGTCATAATGGGGAAAACGTACAAGTGCTTGGTGGACACGGGTTCCACGAACACGTACGTAAATTACGAAGTATATCGCGACTGCATAACAAAAGTAACAGAAACATTAGATGACCCGAGAGGCATAGTGCTCGCGAACGGAACGACAGCTCGCGTAGAGAAGAGCATATTGGTCGACATGCAGATTAAGGGCGAGAAGGTTAAGCATTGGGTGAGAGTGCTGCCAACGGCAACGTGTACCATACTAGGCATGGATGTCCTAAGAAGAACCGGAATGACGGTCTCATGGAAACACGAACAAAAACCGCAAAACGCACCGGAAGTCGAGACGAATCAGGATGTATCACTGATTACGAAAACTCAGCCAGAACCAGAGGCGCAGAACGCCATGGCGATATCCGAAGGGGCACACCCGGTCAGAAACATGGACGACCAACAGGCAAAGCGATTGGCCGAAGTAATCGAACACGAGTTCGAACTCTGCGATAAGAGTCCAAAAGGGAATACATGGGTGCACCACCAGGTCGCAGACGAAGTATCACGGAACCCGATCTGCGCGACGCGCGATCAAGGTTGGCACAAACGGAAGATACAAGAAGTTAAGTCCGGCAAAGCCTCGCCGGAGGAATATTGCGTGAAAGAAGGCAAACTGTATAAAAAAATAATAAACCCAACATACAACACACATGTAAAAACCGGAACCGAGTGGAAACTGTGCGTACCAGAGGAGGAACGCCAACAGATATTAGTACAAAATCATAACATCCCGAGCGCGGGACACCTAGGAACAAACAAAACACTGCAACGAGTCGCGCAAAGGTATTACTGGCCCGGAATGTATCAAACAGTGGCTAAGTACATACAAAAATGCGAGGCATGCCAGACCCATAAACCGTCGCGGTCAAAAACGCCAGGATTAACAGAAATGAAGAAGTTAAACGATATTTACAACATTGTCAAGGTTCACCAAAGAAAAGCGTCCGAAACGCAAAAAAGTTACTACGATAGGAAAAGAAAGCAATGGACCCCGAAGATAGGCGACTCCGTATGGAAAAAAAACCATGTCTTGTCAGACGCAAGCAAAGGATTTTGCGCGAAACTGGCACCAAGATGTACGGGACCGTTCACCATAACAGACAGAAAGTCACCCGTAATATATATACTCCAAGACAGGGGGAACCGCAGAAAAACCTGTACCGCGCACATAAAAGACCTAAAACCATGCACTAAATAAATAAGTACCAAAACAGCACTACAAAAGGAAAAAAAAAAAATTAAAACGACATTTTTTTTTTCCGCGTCAAACAAAGGGTCGAACAAAGCCGGAGCAGTTCCACCGAACCGATAACGAGCGGAACGACGGCGCCTTTAAGTTTATAACGTCGTAACGTCCCAACGAAAGAGAATAAGTCCTCATCAACGAAGTCGGTTAAATTGAGTTCACCAACAGAAAAGGAACCTCCTCGAAGAAGTCGGTTAGATATATCGCCGAACTATAAACGTCCTTTTTTTGGTGAAATCCGTAGAATACTATACAAACAATATCGCTAGGAACACAGAATGTAAACAAAGTCTTAAAACCAATTTTTAAAGTTAAAAATACAGCGTAATTACAGCATATATACAACATTCAATAATTTTAAAAGCCGCCAGGGAACATGAACAACACGGTACAAGATATATCTTCACCATTTCGAGGCGAATTATGCCAAAAATAGGCAAAAATGCAATATAAAATATAAATAAATTTAAGGCAAATATGGCCACGACATCCGAACAAACGCCGTAACCGCGAAGGGACAAGGATCATAATCCGATACACAGCATCGGATGACGCAGACGAAGTAATCCTCCGACTATGAAGATACGAGATATTTAAAATATCGAGAAACAGAGGCGCGTAAGCGCAGGAATGCGGCATTTTCGAGGGATACCCGCAGATAATGGATATCGCGCCGCTCGAACTACCGCGCTGGGGACTTAGCCGATTTTAGAGAACGTTTCGTTTACAACATAAGTGTTCACATATAACCCGTATTTGGAAGACAAGTGATGCAGTGAGAATAATTAAAGATAATGCCGTAATAAGGACCGTGTTGACTTAAAATTTATACATAGATAGCCAGTTTTGAAGATGTTGTGGAGACTAGTTATCAAGTATAGATACATTTTTATTGTTATGAAGTATACCGAACGGAACCCCGGAAGAACGCGATTCCCACCGGATTGCAGGAAAACGAAAAATATTTTTTTACCGATTTATTGGGAAAGGGATCACGCGCCTCGCCCACAGGAGACAGGCACCCAGGGGCCCATAACGAGCAGGCGCCCGACGGCGACCAGCCTTAATCATTATCCTTTTTAAATTGTTTTTTCTTTGTGTTAAGTTTTGTTTTTTTTTAAAGTACATTCCCTGTTACTCGAGTTTAAAAGTTTTATTCCTCAATTAAAGTAATAACTGTAAAAGATAAACAAAGAAAACAGATTCTGTCCCGAAAAACCCCACAGAAATCAAGCATATACCAGGTAATAAAAGTAAATAATTAATAATTGGAGTGGCTCGTTATAAGTACATCCACCAACCCAGTTACAAGTACATTCATAACCCGATACGTAAATAACCCGATACGCAATCCTGTCGTAGACCACAACTCACATGTGATTTTTACAGGTAAAAATCTCCAGAGGAGAGAGGGGAATATAACGACCCACCAAGCCTGGAGCCGAGCCGCCACACCGAGCCCAACGTCATCGCGTGACGTCAGCACCGGTCGTCACTGCCTGACGTCACCACAGCGGCAGGGCGGCGGATACCGTTAGGCGGATGGCTATATAAGCCGCCACAGACCGGGCAGCAGGAGCGGTGTCTTACAGTCGCTCAAGCAGGCAGGTCGAGTGACCTCTGCGAGTGGTGTAAGGAATCGCTCTCTGTGGCTCGGAGTGTATTGACGCTTCTTGAGACATAGTAGGGCCTCCCTCCGAACCTAAGTAAGAGGTTTGGTCTTTGTCCTGTTGAGGGCGGGAGTCCT
This sequence comes from Apotomis betuletana, assembly GCA_932273695.1. NCBI lineage: Eukaryota > Metazoa > Arthropoda > Insecta > Lepidoptera > Tortricidae > Apotomis > Apotomis betuletana. The sequence goes on along the minus strand of OW026321.1, from coordinate 6,882,872 downwards.
AGGATCCCAAGCGCGGAGTGTATTGACGCTTCTGGCTCGCTCTTAAGGGGATCCTAGTGCTACCACTCTTGGGTAGCCTGTCGCGGTGTGGTGACCACGCATCTGGAACGACTCGCCTCACCCTGAAGGACAACGATCAGGTTCCTTACAACTAACCGTTCACCCCCGTCAGAATACTAACCGTTTACCCCCGCATAATAGGGATACCGCGTCGCCCTGAATAGCATAGGGAATTAGGATATTAGGATTAGGTTCAGTCTTAGTTTAAATAAACCTGTTATTTAGTGTTTAAACCGCCTAGTTTCATTTAGCCCCCGATCCCTTGTCTCCCGACAGAGCTAGTTCTGGAAACCTTCAAGATCCCGTCTGGATCGAAGGATATGTACTAGTGCCAGGCTCGTTACGCCATAATAGGCCTAACGGGCTTAGCACTACGTCACACCTTAACTATGTGTATCTTTGTCACATCGTAGCGCCCATACGGGTGGACCGATTTGAGTGCGGTTTTTTTTATCGAAAGCTTGGATTGTCGAGGTGGTTCTTAGCTTTGTTTGATGAAAATCGGAGGTCTCGTCTCCAAAATATTCAGCTTTTAGTGGAACAGGTGACCGCATCTCAGCCAATATTGAAGCTAGGAATACCAAATTTTGTTGTGATGTATGCGATACAGGGTGGGCATGTGACGGGGATCACCGGCATATGACGGGGCTCACCAGTTGGTCCAGTACATGTCGTAGACATTTAGCACGACGGCGGCCTGCCCCGGCCGCGGCGCCTGCTGGTCCGACCGCCGGGACAGCAGAGACATACAGGACGGGAACATCGGGCACAGTCCGCACAACTGGAATTAAACATTCAAGACATTTGTACAAGTACTGGTCTATTACGACGTGGTCAAACTCGATAAGTCGAAAAAATTGATCTTTGAAATAAGAACTTGTAAGGTTAGCAAACTGCCATTATAACGGAATGTAAGGGTAGGCATCAGCAGTACATTAAATGGCTTAAACGCAAGTGCACGTCTTTCATTTATGACAGAACTCTATGTAGTGTCCATCTGGGGCATAGCCTTGTATGGAAGCGAAACGTGGACGATAATTCAGCGGACAGAGAACGGTTGAAAGCCTTTGAAATGTGCGGTGTGTTTACAGTGACCGTACTGGCTAGCGGCTGCGTAAACTAATAGCATGGATAATTGTAGTTCTACAAAGAAACCGCTAGGGGCGCCGTGCTATTCTCCATACAAATAGTTTACACAGCAATGACCGTCCTCGCTAGCTGTGTAAACGATTATATAACCCATGGTAAGGGTACTGGAGGCGAATGGAGAGAATAAGCTGGACTGAATAAAAGATTAATGAGGAAGTGCTTGAGAGAGTAAAAGAAAAGAGAACGTTGTTGAAAACCATTGAGAACAGAAGGGGACAGATGTGTTGAGACCTGATACGACACGACGATTACATCAAAATCATCATGGAAAGAAAGACTGGGCGGAAAAAGGAAGACCTAGGTGATCTTATATAGATCAAGTCAAGAAGAAGGTAAACAACGTGTCGTATCAGGAAATCAAGAAGAAAGCTGAAGATAGAGAAACATGGAAAAGAGCTCTTAAGTTTATGGTGATGATGTAGTGTGCTTAATGCTCTGCGCGTCCAATACAATAACGGTTTCAGGACACTATTGGGAATGTCACGCTTTTGCAGCGCGTCTGGAATGTTCGCGGAGGCGAGCGTAGTGTCTCATGCGTCGCGTGCGTGACAGCTCCAACACACTCGTAAGGCTTGAATCCTACTTGCTCACTGTGGAGGCACTGGAACTGGAACACATGGGCTCTCGAGGCATCGTATATGGCATTTTTCAAGTTATTTTATTTTTATTTGCATACTAACATAGATTATAAGACCTTTTAAATAAAATATATTTTTAAATTTAATTAAATTGAATAGACTTTTTATTTCAAAGACCGATTTTTTCGACTTGTCAGGTTTGACCGCGCAACCGTCGATATATGCGCACAAGAAAACACACGCTTCTGTTGCGTCGGATACGACTACACTTTGGTGCAAAACACTGAAATATGCCTATAATTTAAAGCACGAAAAAAGCGTTGGAAGGGCTGATTCATGGTGCCTTTCTGCCTTCTTGAATTGGGTTTTGAATGCAGAAGGGTGGATCAACTTTTTCTTGCTGTTATTCTGTCCCGTAACCCAGGGGACAATATTGATTAAATTTCTCAGAAGTGTTGATAATTTCTACTACTGGTATTGTCAGGAGATAGTCTACATAAGAATGGGCTTATGACTGCTTAAATTACAAAGCTTTTGCTGAATATAACCACGGAAAATCGTAGTTTTAAAAAGTTGCCCAGGGGACATCACCATGGCAACGAGTGGCAGAAAAAAGTTGATTGACCCAGAAAGTCATCTGCCTTTAACACCCAATAAAACAAACACTGGTCGATGGATGACACTTGTCAAATGTGACAACGTTAACATTTCGACGCTTGTATTAGTCAAACCATTGAAATGTTGACAAGCGTCAACCATTCGACCAGTTTTTTTGACATCGACTAGTTCAAGGCGATATATTTTGGATTGCGTAAACTAAACAAACAATAATTGTATCTTATTATCTCGCAATTATGTATATAATAGTTCCAATGGCGTCCACTATAGGTGAGAATAGCTAATATAGAATGAAAAATAAAACGCAGTTTTTTCAGTAACCGGAGTGAACTGTGTCAAGTTAAAAAAAAAAAATTTGGTGACCAGAGTAGTTATAAGTATATACTGGAAAAACGCATAAATTAATTCAATGCTAAGTAACGTAACTACTTGTTTACAATGAAGCGAATAATTTAATGGTGCAGGCGGACGTTACAGCTTAAAAAAAAACGGAAGTACTGTTTACTACAGTAGCGCCAATCTAACGCCTTTCAACGACGCTTTTGGATATACAGAGTGATCAATCCAAATGGGTCAGTAGGGAGAAAACGGAAACTATAAGAAATAGGAAAATCTGTTCCTTCGAACCAATGCGTCAACTTTATAGTTAATAGAAACTGCATTATATTTTTTTATAAAAATCATACATAACCGGGAATTGAACCAGGTTAAAATTCTGTAAGTAATCGGCTAATCGCCTATCGTATTGTAACATTCTTTACAGCAGTTCTGACCGGGTTATGTATGAGATAAAAAAAAGCAGTCTTTATTAAATCTAAAATCGACGTTATGATTCCTAATAACAGATTTCCCTATCTCTTATAGTTTGTCCCTACTGACCCCTTTGGATTGATCACCCGGTATAAAGATTCCTCTCCTCCCTTCTCCACTCTTGTCTTGGAGATACATTGAGTGACTGACAAGTTGTCGTTTAAAAGTATATAGAGCACATCACTAAGTTAGACAGGTAGTGTTGATAATTCAGACAGATGTCACTATAGAATAGTTGAATTTAGCTCCTAATTGTACCGATAGCAACTAGCATGACACATAGTTGTTCTGTATTGTCTATGTGCTGTCATAGTGAAACAAAGAGTTCACTGGCCAGTATTGACCATTGTGATCCTAAAGTAACGGAAATACAGTTTACACGTTTTGTTAGCAGTTAAACCTAATAGCTCTAATTAGGAGGATTACGCTTTTGGAACACAAGTACACTTAAATATAATAGGCCTAGAAATATGTGAATGACGTAAAAGGAAACCTTCTTAAAAACTATGCAAACATTATTTCATTCCATATAATGCTTCACAGTTTATCTCGAAACCAAACTATGTCAAACAGACACAAGTGATAATGATATGATAATCGACATTATGCTCATAAAAGTTAGTTTTTCACTTGTGATTGATAAACACATTTTACTCTTAAGTTGTATGTACAAGCAAAACGAAGAATTTACGAAATCGTTCCAGCCGCATTGATATCTAAGATTATTTTTCAGACGGAGCCTGGCCATGGCCTATGAGATGAACCCACGAGTTTCTATCGGAAACCCATCATCCTGGGGTGGGCTCTAGACCCTAGGTCTAGCCGTCTTATAGGAATCCGGGAACGTACAGTAGATCCTGCTTAAAAGATTTCTGAAGGGCCTAGACAAACAAATGCGTCTTAGAATAAATACACCTAGAAACCTAGTCAGTGAAAGTGAAGCCAGTTTTAGTGAGCCACGGCCTGTAACGGGCTCGGTTTCATCCGTGTACGTGTACGCATCTGTCACAACTCACAACGTCAATATCGCAAGCAAGTCTCTATGACACAAAACTCGACGAACTGGGAACTTTTTTGAAGTCAGGTAAAGAGGAACGACCCGAAATAATAGTAATTACTGCAGACGCGCGAAAGAAGGGCTTGCCGGGTGAGTAGAGACAGATAGTGATATACGAAGCCGGTAAGCCCTTTTCACGGCTAGGCATGCTTTTCTCAAACATATGCAATGAAATAAACGCACCGGTCAAAAAAAAATAAGCTGCTTATTGGCACAGATGCCGTGTTTAAAAAATACTTCCTTTACAATTCTCTCGAGTTGTTCCGCCCGAAACGTGATACTTCGAAGCCTGTTATGACGCACGTTATGAAGACATTTCATTGCATGTTTGAGAAAAATGAATTTGCTGAAGTCTCATACATAAACAAATATCTCCTACTGTGTTAGATGAACACATCTTTCAGTTAACTTGGCGCGGAACGCAACCAGCGTCCAATTAAGATAAACATTGACCCGTGGGTCAATTAGTCAGACTCGCGGTTAGTAACGGTTAGCGACCGACTGGTATTTTATGGTGTTCCTTCTGTTCGTTGTCTAATTTGTTAGGTAGATATTGTAAATATTTTGCCATCGTATTCTGTAGAAAAAAATTGCGGCAGCGAAGGATGGAGACACGTTTTTTTCGTTAAAGTATGCTTTGATTATACTAGGTTTTAAATATACCCCTTTAAAGATTTAAGAATAACTGGAACGTAAGCTACGATATGATATACGGTAAATAAATAATGAGTAAAAATAAAAATCTGTTCCTCGTTGTCATGGTGACGTCCTCTGGGCTCACGCTTTAAAACTAAGATTTTCGAGAGTATCATTAAAAACAAATTACTACAGTCATCACAAGCCCAATTTTATGTAGGCTATATCCTGACAACACCAATAATATAAATGATCAACACTTTTCCAAGAAATTTTATGACGATCGTCCCCTGGGTCACGGGTCGGAATAACAACAAAGCAAAGTTGATCAATTCTTATTTACGTGGCACGTTGTTTCGACGTGGGAGTGTGTCTTGGTCCTAACATCTGGGTCACGATTTCACTTTTTTTTGTATATGTTTCCTTGCGGGTCCTGCCTTTGCGCTGGTGGTGTCTGTCGTGTCCCGTCCTTTAGGACAGGCCACCGAGACACGATTTCGCGTGACGAGCGGTGGCTATAGGAGTGAGCGAGGCACCACGCTCGGACCTTCCGCTCCCACCTATGGCCGCCGTTCGCCGCACCGCAGGTCGGGATTTAAGGTTGAACCATGTGGCCAGACAAGCGTATTTTTTCGAGTTGTGGCTCGCTTAATTTCGGTCGCGCCATACATCGCGTGATGTAATCACGTGACATTTGTCACGCGGGGCGAGCGGTTGAGCGAGAGATTCAAGCGCGGCGGCCATACGAGTGAGCGAGACACACGTATAAGCGTGTTCGTGGCATCTCCCTAATTGCGGCTCGACACTACTCGTGAAATTGGCCGAATTTGGGCGAATGTGATAGTGTGGCTGACTACAGATGAACACAGAAAAGACGAAAGTGATGACCAATTCCTTGCAGATACACATAGAAGAGGAAATTATAGAGTATGTAGAAGAGTATATATATCTAGGCCAAGTAATATCTATGCATAACCAGATGGAAAAAGAAATTGACAGGAGAACTACACACGCATGGAAGAGGTATTGGACGCTAAAAGAAGTCATGAAAAACAAAGAGATAAGGCTATCTACCAAACGGAAACTGTTCAATGCCTGTGTTCTGCCTGTGCTGACTTATGGAAGTCAAACTTGGGCGCTCACCAAAAATAACTTGAATAAACTTCAAGTATGCCAAAGGTCAAAGGAGAGAAGCATGATAGGCGTAAAACTGAAAGACAAGGTGAGGAACGAAAAGATTAGAGAAAAAACAGGAGTGCAAGATGTAGGAGTAAAGGTAAAAACGCTTAAATGGAAGTGGACAGGTCATCTGATCAGAAATAGAGAGAAGTGGAGCAAACGGATTGTATGGTGGTACCCAAGAGGAAGAAACAGGAGAAGGGGGAGGCAGAGAATAAGATGGGAAGACGAGATAGTAAGGAATGCCGGACGGCTATGGACCAGACTGGCAAGAAATAAAAAAGAATGGAGAAAGTTAGAGGAGGCCTTTGCCAAGAGGCAAACAGATACATAAATGTAAAATATAAAGAAAAAAAAAAGATTTAAACTGATATATCTGAATAAAAGGCTTATATTATATTATTATTATTATTATGATAGTGTGGCTGTGGTGGGGCACTTCGCTGCGAAAACCCATACTTCCGCCAACTTAGGTTAACTTCGGAGTAGTGTATGCTAGGGTAGCAGTCGCATCGTAAACAACCGTACTTAAGTAATACAATTTACTCGTAACGATACAGTGAGCGTTTGCGTGTCATTATCCGAGATTGCGACGTTAACACAGACACGCATTTCCGCAGCGAAGCGGAATGCAGAATTGACCAATGACAAAAGTGGAGCGGAGCTGAGATACTGATTTCAACTCAGGTGATTGGTCTATTCCGCACGATTCCGCTCCTCTCCCCTTCATTGAAGACGTACCCTTAGGCAGCCTGTCCACTAAGGCAGAGCGGACAAAATAAACCAATCAGGCTGCATCTTTGTGAAGCTCAAAGTGAGTGCTTTTAAATCTGGTGGACAGGCAGCCTTAAGGCCCCCATATGGGAAGGCAAAACTGATCAGGCCGATGTGATTGAATCGCTTCAGTCCATCCGGCCGCCGTAAAGCGTGGTGACCTTAAGACCGTTTCATTCATACACGGTACGGATTTAAGTCCGATCAGATGGAACTGAAGGTAAACCTGGTCATGTATGGGGGCCTTTAAAACTGTAACAGACCATCGAACGGTCCGGCGGACCGATAGGGACGCTGCTATCTGTTAGAATGAGATTTTCAGGTATTTCGTGACTCAAAAGTCATCAATCCTCCCTTAAAACTCCCAACAAATAACAAGAACTAATTCCATAAATCTACTACACCATTCAAAAAACACCCAATCGATTTTAGTCCTTACCTCGGCGCGATTTAACTTTAAAGACATTACAACTCAAGGCTTTAATACTTAGTTTCAAGGTAAATAATACGACATTGGAAAATTTTCAACTTAATAATTCCGTAGCGTGAGTCCTTGATATGAAATAATTATGGAAGATAAAGGCAAAAAACGTTACAACACCATCATTACCGAGTAGGAAGCCGATACTAGGAAGTCCGTTTAGTGGAACGCTAGGTTTTGACACCCGGCTTTACCCATCTTTCGTCTGTTCACAATCAACTCACTAAGCAACAAATACCTACTTAAATCAAAGCTCGTATCTCAGTATCAATATACTAACAAGATACGAGGTTTTGAAGAGTTGTGACAGTTAGTGAGTTTTTGTTGTCTACAAGCGATTTATAATTTTTAACCGACTGCAAGGAAAAGAGGTTCTGAAGTTGGTATTACGTATGTTTTTTTTTGTTGTATCGTACTTTCAATTTTTTTTTAACTTATTTGATAACTTAAGCTCTCCAGTGAACCTTTCTTGACAGATTTTTTACGGGATGATGGAATTCATGAAGAATTAACGGAACTCGATAACATTTTAACGTTTTCTATAAGCATTTGCTAATTTTACTATATCGGTTATATTTATTATACGATGAACCAAACGTAAGATCGCATGCCTGCGATGGGCAGAGCACGTGTTCCGAATGGACGAGGCCAGAGTGACCAAACGCCTTCTAGGCCGACCGGAGGGCCGCAGATATAGAGGCAGACCCAAGCTCAGATAAGGACAGCGTCGAACAGGGTAGCAAGATCTTAGGGGCGATAAGTTGGAGAAGGAAAGCCACGAATAGGTCGGACTGAAGACATTTGCTAGACCAGGCTATGGCCCACCCGCGACTGTAATGATAATGAAGATATATTTATTATTATCATGGCCGTATTCTTTTTTACGCGAATTTCCGCGGTGTTGCACCGTCCGTGCCGACCGCAGACCACCACATAAAATCGAAAAGTGACCATTTCATTTCTCGACTACACATCTAATTTCAATAACTAACGTAAATAAACTATTTCTATAGTATCACGATTTTCCAATCGACGTTCGTCGGTTGCTCTCACGCCCATGTTTCATTGTGTATTTTTCCCTGAATAGAGGATGTGGGCCCTAAACAACCAAGCTACTACTATGCCGGTTGATCAATCCAAATGGGTCAGTAGGGAGAAGTCACAAACTATAAGAGATAGGCAAATCTGTTCTTAGGAACCATGGCGTCGATTTTAGATTTAATAAAAACTGTATTATTATTTTTTTATAAAAATCATACATAATTGCATACATAATCCAGTCAAAACCGCTGTAAAGAATGCTACAATACGACATACGATTACTTACAGAATTTTAACCAGGTGATCATTTCCCAGTTATGTATTTATAAAAAAAAATTGAATGCCGTTGCTATTAAATCTAAAATCGACGCCATGGTTCGTAAGAACAGATTTTCCTATCTCTTATAGTTTCCTTTTTCTCTCTACTGACCTATTTGGATTGATCACTATGTATAAAAGCGTCTTTGGTAAAATTTTCCTTATTTGTTTCGCGGTCATTGTAACAATATTCTACGTATTTTGTTTTCTGTGTACCTATTTATGCCTATTTATCCGTACACATAACACAAGCCTACTAGAGCTTACTATGGAACTAGGTCGATTTGTGTGAGGTAGTCAGATGTTTATTTATTTTAAAGCATCTACTTTTGTCACGCTAAAAGGCGGGAAATATTGTCTCATACGTTGGTATAAAAGATAACATAAGTAGACAAAACAAACCTTTCTTACTTTCTTAGGCGGCACAGTTATATAGACTTTCTTCTTCATTTTAAAACATTTTCCACACAATATAACAACCGAAACTTTAATTTTGGACGACTGATCGCGACCACTTGAATTCGGCGTCACAAATCTTTGTCACACTCAAAATTTAACGAAAAGTCAACTACTATTACACGAACCGAAAGTTTAGTTATTATAGAATTATTTACACGGTAAATTAGACAAAGTGGCTAAAAGTTTTCACTAGCCAAAGCCGTACCATCAACCCAAAATTGAAGGGAAGACAGACAATAAATGAGTGATTATTTGAGTTTTTTTAGCGTTCGCAATATTGGCTTACTCATAAAAGAACATTATATCCATACTATCCATACTAATATTATAAATGCGAAAGTGTGTCTGTCTGTCTGTCTGTCTGTTACCTCTTCACGCTTAAACCGCTGAACCAATTTAGATGAAATTTGGTATCGAGATAGTTTGAGACCTGGGAAAGGACATATGATACTTTTCATCCCGAATAAATTTAGTGTTCCCGTGGGATGAGCGGGTAACACCGCGGGGCACAGCTAGTTGATAATAATCGTAAAATGCGACTGCTACAAGACAACCTATAATGTCGCCACATATGGCGTTCGTCAATATAGAAGACAGTAAAGAGACGGTTAAATCGCTCTAATAATCACCCAAATATTATTTGTCGCGCGGTAAAAGACGCGTTGATTCTGCTATAGGTACAGACATGTTCGTAACGCGACGATTCGTAGTAAACTAAATGATCTTACAGGCTGAGACGTCGACCATTGTAATTAGATCTCAGCAGGCTGTAATTGTTTCGTAACCACGTGTAACAGGGATATAATGACAGGTATTGTTAAAAAGTCATCTAATTACATTTTTCTATGGGCTAAAAAACAGGTTCTCAAGTTGACGTATATATATTTGATGATAATAGGTCGAAACTCCGTTAAGACTGCACCGAGCAAAATGTGAAAAATAGGCAGTTGCCGTTAAGTAGACAACGTCGACACAAGTTGTTTAATCCATTTCCAAACTATATATATAGCACTACGAAGAATGTGTTAACAACTTCTCCGTGGAAAAATTATAAGATTATTAATATTTTACCCTAGAAAACTAAGTAAAGTTGGACGAAAATTGAAAAATCGTAAGCAGGCGTTAAGTGTTTTTTTATACTTTAACAATGGAAATCTAATCTGATTTTCAGTTCAAAAAAAAAGATGAATGTTTACATTACAATTTGTCCGCATCAAATATTTCAATTATTGTTTGGTATTAAAGGTCCAGATTTATCAAAAAGTGCTTTTAATTCTCCATACATTTTTACTATGGCGGCCGCGCGCCGATATAAATACGCATTCCCCGCGCTCTATTATAGGCGCGTTAGCGGCTAATGCTCGGCGCAGTCTTAAAGCCGATTTTTGATACGATACGATTAGAAATATTGACTTATTTTTATAAACTCATTCTCACTCTTTTTGTTTGTTTGTTTTTGTTTTCGCTATCCTAGAATTCCGTCATTTATCCGAAAGCTCCCGAAAAAATTACGCATTTTCTACTAAAACGGTTATTTATTTCGTTAAAGTCGTTTAAAGCGTTCGTAGTTATTAGTTAGCCATACATTACGAGAAAAAAATAACGATACAACAAATAAACTTAAGGTACGTTATTCGATGGTTAATGAGGTGGAAAAAAAGAACCTGTCAGGGCAAAAAATAAAAAAAATATTTCGGAAAAACTAATGCACGGAAACATTAAAGAGCTGCAGTTTGTAGATCCTTAGAATAATGGTTATGGAATAAATATACAATTTAATAGTCTTAAAAAATCTTTTACCTTCCTATTGTCGTCGCACCAAGCAAACTGGCGCGTCGGCTATTAGTGCGGCTCGCTGCGCTTATAGGGATCGTGCACGAGCAACAGATGGCAGCACTGTAAATGTCAATTTAAAGTAATGATGAGGGGAAAGTTTCAGATTGGCGACACCAGTTGGCACCACCTTCGTTGTGCAGCTCGGCAGCCATACGAGTGAGCGAGACCGACGTACCGCGCGCAAGTTGTGGCCGGTCGGTGACAGCCTTCAGCTGTCGTACGCATCATAATCCCGCTATCTTTAGCAAACAGCTTACCATGTCATTAACTTGCTGATAAAAATGCCTGCTAGATTGCGAGGGATTAAAAAACCGCTTGATAAAATCAACCATTTAACCGTGACCTCTGCTGCTTTCTTGTTCTCGAGCATAGCGTTTCATTCATATTAGTAGAGGATACGAAACGAATTAGAAACGACCTTCACCCATCTATTTAATGGGTCAAAAGTATAAATAATAAATAAATATCGGACAACCTCACACAAATCTATCTAGTCCCAAATTAAGCTCAAGAAGACTTGTGTTATGGGTACTAGACGACGATATACGTATTTATAAAGATAAATATATACTTAAATACATAGAACAACCATGACCCAAGCACAAATATTCGAGTTCATCACACAAATATTTGCCCCGGCCGGGATTCGAACCCGGGACCGCCGGCTCAGTAGGCAGGTGTCTACAAACCGAGCCAAACGCGTCGTCAAAGTAGTCAAAGTATAGCCTAAGAATTGTCGGTCCAGCTCAGGGATAGTGGCGCTAACAGCTTTCATATGGCAATAATGTGCATACATCATAAAGCATTATTAAACGTCAATAGCGATTTGTCAAGGATTTGTTATTAACCAAATTCCAAACATTGTTTACCGGAATGCTGCTCTATCCTTCGTTCTTCTTGAAATTTCCTTCTAAATACTAAATCCTGTGGAAAAATTATTGAATTTCATCACTGTAAATAGTTCATCAATGTGGTGAGCGTCAGGATGGCGGGTGTACATCAACGAATGGAGCTGCGGTATACGTCAGGAGTTATTGCTAGCAATGTGCTAAATGTGCGCCAAAATTGGAGCAATGTGCTCTTTAAACTCCAGAGATATTTAAGAAATAAATGACGCCCGCTAACCTGATATCAGGTTGGCGGGCGCATTTCCAGTTCTAGCTAATGGTTGCCTACTGAAGGGTGAAAGTACTGCCCATAGGCGTATCTAGGGGGTGGCCGGGTGGGCCGTGCCCACCCCAGTATGGTCTAGTGCCCACCCCAGGATTTTGGGTTACCGATAGAAATTCATGGCTTCATCTCTTAGGATATGGCCAGGCCCCTCCCTAGGTCCACCCCAGGCCCCCCCTGAAAAATAATCTTAGATACGCCAATGGTACTGCCTAATGTTAGTGCTCGCTTCCACATGTATGAAGCACAATCAAATTCAGAGAACGCTTGTTCGCTGGAACGTCCTGTTGGACTTTATCTATATTAACGTGCGAAATCAAGATATGGATATAGGCATTGTACTTGGCGTTATTATCGGGTTCAATATACGTATTTGTACTTGTTATTATCAGATTAAATATTGTGTATACATTCAATTGAACCATTTAATTACATGATTCACGACCGATATCCATAGATAAGGCACACCTATACAAAGTAAACAGACGTGTCTGAGAATTATCAGTTGATTAACCCTTTCATGGTAGTACATGTACCTACTTTAATTTAGGACTCATTTTGAACGTTGTCACATTGACACAAGGTTTTTTTTTATTTAAAAGAAAGATAGATTTGGTGCCATAACAGCGAACAAAACCATAAAGATTTAACTGCCGCTGTGTTCGCTCAATGAAATATTGAAAACGTCATTCAATAAAATAAGGTTAAAATGTTTAAAATTGGTTAGACTAATTTAAAAAGAATTGTACGGTCAAAAACTTTAATACTTAGTTCAAGTTTAATGGCTCAGAATATGAAGTACCTACGCACAATACAAGCGATAAGGGATCATTATCGTCTTTTCAATACTACTGTGCCGTCTACTACCTTTGAGATTGGCTAGCGGCAGCGGCGAGCGGCCATACGCGCCCGCTACGACTTAGGTCTAAGGCAGCGGCGATAGGTGGGAGCGAAAGGCCCGACCGCGGTGCCTCGCTCACTCCTATGGCTGCCGCTGCCGCCTTAGATCGAAGACGTGGCCGGACCTTTAGACCGATGTCGTAAAACGTTTAACAGGTGGAAGCGAGAGACCGTGCTCTGACCTGTCGCTCCCACCTACGGCCGTCGCTCGCCACGCTATTTGGGCAACACAACCATTAGGTTCGCATTATTCGCATTTTACACACAATGTGACTAACGATTTTGTTAAATGACTGCGCATTTCGGCTTTACCAAGTACTGGTCACATTTCTTAACTGTGTCAATAGTTAATACATATGGGTTTATTATTTTTCAATATATCCATACTAATATTATAAATGCGAAAGTGTGTCTGTCTGTCTGTCTGTTACCTCTTCACGCTTAAACCGCTGAACCGACTTAGATGAAATTTGGTATGGAGATAGTTTGAGACCCGGGAAAGGACATAGGATACTTTTCATCCCGAATAAATTTAGTGTTCCCGTAGGATGAGCGGGTGATACCGCGGGCACAGCTAGTCCTAAATATATCCCTATTCCTACACTACTTGCGAAGTTGACCAAAGTTGGGGGAATGTGATAGTGTGGCCCCTCCACACTATCATACTTCGGCCAACATCGCTGCAGAAACTCAGACTTCGGCTAACTTCGCCTCGGTCAACTTCAGGATAGTGTGGAGCGGGGGGGGGGGTATCATTATGAGGGCGAAGCTAAGTAGCTGACGTGAAATATATTTCGTTCCGTGACACAAATATATATATATATATGTATATACCATAAGTAAATATATTGAGTGCAACATTATAATTAGGATTAGATTTCCAAACGCACATTTATCTAGGAAGTATTACATTTAGCTAAAGCCAGTGCCAATGTTAATTTACAATTTTACTTCTTAGAACATATAGTGAAGATTATATAAAAGCTCTGAGATATTTAAATCTAACACTTGCAAATGTACACTTTGATCTGTCATAATAGGTATAAACCTTAAATGATTAAAATTCATTACCCATTAATTTCAAGCAAATAAGGCATCAGTCATAAATAATTCATGAAAGGAGGACGTAATTTGGGAATAAACTATTTACTTTTATTACTATAGAAATTACAGTTATCTATGTTCAAGTCAATAAGTTTGTATATGTACGCATGACTAAGTTGGCATATAATGTAGTATATGTACTTAGATAGCTAAAATTTCACACATAACACTTTTAATCCTACACAGCATTAATTGATACAGAACAGTTAAAATTAAGAAAAATAAAATTCGCTCCATCTTAATTTACTGTGGATTTCGATTTTATATGTCTATGTTTTTTACTAGACTGTACTGTACAGTGTACACTATTGTCAAAGTGTACATTACTCAAATATTTTTAAGGCAGTGTAAATTGAAACTAAATGAACATAAAGGTGCCAGGCCTACAAGCAAGTCTATCTACACAATGATATATAAGTTACCAAATTGGCTAGCTGCATTGTCAACCTGCTTATCAAACTTCATCCTAACATAATACCATAGGAGGTTAGTTTTGAGTTTATAAAAATAGATCTTCGTTTATGGCTCCTTATCCATTAAAAAAGTATATCTTCGTTTATGGCTCCTTATCCATTAAAAAAATATTGATTGATTAAAAAAAAAAACTATGATCAAACATGTTTCTTAACATATTATCAATGTTTCTACTTAGAACAGGGCTATTGCGATTAATTGGTATAAATATATTTGAAACCTACAGTTTGAATTTTTCATTGATAATTTGTGATTCAAAAACTACTCGAAATTGACTAAATTCACGCAGAAAACTGTTTTTTTTTTTTTACTTATTTTTGATTGCACGCAATGAAAGCATGAAATAGCTATGTTACTTTCTAGAACTCAGGGAAAAGTATTATTTACTTTAAAAAGTTGGTTGAAATTTTCAACATATTTATTGTAATATGAAAAAATAAAATTTAAAAGGAATAAGGCCTCTTAAGTCTATTGGCCAAACACAAAATTATCCATTACGCCGTTATCTCGATTTTGCACTGTACAAGTAAAATTTTGTGCAATACAAGAAGAGTTATGGCAATTAAAATTTGCAAAAATCTTAATGAAATCATTAAAGAATCCGAAAACTTGAGCTTATTTACAAATAAAACTCAAATCATATTTAATACAAAGGGCGTTTTACAGCATACATGTACGTGTAATTATTTTATTTGTGTTTTAGATATAAGCATCATTTAATTTAATGAAGTTTAGATTATTTTTGAGACACTACATGGTATTTTAATTGTTTTTACTAAGATAAGATAAGAATCATTTAATCAATTGGGATTCACTGGAACAACTTTTGCATCGTCATTGAATACATAGCTATTACATTCATTGGTACAATAGTAATAACATTAACACAAAAATAAATACTTTACCCGCGTCAAAAGCAAATACATAATTATGTCAAAATGTACACCTTAAATTAACAATTCATTTAATACGTTTTCAATATAATTCATTCATGAACTTAGATGTGCAAGGAAGAAATATTACTAGGTACATAAATCTTCCTCCAGCAACCATGTCAAATACTGTTGTTTAGACCTAGTTATTGTATTCTTCTTTGATTTTATTATTGTATACTTATTATTTGACTATGTGATTTTATTTTATTCTGGAATTTGATCATTGTATTTTTATTTGTTTGTGGTATTTAAATTTAATTTTCGATTATGTATATTTGTAATTTGAAATGTTTTGCATAGTTCTTCTAATGGCGAAAAAAGGCGCGACTACTCTAGAGTTAACGTTTGTGTAAGAACATACAGCCGGCAATAAGAGTCTCGGATAAAATCTTTTTATAAATATTTATTTAAAAATACTATTGAATGGAAAAATAATCATCATGGCACCTCACAATGGATAAGTATGTACAGTCAAGACCACATTGAACTGGATTTGCATTCTTATTAATTGCAATGACCAAGTCTGGTGGTCTAAATAATGTTCTTATTGGTGACTGAAAAACCAACGGCCTAGAAAAAGAAAAATCAGTCGTGGCACTGATAGTCATGATGAAATGACTGTACTAGAACAGAATAGAAAAAGCCTAATTCAAGAACACGTGAAATTTTCCATATTCGGTAAGTATGTTATAGACATTTTCTATGGAGCCAGAGGGACAGTTACATGGGATAGCATACTGTGTGAATTATGACTATATGATAAATTTGGATTCATTTCCAATGCAGACAGAGTACCATAGATGTGACCAATTTAACAAAACTTAATATTAAGGGTATTTACAAAAAAATAAAGATAGATCAGGCTTGCAAATGTGCAGGTTGACATTGAAGTTTACAATTCAGTAATTTAGTTATCATTTAATTCTCTTACTGGATTGGGGTCCTCAGAGACAGTGGATGGGACAATCAAGGGGTCACTGTCCTTGTCCCCCGACTTGTCCGAGCTGCCCTCCGAGCTCTTACGGTTGTTACCATCTCTCTTCATTTCTATACATACTTCTCAACTGTGATGTTAATGGTGTCCTACAGGTAGGATGATTAAAAAATTAAGCTTGCAAACATTTCTATGTACTTTAAAATTAGGGCTGCCATCTCTAAGAGCTAGCGCACACTACGGCTTCTTGTGGCCGCCACTTGTCACTTTTCCACGCTGGAAGTGAGAAAAAGAGAGATGTACTGTCATGCCTGTAGTGTGCGGAGCTAGTAAATTCACTGAACCTGGACAAAGATTTATAAAAACCCGGACATTTGGCATAATTCACGTTTCCCTGGATGCACATAAAGTGTCCTGGTTTTCCCCAGACACTTTTTGAAAACCCCCTCCCGGACAGCCTCCAAACTAAGACACATCCGATGGCAGCCCTATTTAAAATATTGTGGGTAGGTTTACCTATTTATAATAACCTACATTGAACTACCTACTATTTTATTAAAGTTTAATATGAAGTATAAAGCGGGTACCTCAGTTTCAGTCTCGTCGATCAAATAAGCATGCTCCATGGCACTTAAAACATTAAAAATAATAGAAATCTGACAGCCATAACAACTTCTGAAGTACTGACATTAGGCACTGGATAAAAAACAATGAACTGCCTTTTGTATCGGGTAGTGCGTCGTTAAGTTCGGCGAATCTTATTCGAAACGCTATTAAATAAGAATAGGCTGCTAAGAAAATCATTGTATGCAAATACAGCTTGAACATTGCCTAAGGTAATGACTGAAGTCTCATTTACAAGGCACGTGGGACGTATGCAACCTATGATACGAATTCTAAAACTAATATACAATCGAAAATATGTTAGATTTCTACTTACAACTGTTAGTTGGCCTCTTTTGTATGCGAGCGTGTTCCATAGAATATATCAGCGTGTTCAAATAAATAGTTCCATTGCAGGAGCAGCACTTGAGAACAGCTGATTACTTAATTTAAACAATGCAAATGGAATAATAAAACTAATAAAATACAAAAAATTTACACTATTTCAATGTGCCTGCTAATCTGACAAATTTGACCTGCCAGGCTAGGGCTACCACACCACAGATATTGTAGTATGATTGTAGTGTAGTAATAACTTCTAACTTCTGACCCCACAGATGTCATTTTCAATCAGATTACCGGTTTTTAGTAAGTATTTTTGGAACTGCTATTAACGAGTATTTACATGGAACATAGAAATGTATATTTTAAATATGGCAATCCAAATGCCAACGAAAAATTAAAAAATATTTCTACACGTCATCTGGCGACTGTCAAACAGATATACGCAAGGATTTTCTTATTTTTAATGAAAATAGTTTTGTTTTCATCAAATACAAGATGGTAAATGAGTTCTCTTAAAGGATATTAATCTAGGCGGTGATACAGTGCTGTTTCAATTTGTCTAGCTCTCGTGAAATAAGTATAAATTTGTGATATTTTTTTCCGGCGTATGTTTTTAGTTTTATTACTCCATATATCGTTTATTTCAGGTGCTTATAGCAGCTACAGTATGTACAAAATCGGGGAAAGGTAAATGCAACTAATTTCCTCTTTATTTCATATATTCTAAGCCAATTTAACTGGATAATTATGATGAAATCCACGTTCATGTTCCAGCGCTAGTGTCAAGACAGTTCGTCGAAATGACTAAGGCACGTATAGAGGGGCTGCTAGCTGCTTTCCCCAAGCTCATGACAGGAGGCCGCCAGCATACTTTTGTGGAGACTGAATCAGTCAGGTAAACTTGTAATAATTGTTAAAATAATTCCTGAGGATGAACTGCACCAAACTGTTTGGATATCTTTCCGTTGACGAAATGGGATGACATTTTTTAAATCATTAATGGGTTTTAAGTACAGTAGAGACTCACTAATTTGGCACTATTAACCTTTTGTCTACTGGGTCTCCATGCCGCATACCTCTGTCCTATACCACCATTGACAACCTAAATATGCGTCAGCAGTACACAAAAGGTTAAAAGGGGGTGCTGGACTGGAATGGTTGTATAACTGAATTGTATAGTTAATTAATATAACAGAGGTGGCATATATTTTAACTAATTTTGGTATTGGAACAGCTGTCCAATGATGGTTATAGGATAATTTTTACCTGAATTTGTGGATGAAGATGCCCACATTTTAGTAGTAAAGTAAAATCGCAATATAAAAATAAAATAAGTTAACAAATATCACTAAAATATACCTGAGAGGCAAAACATTGTAATTGCCTCTGTACTTGAGAAGCACTTTATTATATCGAAACGGGACATAATTGTGTTTAAATACCTTGACATTTCGCACATTATGTTACATTCATGGCCGCAGGAAACTAAAGAGGCCAAAATCAACATTTTTGTTGTGCAAGCATTCAAACGACCCGCACTATTTTGTTACCAAATGGGTGAAAATCAGAAACGTTTCAACCGCTACCTCAGTTTTGTTACGAAATTTGGTCGGTAATCGTAACGATAGCTGAGGCAGCGGTTGAAACACTCCTGATTTTCACCCAATTGATTTCGTATTTTTTTTATTATTATTACTAGCCACATTAAAAATATTAAGACATTACATGTTTCATAAATTTGTACAATCTTTTTGAGAACTGCTCACATAGTGTCTTGATTCGTAAAGGAGTGCTAACAATAAAACTCAATATTCTACTTACAGATATGTCTATCAGCCACTGGACAAGTTGTACATGTTGCTGATCACCACCAAAGCCAGCAACATCCTGGAAGACCTGGAGACGCTCCGTCTCTTCAGTCGAGTGGTAATTCTAAAGTTTTATCCATGCAATTTTAACCTATTGCCTGCTCAGCTTGTCAACGGAAAACTATGTCTCACACGCCAAGCTTACCCTCCTGATGCCCAATGTCCTACACATAGTACATAAACTTCAATTAATAGTTAACTGTCATTCTATTTGTCATAAGGCTTAAATTTAACTGACAAATAGTATGTCATTGTATAGCGGCAAATGGCGTCGTGGCGTCTGGGGCACAGCTTTCCGTCGACTTGAGTTGCCATCTTTGGCTCTCAAAAGGTTAAAATTATGAAATGTCTTAGCGGCCTAGTCACTCTTTCATCGTCATCATCTTTATCAGCATACTCTAGGGTTTTCGGTGCACAAATGACTTAATAATTTTTGAGTCAAATCCTTTGTGCACCGAAAACCTCAGGGTATGCTTATCAGTAGTGGAAACATGCTACATAACCACTGCTACCAAAACTACACTGCACATGCTACAAAACTACCTCTCCACGTTATGCTGTTGAAATGGTGTTTCATTCATCATTGGATATACAAGCATCTACAAAAAGGCTCCTGTATCATATAGGTTTAAATAGGCTGACATTCTAACCATATTGACAGATACAGATACAGGTTACTATTTATAAAATTCGATATTTTACATGTCATTGTCTTAAATAAACTTAATAAGTCTATCAAATTTTTCGGTTATTATTAATTACATTAACATTTTAATGAAAACATGTTATCATTTAAAGTAGGTTAAGTACCAATTTTTCAATATTTATTTATGCTATGCAGGTTAACGATTCCTTTCAAGAAATTCGTTTATGTTGTAACACGCCAGGTCAATTAGAAGCGTCTTTAATTTTTTTATAAATAGATTTTCATTTTCAATTGATTTTATATCTGATGGGACAGAGTTATATATTTTTACCCCAATGACACCGAGTGACTTCCGGGCCTTTGCGAGTCGGCGTCGAGGAACGCTCAATGTGGGCATTCTACGTGTACATGTGTTCTGTGGAGCGGTGATGCAAGCTAGGTTAGCCCTTACGTACTTACAAGCTGTTATAATGTAAACGCTAGGTAGCGTGAGTATTTTTGAATCCCTAAATAGACACTGACTTCAATCTTGACAGGTCCCCGAGTATTGCACGCAGCTGACTGAAGCAGAGGTGCTGAATCAGGCGTTTAACCTTCTCTTCGCCTTTGATGAGATTGTGGCTCTCGGCTACAGGGAGAGTGTCAACCTGGCACAGGTAATAAAATAAATTATAATTTAAATAGCTAATTGCTGTGGTAAAATATATATTGTCTACCGCCTATTGTATACCATTTATTTCAATTGTAACATTTTTCTTGTTGGTGTGCAATAAAGAATTGTTGTAGCTACGATCAGAGGATGGGAGTATCATTATCAAACATATGCAATGTAATAAAAACACACAAGTCAAAAAAAAATCTGCTGTTTAGCCTGTTCAAGCACCAGACGCCATGTTAAAAAAAAAAAACATCCCGGCCTAGGCCTCCAATTTTATATGAAATTCCTTTACAGTTCTCTCGAGCTGTTTTGTCTAAAACGTGATACTTCGAAGCCTGTTATAACGCACGTTATGACTACATCTCATATTATGTTTGAGAAAGTTCATAATATAGCAATTTTTTTACAGCAAATCTGAAACTGTTATTTACCAGTTTCAAGTAAATCAAGTCGGTAGTTTACCATCTTTAAAATTTTCCCGGTAATTGAATTCTCCGACGAGATGGTCCGACGATGTAGTAAGGGTCGCTAGAAGTCGTTGGACGATGGCGGAGCATTAACACTACAACCAGTCGTTATAGATAACATTGGGGAAAACCTTTGCCCAGCACTGAATGTGTTAATCAAAATTCATTTTTATTTTTCTAGGTTCGCTCGTTCGTAGAGATGGACTCTCATGAAGAAAAGATCTACCAAGCAGTAAGGCAGGTTGGTAAAAATAAAAACAAATTAAAGTTCATTTCTTGTAGACCCTCTTGTATTAAAAAAGTGTTGTAAAAAAGCTACCTTTTAATTTTTTTAGATTTTAACTCATGATATTCTTTTTTTTATCATTTCATCTTAAGAGGCCTTATTCCTTTTAAAATGCTGATTATTTAGAAACTTTTCTCTATGATGAAACATGTTTCTTAACATATTATTGATGTTACTACCTAGAACAGGGCTATTGGGATTCATTTGTGTATATGTGAAACCTACAGTTTGAATTTTTCATTGATAATTTTTGTTTCAAAAACTACTCGAAATTGACAAAATTCACGCGGAAAATTAGTTTTTTCCAACTTATTTTCGACTACACGCAATGAAAGCATGAAATAGCTATGTTACTACCTAGAACTCGGGGAAAAGTATTATTCACCTAAAAAATTTGGTTGAAATTATCAATATATTTGTCATAATATGAAAAAAAAAAATTTTTAAAGGAATAAGGCCTCTTAATATTTTGACGACGCGGTTGGCGCAGTAGTAAAGTAGCTGCCTACTGAGCCGGCGGTCCTGTGTTCGAATCCCGGCAAGGGCAAATATTTGTGTGATGAACTTGAGTATTTGTGCCTCATGGCTGTTATTTGTATTTAAGTATAATATTTATCTATATAAGTAGGGCTGCCGGCAAACTTTTAGAGCATAACCTTGACTGCGCAGTAGCCGATTTACGTTCAAACGTACATGCGCAGATCCGCCATTTTTGTTCTAAAAGTTTGCCGGCAACTATATGTACATATATCGTCGTCTAGTCCCCAGAACACAAGCCTTTGTGTGCTTAATTTGGGACGAGATCGATTTGCGAGGTTGGGAAATATAAAAAAATGCGACGTTTGTTCAAAAGGATACCGTCGGCAATAAGGGCATGTCTTTAATATGTATCTCTCTCTCTTCCCGACTATGTATCCCACATGGTGGTGGGGTCAGCCTTCCTTATCTTCCTCCTCCACTTCGCCCTATCCATGATGTCGTCTTCGGAAACATCGCATTCTTTTATGTCTGTCAGCAACACATTTGTCCAGGTGGTCTTAGGTCTCCCTCTAGGTCTTTTTCCGGGGACGGACAAATGTCTGTCGTCCCGTCTTTTTTTTTTTTTTTTTTTTTTTGTCTTTAATATGTATATTTTTATACATTTCTTAAGACTCAAGAGAGGGAAGCAGCCAACCGCATGCGAGAGAGAGCCAAGGAGCTGCAGAGAGAGCGGCTCGAGGCGGCCAAGCGAGGCGGCGCGCCCCGCAGCCACATGGCCTTCGGTATGTATCAAGGGGCTTCTGAACGGGCCACGTTCAGCGAACGAATAAAACATAGAACACGAGCTTCATACAAAATTGCAATCAAAAACCGGCCCAACAGTCGAAATGCGCATGCTCACCGGTGTACCAATCACAACCACTCAAAAGTTTTCAATTACGCATAACAAATAAATGTGATTCGTCAATTTCCGAATGGCCAGCTGTGATTCGACAAAACGCATGACATTTGTCTATGGTAATATGGCGGTGACAGTGAAAACTCATAATTGGTGAATCTTTAATGCAATAAAGAGCCATTTTTGTTTTCTTCATTATAAATCTTGAATGTTAAGGTTATTGCTTACATACGAATTAAAAAAAAAAATTACATCTTTTAAGGAATCCTTGTTTGTTCCTTGTTGTTACTAATACTTTGAATGATTATTATTAATGCGTGCTGTAACTGCTGTATATATCATTATTTCTCCTTCTTTGTAATAACTAATATTTTACATGTAACGTCGATACAATCTTTGTAGTGAAAAATATCAAACATAATTAGGAACTTATACGTTTTCCTACCAGACTGACGGAAAACGCATAGCCTTTTAGGGACGGTCTTATACAAGCACAAAAGCCCGGCTTGCCCTAGTAATATTAACAAACGATAAAAAATGATTTACTTGAACAATATAAAGTTGCGCGCCGTGACGTGTTTCATAATTCCAAATTTTGTCGACGCCGCGTGGTTCAAAATTTGTCCGCGCACAGACCGCGCCGCGCTATGGCTCGTCGCCGTTCTATGTCACCGCTAGTCATCTCCCTCGCACGCGTTTGCTTGCAATCGGGCTACATACCGCCTATATACTACAAACATCGTATATAAATTAGTCATATGGCATAACACCATCCCTACACAAAATCTGTTCCGTAAAATAAATTAAATTAATATGTGTACGGCTTTATTTACGTATGAAAACTGATACCATCTTTTTAGGGTTCCGTACCCAAAGGGTAAAAACGGGACCCTATTACTGAGACTTCGCTGTCCGTCCGTCCGTCCGTCCGTCCGTCCGTCCGTCTGTCACCAGGCTGTATCTCAACAACGGTGATAGCTAGACAGTTGAAATTTTTACAGATGATGTATTTCTATTGCCGCTATAACAACAAATACTAAAAATAAAATAAAATAAATATTTAAGGGGGGCTCCCAACTCCCATACAACAAACTTGTTATAGATTATATATATGTATAGGTACGGAACCCTTCATGCGCGAGTCGGGCTCGCACTTGCCCAATTTTTTTTGTGTTTTCCTGAGTGATTAATACACCATTTCACTGAACATTATGGCATATTTTGTTACTTTGAGACTTCATTATATGTCACGTAATGCAACTGTTCGGCTGCGTCGCCATTTGCAAACTAGACACCCGTTTGACTCAAAATTTACGCCCCGCCTTAACTGACACAAAATCCGTGGGGCCATTTTCCGACGCTAGTTAGGCTTCTATGTTTTATTCGTTCGCTGGCCACGTTATGCTGCAATACGGTATTTTATGACAGCTCAAATCAGCTACTCTTTAAGAAATATCAAAAACCGGTCAAGTGCGAGTCGGACTCGCGCACCGAGGGTTCCGTACAAACACTTACCATCCGTAAGTGGTTAAGTTAAGTTTGCACCTGGTATGTATAGCGCTCCATACAAATGAGGTGCAAAGTTAACGCAACCAATCCCTTTGTTGTATGGGAGCCCCCCTTAAATATTTATTTTATTTTATTTTTAGTATTTGTTGTTATAGCGGCAATAGAAATACATCATCTGTGAAAATGTCCACTGTCTAGCTATCACTTGCATTCACACACAGTTCTTGAGATACAGCCTGGTGACAGACGGACGGACGAACGGACAGCGAAGTCTCAGTAATAGGGTCCCGTTTATACCCTTTGGGTACGGAACCCTAAAAACGATCTTTTGGTATGAAGCTCCTATGATGATACAGGCATGTGACGTCATAAAAAGCAGTAGTCAAAACACGTCTTATTTTTAGTTCTTGGACAATTGAAAATAGTATAATGTCCAGAAGTTAGTGATAGTTTATTTGGATCCGCGTTTTTTTAAATGTGTGTTTAGTGGTTTCAATGCCACAATTTATATTCACTATAGTTAAATACCGTATTTGTGGTCCGGCCATTATTTGCATCTTGGGGTCAGCAAAATATCAATAAATAACAAAATTACCACAATTTTCTCATAGAAAAATAAACCTCCGACGTCTGTCCCGTCATCATCACCATCGAAAACATCTGCGAAAACGGAGTTAATAATGCATAATTTTACTAAAACCGACCTCTTGTCCTTAATCCGGTGAAAAGAAAAACTCAAATCATTCATATTCGCGATATATCCGTTTCAATTGTTTTATTTAAATGCGCGACAGTCGCGGAAACCGATAAAAATATTAATTATCAAATTTTATTCAATAGGACATTGATTATTTCTCATTGGTGTAATACATACGAATAGTTGTATTTATGGTAGCGTTCTAGAGGCGCAAGTAGTGAAGTATGAGTACGAGTCAATTGGAGGACGACACGGTTGGCGCAGTGGTTAAGCGACTGCCTACTGAGCCGACGGTCCTGGGTTCGAATCCCAGCCGGGGCAAATATTTGTGTGATGAACTCGAATATTTGTGCCTGGGTCACGGATGTTATCTGTATTTAAGTATGTATTTATCTATATAAGTATGTTTACCGTCGTCTAGTGCCCATAAGTCAAAGGGCGGACAGTGGATGCAATATACGTCAAAATCATGTCAAACGATATACGTGATATGGATATGACTACAATTGTTTTAAAGAAGACAACATGAATGCAAAATAGTTATACAATTTTATTGTTGCAGTAAAGGATCATAATTTTTTCTATATCACATATTTTCAGTCCATTCCTTTTATGGTTAACTAATAATCCACTTATATTGAGAAAGTAACCTCTCTACATAGACCGGAAGATAGTGACAGAATTTTCTTGGTCATTTGTAACAGTATGGCGGTTCTTCAGGGGTCTTAGTACGCAATGACAAAAAGAAAAATGATGGTCATAGCGCTGGTACCGGCGGCCCAATCGCGTGGGCGTTAGTCGAACTCGTCGGATAAATAACGAGTGTCAAACGATTTGTACCACAAAAAATTTAGTATTTTCCGATAGCCCATAAAAAACATGTAGGCGGTAATGTCATGCCATACTTCTCCGGTGTGACTTACAGCCCGCCATACCGACGCGAATGCGTTGATTAAAAATAAAAAAATTCAACCATTTGTACCAGGCTAATTTTTGCACAGTTAATTATCGTCGTGCAGACATTTACGAAAATCACCATGCCATACTTTTCCGACGGTTCTAAATGGCCGCCATACCGCCGAAAATCAGCAAATCTGGGGGCACGGTAGTGCCCCCGCCAAGACGAAAAAAAAAGAGGCGGGGCACTACCTACCTTTTCTCGAACCGTTTCGTCTCATTTTCAAACCCTCATAGTTTCGTCCCAGTTAACACCAGAGCACCCAAATTCACAGGTTAAGATGCAGTTAGGGAACATATGAAATGTACTAAATTTCATTGATCTAGCTTTTATACTTTAGGTTTTATTGGTACCTAAAATACGCCGATTTTGCCACTCACTCACTTATGTATCAAAACCTCTGGGGTACTTCCCGATGACCTAGAAAGCTGAAATTTGGTATGTAAGCTAGGTTTAGTACACAAACAATAGAATAATTCTGAAACTTGGAACTTTTACCCCCCAACCCCTTAAACTAGGGGATGAAAGTTTGTATGAGACTTTCGCAAATTTTGATACTAGAGGTCTGAAAATTTATACCTATTGGGCTCAGCTCATTGTTATAAATAAAATACACATTCTAGGATTTTTAGAAAATCACCCCCCACCCTTAAAATAAGGGGATGAAAGTTTGTATGGGCTTTCCATAATGGGGGATAAAAGTGTATATAATATATATATATATATGGGGCTAAACGTAAGTATTTCTTAAATACACAATTATTATACTATACTATACTATAATTATATTATACTTACTTAGAAACACTTCAGCACAAAAAAAAACATATAAATTAAAAATTACCTTACAAAAAGAAATGAGATCCCACCAAAAACATTTCATGTAAAATTGGCTGCCAAGACTCACATGCTCATAACGCTTTCGCTGTAAAAAAGTGGTCAGATCCCTCGAAAAGCCAAGCCCCTAAGCCCTGAGTATACTAATCCTACACCTTGGCTTCAAAAGTATGGCTTGGCCGTTTCATAAAGTACCGTAAATAAGTTTAACGGACTGTCCGGCCTATATGGTAAGGAATTAAGTTTAATATATTTTATCATGAAGACATAAACTTAATTTCTTGATACCGTATGGGCCAGACGGTTCTGTGGACTTATTTAAGTTACTCTATGAAACGGCCAAGCCATACTTTTGAAGCCAAGGTGTAGGATTAGTATACTCAGGGCTTAGGGGCTTGGCTTTTCGAGGGATCTGACCACTTTTTTACAGCGAAAGCGTTATGAGCATGTGAGTCTTGGCAGCCAATTTTACATGAAATGTTTTTGGTGGGATTTTTTTTTTCGCCAAACGATTTGTAACAGTATTGCATTTGGATTTTTGGAAAGTATTTGGTAAAATGTGACCGTTATTATATTTGCCATACTTCTAGTAGGGGGAAAAAGTGCTGCCATACTTGAAAAACTTATTTATTCGACACGTTTCAAAAATACGACTGTACAATACGTAAAATATTTTTTACAGCATGGGATCATTATATTCTGTTTGTTTGGATACAATTCTACCTACAAAAAAATATTCCGGATTGTAACCATGGGGCGGACGACTGTGAGACTTGAGCCAAGACGTAAAAATCAAAAAAGAAATTTGACGATTTGTACCAGTATGGCATTTGGATTTTTGGAAATTATATGATGCAATGGGACCATTTGCCATACTTCTAATAGAGGGAAAAAGGGGCAACATACTTGAAAAACTTGATTTTACAACGGGTTTTCAAGGTGCAAGACATAAAATCATTTGTTACAGTATGGCATCATTGTATTCGGTTCGTTTGGATGAAATTCTACCTAAAAATAATTATCCCACACTGTAGCCATGGGGCGGAAGATTGTCACACTCGAGCAAGATATAAATTAATAAAAAAATTGGACCAAATTGTTACAGTATGGCATTTCAAATTTTCGAAACTTGAAAATAAAGTATGGTTTGGGAAAATTACACCGTACATGTGAAAAAAATGTATATGCAATATATGCAATATCAGGATAATTGTGTAAAATGGGCGGGTTCAGTGTCGGACACATACCGGCTAGAATGTGGTGTGAGGCAAGGAGGCCTGACGTCGCCGAAGCTTTTCTGCCTGTATGTGAACGAGCTGATTGTCGGACTCAGCAACATGCATGCGGGATGTTCGATAGATGGCAAAATGGTCAACAACATCAGTTATGCGGATGACATGGTGTTGCTGAGTCCGTCGGTCTGCGCGCTGAGGGATCTGCTACGCACGTGCGAGAATTATGCCTCGAATCACGGACTAAAATATAACTGTCAAAAAAGTGAGGTTATGGTTTTCGACGTGCGTGGTATATTCTCAGGTTTCCTGCCGCCTATGAAGCTGTGTGGTGAGGAGATGAAGAAGGTTGACCGATTTAAATATTTAGGTCACATAATAACAAGTGACTTAAGAGACGATTGTGATATAGATAGGGAACGCAGGGCGTTGGCGGTTCGAGGGAATATGCTCGCCCGCAGGTTCACTCATTGTTCTGGAGAAGTAAAGATAACTTTGTTCAAAGCGTTCTGTCAATCGTTCTACACAAGTGGCCTGTGGGTAAGTTACACCCAAAGAACCCTCAACTCCTTCCGTGTTCTCTATAACAATATATTTAGAATGTTGATGGGACTACCCAGATTCTGCAGTGCATCAGGTATGTTTGCCGATGCTCGCGTAGATGATTTTCACGCCATAATGCGCAAAAAAATAGCATCCATTAAAACCAGAATACAGGGTAGTTCCAACAGTATTCTAAGTATATTAGTTGACAGAGCCGACAGTCCTCTGCAGAGGTACTGGATATCGGCATTAATAAACCCTCATTCTGAGCAGGTTTATTATGTCAATTAGGTAAAGTAGGTATTAGTGTAGCATAAGTAATTATATAGTTAACTAACCTAGTTTTAAGTTTACTAACTATCATGGACCACTGTTGTCTTGAATAAAGAAATTTTGAATTTTGAATTTTTTGAAATTTGAATATCAATATTAATGCAGTTTATTCCGAAAGATTTACAGACTTTCGAGGTCATCTAAGCCGAAATCCCCGGCATGCTCCAACTCGTTTTCGTCGTCCTCATCGCTGCTTACTGCATCAGTATCTACAAATCATTTAATTTTTTCACACAAGCGCAATACCTACACAATCGCAAATCGTTAACATAAAATTAATTTCTTAAATATTTACCTTCGCCGCCTTCATCTTTCTCTTCTTCATCTTTTCCTCTTCATCTTGCATGCAACATGGGCACGCTATAACGGTCGACTTATTCTAATATGTACATAGAACTCCAATTATTGCTATGTAGTTGTGGGTCGTCTGACAAGTAGCTGCCGTATACCTGCGTTGCCAGACATTGTGTCTCACAAAACGATGAGCCGAGATCTCTCGAGAAATCGTTCGAGCGGTAGTGGTAGCCGTTCAATATTATACAATATAAACATCTGATTATAAGTCAAGATTGTCGCCACCTAGATCTTTGAAATTTTGTATTTATATTCGTTGAACCTCAAACTTACAGGAAAAATTAGTGCCATACTGTTACAAATCGTTCAAAATACGAATAAAATCTTACAATTAAAAAAAATATATTATACACATTCGCCACCTCCCACAGGTATGGCATTATCACACTTCTATTTATCATCATTCAGGAGCTGTTGAAAAAATTTTTTAGGGTGGTACAAATCGTTTGGCGAAAAAAAAAAATTTGCTGATTTTCGGTGGTATGGCGGCCATTTAGAACCGTCGGAAAAGTATGGCATGGTGATTTTCGTAAATGGCTGCACGACGATAATTAACTGTGCAAAAATTAGCCTGGTACAAATGGTTGAATTTTTTTATTTTTAATTAACGCATTCGCGTCGGTATGGCGGGCTGTAAGTCACACCGGAGAAGTATGGCATGACACTACCGCCTACATGTTTTTTATGGGCTATCGGAAAATACTAAATTTTTTGTGGTACAAATCGTTTGACACTCGTTATTTATCCGACGAGTTCGACTAACGCCCACGCGATTGGGCCGCCGGTACCAGCGCTATGACCATCATTTTTCTTTTTGTCATTGCGTACTTAGACCCCTGACGAACCGCCATACTGTTACAAATGACCAAGAAAATTCTGTCACTATCTCCCGGTCTAACATCTACAGATGTAAGATGTGCGTATTCGTAAAGTGATACCTACTTCACCATTATAGAGGTATTTTGTACTATATTTAAAACAAAAACTGCATACATAAATGTCACTCAAAATGTAATAAAAGTCTTCTCCATCTTATGCTTTCGTCACCATATTGCATCCACTGTCCGCCCTTTGCCCATAACACAAGCCTACTAGAGCTTACTGTGGGACCAAATTGATCTGTGTGAGGTTGTCAGATATTTATTTATTATTTAATTAGATTAGTATTGAAGGAGGTTTCGTCCACAGGCAGCAGCACCGGGTTCGGCAACCAGTCGATGTCGAGCGCCGGCGCAGAACCGCTCGCAGAGAAGATACCCACAACGCCCGCCAGAGACACGTGAGTTATCTACATATTAAATTAAAATTAAAAAATGAAAATTATTTATTACTGTAACAAATAGTAAGTACAATATTACAAATGGCCGGCGTCTCCTTGTAAGTTATTAAATAACTTGTGCCAGGAGTCCACCGCTCTTCCGTGTATACAAGTTAACAAGTACTATACAATTTTTAGTTATTAGGTCTAAATCTATACAATTTTACATATAGTCCAGTTGACTCATGTTAAATAGGCTAGTTGACTCATGTCAAATTGTAATAAACTAATGTTTATTCCGTATAGTATTTAGCAAAGAAAACCTAAATATATATTTTTCAATTCATAAAAGTGAGATGGCTGAAAAAATTGAATTTGTAAATATGGTTTTTAATCTGTATTTTGAAATGCTTAAAACGCTGTCCGCCATTTTCGCTTATGATAGTGACGTCATCGGTCATGTAAACAAAACTGAAAGTCTACTTTGACGACTTCGAATAGTGCCGTCCCTCTCGATCTCCTGTCAAAATTATATTGGAGTGAGCGGAATGGCACTATACGACGGTCGAATTTCGAATATTTACAGGTAATTCTAAGTCACGCCACAGATTAGCAAAAGGCAAAAATGGCGGACGGCGTTTTTGACTGTTCATGAAATTTCTGATTTTCAATTGATAAAATTTAGCTTTCTAGCTTTCACAAAAATACAAGACATTTTTTTTAGAGCTAGTAAGATCTTTATTAACCATTTGAAATATATTTCAAAACTGGGTCTACTAGCCTATTGTATTAAACTAATGTTTATTTCGTACCATTGATACAAAGATCAATCACAAAGAAAAAATTGAAATGCGTAACCGGCGACCGGAGAGACCGGGCTTCGACCCCGGTACATCTGGATAAACAATGCAAAGATCGACACAAAGCATAAGGTAAAATTGGAAAGGTAATTTGGCGTTAGGGTGGTGTAAAGGTTAACACGTTGGATCTGTAATCCAGGGGTACCGGGCTCTTGGCGCGCCATTTCAATTTTACTTTGTGTTTTTTTTATATATATAGAACAAATTCACACAAATCGATCTAGTCCCAAATTAAGCTCATGAAGGCTTGTGTTATGGATATTAGACGACGATATGCATTGATCTTTTTATCAATGGTACTATCGAATACACTGATAACTGTAAATTTCTAAACGAATTTAACCCTTATTGCAACGTATTAAGGTGTGTAGGTATATAGTTAACTGTGTCTTCGTTTGTACAATATAAAAAAAATGTGGTGTATCCACATTGAAAATAATGAGACATCACATCACACGGACAAAACTTATCCCGTGGCTAACGAAGACTGGCTTCACTGTCAAGCGATAACTAAGTTTCTAGGCGTCTAATATTATGATAAATAAATAAATATGCCTGTCATCTATAACAGATGAATGATGATTTAAAGCAGCATTGCGACAACATTTGTGCTCGTGACTTAATATTCCTATTCGGAACTGAATCCCTCGGCCGCGTTTCTCCTTCAGCAACCCAAACCAGGGTTCTTCGTGCTTTGATCCTCGGCAAGCTCTGGTTGCTAGGGATGTTAAAGCATCCAGCAAACATCCCTCTAAGATTATACTAATAATAAAAACTAGAGGCCCGTTGCGGCGTCGAACCGCCGCTAGAATATGGAAATCCGGTAGTGTTACAGAAAATAACTACTTTATCGATAAGAAGTTTTTGGCGAACGAAGAATTAAAATGATGTTTTAAAAACGGTAAAACATGCCAGGCTAGAGCTAGGCCTGGTAGCCAACTGCCAGCTTCATCGTACCAACTTTTTCAACTCTTGTAAAAATAAGTTGTGCATTAATGACATGTGATCTGCTGATCTGTTTCACAAATAAAATGAATGTTATTCGATTTATGGAAAAATTTAACCCATAAAAATAATTCCATATCTTAAAAAAATAATTGACATATTTTCATAGGACCGAACATAAGATTGGTAGAATTTAATTTGTTGTTCTTTCTTCAGGACATAAATTTATCGATTTGATCGATTTCTATCAATTTCAAGAAATAGCACATGAATCGAAATGACAGATTTGGGCACTCACTACGCAGGTTTTAAAAAGGAAATCATGTAGTGCGTAACTGTTTATGTATTCATTTATAATCGTAAATACTTAAAAATAGTGATAATAAAAAATGTTAAATAAACTCAATTGTATGAAATAGAGAGTATAAAACGTTTATAGATACACGAAAAACCACTATTATCAATGCTTGTTTTTTTAATAAAATTCCATAGATCGTCCAAATTTTCTTAATATGGGTGCTGCCATGTCATCATCATCAATCATTTATGAATTATGAGTCAAAATCCATGTGTCAAATCTGCTATTCGTCTTGGCTCCTATTCGTCAAGCTGTCTTTTGGTCAACTTTGATTTTAAGTCAAATTTTCTTTTCGTCAAGTTCCTCGTTCGTCAAATTACTTATTCGACATCCCCAGGTACAGTTGTTAAAATAAGAAATAAAATCCTTGATCGTATAGTAAAGTCAGACATATTTTTTTCAGTAAATTTAGAGCTGAAGGCCTAATACCCGAATTCCAAATTCAAACTTTCGTCTTTCCTCTCATTGAAATAGTGTCTGACAGAAGAGTGAGGGAGATGCTATCTATACTCTCAAGTCTATGATATAAACCTAATTTTAGGGTTCCTTACCAAAGTCGGTAAAAACGGAAGCCTTACAAAATCAATTTGTTTTGTTGATAGCAGAATTTGTCAAATTTTATTTTGAATGAGAATAAGAATGATCAGCCAGACGTCATTAATTCAAATATGATTTATCCTTGAGGGCGTCAATTTTTTGAAATTTGCATCATATGTAGGTTATTTCTACCATCAAGTTTCGCATGTTAGGGTAATATGTTAATTATTCCACATTGCCAACTGGTCCACAATGTCAGCTCGTCTATATTCCCATCTGGGTCACAATGCCAACTTGTCCACACACCCAACACATCCACATTGCCAACTCGTTCATACACCCAACTCATCTGCATTGCCAACTCGTCTATATTACCAATTCGTCTCCATTGGCAACTCGTCCATATTCCCAATTTGTCCACAATGCCAAATCGTCCACATTGCCCACTCGTCCATAAACCCAACTCATGTACAATGCCAACTCGTCCATATTACCAACTCGTCTTTATTGCCAACTCGACCATATTGCTAACTCGTCCATATACCAACACCACAATTCCAACGTGTCCATATTTCCAACTCGTCCATATTTCCAACTCGTCCACATTTCCAATTCGTACACAATGCCAAATCGTCCACATTGCCCACTCGTCCATAAACCCAACTCATCTACAATGCCAACTCGTCCATATTACCAACTCGTCTTTATTGCCAACTCGTCCATATTCCCAACTTGTTCATTTTGCCAACTCATCCACATTCCCAACTCGTCCATATTCCCAACTCGTCCACATTGACAACTCGTCCATATTACCAACTTGTCCGTATTACCAACTCGTCTTCATTGCCAACTCGTCCATAATGCGAACTCGTCCACATTGTCCCCTTGTACATGTTCCCAACTTGTCAATTTACCAACTCATCCACATTGCCAACTCATCCACATTTCCAACTCGTCCATATTCCCAACTCGACGATACACCCAACTCGTCTACAATACCAACTTGTCCTTATTATCAGCTCGTCTTTATTGCCAAATCTTCCATATCACCAACTCGTCCGTATTACAAAGTCGTCATCATTGCCAACTTGTCCGTATTACCAACTCGTCTTCATTGCCAACTCGTCCATAATGCGAACTCGTCCACATTTCCCACTTGTCCATGTTCCCAACTTGTCAATTTTACCAACTCATCCACATTGCCAACTCATCCACATTTCCAACTCGTCCATATTCCCAACTCGACGATACACCCAACTCGTCTACAATACCAACTTGTCCTTATTATCAGCTCATCTTTATTGCCAAATCTTCCATATCATCAACTCGCCCGTATTACCAAGTCGTCTTCATTGCCAACTCG
The DNA here is from genome assembly GCA_932273695.1 of Apotomis betuletana. Taxonomy (NCBI): domain Eukaryota; kingdom Metazoa; phylum Arthropoda; class Insecta; order Lepidoptera; family Tortricidae; genus Apotomis; species Apotomis betuletana. Next base: position 6,848,324 of record OW026321.1, on the reverse strand, counting down.
TCCATATTCTCAACTCGTCCACATTTCCAACTCGTCCATTTTACCAACTCATCCATATTACCAATGTAGAAGATACATTCCCAACTTAGCTACATTGTCAAGTCATCCATATTCTCAACTCAACCACATTTTCAACTCGTCCATTTTACCAACTCATCCATATTACCAATGTAGATACATTCCGAACTTAGCTACATTGTCAAGTCGTCCATATTCTCAACTCGAACACATTTCCCATCCCGTCGACATGCAAGCGGAAGGACTAAGTTTTTTCTTGTAAAATACCATTTAATTTACCATAACTCATGCCATTTTCCTTGGTTTTTTTTTTATGAACTTATATAATCATAATAATCATATTTATAATAATCTATCAGAAATTTACTTATTTGAATGACGTTTAAATTAGTTTTACTACATTTTTTCTGCTTTGATTTTTTATTGTAAAACTCGCCTATACCTAAAAATAATCTATTCTTGAATGACGGTTAGTTTTAGTCTTGCGAGCACCAGTCCAACTCGCACTTAACCGGCTTGTTCCTTCACATTTTTAACAGTTATGCGAAAAAAGTTTTCATATCAACATTTTAAAAAGAAAAACAACCTGGCAATTTAGATCATTGACATAATAACCCCCAATAAAAAATACATTAAAAGTAGTCAGAATATGGTTACCTACTGTCATTCATTGTCAACAAACTGTAAAATTATTTTTGCATATTCGTACATGTTTTAAGTGTTGCGGATATTACGTTGCCGACTCAAAAATAATATTTCATCATGCTGAACAACTTACTACAGGTTTGTGAGCTAATCATGCTTGTTATTATCTGGTCATCTTATGTCAAAATAGGGATCACAGGTCACGTGGTCAAAGTCACGTGGTTAGCGCACAGTAGTTTTTTCAAATCCATTTTTCAGTACTTTTTCAGGAAATAATTAAAAATCCAAGAGTTTTATGCACCTCTCCAGCATGAGACGAATCTAATGACATATCATTTATCAAAATCGGACCATAACTGTAGATCTGATGGGATGTACAAAAATCGGCCTCGCGTAATATATATATAGATAGATAGTGCGTGGAGTCTCTCTGCGCGGAAGAAGTGAAACTTCGTAATGTGGAAATTAAAATAGGAAGGGGTAGAAATTGAATTTTAGTGAACTCATATTGTTTATTTAAGACAAACTTCTTCACTCTCGCTCTGTCTCTTCCTATTCCCCCTCCCCAGGAGCGTTGAACGTTTAACGCAGCAGTGCTTTCCTACCCCCTCCACGGTAGCGTTAAACGTTTAACGCAACCGTTAAACGTTTAACGCAACCTTGTTGGAAGTCGCATTAGAAGTTTCACTTCAATAACTAAAAACGCTTAATTTCAGTCGGCCATCGACTCGCTCGGCGATGAAGCTAGGCTCCCGCGGCACTGACGCCGAGTCGTTCGTGTCCAAGTTGCGAAGCGAGGGCGACACCGGTGCCACTGCTGCCGCACCCGCCAAGACCGCGCAGCCCGCGCCCGCCAGCCTCAACCAGAAGGAGTGAGTAGCTAGACAGATAGATGGATTGATGGATGGATGGATGTATGGATGGATGGATGGATGTATGGATGGATGTATGGATGGATGGATTGATAGATAGATGGATGGATGGATGGATGGATGGATGGATGGATGGATGGATGGTTGGATGGTTGGATAGATGGATGGGTGGATGGATGGATGGATGGATGGGTGGATGGATGGATGGATGGATGGATGGATGGGTGGATGGATGGCGACACCGGAGCCACCGCCGCCGCGCCCGCCAAGACCGCGCAGCCCGCGCCCGCCAGCCTCAACCAGAAGGAGTGAGTAGCTAGACAGATAGATAGATGGATGGATGGATGGATGGATGGATGGATGGATGGATGGATGGTTGGATGGTTGGATGGATGGATGGATGGATGGATGGATGGATGGATGGATAGAAGATGGATGGATGGATGGACGCCGAGTTGTTCGTGTCCAAGTTAAGAAGCGAGGGCGACACCGGAGCTACTGCCGCCGCGCCTGCCAGCCTCAAGGAGTGAGTGTAGTCACAGTCGCGTATTTTTAATAGTACTAATTTATAACCGAGAAAAACTTGGTAAAATATAACTTGGATCTCTTCAAGTTGAGAGTGAATAGGCATTTTTTAGGCAAGTAGGTATGCTCCGTCTTAGGCCTTATTGTCACTTTAGGTACAATCGACGACAAATTTTTGGTAACTGACGTTGGACACCAGTAAGTCACATGTAAACAAAAAGGACTAAATATTGCGAAAATTTCATGTAATTTTCGTATAATAAAGCATAAAAAGTATCCACAGCGATGTATCCAAAGAAAGTTATTTTCAATACGATTCAATATTTAGTTCAGAAGAAGAAGTGATTTAGCAGCATTCCGGTAAACAATGTTCTGAATTTGGTTGACGACGTAACGTTACTGGTACTTATAATAGTTATATTATAATACATATACAATTCAATGTATTTATTTCAGGCATTAATGGCCCATACCTTACAATCTACCTGACGTATACACATTATTGCCATATGAAAGCTGGGCAAGACCGACACTATTGAGGCTAAAGAATAATTGTAAAGGCAGAAACACAAAACTGCGAGATGTCAATTTTGTATTCCGAATAAAATAGACGGTAGTTTTGTTCCCAACTCACAAATAAATGAATACTATGGGACAATCATACACAAATCGACCTAGTCCCAAACTAAGCAAAGCTTGTACTATGGGTACTAAACGACGATATACATAAAATATAAATACATATATATATATATATATATAAACAACATCCATGACCCAAGAACAAATATTCGAGTTCATCACACAAATATCTGATAATGGATCGTTATTTTCAGTGTGCACCTGAGATTTGAGGAGAGACTAAGCCTGGTGGCTGGTCGGGATGGTGACATACAGAACTTTGAGCTGTCTGGTAAGTGTACTAACCTGGTGGAAAAGATTGTGAATCGAAACCTCTAGATTACTGGTCCGTGTCAACTACTCTACCACCCTAACGCCAGGAGACCACTCGAGATGTTCTTATGAGTTATGTTGATATTTACATTGTTTATTTGAAAGGCTTTACTAGGTATTTAATAATACCGGTATGAACGGTAATGAAGATTATCTCCCACAAACCAATAAAAAACGCATAATAATACAGGGAATAAATGAAACTACCATGCAATTTTAGACATTTTACTATTTTTTACTAAACAAAAACAGGTACATAGCGTACTCACTACACACTCACTGAAATTGACATATTTTTAACAGATTTATCGGATCATTATTAAGAAATTAATGAAAATTATAATCCGACAAGTAAAAATAAAACAGGAATAACTTAACGTAACTGCACTGCTCGTAAAACTGCTAAAATAAAAGTACATTACTGCAGAGGCCACGAAATAGGGGATTGCCGGCCGAGTGACAATGAGACTTGTATAGTGCAAGTAAGAAAAACGGCAAGAAATCTATGTAATAAATTATTGAAACGAAAGAACGTTGCTTTGCTGGCCTAGGCCGGCAATGGTGTATGAAATTCCATTATTGTTCCAAGACATATACAAGTATTCCTCGTCTGAAACGGGATACTTCGAAACCTATTTATTATAAGTTTATAAGGTTCATAACCACAATAGTTCATTGAATTGTGGAGGAAATCTATTTCCCTTCTTTTTTGAGTTACCTGTCGTAACGTAACTGTCCTGTTTCAGGTCTCCTTACATTGCGCATCAGCAACGAGCAATTTGGCCGCATACAAGTACACGTCGACAACACGGACACAAGACCACTGCAGTTACAGGTAACGTTGTCTTATTATCACTTTTACGACATATTTGTTTTTGTTCACAGAGTGAGAGCACATAATTTTCTTTTAGATTTTTGACGCTGAATGTAAAGCCAGCCACAAAAGGATTTTGGGATTTATCGATCTCAAAGTGCACATTTATTTGTATTTTGTTCGTTTTGGTTTTGCCTGCATGCGTGCGTGTGTGTCTATGTCCTTATCTGTGGAATCGTATTCTATAATTCTGTTAATAATCTTAATCGTAAGCTTCTGACGGAAGCGCGAGATCTCCTGAATTGTTTTGTGAACTTTGAAAAGAAAAGATGTGTGAACAGAATTTTTCCATGGATTCTGTTTTAATGTGATAATTACCACATATTTATTTTTGTAAATATAAACGGAGCTAGCGCGCTGAGAATCTGAAGCAGGATTCTGGAATGTAGCGGCACGGGTGCACATTTTTGAACATTCGCTGAATATTTGAAGGAACTTGAATTTGAAGGAACTACACCCCAGGCCAAAACAATGGAAATGGATTACTAAACAAACCTGTGATTTCCTTACGGAATAAATTACAAAATCACCATATAAAAATGATTATAAACATTTTAAAAGTCACAAACGCAAATTCTGCTTATGAAAATTGCCAGTGCAACATTTTGTAGAAAGGCAATAAAAAAAGACGACATGCACTTTGTCCCGGAGTTAGGTAAGTATATATATTTTTTTACAATGCAGATGTTTTAATAGTGGATGTTCTATTTTTTTATCTTTTGAGGGTGGCCTAATGGTTACTTACATTTACACAAGGAATAATTATTACAAACATTAAATATTAAAAGAATAAACTTTGTTTCCATATTTTTGGCCCGGGGTGTAGGTGCACAGGGTAGAATTATGGAATCAAAGTTTGGTATGATTAACGTAACGATGTGATAGCTCTGTTGGCTCCCTACGCCGGAAAACACGTTGGATCACATTACATTTATTTACCTGTGTCTCAATATTTGTATAACCGAAATCTGTATAGACTAACAAATAAGTTTCTGTCAAAAATTACATTTTAGTGGCAAGCTTTTATAGCCGACTGTACTTTTCTTTGGATATCCATCAAATGCTCACTGAGACGATTCTAAAGAGCCCAAGCTCGGTAGGATTGCTTTTTCTATTATAGAAATCCTATGGCCACCTTCCAGCTCCATCATCAGATCAGCCCCATGGTACCATATTATTGTATTGTCATCGAAATTAAGTAAGTATGCAAAATTTCAGCTCAATCGGTTGACGATATCTGCTTCCAAATTGAGTTGCAAGATTTCACCCGAACAAACATACTTTAAACCTACCATGCAAGCTAAATAAAAGCTTGTACAAAGAAGCGGGGATCTACCTACCTTTTTCTCGAATCGTTTCGTCTCATTCAAACCCTCATAGCTTTAACTAGCGCCCAAATGACAGGTTAAGATAATCATTTTCATTAACACATCGTGTTCCCTGCAGACACATCCCAACGTGGACAAGGAAGCGTTTCGCGCTAACGGCGTGATCGGCTTGAAGCAAGCTCAGAGACCGTTCCCTCTGCACAGCGACGTCGGCGTGCTCAAGTGGCGGCTGGCTACCAACGACGACAAACTAGCTCCCATTTCCGGTGAATATCACTTCAGATCATTTGTTTTCAGTAAATAAATAAGGCTGGACGCTAAAAAAAACTTCGGCATCCGATGCTGTGTCCTACCGACTGCGCCAATCAAGACAGGTAATCGTTTGGTATCCGTGTCTCTAATAGGGAGTTCTCTAAGTGACAACGACGACAAGCTTGCTCCCATCTCTGGTGAATATCACTTCATATAATTTGTTTCACTACAGTAAATAAAAAATGCCCGACGCTGTAGCATACGCTAAAAGAAAAGTTGGTTGCTCGATGCTGTGTCCTACCGACTGCGCCATTCAAGATAGGCAATCGTTTGGTATCGGTCTCTAATAGGGAGTTCTCTGTGACAACGTCGACAAACTTGCTCCCATCTCTGGTGAATATCGCATCATATAATTTGTTTCACTACAATAAATAAATAATGCTGGACGCTAAAAAAACTTTGGCATCCGATGCTGTGTCCTACCGACTGCGCCATTCAAGGCAGGCAATCGGTATCCGTGTCTCTAATAGGGAGTTCTCTAAGTGACAACGACGACAAGCTTGCTCCCATCTCTGGTGAATATCGCATCATATCATTTGTTTCACTACAGTAAATAAATAATGCTGGACGCAAAAAAAACTGGCATCCGATGCTGTGTCCTACCGACTGCGCCATTCAAGGCAGGCAATCGTCATCCGTGTCTCTAATAGGGAGTTCTCTAAGTGACAACGACGACAAGCTTGCTCCCATCTCCGGCGAATATCACTTCATATCATTTGTTTCACTACAGTAAATAAATAATGCTGGACGCTAAAAAACACTTCGGCATCCGATGCTGTGTCCTACCGACTGCGCCATTCAAGACATTCAATCGTTTGGTATTCGTGTCTCTAATAGGGAGTTCTGTAAGTGACAACGACGACAAACTTGCTCTCATCTCTGGTGAATATCGCATCATATACTTTGTTTCACTACAGTAAATAAATAATGCTGGACGCTAAAAAACACTTCGGCATCCGATGCTGTGTCCTACCGACTGCGCCATTCAAGGCAGGCAATCGGTATCCGTGTCTCTAATAGGGAGTTCTCTAAGTGACAACGACGACAAGCTTGCTCCCATCTCTGGTGAATATCGTATCATATAATTTGTTTCACTACTGTGAATAAATAATGCTGGACGCTAAAAAAAACTTCGGCATCCGATGCTGTGTCCTACCGACTGCGCCATTCAAGACATTCAATCGTTTGGTATCCGTGTCTTTAATAGGGAGTTATCTAAATCACAACGACGACAAGCTTGCTCCCAGCTCAGGTGAATATCGCATTATATAATTTGTTTCACTACGGTAAATAAAAAATGCTCGACGCTGTAGCGGACGCTAAAAAAAACATCGGCATCCGATGCTCTATCCTATCGACTTTGCCAATCGAGACATGCAATCGTTTGATATCTGTGTCCCTAACTTGGAGTTCTCTTAATGACGTCAAACTTGCGCCCATCTCCTGGTATTTTGGTGTGGAGCCGAATACCGGTATCAGATCCCTGTCGGAGAAATCGAGAGAGAGTGGACAAAAAGTTTCGCGCCAACATCGTTATTGGTAACGGTCGTGAATTTCTCATCTTAAATAATATATTTTACGTCACCCTAGGCTGTAAGTGGGATTTTCTGCCCTCGGGGAGAAAATTTAACCTCCCGGTCAAGGCAAGACATGCAATTTTAGTCATACCACGGGCGGTAATTCGTAAAGCCCCCGATCGCATATTTATGGTCCTCGCCTTCGCTTCCGGCCACAAACACCAGCGCTCTAGTACATTCACGAATTCACTGTCCTAGTTATGTAATGTACTATACTTCAGAATATGTATCCCTAATAATCGTGTGCAATGGCTTGACTTAATAAGTAAGTAAGTAAGTAAGTAAGTAATTTATTCATAACAACATACAGTCGTGTTGAAATACAATAATTTAAAATAACAAAATTAATTAACAACTATAGAGCTATGCTAAAGTATTATTTATAATATAGGTAAGATACAATTTTAATAATTAATGTAAAATGTCAATATCAGAAGAAACCATTATATGTACAATCATGTCAACCAATAAATAGAGTAAAATTATAAGTTCATTCACCAAACATTATAAGTAAAATTATCAAATTGACAAAATAAATAAGCATTAAGTATGAGCGTAAAAATCATCAACCGAATAATAGAATCAGCTGCGCTGAGCGAGGATAAATAAATGAAGTTATTCCATTGGTTAACAAAAACATCCCTCGCTACGCATCTCTGGTCTACGCGGCCTAACTTCGGCTTGACGAATATTAGTGAAGAAATAATCCAATTATTTTGTTCTTTTGCAGTAAACTGCTGGCCTTCAGAAGGCGCCGGCGGTGGCTGCGACGTCAACATCGAGTATGAGCTCGAACAAGACCACCTCTCACTGGAAGATGTCACCATCAACATTCCTTTGCCGTAAGACCATTTTACTATGCCTTTATTCATTTACTACGAGGTGCCCGTAACTTCGTCCACGTATTTTGCTTCCGTTTAAAAACGGGACTCTTTTATTAATACTCCGCTGCCCCTCTGTCTGTCTGTCCGTTTGTCACCAGGCTGTATCTCATGAACCGTGAAAGTTGAAATTTTCGCAGATGATTTTCTGTCGCCGTTATAACAACAAATACTAAAAACAGATGTTTACGTGGGGCTCCCATACTACAAACGTGATCGGTTGCGTTAACTTAACCCGGCCAGTTAAGATGGAAAGTGTTTGTTCGGAACCCTCGGTGCGCAAGTTTGACTCGCACTTGGCCGGTTTTTTTTTCTCTACCGTAGACGCGTAAAAATTATCCTATAACGGCTATAACCATCATATCGTGTACCAAAATTGTTTGGAATTTCTCTAGCCGTTTCGGCGTGAGACGTGTAATTTTTTGTATTAATTTTTCTGACAGTCGAGTTCATAAATTTATGAGCAAAAAGTTACGCCGTTAGCAATAAAAGCGTGTTCACTTATTATTGATCAAATGTTTACGGGTAAACTACAATGGGTACTCCGATGTTTGGTTTGTCGTAATGCATCCGAATTTTCATAATCCCGAAAATCATACCACATATTATATAATCAAACCTAATTATAATAGTATGTAACATGATCCATGAAAAAAAAATCTTATCACGTTATTTCACTTTCGGATTTTTGAAAATTCGGAACTTTTGAGTGATCCTAATTTTTACTCATAAACCCTTAAATGCATGGTGTAAGATGCAGCTTACATAAACAAAAATGAATTACTGGTTAAAAACAAGAAACATTTATTTGAAATAAAATAATATTTTATAATATTGTGTTTTTTTAATTCATGCATTTAAGGGTTAGCTTGACTATACTTCGACATTGTGTTACCTGTTGTGTGACAGGTCCGGCAACAGTTCAGTGGTGGTGCACCAATGGGAAGGCAGCTACGCGCAGAAGGGACGCACCCTGGTGTGGAGTGTTCCGCTCATCAACAAGCAACAGAAATCCGGCAGTCTGGAGTTCACGTAAGTACACAATACAGATATAGCCTAACAAGCTGCGGTTTAACCCTGTCGAATCATAAGTCTTGTTCGTCGATATCGTGCTTAGCTGTTTGGTGGAAACAGGACCAGTACCACATGCTTTTATTGCGTGCTGTCGAAAATAAGTTAAAAAAACTAAAATTTCGCGTGAATTTTGTCAATTTCGAGTACTTTTTGAAACAAAAATTATCAATGAAAAATTCAAACTGTAGGTTTCAAATATATACCAATAGATCCCAATAGCCCTGTTCTAGGTAGTAACATCAATAATATGTTAAGAAACATGTTTGATAATAGAGAAAAATGTCTAAAACAATCAGCATTTTAAAAGGAATAAGGCCTCTTAATTTATTTATTTGTTGTTCCCCAGGGTAACGCCGGCTATCCCGAACGACTTCTTCCCGTTGTCGGTGTCGTGGCGCTCCGAAACCACGCTCGCGCTGCTGAGCGCGCGCGCCGTCGTGCAGGCGGAAGGCGGAGCGCCCGTCGACTACTCGCAGGACGTCAGCTTCCATCCCGACAAGTACGAGATCGTTTAGACACCCTACGGCAGACGAGTGAACCACCTATAGAAACTTAAATACGGTAAATAATCAATCATTTTGTCAATGTTTATATTTTTGTGTCTCGTTAGCCTTTGTGAGGTGAAAATAAACGCAATATATTATTATTAATAGGCGACTTGACACATTTTTGAAATATATTGGATATGGTTCATAGTAGACATGTTGACTGATGTTGAATTCTACAGCGAACTGTAGTTATATGAATAAAATTAGCTAAATATATCACGAAACAGAGAAAAAAATTCAGAAAAATAAATCATTTTTGGAAATATGTGACTTCAAAGGTACGCAAATTTTATGATATATTTTTTTAATCCAAAAGAAATTTTGAAAACGTTTTCAGAATCCTCATAATTTTACAAAACAATAATTGTATGACAACCATGAACTTAAACGCACTTTTTCACGGTGAAAATGGCAAATTTCTTAATTTCTCTATATAATTATTGGTACCTATACCGGTCTGTGACGTCACTAGCCTGGACGCCTTTTGTATGGAGCGTTTTTAGCGCTACGTAGGAATGTTGAACTTTGACGGTCATTTCTGACTTTTAGAGCACTTTAGGTGTAGTCAGTCCCATAGAGACATTTGATCACAATAAAAAAAAGAATCGATTGGCATCCTCAAAAAAATTTTGTCAACATGTCTATTATTAGAGATGGGCCTAAAATATGACTCTAAAATAGCAGACACGTAACTTTTTTAGCTGCCCAAATTCAACCTGTTAGGACAAATTGTCCTTCAAAGTACTGAAAATTGACCAAACCCTCTGACTTCTTCAGAGAGATTTGTTCAAGCAAATGGATAATTAGTTACTGGTTTCATTATATGTTGGAGAACATGAAAAAAGAATGGCCACGTGTTTTTAGTTTTAATTTGTCCTAACAGGTTGAATTTGGGCAGCTAAAAAAGTTACGTGTCTGCTATTTTAGACTACTCTATAACATATATCAAAATGAATCAAATCGGAGTCAGACAGTTGGGTACCTTTCCTTGTTAGCCAATTTTTTCCCTTCAAATGTTTAAAATCTAAAGATTCACATATACATGCGGGGCTAGCATATCTTCCCGCGACTTCGCTTGTCGCGCGAGCCAGCATCTCCTGTCTTGTTCGCTCGGTATTGAATGGAAAGTGACAGGTAGTGTTTGTCGCGTGTCAAAGTTATGCTAGACATTCTGATAAGAAACATACTTCATCATCACCAGAAATTGGTAGTGTTTACTTTCTAGCAAAATTATAAAATTTAGAATATGATATAAAGGTTATTTACCATATTTTCCGTGGTTACGAGTCTGTATAAGTTTTATTTCTATTTAAGTAGAATTATAATACATTAAAAGTTTGTTTTGACTGAAGTGTCAATCAAGTATCTATTTACCTAATTAAGTTAGTTAATACGTTATTCATTTACATTATTTTATCAGTGTCATTTAATTTTCTGAAGTATGGGAGGCTTAAAAAGTATAAGAAGTACTTGTTAAAATGAAATGATTTGTATTAAAACATCGTAATGGTTATAAAATAAATATAATTGAATAAATTGGAAAACTTTGTTTCAATTCGAGCAACAAGCTCTAATCTTTATTGACAACATTTCATATTTTGACAGGTGGAAAGTAATATAGAGATCGAGAGGGCTTTGCATCGTGTACAGTCGCCATCAGATATATCGTAGCATATAAGGCGTTCATAAATATCTGAACACGACTCTTATTGAGTGGGTTTACAGTACATGTTTAGATATTTATGAACGCCTTATATGCTTCGATATATCTGAAAGCGACTGTATATCCTAAAAAATTATTTGAATTTATTTTTCTGTATGTAAAGAAATAATAATAAAGTACATAGATTAACCGAAATCTACGACAACTATGCCTGCATAGAGTTGTAGTCTTCGACCGGTCCGCGAAAAAAATAAGCTGTCAATAATGTCAAGAAGAACGTCATTAGTTTTTTTTAATTAGACATCAGACTAAAGTAACCCATACATTGTGTCATAGTTTTAGTTATTACATTTTAGTAAATTTTAATAAAATAATAATTAGTAAACCCAGGAAAAATATAAAAACATTGATTACGTCCCCTTTCTAAGCGGAATATAGAAAAGTAATAAAATTGTAGTCTTAAAAATATGAAATGTTGTCAATTCACCAATTCACGCCACAGCAAAACAATAAAGGAGGGCTTCAAATTAAAAAGTGTCACAACTGTAGTGTCGTCCTTTTCTAATGAATCTAAGAAAACAGGACGACACTACAGTATTGCCAGTTTTTAGGGTTCCGTAGTCAACTAGGAACCCTTATAGTTTCGCCATGTCCGTCTGTCCGTCCGTCCGTCCGTCCGTCCGTCCGTCCGTCCGTCCGTCCGTCCGTCCGTCCGTCCGTCCGTCCGTCCGTCCGTCCGTCCTTCCGTCCGCGGCTTAGCTTCGTGAGCATTAGTACTAGAACTAGAAAGCTGAAATTTGCTATGAGTATGTGTATGTATAACGCCGACAGAACGGTAAAATAAAAAAAAAGCTTTAAGCTTTGATCTTTGTATTCATAGTTTAGGTAAAATAAAAATTAAAAATTTTTTTTTTCGGGTACCTCTCGTACACCTAAAGTGGGGGTGATTTTTTTTTTTCTTTTCAACACTGGTGTGTGGGGTGTCGTTGAATAGGTCTTGGAAAAATAACAGGGGGTCACTTAACATTATTTTTTGATAAAGTCAGCAGTTTTGTAAATATTCGCTCCGAAAACAAAAAAAATAGTGTCCCCCCCCTCTAAGTTTCAACCACTGGTCAAAAAAATTCGGAAAAATTCATGTTAATGAGGCCTTATAAGTACTTTCAATGAAAACTATATTGAACAAAATCAATAGAGCCGTTTTTGAGTTATCGCCAAATTTCATATTTTTTTCTTTAAAAGGACGTAAGTTGACTTCCAGAAGGTAATAAGTGATTACAGTTTCTAGGGCGTTTACGACCTTTTTATAGAGCTTAAAATCTTTCTTAACTTAAACCTCGGGCTTAAAACAGCAGTTTATTGTGAAGGATGAAAAAACTACGGAACCCTACACTGAGCGTGGCCCGACATGCTCTTGGCCGGTTTTCTACACTTTCTTGTCGGACTATAAGTTTTGTTCTGGTGCTACTGTACTTGTTTTAAGCAATAAAGTTAGTTATTTTTTTGAATAAACAAGTAAATACACGGTTTAATTTGTTTATTGTTATTATTTAAAAAAAAAAAATTTAACAAAAAAAAGAACCGACTTCAGTAAAACTAAAAAGCCGAAAATAACCCGTTCAAGTACAGATTACATTTGACTCACCCTTTGAAATCGATCCCAAACCACTCAGTTATTATATTTATATATTAAAGTTTACGTGAGGTTTGGCACCGACTTCAAAGGGTGAGTCAAATGTAATCTGTACTTGAACGGGTTATTTTCGGCTTTTTAGTTTTACTGAAGTCGGTTCTTTTTTTTGTTAAAAATTTTTTTTTTTCGCTTTTTAGTGATTCATATAAAATACTTATGGCGGGGTGATCAGGGAGGTCTTGAAGGCATGCATCTCGTTTGAATTATCTCCTAACTCCTAACAGTTAAGGAGTTGTACCTTCCATCATCAGTTCAGCATGAGAAGATGATGACTACCATATGCAAATACTTAAATAGTTTTAGAAAATACATTAAAAATATTATGAGTGCCTATAAAATTTCAGGAATTCCTTCGATTCCTCATGGATCTCGTCATCCGATCTTCACCAAAATTAAATGGGACCAACCTTGAGATGTCTATTCATGAACCTAAAAAGAATTTTTCAAATCGACTCATAAATGACGGAGTTATGAGGTAACAAACATTAAAAAAAAAAAAAAAAAAAAAAACATACAACCGAACTGAGAAGCCCCTCCTTTTTTTGAAGTCGGTTAATATTATTTATTTATGTTCAATAACAGATGCTGACAGTAACATCGATGTATTTTTTTTGTCGATAAAATATTTCGCTACATTACTTTAGTATCTGTGCCCCGATTCAGCACGGGTATGGCCATAAATATACATTTATAGCATTTTCATAATAAAACCGATTTCAAACAAAAGTGATATGGACGCATTGCCACTTGTGATTTCGCTGCTACTTATATGTCCAGAAAATAAGTATTGTTATCACATGATGAAGACAGTGGCATACGAAGTGAAAGAGTTTTTTTATTATCCTCCCCCTGATCGGTTTGTTTTGAGAGAATTTTCACCGAAGGAACCCAACTTGGATAACACTTGTAAGTAATATTATTAAAACTTTCGTGAGACATATTTAATTAGTGTATTAAGAGGCCTAGTTGGAAGGTCAGATGGCAGTCGCTTGCGTAAAAACTAGTGCCTACGCCACATCTTGGGATTTAGGTAGCCGACCCCGATTGAGAATTCATTCTCAAAAAAATGGGACAAAGGCTAGGAGGATGATGATGATTAAGAGGCCTAATTCCTTAAAAAAAAATCTGAGTCAAAGATCAAATTATGGCTGAAAGAAAATTTATTTGATTATTTATGGCTAAGTATGGTCAAATTTTTCGGCCCCTACCATCTGTTACAGATTTCCCCCCAATAAAGAACCTCCAGAAAAATGCAACGCGGGTTGAAGAGGAGAGGTACCCTTGGATAGGTAAAGTGGTACACTCGCGGAAGCAAATCGTTCCATTCATGTGTACAGCAGCTTGTATAGAGAAGAGGGTGTTTATAACCGCAGCTCGGTGCGTCGCCACGTAAGTATTGTATTTGGCCTAGAGACTTTTTTATATTTTTTATTTATTTACATCAACATTACATCTATCATGACTAGAGATGTGCCTTTTCCGAAAATTTCCGGAAACTTTCAAAATTTTGTATGGGAATTGAGGAAAGTTTCCGGAAATTTTCGGAAACGGCACATCTGTAATCATGACAGTTTCCCAATACGATAGAGTAGCAACACATAACAATATCATAAGATTATTACCTAATTACAATTATTATATTTACGAGCAATAACATAATACAAATAAAGTTAATTTCATTCATTTCATTTATTCATTGCACCATGGTTGTTTACAAAGATGTTACACTTGTTTGAGTCCTTTACATGGGCCCTGTTAGGGCATAGCGATATCTTAAAAATTAGACTTAACACGTTCACTGCGAAACAGGTCATTTTGACCCTGTTCTGAACTTTCGCCTGGTGCGGCGACCGAAATACGCGACTTTGCCCTGGTGCGAAGGCCATAAAGTTGTGATATTTAATTTTTTTTGTATAGTCAAGTATACATTTAGATTCGTTATTTTACAATCTACCCGAAAACATATAAATTAATTAACAGGTCACATATGACCTGTTCGCACCAGATTAAAACTTTTGTTATTCAGTGCGGAACAGGGCATATATGACCTGTTGTGTAGGGCCTTGTACAGCACTGCACGTAAGTGCAGAGTGCATTAGTGTTGTTACCCAGCTATTAGTACGCACGATTGTTTCTGTTTATACGTAAACCTGAATGCTTCTAAAATGCGGTCTCGTAGAATATTGGACCAAATTTTTAAGAAGCTGGAACAAAGACAAAGTTCGCATATTGGAACATGATTCGGTTAGAACCTCCACGTCCCCGAGTGGCAGTCAACCATCGTCGGCGGTTCATGTAAGTACGGAGAATGAAATTGAAATACCCTCAAACGCATCACAAAAATGACGTATTTACATGAGCCCATCATCTGGTGGCACATGTAACAAATGTAAAAAAAAAGTAATACATTGTTTCGATATATTTATTTTGTTTATCTTTCCCATCACTACTAAATCATCGACATTTTTATCTTTGCCAGTCCTGGCTGTGCGTTACAAGACAATTATGACCTGTTAATTAATTCGTCTATAAAATCTCAACGAACAGTCATCAACTTCGGCGAAGGCAGTATAAGGTAGACTCATTATTAGACTAAACATTGTTATAATTAAATTTCATATATATGTATTTAGTAAAGACATTTTAGGTAAAATATAGAACCCTTCTTACAGGCTGTAATTGACTTGTACCGCACAGCCAGAAAGTTCAATACAGGACTCTCATGGGTTGTAAAGCACTGAGAGCGAGTTCACAAAATGAAGCTTCGCATTGAACGTGTTAAACTAGGATTACGTGCATTAACACACTTAATGATATATCACCAAATACAAATTTAACAAAATTAAATTACATAGGTAGTATTGAAATTAAATAGTGTGAAAATAAATTACTTAGGTATGCTAGATTTGTTAATTATTAATTATAACCAGTAAAAATAGATAATATGGGGTATAAGAACATTTTATCATTTCTGTTGAGTTCGTATATCGATGAAGATTTATATTGGCCGCTTAGACTTCTTAGATTTATGTTTCATAATCCAAGTATGTCAATGTAGAACATATCGTCGTCTTGTCAAGTTACTATGTGGTTGTAAACAAAAAAATATATATTATAATAAATGTGCATTTAAAACAAAGTCTTTCGTCTATAAACTATCATGGTAGCAGATCGCTAGGTGTGAAAAACGTGTGGAAAGCCAAGTAAGTGGAAATAATAATTAAAAATGAATAATATCGTAATTCCAATTTTTGACGGCACAGATTATTCGAATTGGAAAATTCGTTTAATGAAATTTCTTGAATTTAAAAAATGTAAGGATGCTGCTATACGATTCAAATTGGAAACTGAGGATGCAGCAACATGGAATGAGATGGATATTCAAGCGACAAACTATATATACAGCGCGATTACAAATCAGCAGCTAGAATATATCAGCGACTTAGACTCGACGTATAAAATAATTGCGAAATTCGACGAAATGTATTTAAAACAATCCACAGCGCTACAAATCGTGTGTAGAAATAATTTAGAAAATATCAAGCTAGCGAAATATACAGACGTCAACATATTTTTTGACGAATTCGAACGATGTGTCAACGATTTAAAAAAGGCAGGCGCTACGATTACAGAAAGCGAAAAATTAAATTATATGCTAAAAGCATTACCAGGCGAATATAGTTATATCGGCGACTTAATTGATGTATTACCGGAAAATGAACGGACAGTCGAATACTTGAAAAGTAAAATTCGTATGAAAAATATAATGAAAAAAGAAGAAGATATACCGGATAATACAAACGCATTCAAAGCAAATTTTGAGAATAAACCAACTTGTTTTACTTGTGGTAAACCTGGACACGTGCAAAGAGATTGTTGGCACGGAAGCCGTGGTCGTGGACACGGATATCAAGGATCAAGTCGTGGTCGTGGACGTGGCCGCTATAATTTCGGACAAACTAGAGGCAGAGGAAACTATGTTCAAAGAAATAATAATAATGATTACGGCAGAAACAGCTTTCACACATCAATTGTGAATAATTCGACAGTAACAAAAGATGAAAATGAAGGAAAACCGGGACAGATAAATTGGTTACTCGACAGTGGATGTACTGACCACATAGTTAATACCGATGAATATTTTGACAGATTTGTAACATTAAAGGAACCAATAAAAGTTAAAGTCGGAAATGGAAGAATACTGAAAGCGACGAAGGTGGGAACTATTACCACATACTTTCCGGTCTATGCAAATAAACAAAAAGTAGAAATAAATAATGTACCTATTCTATGTAAAAGAGATGAAAGCAAATTTATTGAGTTACTCGAAGATTACCGACAATCATACAATAATTTCTAAAGGATATTTAACGAAGATATACAACTTTAATAATGAGTTGATTGCTATTGCAAAAAAGGATGAAAGACTTTATAAAATAACGAGTTTTGTTTCAAAAGGGATTTATGCAAATATAATAAACAGCAAAATGACGAATAAAGAAAGACTTCACAGAATATTTGGACATGTAAACTTTAACTATCTTGACTTTATGTGTAAAAAACGACTATTAGAGGGAATGCCTGAAGAATTAGAAGAAGATTACATGAGATGTGCCATATGTATAGAAAACAAGATGCACAACGTACCATTTGAGAATAACAGAACAAAAGCAGAGGATATATTGGAAATTGTACACACTGATATTAATGGGCCGCACAGGACAACAGGACACGCAGGAGAAAAATACTTTCTGACATTTATCGATGATTACAGCAAGTTAGCAAAAGTTTATTGCATCAAATCTAAGGAACAAGTGTATGAATGCTTCGAAGAATATGTAAATGAATTACAAAACATGACGGGCAAAGTAATAAAAGAATTAAGATGTGACAATGGAAAGGAATATATAAACCATCGTGTTTTAAGATTTGCGAGACTAAAGGGCATAATGATTAAACCATGCCCAGCCTACGTACATGAATTAAATGGTACAGCTGAGAGGTACAACAGATCGATAATGGATATGGCACGATGCTTGTTAGCAGAAGCAAAAGTTGATAGACGTTTTTGGCCAGAAGCTATAAAAACGGCTGCTTATTTAAAAAACCGAATATTGACAAATACACCAGAGAGAAAGACACCGTATGAATTATTCTTTCAAAAGAAACCATCAGCTAAATATTTAAGAATGTATGGAAGTAAAGTTTACGTTAGAGTACCTGAAGTAAGAAGAAGTTCAAAGTGGGATAGAAAGGCAGAAATGGGCATCTTGTTGGGATATACAGATGTCGGATACAGAGTACTTATCAATAATAGAATAGTTGTGGCGAGACATGTTGATATAATTGAAAAGGATGATAAGCTTATAGCTTTTGAAACTGACGACGAAGAAATTAGAGCTGATGAAGACAAGTGGGAAGATGGTGTAGATGAAATGGATATGGAAGAAAAACAGAATAATGAAATTATACATGAAATAAATGATGATGAAGATGAAATAAACGATGGAACGAGAAAGTCCAAGAGACAGGTCAAAGCACCAGTTCGATTTGATGAAGAATTTAGCTACTACTGTATAAGTGTTAATTACTGTGATGCCATGATTCCAGATACATTCCAGGAGGCGACTACTAGCGATGAGGCTGATCATTGGAAAGAGGCAATGGATAGAGAGATGAATAGTCTGGTGAAGAATAATACATGGACGCTAGTGAGTGCACCACAGGATAAAAAGGTACTTGATGTTAAATGGGTGTACAAGAAGAAATCTGCAGAGCTTTATAAAGCCAGGTTAGTGGTTAGAGGTTTTCAACAAACGGACAATGTTGATGACACTTATTCACCAGTAGCGAGTATGCAAACTTTAAAGCTACTTCTATCATATTGTTGCCAATTCAAATTAAGTATACATCAAATGGATGTAGAAACAGCTTTTTTAAATGGCAAAGTTTTATCAGAAGTGTATGTCAAACAACCACTTGGCTATGAAGATGGTACTGATAAAGTGTATAAATTATATAAATCTTTATATGGTTTAAAAGAAAGCCCGCGAGCTTGGTACGAATGTTTTAATGAATTTGTAACGACTATAGGCTTTAGAAGGAGCAAATACGATTATTGTTTGTATGTTAATAGCGATGAGAATTGTCCAACATATATATTAGTTTATGTTGATGATTTGTTAATTGCTTGCAAGGATGAAGAAAAGGTTAATTTAATAAAGAGACAATTAGGTAATCATTTTAAAATGAAGGACATGGGGAAAGTTAAAAACTATATCGGAATTGACATTGATTATGACTATTCAAGTGCGAATATATTGACTTTAAGTCAAGAAAAATATATTGTATCGTTAGCAAAAAAATATAAAATAGAAAATTCTAAACTGTACAAAACACCGATGGAAATTAATATTAAACTAAAGAAAAGTAAACTAAATGAAGACGTTAAATATAGAAATCTTATAGGAGCTTTGCTTTACATAAGTTCTGGATGTCGACCAGACATAGCTTATAGTGTAAACTATTTAAGTAGATTCCAAAATTGTTACGACGAAACTCACTTCAAATATGCGTTACGTGTTTTGAAATATTTATATTTGACAAAGAGCCTTAAGCTCACATATCAACAGAATTTAGAAGCTAACGTGATGGTCTGTTATGTTGATGCCGATTGGGCTGGAGATATTGTAGATAGGAAGTCTACCACAGGTTATATAATTAGATTATTTGGAAATGTCATATATTGGAAGTCAAAGAAACAGGGCAGTGTAACCAAATCGTCTACATTTGCTGAATACATAGCATTGTCAGATGCAGTAACTGAAGTATGTTTAGTACGTAGTGTTCTTAATGATATATTTATAATATTTAATGATCCTGTAAATATTTATGAAGATAATTCAGGAGCTGTTGCTATTGCTAAGTATGGTAATTTCACCAAAAATTCTAAACATATTGAAGTACACTATCATTATGTTCATGAGAACGTTAAGAAAGGAGTTGTAGATATCGTTAAGGTGAATTCAGAGGACAATATAGCAGATATCCTCACTAAGTCATTAGGAAA
This sequence comes from Apotomis betuletana, assembly GCA_932273695.1. Taxonomy (NCBI): domain Eukaryota; kingdom Metazoa; phylum Arthropoda; class Insecta; order Lepidoptera; family Tortricidae; genus Apotomis; species Apotomis betuletana. Next base: position 6,828,291 of record OW026321.1, on the reverse strand, counting down.
TATAAAGTTCTTGAAGTTCAGACAAATGCTGAATATAGTATAGTAATAATATTGATATTACCATGCTTGCAAAATGTTCTTTAGTTAATTTATGTGTTTGTGCTTATACAATATAAATCTTAGGAGGCGTGTTGAGTTCGTATATCGATGAAGATTTATATCGGCCGCTTAGACTTCTTAGATTTATGTTTCATAATCCAAGTATGTCAATGTAGAACATATCGTCGTCTTGTCAAGTTACTATGTGGTTGTAAACAAAAAAATATATATTATAATAAATGTGCATTTAAAACAAAGTCTTTCGTCTATAAACTATCAATTTCATAAGTGTTAAAGTACCTACATAAAAAGGATAGAACTATAATTATAGGTGTAATTTAAACATCGTTGGATTTGAAAATACATGAAAAAAAGAAAGAAAAGTATATTTATATTCGTTAAATAAGTTTTACTTTAGTTTAGATCATCTGTTAGAAACTCGTTATCTTTGTGAATTCATTAAGTGAACAATGGAACACATAAATGTGGCTCTGGTCCAGGGATGTGCCGTTCTTGAGAACGTTTCCCGAGTTGTATGGGGAAAGAACGTTCTCAAAAACATCTCCCATACAAATCGAGAAACGTTATCGAGAACGGCACATTTCTAATTTGGCCGAGCGAGCGAAGACTCTCCTTCAGCTTCGCCAAAATTTCTTTCGTATGTCCGGATGCTCGGATTTCCGGCTGTTCTCGTCTAGAGGACGCATTTTTCAACAGATTCTCATGAAATTTTGTGAGTAGGTCCGATAAATTTGTAGATTTTTTTGTCGATTCAGGTTTTTTTTTTCAGAAAAGGTTGAAAACAAATATGACAAAATTCAACCATTTCGAAATAAACTGGCGAAGTCTACACCTCACAGAGCTATTTGTTATTGTGGTTTAATTCGATTCAATTCATTTTATTGCCAGTAGGAAAAAACAGACAAGATATTTTAAATTACAAATATACACAATTGAAAATTTAATTAAAATACCACAATCACAAATACAATATTAAAATTCCACAATAAAATAAAATCACATAGTCAAATAATAAGTAAACAATCATAAAGTTCTGTTGTTGTTGTCTTCACAAGCTCACATTACGCCTTATCCTCAACTACGTGAGTACCTATGCCATTTCAAACAAAGAATTTTCCAAATGAAAAATGGCATACTCATGTACAGTCGAGTTCATTTACATCTACACACTTACGAGAACAATAATATCTGAACACGACCCTATTGTTAGGAGCATAAAGTCGTGTTCAGATATTTTTGTTCTCGTAAGTGTGTAGATGTAAATGAACTCGACTGTAGTTGTCTTCGAGAGGTCGCATTCCCAACCTATTCTCATTAAATCTTGTCTCCCAGTTAGCAATCAACTGACTCAATCCATTCTGATCCTCAGGCTTAAAGTGGCATACACGACGATAATATACCACAATATCCATATCCAAGTCGTAGCTATCGTGTTACCTTCCACTCAGACGAAGCAAATGTTCGACGACATAGGATTCATAGTAGTCGACAGGAGTTATAAAAAGCTTTGGGAAACGATACTACCATTTCCAAGACAGAGGAACGATCCTAACTACGAATGGTTTCAGAAGTGGAATTTGCGTGATGGTACCGCGATAGGCTTTGTTTCTGAAGGGGTAAGTTTTCACTACTCCAGTGAGCATAAGGGTGTGTCTAGCTGAGATACAGATTTCAACTCAGTTGATTGGTCTATTTAGGGTTGCCATCTTTAAAACCTGGCTACCAGCACCTCTAGCATAACTGTTATACGCGACTGTTTCTCGCGCGAGATAACTACCCATCTCTTTCTTTGCAGTAATGTGTGAAAGTGACGGGTAGCGCAATGTCGCGCGACAACAGTCGCGAAGCATAGTTGTGCTAGACGGGCTGGACAATAAACGTGAAAACCCCGGATTTTGAAGCTCAGAACTTTTGTACTTTTTTTTTACTTGGGTACTGAGTAAAATAAAAAAATCGATCGTCATTCAAAGAAGGAAGGAAGGAAAGTCTTTCATCATCTTAAAATCTTGTTCGGCTGTAGACCGATTGGTAGTTTCATATAAAAAGTCGACATCGACGTCCACAAACGTGGTCCCTTATCTTATCACGAGCGACCTAATTAACGTCTCTCGACGTACAGTGCGTGAAAATGTTAAGCCCGGACTACAAAATAAACCCTGCCCGGACGCCTTAACTAGGACAAAACCCTATTCCGCATGTCTCCGCTTCGCTTCAATAAAGACGCACACTAGATATTCCACGTAAGAGGCCTTATTCCTTTTAAAATGCTGATTATTTAGACATTTTTCTCTATGATGATTCATCATGTTAAGAAACATGTTTCATCATTGATGAAACATGTTTCTTAACATATTATTGATGTTACTACCTAGAACAGGGCTATTGGGATTCATTGGTGTATATTTGAAACCTACAGTTTGAATTTTTCATTGATAATTTTTGTTTCAAAAACTACTCGAAATTGACAAAATTCACGCGGAAAATTAGTTATTCCAACTTATTTTCGACTGCACGCAATGAAAGCATAGCTATGTTACTGCCTAGAACTCGGGGAAAAGTATTATTCACCTAAAAAAGTTGGTTGAAATTATCAATATATTTGTCATAATATGAAATTTTTTTAAATGAATAAGGCCTCTTAAGGGCATTATCACACTTGCGATTTGCGAGCGAGTTTTCTATGCAAATAAGCGTAGCGGCGAACTCGCTGAGTAATCGCCTTCATACTTTCGCTCGCAAATTGCAAGTGTGCTAACAAAATTCGCTAGCAAATTGATAAGGCCCTAAGATCCAAAACACAATTACAAGACACGACATCGCATCGTCGTACGACGCGACATCGTGCCACGATGCGACGTCGTGTCGTGGAAACCATTAATCCAAAATGAACTATATCTTCATGTGACAAGATGCAAAATTAAAATTCATTTTACAAGCTCACGACGTCGCATCGTGGCACGATGTCGCGTCGAACGACGATGCGATGTCGTGTCTTGTAATTTTGTTTTGGCCCTAAGATCCACCCGCGCAATACGGTATTTGATAATGGCTTAAATCAGCTACTCTTTATGTGAAAAACGATTTGTTAGTATGAGGTTTCTATGAAGATACTGGCTTGTGACGTCATAAAAAACAGTACTCTAAACACGTCTTCTTTTAGTTTTTGTTCAATTAAAAATAGTATAATGTCCAAAAGTTAGTTGTAGTATGGTTCCGTGTATTTCTGCAGTGGCGACTTTAGGGAGGGGTCGACCGGGGGCGCTGGCTCCTTGGGCCTTTCTTTAAACAGGACTAGGGCGCCTAAGGCGCCACATCGCCAAAAAATTAATAACTCGCCCAGGGCCTCTATGGCTACAAGGCCGGCCCTGTGTTCTTGAATATCGTCAGGGATAGTGCAATACCGCGTAAGTAATACGTGTAGATACGAATCAATATTCAAAGAAATGCTAAGTATTTTATTAAAATGAGAACTTTATCGACAGTTGTTATTTACACGGTATTGCACTATCCCCGACGATATGTGTTTAGTAGTTTTAAAGACAAATTTATTGCCACTATAACATTCGATTACCGTATTCCACGTAAGTGTAATGGAAGTGCGTGTTTTTATATTTATGGTCCAAATTTAAGTGCTCCTTTATGTGTTATTTTTTACCCCAGATAAATATTGACGAAATATTGTAGAAAGCTCAATGAAATGGTAACTTTCTTTTTTACACTTACGTGGAATTGGCCCACCCGTCACTTTCTTACAAGAAAGTAATAAAATGACGGTAGCTATATCATTTGGGCGATTCTCCGGGCCGAGGTATTTTGCTTGACTTCGGTGGTCAATTTTATTTTTCATATTTTTGATTCGTGACTTTAATATATAAAAACGGCCTAATTTAAAAAACAAATGGTAGCAAAGGCCCTCTTCTGAACTTAGTGGTTCATAAGATATTTAAGATTTTACAATCACCGAAATCAAAGGCTCAATACTTCAGAGTTTTCGAGGTGTAGCTCGCTGAAATGACGACCCTTAGGAATATTTGTAGTGTCAGGCTGTTGAGGCATAATAGCCTGATGCACCAGTTCAACGAGATGGGTAAACCATGTGCTAAAATGCCAATGAGATGCCGGTGAAAGCAGCCTAACGAACAGCAACCCACCGAAATGAGAAAACAAAAGAAGCACAGTCAGAACTATGCTGCATTAACAAAATCACGATTATAAGCATTGAAGAACCGATTGAGGGGCATGGCAATATAGAAATAATGTAAAATCAGTTGGTTTTATCGTAAAAATTGATAGCGGTGGCAATTTTTATTGACTTCAGTGGTCAAAAATTACACCGAATCAATGGAAATCAATTCCACCGATTTCAAAATTTAATGTTTTTTATCGATTTAAGGAATACTAAAAGTAATATAGACACGAACAAATTATTATGGACTTACGTTCTCCCGGAGATAGTTTATTCACTTATAAAATTGCAGACACACAATCACTAAACAACACAAATTGTTCCACCGAATTCAACAAAACACGTAACCAAATCCACCGAATGACGAACGAACCCACACGAACTCTACCTACAAGCCATTGAGCCGACGTCTACTCTCGGCGGCGGTGAGAACACAACTGAAGCTAGTTGCTTGCGAGCTACGGGTTTCTAGTATACTTCTTTAAGGCAGTGCTGACGTGTTTTAAAGTTTACACTGAAATCACTAGTTACCCTCGGACGCTCCGAAAAATAGTTTTTATTTAAAATGTTTAGCAGATAAATTATATCTATAGGAACAAAATGATTAATAAACTAATGCTGAATACGGGAACACATTTGAAATCATAGTATCCAGACCCAATATCCAGTTATGATTTTTTATTTCAACAAATCTGGCAAGCGGACGCTCCCAGTGAACGTCAATTTTTGTAATAACTTTTTTTTATTGTCATGTTAAAGAATTATCATGAAATGTTTACATAGCTCGCCAGACGAAACAAACCGTTAGGTACTAGCTTGATTTTATTCAGAAATATTCGAGGGTAAATTTAACCATTTTCAAGCCCGGACACTTAAAAATGCCACTCCTGAGAAATGCCCATTTGCGTAAGGCTCAGGAGCGTAAATAACATTATTATTGCAAGGACAGCGTTAATTGGTGAGCTCATAACAGAGCGCTTGTTGCAAATTGTGATGGAAACCATAAATAAAATTATATTATTCGTCTTAATTTCGTAACACAAGAACGAGCAGTTGAAACGCTCCTGAGCGTTACAACTGCCGGCAAACTTTTAGAGCATGACCTTGACTGCGCAGTAGCCGATTTACGTACAAATGTACATGCGCAGATCCGCCATTATTGTTCTAAAAATTTGCCGGCAACTTTACCCTTTTAATAGCTGTTGTCCGCGGCTTCGCTTGCGTTACATCATATACACTATAATAGAGGAACCGTACTTTCTTTCGGGATAAATAGTAGCTTTGATGTCATACAAAAGAACAATTCAAAAGTTAAGGCTGCCTGCTCATAGATGCGGAGCGGAGCGGAGTTGTGTTAAATGGGCCAATCACATTGGGCTTCTTTTTTTGGGATTGGTTCACTTCCTCCGATCCGCTTCTGTGGACAGGCAGCATAACCTTTAAAGCCTGACCAGAAATATATGAGGATTGTCAAAAGGGCGCTATTTATAAGATTTATATGGCAACAATTTTGCAACCAATCGCAACCCACTATAATGACATTAGTTTTAAATACCTGTCAGTTCCACTATGTTTACCTCGTAATATCATTTAATGGAATGCACTCTTCTCCACTGTTTTTCGTTTAGTAAAAACATGTACACTTAACTTATAATCTTAAGTTCACGACTGTGAATGATTTTCGGCATTTTCTTTGGATAATTTTAAATATTTGTCTTTTAAAGAAATCACCTCGAATGACATTGACATTGTTGACAAACCATCATAAAATCATTGCCAGTGTAAGAAATTAGTTCCAGTGAAATTCCGCAATATGGCGCATCCTCATATATTTCTGGTCAGGCTTTAATTTGCATTTTATTTAGGGTTCCGTACCTAAAGGGTAAAAAGCGGGACCCTATTACTAAAACACCGCTGTCCGTCTGTCACCAGGCTGTATCTCATGAACCGTGATAGTGTGGCAGTTGAAATTTTCACAGATGAGGTATTTCTGTTACAACGAATACCTACTAAGAAACAGAACAAAATAAATATTTAAGGGGGCTCCCATACAACAAACGTTAACTTTGCACATCATTTGTATCCGACACCATACATACCAGGTGCAAACTTAACTTAACCCGGCCAGTATGATGGGATATTAAGTCCGGAACCCACGGTGCGCGTCAGCATCGCACTTAGCCGGTTTTTCTTATCCTCTTTGTGTTAAGACCTCTTTCGAACTGACTTATCTTTTTCAGTTTCATTTATCAACAGAACAGTACTTATACGAACTAAAAATAACAATGGGCAACGACCTATGTAATTCCATAACACGAATCAAAGAGGGTACTAACGATTATTGGGTGCCATGCTATCATTCTTGCACCGTCGAGCAGCACAAAGCTAAAGACAGCCTCTGCAAATATTACTTATCAGGAGAAGGTCACGTAATCATTGAGAAGAAAACTAATACAGTTATTGGGATAGCTACTTGGGCCGCATATTCTCAACACAATGAACTACCAGTGGGTATGGCGGTACCGAATTCTGACAACTTTTACGAAGATTATCGTTGCGCTATGAAGATTAGGGATGATACGATGACTACGATTTATAAGGGTTATTATGATAGTTTGTGTAATGGTAAAAAGACGCTGTGAATTGTCATGGTCGAATCCACGTCACTAATTCGAAAATATTGTCTTATAGTGTCAAATCTGTGCGCAAAAAACTATTAGGAACATTCAGTTGGGCCATTATTTCTAAAGTAGTACACCCCACTTCTTTTTTTTTTTGGATATTTTGGGTATTTTCTACTCAGAATCACGAGCTCTTTCGATCTAATTAGAAGAAAAAAGTGTCCCAATGTTTTTTCGTTCCATTCCGTTACCATTTCCATATAACCTACTACAGCGGTAACGGAATGGAAAAACAAAAAATGTATGAATATTTTTGGACAGTTTTTTTCTCCTAATTAGATTAACCAAAGGAGTCTATAATACACTATACTATACTGGGTTGGCTGCCAATACGTCAGCGTAGAGTCATTGCTTTTTAATGTTCTCTACAACCCTGCTTCACCTCCTTACCTCAGTGAAAGGTTTAAATATATGGCCGATGGCAGTGGTCACCGTTTGCGGTCGTCTGCCAATCTCACTCTGGCTGTACCGTCTAACAAGACGCGTACTTACACTAAATCTTTCACAGTAAGCGCTGGGAGCTTAGGAAGTCTCCATCTGTGGCGTCGCTTAAGACGAATCTTAAGAAGTTATGGCTTTCCAATGACTTGTGAATTGCATATACAATGTATTTATATTTATGTGTATAATTATTAATAATAATTTAATTTACTTATATTTATATTATATTATATATGTATACAGGTATGTATATATATATGTATATGTGTATGTATATATGTATGTATTATTAGTTTATATGTGTAATACTTCTTCATTAGTGTAGGTACCTACTTATTAGTTTTATTATTTTTAATACCTTTTTGTACACGGTGTTAGTTTGTCTATCTTCTTCTCGTACTCACTCAATTGCTCAAAGGTTAACTGGAAGAGATCCCTTATAGGGATAAGTTCGCCTTTGTACCTATATGTTATTTGTAATAGATGTATTTTTAACTGTTTTTGTGTACAATAAAGTGTTTACTTACTTACTTACTTACACTACGTACGTTAATAATGTGACATTTGATCCCATCTCGAAAGTACAACAGCAATTTTCCGGACATCACTGCTACTCCCGCATCGGACTTTATATCACTGCCACAAAAGCGCTGTATAAAATAAAAATCATCTGATAAAGATGTAAAGATCTATGATGATGATGACAGTGACATTAGGAAACATATATTGATCAAAGCTCCTTAATTAGAAGATAAAAAAAAATGGGTGTGTAATAATTCATAGAACAACAAATGGTATAACGTTCATACATCGAATAACATATAATATAATTTCAACACATAGAATCGATCAATTGATAGAATTATCATTTCGTAGAAAATCGTTCATATATTTTCATTTCTTATAAAAACACTTGATATATTGCTTCTTTCGTATATAATATAATGAACATTTCATATAATAAACATTTAATAGAATAAACAAATAACATAATACACACATAAATAGAAAGGTACATAAATAATAATTAATTCGTAAGTAATTTTCCTATTAATACTTTCCTGGAAGTGGTTGGGTGGATTGTTCTTGTATGTAAACAGAATGAATACAAGCAAAACTTTTTTCTGTACGCAAAAAAAAAAAAACCTCGAAGGCCAGGCGGCTTCGCTCCCGCCTGACCTTCTAACCTAACCCGGCCACGACGGATCTGCTCTGAAAGGTTTTGCTCGCTCGTTCAAATTTTGTAATTTATGAATTCGGGTAATGAATTCTGATGATTATGAGTTAGATTAGTAGTGTAAGAAAATATATAAAAACAAATATTAGTATAAACAAGTTGTAGCAGTTCAGTGCGGTGTTGCAGTTCTATCTAAAACGAGGGGAATAAAAAACTCGGTTCTGGCGTTTCGCTCGCTCGCTTCGCTCACTCGTTAGGATCGCAGTTGAACCTAACACTCCTCCTCGCTTCGCTCGTCGTCGTACCTAACCTAACTGAAGTCTGGCCTGCCTTAAGGTAGAATACCTAACGATTCTGACTTCACACCTACATGCTTTAGGACTTTAAATGAGTATGTGCTAAAAATGCATAGGATAAACGAGTAGTATGCCAAACATTCTCTGACAATTTTTTTTTAATTGAGAGCCCTAGATTCGTACTTTCGCAGCCTAAATTCAGTAATATAGTGCTTACATTTATATTATACTCGTGTTTCGTCCTCGATATTAGTAACTTAAAATTATAATACACAATGTAGTAACGCATAAGTGTTACCACTTCGTCACTTGTTTGGGGAAAAAAGGTAGCCGCTATTGGCAAAATTTTTTTTTTTTTTTTTGCATAATTTTCCCGAGCCCATCCCCATCTGCTCCTCTTCATTCGCGTTTTAGTGCTCAACCACTCCACTTGTTAAAGTTCGTGTCCTTCGTGCCTACGTGGTTTTCGCATCTACGACAACGTTTGAAGCAGTTAGAAAATTAAATTGGGGAGACACGCCGTCGCCGGTGTGTTTCCTCGTCCTCGACATGTTCTCAGAATTCATCGAGTTCCCTGAGTTAATCGTCGTCGCGGTCCGCGTCGCAAGATCGGGAAGATCCAAACGGTTAATATTCAAACCTACCCACTTTTTAACCGAAAAATTAATAAGTTAATTTTTCGACAATAATGCATTCAGGGTGGTCTATAGGATCATTCCGCCGCATTATAACAAAACCCATGTACTCAGATCAGTCTGCGGGACTGTTTCGCCACAGGGTTTATAACCACTTTTCTTTGTCACAAGAAATGTAATGCATTCAGGGTGGTCTATAGGATCATTCCGCCGCATTATAACAAAACCCATGTACTCAGATCAGTCTGCGGGACTGTTTCGCCACAGGGTTTATAACCACTTTTCTTTGTCACAAGAAATGTAATGCATTCAGGGTGGTCTATAGGATCATTCCGCCGCATTACAACAAAACCCATGTACCTACTCAGATCAGTCTGCGGGACTGTTTCGCCACAGGGTTTATAACTACTTTTCTTTGCCACAAGTAATGTAATGCATTCAGGGTGGTCTATAGGATCATTCCGCCGCATTACATACAACGAAACAATTTTTTTGTCTCGCTTTGTTTCTTGCACAAATAACGAGAATAACATATTAATGAACTCATGGGCGCATCTTTCATGATTCCGGCCTGGAATGAAGCTGCCGCATTACAACAAAACGAAATTTTTGTCTCGCTTTATTTCTTGTACAAATAACGAGAATAACATATTTATGATGCTTGCATATTCATGGGCGCATCTTGCATGATTCCGGCCCGGAATGAAGCTGTACCAGCACCAGCCATCATCGAGGAGCCTGCACTACAGCCGCCAGCCGCCAATCCCAGAAACATCGAGCCTGAGCCTGGTCCGTCCAATGCTCCGCAAATTGCCGATCCACTGCCAGAGGCACTTTCGGTCGCGGAAAACAGTAACTCATTTTCCCGTAGGAGCTAATAGGATCTTGGGATCCGACCCTTCTCAAACATGTGGCCAGCAGATTTGAGTATATACATCAGGTTTAGAAAAACAAGCGAGCTGTCTCGCACAGGACTTGTTAGACAAGTATTTAGTGCCTTCACATTGCAAGAAAATTGCCGTTCCACAACTAAATGCTGAAATAACAGGCGGCATCAAATGAACTGTTGTAAAAAGAAACGAATACATCGAGTTCAGACAAAAATAGCTGGCCACGGCCATTACAGTATAGTAGGACGTATGTTGACGTCGCAATTAAGATCTAAAGACAAAGTTAACAATAATTCTACAAACAATTTTTAGACCTGGGGCGTATTCTGTGCGATATACACATACACACATAACGATTCATGGAGTCGCAGAAATTTCATCCTATATTCTCTAAAAAAGGAGTTTTGAGAACAACTAGCTGTCACAAAAATCGAGAAGTACGTTTTTGGCGTAGACCTACCAGAAACTCTAAAAAGCTGTGTCGAAATCTGGTTAACGCTTATCTTGATATATCGGTTATCAAGATAAGCGTGCAAAAACAGAAGCAACCGTCTAAATTACCAAAGAATTTAAACTGGAAGGCGGGAGCTTCAGTTCGCAGTCAGCAGAGAGCTCCGACGCAAAAACAGTAGCCTGCCACAACGACCAGTCGGCGTCAAGGAACCTCGTCACACAGATCGTCGCATCGGACCAAACACTCGCCGACGCTAGACTCGGTACGCTGCGCCGGTCGCCTCGCTGATTCTTATGAACAGTGGTCAGTTATCACTCGTGACTAATCCGTTTTATTCTGGATAAACGGATACCAGTTAACTTTTAATAAGCCAGTAAATCGGTCTAATTCTCCTACTGTCTCAAGTAACTCTGAGTTAGAACAAAGTCATTTTACTGAAACTCTTAATAATCTACTTGATATATAGGTGCCATATCAGAATGCGAGCCTTGCTCGGACCAATTTTTGTCAAAGGTTTTGTTAGTGCCTAAGCCTAACGGGAGCATGAGACTTATCCTTAATTTAAAATATTTGAATAAATGTATTCCCACACAGCCCTTTAAATTGGAAGACTTAAGAATTTATTTGAAATTAAATTCTAAAGACTGCGTTAAAGTCAACGTTAGATTTAAAAGACGACATTCTCATAATCAAAAAACTGTAAACATTTAGGTTTCATTATAAATTAACAGAAATCGAATCATAGGTGAACTAGAACAGTTTCAGAAATTAATCGATTAAATAATTAATGGGTCTTCTAATTTCTGCATGTGCATGTCCAGCTGTGGAATATGGCTGGCTGTATACGAAACAAGTATCAAACGTATCAAGTATTTAAATCTACTCAACCATAATGATTACGAACAATATATGAACATTTCCGATTCTCTTCTGCCCGATTTCAATATTTTCAATTGGTGGATTCATGCGATACGCAACTCAGACCACCGTATTAAGGACGAAAATTTCGCAATTGAAATCTTTTCTGACGCCTCAACTGCGGGGTGGGGGCGGCATGTGGTGATCATACGGGTAGCGGCAGGTAGTCTAGCACAGAGAGTAATTTACATATCAACCAATTGGAACTCCTTGCGGCCTTTTTTGCCCTCAAAATATTTGCCAAAAATTACTACCGTTGCCAAGTAATTTTACGAGTTGATAACACCACGGCAGTATCTAACATTAACCAAATGGGAGGCATTCAGTACCCCCATCCTACAAAAGTAACAAAAGATTTGTAGCAGTGGTGTGAAACTTGAAAAATGACGTTCCCATATTATGCAGAATGGGAACTTTCCGTCTCAGGCTACCGGAAACTGCAATTTGGTAATCCCACTATCGGTCTATTTGCCAACCAAATCAATAAAAAATGTGAAAAATAGATGTCCTGAAGTAGGGATCCAGATGGATACGCGTATGACGCATTTACCATCGAATGGTCAAGGTTTTTCTTCTATGATTTTCCACCAGTGTCCGTTATTCTAAAGAAAGGCCCTGAGTAAAATCATTTCGGGAAAAGCATAGGGTACCGTATCATGGTTGCTCCAAACTGGCCAACACAACCCTGGTACCCTTTATTTTATCGGCTCTTGATATCCGATGTGCATGAAATAGGTGATTAGGGTAATCACGTTATGGTATTTAATTCCAGCAACCGGGACATCCAGGCCAGCATTACCCTGGTTGCCGGGATGTTGTCAAGACGGCGCTATTGCAACGCCGTATCCCGCCTTCCGCCGTGAATTTCATGCTTGAAGCGTCGTTATCAGACAACTCGATTAAGCATTATGATATTTGTTTAAAGCGTTGGTACATATTATGTAAAAAAAAAAATATATATATATATATTTTTTTTATGTACCATCAATTCCAATTATCATAGAGTTTCTTACAGAATTATTTAATTCAGGCGCCCAATACAGCACTATCAACAGTTAATAGATCCACTCTCTCACTTATATTGGGGCCAATATCAGATGATGATCGTATAAAAAAAAAAAAAAAAAATGTAAAGGTGTTTACAGGCTTAGACCGCCATTACCACATTATAATATCAATAGGGATGTGACTAAGGTTCTCAATAATTTGGAATCATACTTTCCGAACGAAAGTTTACAACTGGACCAATTTTCAATGAAATGTATAACATTACTAGCTCTTGTAACGGCGCACAGAGCGCAAACACTACCAAAAATTAAGATCCATTTGAAACATAGTATTCCTCTTAATTAAAATATCTGAACTGATTAAAACTTCCAAAGCAGGTGTGAATTAACCTAGCTTGTTTTTACCGTATTTTGAAGAACGTCCTCAAATATGCCCTGCCAGGACATTAGAAGCATATCATAGTAAGGACAAAATACTTACGCAAATCCAACTCGCTTTGCATAGGGCTTAAAAAACCCCATAATAATATTAAAGCCACAACACTTGGTCGGTGGATAAAATCAACTTTAAAAAATAGCGGAATTGACATATCTATCTTTTCTTCACATATCACAAGACTTGATTCAACATCCCTAGCTTACAAATTATTATTAAATTATTAGGTGTAGGCATTGACGCCTTAAGGAAATCTGCGGGATGGAGTGGCAATTCCGCTACCTTTGACAGATTCTAGAACAGAACTATTGCTGAATTCGATAAGGATAACACAGCTCTTGCTAGAGCTATATGTCTACAGTAATTAAAATAATCATGATTTATGGTTATCTATGCCTATCAATGAGATTTGAAAGAAATCTTAAATGTGCTGTTGTTACTATTAATATAATAATACGATTAAATAACTAACAGTTTACTAATTCTGATATTTCCTATTATACTCTCAACATCTACATTGTGTATTATAATTTTAAGTTACTAATATCGAGGACGAAACACGAGTATAATTAATGATTAAACGAACTTACCTGTAAGTGAAGTTCTATCATAATTATACGAAGGGTTTCGTCCGAAGATATTAGTAACGTACTCCCGCCCGCCCAGACCCAATCGGAAATATCATAATTCTTATTAAGCTCTAAACTAAATGAAGAGGAGCAGATGGGGATGGGCTCGGGAAAATTATGCAAAAAAAAAAAAAAAAAAGTGTTGCCAATAGCGGCTACCTTTTTTCCCCAAACAAGTGACGAAGTGGTAACACTTATGCGTTACTACATTGTGTATTATAATTTTAAGTTACTAATATCTTCGGACGAAACCCTTCGTATAATTATGATAGAACTTCACTTACAGGTAAGTTCGTTTAATCATTAATAAAAAGTATATTATACGAAAAGTACATTCTATTAAACGTAAATTCTATGAAAAGTACATTCTATTAAACGTACATTCTATGAAAAGTACATTCTTTTAAACGTACATTCTATGAAATTATTGTTATAAGAAAAGTGCAATATATTAAACGTGCATTCTATCAAATAATCGTTATAAGAAATGACTTTCTATCAATTGTGCTTCTACGAAATAACGATATATGAAATATACATTCTATGAAACGTTGTTATACAATCTGAAAATTCTACCAAACGTATGTTCGGTTATATGAAAATATGTTAATTGTTTTTCTATGAAATGAGACGCACCCAAAAAAAATATATGTGGGAGATGGGAGTATTTATGTTACAAAATACGAATAAATTTAAAAACGCTCTTTTACGGCATTAAACTACCCACCATTCAAAATTCATTCTAAAACTTTCTCTGTTCCTACCTCCCACAATGTGACCAGTTAAGCAGCTGTGCAGGTGGCCGGCCACAGGTGGCCAGTGGCTATAAAAGCAAGTCCCCAGCTAGGAGCACTTCACTTGACTTCGAGCTGTGGACGAGCACGGTACTCTCTCTGGGTTATTCATATTGTCAGGTAACCCGTACAATTAACTTAATTATTCATTGTAATTAATAATTATAATTATGCTATTTTAATTGAATCATTGCTTTGCCCGTATTTAATGGGATAAACATAATTGCTATAATTCGTATTTACTGAGAATAAGATAATTTATTTGTTAATTTACCCGCTTGTTTTCCATTCGAATAAAAATACTTGTTATCTTATCTATGCTTTTTAATTCATTCTCCCACATCAGAAGTTGGGATCGTATTATTAAGCGTAATATGTAGTACAACACATTATTGTCAGTTTCAGAGTGAGTGAGTGTTTCGCAATGTCACAAGACGAGTACGGACGCGCGGACCCTGGCAGGGTTCCTGAAGCGCCTGATCCTGATGCTGGTAACAGTTTGCGAGCGCCGCCGCCCCTCGAGCAGCGCTTCATGCCACGACGACAGCGCGGCGAGACGGAGACTACTTCGAGTTCCAGCGAATCTCAGAGTGTTCCACTTACACCCGGTTCGGATGGGTCAAGTGTCACTAATAACGGTAACTACGTTCCATTGGATTTTATGAAGACCATGATGCAAGAAATGATGACCACATTCCTTCAAACTACATCTAACGCTACGCGCCCACAGGCAGCCACGCCTTTACCGCGCCCAAGGAACTTGGAACATATTTACTTACCTGCTTTCGACCCAGATGACCGCACTGATACCGTTCAAATGTGGTGCCGACATGTTGAGGAATTAAGAACTGACTATCAACTTAACGAACGCGACGTTCTCAATTTGGCTAGAAAAAACTTAAAAGGACGAGCGGCCGATTGGGCTCGACGCAATTACACGACTATTACTAATTGGGATGAATTAAAAAACAACCTTGTGCAAACCTTTGCAGATGAAACCAGATATTACGATGATTTGATCGCATTCATGGAATACACAAGCGACAAGGCAAGCAGTCTGGCAGAGTATGCTACCCGCAAGTGGGAATTGGCGAAGAAAGCTGTCGGCATCGTGGTGACAGAGCAGCATCTGGTTGAAGCCGTGATATCAGGTATGTCGGACTTTCGTATTCGTTCTGATCTGTTGCGACTTACACCCAAAACTTTGCCACAACTTATACAGAGTCTCAATGCCTATAAGCGCAAGCGACCAGTGACTGATGCCGATCACAACATACCATCTAAAAAATCTAAATTTAGCCCTTCTGATTTCAAATTAAGACGTTGTCAGAAATGTTTTAAATTAGGGCATTTGCAAAGAGATTGCCGTACGGCACCAAGTAATAACACTTCCACTTCTCTGAGTTCGACTCCCAGCTCAACACCTAATACACAAAAACGAGAAATGCCACCAAAAGAATCCCACCGATCAGCAACTACTTGTACCTTTTGCCAGAAGCCTGGTCATAAATATGAAAATTGCTTTAAACGCCTAAACAAGACTCCTAAGCCAGAAAAATCGGTTAGGTCTCTGATGGTGAGCAGCAACCGATGCATTATCGCTAAAATTGATAACCGAGATTTTGTGTGCCTCGTTGATAGCGGCGCGGAATGTTCGTTAATGCGCGAAAGTGTAGGAGATTCTATTGGCGGCAGGACTACTTTTGAGATGACCTTGTTGCGGGGTGTTGGAGAAAATGCGTTTTGTTCCTCCCGTAAGAAAAACTGTTTACTTTGCATTAATGGCTTGAATTTAGAGCTTGAATTCGTACTGGTACCTGACAATTACATTCAATACGACGTTTTACTGGGTGAAAATTTCTTTGATGTCCCTGGGATGCAAGTTACCTTTTCGAAGTCAGAAACTAAGATTTCCAGAAGTAAATATGATGTGAACTGTGTAGAAAAAATTGACTTGGAAACTGAAATTAAAACGAATGTTGACGGTAAGACAAAAGAACAACTACTCGCGTTATTAAAGAATAATTCTGATCTCTTTACTTCTGGAAACTCTGTAACCCAAGTGAATACGGGAGAACTATCTATCAGGCTGAAAAATCCTGACAAGACCGTTCAAAGGCGCCCTTATCGGCTTGCACCCATTGAACGTGAAAACGTCAAAAAAATTATACAAGATCTAAAAGATAACGGTATTGTCAGGGATAGTAATTCTCCTTTTTCTAGCCCAATGTTATTAGTCCGCAAAAAAGATGGCAGCGATCGCTTATGCGTTGACTATAGGGAATTAAATAGTAACACTGTCAGAGATCATTTCCCTCTCCCTCTGATCGACGACCACATTGGCAAACTTGTGAACGCTAAATATTTTACAGTCTTAGACATGGCCGCAGGATTCCACCAAATTCCAATAGCTCCCGATTCAATTGAAAAGACTGCCTTTGTCACGCCTGACGGCCAGTATGAATTCTTGCGCATGCCTTTTGGGCTATGTAACGCTCCCTCTGTTTTTCAACGAGCCATTAATGCAGCCTTGAAACCATACGTCGATGTATCCGTCCTAATTTACATTGATGATGTCATAATTTTTTCCAACACGATCGAGGAAGGTCTTGATAGTTTAGATAAAGTTCTCAATGCACTGAAAAAAGCAGGATTTTCCTTAAATATCAAAAAATGTAAGTTCCTTGAAACGGAAATAGAATATTTAGGCCGCGTGATATCTAACAGTTCCGTGAGACCCAGCTCTGCTAAAATCCAAGCACTTATCAATTCTCCGACCCCTTCGACAGTGAAACAGGTGCGTCAGTTTTGCGGACTAGCAGGATATTTTAGGAAATTTATTCCGAATTTCTCACAGATAATGAGCCCTTTATATAATCTCACGAGGTCCGATGTCAAGTGGAACTGGAATTCGGAACATGAAGCAGCTAGGCAAAAAATTATTGAGTACCTATCCGCTGAACCGACATTGGCCTTGTTCGATCCCTCAAGACCTATAGAGCTTCATACCGATGCCAGTTCCACTGGATTTGGCGCAGTTTTATTTCAAAAACATGAATCGCATCTAAAGGTTGTAGAATACTTCAGTATGCGCACCACCGACACTGAAACGAGATATCACTCATATGAGCTTGAAACTTTGGCCGTGGTCAAGGCCATAAAACATTTCAGGCACTACCTTTTTGGCAGAAGTTTCAAGGTCGTGACGGATTGTAATTCTCTAAAAGCATCCCGCAATAAAAAGGAGTTGCTTCCTCGTGTCCATCGATGGTGGGCATACTTGCAGTCTTTCGATTTTGAAATAGAGTATCGTAAGGGCGAACGTATACCTCATGTCGATTTTTTGAGTAGAAATCCAGTAGCTAATGACATAAGTAATGTATTTAATTACAACGACTGGTTAGAGGTTGAGCAGGGAAAGGATTTGGAAACCAAGACAATAATCGAATCAATTCAAAACGGTACTATCGATAGAAGCATTGCTTCCAGTTATGAAATACAAAACGGATTGCTTTACCGAATCTATACTACAAGGAATAATAAAATCAAAAAGTCCTTGTTTGTGCCAAAAAGTTACAGATGGCATCTGGTTCAACTCTATCACGATTCCTTAAAACATTTAGGTTGGGAAAAAACCTTGGAAAAGATCCGCGAATTGTTTTGGTTTCCAAATATGTCCAGAAGTGTTCGGAAGTATGTTGAGAATTGTCTGATCTGTAAAATCAATAAAGGGCAGTCAGGTTCCCGCCAAATTTCTCTTCACCCGATTGATAAAACTCCTGTCCCTTTTCACACGATACACATGGACACCACCGGTAAGCTGAGTGGTGGAAATCTTAAAAAGCAATACGCCATCGTGTTTATAGACGCTTTCACCAAATACTGTTTTTTTAAGACCGGTGACAAACCTTACTGCAGCCACTACAGTGAATTGTTTAAAAGATTTTATTCACACGTTCGGAACACCAAAACGAATTGTATGTGATCAAGCGGCATCATACACTGGCAAGGCATTACGAGACTTTTGTACACATTGGTCTATTGAATTGCATTTTATTGCCAGTGGTGTTAGTCGCGCTAATGGACAGGTGGAGCGACTTATGAAGGTACTGACTGACTGTCTCACGGTCGTGAATAATACCACGAGGAGGAGCTGGAAGGATGCTGTTGGCGAAGTACAACTAGCTATCAATTGCTCTTTTAATAAAAGTACAGGTCAAACTCCCTTCCAGCTACTCATTGGTTGTAATCGTTCACCACCTGCTATCTCTGCTATCACCGATGACGTTGAACGGCTAGATTTAAATGTCTGTCGACTCGCTGCTAAACAAAGACTCGATGCGTGTGCTATGAAACAGAAAGAGCACTTCGATAAAAACAAAGCAAAAATAGTTCCATTTAAGTTAGGTGATGTCGTTCTTGTGAAACAAAATCCCAGAAATATCACTAAACTTGACAGCAAGTTTAAGGGTCCATGCGTTATTACCAAAATTAATGATAACGAAAGATATACCGTTAAGGTTTTTAGTACTGGAAATGAATTGTATGTTGCACATGATAATTTAAGACTTGTCTCCCCTGAGTTGGGTAGTGAACTTACAGAATCTATTGAATAGAAGTCGCTTATGGATTCTGCAACATTCATTTTCATTGTTTCACTTTGTCCCCATATCTCCCAGTAAATGCCCTTGATTCCTGGCCAGATGATGGGTATATGCTGAGAAATATGTACTGTTGTACACTGTTTATTTTCTTGCTGTGCCCGATTGCCGTGCCATTTTGGCGATTTTACCGAGGCAAGTGGTACACCACTGTTTATTGCCGTGCCTTTTGTTGGCTTTTTACCGAGGCAAGTGTTACATTATTTTTATTATTTCTTTGCCGTGCCATTTACTGGCTTTTACCGAGGCACATGGTTATTATGTTGCCGTGCCGTTTTTGGCGATTTTACCGAGGCATTTAAATGATTTTGATTGGGTCTACTAAGGCCAGAAAATAATGGATGATTAAAACCTTAAGTGTATTTATGATGTTGATTAGATTATTTTTACATTGTCTTTCTTTCGCGAGCCTGCTGTACTGGCTGCTCGTCAGAATGGCCGTGTGGGAGATGGGAGTATTTATGTTACAAAATACGAATAAATTTAAAAACGCTCTTTTACGGCATTAAACTACCCACCATTCAAAATTCATTCTAAAACTTTCTCTGTTCCTACCTCCCACAATGTGACCAGTTAAGCAGCTGTGCAGGTGGCCGGCCACAGGTGGCCAGTGGCTATAAAAGCAAGTCCCCAGCTAGGAGCACTTCACTTGACTTCGAGCTGTGGACGAGCACGGTACTCTCTCTGGGTTATTCATATTGTCAGGTAACCCGTACAATTAACTTAATTATTCATTGTAATTAATAATTATAATTATGCTATTTTAATTGAATCATTGCTTTGCCCGTATTTAATGGGATAAACATAATTGCTATAATTCGTATTTACTGAGAATAAGATAATTTATTTGTTAATTTACCCGCTTGTTTTCCATTCGAATAAAAATACTTGTTATCTTATCTATGCTTTTTAATTCATTCTCCCACATATATATATACACATTATCGTCCCGCCCCCCCCGTCCACATTACTTGCGAAGTTGACCGAAGTTTGCCGAAGTATTGGTTGCCGCGGCGAAGAGCCTCTCGCGAGTAGTGTGGAGCCGTAATAGAAGCACCTTAACGCTTTCCGCACACGGCTTCTATTGACCGCCACAGTACACTTGTCTCTTTTCCACGCTCGAAGTGAGAAAAAGAGAGATGTACTGTGGCGGCCACTAGAAGCCGAAGTGTGCGGAGAGCGTAAGAGTGAACGACTTGTCCATCGACTAGTGTGCTTAAATGAATAAAATAGATTTTCATTTTGCTGTTTGTTATCGCAAACTCATTTCGCAACATGAAAATGCTCTGTACATTTTATATCGGAGAGTACCAAATACGCTTGTGTTGTACCTGAAATAAAAACTGTATAACGGTAGATTATTATAAATCGGTGCACGAGTTGTAAGGGCAACGGGAGTAGTAAAATTTGTGGCGTTGTCGCAAAGCGAGTGAGGTTGCTTGTTCTTTGTAAAAATAAACAAGTATTTTCAAATATACGTTTGATGTTTTAAAACCGAACTGCGATACAGTTTTTTTGTATGTGAATAAAATTATAGTGTGCGTTATTTTTAACTATCATCATATTATTTAGGTAAATTAAATGTGAGCACCGAGTATTATTACTCAGTTTTGTACCTAAGTATACATTGGCCAGACTATGATCGAGCGAACATACCAGATCAAAAACTGTTCATTATAATGATAAAGATGCATCGGACTTTTGATATTATAGCACGGTAGGACTTAAGAGAGCTGTGGAGCCGATATTAACATTAAAATACAATTCATACTCATACTCATACTCATAAGTGTATTTCATTCGCAATTTAAATTTTATTGTCAAGGACTAAGTCAGAAGAATATACAAAGACCTGATTTGTGCAGGCATAGGTAAATATTTGCAACTTTATCCATGTTTTCTGGAGTAAATTGGGTTCTATATTAATCGAATAGCATCGAAAATGCAAATGAAATAAAATCAAATGAATTAATGAAATCAACAATTAATATAGTTAAATCAAGGGGTTTGTAATAATGTTTATAAATATTTAAGTTATAATTTTAGCAATTTGAAGCTTGAGAATGTTAACCACAATAACCATAAAGGCAGTTTATATTTACCACAGCTTTCTAAAGTCGTACCGTGCTATCCAAAGTCCGATGCCCAAATGATAAATACTATTCAAAAAAATGTCCGCGTAACTTTTGATGACAATTTTAATCTACAATTTAAAAATTTGTTCCTACTTATATGAAAATTGCAAATGTAAAGTGTGTATTTTAATGACCCTTATTTCCTTTAAAGCAGTATAGTTACAAAATTGATAAAGCGTTATAAATATCTGGTACTGGTAACCGTAGCAGATCCCTGTGGATGTTGAGAAATGTTTAAAACTTTGATTACTATTTCACTAATGTTTCTGTGCAATGGATTTGATATATCTGAGGAGCTAATGAATATAATTTTAAAAGGAAAAATGTTACCTAAGAGTGCCAGAACTACGGCAGAACAGCGAATTTATATTCAAAAATTGACTGTTCCCAGTAACCCTAACTTGAATAATACCAGTAAGTACATTTACATCGCATTAACCTACATTTTTATAATAAAACATAAAATGTCTCTTTTTTTTTAAGGTACACACTACATTTTTCATATTAAACCATTGACACAAAGATCAGGGCTAAGGTGTAAGGCCTTTCAAATAAACAATGCAAAGATCGACACGAAGCATAAGGAAAAATTCGAAAGTTTGCTTGGGTGTTACGGTGGCGGAAAGGTTAACGCGGCGCTGACCCGGCAGTTCGATACCCTTACCCGTCTCTTCCACCAGGTTACGCATTTAAACTTTTCTTTGATCTTTGTATCAATAGTTTAATAAAACAATTGTGGTGTGTACTCACATTAATAAAATGAGACAATACATGTTTCATAAATGTATGTAGTAGCAAGGAAGATAAAAGGTAAGGAAGTATGATGTTCATAGTAAGGAGCGTACGCCGATAAAGATTTTATCGTCGGGGAACTAGATGCCTCCGTATGTATCAAAATGAATTAAAACGGCGTTTCAGTAGCGACATAAACGAAATAGAACGGTGTTCATAATTAACAACTTTTGCAGAGTTTTGTAAGTATCGTAATGTTATACCTTGTTGACAATAGATGGCGTTTCCACGTTGTGCTTTTACAATTTTTGATATGTTGAGAAGTTTTTTCACTGAGGGTAATTTTTCGCTTTTAAGGCTTTTATGGTTGATTAAGTATTTATTATGGATGAAATATTTCAAGTCAAGCCTTTGAAGTAAGCCTGGCCATGTACTGGCCATAGTGCTATAGGTAAGTGTGATATACTGTCAAATGATGTTTTGTCTCTTTCAGTTTGAATGTAACGTCATGAAAATGTCATTAGTTTTTGATTGATGCTTATTGTAATATAGTTTTGCTATTTTCGATTTATGTTCCGCTTAAGGGAGGTTTATTATCAAAATTTATGACTGGTTAATAAATAGTTTTCAAATGACAATCCTAAACCTTCATTGTAAGAACATTATTTTATTCTGACAAGGTTAGCATCACAAGATTGCTTAGTTTAAACAGTTTAAGAAAAGGCTTAAATAGCGTGCTGCCATGCTACTACATCAAATTCATATAGGTTCTATATTTTTTAAGTAATGAATGACATGTTATGCCAAAGCAAATACTAATTTTAGAAAGTATTGAAGTTTTGCATCTAAAGCTTATGGGTGCAATGCGAATTTGAATTTTCAGTTGAAATCATCTGTAATGCTATGAAACAGAATTAAAATCTCACTGGTATGGTAAGAGGCATATATGCCTTTGGCGTTATAACGCCAAAAGAAAGACGGAAGCGAAAGCTTTTAGAAATATATGCTGAAGAAAAAAATAGGTTTAAAGAAGACTCTATTCGTAGAGAAAACTCTATTCTTGGCGTGCTTAAAGTGTTGATTAAAGATTCCTAAAGTTTCTTTGAGTACGGAACACATGAGGGGGCATTTAACGGTACAGAAGATTGAAATTGACAAGTCGTATTATGGCTACCTATATAAGTATGGATTACGTCAAATTAAAGCAGAAATAATCGGGATTCAGCGATTTTTGTATATGATGAAGTGAGATATTTTGACCAAAGACCAATTGGAATAAAATGGGCTTAACTAGTATTTATAATTACTTCTTCATATTGAACTTTATAGTGTGCCGTATGTTGTTAAAGTGTGTTAAAATTTTGGTGTGCTTTCGTTGATCATTGTTCATAATAAAGATATACAATAAAAATAACTAGCAGAATGTATTATTTACTATTTAAGCCAGTATTAGTACTCGTAGTATTAATATACTCGGGTACTTATGTAATACCTACTTAAAATAGTTTAATGCAAAGGGTAATAATTATAAATATAGACCTAATCTCTCGTACAAATTAGTCGTGTCAAACTCATTGCATAGTAGTCATTACTGCGCAATGAGTTTGCCATCTCTCTTTTTCCGTGAGATCAGGTAAACTTTTGATTACCTACTTATTTCAATGTAATAAGACGAACATAAATGGCCACGAATTTCTGAACGGGTTGTCGTATAGGTAGTTCTGGCTAATGTATGATATAGATATGATATCATTCGAGCGCTAGGAAAGTACGGACGTACGTTTATGACTTATGACGTTGGCTGTACCTATTCAATAACGATCACGGCTAGCATAACTTTGACACGCGACTCTTTCTCGCGCGAGATATACTACCTGTCTCTATCTGTACAGTACTATGAGATAGTGACGGATGATGCTATCTCGCGCGACATGAGTCGCGTGTCAAAGTTAATGCTAGACGTGCAGTCTGCTTGATTATTCGTGATTTGTTCGTGATTATGATTAAGAAATCAACACGAGTAGTTTCAGCGCCATCTAGTTAAGAACTATACAGATACCACGCTGTGTCTTTTTGGTATAACGCTTAGCGACAATGACATCTATTATGTGTTTTAATAAAACACTGCGCATCTACGTCTTATAATCAGCGCCATCTAGAAATAAGACGGTATTTGAGCTTTCTTCTGGAGTACGTTTTTTTGTATGAGGTTGTCAATCCATATGTATAATCCTTGGTAGTAGTTGTTATAGGTCGGGGTTGAGATCCTCGGTCCGTGGAGGCCCAGTGATCACCAGCTCTATAAGGAAATTTTGACGACGCGGTTGGCGCAGTGGTTAGGCAGCTGCCTACTGAGCCGACGGTCCTGGGTTCGAATCCCGGCAAAGGCAAATATTTGTGTGATGAACTCGAATATTTGTGCCTCGAACATTTGGTCATGGATGTTATTTGTATTTAAGTATGTATTTATCTATGTAAGTATGTTTATCGTCGTCTAGTGTCCATAACACAAGCCTACTAGAGCTTACTGTGGGACTAGATTGATTTGTGTGAGGTTGTCCGATATTTATTTTTAATTATTTATTTATTTATGAGTGGTGGTGGTGGTGGTGGTGGTGGTGGTGGTGGTGGTGGTGGTGGTGGTAATTCTTTATCCGTTTACCCATAATCCCATAATTTAAGATAATGATCGTAGTTTATAATTTTATAACCATGTAGTTCTACTAATTGTGTTTTCGTGAACATCTACGGCTGGTGACGGTAATTTTTTTACAAATCGTATTACTGTTGATGTCCCTAATAAATGTTTCGGACGACATGTTTCAGATTTCTGTGCAATCCCATTTTTTAACGAGAGGTTAAAAGAGTTAGCCGAGCCGGCTGACGAGGAAGACATTCCATTTATCGCGCGGGTTTTTCACTCTAAAGACAAATTCAGGCCTTTTCTGTGCACGGCAGTTGCTGTAATGGAAAGGGTGTTCGCGACTGCTGCCGTCTGTGTGGCTACGTAAGTTGACAACATTTCATTTTTAACCGGGCCTTTTTAGGGTTCCGTACCCAAAGGGTAAAAACGGGACCCTATTACTGAGACTTCGCTGTCCGTCCGTCCGTGCGTCCGTCTGTCACCAGGCTCAGCTGTATCTCAAGAACGGTGATAGCTAGGCTGTTGAAATTTTCACAGATGATGTATTTCTATTGCCCCTATAACAACAAATACTAAAAATAAAATAAAATAAATATTTAAGGGGGGCTCCCATACAACAAACTTGTTATAGATTATATATATCGAGGGCTTCATGCTATAGGGGCGTATGCGCAAAAATGCGATTTTTCGTTTTTAATGGCATCGTATTCACCTAATAACGATACATCGGGTCAATTTTTTTCATAATTTTATCGTAATTATAAGTTATTTAAAATAAATAAAATATGTTTTGGCGTATCATGTAGGTCATAATTTTTTGTCGATCCAAAGAGGCGTACAGAAGGCGTAAGCGCAATAATGTTATGCAGTCTCGTGATATCATCGGAGTATAAAGGCGTATGTTCATACGTCTTTTACTCGATAGTATGATTCACCAAAAATTGTTGCACAACAGAGGCGTATGTGCATACGACCATACTTACCATACTTTTTTAGTGACAGTCTCAGTCTTCGGCCTCATATACCGTCACACCATAAGGGCGCATAGTCCTTGAACGTCACACCTTTCTTCGAAAAACATCTCTAACTGGTAGGTTTCTAAGGAACTATCCTGCTCGGATCCCGAGTGAAATGAAATGAAATGAAATAATTTATTCAGTAAGTAGGCCACAGGGGCACTTTTACAAGTCAGATTGTGAATCTACCAGCATTTCGCAAGAGGAGACCGCTGTTGAGAAGAAAGCCGAAAGAAACTCAACAGTAAGTCATTTTTTCGTAAATAATACTTAAAACAATTACAGTGATTACATTTGTGTTATAACTAATTACACTGGTACACGTAAAGGAGATGTATACTCCAAATCAATGTTAAGTAGGAACATTAAAATAAAATTTTAACGTTAAATTCATAATATTAAATATACCCATAGAGTGGTTTCGATTTAATATCCAGATCATAAATGCTCGATGTCATCCGAAGGACTAACACACTACATGAATCGTACTATCGCACTTAATATGCGAGCCGACTAGATCCAACCTTGTTGAAAACAGAGGTTCCCAAGAAATACGGGGCAGGGGGCGCTGATGAAATAGAGAAACCGGCGTCCTTACATATACCATTATGGATTGCTACCATCATGCATATCCATTTTCTTAGACAGCTGCGAGAACAAAGATAACTAGTGAGGTCAAGCTGGAGAAGTTCTGATTTAGCAGGAAAACGACGAGGAAACTTAATGCGGCAATGAACATTTGATCACGGGGACAAATTAGTCAAGTCTAAAGTCTAAACTAACTCTCCGATTCAGAGAGCGGAACTCCTGGCATAAGTTTTGCACTAATATTGAGACATACATGTAATATAGGTAATAAAGTTTTTCTGCAACCAGGTACTGTAATTTTAGGATCCCTACACAAGCCGGACAATACCTTCACCAGCTCAGCGGCGGAAGAATCCACCCTCGTACAGATGCATTTCTCGGGCTGCGAGTTAAAACAGTTAATGCGCTGGGCAGATGAGGAGAAAACTCCAACGGAAAGAGAATGGTGACAAAACGAGGTAATCGGCCCACGACAAATACAGTGGGCTTTCAACTGCTTGGACTCATACAAATTACCAGAATCAAATGAAATAGAAGGAAAGAGAGATACACGTCAAGATATTGACTATTGCTTTGGCTGCGTGCGTACTGCGTAGAGACTCAAAGTAATTATCATACAAAACCAGGAAGAACTTTCTACTCAGGCCCTAGATTTTTCAGTGAAGATTAATCAGTTTTTTTGCTAAAAACACTTGTAACATGCAGTAGTCTGCAATATACAAAAATTGGGCAAGTGCGAGCCCGACTCGCGCATGAAGGGTTCCGTACCTATACATATATATATATATTATATAATCTATAACAAGTTTGTTGTATGGGAGCCCCCCTTAAATATTTATTTTATTTTTAGTAATTGTTGTTATAGCGGCAATAGAAATACATCATCTGTGAAAATTTCAACTGTCTAGCTATCACCGTTGTTGAGATACAGCCTGGTGACAGACGGACGGACGGACGGACGGACGGACGGACGGACGGACAGCGAAGTCTCAGTAATAGGGTCCCGTTTTTACCCTTTGGGTACGGAACCCTAAAAAGCAACTCCACTTGCCTTAAGCTTAGGCACCTTCATAGACATTGAGGGTCGTCGACGGCGCGGCCTCAACAGGATTAAATTCACCAGCATAAAAGCGGCACCCGTAGGAGCCGCAATGAAAGAGGTCCATTTGCATTGAAACTGGTGCACACAAAAAGGCAGTGGTAGCTAAAGAAGTAACCTCGAAGCGACGACCGCTCACCACTTCTGTGGAATCATCGCCACACTAAACGACAATCACTATAACACAGAATCATCATGTCCTGCGACATAGTGATACTAACGAGCGGTACTCACACATGTATGTGAATGTGACCACCCGCACTACACTGGCTATCGTGGAGCGCTGGTGCATCAACAACAAACTGACAGTCTATTCGAAAAAACTTACAGGTAATGTTTGCTTACAGATGCTATGTGGGTAACTACCCCATAATGATTATTACAGAGCTCTAAATTATCGAGCAGGGTAAATAAAAGAAACGTAGCGTACCCAGCATAACAAGTTTTAATTAAGAACAAACTATTCACCGTTGAAGCTTAACTACAATCACTTCAGAGGTTGCTTGCGAGCCACGTGAAACTGAACCTCAGGGGAGCTGTTAAGGCGCCTGAGACAACCGCTAAAGAACCGCTGATAGAAGCGCTACGCCTATTTATATATGTACGATACAAAATACGAACTATACGGGGCACCGGGGGACGTCGTCTCAACGTCATTACTGATGAACAAAATTTATTCCAATCGATTGTGCTCGAATTGTAAGATCCCTACTTATCAGGAGATATGCTGTCCCTCCTAATCTGTTCTACAAGCCTAAGAGCTTAGGCGTTTATTTCAGAGTCGATACACGGATATCACTGACCACTGTCAGAGCCAGAGTTATGTAAACATAAACAACATAACTCTACAAAGTCCTAAAACTTGTGAAAGCACGAAGTAGCAGACAAGATGGTGAGAGGAAGTGAGGAGTGAACCAATCCTACCTAGCACATACAAAAATAAAACATTAGCATTATTGGTCTAACTTAGATAGATGCAGGCAGACCGGATAGGATTTTTGACTATATACCCCCGGTTGCCACTAGAGCGATAAAATAAACTGGCATGCTCTAATAAATAAATATTTATTATCTATAGGTGCTACTGATAATCTTTTCTGATGAGCCTGCGTGGAGGCAGAGGAGACAGTTAAACACTTAATTCTCAAATGTCCTCGAGTGAACAAATAGTGGGCACAACACCAACTGATCTCCGTGATCTATCGTTATACTCGTCAGCAACATCAAGGATCTGCTAAAATTGGGCTTTCTGATAGAGTTTGGTTGGCAAAAATAGTGCCATCAACTGGCCATGGCGTATGGTTACTGCTTCGTATAGCTCGTTTTTGTAGAATCAACTGTCATGTTATTACATCACAAACTAGAACCTATTAAGATTTCATAAAATCCGATTTGTCCTGCCAGAGAATGGACACCTTAACTGCTTGGAGTTCTAAAGTCATCTAAAGACCGCTTTAACGACTTTATGACTGGTGTTATAGGCAAATACCGATGGGTAGACGGAGAGAGACTTTATTAAGCACTGGAGTGCTCAGTTAATAATCATTCGAGATGGTCAGCTGACCGGAGATCGACATCTGCCGTCATTGCTTAACCTCCCTGAATGTCGCTGATTCATGAGCGCCGCTGAGTTACAAGTACTTCTAGAAAGTTATAATCAAGGAAACGAATAATTTAACCAATGAAACGCATATTATTTCATTACTAAATGCTTGAATTTGCCTTGGTTCACTACTATACGACCACACACAAAAGCCACTAGCACTGTTTTTTTGTCGGGCAAAATAGGCGTAAAAAAATCTGAAAAAATTTAAGGAGCTTAGTAAAAATGTCAAAATTACTGTAAAAAGAAGGTATTTCGATATAAAAATAGAACTCTGACCAACTGTCATTCAATAATTGATTAGGAAAAGATTTAATTTATACGCCCCTCAATTTCAAGTATTTTTTCAAGGAAAATCAACAGTCATTTCGAATATTTCCGCCGCAGTAAAGAGGCGTAAGCGCGCAATTACTAGTTTTTAGAATACTTTACGTAAAACTGGTCATATTAGATAAAAACAATGATAATATAAATACTCCATGCAAATTTGCAGAAAGATCCTTCAAAGGGAAGAAAAGTTATTAAGTTTTTTGCCTCTCCTGAAAAGTAGGGGTTTTGCGCATACGCCCCTATAGCATGAAGCCCTCGATATGTATAGGTACGGAACCCTTCATGCGCGAGTCGGGCTCGCACTTGCCCAATTTTTTCGATATAATCAAATAAAGGATTAAAAATATTTGTTCTCCGGTTACGGGCTTACCGTCAGTTGACAAATAAAACTCACTAAGTAACAAATACCTACTTAAAACAAAGCTCGTATCTCAGTGTCAATTAACAATACAATACGTTATACGAGGTACTCGCTAGCTACAGCGTAAATAATGGAGAATAATACAGCGTCCATAGCGGTTACTTTGTAAAACTACGATTCTCCATACACATCGTGCACGCTGTCTAGGGACCGGAACCGGTTACCCTACCAAGGGTTTTTGATTTGGTTATTTAAAAAAAAAAAAAAACATCTTATTTTAGCAGTGGCTAAAACCCGTAAATATAGTTAACCTGACGATGTGGTAACTTCAACAACTATACGGTTACTGTTTTATTGTTAGGGTTACCCTACCAATAGGTTAAACTTTAGATATGGGTTTTCCGGTCCCTGCTGTAAAGTCATGGTAAGGGTAAAAGAGCAGTGACAGAAATTTTAGTGAGTTTTGGTTGTCACCCCGCGATATTATATTATTTGTTTCTAGAGCAAAGGTAACCTACACGACAGTATTCTACAAGAACACAAGATTCCAAGCTAAAGCTATCGTGTTGCCATCCCGGCCGTCAAAACAGATGTTTGATGACATAGGTTTTATAGTCGTGCACGATACGCCTGTGCTAGATGAGTGGAGTGTGGTATTCATTGGCAATCCATTGGCACCTGGCATGGGCGAAAATAGAACTGATGACCATTTCCTCTGGCTTGATGATTGGAATCTGTGGCAAGAGCCGAAGAGTAGTGTAGCGGGATTTCTTGTCGGGGTAATATAAAGCCTTTCAAATAAACAATGCGAAAATCGACACACAAAGCGTAAAGAAAAATTCGAAAGGTTGCTTGGGAGATAGAGTGGCGGAAAGGTTAACGCGCTGGACTGGCAATCCAGAGGTACCGGGTTCGATTCCCCGTCTCTTCCATTTCAATTTTGCTTTAATCTTTGGTCTTTGTATCAATGGCGTATTGTAAAAATTGTGGTGGTGTTTAAAAAAATTAGACATTACATTTTTCATTAATTTATAAAAAAACAGCGCCCTCTCTCGCTTGCTCGTTCACTGCTGTAAAGTAGTGCGGTAAGATGTTTTCACAGATGATGTATTTCTATTGCCGCTATAACAAAAAATACTAAATACACAATAAAATTAATATTTAAGTGGGGCTCCCATACAACAAAAAACGTGATCGGTTGCGTTAACTTTGCACCTTGTTTGTGCGCCGTGCCTTACATACCAGGTGCAAATTTAACTTAACCCGGCCAGTTAAGGTGGGACGTGTTTGTACGGAACCCTCGGTGCGCGAATCCGACTGGCACTTGGCCGGTTTTTACACAGCGATCTTGTTTCGAAATAAGATGCCTTATTCCCTTTAGTTTTTTTTCATATTATGACTAATATATATATTGATAATTTCACACATGATGTAATGAAACATGTACATAATGTCTCACTTTTTAACCACCACCACAATTATTAAATTACACCAACTTTTTGAAGTGACTAGGTAATACTTCTTAGTTCTACATATATAGTAACATAGATATTAATAAATATTTTTATAGAATCTTTTTTTTCGATTCTATTTTTTGTGGAAATACCACATTTTTTTATTTTTATGAATAATGACACAAAGGTAAATTTAATTTTTTTTTTCTTTCTTAATTTACCTTCATTTATTTTCATTGCGTGCAGTTGAAAAAACACAATTTTTTTGTGTGAATTTTGTCAACTTCGAGTATTTTTTGAAACAAAAATTATCGATGACAAATTCAAACTGTAGGAATTTATAAGTCGCAATGGCCCTGTTCTAAGTAGTAACATTGACAATAATATGTCAAGAACCATGTTTGATCAAAGAAAAAATGTCTAAAACAATCAGCATTTTGAAAGGAGCCTTAAGCCTCAGTCATTTTACTTTCTCAAACATGCAATGAAAAGTCGTCTCAACCTGCGTTATAACAGGTTTCGAAGGATCAAGGGCGGAACAACTCAAGTGAACTGTAAGTAAAGGAGTTTCATACAAAATTGCCTAAGCCGGGAAGTATTTTTTTTAACCTGGCGTCTGTGTTCATGAACAGGCTAAACATTTGTTTTTTAGCGGTGTATATTTTTATATCATTGCATTTGTTTGAGAAAAAGGTCGCCCGTCTATAGGTACCTACTCACCCGGCAAGCCCTACTTTTCCGGCGTCTGCAGTAAATGTACTATTTTAGTTGGTGGATTACAATTGACTTCACTGTTTCAGGAAAAGACCCCCGACAAACAAAAATTATACAAATTGGATCAAGTTTTCGTGAGCAGCCATCTTTGTAACAAATTAGTACCACCGACAAAGAATACGAATGACTATTTTGTGCCCTGCTATCACGCTGAGTCAGTCCAGGAGCATGAAAATAACGTAATGCCTTCAAAAAAATACTTGAGGGGTTTAGGACACGTGGTCTACATTAATATGACTAGCCCATTTAAATTGGTTGCCCTAGTTGGTATCGCTACTTGGGGTTGTGGAGCACAAGATTACTATCTACCAGTTGGCATAGCTATGCCAAATTCAGATTCTTATAAAGAAGATTCTGCTTGTGCATATAAGATTAGCAAGGCGCCTTTGCAAAACGGATATAAGGGGATCTGTGATACATAATTAAACTATTTAGCTTCCGGTTTCACGGTAGATACAACAAAACTTGATTTTATTTCCCCCCTCCTCCCGCCCTAAGTCAGACTGATTCGGTTCAGTCTATTCACGACACAGTCCATGCGCCCAGTGCGCCCGCGTCACCCCAGGCCAAATTACCCCTGTGGCGCGGAGATAATCCCATTAGCGGGTTATACTCCCACACAAAATCCGACTACTGGTAGTGAGGGCTAACCAGCCGTGATACAGTTCAAGTCGCAACAATCCGTTTACGAGTGAATTGATTTAAATGAGTAATGGTAAATCGCTAATTACTGGCCACCGGTCCATAACTCCACCTCTGTTAACCTGCAAACATAGCTAATTTTAAAATGAAATTTTAATTATTGGCCACTTTAATAACTGGCCACGTTATACTAAAATGAATTCAGTTTGTACGTCAACAGAGTTAATTTTTAGTTTTGAGGTGGCTAAGTTATTCAATAATTGGTATTTACCTACTTGCGGTAACCGGAGAGAATCTGATAAGAAGTTCGAATTTCGGATATCGGGGTAACCCTCCTGTACTTTTCGATATCTCGATATGGTGCATCCATCATATTGCTCCGCTGGATGTGTACATATTGTAACCAATGGAGCGACTTTTTTTTTATTATATTACTCACGTTTACCAAGTTGATAATCATAATAAAATTGCACCTAAATAGAATAATTTAAATGTATAGTATTCTTTTATGAAATAAAGAAACAAATAAATATGAAGGTGTCAAATAAATACTAAGAATAAGGTATTTTTTTTATTTCAGTTCTCAATCGAAGTAAGGATATAAGTACGTAATTATAAGTAAAATCAAAGTTTTTTCACTTCTCCTGCTCAAAAACTACTTTAACATGCCTTATTCCTTAAAAAAACAGTAGGTATTTCTTATTATGATTATGACAAATATATTGATAATTTTAACCAACTTTTAGAAGTGAATAATACTTTTCCCTTTTCATGCTTTCATTGCGTGCAGTCGAAAATAAATTGAAAAAAGTAATTATCCGCGCGAATTTTGTTAATCTCGAGTAGTTAACTGCAGGTTTCAAATATATACCAATAAATCCCAATAGCTCTTTAGTAACATGAATACTAGGTACCTATGTTAAGAAACATGTTTGATCATAGAGAAAAAAGACAATCAGTATTTTAAAAGGAATTGGGCCTCTTAAGGGTACGAATAATCATTATTGTTCTTATTTTATGCTCCAAAGGAACTCCTACCCATCGTAGCAATATTTTGTATTTCATTTGTCTTGTCATTCAAGAAGTTTTTCAATTCAGTTAGGTCAGAACCAATAATATCCATTACGTTGAATTCGTATATCTTCTTGTCTAATGCATAATAATGTATTAAAGTAGTTTCGGGTGCATATGCCGTTGGTTTCACCCTAAAAGTGACTCGAGCTCTTTCTGAGGTTCCGTTTGCATTTAGAAGATAAAGAGTGTCGTCTACAATAACAAACACTCCTTCATCCTGAGCAAACATAGGTTTTATAAGCTTAACTTCGTTCCGTCTCGGTATATTATCAAATTTCTTAACACCATCTTGACTAAACACGTAGAATTCTTTCTTCGAATCATAGTAAAATATGTTGCTTTTAAAATCAATAACTATCTCCTTAACATCTTTAAGATCTTCAACTTTATTCTTCTTTGTACCTTCATCAGAAATAGAGAATACTTGATTGTCTTCTGTTACAAAATATATAGTACTGGTTTGATTATCCGCTTCTATTTGGATTATGTTATCAGTTAGAGACCCATATTTATTAGTAGTGCCATCTGTGCCGTCGTATACGTAAACGCCGTCCGATGCTCCTAGGTAAACCTTTTTAGAGTCATCATTGAATGCGGCAGCATCACGTCCGTTCTCGAGGAGTTTTGTAGCTGTACCATTTTTAAGCATATACAGGCCTTGATATTCTCTTTGTCCTTTATTGTTGACATCGGCTTCTACGAAGAAAACGGTAAGATGTTGAGCGTCTTCGTCATTGTACTCACTGTCGTCATCGTCGTCAAAGTTGATGCGATTGAGTGGTACGTCAATGTTGACAATGTCATGTTGCCCGGTGTACTTGACGTTGGTGTCGGGGAAGAATTTCCTGGTAACTACTAGTTTGTTGGCGGTAATGATGGACGCAGCCGTGGTGGACGCCAGGAGAAACAGCGGTAGAAATTTCAAAAGTGGCATAATGCTGAAATGAGAAAAGGTGGGTTAGCGAGATTTTTTCCCACAAGAGCAGAAAATCCACTTACGGCCTAGGGTGTCGTAATAGTACATTACGCACCTAGAGCGGTGAATTCGTAAATGTCCTAGATCGCGGGCGTTTGTGATAAATATGCGATCAGCAGGGCTAACATATCTTGCCGCGACTTCGAGGGTCGCGCGAGATAGCATCTCCTGTTTTGCTCGCACGGTATTGAAAGAAAACTGACAGGTAGTATTTGTCGTTTATTTAACTTGTTCAGTTGTTGTCCAAAATACAATAACCGACTTCAAGGGTGAAGTCGGTTATTTTTTGTGAAAAAGTGGTTAATTACTCGTCACTTAATGTATTTATATTTTGTAAATACTTTAATGTATTTTACTTTTTAAATAAATTTATTCCAAAGAAATTTAACCTAAGAGATAAAATGAATAAAGGAAATAACAATAAATCGAATACGAATGAATGTTGTAAATTATCATGTTATTAGTTTACCTACGTGGTCTTAAGAGGTCGTTGTGATAGCGAGATATAAACATGACATGCTATAGATATTACGTAAGTAATTATTCCATATAGAGCGAAGCAAAACTCAGTTGTTCCATATAGTTTCGGTAATTAATCAAACAATTAACTCTTGTGACCCTCCCCAACAACCACTGACAAAAATGACCATGTATAATAGTCAAACTATACCAGTAAATACACATGAAAAAGATTCATTCTGAAGTCACTGCAAGGAAGATTTGATCCACTTGTCGGCACAGATTGCCAATTTAAAATTTAAATACCCCCGATAAAATTAGCTGGTCATCATGACGCCTCATTTAATGAGTGGGATAAAAATGCTATACCCAACCATAACAAAAAAAATTGAATTCATAGCTTCATAATGGCCGAGATTCTGTCACTTGTTCCAATCAAAGCAATATCTTGGATACGGTTGCAGGTATTTTTACCAAACATAGCTAAGAACCATCATTAATTGAAGACATAGAGTAATAGGACGGTAAAAACATCTGTTCGGCCAAACGCGAGATAATCACTACAAACACACAGATCAAACAGAGAACCTCCTTTTTTGGAGTAGGGTAATCACCCATCACTAAGGCTGCCTATATAAAGGCACAAAAAGGCTAAAGATATCTATATGGCTTTATTTAAGGCTGCCTGTCCACTGGAGTAGAGCTGTGTAAAATGGACCAATCACATTCCCCAGAGATAAATGCACTTCTAATCCAGTAAATAAAGGGGTTTTACCTTACAAACGGTCCGGTAGTTTTGAATTTTTGATATTATGCTGTCTAGGATGACTAGTGAGTGTTTAAAATGCAAAATGCACAATTCCCCCTCCTCCTCGTCCGCCGCTATATTGAAAAAACTGGCAATTTCTGCAGATTTTTGCTTATACCTTCGTTTAGGAGCATTTTAGCTAGAAAAGAGCTTAGACAATGTTGTAGACAATTAAATTTACTATAATTTATATCTGTCCTAGAAACAAAATTTAAAAAGTAAAATATAGTCAATTTAACTCTCTACAACACTGTCTCAGCTTTTTTTCTAGCTAAAATGCTTCTAAAATACATACAATGGAATACGTTCTCGAGAACAGCTCATCTCTATGGGCAACCTAAATGAGAACTTACCAATTCGGTGTGTGGCTTCGTCTAAGTAATAGTAACGACTGGATGATTTGTTTATAGTTATTTGTTTGTACATAATTATCTCGGTTGACGTTCGACACCTATATAGCTTATCTGTCTCTCTCCGGATATATAACAAAAATTTATTCCAATTGGGTTTGTATCGCACGGTGGCAAAATTTCAGTAGCCTTATTGATCCGTTTAAAACATTCTCATGGGCTTGTTGATGAAGCCAGCAGCTTACATGAACGGGTTATTTTTGGCTTTTTAGTTTATTTTGAAGTCGGTTCTTTTTTTATATATTTTTTTTGCTTTTACTTAAGAGGAATATATAGAGGAATATAATACGACTGGTAATTTTTTCATACAAATCGAGGGTTTGTTCTCGTTTGTTTTGTCCTCCAAACTTTAAACAATCTTTAGGAAATTTTAGGAACCGCATGCGAAGGAAATGTTCAGTGTTGGACCGCTTTTATTTTTGCATCGGTTTTTAAGACGCACAAATGGTGTTTTCATTAAGTACTTAGGAGAAATAATAAAAAAAAAATCTTCATAGGTAGTTTTACATTTGTTTAATTCATATACATGAAAGGAAATCGATTAGGGGCTTTTTTAGGGTTCCGTACCCAAAGGGTAAAAACGGGACCCTATTACTGAGACTTCGCTGTCCGTCCGTCCGTCCGTCCGTCCATCCGTCCGTCCGTCCGTCCGTCCGTCCGTCCGTCCGTCCGTCTGTCACCAGGCTGTATCTCAACAACGGTGATAGCTAGACAGTTGAAATTTTCACAGATGATGTATTTCTATTGCCGCTATAACAACAAATACTAAAAATAAAATAAAATAAATATTTAAGGGGGCTCCCATACAACAAACTTGTTATAGATTATATATAAGTATGTATAGGTACGGAACCCTTCATGCGCGAGTCGGGCTCGCACTTGCCCAATTTTTATTTTCTAGTTTAGATTTTACTATGTACTTAGTTTGTTATTAGTTGAACTGGGATTCTATGATGGTTGCGTTTATCACGCGATAAATAGGTAAGTGACAAAGCATCCGTCATGTTTTGACAAAATGCGAGTGTGAGTGACAGATGCTTTGTCACTTATTAAATTTATCACGTGATAAACGCAACCATCATAGGGCCGCTGATTATTGTTTTTTGCTAATATTTTTAATTAATGTTTTCAAGGAAACCTGATTCTACATGAAGATAACAACGTGTCTTCATCTACATCTTATATCTATCGTGGTTAGTTGCGAAGTTTGTCAACTATCTACAATATAATTAATGCACAGAACAATGTAACAACGTTAAATTAAAGTCCCACGGATGGTATTGACAGTTTTGGTTAAAACGTCTTTCAACTCGCTCAACAGACCGCCCATCACAATAGCGACCATATTGAATTCATAAAGTTTCTTGTCTTTTGCGTAGAACTGAATCAAAGTCGGCTGCGGCGCAAAAGCGGTCGGCTCGACTTCAAGAGGTACCGTAGACTTGACAACTGTTCCATCAGGAATGAGTCGATACAAACTTTTATCAACAAAGACAATAGTACCCTCCTCTATACCATACGGTGGCGAAATAAGCGTAACTTTGTCCATATCAGTCAGCAAACCTGCAAATTTCTTAGGAACAGCGTTTGGTTCATCACTTACTACATACATATTCTTTTCAGTGTCATAGTAATACATATTACCTTCATGCCCAAATGCTAACTGTTGGACGATATTTACATTCGATTTTACGCTAGTGGTTGCATCAGCGTTAAGCTTGAATACTTCATGATTTACAGTTAAATAATAAAGTTCATTTGTTAAATTGTTATACGCCATTTGGATAATATCATCGTTAACAGTGCCGTGTTTTGCAACAGTATTACTAGCCTCGTCGTATTTGTAGATACCGTCACTAGCTCCAATATAGATGATGTTTTCATTAGTAGCGACAGCGTCTCTTCCATTGTCGTTGAGTTTTGTAGCTTTGCCGTTTTTGTATACATATAGTCCTTTATCTGTTTTTTCACCGTTAGTTATATCAGCTTCAGCGAAGAAAACAGTGAGAGTTTTTTCGCTTTCTTCACTGCTACTAACGTCTAATTCGCTTGTTGAATCGTTTAGGTTGAATTGGTCGAAGGGAACGAATATTTTGACGATGTCGTGTTGCGCGGTGTAGATGACGAAGTCTTTTATGAAGAATTTCTCGTTGATGACTATGGTGCTGAACTCGGTGGGTGTAGCACCGCACGCCATTTCGAGGCAGGCGGGTATTGGCATTTAGTAGCCTGAAAAAAAAGTGATTAAAAACTTATTTTCGTCACCAAACAACATTTTGTTGCAGTTAAGTTCGTTAAACACTTATAATAGGGGATGCGAAGGATTTTTTTTTAGAATCCTCATGATTTAATAAAACAATAATTGTATGACAACCATGAACTTAAACGCACTTTTTCACGGTGAAAATGGCAAATTACTTATTTTTGCCAAACAAATACTGGACTACCCAATCCACAGCTGACGACATGATGTAGGCAGGCCAAATGTATGAAGCGTTTTAGTCCTCTGTAGGAATGTTGAACTTTGATGGTAATTTCTGACTTTTAGAGCACTCTAAGTGTAGATAGTCCGATATAGACATTTGATCCCAATAAAACATAGAATCGATTGACATCCTCAAAATGGTCCGCACGCCTGTTGTAGGTCATTTATTTATGAAACAAGCGGAACAAGCGATAGAGAGGCACGATCGGCCTAAGCGTTCGGCTTATGACACATCTATCTCTCTTCCACTCCAAATCAGCGGCATTAAATTCATAAAAGTATGCAATTTTTCATCAATGTTTTCTTATGACGTTGTCACGTAAAATTATCGTCCGTAAACGGACATACAGACAACCCATTTTTTTTTCAATATTTAGTTGCATCGGTTGAACGTTTATTGAATCGACCGGAAAGGGTTAATCAAAATGGGCGACTTACCTATTCAAGAAAACACAAAGTAATAACACTTCTCCGTGATCTTGTTGTGCATTTATGTGACACCTGCCCTTTGGACCTAATATCGAAAAGATTAAATATAATATATCCGTAAACAAGAGGTACACAATATTTAAGTATGTATTAAACTGTGCTAGTTCTTTCCTGCATGTGTTTACCACTTTCACGAACAGTTCGTCGAGATACGTAAATTAGGACTCGTGATACACCACTACGTCTGTGGACGGGGACTTATTGCTTAGTAAAACTGCTGCTCGGTCTACAGCCGAACATTTCTCATAGTATTCATATAATAATTCAAATGCCGTGTGCGCTTTTTGGCTGGAACATTTTGAATAATTATGAAAACGGTTTACACTCACGTAAACATTGCCAGGAACGGCCCGACATGTTTCGAACTCATATGAAGCTCTTCGTCAGGGAAAGCTATCCGTGCTGTTACGGAATTCGCTGTACACTACCGTGCCCGCAGATAGTATTAATTTATCTTTGACGTTATAAGTAAGTAATTTATTCATAACAACGTACAGTTGTGTTGAGATACAATAATTTTAAATTATTACCAACTATAATAATTACCAACTTATTGGTCTATGCTAAATTATTATTTATAATATACTATATAATTTTTATAATCAATGTAAAATGTCAATATCAGAACATATACGAAGTTATCTTTTGACGACGCGGTTGGCGCAGTGGTGCAGTTACCTACTGAGCCGGAGGTCCTGGGTTCGAATCGC
Organism: Apotomis betuletana; assembly: GCA_932273695.1. NCBI lineage: Eukaryota > Metazoa > Arthropoda > Insecta > Lepidoptera > Tortricidae > Apotomis > Apotomis betuletana. The sequence goes on along the minus strand of OW026321.1, from coordinate 6,788,237 downwards.
GGCAAGGGCAAATATTAATTTATTTATTTAAACTTTATCGCATAAATCTAAAGTTAGTACAAATGGCGCATATATTTGTGTGATGAATTCGAATATTTGTACCTGGGACATGTGTGATTCTAAGTCTATATATTTATTTATGTAGGTACTAGAAGGTGTAAACTTCGTACGCGTATTTTTTTATACAGTAGTCGGGTGAAAAGTATCCTATAACCATCTTTGGATGTCCAGATATCCGTGTACCAAAATTGGTAAAGCCGTTTCGGCGTGATGCGAGGACAACGGAAATTATGAAAACAGATGGCGCCAGGTTGGCATGGCGCCGCGCGCCCATACAAAACAAATGACGATCCTGCATCACGCTACTAACATTTTTCCTGAAAGCTCTCCATAGAAAACTGTATAGATATCGTCGTCTAGTACCCATACAGGGATCGTCAAATCGATTGAAATGACAACCAATGACGGCTAGCACTTCATTGAATTTTGTTCGCATTTTACGAACCCTGCCCATAAGTCCCATAACACAAGTCTGCTGGAGCATCACTTGGGACTATGTCGATTTGTGTGAGTTTGTCTCGATATTTATATATCTCTATTTAATTTAATTACTGGCAACTTCATGTGTGATGTGACCGCAGAGTTGTTCGATCTGTAGATGGCGTTGTCGGTCATCAGTTTCGTCGTGCTACAGCTACATATATAATTATTAGCGCTAATTTTGACGACGTGGTTGGCTCAGTTTGTAGAGGCCTGCCTACTGAGCCCGCGGTCCCGGTTTCGGATCCCGGCCAGGGCAAATATTTGGGTGATGAACTCGAATATTTGATTTTGGGTCATGGTTATTCTCTGTGTATTTTAGTATATATTTATCTATATAACAATGTATATCGTCGTCTAGTACCCATAACACAAGCCTTCTGGAGCTTAATTTGGGACTAGATCGATTTGTGTGAGGTTGTGTAATATTTATTTATTTATTTTATTATATACAGTCGAATTCATTATATATATGTGAGGTCGCCTCTATTATTAATGGCATCAAGGCGTGTTCAGATATTTTTGATCACATTTTTGCTCATAAATTATATGTATTTAAGAACTGTACCTATTTATAGAAATTGAAAGACAAACAATATTTAATATTTTCATCGTTTATATATGTACAAGTTTGAGATATGTATACTTACAACGACGACTGTTTAAATATGGTGATTAATTAAAACTATTAAAAACATCTTAGTTAGTCATATTAATAAGTCATAGGTATAAAAGAGGTAAGTACCTACTACCATCACATCACACGTAATAACAATGTACAAGATTTTTTTTTATATTTCGAAAATAACTTAGCGTTCATTATAAAAATATATTGTAAATACTTAGCTGTTAGTTTCTTTTCGTAAAATATTCTACCTAATATTTTTTTTGTATGTCCATTATACTTCATGGAGAAAGTGTGATAATATATCTGCGTCAATTACATAATAAAGTACTACAGAAGGTTCTCTTTTTATCTTGGCAAAAGCCGCCAGCGAATAATATTTTGTTGGTCGTTAGTGTCAAAAGCTATGTATACGCATACGGCTACGATTAAGGCGCGCCGAATTTGCTTGAAAAACGGTGGAAGGCGGAAGCAGGCACCCTGATGTTCTAGATCTGTCTGCCAAGTCTGAGTAACAAGTACAGTCCGTGGCGATTCGGGTTCAGGTGAAAACTGAAGCGAGACAGGAATAAAACGCGGATCGCATTCTGACAGCTCTGTATCTTCGTAAACTTTCACATTTACAATAATAACTTCGTCCGTAAAGTCCGTGTGGTCTTTTCGTTAGGTAGGAGAGATCATTTAAATGAAACAATATTTTCATAGATAGTTTTATATTTATTTAATTCAATAACTTAAAGGAAATCCATTTGGGGCTTTTTTATTTCCTAGCTTAGCTCTTTAGTATGTACTTAGTTCTAGTTATTAGTTTTACTGATTATTGTTTTTGTTAATATAATATCTATGCATCTTGTATAATACCGTGGTTAGGTGCGAAGTTTCACAAGTTTCTCAACTATCTACGAATACTTCAGACGCAGTCAGAACAACGTAATAACTTTAAATTAAAGTCCCACGGATCGTATTAACAGTCTTGGTTAAAATGTCTTTCAACTCGCTCACCAAACGACCCATCACAATAGCGACCATATTGAATTCATACAGTTTCTTGTCTTTTGCGTAGAACTGAATCAAAGTCGGCTGCGGCGCAAAAGCGGTCGGCTCGACTTCAAGAGACACCTTAGACTTGACTACTGTTCCATCAGGATTGAGTCCATATAAACTTTTGTCAACAACGACAATAGTACCTTCTTCTATACCGTAAGGAGGCGAAATAAGCGTAACTTTGTTCATGTCAGTCGGCAATCCTTCAAATTTCTTAGGAACAGCGTTTGGTTCATCACTCACTACATACATATTCTTTTCTGTGTCATAGTAATACATATTACCCTCAAATCCGAAGGCTAACTGCTGCACGTTATTTACATTCAATTTTACGCTAGTGGTTGCATCAGTGTTAAGCTTGAATACTTCATGATTTACAGTTAAATAGTAAAGATCATTTGTCAAATTGTTATGTGCTATTTGGATAATATCATCGTTAACTGTGCCATGTTTTGCTACAGCATTACTAGCCTCATCGTATTTGTAGATACCATCACTAGCCCCAATATAGATTACGTTTTCATTAGTAGCAACAGCGTCTCTTCCATTATCGTTGAGTTTTGTAGCTTTACCGTTTTTGTATACATATAGTCCTTTATCTGTTTTTTCACCGTTAGTTATATCAGCTTCAGCAAAGAAAACAGTGCGAGGGCTTTCACTTTCTTCACTGCTACTGCTGCTACTAATGCTAACGTCTAATTCGCTTGTTGAAGCGTTGAAGTTGAATTGGTTGAATGGAACGAATATTTTGACGATGTCGTGTTGAGCGGTGTAGATGACGAAGTCTTTCTTGAAGAATTTTTCGTTGATGACTGCGGTGCTGAAGTCGGTGGGTGCAGCACCGCACGCTAAAACGAGGCAGGCGAGTATTGGCAGGATATGCATTTTGTAGCCTGGAATAAAGATAATCGATTAAATACTTATTTTCGTCACGAAACAACATTGACTTGCAGTTATGTTCTTTATTTAAACACTTTCCAAGTAACAAAAAGTTCTATAACCACGCGTTTTGTTACCAAACAGTGATATAGTAGGCCTATTCTCAGTTTGTAAAGTCATTTATTTATGTAACGTGTATCGTGTTAATATTTTGCTCGCGTTACCACTTCCCATAGAAAATTAGTTATTCATAGAATTTAAAAGCTTTATAGATTTTTAGATATACTTACAATTTTAAAATTTGTGACTATGGACAGAAACATGTTCAAAAATGTAAGTAACTCTAGTCACCTATACGGCTGTACCTAATTTTTAATTATAAATGTCCAACTTATAAAAAAAAAAATGCGACTTCAACCAAAATAAGTCGTATTTACAAGAAGAACTAAACGAGTCACCATAAAAACACCGAAATCGCCACATATGTGCCTATAATAAAGATTTCTTAAATTTCTCATCATTATGTTATAGAATATCTTAAATGAAATATCCTCTCGAACAAAACAATTTTTCCCCAAATCGGTGTATAGGGTCTGAGCTAACACACATTAAACAACATACAAATTGATAACCTTATTCTTTGATCCTTATTTTTATTTTTAACCTTATTCGTCCACCATCTTCTACAGTTCTTGGTGACTAATGAATCAGAATCAGAATCATTATTTATTTGCTAGAATACAGTCAAGTGGGGCGGCCCTTAGTGTGGGACTCCACCTGTGGTGACACTTATATTCTTTGGTACAGTGTTTTCTGCCTGCTAGTGGACATGCACATACCTATTATAAAACAATTAAATAATGGACTAAAATTAAATAACACATGGTATTTTTCCTATAATTACGACTCAGCATGCAAAAATAATAATAATAAAATGACAACTTATACTACATTACACTAAATTTAATAAAGATGCGGCATATAGTCACGATATTCTTTCACTGAGTAAAATGAATTTTGTACCAAAAAGTCCAATAAAGATTCTCTAAATTTAGGCATTTCGGATTCTGTGATTAATTTAGGTAACTTATTATAAAATTTTGGTGCCATGCCAAAAAAACTTCGCTCGCTTAGCTGCTTTTGATTGCTGACAATTGATATGATTGATGACATACATAACAATTTCTAATATATATAAACATGGCAGTTAATATTTTTAATTCTATGAAATATGGTTTGCATGAATCAAGCATCGTTAGTCCACAAGCAGAAAGCAAACACTTCTTTTGAGCCTTAATCACCAAATTCCGATCGGTTGAGTTACCCCAGAACATGATACCATAACGCAATGTAACTGTTACATATGCGTGGTAGGCCGTGAGTACCTCAGTCCGACTTACAATTTTATAATTATATATAAAAAGCTGTGAAAGAGCGGGGCTTCCTGTCACAGGCATTAATAATTAAATTTACTACTTACTAGGAAGTCCCCGTCTTATTTGTTTCTCTAATTAGTGAAATAAATAGTTTTTCATTTCATTTTTATCTTCGACACCGCTTGTCTGTCCTCCGCTCCGCTCGACTGACTTAACGATTTTATGTGTATATGTGTGTCTGTCTGTGGCATCGTAGCTTCCAAACAAATGGACCAATTTAAGTGCGTTTTTTAAATCGAAATACTTATCTGCCGAGATGGTTTTAACTATGTTTCGTGGAAATAGGACTAGTAGTTACCAAGATGCTTTAATTGGAACAAGTGACAAGCTCTCAGCGAATATAGAAGCTAATTCCAAATTTTGTATTTATGTTCAGTTTTAGGAGCATTTTCTATATCACTCATTGAATGAGGGTCTCATGACGAACAGCTTCTAGTGTCGGAGGTGTTTTAAATGTTTGATTTAGGTTATTAACCGCGTTGCTAGTGTCTATATTATGTAAGATCAATATCGTCCAGCTCACGAAAATATGATTGTGCGCACATCAGATTTTTTCAAAGTTGCATCTGTTGAACCGAATAGGGTTAAAAATATTATAAAAATGGACGACTTACCCATTCGACGAAACACGAAGTATTACAACTTCTCCGTGATCTTGTTAGGTACATTTATGTGACACTTGCCATTTGAACCTATTATGATAAAGATTAAAGATTTATTATGTCTAAGTATTTACGTAAATATATCTGTATATTTTGTTTTTTGTGGAAGTTGTTTATTTAGCCGCCTGTTGTTTACCTCTGCCGGTTATTTTAATGTATCTCATTTTGTGCTGTATATTCCTTGATCTTGGAGGTGTGCAATAAAGAGTACTTATTTGTATTTGTATTAAATTTTATCTATCCGTTTAAGAGGCCTTATTCCTTTTAAAACATTTTTTTACATATAGGAGCAATATACTGATAATTTCAACCAAATTTTTTAAGTGAATAATACTTTTCCCTGAGTTTTATGTAGCTATTTAATGCTTTCATTGCGTGCAGTCGAAAATAAGTTAAGAAAAAAAACAATTTTATGCGAATTTCGAGAAGTTTTTGAAACAAAAATTATCCATGAAAAATTCAAACTGTAGGTTTTAATTATATACCAATAAATCGCAATAGTATGTAAAGAAACATGTTTGATCATAGAGAAAAATGTCTAAAACAATCTAGCGTTTTTGAACGGATAAGGAGCCTTAACAAGAGGTACACAAGATATTTAAGTGTCTATTCTGTACTAGTTCTTTCCTTCGGTATTTGCGTATGACACTTTCACGGACAGTTCGTCGAGAGACGTTAACTAGGACTATCGAGGTACGGCACCACGTCTGTTGACGGCGACTTTTTTCTTAGCAACAATGCTACTCGGTCTACTGTCGAACATTTCTCATAGTACCTATTAGGTACTATGTTTGCGCATTACGCATACGGCTACGATGAAGGCGCGCCGAATTTGCTTGAACAACGGTGGAAGCCGGAAGCAGGCACCCTGATGTGCTAGATCTGTCTGCCAAGTCTGAGTAACAAGTACAGTCCGTGAGTACTCAGATGGCGATTCGGGTTCGGGTGAAAACTGAGAGGTTATCTGGATCCCGTAAGAGCGAGCAAGACAGGAATAAAACGCGAATCGCATTCTGACAGCTCACTGTATCGTAAACTTTCACATTAACAATAGTAACTTCGTCAGAGATCATTTAAATGAAACAATATTTTCATAGTTTTATATTTATTTTATTTCAGTAACTTAAAGGAAATCCATTTGGGGCTTTTTTATTTCCTAGCTTAGCTCTTTAGTATGAACTTAGTTCTAGTTATTAGTTTTACTGATTATTGTTTTTGTTAATATATCTATGCATCTTGTATAATACCGTGGTTAGGTGCGAAGTTTCACAAGTTTCTCAACTATCTATGAATACCTCAGACACAGTCAGAACAATGTAATAACTTTAAATTAAAGTCCCACGGATGGTATTGACAGTATTGGTTAAAACGTCTTTCAACTCGTTCAACAGACCGCCCATCACAATAGCGACCATATTGAATTCATACAGTTTCTTGTCTTTTGCGTAGAACTGAATCAAAGTCGGCTGCGGCGCAAAAGCGGTTGGCTCGACTTCAAGAGACACCTTAGACTTGACTACTGTTCCATCAGGATTGAGTCGATATAAACTTTTGTTAACAACGACAATAGTACCTTCTTCTATACCGTAAGGAGGCGAAATAAGCGTAACTTTGTTCATGTCAGTCGGCAAACCTTCAAATTTCTTTGGAACAGCGTTTGATTCATCACTCACTACATACATATTCTTTTCTGTGTCATAGTAATACATATTACCCTCAAATCCGAAGGCAAACTGTTGCACGTTAGTTACATTCGATTTTACGCTAGTGGTTGCATCAGCGTTAAGCTTGAATACTTCATGATTTACAGTTAAATAGTAAAGATCATTTGTCAAATTGTTATGTGCCATTTGGATAATATCATCGTTAACCGTGCCATGTTTTGCAACAGTATTCGCAGCCTCATCGTATTTGTAGATACCGTCACTAGCTCCAATATAGATTACGTTTTCATTTGTAGCAACAGCGTCTCTTCCATTATCGTTGAGTTTTGTAGCTTTGCCGTTTTTGTATACATATAGTCCTTTATCTGTTTTTTCACCGTTAGTTATATCAGCTTCAGCGAAGAAAACAGTGCGAGGGCTTTCGCTTTCTTCGCTGCTACTGCTGCTACTAATGCTAACGTCCAATTCGGTTGTTGAAGCGTCAAAGTTGAATTGTTTGAAGGGAACGAATATTTTGACGATGTCGTGTTGCGCGGTGTAGATAACGTGGTCTTTCTTGAAGAGTTTTTCGTTGATGACTATAGAGCTGAAGTCGGTGGGTGCAGCACCACACGCTAAAACGAGGCAGGCGAGTATTGGCAGGATATGCATTTTGTAGCCTGAAATAAAGATAATCGATTAAAAACTTATTTTTGTCTCAAAACATTTACTTGCAGTTAAGTTCTTTATTTAAACACTTTCCAAGTAAAAAAAGTTCTATAACCAAGGCGTTTTGTTACCAAACAGTGATATAGTAGGCCTATACTCAGTTTATTTATGAAATGTGTATCGTGTAAATATTTTGCTTGCGTTACCACTTCCCATAGAAAATTAGTTATTCATAGAATTTTAGAGATAGATTTAGATTTTTTTATATTCTTAGAATTTAGAAATGTACATGACTATGGACAAAGACATTTATGTTCAAAAATGGAAGTAACTAATCTCTTGTACGGCTGTACCTAATTTTTGGTTATAAATGTCAACAGTTATCCAAATCGGTGTATAGGGTCTGAGCTAACACACATTAAACACACAACCAAATAGAGAACCTTCTCTTTTGAAGTCGTCCACCATCTTCCACAGTTCTATGGTGATTTGTAATATTGTATTTTAATTTAATTTTAATTTTAATTTTGTATGTTTAAAATATGGGTACACTGCCTGAAATAAAGACTATTATTATTTGTTTCTCATTTTTTGAGTCTCGGGCTCATACGTCCCGGTCTTTTGGAAGGCTTGCGTGGGGATATGGATCTAACACGTAGAGGCCCCTTGGAGAAATTTGCTGTGGCTGTTGCCCTGCTGGGACCCGTTCCTGATCATATCAATAAGATGATACATCCATGAACCGGTCCCAGCAGGTGATTGAACTATTGCATTAATATGGAAAAGAAACCGGGCTATTAAAATGAAGTTTGGATGGACTATTTATGTGGGCTATTGCAGTAGAAAAATGTCACCCGCCGTAACCATCAATGCGACTGTTACCTCTGGCGGGTGGTGACTCGCCCCTCACTAGGTGGGCCCCGTAATGCCATCGCGCAGACGACCGGAAGCAACACGAGCGTGAGGGCTCAGGGGTGTCGAGAGGTGTGCTGCGCTTGCTCCGAAGTTACTCGCGGCGTGATGCCCTTTAACACTTCCACCCCTGGAGCATATAGCTCTAACGCTCCTCTCTGGACGGCCAATGCAGGCAAGCCAGAGCTGAGAGTCCTACGGGTCCTCTTGGGTTCCCACTCCGGCCGATGAAGGCACACCGGAGACGCGGACCCTGACCTACTCTCTGGAGATCTCGGGTCCGTGGAGTCGTCACTCCCCAACAGCTCGCCACAAGCTGCCCTGCGGCTATTATTATTATTATTATATTATTATTATTAAGAACTGTGCGAGAGGAGGGCTTCCTGTCACAGGTATTAATTACACTTACTGACTGGGAAGTGCTGGCCTTATACCATTTATTTGTGTATCTAATTAGTGAAATAAAAACATTTTCGCTTCATTTTCATCTCCAACACCGCTTGTCTGTCCTCCGCTCCGCTCGACTAACCCAACGATTTTATCTTTTGACCCCCGACGAAAAAGAGGGGTGTTATAAGTTTAACATGTGTAGGTATCTGTGTATTTGTGTATCTGTCTGTCGCATCGTAGCGCCCAAGCGGATGGACGAATTTGAGTGCGGTTTTTTTAATCGAAAGACATCTGTCTAGATGGTGCTTAGCTATTTTTGGTGAAAATAGGACCAGCAGTTTCTAAGATGTTCCGCTTTAATTGGAACAAATGACAACCTCAGCCAATATTGAAGCTAATAATTCCAAATTTTGTATTTATGTTCAGTTTTAGTGTCATTTTCTATATCACTCATTGAATGAGGTTCTCATGATGATCAGCTTCTAGTGTCGGGGGTGGTTTAAATGTTTAATTTAGGTTATTAACCACGTTGCTAGTGTCTATGTGAAAGAGCAATATCGTCCGGATTACGAAAAAAGGATTGTGCGCACATCAGATTGTTTCACAGTAGCATCGGTTGAAGGGTTAAAATTTTTAATAAAAATGGACGACTTACCCGCTCGATGAAACACGAAGTAATAAAACTTTTCCGTGATCTTGTTAGGTATATGTGACACTTGGCATTTGAACCCATTATCATAAAGATTAAATTTTATCTATCCGTTTAAGAGGCCTTATTCAATTTGTTTTTCATATTATGACAAATATATTGATAATTCCAACCAACTTTTTGAAGTGAATAATACTTTTCCCTGAGTTCTATGTAGTAATGTAGCTATTTAATGCTTTCATTGCGTGCAGTCAAAAATAAGTTAAAAAAAATAACAATTTTATGCGTGAATTTTGTCAATTTCGAGTAGTTTTTGAAACAAAAATTATCAATGAAAAATTCAAACTGTTGGTTTCAAATTTCGGTGAAGATACAAAAAAAATACATACATTGAAACATAGAACCCCCTCCTTTTATGGATGTCGGTTAAAAGGCAAATGCCTTGAGCCGGTTTTGGCTAGAACAATTTTGTACGAGTTTCGTTAAAGAAATGTTTGAAGCATAAAATAAAAAGCATGTAATATTAAAAATACCCGCGACACAAGCTGGTCATCATGAGACCCTCATTAAATCTGTGATATAGAAAATGCTACTAAAATTGAAAATAACTACAAAATTTGGAATTCTTAGCTTCAATATTAGCTGAGATCTTGTCACTTGGTCCAATTAAATCTTGGAAACTACTGGTTCTATTTCCTCCACACATAGCTCAGAACCATCTCGACGGTCAATAATCTCTCAATTATCTTTCGATAACAAAAAAACACTCAAATTGGTCCATCCTTTTGGGAGCCACAGACAGACACATAGATATACACATGTTAAACTTATAACACCCCTCTTTTTCGTCGGAGTTTTAAAATACTTACTCTTCGCTTCTTCCATGTCGTATATCTGATCTCCATCGTAATTTCCATCAGAGATATCCGTAGTTTTATCACTAAGGAAAACCGGAATAGTTCACCCAATCCAAAGTAGTGTAGTAACATGTCCACTATTCAGTATTATTTGAAGTAACGTATGTTAAGTGACTCGCGACTATCTCGCGCGAGAAATGTTATCTATCTCTTTCTTCGCTGTACTGTGAGAGAGTGCCGGGCGATGCTATGTCGCGCGGCAAGAGTCGCGAGCGAAGTGGTACTCGACGGGTTGATCGTTGAGTTATGACAAGACAATCATCCCTTTGTATCGTAGATAGATTAGATGTGAGTGCTATTTACCGCAATATTTGTAATCTAATTAAGAATATCTCGTTATTAATGATAACATTAGGGCCTAATGACTAGGCTGGTAAGTAAGTACAGTGTGTATTCTTGATGTAGCCACAAACTGTACCCAGACGTAGATTTTAGAGCTTTGAACTGATATTTAAACAAATTGTTACTTTAGTGTAACTGCCAGAGCGTAATTAATTTTTGTATTTTTTTCGAGCAGCAATGTATAGCGTACACTTATTTGACACATTGACTTTTATTGACAGTAGATGAGAGATGACTAATAGTGCCAATTAAAACGAGTTACATTGCGTGCTGAATTATTTTATAAGAGAAAAAAATGACGACAATATATTTATTATGGCATATGCTAAGAACTTGTAAAGTTTGAGGTTGTATCAAAAATACTCGCTGTATCTCTTTTATCATGTCATATCAACAAGACAATTAAAGTTGCTCTTAGCTAACCTGTGTCTTAAAGCTTAGAAGAAAACACTATAATATTAATTTATCTTTGATGTTATACGAAGTTATCTTTTGACGACACAGCTGCTGTCGAGTTCATAAATGTATGAACAATTTGATCAAAAATATGTGAACACGCTTCTATTGCTAACGGCATAGAGGCGTGTTCAGATATTTTTGTTCATTTTGCTCATAAATTTAAGAACTTGAGTGTACCTACTTATAGAAATGGAAAGACAATAAATATTTAATATTTTATTCGTTTATATATGTACAAGTTTGAGATATGTATCTTACAACGACGATAGCTTAAATATGGCGATTCATTAAAACTATAAAAAACATTTTAAAGTTTGTCATATTATACTCGTCGGTATACAAAGTAGTAATTCTTAGAAAATCTTTAAATGCAGAATTACTAACTTTTAAAAATAACATAAAGTCTTCTTTCAGCAAAATATCCTACCTACGATATTTAAGGTACTTTCCCTTGATGTCCCATATAGTCTTGGGACACCCGGTATAAGAGGTAAGTACCCTACCACCATCGCATGTAATAACAATATACTATTTTTTTTAATATATATTTCGGAAACACCTCAGCGTTCATTATAAAAATATATTGTAAATATTATACTAGTATTTTTTGTATGTCCATTACTTTATAGATAAAGTGTGATTTATCTGTGTCACAGAATAAAACACTACAGAAGGTTCCCTCCTTCTCTTATTTTGTTGGTCGTTAGTGTAAAATGCTATTGTATGTCCTCCCTTTCTAATTAATATAAGAAAACAGGGACGACACTACAGTATTGCCACTTTTTATTTCTACTCTTTTTGTTCGGACTGTAATGGCATGGCGCCGCAGCGTTCGTATCCAAAATAAGAGGATCCTGTATCGCACTATTAACACTACACTATTACACCTGTACACCTGTAAACTATTACACCTGTACACCTGTAGCCTCTGGACGAGGTGTACACGCAGCGCGCTATGAATGCCATGCGTGTACAATACAACGACGCGTTCAGGGTACTGTTGCGGCTGCCGCGATATTGCAGCGCGTCCGGTATGTTCGCGGACGCGCATGTGGATTGTTTCCACGCGACGCTGCGCAAGCGCTGCGCCGCGACGCTCCGCAGAGTGCGCGGCAGCCGCCACAGCCTCCTGACAGTTGTGGCGGAGAGATGGGACAGTGCTTCAATCAGGTACTGGACCTCTCAACATCTTAGTTTAGGCAGTAACATAGTTATTTAAGTTTTCTATGTGATACTAACAACATATGGATAATTTTAGTCCGAAATAAACGCTTTTTATTTTATTTTATTATTATTATTAAGATTTCTCTTGAAATTATGACCCCTTTTCGTAGAAAGCTGATTTTCAATACAAATTTAGAGATTAGTAAAAAAAAATAGGACTCAAAATATCCGTTAACCGTACTAAATGTATTCTGAAAATAATATAGGTGTCAATTCTTGCTCCGTGGTTTTCTTGGCTTCATCATTACAGCTGAGATCGACTCTTGGGCTCTCCAGAAGTGAATCCAGGTAGACTGAATAATACATCGTTACTTGATCTGAAAAAATAAACGTTTGCTCTCAAAAGAACATATAAATATATAGTGAATATTTTTACGTCGTTTTTTGTCGGAATAGTTCGTTATAAAATAATATCTCTGCGTAATAATTTTATATAACTTTATATTACTTCGTAAAAATTTCCCGCCAAAACTTTGAGTAATATTTCATTATATTATTATTATTTAAGATTTTCACTCTTGTCGGTGCAGTTCTCTCCAGTCCGTTCTACTTAACGCCAGATATTTGACTTCCCGATACGACCCGACGGCTGCCTATATTTAATATTTCATTAGCCAGACTATAATACCCGTTTAGTCCCATTGTTTGTTAGAACAAAGTGAAGTGAATTCGGTCTCAAAAAAGGGCCCGGGGTATTCAGGGCAAGTTGATATAAATGCAGGGTGAGGAAAAGGAATTGTGGTAAAGCCTTGCTAGAGGATAGGAAGCCTCACCAAGCACGGTATTATAGAAAGAGTATGAGCGGGAGCGGGGTCGGTTTATAGTCATAATTGTCATAATATAACGAGATGGAAACGCGAGCGCGAAATTTTTGGAAGGGACGGTTCAGTCAGATGAAAAAGTGAGCGTAGCATGCATGAAATTTTTGGAGGGATGGTTCATAATACAGTCAGATGAGAACGTGAGCTTAGCAAGCGTGAAATTTTGGAGGGATGGTTCATAATACAGTCAGATGAGAACGTGAGCGTAGCAAGCGTGAAATTTTGGAGGGATGGTTCATAATACAGTCAGATGAGAACGTGAGCTTAGCAAGCGTGAAATATTTGGAGGGATGGTTCATAATACAGTCAGATGAGAACGTGAGCGTAGCAAGCGTGAAATTTTTGGAGGGATGGTTCATAATACAGTCAGATGAGAACGTGAGCTTAGCAAGCGTGAAATTTTTGGAGGGATGGTTCATAATACAGTCAGATGAGAACGTGAGCGTAGCAAGCGTGAAATTTTGGAGGGATGGTTCATAATACAGTCAGATGAGAACGTGAGCGTAGCAAGCGTGACATTTTGGAGGGATGGTTCATAATACAGTCAGATGAGAACGTGAGCGTAGCAAGCGTGAACTTTTTGGAGGGATGACCGATCAGATAAGTCAAGCGACAGGGCATATTTTTGGGGCAGCTGCGGCTGTGGCGACGTGATGAAAAATGATTCCTACTTTATCCTTAGTTTATAATTTATAAACTAACTAGTGATAATTGTAAACTGATCTAGTAGTGAAATTACCTATATACATAGAAAATTTCACTAGATAAATTAAAAACTTACGGTGTTCATAATGTGACGGTAACACGGTAGCCTATCGGATGAACTGATTTTAATTCCTTTTGAGATTTGAAGCCAATAAATGAACATATTCTCGAAATAATATGCTAAAACTATATAATGCAAATAAGGATATATAAAAAAAATAACTAGGAAAACTGAAAGTCAATTAACTTACCCATTACAGTGTTTCCAAAAACTCAACAAATGTTAAGAGTAGGTATATATCATTTTTTGTTTTTATTTATTAATTAGTAAGCATTTTTCAAATTCATAATGCTACATATTCATAGTTCTTTTTTTATGTGCAATGTCATATTAATTTTTATTTCAACTTTAAATTGTTGTATTAAAAATATAGTATATTTTGTATATTTTTTCGTTTTTTTTAAGCCAAGTACATCTACAGGAAATAGGGTCAATAAAAACATCACTTTAACTTAAAATAAAACCTTTATTGTTTAAATGAAAATACTTTTTAAATTACATTCGTTATGTATAATTTAAAACATCAAAAATTATTAGATTCATAATTTAATTTTAAGGCAACGTCCTTGGCATAAATATACCATTTAAAATCAAACATCAAAAATATGTTTATTTTCAAAAATGTCAAGAATCAGCCATGATTTCCTTGAGATTTTTGTTTTGTAACAAAAAAATATAAATAGATTGGTCCTCCTATTCCCAAATAACAATATAAATCGAAAATAATGTAAAAATGTCTAAAATTTTAAATACTTATGAGAAACGTGATAATTGGGCAATATTATATTATCAAATTTCCCACAAAACTTATATATTTTTATTTTACTTTATTGTCATGTAAGTTCTTGCTCAAATTAAAAAATAATAAAATTATTCTAATTACAAAATTATGTTTATAACAAATATAAATATTCAGAAGCCAAGCAAATTAATGTACCTAAAACTAAGGCAGTAACAGAAATCTGTTAGCAAAATGGAACTTAAATACTGGAATGATAACATTTATTGAAGAAATAAGTAAGAACATTATTGAATAACGGAAATGACTTAAATTAACAAATCTAGTTCACTTTTGGTTCTATGTTCATAATTCATATGGACACTTGCCAAACTGCCAGTTCTATTAAAAAATAACAAACGCTTTTCTAAAAAGCTGCCAATAAAAATAACAAACAAAATGTTAGCACAATCTTTGAGCTTACGTTTCAATGTATGTAAAAATATACCTGCATGCGTGTCTAAGGTTTTTCTCTGAAATTTTGCAAAACGACAAAGCAAAAACCCGTTAAAATGACTTGGCACAGTCTTCCATGTAATCTGGGACTCCGGTCTTATTCTTATATTTATTGTTAGGTCGACAGTTTCAATACCTTTTATAAAGTTGAATACTGGATCCCTTTGTTAGCCAAAATTATTGAATGTTATGTCATAATTTTGATGCTCGGCCGATAATAATTTAATCTTGACAGACTTTATAACCTAAATCGTTCGTTTTTGATTCGCCACTTGGTTTTGCGGATAGTATACATTTTGAGGAGCGTTGTTGCTCCTTTATATCGATATTGATGCCTGTCAACTGTCAGAATACTCTATAGAATTATCATGGTATAAGAAAATAAGGTATGGCACTCCGGTATGTGAGCCTTTCTACGTCACTGATTAGTTGCCGCTATATATGGTAACAACATAATTATAAAGAAAAAATCTTTTGCTTTTTACAAAAAATAATAATTATGCATAATATGCATTACGAGTGTCATGTTATTTGACTAAGTCTTATTTTGTCGTAATAATTGATTTAAAACACTCACGATTTTATGAGATTCATACAGGCAACAAGGGAATCGGGGAGTATTATGATACACCACTGGCAACACAGAAACGGATTGACAGAACCAACCAACCAATCATAGCGTGATGATGACAACAGTCTCGCCCTGTCATTCTGGAGTGCCATCCATACCTTATTTACTTACACCATGAGAGTTATCAAATGGACTTTGAAGATGGAAATTGGGGCAGCTCAAGTTGTGGGGCAGTTCTCACTTGGAGTGGACGAGGTTCAGGAACTCCTCTCTGGTCTTGGGGTCGTCGCGGAACACTCCCAGCATTGTGGACGTGACCGTCTTACTGTTGATCTTCTGGACCCCACGCATCACCATGCACATGTGACTGTGGAAGAATGTTTCACTTAGGTTTATCATCGTTAGCGTTCTTGTTAAAAAGTGGCCTATTCTGCCGTGATTTTTTTTAAAGGCGGCCTTCTGCGTACAATTTCTATGTAGAAGACTGCCTTTTAGTGAATGACGGTAGATGTGTTCATTCAGGGTGTCAGCTTTCATACCAAATTTTATCGAAATTGGTTTAGTTGTTTGAGCGTGGGTATGGCAATTGTAACACTGTTCTTTTTGTAGTTTGCGACTGTCATTATTCCACAAGGTGACGCCATTTGAGTGCTGACTTTTAGACGACTGCTTTCATTAATAATAATAAACAATTAAAAATACTAGATTTGGGTTCTGTGATAATTAAGTAAAGAATAGTAGTTTATGTAACTGTACATAATGAAGGGTATTAAACACGAGTGTGGGCTTATGAAACGAGCCGAAGGCAAGTTTTATAATAACATCACACGAGTGTTTTAAAGCCTAATTATGTACAGTTACATACACTACTTTATCTAGCCACATATCACAAGCCCCCATGATGCATTCAGGAGCCGCACATTATGACAAATATTACCCGGTAATGGCGGTAATGAAGTTTTCTGGCAGCTGTCATAGTTTTTTTTTTATTCAGAGACAAACTAGAGGCGGCCCCAACTATCATATCGTTCGATATCTTACTTACGTGCGACATTTGTCAAATTTGATTGCAAATTGACAATTCATTTCGTCATCTCGACTGATATTAGAATAGAGGTCAAATCAAATTTCGTTGTTTTTCAGAGATGTTCGAAATTTTAATAAATAATATTATCGATATCGATGTTATTATTTAGCTATAATAACATTTTTACAGATAAGAAATTTGTTATAACAAAACAGTCTATTTTTATGGTGGTCATAATGTGCGGTTCTTGAACGCATCATGGAGGGTTTATGATATTTGGATAGATAAATTAGTTTGAAGTTAAATGTTGCCAATTGTTAATTACGCATTATTGCATTATACTATTAAAATATAGAACTGCCGGCTCATGTGTTTCCTCCTTCTTATAACTTGGGAGCCTTCAAACGAAGCGCGAAGAAGCATCTCTCGGGCTAGCATGGCCATTGCCATTGCGACTTGGGGTCCCTTTTTTACTTATCCATCAGGCGAAGTGGAGTCATTATGTTGTGCCGTTATAAAAAAATACCATTTGGCGAAACAAAAAAAATAAAAAAACAAATAGGTAACTTACACTCCTTCAATGACAACGGCCACTCCCGCCGGCCGGACGGCCTGCGTCACCGCTATGGCGATCTGTTTGGTGAGCCGTTCCTGCACCTGCAGTCTGCGGGAGTAGATCTCCACGATTCTGGAATTTAAAGGGGTATTGTTAGTGTTTTGTTTTCTTTTGGAATGTTGACTGAGATGGACTCAGGAAGGAGGATTTGTCTGTTGCGCACTATACACCGCATGTTATAGGTACTTTATACTACCACGCAGAGATTGGATACCGGTATTTGGCTTCATACAAAATATCGGCATTGAATTTCGGTTTTTGCTTTTTATTACTCATAAAATAACAGCGCCATCTCTCGCTTGCTCGTTCACTACTGTAAAGTGGTGCGATAAAATGTAAATATTAACGTATTCACATAGAGGTCGCTAAGGTGTAAAGCCTTTCAAATAAACAATGCAAAGATCTATACACAAACCATAAGGAAAAATTCGATAGGTTGCTTGGGAGTTCGGGTGGCGCATTGGTTAACGCGCTGGACCGGCAATCCAGAGGTACCGGGTTCGATTCCCGGTCTCTTCCACCAGTTAACTCATTTCAATTTTTCTTTAACCTTTTAACCGGCTGTGGCCGTCAACAAAAAATCGTGCCCCTGACGCCACGTCGGCCACAGCCGTCAAAATTTCAATGATCAAAAACTTTGTAATTCTAACCGCTTCAAGTATTTTTCAATCCCTGTTGATTTTGGGGCACATCTTTTTTTTTACTCTGGCGTCAGTGGCACGGTAAATTGCTAGACCGCTTGGCGGTCAATAGGTTAAGCTTTGATCTTTGTATCAATGTTTTAATACCAAATATCCTATACATTACCTTGCCAGCTTGCTGAGCCCCAGAATCTTGCCCTGCGGCAGATACCCGATGGACACCTTCCCGTAGAACGGCACCAGATGGTGCTCGCACATGGAGAACATTTCAATGTCCTTCACGACTACCATCTCGTCGGTGTCCTCATCGAAGATGGCATTGTTTAGGACCTCTGGAAGAGTAAGTATTATTTTAGTGATATTTTGAATTTCCAAATTATTTAATCAAAAACAAAGATATAATAACATTAAAATAGGAACTATTAGTAGGTATAGTACATTAAAAAAGATCAGGACCCCGTGGTAGGGTACCCAAAACGAAGAGTATCAAATCGAATTTCTGTTCTGGGGGCCTATGATGATAGCGTTTATCACGTGATAAATAAGTGACGAAGCATCTGTCACTCACACTCACGTGTCGTCAAAACGTGACAGATGCTGCGTCACCGTCTCTCGCGATAAAAGCAATCATCAAAGGCCCCCAGTATTCTTCGTTATTTTTTTAGACCCAAACATCACACTAATATGATAAAGGCAAAAGTTTGTGAGTGTCTTCACTCTCAAACGGCTGGATCAATTTTGATAAAATTCAGCATGGAGGTAGCTGACACCCTGGATAAACACAAAGGCCATGTTATCCTGAATGCGCGTAACATCGCGGCGCCCAGCTAGTTAAGTAAACATTCGAGGAAATGTGAAGGCAGCGTTGTCTCACAAACCATCACATGGTGAATAAGTACCTACGTGATAGTCACAACACACAAGAAATAATAATATTTAGTCCTTCTGTATGATTTCCTGCGCTGTGACCAATTTACTTGTCACCTGCTCTCTTCTAGAATGCGGAGCTTTTGAAATGATTTCTTTTATCAAAAATCTAAAAATTTATGAATACAAAGATCAAAGCTTAAAGAAAAATTGAAAAAGGAGCTACCTGGTGGAAGGGACCGGGAATCGAACCCGGTACCTCTGGATTACCGGTCCAGCGCGTTAGCCACTTCGCTACCCTCGCTCCACGTAGACCTGACGAATTTTTCCTTATGCTTTGCGTGACGATCTTTGCATTGTTTATTTGAAAGGTTTTTACACCTTAGCGACCTCTATGTGAATACGTTAATATTCACATCTTACCGCACCACTTTACAGTGGTGAACGAGCAAGCGAGAGAGGGCGCTGATAGTTTTATAAATTTAGCTCCTTTTTCAATTTTTCTTTAAGCTTTGATCTTTGTATTCATAAGTTTAAATAAAAATTGTGGTGTACCCACATTAAAACAAAATGAGACATTACATGTTTCATAAATTTATAAAACTAACAGCGCCCTCTCTCGCTTGCTCGTTCACCACTGTAAAGTGGTGCGGTAAGATGTGAATATTAACGTATTCACATAGAGGTCGCTAAGGTGTAAAAACCTTTCAAATAAACAATGCAAAGATCGTCACGCAAAGCATAAGGAAAAATTCGTCAGGTCTACGTGGAGCGAGGGTAGCGAAGTGGCTAACGCGCTGGACCGGTAATCCAGAGGTACCGGGTTCGATTCCCGGTCCCTTCCACCAGGTAGCTCCTTTTTCAATTTTTCTTTAAGCTTTGATCTTTGTATTCATAAGTTTAAATAAAAATTGTGGTGTACCCACATTAAAACAAAATGAGACATTACATGTTTCATAAATTTATAAAACTAACAGCGCCCTCTCTCGCTTGCTCGTTCACCACTGTAAAGTGGTGCGGTAAGATGTGAATATTAACGTATTCACATAGAGGTCGCTAAGGTGTAAAAACCTTTCAAATAAACAATGCAAAGATCGTCACGCAAAGCATAAGGAAAAATTCGTCAGGTCTACTTGGAGCGAGGGTAGCGAAGTGGCCAACGCGCTGGACCGGTAATCCAGAGGTACCGGGTTCGATTCCCGGTCCCTTCCACCAGGTAGCTCCTTTTTCAATTTTTGCTTTGATCTTTGTATTCATAAGTTTAAATAAAAATTGTGGTGTACCCACATTAAAACAAAATGAGACATTACATGTTTCATAAATTTATAAAAAATCTAAAAAGTTTTTTTAAGACAAAAACATGTTGACAATTTTAGCAGAGACGAAATATCGACGATTGAAATAGAGAAGGTTAGAGACTGATGTATTGAGACATGTTTTCTTAAGTCTAATACCAGATCTTTTTTGATTGAATAATGTTATGCAACAGCTCCAAACCTTCAAGACTCTGGTCGTATCCCTTAGTGAAGAACAGCATGGCTTTGGCGGCGCGCTCGGGCGTCTTCAGAAGGCCCTGTCTGTCTGGGTCTTCGCCTAAACCTGAAACGGAATGAATATTTGTTAATCAAAGTTTACTCGCTTTGGCTGAGGTCAATGATGAGTATATTTTGCATCCTGCTAAAGATAGAGGACTAGCTATTTAAACGCCAATGCCAACAAAATATTCATGAGTTCATGACACAGGAACAAGTGTGATGTGACACAAATATTTACTTTTGCCGGGATTCGAACCCAAGGCCGCTGCGGTTCCTACTTGTATACGATCTTTTTATCTTTTCAAAATCTCTCGAGAAAAAAGGATGTTGGCAACACAAAATTTAACGGAATGCATGGAGGGATCTATATGTAATGAATAGTCTTAAAATGTTTCCTCAGTTTGAGACAAACATCGACCCTTTTTCTTGCTTGACCGAGTATAAGAGTGATTGATGTGAAAATTGGTTGTTCAGCCCGAAATTTAATGTCCCATGCATAAATGTGCGTAACTAGTAGTTTTACGTCACCTGTACTAGTATGGTGCCTGCTCATGTTACTATGCATAAATAAATATAAGAGAACTAATGAAAAATAATGACAGGGTCGGATTAAGCCATGCAGAGGTTCTCTGTTATTGCGAGCATGTAGATCTAACCTTAACACGTTCACAGGACCATTTTGAAAATTGCATGGTGAGGCACAGATAAGACTCATACAAAAAAGTTCTACGGTTGTATACTCGTAGACGAAGTGTCATATCTAGTTGGTGTTAAATATTGTGCCACATTTGTGATAGATAAATATATCAGACGTTTCATACATGTCAAAACTCAGCACTAGCATCACGTCCATAGACGTAACTTTCACAGCCGTGATGTGCATAAAATCGAGGTTACCCAGAAGCAGCTGCTGTGGCACTAGAAAGCTCTGTGATGTTCCAAAAACGGCACAAGCCATTTGTTTTCTTATAAAAACTATGAGGACTGCTCAGCTGTAGACAGATGTTACGAGCGTTCTAATTTACGTCTCTCGACGTCACCGAGTGTAAGTTTCAAGTAAAAGTTTAGGCCCCTTGGAAGTTGTCTATATTGCCTTATGGATATACGGGCCTGGGTAAAGGGGACTTTCGGATTGGAATCGATGGTCGCAAATTGCCAGGGTTCCCAGTCACCATGTTTCCCAGTAAGTAAAGGGGCCAGTTGAAGAAGACTTACCTGTGAGCAGAAGTCTGTAAGAGCTGGCCATGTCAGGAAGCAGCGCCTCCCGTGTGGGTGGTCTGTGGTCCAGCTCCAGGTCGTGGTGGAATGTGCAGTTCTCATGGCCTGAGGACAAAGAAATGAACATTAGGATCATCTTACACAATATTAGACCAAGACGAATGTTCCTGGAACAAATTGAGGACGTTCTAAAAGAGCGTTCCGTGTTTGTGTGAATTTGTACTTTTATTTACTCAATTTGTCGCTAGATGGCACTTTTTAATGGAAGTCAAGTGCATGGCGGTATCGTTTGGCGAACGTTAAATGTACTAAAGATTCGAAATTTCTAGGCAATATCACTTGTAGCAACCAAAGAGTGTTTTATTTCACTGGGTTCAGAGGGGTCCTGGTCGTGGCTCAAACAGTCCAGTTAAGTTTCAAGTTTTCTTCTATAACCCGTGCCATCCCCTAAATGATGGCCCATAGACCACACTCGTGGTCTTACGACTGCTCCCGAAGGTCATCTGATAGTGCTCACCAGACCTCCGGTATGCCATTATGGCAATCCGTCACGAAGCTGTGAAATACGCACCTCCACCAAGCCTTGGTGCAGCTCAGTGGTGGTTAAATAATGAACGGGCCTTAATATATTTCATATTTTCAGCTCCTTCATAGTTCATTGCTTATTCCCGAATGCCCGGCTCTTTTGGTGAGTGACAGAGATGGCCATAATTCGAATATTCAAATATATTCTGATATAAAATCTTATCTGTCGGCTCCGATGTCACCGACCAATAAGTTCCTTACAGTACTGTTGACTGACTTCTTCTGTAAGTATTGTTATAATTGTCCTTGTTGGGATTGGAACCCAGGACCGCTAGGTTCGTAGGCAGCTGCACAGTCAAGGAACGTAGTCTGAGTTTCGCTTTTGGCAAAAATCTGCCCAGTCGTGCGAAAAAGACACATACTATATTTATTCGAAGCCAAACAGGACTTTCGTTTCTACTTCAACTTGTAATATTTATTAACACATTTCTGAGGAAAATGTCTTATCAATTACTTTGCTAACACAATTTTCTATTTTACGGTATCGTGACGTCGAAAACTACGTCATGCGACGACGACGTAACGTGTACGTGGCGACAACATGCCGTATTACTTTTCTAATAATGAAGTGAGGAAAATAAGAACTGCTGCCAGCTTTTTCGGGTTCTTGCCGTGGCGTGGTTGTTAAGGCCTATATCAGCAATTTTTTTTTTGTAATCGAGTGTAATTTAGGTACTTTCTTGATTTAGATTTTAGAGTTTATCTGTTAATTTAGTTCTCTTTATACTTTACCGTCATAATTGTCATGCGTTAAGAATGTTACAAATAAAAATAATTACTTCTCTATTCATGGCTTTCTCGTAATATCATGACGAATAAATTCGTGCCATTATTACACTAATTTAATTATTTAAATTGCTTGCTTTACGGTATTATGTGGTTTTCCTCATTTATTATAGACTATTATTAGGTGACGAAGAATGACAATAGGTATTATTATGATGAAAACCTGTAGTACTATTATGTTATACACAATACAATGTTTACATGCACCTTACATATAAGTAAAACATAAAATGAAAGAAATGCGCAGGGCTAAAATAGGTTTACAAAACACAATAAACGAATTTTCTTACTAATTCTAATTTTAAAATATGGCTTCCATCAAAGTTAATGATGATTTCGCCAATTTCGAGTTTGCTCGTAGAGCATGCCGTTGTTCGGTGAGGTTTTGCTTTTTGTAAAGTGATAGCGATTTACAAAAAACCACGCGGACTATCGGGCCTTGACCCAGGAAGGGCTATGAACGCTTCAAGTTGAATTCTTCATTAGCTATTCACTCATACGTTAGATCACTGCACAATACGCTATCAATACTACACATTGAATAACAAAAATGAATAAATAACGAACAACAAAACTTAAACGCATGCGGCCATCTTAAGTCACGAACCGGAAGTCCAACGAATTTTCTTAAAAAAAAATACAAATCATTGGGTGTCATAAACAGAAATGACTTTACAAATGCAGGGTATTTGAAAAAAAAACAGTGTGCATCACATATCTTTGTCACTGGATTAAAATCATTATAAATATATCTAAGTAAGTAGGTAGCTCCGATTTTAAAAGTCACAAAAAAATTATGTCAAAAAATATACCTTCTGCAGTCATGTTAACTTTAACTCACAAGTGAAGTGCACAAGTAACTAAGACAAAAACTTAAGTGACCTAAATATATGCATAAACTAACGGTATGGAATACCTTAAGTATTATGCAATATGAACAGCATATTACATGTCGCTGAGCAAGGTTGAGTCGACATTTTTTCACTGCCTCCGTGGCCAATAGGTATTATTTTACAACCAATTTAAAATATTTAGGATATCAAGTTCCTTTAGCCCCTGGAACAGGTCTCGTCTTAAATTTTTAATGGCGTCTGTTTTTTGTTAAGTGGGATTAAAAGGGTCATTGTCAGATTTAGATGCGCGTCTTTCCGGTGGACATTTGCGAAATTAAGGATTCCAGGGCCTAATTTTCTGATTAAATGCCTGTGAGAATAAAGAACGTTCCCTCTTCTATAATTCTATGTAATAGCAACATAACCTAGATGACAAGCTCTTAACTTTTGACCACCGAAGGGACAAATTTTGTTTTTTGAACTGACAATGACCCAAAGAACCTTTAGAAAAGGCACACGCGTTAGTAAACTCCAAATTTCCTGCATGTTAACCAAAATCATCTTTAAAATTGGCAGCGTGATGTCCAAACCAGTGACTTTAGATTACTTCATTTATGAGAAAATAGAGGTTATTGGCAAAAAGAAATAAATTGAAGTTAGAATTTTTTTTACTTAATGAGACAAGTAATAACCTAAATAAAAAATTAAAACACCTTCGACACATGTAGCTGGTCATAAGACCTAGTTTTAATGTGTGATATAGAATATGCTACTCAAACTGAACATTAGACAAAACATGGAATACCTAGCTTCAATATAGGTTGAGAGCCAGTCGCTTGTTCCACTAAAAGCTGAATATCTTGGAGACGAGAGCTTCGATTTTCATCAATCAAGGCTAAGAACCATCTCGACAAACTAGGCTTTCGATTAAACAAAACCGCGTTCAAATCGGTTCACCCGTATGGGCGCTACGACGCCACAGACAAACACGCAGATACACATGTTAAACTTATTATAACACTCTCGTTTATAATTCAATAACACTCTCGTTTATAATTCAATAACACTCTCGTTTATAATTCAATAATATTAGCTGAAAATTTGGCAAATTTAATTTTGCCAAATTTTCCATACATTTCAATCTAATTTTCTTGTACTATTACGTCGGGGGTTAAAAACGACTGGTCCGTATAAAAAAATACTCTATTTCATAGAAATAAGAAAGACAGTAAATCGTTCGACATACAATTGTATGTATTACTTAGTACGATTAAAACAAAACAAACTTGATGGTAATGGGTCATTGTCAGTTCAAAAAACAAAATTCGTCCCTTCGGTGGTCAAAAGTTAAGAGCTTGTATGAATCTATGTTATGTTGCTATTAGGTACATCGGATTATAGAAGAGGGAATGTTCTTTGTTCTCACAGGTATTGAATCAGAAAATTAGGCCCTGGAATCTTTAATTGCGCAAATGTCCACCGGAAAGACGCGCACATCAATCTGACAATGACCCTAATAACAAAAAAATTACATATTAAAAACCCCCGACATGACAACCTATAAAAAGAAAAAAACCCTAAAACCCGTATTTTTGTTAAAGGACAAGCTTACGTTGTCTTAAATCGCGTTAAAACCTTGCAGCTTTAGCAGAATTGCAAAGACTTAGAAACTGCATTGCTCAGTAGGTACTGTAACATAAATCATAATATGGGTTTTATAATATGAGATTTTTTGGTACTCAGTTTTTTTAACGACTGTACTTTCTTACACAAACGTTAATTGCTGATCAATCAGACGAGCCCAAACACTATGGGGTTATCTTCTGCTGTTTAGGAGTTTCAACGATCATATTCAGCTCCAAGATATCAAATTATTGTACATGTCAGTATTAAATTGTTGGTTACAAACTAAGATGCTGGTTATCATGAGACCCTCAGTTAGTGAGTGATATAGCTAAGAACTATCTCGACGGAAAAGTCTTTCGATTAAAAACCGCACTCAAACTGGTCTATCCGTTTGGGAGCTACGATGCCACTGACAGATACACATGTTAAATTTATAACACCCCTCTTTTTTTGTCGGGGGTTAAAAATCGGTAAAACAAATTTTGATTGCGTTGAGAACATTTATCATTTATCAACATAAACCCATCCACATTTTTAAAACTCAAATTCACGATGCCTTAATGACAAAAAAATATTTAAAAAAGCAAAAAATATTCATTAAATACAAACCAGGTGTAGTGGACGTCCTCGGTGTCATCGGAGTCCCTGGAACTTCCAGCTCACTCTCTGCATCGGTCATATGAAAATTCTTCAAAGCATCTGGTATTATCTTGTTTTTGAAAACGACACTTTTCGCAATCTCCCCATTCTCTTTGTCTTCTGAGATAGAGTTTCTGATAGAACGTGAACTAACGCGCCTGATCAGGGAAGATGGCGGGACCATCGGCTGTTCTGAATCCTTGCCGTTCATAGTGGCCATTTCATTAACCTAAAAAGTTTTTATAATGATATTTTTTGTTTTAATGATAATAATATACTTTACTTTTTGCGGATTGCTAAACAATATATTGCCATAAAAATATAATCTATTGAATTAATGATTTTGTTTCCGTGGCAATGATTGGCGATATAAGACCGATTAGAAAAATATGACGAATTTTATAATTTTTTTAACGTATTTTTTTGTATTTTTTTTAATAATGATTCGGTTGATCTTACAGTCAATTCAATTTGAATCAAGATTCGAATTCGGCAAATATTTTTTTGTTAATGATACGTTCCTTACCCGTCAACGATACGTAGTGACTGGCAACAATTTAACGTCAATTAGTTACCATCTGACGGGGGTTATCGTGAAGTTACAACGCCCGATAAGGATGTTTTCTTTCAAATTACTCACATCATTTAATAATATGAGAATGTTTCATTAGTAAATAGAATAATATTTACTTAAATTGGAGTTAGATTAAGAGTTTGAAGTAATTAGTGATTAGCTGTTAGACGATTATAATTGGCCATCTCGTCGTATAATATGTCCATCGTTAAATGGACGTATGAAACGATGGACATATTTAAATGTTGAGGTGATGTTTAAATATGTTCATCGTTTTAACTTACGGTTAAACTGGAAGTTGCCCGCAAATTCCAAGAAATTTAGGATTTTTTTATGGCTTTAGCGGTATTTGAAACCGCACCTCCATCAACTTTCCGGACCACAACGGGCGCTCTGTCCAATAAGCTACCGAATCCTAAGCAGTGCCATTGATTTTTTAAACTCTTTTTTTAGCCGATGTACATACTTCTATACATACACTTAAATAGATAGAACATCCATGCCGCAGGAAAAAAGCGCTACTGCGAAATATCGAAATTGGACGTTTGTAAAGCCATCCCTCTCGTCTCGCATCAAAGATGAGTGAGACTTAGATACCATGTTCGTATTTCGAAAATCGAAATAACCCTCCA
This sequence comes from Apotomis betuletana, assembly GCA_932273695.1. Classification (NCBI taxonomy): domain Eukaryota; kingdom Metazoa; phylum Arthropoda; class Insecta; order Lepidoptera; family Tortricidae; genus Apotomis; species Apotomis betuletana. Next base: position 6,760,875 of record OW026321.1, on the reverse strand, counting down.
TATTATTTATATTTATTTAAACTTTATTGCACAATACAAAAAAAATAACAAATGGCGGACATAATACCTTTAGGCATTCTCTACCAGTTAACCACTGGGTTATACTATCCGCAAAACTAAGTGGCGAGTCGGGCAATAAACGTCCTTTTTATGCGTAACGCTACCTGCACTATTGTTGCTCGGGCCGCTCCATAAGGCCGTGCAGGTGTGAAAGAGATAGCATGATTCCGATGATTTATAACCCGACTCGCCACTTAGTTTTGCAGATAGTTATAAACAGAAATATGTAGTCGGTTCAGGATCAAAGGTGACAGACAAAAAAATATTTTAATATCTGGGACAACCCTACACATTCAAAGGTTTTATTTACATTTTAAATCGATACCTGGCTTTAACTTAAGCGATGTTCAAAAGATGCTAGGGTTGATATGTGCAGATTTTTTAAGAACTCAGTCTGAACAATTCCCTGTGTGCTTAGAAGTCCTTCAACCTATTCCACCCTTATTACCCTAAACTTACACGAATACTTTATTATATTATAGATCGCTTTTCAGCGATAAGACCGCCTGTTGTTACCAACTTTAATTTATTTTATTTCTTCGTGTTTTCTTCTGTGTGCAATAAAGAGTATTATTATTCTTTTTATTATATTTGAGTTCATAACACAAGTGTTTGTCCTTGCCGGGATTTGAACCCGAGATCGCCGGCTCTGTAGACCACTGGCCAACCGCGTCGTCAAGTATTAATTGATTACTATTATTTAATTACATCATTATCACCGTTACATAGTAAACTGGCCTCCATGTTCGTCTTAGCAATGTATCTCGTTTGACTTTGCGTGTAACTAGTTCAGGGCTGAGAATGACACGCTTTGGTGGCTGTCCTATCTAGTGACCTTTAGGTTATTAATCTTTAAGTGAGCATTTCAGATCCATAGTAGGGTTAGCATCAATTAAAATAATAATATTACTTTGCTAATCCGCGGTATAATAACGTGCCAATTTGTGGTAATGGTAACCCGTTATACTTATTTGCGTATTTTTTCATGCATACACGGATTTACTGGTCCCACCCTCCCACCACGATAAGAAAATACGCAAATAAATGTGGGATTGATACTAATAGAATATAAAAAGCTGGCTGTTAGACGATTAATGCTAGTTTGAATAGAATGAAATAAGGAATGTTTGATTTGACGTATGACGGAGAGTGTCAGACGATAGAATGATTTAGTTGAGGGCGGATGAAGATTTATATTAAGAAGATCTAGTGCATTTTTCCTGCCCCGTCCCCACATAAATATAACAAATCACCACGAAAATAACAAAACGTACACGTGTTTCCACAAGTAGCAAACAAGCTGCAGAAGCGCTTATACAACCTTTATTCAGCTTAAATTAGCTGTATAAGGGCTGTATAAGTCACCCCTCTACGAGGCGTCATCGGGAGATGTTGACAGTCGGAGTCCGACAACCGAAACCTTCGGTATAACGGGTTAGCACAAATTATATCCCTGCAAGGCGTTTGTGACACACGCCATATTGCGGATTTTCAGTGGTACTAAATTATTTTTCGGTGAACGTCAGTGAACAAAGAAGAAACAGGACTAAATATTCCACAAATTCCAAATACTATTTTCATAATAATGCCAAAACTATCCACAGTGATGAAAGTCAAGTTTTTTCAATAGGATTCAGTGTTTATTTCGCAAGAAGAACGAAGGATTGAGCAGCATTCCGGTAAACAATGTTTTGAATTTTGATAATGACAAATCATTGACTGACGTTTAATAATGCAAATATGACGTATGCACATTACCTACTGCCATATGAAAGCTGTTTGTAGCGTCACTATCCCTGGGCCGGACCGACGCTAGGCTATAACTGGCACGTTATTATATCGCGGATTAGTAAAGCTATATTATTATTTAATTAATATGGACTTCCGCAAATTAACGCCTGATTTAATTAATTATTTAAAAACATGTTTCTTTGACGACGCGTTTGGCTCGGTTTGTAGACACCTGCCTACTGAGTCGGCGGTCCCGGGTTCGAATCCCGGCCGGGGCAAATATTTGTGCAAATATTTGTTCTTGGGTCATGGATGTTATCTATATATGTATTTATATATTATGTATATCGTCGTCTAGTACCCCTAGTACAAGCTTTGCTTAGTTTGGGACTAGGTCGATTTGTGTATGATTGTCCCTTAATATTTATTTTTTATTTTATTTTTTTATTTTTCAAAGCTCATCTGAATTTAATCTATCTCTCTTATAATATAATTTGTATTTTGTTCAACTGTCCGTTTAGCATAAATGTGATACGCGACACTTTGTCGCGCGACATATACAATAATATAAATATAAATATATTATGGGATAATCTTACACAAATCGACCTAGTCCCAAACTAAGCAAAGCTTGTACTATGGGTACTAGACGACGATATACATAATATATAATTTAGTTAGCCTTCGAAAAAAAGCGATCGGAGAAAGTTCCGTTGTACGACAAAAATTAACGACACTATAATGAACCTCAAAACAGTACCTTAAGGTACATTATTCGATGGTTAATTTGTCGTCGTACAAGGGAAAAATTGATACAAATTTTAATTAAATGAGTTAAAGGCAGCAAACTTTTTGGTCTTCACCCATATGTCAGCCTCAGCCCTGCTGGTCCTATCGTCTTTGTGGCTGAATTTAGTTACTGTGAGAAAATTTATACTTTTTCACCCCAATCAAACAAAGTACTGCGTCTCATTATACACAAACATCCAACAAAATACAATTCGAAGCGGCTTCAGTGAAGATGAAAAGAGTGAACCTTCTGTAGTTATTCCGTGATATTATGTATGGTTCCAATGACATATAATTGCATAACCGCCGGAAGTGAACCGACCTTGCGGCTACACTTTCACTATGTAGGTCAACGTACGTGCAAGGTGATACTGACCTTAACCGAACCGGTGTCTAAGCAGACGCTGTATAAATTGCATCATATTTTGTTTAGTTTTGCACAGATTATATAAACTTTCCACTGTTTTTTTTGCGCTCCCCTTATCGTGTCACCTCTCACAACGGAGGTGCTGGCGCAAAAGAGGTGGTTGGCGCACTGGTACTGGCGCATTGTGACAGATGCACCAACGGACGGTACTTAGCCCGTGGCTAACCAAAACTGGCTTGAGAGCTAACTACGATTCTAAGCGTATTTACTCTAAGCTTCATATGTAGGTACATCAACTTTATACTAAATACATATCGGGACAACCTCACACAAATCGATGTAGTCCCAAATTAAGCTCTAATAGGCTTGTGTTATGGGTACTAGACGACGATATACATACGTATGTAGATAAATATACTTAAATACATAGAACAACCATAACCCAAGCACAAATATTGGGAAATATTGGGATTCGAACCCGGGACCGCTGGCTCAGTAGGCAGGTGTGTACAAACTGCGCCAAACGCGTCATCTCTAATTACATATATAAATATTTTAAATATACACATTTAAAAGAATCGCTCGGATATAATAGGATAGGATATAGCGTACCTATTTACGTGAATATGTATGACATGCTTCTTATATCTTTATTAATTTATTGAAACTCAATTGTACTATACCTAAAATATGTTCAAATGGGGGACTTAATGCCCTAAGGCATTCTCTACCAGTCAACCACTGGGTTAAACAGATGTAGTCGGTGCAGGATTAAAGGTTATAGATTGATAGAAGACAAACAAAGTATTACGAAACAAATCTTTCAGATAAATATAGGATTTATTTTTATTTAGGGTTTCTCAGTAAACGAGTGGAATTTTTAAATTGTTTACCTACGGTAACAAACGAGGTAAAAAGAAAGCATCGAAAGTGGACTGGCAACCGCTTTTACTTTTAATTTTAATGTCGCGTCCACTCGGTTAATTAAACCATTTAAAAACATATGAAATGCCATAGACAAGATAATTATAAAGGAATGCATGGAGAACAAAAAAAGCTCAGAGGAGAAACGTAGTAAGTCGAGGGATGTTTGCGAGTTATGGCATTTTTAGTTAGTGTATAGTATATTTGAATGCTTAGTCCAAGATTACTTGTGAAACCAATCTACTCGTACCTACTGAAATTGATATAAGTTGATATAAGGTAAACATTAAAGCTAAAGGATTATCAGGTATAATGACCGCATCCGAATTGGGTTTTACAATAATATTTTACTTATGAAAACTGAAAAATAAAATGCTCAGTAGGTACCCATTAAAGTATTGACCATAAACAAAACTTATTTTTCCCGCGTAATCAACTAAACGCACGTCATTCATTCATTCAACGATTCACAGACTACAAATTTATTATTGCTGACACTTTAATATGAAACAAGCGTATCTCTATACTGAATTCAAGGATACTATGATAGAAAATGCCACTACTAGCAGTTTGGTTAACTTTGTGCAAAAATGATGAATGGAAAAAGACGAACTACTTAATGAGTTAATAATGGAAGCAAAAAGGTAGAGGTTATGCAATGTCATTGATTTGACCTGGTTATCCAACGAATGCACGCAAAGGAAGGTTCTGTTTGTATTTCTTTTGTTAGTTTTTTATGGTCACTAAATGTTTTGTCGAGGGGTTACTTTTTTGTGTTTCTTGTTGGTTTTTTTATGAGATAAAGGAACAAAAAAGGCTTCTCTGTTGATTGTCACAATGTATTTTTTTGACATCATTGTCATTAGGCATTATTTTAATTTTTCTCAAAAACCTGCATTTACCTTTCAAGATAGTTATAAAACAAACCTATGTCCGAATGTGATGTTTGAGTCATAGATTTTTTCTATATATTAAGTATATATATCACATAATTGTATTCGTTTTCATAATTTACGAAAAAATTACTTACTGTTGAGTTTCTTTTGGTTTTCTTCTCAACGGTGGTCTCCTCTTGTGAAAGGCCGGTAGGTTCAGATTCTTAAAGTTTATACTCGTAAAATTGCCCTTATGGCGAACTATTTGATTTTGATTTGTTTTTTGATTATCATCGGTTAGTGCCTATAACACAAGTCTATTAGAGCTTGCCTTGAGACTAGGTCGATTTGTTGAGGTTATCGGGTTTTTATGTATTTAATACACACAATACTATGGTTTCAGAATTATGACAATGAATGCGCACCTAATTTCCTGAACAAAACCGGAAGGCGGAGTCAAGCACCGTGGTGCGCCGGTGTGTAGTGGGCCCCTCAAGGCGATGTGAGCCGATCCTTTTAAAACCTAAACCGGTAAACCCAGCCTAAGACATAGAATACGTCTAAGAACCTAGTTAGTTTGAAAGTGAAGCCAGTTTTGGCTAGCCACGGGCTAAGTGTCGTCCATTGACGCATCTGTCACAACGTCAATGTCACATAAACGTCTCGACACGCACACATAATAACCGAAACCGTTTCATCTTTCACTTGTTTCATGAAGACTCTCGTTCTAGGAGTATTTCGCCACAACTGTAACACGTGACTATTTCTCGCGCGAGATAACTACCCGTCTCTCTCTGTGCAGTAATGTGAGAGAGTGACGGATAGAGCTATGTCGCACAACAAGAGTGTGCTAGACGGGCTGGTGACAATCAAAACTCCCTATTTCTGTCACTGCTCTTCAAAACCTCGTATCTAGTAACTATATTGACACTGAGATACGAGCTTTATTTAAGTATTTATTACTTAGTGAGTTTTGCTTGTCAACATACGATTTATTCTAAGGCCTACAATCACATGACTGTTCATTCGACATGTGCGTATACGAAAATAGATATTTCGCCTTAGATATAAGGTTCTTCGTATCCTACAGGGTATAATTAAAAACCGAAGTTCTAACAAGCGATATGGCCTTGCCTCAAAAGAGAACGCGTGTCCTTACTGCAACTATGACAAAAGGACGTAAACGACTCTGTTTAGATCGGCACATAAGCTGTTTCGTAAAATGAGCAGAGTTGGTATAGTCGGCGGTATTTAATGAATAGAAACTTTAAGGATATCGGTAGACAAACTTATTAGTAAAGGATAACTTTAAGGGATAATTAATACGAGTATAAGATGATATTAAATATCGTCTTGAGTATTTTGTTCCTAATATTCCCTACCTAAAACCTGTACCTACTTACTCTACTAAAATATTTTGACTAATGAATGAATTACGATAAATAATCCGTAAATAAATTAGAAAAATACGAAGATAATTAAAAACATAGATTTTATCGATGTTATGTCGATGTGAAGATTTTCTTGTGGGTACATTGACTATATGCAATGATATGGTTTATGTAATGATAAGCGCTGTATACATTTTTGTTTTTCTTTCATTCTTTTATTTTCCTTGTGTTTAATGGAATTATGAATTTATGACAAACAACTTTTTATTTGCTTTTGGATATAAAAAAGTGTTTTTTTTTCACATTTATTAATGCTGTAAAGATCAAAACTAGTCAACAAACATCTCAAGATGTTTAGGGAGGTTCTTAATAAAAACAAAATGTCACCAATGTTGTTGTGAGAGAGCAATTAGTGACTTAATTAACACGTTCGCTGCGGGACCGAAACTGACGTTTTTTCGTATGGTGCGTTAAAAGGCCGATTGGCCTGTTACTTAAACTAGCAGTGCGCTGTAGGGCTTATAGGCCTAGTAAGGTACTGACGGATATTAAAGACTGTAACTATGCGAAAACTTAAAATGTTCGATAACTACCTATCAATATCATTAGTAGACGAGTTGGTTATCTTAGTGTTTGCCTCGCCCCGGGTTCCTGCTATTTACTTAAGAGGAATAAATATGTAAAGGTGTAAGGTCTTACAACCCGAAACCGCACTGAATAACAGGAAAAAATAGAGAGTTATTAGTGATGGGCAACAACTTATCGACATATTATTTATAATATCGTTTAATAAGAAATAGATATGGGCCTTATAGAAATATAACAAGCATTAATCGTTTCTTACACTCCACACAGAAAGGTTATTTTTTACATTTTTATTTGTTTCTCGGCTGGTGAGTGCCCCACGCAGCTTTAACATCGCTTACATCATTTATTTGGTCGAGACATTATTAACGGCTTTAAGCCACATCAAAACGTACACATAATCGGAAGTAAGCAATGCAATCATCTACAACAGTGCGGGAGGGGGCGGAAAGACCTTGTAATCTATGATGGGCCTTTCGACCCGGTACCCGCAAGGAATCGAAAAATATATCAGCCAGTGCGGTATCGGGCCGAAAAACCTTAGCACAATCTTAATGCTTTATTGAATTGTCCTTAAGGTCCTAAACTCAAACCTATACTTGTCTCTTTTGTACATGCAGAAATACTCATAGTACAGCCGCCGCACCAGAGGAAATTCACCGTTTCTCACCTCCGCACAGAGTGGGAGCACATGCATCGGGCCTTTTAACCTTATATCGCAGCGAACTAATAGTAACGAAAAATTTGTGTTTAATATTTACAATGGTTTAAATTATACAATTGACAACATTTCATATTTTTAAGACTATCATTTTATTACTTTTCTGAATTCTGCTTAAAAAGATGAAGTAATCTCTGTTTTTATTTATTTTCTGAGATGATTATTTACTTTATTATTAATTTATAAAAACATACTCATTTTAAAATGTGGCAACACAGAAACCAGAACTTAATGGAACGGTTACTTTAGTCGGTTTTCTTATAAAAAAAAAACTTAATCAAACTCGGTATGCATCTGTCACCTGTCAACGTAAAATAAAAAATATATATTTGTTTTCGCTCTTTGGTTTAGACAACAACCCTATTCTGCCCGTATTGTCTTAGATTGTAGTTATTTGATGTATTTTCTTATATTTCTTTAAATACAGAAGAATAAATTCACAGATTTTTTTTAAGGTACACGACTTAAAGCCCTGTCGATCTCTATATTAATTTCCACCTGTTAAAAATATGAAATGTTGTCAATTGCAATAGGCTAAGAGGTTCTTAAATTGTTTGCACGTTTTTTTTTCTAGCTATACACGAAAAAAAACAACATGTCAAATATATTGACTGTAATATTATATTATAATTAAATATTCATAATAGTTTTTGCTCATACAACGCATTATGATGCAATTCTTATCTCAGTACTCATGTTTATTATGATTGTTATTATGTTATTAATTATTACTAATAAATAACTACTTTTTGCGCTGAAGCCAATTAATATTTTTATGATTATTTGTCATTGGATTTATTCACTTGAGTAGCATTTTTTTGTTTGGTATATATTTTTGCTGACTGTACTGAGTGAATGAATGTGTCCGGTCAAGATTTTATGTTATGTTTTTGTTTAAGTAACTAATTGTTCGTTTTAGAAAGGGATTTTATAGGTATGTTATTGGAATTTACTTTTTTATAATAAAAAAAATCTTTTAATGTACTTCATGTTAACAGGATATTTAAAAGTAAATGACTAGTAATCAATAACGCAATATAAGAATTAAATATAATTTTGGAAAATTGAAAACCTTCAGTTAGAAATGTGATACGCGCGAAAAATATAACCTTCATTTTCATTTAGTTCCTTTTTATTGATTTAAGACGAGACTAACCTTCGCCAAATACTAAGAACGGTTATGATTATGATTCCTATTGTCATATTAATTGATTAGTAAACAAAACCTTATTTCCCTCAAACGCTTAAAAATCGCCAATCAATACTTACGCCGAAATCAAAACAAACTTTTTAAACGTGCACATATGTACCATAAACAATATTATTTTTAGCAATCCGCAACACTGCCAGTACTTACGGGGTGCGTTCGGAAATTAAAATTCGAAAAACAAAATGGCGGTCGCCTGTCCGCGGTACCGTCGAGTGGCTGACTGAGCGGTGCCAATGCAACAGATGATTTTTGTACATGAATGGCAAGTTTGCAGTGCGCGTGTGTGAAATCGATCGGTTCTCGTATAAGTTAACGGCTACATTCATTTTAACTCTGTTTCTAGGGCGTTATACTCCAAATTCGACTGATTTTAACTTAATTTGTCTTGTAGTTAGTATTGAAAAATCTACTTTGTCTATTGACTTGAGGTTCGATTGTAGCGAACTAGGTTTGGTAATGATGTATGTCATTAAATTAGGGATTTTACGGAATTTGTTATAGAGTTAAGGGCTTGTGCACAAATCACGCGAGGTTTTTTCAGCTACTTTTTGACCCCCCTCCCCACAGATGATATTTGGTGAGGTTCTATGCTAACCCCCCCCCCCCCCCCCCCCCCCCCCACTACCTCACGTGTATTTTTCCTTCCGAAAGAATTTCGTAAAGTAATCTCGCTATTTTGAAGTAAGTATTTAACAAGTTAAGATTTATTATTAACGAAACCGAGAAAATATATCGATTTTTTTATTAGTTCGTTTACTGTAGAAAAATACACGTGAGGTCTCCTTATACCCCTCCCTCCCCCAACGTGATCTATCGTGATTGTTTCCTAACCCTCCCTACCCCCTATCAAACCTCACGTGATTTATGCGCAAGCCCTAATGTTGCTTTGTACGTCATAATGTACGCGATTTTGGATTTTCAGAGCGGTTGACAATTAATTTGAGTCATTCGTGGAATATTGGAGCGGTATTTAATTTTTGAGGTTTGTCATTGACGTAAATGATACGTCATAAATGTAACTACTTTAATGAGTTTTATTATTATGAATAATGTAGTGTCATTATGATAATTGCTAACAAGTAGCAAAAACAAACATTATTATGGTATTCAAATGTATTCAAAGAAAGGATTAGCAGCTTTTTTTTGACGTGACAACGTCTAATAAATTGATGAACGCCGGCCGCGCATACGAAAAAACATGACTCATTGTAGCAATGTTGACTTTGTAGCGCCGTGGAAGGGAAGGGGAACCACGTGACTGACACAAGCCTACGTCATCATGCTGTTCACAGATTCTCAAACTTTAAAATGTGGGAGAATTTTAACTAATTCATTAAAGTATGCAATCATTTCATCAATGTTTTATTATGACGTTGTCACGTCCATCGTCCGTAAACCGACTTTACAGACAACCAATTTTTTTAAATATCTAAATGTCAAAGTATGTACCTATGCTATATTGTCAAATTTTGAGGGATTGTTTACGGATACACATTAAAGAAGAAATGAACTTTTATCATAATAGGGTAAATCGGCAATTGCTGGCCACCGTTCAATAACTGGCCATACTAAAAATTAACTCTGCTCACCTACAAACAGAATTCATTTTAGTATAAGGTGTTTATTACTGGCTATCCTTCAATAACTGGCCACGTTATATAAAAATGAATTCAGTTTGTAGGTGAACAGAGTTATTTTTTAGCATAAAGTGGCCAGTTATTGAACGGTGGCCAATAATTGACGAGTTACGTAGGATATTTCACGCCATGAGCAATGACAACGGCTAATTTTTGTAAGGAATTGGAATAGAAAGTGCGCTTGTCATTATTGCTCTGTGGATTTCCCAGATATACCTGGAAGTACAGATTTACGTCAATGCGCAAATTAGTCAGTTCGCAGAATAGCCAAGATGTGGAGTGACAATAACATAATTGTCAAGTTAGACTATGTATATTATATAATTATATATATTATATTAGTAATGTGTATTTATCTATATGTATTGCAAGTATTATAATTATGTGTTGTTGTATGTGTAGTTGGTTGTACCGCCTACAAATTTTCTGTTTCGCCCTAAGATTGACTGGTAGATAAAGCTATTAGCTAAAGCCTCTGGCATTAAGTCCGCCTTATGTACAATAAAAACCATTTTGTGCGTAAATATTAAATAAATGTCTGTAGCCAGCAGTGGTTTGGCATCAATCAAAAGAACAGGGAAAAACCGGAGTAGATAGCGCTTAATTTGTCTTTGGTAGCAATGAACAATGATGCTAATTCGAACTGAGGTAGGCAAGCCGGTGCGAATTGGCTGCATAATGCAATGCAAAATTATAGCTCAATCTAGTACTAACACTCCCCAGGCCAAACCACGTAGAGTGACGTAGATACGGACGAACACACAGACATGTCGAAACTATAAGGGTCACAATTCATTCATACATATGGGACCATTTCTTTACAATAGATTAAATGCGAAATTGGACCTATATCCACTTAGCTTCGCTCAATGTAAGAAAACGCTTCGTGAGTCACTACAAACTATGACGTACGAAGATACAGCTAGAGAACTAGAGAACTTACTGGCTGTCATTAAATAAATATTTGTTTAATTTAGTACTTTAGTGTAAATTTTAGTATTTAAGCTACAATAAGATTATTGTTATATAGATGAATATGTACTTAAATTAAATAATGTAAAGGCTTTCCTATTGCCTGAAACACAGGGGGAACCCTAGTTCAGGTTATGCAAATTGTGAATTTATTCGTTTTTTAAGTATAAAATTTAACCGTTACCTCTGTACATAATGTTTTATCGATAAATGTATTTGTATTTGTATTTGTATACACAAATATGCTTTACTTGCTGCGCCGTGCGGTGTTACCTGCTCTTCCCACGGGAACACTACATTTTTCGGGATAAAAAGTAACCTTTGTGCTAATCCAGGGTGTTGGCTACCTTCATACCAAAATGTATCAAAATTAGTCAAGCTGTTTGCGCGTGAAGAAGTACCTAACAAATGTACACATAAACACACAAACTTTCGCCTTTATAATATAAGAGGTAAGAGGCCTTAATCCTTTTAAAATGCTGATTGTTTAGACATTTTTCTCTACGATCAAATATGTTTCTTAACATATTATTGGTGTTACTACCTAGATCAGGGCTATTGGGATTTATTAGTATATATTTGAAACGTACTGTTTGAATTTTTCATTGATAATTTTTGTTTCAAAAACTACTCGAAATTGACAAAATTCACGCGGAAAATTAGTTTTTTCAACTTATTTTCGACTGCACGCAATGAAAGCATGAACTAGCTATGTTACTACCTAGAACTCGGGGAAAAGTATTATTTACTTCAAAAAGTTGGTTGAAATTATCAATATATTTGTCATAATATGAAAAAAAAAATTTTTTTAAAGGAATAAGGCCTCTTAAGTGTGATTGTAAGAATACCAAAATAAATTTACACATGAAACAAATAGGTACAAAATAGGAACCCTAAACACGATAAAAATGCAGAATTACTCGCTGCTAATATATCGCACTAAGCCAACCTCAATATCTAATTTTTCCACGGACACAGTGCATTGACGCCACAGGGGATCCCTTGCAGTTACCAGAGACAAAAATAGCGTTACTCATTTCATTACTTAGGCTGTTGACACAATGATGTGAAATAAAAAAAACCGGTCAAGTGCCGTACAAACCCTTTCCATCCCTTTGTGGTTAAGTTAAGTTTGCACCTGGTATGTATAGCGCTCCATACAAATGAGGTGCAAAGTCAACGCAATCAATCCCGTTTGTTGTATGGGAGCCCCCCTTAAATATTTATTTTATTTTATTTTTAGTATTTGTTGTTATAGCGGCAATAGAAATACATCATCTGTGAAAATTTCAACTGTCTAGTTATCACCGTTCTTGAGATACAGCCTGGTGACAGACGGACGGACGGACGGACGGACAGCGAAGTCTCAGTAATAGGGTCCCGTTTTTACCCTTTGGGTACGGAACCCTAAAAACTAATACTTACCATAGATTAAAATGCTACAAGGGACCTATGATAGTTGCGTTTATAACGTGATAAATAAAGTGACAAAGCATTTGTCACTCACACTCACATTTTGTCAAAACGTGCCGGATGCTTTGTCACTTTGTGATAAAGTCCATCATAGGCCCGCAGGAGGTTTGTTCTCGTTAGAACTTCATAAAAGCGTGAGAACTGTTTTTATTGGTTGTTTGAGCAAAACGTGCTACGGCTGACTATGATCGCGCACCGAACAAAAGCGGAAGGTGGAGCTGGTGAGCGCGAATTTGTTGGTTCGGCCGAAGTTGAACCATTTAAAATTTTCACAAGATATAATAATTACTAGCTTTTGCCCGCGACTACGTCCGCGTGGAACTTGGAAGTATGGAAGCAACCTCGTACAACACGATAGATATCCACCTAATCACCTTAATTAATAAAAGGGATTATTTAAAGCGCCTAAGCAAATGTAAGAGCAATTGTGCTTTTGGTCTAATCATTACATTTCCTACAGGGTCATCAATGTCATCATGAATTACTTACTCACTTTTCAATATTTTTAGGGATCATTTCCAGGATGAAAACTATCCTATGTCCTTCCTCAGATCCTAAACTATCTCCATGCCAAATTTCATCAAAATCGATTCAGCGGTTTAAGCGTGAAGAGGTAACAGACAGACAGACAGACACACACTTTCGCATTTATAATATTAGCATGGATAGGTACGATAACATCTGATTAGGCTCGTTTAGTAATAAAAAAAAATGCATCAGCGTCACTCAAGGAAACAAACAATTTTTCCTTATTTATATAAGCACAGTGATGCCTTTACTGGAATAAAATTTCTCGGGTTTTCCTTAACCAAAACGGGAATTCACTAACAACTCGTCTAAGGGTGTAGTTCCACTGATGCGGAGGAAAAGATCGTGAGTTGACCAATCACCAGCACATCTAGCATAACTGTGACACGCGACTCTTTGTCACGCGACAAATTGACGCGGATGGCGCAGTTTGTAGTGCACCTGTCTACTGAACCGGCGGTTCTGGATTCGAATCCCTGCCAAGGTAAATATTTGTGTGATGTAATATTTGTTCCTGGGTCATATTCATATATGTATTATGTATATCGTCGTCTAGTACCCATAATACAAGCCTTGCTTAGTTTGGGGTTAGCTCGATTTGTGTAAGATTGTCCCATAATTATTTATTTATAAAAAAAAAGAAAATACTATCTGTCACTTGTCTGTCAATACTGTGCGAGCAAGACAGATAACGCTAATACAACGACAAGCGAAGTCGCGTCAAAATATGCTAGGTCCCCAGTGATCGGAATTAGGTAGAGCTAAAATGCCTACTTGCTTGTGGACTTAACAGACAGTAGCTCTGCCATGCTACGTTAAAAGGACGTAATACGTATTAAGTACTTACTATGACATTCCGTATAAAGATACGACCTTTTACCGTAACACGGCTGAGTAGTAGAAACGAATTACATATCTAGCAATAATTCAATAAATGGGCAGACCATGTAGCACGGAGAATGGACGGCCGTTGGGGCAGCAAAGTCCTAGAGTGGCAACCACGTATGGAAAAGCGCAGCGTGGGTCGGCTAGACTAGATGGACGGATGACCTCGTGAGGGTAGCGGGGAATCAATGGATGCGGTCTGCACGGGATCACACGTTGTGCCGAGTCAGGGGGAGGCCTATGTTCAGCAATGGACGTCTGTGGCTGATAGATAGATAGATAATTAAATAAATAATGGACAACCTAACGTAAATAATTCATCTAGGTAGTCCCATAGTAAGCTCCAGTAGGCTTGTGTTATGGGCACTAGACGACAATATAGATACTTATATAGATACATAATATACTTAAATATATAGAACAATCATGACCCAAGCCGAAATACTCGAGTTCATGACACACGGAGGCACTAATTACAATTTTTTTAATGTCAAAGTCAAGGTCTCAAAATTAATGACGATATATTAGCTATCACGATTTGAGCTGTTCATTGTTAAAAATTAATTATAACAGTAAAAAAAGATGATGATGATTGATGATCATCTTTACGATGGAAAAAATTATCTTTACGACTGTAAAGATTTCTATTTACGATGTCGTAAAAACATGTTTTGAAAATCACCGTAAAGATTTTTCTTTTGATAATTGATGAGATGATTTTAAAAATATTTTTCTACGATGATATTAAATATTAAAAAGGATTTCTCCTTTTTAATTTTCTCCATCTGGATATACAAACGTGTCTTTGCCACCCCTAATATAAGATATCGCCAAATGTTTTTATGTAGATTTTGATTTTTTTTTACTATTAGCGATTTTGTCGATTTTAGAACCACGGTATGCTACCAAAAGCGACGCTTATCACTGCTCTGTCCTACTCCGCTCTACCTAGCGCCGCATCAGTGCAAATGCACCCTTAATGTCGTTAGAAGTTATTCCACCTTTAATAAAGCGGTGCCCTTAAGTTTACATTATCGCGTACTAAAAGGGTAATAACCTTCTTATATGATAACCGGTTTAGTCTCAAAGTTAATTTACTAAGTAAGGTAGAATAAATCTGTACTATATATTATATCCGTACTTCTATAGGTACTATTATAAAATTCTATATTTGTATAGAAAATCTGTTTTCTATGGCGAGGGGTCATGATTTTAAGAAAAATCTTAATTGCGTGATGCAGGATCGTCATTTGTTTTGTATGGACGCGCCATGCCAGTCTGGCGCCATCTGTTGTTCATAACTTCCATTGTCTTCTCATCATGCCAAAACAGTTGGACGGATTTTAGCCAATTTTGGTACAGGGATGAACATCCAAAGACAGTTTTACCGGTCAACACTAAAGAAAAATACGCGGAAGAAGTTGCGGGCGCCTCCTAGTCCATACTAATATCATAAATGCGAAAGTGTGTCTGTCTGTCTGTTACCTCTTCACGCTTAAACCGCTGAATCGATTTTGATGAAATTTGGCATAGAGATAGTTTAAGATCCGAGGAAGGACATAGGATAGTTTTCATCCTGGAAATTAAAAAGATTGAAAAGTGAGTGAACATTTCTGTTAGGGTGCGGTGACCCTGTAGGAAATGTATTTATTAGACCGAAAGCACAATTGCTCTTACATTTGCTTAGGCGCTTTTAATAATCCCTTTTATCACATTCCACGCGTACGTAGTCGCGGGCAAAAGCTAGTAATATTATAAATGCGAAAGTATGCGGGATAGTTTGAGTCCTGGGAGAGGCTTAGTATAATTTTTATCCCAGCAATCATCCTTTAGGGGGGGAAATGTGTGGAAATTTGTACGGGGAATCAGTAACTGCTGAATCGATTTGTATGAAGTTTAATAAGGGTAGTTTGAGTGCCAGGAAAGGGCTTAACATAGTTTTTATTTCAGATATATATTTTAAGGGAGTGAAAAAAAGGGTGTAATTTTCTATGGAAGTTCAATAACCTGCGGGTGTTTTATTAATCCCTTATGGCGATTAACTAATTTTACGCGGATTTATTTTGTATTCGCGGGAGAAGCTATAAATATACCTAGGTATTATAAAATTGTAAAAATGAAATTTTGACCTTTCTTCGCAACAACAGCTGGACTTATCCACATTATCGTCGGGGATAGTGCAATTACGCGTAAGTAGATACGAATCAATATTCAAACAAATGCTAAGTATTTTATTGAAATGACAACTTTATCGACAACTGTTATTTACGCGGTATTGCACTATCCCCGACGATACAATGGTTATGATGACCCGGCGGTCACGGGTTCGAATCCCGGCCAGGGCAAATATTTGTGTGATGAACTCGAATAGGTGTGCTTGGGTCATGGTTGTTCTATGTATTTAAGTATAATATTTATCTATATAAGTATGTATATCGTCGTCTAGTACCCATAACACAAGCCTGTTTGAGCTTAATTTCGGACTAGATCGATTTCTGTGAGGTTGTTTGACTTTTTTTTTTTTTTTAGATACTTTGTACCCGACCACGGAGAAGCAATAAAGGTTATGATTATAGATTTTTCTTCCACGTAGATGAACTAGTCAAATTATAAACCGGTAAAATTAGATGTCTGTATATAGTAAGTAAATTGAAAATATTTCACTAACAAGATTTGATTACAGACAGACGTGAATCTTTGTAAAAACTTGTATATAAATATAACAGACTTGTTGAATCGTGAATTCGTCTTTATCTTTGCGGCTTACCTAATTGCGCCCAATCGCTTAAGATACAAACAAACTTACAAAATATTTTTTTGACCTCTAATTAGCACACTTCACTTCCTTTTGCTTATTATATATAACTTATCTTTACTGTACAATAAGCTGCAGAATTGCATGGGCCATTTATGATCGAATTAATTCATTTATACATACTTACATTGCCAACTTACGACCATCATCATCATATCAGTGGATAGTCGTCCACTGCTGGACAAAGGCCTTCCCAAAGTTCTCCACAACGTTTGGTCGTGCGCCCTCATACAATTGCTTCCCGCGATTCTAACCAGGTTTTCGGTCCTTGCCACGCTGCGTCTTCCGATACGCGGTCGCCACTCATGAACCTTCCTGCCCCAACGGCCATCGATTCTACGAGTGTGCCGCCCACCCCACTTAAGTTTGGCGACTGTCTGAGATATATATACAACCAGGAATCTCCTCATTTCTGATTGGATCACGCTACGACCCCAGATTTTACAATATTAAGTATAAATTGTAGAGAAAAGGTTTTTTAAAAGTTTATGTAGACAATAAAATTATGTGCACCACGAGTATTCAAGTTATGTGTATTATTACTTAGTTTATGTACTCATAGTTTTATTAACCCTTAAATGCACACAATTACACTAATTTTATTTCTGTAATTACGTAATTAGCAATGAAATCCACGTCAGGTTGAGATTTCGGGACAATCTTGACAGTCTTTATTGACAATATTCAGATTTTGACTGTCATTTCAGTAACGTGTAAATACATCATCAATAATCATCATGCATTTAAGGGTTAAGTTTATATAGATATCTCGTTTGTACGCAGTGTAGTTTGCCCATTTTCATCGAATAAGTACCTATTCCTTCAATTGCTCAAAGGTTAATTGAAAGAGATCCCTAATAAGGATAAGTTCGCCTTTGTACATGTTTTATTTGTTATGAATGTATTTATAACCAGTTGTTGTGTACAATAAAGTTTTTACATACATTATAATTTACAAACGGATTCCTATAATCCGCAATAATATATATATATTATACGCACGTAGCGAAGTCACTTCTAGAACTCAAGAGCCCTTGTCTGTAATTTCACACTGAAAAGCTCCATCTTAGAGCTTTAAGCTCGACCCGACCCCTAGAAAGTGGCATTGGAGCGAGCTTTCATACCATTATACGGTCTGATACGCGTTTAAAAGCGTCAGACAAACGTGTTTGACCTATAAGGGCTTTTAAATAAGCTTTTTGTGATGTATTTAAATAAATATTAAGGGACAATCTTACACAAATCGACCTAGTCCCAAACTAAGCAAAGCTTGTAATGGGTACTAGACGAAGATATACATAATATATAAATACATATATAGATAACAACCATGATCCAAGCACAAATATTCGAGTTCATCACACAAATATTTGCCCTGGCCGGGATTCGAACCCGGGACCGCCGGCTTAGTAGGCAGGTGCTTATAAACTGCGCAAATCACACAAAAAGAACTTAAAAACTGAATGGAGGACCTCTTTTTGGAAGTCGGTTGTAAATGTATGTAACCCTCCATTAATGACGCGAAGTATGGATTCATCCTGGGTTATTCCGATTTTCGCAATTCGAACTGTCTTATCGTGCCGTCCCGCTCATTCAAATATGGTTTAACGCGAGATCGAGAGGGATGGCAAGGTAAAAACTTCGATTTCGATCTTCGGGGAACTTCCCCGGGGGAAGCCGGACTGTACTTAGCTATAGGTATCCAAGTACTGCAATCTACGTGTTACCTAAGCGATATCATCTATATTTTACAGAGAAACCTCAAGTTTTTGACCTGATTACGCAGTGGTATCGGTCAACCAGTAGTGTCGTGTTTCACGCAATACCGAAACCATACCAGTACCCAGGCAACCTCGTTCACACTAGGCCGGTGACCTAAGAAACAATTGCACCATATACCACAGATTTACAAGCAGCCAGATTACAATGAGCGCGACTGAAAAGTAGGCGTTTTAGCGGTTCACCGGGGATCGGATATTCGGATGCTTTTATACCTACACTTTGGCGTCGGAGTCGATGTCGAGTTGTATGAACGCGGACATAATTTTATTTTAATTATTGTAATTACCTGTTTACGGGCTCTCGAGTTCTAGAAACCTTAGTGACTTCGCGACGTGTGTATACATATTTTATTGCGGATTATAGAATTCCGTAGTAGATTGTCCACATAAACTTTACTATAACTATATCTCTACTTTTTAAGATCCTGTTTTTACAGTATTTAGTAGCTAATTATATTTTATATTTAGGGTATAAGTATTTATTTATTTATTTATTCAAACCTTATTGCACTAAACAAAAGTGTACAAATGGCGGACTTAATGCCATAAGGCATTCTCTGCCAGTCAACCATTGGCCTAAACAGAAACATTTTATGGTGCAGGGCCTGTCAACTATCAACATTATACCAAAAGAGAAACTTATTAATCTTATTATATTACTAGCGGCCGCCCGCGACTTCGTCCGCATAGATTTTTGATGATGACAAAGATATTAAAATAGGTAGGTAAGGAATTTTATTCTTAGTTAATTCACCCCCTTAGGGGCAGATTTTTTTAAAACGCTGAAATTACTTTTTTGTATTTGATTAAGTAAGCTTCCTACAAAGTTTCAAGTCTCTAGTTAAAAAAATAAAGTTTCTCCCATATAAACATTGCACCCCTTTTTAACCCCCTTAGGGGTGAAATTTTCCAAAACGCTGAAAGTACTTTTTGTGTTTTTGAATAAGTAATCTTTCTACAAAGTTTCAAGTCTCTAGCTCCAAAAAAAAAGTTTCCCCCATACAAACTTTGCACCCCTATTTAACCCTCTTAGGGGAAGTATTTCCAAAAATCCCTTCTTATCCCTAGCCCACGTTATAAAAGTAACCTACTGTGCAAAAATCAACTCTCTAACATTAGTAGTTTCGGCTGTGCGTTGATGAGTCAGTCAGGACTTCTTCTTTTATCTAAATATATAAAAGAAGAAACTGACTGACTGACTGACTGACTGACTGACTGACATATCAACGCACAGCCCAAACCGCTGGTTCTAGAGAGTTCAAATTTGGCACGTAGGTTCCTTATAAGGTGTAGGGGTGCACTAAGAAAGGATTTTTCAAAACTCACCCCCTAAAGGGGTGAAATGGGGTTCCAAAGTTTGTATGGGGAAACAAGATTAGTTAGACTATTTTACTCGAAACTTCACAGGAGTATTTCTAACAATAAATGAGTAAACACGTGTTTCAGGTTTTTTGAAAATTCAACACCTTAAAGGGAGAAATGTGGTGACAAAGTCTGAAAACCAACATGGGTATTGTTTTTATGGTTTATCGGATCGCTGATTACGAAAACCACAACGATTTTAAAATCCAACGTGGCGGACGTGAGTTACCATCTCCCCTGTTGGGGTGAAATGGGGTTGAAATGTCTAAATACTAAACCACTGGTTCTAAAGTGTTCAAATTTGGCACCTAGGTTTCTTATAAGGTGTAGAGGTGCACAAAGAAAGGATTTTTCAAAAGTCACTTCCTAAAGGGGTGAAATGGGGTTCCAAAGTTTGTATGGGGAAACAAGATTAGCTAGACTATTTTATTGGAAACTTGAAAGGAGTATTTCTAACAATAAATAAGTAAACACGTGTTTTAGGTTTTTTGAAAATTCAACCCCTAAAAGGGAGAAATGTGGTAACAAAGTCTGAAAATCAGCATGGGTATTGTTTTTATGGTTTATCGGGTCGCTGATTACAAAAACCGCAACGATTTTAAAATCCAACGTAGCGGACGTGAATTAATATCTCCCCTGTTGGGGTGAAAAGGGGTTGAAATATCTAAATACTAAACCGCTGGTTCTAGAGAGTCCAATTTGGCACGTAGGTTCCTTATAAGGTGTAGGGGTGCACTAAGAGAGAATTTTTCAAAAGTCATCCCCCAAAAGGGTGAAATGGGGGTCCAAAGTTTGTATGGGGAAACGAGATTAGTTAAACTGGAGGAAATGGAGTTGAAATGTTTAAATACTAAACCGCTGATTCCAGAGAGTCCGATTTGGCACGTAGGTACCTTATAAGGTGAAGGGGTGCACTAAGAGAGAATTTTTCAAAAGTCACCCCCCAAAGGGATGAAATGGGGTTCCAAAGTTTGTATGGGGAAACAAGATTAGTTAAACTATTTTATTCGAAACTTCACAGGAGTATTTCTAACTATAAATGAAAAAACATGTTTTTCAGGTTTTTTTTTAATTCAACCCCTACAAGGGAGAAATGTGGTGACAAAGTCTGAAAATCAACATTGGTAATGCTTTTATGGTTTATCGGGTCGCTGATTACGAAAACCGCAACGATTTTAAAATCCAACGTGGCGGACGTGAATTAACATCTCCCCTGTTGGGGTGAAAAGGGGTTGAAATATCTAAATACTAAACCGCTGGTTCTAGAGAGTCCATATTTGGAACCTACGTGTCCTTATAAAGTCTAGGGGTGCAATAAAAGAAGCATTTGTTAAAAGTCACCCCCCAAAGGGGTGAAATGGGGGTCGTAAGTTTGTATGGGGAAAAAAGATTAGTTAGACTATTTTATTCAAATCTTCCAAGGAGTATTTCTAACGATAAATGAGTAATCACGTGTTTCATGTTTTTTGAGAATTCAACCCCTAAAGGAGGAGAATATGGTGACAAAGTCTGAAAATTAACAAGGGTAATGGTTCTATGGTTTATCGGGTCGCTGATTACCAAAACAACAACGATTTTAAAAACAAACGTGTTGGACGTGAAATACCGTCTCGCCTGTTGGGGTGCGATGGGGTTGAAATGACTAAATATGAGTATGGGTGTAATTTTTATGGTTTCTTGGGACGTTAATTACAAAATGCCACCAATTTTGAGATTTTATATTGTGGACATGAAAATTCTTGAAAGCATTTGCGCCAAATTGCAATTTATTCGGTCCAGTAGTTTTGCAGCAAATCGGTTGTAACAGACGGACTGACAGACAGCTACACGTGATCCTATAAGGGGGTTATATTTTTGCTTTTGAGGTATGGATAGAGACCCGCGTTATCCTAAATAGATTAAAAAATAGTATTTGGTGGCATCTCGATCGTCGTCAATCGGTACCTAGGCGGGCGGCGCGTTGGGACGGGAGGAGGAATGATAGGGAAACTTCCTGCATCCGTAATAAATACATTCAAGCTTTTCAATAATTATGTTAAGTCAAGAATTCTGAATTACGTTTATCTGGCTCAGAATAATAAATTTTTCATTCATCAACGATGAGAACCTCAATATCTTACAATAGAACATGACGTAACTTAGAACATGGCTTAGAATCATTAAACCAATCTCGAATATCCCAAGTCGATAAGCGGAGGCTCGGGACATTATAAAGCTTTATACAAATAAAATGCACACATATCCCGGTGTCTTAGCTTCACTTCGAGTTATGAATTTTGAAGTGAACTTTATTTGGATACAGTACGAGTAAAAGCTGAGATCGCTTGATTTGAGTGCTTGAGTTTTCGGGTTGATTTGTTAAAGTGGAGTTGTGATAACATAAAAAGTATTTCCCAGTGATATTACAAAAGCGAAAGTCTGTGTATGTTTGTTACTTCTTCACGCTAAAACGGCTGGACGGATATGCATGAGGGAAATGCAGATTGCAGATTATACCCTAACTTAACAAATAGCCTACTTTTTACTTTACTAAAAAAAGAGCATTTGTTCCCGTAGGATGATGTATATTATAAAGGCACGCGGGCGAAGCCGCGGGTTAATGCTAGTTATATATATAGATTAGGGAAGCGGTGGTAGTCTAGTGGTTAGGGCATGCGACTTTCAATCCGGAGGTCGCGGGTTCGAACCCAGTCCGTACCAATGAGTTTTTCGGAACTTATGTACGGAATGTCATTTGATATTTACCACTCGCTTTTCGGTGAAGGAAAACATCGTGAGGAAACCACCTAAGCCCAATAAGGCCTAGTTTCCCCTCTGGGTTGGAAGGTCAGATGGCAGTCGCTTGCGTAAAAACTAGTGCCTACGCCACATCTAGGGATTTAGGTAGCCGACCCCAATTGAGAATTCATTCTCAAAAAATGGGACAAAGGCTAGCAGGAGCATGATGACCAAAAGAGAAACTTATTATATATCAGTAATATAATGAACACAATAAATAAACATACACAAATATGCAATACAATATACTTACATAAACATTAATAAGTATTTCGTTACTGTAATGAATTTCGGGCGAACTTAATAATATTAAGTTAATATCGTATGTCGTCGATGCGGTTGTCGCAGTTTGTAGTGCACCCGTATACTGAGCCGGCGGTCCTGGGTTCGAATCCCGGCCATGGATGTTATCTATATATGTATTTATATATTATGTATATCGTCGTCTAGTACCTATATAGTACAAGCTTTGTTTAGTTTGGGGCTATGTCAATTTGTGTAAGATTGTCTCTTAATATATAGGTATATAATAAGAAGGTTAGAAGAAGGTTTATGTGTAACCTTCTTCTTGAATCACCCTATTTATTAAAAAAAACTGGCCAAGAGCATGTCGGGCTCAGTGTAGGGTTCCGTAGTTGACCATCCTTCGCAATAGACGAAAATTACGAGAAAGATTTAAATTACGAAAGATTTCAAGCTCTATCAAAAGGTCGTAAACGCCAAAGTAACAGAAGTTATTTATTACCTTCAGGAAGTTATCGATTATAGTACGCGCCAGATTGAGTGAAATGTTAAAAGTACTTATAAGGCCTCATTTTCATGAATTTTTCCATAATTTATTGACCCGTGGTTGAAAAGTTAGAGGGGGAGGGGACATTCTTTTTTTTATTTACTTAGCGAATATTTACAAAACTGCTGAATTTATCAAAAAATAATGTTTAGAGACCCCTTTTACCTATTTTTAAAAGACCTATTCAACGATAGGTACCCCACCCCACACACTAGTGTTGGAACGAAAAAAAAAATCACCCCCACTTTAGGTGTACGGGAGGTACCCGAAAAAAAGATTTTTTTTTAGTTTTTATTTTACTGTTTTGTCGGCATGATACATACACATACTCATACCAAATATCAGCTTTCTAGTATTAGTAATGATCACGGAGCTAAGCCGCAGACGGACAGACAGACAGACAGGCAGACAGACAGACGGACAGACGGACATGGCGAAACTATAATTGTTCCTAGTTGACTACGGAACCCTAACAAAAGCGTATCGACATCCGTTGCGCAGTTTTAATGGTCCCTATGTACAAGGGATATATAGGGACAGACAGACAAGCGACTTTGTTTTATACTATGTATGTAGTAATATTGTTTATAATGGTAGCCAATCACTTGCTAAACAACGTTTCATAAATATTCATTTTACAAACAACGTTAGACAAATTAACGATTCCCAAATTAGACGTTGCATAAAATATAGTTCTATAAATAGATCATGATACAAATTATTTACCGGACAAAACATCATATCACAAAACATTATTTAGCAAATTATTCATTTACTATTCTAGTCAATTAACAAAGTAACGAATGATAAAACAACGTTAATAAAATGCATTGTTTGGTAAACATTTCGTTTAATAAATCATCATGGTGTGAACGCCATTTATGTTTAAATAAGCATGTTTTGTTATTGAAACTTTCTGACTCAGATTAATATTTACCGAGATATTGAAGTTTTTTAGGTAACATGGTTCAAAAACCGAAAACTGTCGGTTAGGCTAGGTTTGTTTTATGACCATGTATAGCGGAGCGTCAAAATGCTTGCATAAAAATGGAACATCACTCAATCTAATTTAGCCTAGAAATGGCAAACATTGAAAAAAATATTTTTTTGAATCCCAATTACTGGGTAAATATCGCTCTGAGAGAAAAAGTTTAAAGAACAAAACATGCTTATTTTAGCGTAGTCTACAAGATTTAGTCCCAAACCAGCAAAAAAAAACATTACGAAGTTCGAGTATTAATAAACTTCATACCGTCCTGCGTTTCGTTACATAGAGAGTTATTTTTATAATTTTTATCATACAACAGTTTATCAATTAACGTTTTGCAAAATAACTGATTTTTAAAACGATTTATTGGTGAACATTTTTTAAATGAAACTTTGTCTTTCAATATCAATATGTTTATAAAGCGTCAAAGTTACTAAAAGTATGTTTGTCGAGTAATTATTAGTAAAATGAGCATTTTAAGGAAAGACAGGTTTGAGAAATGTATAGTTGTTTGTTCACAGTGCTCTCGAAATGCTGCTAATAGAATAGAGTAAAGTGGAGACAAATTGCGAAGGCCGCCACCCGACCCGAGAGGACCGCGGACGAAGATCACCCGTGTACAAAGACATCATCATCGAGACCACGACCGCTCTGACAATAGAGTGAGACGACTAGAAAGAGAGAGTTGTTTGTTAAGTGATTATTTGTAAAAAGTTGTTTAGCAAAATGATGATAAACCGTTTATAATAGAATTGAGTCCGCCTCCATACAACTTGAGCAACATCAGCGCCGACACCGAAATTCAACTATCAAACTCATAAAATGTTTTGCTTTACATGTCACGTATTAAACACCAGTTAACATAGTAATAAGCTTATCTTTACGGCCTTTTATTGTCATTATTATTTCAGGAAATTATAAAAAAAACTGCTGATTGCACTGCTTATCGCTAGTTTCGTGTAAATATTGAATTTATTTGATAGCAATAATCTCCCTATTTAATATCAGAGCACCCACACGTTGGTAGCATGATGGGGTTGAAAAGTCAATTTACTGATGACCAAGACTTTAGAGGGCAATAGAGATATTAACATTATAGTACAATTCATACTCATATAATTATTTAATTCGCAATTTCAATTTTATAGTCAAGGACAAAGTCCGAAGAAGATAGAAATACCTGATTTGTGTAGGCATTTCTTTTTCGTCGTCATAAAAAACTGTTTGCGACTTTTTCAAGTTTTCTG
Source organism: Apotomis betuletana (assembly GCA_932273695.1). Taxonomy (NCBI): domain Eukaryota; kingdom Metazoa; phylum Arthropoda; class Insecta; order Lepidoptera; family Tortricidae; genus Apotomis; species Apotomis betuletana. The sequence goes on along the minus strand of OW026321.1, from coordinate 6,734,966 downwards.
GAGTAAATTGGTCGAGCCAGCTATGACTAGAAAAAGCATGAAATCAACCATTAATAGTTAAATCTAGGAGTCTGTAATATTGTAAAAATTATATTTTATTTATAATTTTATTGATTGAATGCTTGGGAATGTTAACCATAATAACCATAAAGGCAGTTTGGAATGAAATAAATCAATGAGTATGAGTATGAATTGTATTTTAATGTTAATATCGGCTCAATAGCTCTCTAAATTCCTACTGTGCTATCAGAAGGCCGGTGCCTAATAATAATAATACATTTTATAATAATAGCACCCACACGCACACGGAGTAGTATGCTGGGGTTGAAAAGTCAATTTACTGACCTCGAATTAGTTACGTAATCTTTCATCAGCCTGGGTCAATGATTGTCAACGGCATACAATACAATGTACAGTCTGTGAGGTCTCATATTGCGATTCGGCTTTGGGTGAAAACTGAGAAGTTCTTATCAGTAGTCTTACTATGAGTTTATAGTGAGTGTACTCACTAGCGACTGTGTAAACGGTTTGTATGGAGAATTGTAGTTCTACCACAGACAACCCCCACTAGACGGAGCATGTAAGGCGACCTGCGCTCACCAACGATATGGTACGGCATAACATTAAAGTATCAACACGGCGGCCACCGTTTAGTTGCGTCCTTGTTTATGATCCATGCGTACGTCAACGAAAAAAGAAATTAAATAAATAACATGGTAAATTGTAGTGTTAAGTGGTGTAGAGAGACCTCATAAACATGAACGCAACTAAAAGGTGGCCACCGTGTTGATACTTTAATGTTCTGCCGTACCATATCGTTGGTGCGCGCGGGTCGCCTTACATGCTCCGTCTAGTGGGGGTGGTCTGTGAGTTCTACAAAGTAACCGCTAGGGGGCGCTGTACTATTCTCCATACAAATCTTTTACGCTGTCGCTAGCCAGTGCGGTCACGTTAAGAGGCCTTGTTCCTTTTAAAATGCTGATTGTTTCAGACATTTTTCTCTATGATCAAACATATTTCTTAACATATTATTGATGTTACTACCTAGAACTGGGCTATTGGGATTTATTGGTATACATTTGAAACCTACAGTTTGAATTTTTCATTGATATTTTTTGTTTAAAAAACTACTTGAAATTGACAAAAGTCACGCGGGAAATTAGTTTTTCAACTTATTTTCGACTGCACGCAAAAAAAGCATGAAAAAGCTATGTTACTTCCTAGAACTCGGGGAAAAGTATTATTCACTTCAAAAATTTGGTTGAAATTATCAATATATTTGTCATAATATGAAAAAAACAAATTTCAAAAGGAATAAGGCCTCTTAACTCGTGGTAAGGGTACAGGATCGCGTAAGTCCCTTTGTCTCAACGCGTGGAGGTGTCGGGTTGAAATTAAAACCATACTATAGCTGTGCTGCGCGGTGTTTCCCACTCATCCCACGGGAACACTACATTTGACGGGATAAGAAGTAGCCTATGTGTTAATCCAGGGTGTCAGCTGCCTTCATACCAAAATTTATCAAAATTGGTCCACACTCACAATTTTCGCCTTTATAATATTAATGTGATACACAAATTTACAGTCCCTGAAGCTGTGAAAAAATCAAACTTCAAAGTTAACGTAAAAAGAAGTTCCGGTCATTTATTGGGCATGGCCAGTCCATGGGAACCAAAATTTATAGGGAGTTTTCCGTTGACCTAGAACTAAGAAATTTGGCAAGTAATACTGTCTTATACTACAATTATAGGAAAATATTAGAAAACTATACATTTGTAATTAAATAATAAATAATATAATCTTTATTTAATGTACGTAATCTATCATTGACGTTAAGCAACGGTATACATTTGTACGGAATCCTCGGTGGGCGAGCCCGACTCGCACTTCTCCGGTTTTTAGAATAGACAATAGAAACACTCTGATTCGATAAGAATTACGGAAATTAATCATTTTCGACCTTCATGCAGAACAAAAAAAAAGGAAGTCAATTGTAAAATTATAAATATTTCCTTTAACATTTATAAAGAACGTGATATTTAATTAAATTTCATAATTTATATTTTTTTTTACTAATAATGGCTTTGCGTTAACCTTACTCACTTTATGGAACGTGATTCGTAATAATTCCTTGTCTTTGACTTGATATCATTAGTATAAAGGTAAATAAATTAGGTCATTGATAAATTGATATCGGTTACATTAATAGTATCTGGTGTAAAGGCTGTCTCCGCGGTCTAGTTGGCACAAGGATATTATATGGATAATAAGTAAATAAAAATTGGGCAAGTGCGAGTTCGACTCGCGCATGAAGGGTTTCGTACCATAATCTACTTATAACAAGTTTATTGTATAGGAGCCCCCCTTAAATATGGATTTTATTTTATTTTTAGTTACACAATTAGGTCTTAAAGTCGAGTACCTTACTTAGGCCACTCGGCAAGCCTCATGACCTAAACTCGGTACTCGACTTTAAAACCTTCATTGTGCAACGATTGCATAAAATACTAGTATCACCCACCCTGTATAAACATAATGTAGTACCGGACAACTTGAAGTATCCATACAAATTAGTTTAGATAAGAACATAGTATACTTTGTTCTGATATCTGATGTTAGACAGGGTTATCTTTCGTCAGCCTAGGTCAATGATTCGGTATAACCCGTAGCTTACACGTTTCTAAAGTACTATTACAACTAATTGGCATGATAATGAACAGTTGCAACAAATTAGCGTCTTTGACCAATTACGGCGAAGCAAAAAGCCTATATTATTTATACTTACTAGCGACCCACGTCCGTACCGTACTAATTCGATATTATCCAACTATAGGTTCCGGAAAAAGAATTCCATACGAGTTCGAAACATGTCGGGCCGTTTCTGACACACGATCGAGAGTAAAGCCGTATATTTTATAATATCTCAAGTTTCACTAAGATAAAAGTGTGGACACGTGAACCACAAAATGGCAGATATAGGTATTTTTTTTAGATTGAAAACCTCTTCTTCGAACGTTTGATTAGCGTTGCCAGGCGTTCGGATAAAGCCGCACATAGTTAGGCTTTTTGATTGCCCCTCCGGCCAAAATAAACGGTGTCCGGCTTTTGTTTATCGTTATTTTGTCGGGCCTATTAATACTGAGACACAAAATGCTAATTTCAAAAAAAGGTGTACATAACTGTATGCAACTGAAATTAACTCGCCAAACTGCTAAGACAGTTCGTTGGCGAGATCGCGCTGATTATAACTATTATTTTTAGCTTTATGCACCTAAGACTACATGTAGGGTGACCGGCCTTTTTACTCAAACGTCCGGCTAAACTGGCTGGTATGTCCGACTATTAGGTTTGGTGTCCTGGCACCTGGCAATTTGTTAATCAAACGGTTTGATTAACAAATTCGTTAAAAAAAGACAAGTAAAGCCACGATACTATACAAGTACTCAAAGTAAGTAATTACCATCCTTGTGCCCACCAGACCGCGGAAACTTGCAAGGTAACCGCTATCATTCATCGGTGACCTAATTATACTTTGTATTACACCGAGCGAGCGAAGCCTCCCTGCTTCAGCAGAATGGTGAATAGAAATTCACCAAAATATTTTTCGTATAACCCGGTGTTTGGATGTTTGAATTTCCGGCTGTAATCGCCTAGAGACCACATTTCACAACCGATTCTCATGAAATTTTGTGAGTAGGCTCGATAAGTCAATAATCTTTTTATGACGATTCAGTTTATCGATATTTTTCAAAATGGCGGAGTTATGGGGTTTGAAAATGTAAAAAAAATACAAATTTCTGGCATTTCAAAGCAAACTCACGAGGTCTACAGGTCAGTGAGCCTCTAGTGTAGGTGTGATCCTATTGTACATGTCATAATTATAAATTGAGCTATGAATAAATTCTATTAAGTACGACAAACCGTTACCTTTACTAATTAATAATACTCATATTTTAATGTCCAGTCATTAATAATTCGCAAATTGCTGACCAAGTTAAGCTACAATAAATCAAGCATATTATTGTCATACTTGTTATTTAAGCAAATATTGAAATAATGATGCAACATCAGACAAACATTAAAGGTTATTGACACTTAAATGATAATTGAAATTACTTTTCTCACGTGGGCAAACACACTTAGTTTGTATAACTGTCAGCAGTATTATCTCACTGGAAAAAGGGCGAAAAATATACGGATTTCAATCATTGTTCATCATTTTTGATTAGATATTAGGTAATTTTAGCTAGAGCTTTGAATTAAACGTAATTTGATAACATATTGTACAAATTACACAATATTACTGAGTTGCAAAATCATCATCGTTTGTGGAATATTTTCAGCCTGTTGCTACGAGCACTTCTATACTGTTATAGAATTAAATAGTATTCAAAATCAGTTTATGGAGAGAGGTCATAAGTAATTTCAGGAAAAATCTAACGCAATGCAGGATCATCTTTTGTTTTATACGATCGCGCGGCGCCATGCCTGTCAGGCGCCATCCGTCGGTCATAATTTATTAGTCCCTCTTTGCGCCGAAACGGCTGGAAAAATTCTTACCAATTTTGGTACAGGGATAGCTGGACATACTGGATAGGACACTTTTTACCCGACTTCGGTAAAAACAGTTATCACACCAACGGTTAAACAATATTCGACTTAGAAAAGGTACCTTCTAGTACTTTATTTGTAAAATTGGGGACAACTAGTGATATGCTGCCCAAAAAATTCACAAAGAGCTCTCCAAAACGCTTGAAGAGCACTGGGGACTAGAGAGCTCATGGATAAATACCCGATGAAGGCCAGGTAAATACCCAATCTACTATGACTACTGCCCGGTAGATTGGGTATTTACCCGGTATTTATCGGGTATTTACCCATAAATGCTCATCTCTACTGGGGACCGAAGACTTCCTCGTACAGCGTATCAGCATAGCTGTTCAGCGAGGAAATGCTGCCAGCGTTTTCGGTACCATGCCAAAGCGGACCAATTTTTGGAATTTGTTTTAGTTAATTTTAATTTTAGCTTTTTTGTACATAGTGGTTATAGTTAGTCGTGTTTAAGTTTTTTTTTATTTACTGTCACTTTGTTTTTTCTTTTTTGTTATCTTTAAATAAAGTATTATTAAATTTTATAATTAATTTAGCTACTTGTCAAAATTTGAGTTGGCAACACTGGCACTTAGCCCGTGTGGCGCGCTTGTCCCAAATGACCTTAAAAGCCGTCAAGCCATAGTTCGACGGTACTTTTTACATTGGAGAATTTGGCCTAGTGCAAGTTAAAAGGCCTTATAAGGCTTGCGACCATGACATTGAAGCCAAGTCAAGTCTGACTTCCGGTCATACTCGATTATATGGCAAGTTGCCGTATGGACGTGACTGATATACAGGGTGTCCCTGAAAGCGCGGGTAAACTCGAGTACATACAATGTAGCATTAGCAATTGTTTTTTTTATAACGGCACATGCACAACTTACTCTCCACTTCGCCTGTGGTAAGCAATAAGGGGAGCCCACCTCACAACTGACAAGAAATCAACGTTGTGAAATAACGCACACTTTGAGTGCCCTAAAATTGATAATGTCATAATGTAAAGTTTGTCAAAATGTTCGTTAGTCACACTTTAGTTTTTCTTGGAAGCAATCAACTTTTTAGGATTGTTGTAAAATAAACTTAAGTTGATGAGTTTTAGTAGTTGAGAGCTTCGCAAAATTCCGGTAAACTTATTGGTTCCAGAATTATATTATGATTATGACTGTCAATAATTATGACTAACAGACCTGTCAAGGGGCAAACCAAGGGGCAACAAGATATAGTAGTTTTCATATAGGATTGTGCCATCTGTCATTTCCATTTCAGTACACTTTATAACCTAAATGCGATTGAAATGTACTGGGATGACAGTTATGTTCCACGCACTGTTGAATTTGTATTCAAAGATAATTTTTAGTTGTGATACACAGAACGTAGAACAGCCTATAGTCCAAATCAGGTAAAGATACATTTAATAGGGAATGAATAACTATTGATGAAGGGCTCCATACGAGTTCGAAACATGTCGGGCCGTTCCTGACAATTTCACGTGAGTGTAAACCGCTTAATACAATAATTAACTATTATTAGTAGGTAAACTATGATTAATAATAGAGAATCAAACCTATAAAGTGATTAAAATCTGTCAAGGCAAAATATGGCTTGACTGACTGACTTGATAATTGTATTAGAGAACTAGGAGGCCCGCGACTTCGTCCGCGTATTTTTTTATTTACTGTAGACAGGTCAAAAGTATCCCATGACCATCTTTGGATGTCCCGCTATCCCTGTACCAAAATTGGTTAAAATCAGTGCAGCCGTTTCGGCGTGATGCGAGGACAAAGGAAATTACGACCAACAGATGGCGCCAGGCTGGCACGGCGCCGCGCGCCCATACAAAACAAATGACGATCCTGCATCACGCTATTAAGAATTTTCCTGAAATCATGACCCCACAGAAAATGGATTTTCAATACAAATCTATAATTTTATAATAGTATAGAATAGAGAGAATAAAATGTATATTATGTAAAGGAGCCAATGATCATACGAAACAAAAGAACACGTGCATCCTGCTTTTAGGGATTTTCCTAAAATTATGACGATAGAATTATTTTAGAATGTGAAACGTGATGATTTTCCTCATTTGAGCTTAGCAGTAATGAGCTATGAGAGCTAAGGGGAAGAACTGGCTGTGTCACTTTTTCTAAATTCATTTACAAAAAAAAAATGTGGTAAGTATTTCCACCAAAAAAAATGGAATCGATAAAAAGATTTTATATAAAAAAAAATATAGATTTTTCTAAATTTTACAGAGAAGATAATTGAAGTTGTGAAATTAAATTTCTAATTGGCTGTCTGGCGTACATAAAAATATATACATAAAAAACCGGGACCCAGCGAATTTAACACCTGTTTTAAACAGTCAGGATAAATTGGGTAGTTTTGTAGCCGTAGACAGAGACATGGGTGAAGACCAAAAAGTTTGCAACGTTAACTCACCCTTAACTCACTCAATAATAACTCAATAATATTAGTGTCAAAGTCTCCATTGTGCGACGACAGTTAACCTTCAAAAATGTAAGTACCTTAATGTTCTATTTTAAGGTTCCTTATTGTGTCGTTATTTTTTGTCGCACAACGGAACTTTCTCAATTGTTTTTAATTCCTCGCTAACTACGACTTAATTTCATCCAACTTTTTGGTCTTGACCCACATATTGTTTTTGTAAACACAAATAAAAAAAAAGTTTTTTCTGTTTATTATCCTTAGACCATTACATAAAGTGTATAGATGTATGAAAACTATTGTAGGTACATATTTTCAAACATACCCATAGCAGATAATCCAAAGGCGAAATTATATTGGACTTATATCCAATAAATAAGAATAAGGGACATCTTCCAGTTTTATTTTATTATTTTTAGGGCTTTTAAAGCAAAAGTATCTTATACCCCTCGCGGCGAACGATGAGTCCTATGACATCTGTCATCTCACTACATTTTATTTCTATAATCGGAAAAATGTAACGAGATGACAGGTGTCATAGGACTCATCGTTCGCCGCGCACTTTACAAAAAGCAAAACCTCACCGAACAACGGCATGCTCTACGAGCAAACTTGAAATTGGCGAAATCATCATCAACTATGATGGAAGCCATATTTTAAAATTAGAATTAGAATTAGGGGTATAATAATGACTGGAAACTTAGGGGGTAGAAAATATCATTGTAATTTGCAGTTAAACTTACTTAGGGAGTCAGAACTCATACCGGCCATAAGTCGGCCAGTCAAGAAACGTAAAATTATGAATTAGGTAAGCAGACATTATGAAATTATACAATTATTATACGGCTATTGTTTTAACGTAAAAACGTAATCAACATTGCCGTCACTTCCTAATATTATATTTTCTAAAGTGTTTTAAAATAAGAACCTGTTTTCTGTTTTTTTTTTTTTCATTCACGTGACGTTAAAACCAATTGACGGGATATTTTTCACTCGAATATTGCACTTTTTTTAATATGTTAATGCGTAAGTATATCTTATTTAAGTTGTAAGTACTAATAGAAGACATTAAACATCATCAAATGCAACGTTAAGTCATAATAAGGCTCGGTTTAATTGCTTAGAAATAATTACAATTTATATTGACTTACAAATGTAGTTGCCTTAAAGAAACTGTAATTAACTAATAATCTAATCATACCAGATGATAATAATGGGAACCTATTCCATATTCCTATCCCATCGTGTATATGCATAAATATACATTAAAACATAAAAGCGCAAATAAAATAAAAAAACTGTAAATTAGAGTAAAATACGGTCCTTAATAAAAAAATAATAACAAAAAAGAAAACTCACCATTTTCCGATTTCTTCCCATTCTTCGCGACGATAATGCCATTGCCATTGCCCTCGCACTGGCTGGAAACAGCTAACTCCTTCATGGTCACACACAGAGTTCCGAATTAAAAAAAATAAACACGATCCGTTTCGCGCTACGAAACGTCACTTTGACAAGACAGCGCGAATTATAGTGTTATTATGCGATTGTAACCAGCGATCGGCCAAGGTGATTGCGGCGGAGTAAAACTATAACGCTTTTTTAAGAATTAAAAAACGAGTGGGAGAGCCGGCCGCTAGTTTACAAATGGCTGGATTTAGTCTCATTACTTATATTTATACTAAATACAATAACATTTTAATTAAGCAATGTTAGCATTGACGTATATAGCTTAGTCAACCTAATTAAGCGTAACCATATGCTTTGAAACGGGTGAAATTACTTACTAGATTATGCCCGGTCTTTTACACTATAATTTAAGGTTGAGAATTCTTTGTGTGTGAATATAGTTTTGTATACAGTTTAAGCAGTGTTTAATTTTAGTTAGGAAATATTTCTGAAACATTGCGACATACTTATAAATCTTATAATTGACGAGATATAGGTATTTTTAACTAGTTTTTTTCGATAAAATCGTAACGGATAAAAATTAAATCATACCTACATTTTGAATATTGGTTTCGGATAAAAAAACATTGGAAGAACCAATCAAATCGAATAAAGGATAAGTCACCATATTTACTAATACCATATTTACCTACCTCCTACTATTTTTGAAAATATCAAGGTGATATTAAAATCCATTAAAAATCACTATTATAATAAAAATTAATTATTATAGCGGAAAATAAAAATGTGTAATTTAAAATAAATATATTGACTTCGAATAAATATCCTATTTGGGCAGATTTTTATTTTGTTGTGGATTTTGCTTTTTTTTCTCAGTAATCAATAAAATTTGGTCAGTTGGTAAAGTTGCTTATGCTGAACAAGGTAGGCCCAATTTCACGATATGTTCTACAAAATTTTCCATTGAGTTTCAAAAAATGTATAGTTTTTTTTTTACTAAATTTCGTATTTTCTACTAAAATTTAGTTGAAAATGAGGAGCTCGAAATACAAACTAAATAATTCGACAACAAAATAAAAATGGTCCCATAAGTCAATTTCTGTCATACATTTTGCGTAACTCAATGGAGAACAATTTGTAGGACATATCGTGAGATTGGGCTTGCCATGGTCAGAAGAAGCAATTTTACCAATTCACCAAATTTTATTGATATCTGAGAAAAAAAAGAAATCGACTACAAAATAAAAGTTTGCCCATTTCTGGTATTCCTCTGTGGTCTTCATCATCAATTCACGTCGTTCAATCGCTGCCCTAATCTTATTCACTTTTTTCGAACTAGTTTTTTTTTTTAAGAAAAATTAATATATGTATACTTAATACTTGAAGATTTGTTTAGTACAAACTAAGGCTCTGTGAGCTTTACACCTCGGTAAATATTTTGAAATGGCTGATATGCCTTTTTTAAGTTTTCAACCTCTATTTCTGCCATTTAGAAAAAATGCAAAAAAAAATATCGACAAATAAATCCATACATGTTTAAAAAGCCTGCTCATAATAAATCACGATTATCGGTTGAGAAATGCGACCTGGTGACAACAACCGGATATCCGAATATCTGGAATTCGGAGATACGAAAGAATTTGTGGCCAAGCTGAAACCGAAACGCTTTGCTCGCTCGGTCACTTATTCTGAAAAAGCAGCAATACCCTATAAGTAATATGCGGCCAGCGTAATAATGATTTACGTCACCCTAGTGGGATTTTCTGGGGAGATTTCCTGGCTTCCACAACCTTCCTTCCTCAACTTGGGTTTCGGGCCACAATCACCCGCGATCTGCGACATTCACGAATTCACCGTTTTTAGGGTTCCGTACCCAAAGCGTAAAAACGGGACCCTATTACTGAGACTTCACTGTCCGTCCGTCCGTCCGTCCGTCCGTCCGTCCGTCTGTCACCAGGCTGTATCTCAAGAACGGTCATAGCTAGACAGTGGAAATTTTCACAGATGATGTATTTCTATTGCCGCTATAACAACAAATACTAAAAATTAAATAAAATAAATATTTAAGGGGGGCTCCCATACAACAAACTTGTTATAGATTATATATTTTGTATATATAGGTACGGAACCCTTCATGCGCGAGTCGGACTCGCACTTGCCCAATTTTTATTTTATATTTTTTATTAATTTAAGTATACAACTGAAATAAATACAATTCCATGCAAAACGGTGTGCACAGTTTGTCTGCAGGTGTGAGTTTCTATATAATAATTTCAACAATGGTTATTGCTAAGCACTTGAGTGACATGTACTATTTCATTGCGATAGCAACAAAGCAAGATTAATTAATTAATTATAATATAAAAAAAATACTAGGACATCTATGTTGATAGGTGCTATGAATGAATGAATGAATGATATCGTTTATTTCGAGTAACAATGGTGACTCATATTATTTGTTAGTACATATCTATATCTAAAATGTTAGTAAAAACATTACAAAAACTTACACAACATACAAGCTTTATGACACATGCTGTTCACAGCAGTGTCTTGTGTAGGGACAGTCAAGCCTGTCCCCAATCGAGCGTAGGATGGGGTTGGCTGGCCCGCACCCGGGGCACCAGGGATGTAGATTTAATAAATATTTTAATATTTTATTGAACATAATAACAAAACAGTACATAAAACAAATGCACGTAACCACTGCAGTAGTTAATATAAACTGTGTCGCAGTCAGTTACGCCCTCCTCCGGACACCATAGGTTATGTTCTATCTAAATTTACATATATACAGGTTTCAGTAATTTAAAACATAAGCAAAGTTTAACATTATTTAGTATGTAAAGTTATAAAATGCTAAAAGCATTTCTAAGTTCTAGACACCGATTGATACTGAGATACGAGCGTTGGTTTAAGTAGGTATTTGTTACTTAGTGCGTTTAGTTGTCAACAGACGATATTCCAAATCGGTACACGTCAAGTATTTGGGGATCATGGAACTGAAACCTTTTTCTGAAGTCGTTTACAAACCAAACTGCATTCTGTGGTAGTGTTATTACCGCTATTTTTGCTAGCAATAAATAATAATAAAAAATTACCGCTATTTCAGAATGTATGGCATATAATGTCATATAGGTATTGTATGTCAGCGATGCTTCTAACTCAATCGGACGTCACGGTGCGCGGAATTCCTCCATCAGCAATGTCGGTGGCGATGTTGCAGAATTGACAACATTTCATATTTTTAATACTTCAATTTTATGAATTTTCTGTATTCCGCTTAAAAAGAGGACTAACTCGCTGTTTTTATAGTTACTGAGGTTACTAATTATTTTATTATCCTTTGATTAAAATTTATCAATTCTAAAAAGTTGTAACTAGATTGTATTTTAAGAAGTGGAGTGTGATCTAAAATGTGGACTGTATCTTAGATTGTATTTTAAAATTAGAATATCTTTAAAAGCAGACAACGAATATGACATTTTAGATGGTGGATATTTAGTATTTTTTTTTACTAAAAGTTGAACTACTTTATAGTTTCCTAGATACTACAAATATTAAGATATTTACATTTTTAACTTACGAATAATGTGTGGACTGAGTGAGCACTTACAAACATGTATTATCCAAAAATCTGCCACGTTGGCGGTTTGTTTTGTATTTTACAAATTCCCATATGAGTTTTACTAAGCTATATACATATAAATAAGTTTCAATCTGCAGTTTTTTCATCAGAAATCGGGTTTTCGAAAGTGTGCGGATTGAGTGAGCATACGAAATTATTTGTAAAACATTAAATACGTAACCAGGTGATCTACAAATTATTAGGTACCTACCTTAAGCATAAGTTTTACTAAAAATTAGGATATAAATATTATATGTTAAATAAACACATTCACAGATTTCGTTGGTTGTTTGTGAGAACTGAGTGAGCATACGTTAATGAATGTATTCTTTTTATTTATCGTTTTACAAATTCATCAATTAGTTTTACAATTGTTTTAGAACTTTTACTAAATGATCAGCACATTTTTTTTCATTTTTGAAGGGTGCTCACTCAATCCACACGCACACTACGTAATATTATAAATAAATTGTACACGTGTTTATTACACAAAAAACAGTCAGGAAAAGAGTCCATTCCATTAAATGATATTACGAGGTTACCATAGGAACTGACAGGTATTTAAACAAATGTCATTATAGTGCGGTTGCGATTGGGTGCAAAATTGTTGCCATATAAATCTTATTAATTTTGAGAATCCTTATATATTTCTGGTCAGGCATTACGAGTAAAGAGCGAACTCATCCTGAGCGCCGCGAAGTTGGAGTCTCGCCACAAAGTCAACTTTAATTCGTATGTGGTGAGAGTTCCAACTGACGAGCTAGCGGTCTTCATCAAAGAAGAGTTTTGGCCGAAATGTGTCTTGTCTCCGCCGGCGGCTACCTGATACCACGGACAACGCAACGTAAATACATCATACATCATCATCAGTTATAATGTGACCTAGTTTTTAAGTTCATTTCGTATTTAATATGTGTTTCAATCGCAATCAATCTCACACTTTGTTTCACTCACAAGCACTACCATCTTTAAGCGTTGCAGTGGCTAAAAACATGATAATTATTACTATATTCTGTAAAGTCCTGGCAGAATACCAGCGAAGTGGTATTTAAGCGCCTTTTCCCTGCTACGCCACATGGTTTCTTAAATGTGCTGTTATTGTTTTATACCTGTACTCGTTTTAAGTAGAATGTTTTTACCGTTTTCTTATTTTTTTTTGTGTCGAACCGTGTAAGTTGTGGATATGAAGAAAGTGTTTATCTATCTACATATCTATCTATATCTATGTTAGATTGTATGGGCCTTTGAACCCTGAAATAAATAAACTGAATTGAATAAAATCCGTCCATTCATTTTGGCGGGGTACAAAAATTCCTGCAAATGTTCCTGCAATCTTTTGACACCATTCCTAACTATTACAAAACTTTCCGGACTTTACTTCTCGGTGGTCCAATTGGCATAATCGTAAAAACAAGCTTATCATTACAAACAGAAGACTTCTGTTACACTTAGTGTAAACACGTGAGTACTTCAGTTTACGATTCCGAGGGGTTACTACGAATACTCGTATTTAGTGGCTTTGTGAGCAGTTAGTTTTTTTTTGATATTCGCTTTTTTTTTGTAATATCTGTATTCTGGTGTAATTTATACGTACGTTTTTAGTTATGAATATATATTTCATATTATATTGGACATTTTTATAAATAAATCACTATCACTACATTAGTATAAAACAAAGTCGCTTCCCGTCTGTCTGTCAGTCCCTATGTATGCTTAGATCTTTAAAACTACGCAACGGAATTTGATGCGGTTTGCTTTTTTAATAGATAGAATGATTCAAGAGGAATGTTTATATGTATAATAAATAAATAAATAAAAATAAAAAAGCCTTTTATTTCTTGCAAGAACAAAAAATAATAATATTACACATGTTGGTTAGTAGTACTTTATAATTAAACTGTTAGTTAACTAAGCTATATCTTAAACTAGGAGTTAGTCTGCAAGAACCCCCGTACGGGTAAAGGCCTCCTCCAAGGATGACCATGTGTCTCGGTCCTGTGCCACTGCGTTCCAAAGCGGGCCGGCTGTCCTCTTGACCTCGTCATCCCACCGTGTCAAGGGTCTTCCCCTACTCCGACTGCCTGGTGGTCCGCGCCATATAGTCACTCTTATGGTCCATCTCTGATCTTTTAACCTGGCGACATGACCAGCCCATTTCCACTTTAGTTTCTGGGCGTGGGTGAGAGCATTTTTTGCTTTTGTGATAGCTCTTATTTTGGTGTGTCGTATTTTGTCCATTTTCTTTATGTTGAGCATGCTGCGCTCTATTCCCCGTTGGCAAGTGTTAATCTTGTTTTTTATTTTATCCGTGAATTTCCACGTTTGGCAGCCATATGTCAGGCACGGCAGGAGGCTAGAGTTCATGACTTTCGCTTTGATTGTAGTTGGTAAGCCGCTTTTAAATATTTCCTTTAAACTCCAGTATCTGTTCCATGTATTTTGTATACGGCGTTCTATTTCCATTTCGTTATTTTGTTTATCAAAACTTATTCTTTTGCCGAGATATATATAACTGTTTGTATACTGTAGTGGCTTGTTGTTCACTTTTATTGGTTTTTCCAGAGCGTTTGTCATTGCCATAGTCTTGCTAAGGTTCATTTCCAAGCCAACCTGACTACTAGCTGTATTTAGTGATTCTATCATGAGGTTCAACTGCGAGCTAGTCTCCGATAGCAGCACTAGGTCGTCGGCGAATCTTAAGTGGCTTAGATATGTACCTTGTATATTAAGGCCGCAGTGCTTCCATTCCAGTTTACTGATGATTGATTCGAGGGTAGCGATAAATAGTATTGGTGATAGCGGATCGCCTTGTCTCACTCCCCGTTTAATAGGGAAGCTTGTTCCAAGTGACTCTAGCTTTATTCGGCCGGTGCTGTTGTTATATATATTTTTAATTATTTCTATATAATTGTGCTCTACTCCTTGATTTTCTAGGACTTCCCATATGCGTTTATGTGAAACAGTATCAAATGCCTTTTGATAATCAATAAAAGCTATGTAAAGATAACGTCGCTGTTCTTGATACTTTTCTATTATTAATTCCAGCGTGTGGATGTGGTCAATGGTGGAGAAGCCCCTTCTAAATCCGGCTTGCTCTATGGGTTGTCTTGCTTCTAACGTTCTACTTATTCTCATAGTGACAATGGAGGAGAACAGTTTGTAGAGACTTGGTAGCAGGCTTATTGGTCTGTAATTAGTAATATCCTTTGGATCGCCTTTTTTATATATTAGTATGATGTCGGATTCAGACCATTGCAGTGGAGTTTCAGTATTTTGCAGTATTAGGTTGAAAAGTTTGCGTAATGGGCCAATCAAAATCATGTCCGCTGTTTTTAAAACTTCGTTGGTGATGTGATCTGAGCCTGGGCTTTTTTCTAGCTTTAATTTTTTTATAGCGTCATACATTTCTCTCTCGTCGATTGGGGTTATGGGACTTAAACAGGTAGCCTTGCTGGTATACGTCAGTGTAGTACTAATTTCGGTTTTATCGCTATACAAGTTTTTGTAGAATTCGGTTGCCGCTTGGATTAGGTCTTTTCGGTGGTAGAGTTCTTTTCCAGTAGAATTCAGTCCTTCAATCCAAGTTTTATTGGTTCGAAGTTCTTTGTAGGCCTTCTTTGTACCTCCCGATTTATTTATATAATTTTCTATGGTATTTAGTCTGTGTTTTGCGTAGTCGTTCTTTATATATTTGTTGACTAATTTGTAAAGTGCCGAGAGTTCGTTTTTCATAGATCGCGTTTTGTTTTTAGTTTTTTGCAGATCTCTTCTTCTTTGTAAGAGCATCATGGTACGTTCGGACAGTATTTTATTTTTACTTTGGGTGTGTGTCTTTGTACGAGCATTTTTTAAACTTTGGTTGATGGAATTTACTATTTTATCGTAGTAAAACTGTACCTTCGTGGGTTCATGTTGATTGGGGGGGGTATCGTTAAGTAGATACGATAGGTTTTCCTTGTATTTTGATATTTCCTCTTCGCTATTAAGGGGGCATTTGAGGATGTAATTGTTATTGAATTTGGCTCTACTGATCTTTTGTTTGGATAAGTCGCACCCTTGGTAAAATAATGCAACATGTGACTTTGCGTCAAAAGTGGTTTTATTACGGAAATATCCTTAGAATTATGCGTTCTACACGGTAGATTTTTTTTATAATTTTAACTTTTTTCATTTCTGAGATATTTTAAGCGGAAAACGACGCAAGTGAAGAGGCGACGTAAAATAATGCTACAAATGCGTATGCGTCCTTTTTTGACGTCGTTCCTGTGAGCGCATATCGGCGCGCGCGTTGTCGTAAAGTCAGATGCGTCGGTGTTACCGGACTGTGATCATGCGTTGTGTTTTGGATCTAAATCGGCGAGAATGGATGCGGAAAACGAAACCGGTAATGATAAGTACTTTTTACAGGTCAAGAAAATTATCTTGTAATAAACAATCATATGTGCACATACGACTGTCTGAGTTCTAATTATTGAGATTAAATAGCCAGTCGCATGATCACATTCGACGTTATTTATCGATTTTTAACTAATTAATATTTTTTTTAACAAACATGATAGGCAATATTGCCATAATGTTATAAGAAGAGTTTGAGGTAATTTAATTGTTTTTTTAAACTATGGTCGTATATTCATTTGCGTCGTTGTTGTACAAACTATTCATAGTCGCATCGTAACATGTTGCGTTATTTTAGGTCGTAGTTTAAGATGCGTCGTTATCAAAAAGTTTGAAGGTATAAAAAAGCACGTTATTGTAAAAAAAATCGAACGTTTTATTAATATGTAATAACTAAATGCTTTACCTGTAATTCCAACCATTTTAAACCATTAAAATCGCATTTTTATTTTTATTACCTATATGAACTGTACGAACTTTACCTACTAATAAAATCTAATCATTTGTAGATTTTAACATATTTATCTATCATATTGTATTTATTTCTATGATGCCGCTTTTAGAGAAGTGATTACTCTTTTCGTTATTTGAAGTTTCTAAAGGAATCTCGAAATGTTGGAACACGAGGAAATCTTCGACAAAGCGAACTTAGAAGAATCTGCTCTACCCGACCCTATCAGCGAAAGAATAACCTGCTACTACTTACGACTGCATACATCATGCTAGCATATAATGTGCTTGTAACAGTAAAAGCAGAAAAAGATAAGAAGGAAGGCCCTGCTCTCGACAGTTGTCCACCATAACTTTTAAACCTAGTTAAATCTGTCCACGCACGGTCCTGTCGTTCATGACAGCCGGACTTCTGCTTTGTTCGACATGCGGAGGGGACTGCGGCCGAGTATTGCCACCGATACTTTTCGACATCTTTTTCCCTGTTTCTGAAGGTTGCATTTGGGAACTTTAGTTTAGGGGATACACTTTACACACAAGAGCAGAAGGGAAACTTTTTGATCTTTCCCTGTTGAGGTCTCGTCTTAAACGTATACATAGATTCACTGTTATTTTCCGAGGATGCCGCATTCGTTGCCAAAAATTTCCCATAAGTTCGCACACCCTTGTTCTCTCTTTTCCATGTCCATTAATGCTAAGAAGACAGTTGTTCTGGCGCAAGGTTTTCACCAGAAACCAACTATTTTGTTGGATAGTGTCGTGTCGCTTGATGTTGTTGATCAGTTCCCTTGTCTAGCAATCCCACTTGTCAAGCAATCTGTCGCTGAATGTGGATATCGGGAGCCGGCTTGGTAAAGCGGTTACAATGTTTGGGAAGCTCAGTGCAGGAGTCTAGACTAGTCACTATCTGACAATCAAGACCAAAGTGTTTGTGTATCAAACTTGTGTTCTGAGTATAGTTTTGTGTGGAACTGAAACCAGTACGTCGTATGCCAAGCAAGAAATAAGGCTGAATATTTTCCACTTGCGGTGCCGTCGCAGCAGTCTAAACATCACTTGGCGAGACAGGGTCACGAATGAGTGTTGTAAGTCGCGCAGTTTTCCAGCTAAAACAGCGTAGATTGTGGTGGCTGGGGAAGCATGTGCACCGTATGGATGCCACTCGCTTACTGTGCACCCTGAAATGTGGGGAGGCCCATGTTGCGTTACAAGGACTGCACTAAGCGAGCAATGCCAGCATTTGGCATCAGCCCAGCAGACTGGGAAAGACGATCATAGCAAGTGGAGAAAGTTTTTAGCCGAAGACTGTAAGACTGAGAAATCAAAGCTGGTTTCAGGTTTTAGCCGCAAAACGCGAGAGGAGACACCATAATGAGAGGAGGGTTGTTTCACCAGCTCGATCATCTAACGACCCTTTATTGAAATGTCAATCTTCATCACTGTCACTCCCGCATCGGACTTTATAGTCATTCTTAATCTTAACACTGCCACAAAAACGCTGCATAGTAAAATAATCATCTGATACAAATTTTAAGGCCTATGATGAAAACAGTTTATGACTTATATAATTATTAGGTCTTAAAACACTCGTGTGTTTCGTAAAACCAAGCTCAGGTCAATGCTCATGTTTTAAGGCTTATCATTAAGTAACAGTTGTATATACTACTATCAAAAAGTTTAATATTCTTATCTATTCGTTTATTAAGTTTTATAATACAAGTACGGGTATTTCATAAATAAAATTTATATAGTGTTTAGTATGAACGAGTTTTTACTTACTAGTTTCAGTTTTTAACGCTTATTTTTTTTGTGGAGCACATATTTTATGGAAAATATTATGTAAGTGGTGATACCTTATCATGCCGATAAAAAGTTAATATGTATTAAAATTAATAACATTGTTTTATCTTCTTGCACTTACTGTGTTCTAGTAGCAAACCACAGTATTTTTACTCATTGCTGCCTAGTTATTTAAGTAAATAATTCGGTAAAATAAGTTCACTTGAAATAATATTCATTTACAGATACCTAAATCTTTCAGATTCTATAGAAATATAATATTTTACACATATACGACCTCATAATTTTAAGGGTTATTCATAAAACAAAGACGTATGTGCACATGCGTCACGTAGATTTTTGTAAAATAATGACGGATCTGCTGATACGTCGGCTAATGCTTGGTAATAAATAGCCGTATGTGCACATCCGTTACATTATTTTGAAAAATAATTCATTAAATTAAATGGGACATAACACATTTAATTGATTATATTAATATAAAACTATATGCAAAAGTATATGACAATTCGACGAAACGCAAAAATGTTATCAGCAAAAATCACTTGCAGAATTTTTAAACTGCTCTCCTGTAAAGTACACATTTTGCAGATGTGGCTTTGTTTTACCAAGGGTGCGATTAGTTTATCGTAGCTCTAACCGGTCTGTGGTCTGATGGGAAATTAAGGTTTATAGTATCTATATTCTGAAATATTCCTGGCCGGTTAGACATTATAAAGTCAATTTCGTTTTTATGTTGACCATTTGGGGATCGCCAGGTCCACCTGCGGTTGGGCCTCTTCTTAAAACAGGTATTAATAATTGTCAATTTATTTTCCAGTGCAAAATTTATCAATTTCTGTCCTCGTTCATTTCTTTTGCCGTACCCGTGTTGCCTCATTACTAAGTATTCTTCTTTTCTTGGGGTTCCAATTTTCGCGTTGAAATCTCCCATTAGTATTATATTTTTATGTGCTGTTTCCATAAGCTTATTAATTGACGTGTAGAAATCGGCTATATCCGCTTCGCTTGCTGCTTCCGTTGGTGCATATGCTTGTATTAGAGTTACTTTGTAGCCTTCAATATTTAGATTTAGCAGCGCTATCCGTTCAGTAACTCCTATAAAACACTCTATGTAGTTTTTCAGAGATTTGTTTACTATAAAACCTACACCGTACTTTCCTGGGGTACTTCCTATGTGACACAATATAAATTGCTCATATTCCTCTATTTTGATGCCTTGTCGCCTAACTTCTGATATGCCTATAATATCATATTTTATTTTGTTTATTGCTGTTTCTAATTCTATAAGGCGGTCATGAGACGAGAGGGTTCTGACATTATAGGTTACAATGTATAGCTGGTAAGTAGATTTTTTTGTGGTGTTGCTGCCTGAGGCTATTTTTTCCTTTGGAGGGTTTCGGTCTTGATCCTCCACGGTGACCAACCGGCTTGGAAGATGGGTTTCGTAGGTTGTTTCTGACTGGTTTTTATAATTAGTTTTGGGAGGAGGCCACGTCGTTCGTTGCTATACTTCTTGTGCATCTTGACTAGTTGAGGGTTGAGTAATATTTAATTGTGACGGGCGTAGGAAACTTGTTATGTTTTGTGACTTGGTCTTCTTAGTTTATATGTATAATACATGCATAATATCGTAGAGAAACTCTGATAATTTTAGAGGTTTCTAATGTGATGTCGAACAGTGGCTGAACCCTACGAGATAGACCAAAATAATGTACTACAGTATTGTACACCTTAAAAAGGCTTATAAAAAAGTCCGCAATGATATATATCTATCTCTTAAGGATAACCCACAATAACCATTTTTTATCCTCTTTACGAGAAATAATGGCTTATTTTACGAAGCGATTTTAAGCAATACAGCATTAATCCGTATCCAATTTACCTTAAATACATTGTGCATTAAATATAGATTAATATGGCCCTTTACAGCATGTAATTTGAATGACTATTTACGAAGATATTACCGATTTAAAATGCAGGAGCGGTTGCGGCGGTACCGGCCGGGGGGCCTATAAATGCAATACTATTCTGTAGTATACCTACCTACTCAGTATCAGCATTGCACCTGTGCGAAGCCGGGGCGGGTCGGGCTAGTAAATATTAATGTAATTTATTGCTTTTTCAACGCCAATATCTCCGCCGTTTTTAAAGTTATCGTAAAACTGAATTGAAAAATATAATAGTTAGGAATTATTTTTATTAAAGCAGTAAGTCTGCTAATGTAAACCAAATGTTTAAAATGAAGCGAAAAATTTAAAAATGTAGGTACCGATTCAGGCAGGATTTGAACCTGCGTCTTCTACGGCTTTCCGGGCCAACACGGGCGTCCTACCAACTGGACCACCGAACCTGATGCCAGAGCCATTGAATCTTTCAACCAATTGCTTCTACATGCCTTAGGGTGGCATCGTAGCGTATAGTTATATACATAATTATATCGAATATGGTCACAAAATTTTACAACAATCCGTTAAGAAATGTGACATGTGGAACACAGACAAACGAAATATACCATCGCGGACTTTTTTGTAAACCATAGATGCAATAAATAAATAATTTTGGGCCAAGCTTTAACGGAAATGCTTATTATATTTGTAAATGAAGCCCAGTGTACTTCATTCATAATTATTGTTGCTGCACATAAACTCTAATTCTAATTTTAAAAATCCTTCAAAGTTAATGATGATTTCGCCAATTTCGAGTTTGCTCGTAGAGCCTGCCGTTGTTCGGTGAGGTTTTGCTTTTTGTAAAGTGATAGCGATTTACAAAAAACCACGCGGACTATCGGGCCTTGACCCAGGAAGGGCTATGAACGCTTCAAGTTGAATTCTTCATTAGCTATTCACTCATACGTTAGATCACTGCACAATACGCTATCAATACTACACATTGAATAACAAAAATGAATAAATAACGAACAACAAAACTTAAACGCATGCGGCCATCTTGAGTCACGAACCGGAAGCCCACATAAACTCATGTCTTAATTTTGGTTGGAACTATCTGTGACAGATGACAGTTGACAGATCGGAGGTTAGGTTAGGCGCCATTGTCAGAATAAGTGCAAGTAATCATCAAAGAAGTGAGAAATTACAAAAGTTATTGATAGTTTTAATAATATTATAGGAAGTAAAGTTATTGGTGGAATAATAGCCTTAATGTTGTTTCTCTTTTCAGGTAGGATATCTTATTTAGTTAATTTGTATAAACATAGTTAAGGTTAAATGTGCTAATTGTTAGTGAATTATAAATTAAACTCTTTTCAGAGCAACTCTTTCGGGTTTATTTCACAGCTTCATCTATACATTATCTCTGACATTGCTGTGCCCTTTGCAGGGCGTCACATGTAGACCTATTTATTTTTAATTACAACTATGTTTGTAATGTGACATGCAATAAAGAATTTTGAATTTATATTGTGTGAAACACACGTTATATTTATAACATTTTGTGATGTGCCCCAAGCAGAGATGGGCGCTCATGCGTAAATACCCGATAAATACCGGGTAAATACCCAATCTACCGGGCAGTAGTAGTAGTTGATTGGGTATTTACCCGGTATTTATCGGGTATTTACCCATGAGTGCCCATCTCTAGCCCCAAGGATCATTCACGAACCGGGGGAATAAGTAGATTCTATTTTATAGTCTACTGTAACTTTTATTAATTTTACAGATACTCTATTTTCCTATATCGCCTAGTGACCCCCTAAAATTTCTGTCACTGCTTAGAAACCTCGTATCTACTTAGTAAGTTGATACTGAGATACAAGCCTTTTTAAAAGGAGGTATTTGTTACTTAGTTAGTTTTTTTTCTCCAACCTCACACAAATCGATGTAGTCCCAAATTAAGCTCAAGAAGGCGTGTGTTATGGGTACTATGATATACATGCTTATATGGCTGCGCACGTACTTACGTTCCGACCGAGCGGCGAATTGAAATCTACCTCCGTAATAAAAATGTTTACCTGTATGTTTTTATGAAGTTGACACTTGTTAAGTTTGTTATTAATTTATAATTTGCATGCAATTATTTTTCTATGTTACATTTCTCATGTTAAGTGAATCAAATTCTTATGAGAAATAAATGTCTTAAACCATAAACCATAGATAAATATATACTGAGTGAGTGTGAGTTTCGGTTGTGAACAGACGATAAAAAAGTAGGTTTTACCTACTTTTATGTTTTATTTTTAATGGTAACTCTGTCACGGCAGTTCTCAGAAGTCGTTAAAGGATTTTACCTGCTAACAAGGAAGCTTGATACTATGAGTAACAATGGTTTCTGTTCCTGAATGACGTCAAATTAACGTTATTGATTCATTCGATCACATGACAGTCACTTCTTAAGGCTATACTAGCGCCACTTGTTCCATGTAGCCCGGAGAATGGACGGCCGTTGGGGCAGCAAAGTCGTAGAGTGGTGACCACGTATAGGAAAGCGCAGCGTGGGCCGGCCCCCGACGATAGACGGATGACCTCGTGAGGGTGCGGGGAATCAATGGCTGCGGTCTGCACGGGATCGCACTTTGTGGCGAGTCATGGGGGAGGCATACGTTCAGCAGTGGACGGCTGATAGATAGATAGATTCAAAATCCAATTTTCAGTTCACTTTTCAGTAATCGCAAGCCCCTAGGAGCTGGAAAAACACCTTAAATATTTATTAAATCTAGATTCCAGTTATTTTTCTTTCTAAAGAAAAACCGAATTATGAAGGTATAAGAAAAAAACGGAAGTCGCTCTAGTTTCGCATTACCCGTCGCCTTAATTGGTAGGTAGTTTCCTGGGTATTTTCTTTATTATAGTTAGACCGCCAGACAAAAAAAAATAAAAAGGTAGATACGTTTTTTTTTGTTAATCAAACTGAAAATAGCAAAGATAAAACGCATCAAAGTTCGGGAGAGACGTCACGCACGCCTTGTTAAAACTAGCACACGTTTAACGGACTACATCTTCGTAATTTGGTTTAATTAACAACATAAAAAACACGTGTCATATTTTTTGGTACTCTGACATAATTATTGTTTATAAAGAAACTAGCCTATTTTTATAAATAATGACACAAAGGTAAATTAAGAAAGAATAATGTAATGCGATCTACTACAATCTAAGCAGGATATGATAAATATTACACATAAAAAAATAGAATCGATAAAAAGATTCTATAAAAAAAATAGCCTATTATTTAGCTATTTACTTCATCGGTACGGTTTTCCGTTATCAGCGTTGTAACTTACAGAACATAATTATTATAACAAAATGACAGTTAATAGAGCATTTCTCAAAAAAAAAATACACAATTAAGACGTCATTAATGACGTGTTTTTTGTGTATTTTTTTTTGAGAAATGCTCTATTAACTGGCGTTTTGTTATAATAATTATGTTCTGAAAACCGTACGTAAATAGCTAAAAAGGCTTTTTTTTTATAGAATCTTTTTATCGATTCTATTTTTTTATTGAGTAGGTACAATTTTTTTGAGAAATTCCCAAAAAAAACTCGAACGCGATTATGTGCAATTTTGTTATAAAAAGTGCGAAAATCGTGTAACATGAATAAATTTTCAAAAATGCCGGTCAATTGCGAGTCGGATTCGCCCACCGAGGGTTCCGTGCAAACACTCCATCCTTAAGTGGTTAAGTTAAGCTTGCACCTGGTATGTATAGCGCCCCATACAAATGAGGTGCAAAGTTAACGCAACCAATCCCGTTTGTTGTATGGGAGCTCCCCTTAAATACTAATTTTATTTTATTTTTAGTATTTGTTGTTATAGCGGCAATAGAAATACAGAAATACATACTGTCGGTCCGGCCCAGGCATACAAACAGCTTTCATAAGGCAATAATGAGCATACGTCATATATTTGCATTATTAAACGTCAGTAGCTATTTGTCATTAACCAAATTCAAAACACTGTTTACCGGAATGCTGCTCAATCCTTCGTTCTTGCGAAATAAATACTGAATCCTATTGAAAAAAAACTTGACTTTCATCACTGTCGACAGTTTTGGCTTTATTATGCTAAAATTACTTGAATTTTGCGGAATATTTAGTCCTGTTTCCTCTTCTTTGTGTACATCAGTGACATTCACCGACTTTCAACGTCAGTTATCAAAAATTTGTCGTTGCCAGTAAAATAAATGAGTACCACTAAAAATCAGCTATATGGCGTGGGTGGAAAAACGCCCTGTTGAGCGAAAACAAAAAGGCACCTTAACATTGAAATATTAAGTAAGGTCTATCAAACCACGATGCCGTATAATTTATATTACATAATTATAATTACATAATAATCGACCATGAGGTGACAGACTAACTCGGTCACGTACAAGGTCAATATCAAATCGGATCACTAGATAATAAAAAAAATTGGGCAAGTGCGAGTCCGACTCGCGCATGAAGGGTTCCGTACCATAATCTATAACAAGTTTGTTGTATGGGAGCCCCCCCTTTAATATTTATTTTATTTTATTTTTAGTATTTGTTGTTATAGCGGCAATAGAAATACATCATTTGTGAAAATTTCAACTGTCTAGCTATCACCGTTCTTGAGATACAGCCTGGTGACAGACGGACGGATGGACAGCGAAGTCTCAGTAATAGGGTCCCGTTTTTATCCTTTGGGTACGGAACCCTAACAAAAAGGTTCCTTATACAAATACAAACACGGTTTACGATAGTTCTGACTGAGATAGCGGTTGGAATATAATAATAGACGGAATCCTATTCTTTTATCTTAGATTTAGGCAACTTCAATAGAGTTCGTGTTTCTTAGTAGAAACCTACGACTGTATTGCTATCTCTGTAAAGCACGTCAAGTTTCCGTAAGAAGAAATGAGACGACAGCATATTTGTCGATACGTCGACTTCAAAGACGTAAAAGTTTTGTTGTGATGCCCGAATAGATTTATCTCTTTTCAAAAAGTACGTCTTTTCTAGACAAACATTTCACCGAATGCTTTATTTCATCGAATTTTCATTTTGTACACAATTGTTTTCCCCGAAAGTCATACATTCTTCAGATATCTTGAAATTGTCAACTTCACATTCCAAAATATTATGGTTTCAGAAAAAAAATCAATGAAACTTCTGTCTATAAAACACAAGACTTCGTTGGCTTCATCTACAAAAACCGGCCAAGAGCATGTCGGGCCACGCTCAGTGTAGGGTTCCGTAGTTGCCCATGCCCATCCTTCACAATAAACGAAATTTACGAGAAAGATTTAAATTACGAGAAAGATTTCAAGCTCTATAAAAAGGCCGTAAACGCCAAAGTATCATTAACTACTTATTACCTTCTGGAAGTTATCGATTAAACGCACCAGATTGAGCGAAATGTTTTAATACAGTATGACACTTAACTAATATGTGTAACGTTCGAAGTATAAGGACACCGCGCGGCACTTACGTCATTTTAAAGAAAATTATGTGTTTTTGCGATAACTCAAAAACGGCTCGACCGATTTTATTCAATAAAGTTTTCATTGAAAGTACTTATAAAGCCTCATTTTCATGAATTTTCCCATAATTTTTGACCCATGGTTGAAAAGTTAGAGGGGGGGGGACACTATTTTTTTTATTTTCGGAGCGAATATTTACAAAACTGCTGACTATTAAAAAATAATGTTCGGAGACCCCTATTATTTTTAAAAGACCTATTCAACGATATGCCACACACTAGTTAGTTGGAACAAAAAAAAATAATCACCCCAACTTTAGGTGTAGGTACGGGAGGTACCCGAAAAAAAGTTTTTATTTTACCGTTATGTCGGCGTGATACATACATATGTATGTACTCATACCAAATTTCAGCTTTCTAGTACTAATGATCACGGAGCTAAGCCGCGGACGGACAGACAGACAGACAGACAGACGGACATGGCGAAACTATAAGGGTTCCTAGTTGACTACGGAACCCTAAAAAATGGAAGAGGATCACGCGGCAAAAAGAGGATACTTGGAGCAACCATCTCTGCTTACACATCTTTGAATTTACTGAATATATTCTATTTCAAAATGCTCCATATGTATGTTAAATTATTTAGATAGAATGTTAAATCAGATAGTTTAGCCATTACAATAATATTACATTTATAATAATTTTTATTTTAGGATATATTTTCAATGTAAGTACATATACCTATTGTTAAAATCATGCTTATTTTGGATGACATTATCTGTAATGCCTGTCCTTTGTATCGTTATTTTTTGAACTGAATGTAATCTGTTTAGTGTGCCAATAAAGAAAGAAAAAAAGAAAAAAAAACAACCGATCGACGACCGGTCGGTCGTCTCAGGTACCTGCCGCTGGGGAGACGTCGTGGAGGTGGATCTGCGTGAGCTTCAAGCAGAAAACATGCGAGAAACGAAGTAGGATCGGGACAAGTGGCGTACTCTTGTTTTGGAGGCTAAGATCCTGTTTGGGTCACTGAGCCAAAATAGTTAGTTGAACCAGTTGTTGAGCTTCTGTAGTATTTTTACCGAGCGAGCAAAGCGTCTCAGTTTCAGTTTGGTCAAAAATATTCGTATGTCAGGATGATTGGATGTTCTCGCCTACAGGCCGCATTTCTCGTGATTTTATGAGTAGATTCTATAATTATATAGATTTTTTGGAAAATGGCAATTATATGGAGATTGAAAAATGTTAGCTAGGTATGTTTATTTGGCTAATATATTGAGTTTAGTGTTGCAAAGTGTCCGTCATTTTCAATAAATGCCCGACATTTTCGATAAATGTCCGGACATTTTCGTCAAATATTGACACAATTGACATTTATTTTATGAAATATTTTTTCCAGTTTTAGTCAAATGATCATCGATTTCTACTTAAATACCTGACTGGGCTTTAAAAGATATCTATATCTCATAACTTTTCGATAAATGTCTGGACATTTTCGACATTTACAGTAATAATGGACATATATTTTTTTGAAAATGTTTTTACATTTTTATACAAATAATCAATGATGATGAATTGATGATCATTGATTCTTTGTTTGTGACATCACAGCTGCTTAACAACTTAGAAAAAAATCGGTCATGTGCGAGTCGGACTCGCTTTATCGAAAATATTTTAAACGATAATTTTGTCGTTGGAAAACAGTTGTCTCCATATATCGACATAAGTCGGGGTTAGTTTACCCACTGCAAGTAAGTTTGTACTCACAAACATTATACATTTACATTTTCGATTCCCTCGCCAACGTTAACAAAGCAACATAAACGCACGTATTTTTTTGATTGCGTTTACTTCGAAGTTTGATTTTTTCACGGCTCCAAGGGGTAGGCCAGCAGGCCTGATTTGATATCAATTACTAATTAGAGCTTGATGCCTTCACGGATTCCTGACAAAAAGGTATTGACAGATGGACATACAAACTGAAATGGTGTTCCTATAAGAGTTCCGTTTATGCCGATTGACGTACCTAGGATACAGAAACAAGATCGTTTTTGACGTTTTGAAGGTAACAAAAGTAGAGCTGTGCGCCGTGCCGCCACGCCGTCACCCCCGGATTCGGTCGGCGTAAATCTTCATGGCGTGAATTGAAGAAATTACTTCTAATATAATATTTCGGAGATTTTTTTTTGTGCCTTTTGATTTCATAAAGAATTGATATTTAATTGATTAATAAGTAGACAGTTTTCAAAAGTATTTTGGGCTAAAATGTATAGCTGTATTGTATTGAATACATTTACTGCACTTTTTGAAAATCTATGAAGTCGTTAGTAGTATTCCGCATAAAAATAGACAACTGGTAAATCTAAAGGATCCTGTATCAGATGTGCGATCCAAGCAGAGTCAGCTCTATGAAGTAACCGAGATCACACCAGACCAGGTACAAATTAATACTAGAACTAGAAACATTAGTGCCTGTTCGCCACACGTGCGATCATCTCGATCAGCCAACTAAGTTAGATGATGTGATCATCCATTCTTCGTAACGAGATGGACACACGCAACCTTCCATGAGGATGGGAATGACAGGTTTTTTTGAGAAGATTTGAAAGAGAAATAATAGAAGCAGAAATAATAGGCATAGGGACTACTCGGCTGGAGATCTTCACGTTTACCTGATATATCGTTGGGTACAAGCGATCGAGGCAAAGGGTTGACCGTTACTTTGGATAAAGCAACATATACGCATTCCATCAGGTTTGGTAGAAAGCACTTCTTTCGAAGAATCCATCCTATTGGCTTTCCGAGAAATAATATGCATCAGTCAGTATCTTTCTAGCAGACAGAAGCATAAAGGTTTTAGTTGACGTTGCATGTTCAGACTCCATGTCTGTGAATGCTAGTCTCAAGGCTGTGTGATACATGAACATTGAACGCCGACGCTATTCTTTTTGCATATTAATGATAAGCTGCAAATCTGCACCATTCACAGTTATGCAGATGATAGTATGACTGATTGTGGTGATATCTCTCGGGAAAACATCATTGAGATCCGAAACAAACTTGTGTCTGAGACTTTCACAAAAGAATTTTCAGAATGGGGTCAACTTAAGTTAGTCCGATTTGACCCTACAAAGACAAATGTGCGCTTACTTTTAAAAAGTTTGCTTTTGTTGTCGTTTCGTCACCTTTTAATTTAACATGTTTTCATTACAATAATGGTTCAGTCTCCTGATTCGTCAACATTCCCATTTTATTACTTTTCTAACGCGTTCACATTCATATACGGTCCACAGTGCTAAGTCCTTCACTTTCTTAAATTGGTCATGGTTGTTTTATGTATTTAAGTATTTATTTATCTATATAAGTACGTATATCGTCGTCTAGTACCCATAACACAAGCCTTCTTGAGCTTAATTTGGGACTAGATCGATTTGTGTGAGGTTGTCCGATATTTATTTTATTTATGTTTACAGTAATACATATCCGCGTTGATGATATAGTTTTTTTAATGCTAGCACCTGTGGTGCTGATCTAGCACAGGTGTTCAAAGCATGAAGTTGCAACTGCATGTCCCAAATATCAATATTTCAACTAACTTATGTAACTGTTAAGCCCTAGCACACGAGGCCAAATATTTGAGATACTGATAAAAATAAGCATTGAATTATGGGTTACGCCGATAATTTTATTGGCGCCGGCAGCGTGGTATAAAACCCGTCGGCGCACATGTCTAGATCAGACTCGAACCGCTCCGACGACAACTGCTTTGATTCTTTAGAGTTTAATGAAGAATCCATACAATTTGAATCCATAGACGAGTAGCTTCATGAATACTGAATGTATTTTTCTTTATTTTGTTTAGTATTTATCGGTCATTTATTTGGATAATTTAATTTATAATGTCCGGCTAACTACAGTTTATAAATGTCGTTTGTGTCTTTAGATGTCCATTTTTGTCAGGTAAATGTCGATTGTGACGGACAAATTGACAAATGTCGCACGGACATTTTGAAAGTGTCCGTCACTTTGCAACTCTAATTGAGTTTCTTATTATACGTTGTGGTTGGTGCAGTTTGTAGTGCCTCTGCCTACTGACCCGGCGGTCCTGGGTTCGAATTCGAACCAAGGCAAATATTTGTGTGATGAATAATAATCGTCATTTAGTATCCATAGTACAAGCTTTGCTTAGTTTGGGACTAGGTTGATTTGTGTAAGATTGTCCCTTAATATTTATTTAAAAAAGGTGTCTCCACAACACTGCATAAGATCGTCTGTAACAGATGAAACAGCCTATGATGATGAGCATACCTGTGCTATCTCGGGGCACGCTCTAGGGATTGGATATCGATAAAAAGATGTCGACATATATTAATCTAGACGGCAATCTTTAATACCGACGAATATGGAAATAATATGATTATATACTTACTATGAAAATGCTGGTGTTCGGAGGCTAAGGTCTTTTTGTCTGAGCTTGGGCGGCGATTACGAGAGGCAGGCCTTGACCCTCGCTCCGGGTCATTCCTGATGCAAAGGTTGTCTATCGCGATTCAACGTGGCAACGCGGCGAGCGTGATGGGCACCTTTGCTTTGGGGAGGACGAGGGGTGAGATTTCCGATTTAGGGTAATAGGTTAGTTTAGTTTACTTTTAATACTTTATTTTTGTAAATGTGGAAATTTGATCTGTGTAATTTAATAAATATTATTATCTACGAAAATTATTTAAAATAAACAAATAAATAAATACACGCTTTAATTTGTTTATTGTTTTCATTCTGAAATGAAGAGAAGAGAAATATATTTATGTTGATTGACATTTAGATGTTGACAGTAACATCGATATATTTATTTGTCGATAGGATATTTTTCTACATTACTTTAGTATCGGTGCTCCGAGTGAGCACGGGTATGATGATGATTTTTTTATTTTATTTGTTTACCATCATATTGATCCGCGCTTCGTGACACGGGGTTAGTTATTTTAGTTTTTGAGCCAAATAATTGGTCGTTTACGTTCACTTTGTCCATAGTCCCATTTTGCCAACATCCTACCTCATGGCCATCCTCAAATATGGGCCACTTTCTATTTTGTCTCCATTCCTAGTTCGTCCACATTCCCAATCCATCCAAATATTATTTCCGTACCCAAAGGGTAAAAACGGGACCCTATTACTAAGCCTCCGCTATCCGTCTGTCTGTCACCAGGTTGTATCTCATGAACCGTGATAGCTAAACACTTCAAATTTCACATATGATGATATTTCTGTTGCCGCTATGACAACAAGTTTACTTGAAATATCGATGAAATTTATTCTAATGCTGAAAGTCTATTAAATGTACTTTTAGTGTACTTGATTCACCTGGGTGAATCAAGCTGAGTGTTTTAAGTATACTGCAGGAAAAAAACAGAATAAAATAAGTATTTAAGGGGGCTACCATACAACAAACGTGATCGGTTGCGTTAACTTTGCACCTCATTTGTATCCGGCGCCATATGTTAAAATTTCTGAAAGCCCTAACGGTATGGAATACCTTAAGTATTATGCAATATGTACAGCATATTACATATCGCTGAGCAAGGTTGAGTCGACATTTTTTCACTGCCTCCGTGGCCAATAGGTATATTTTACAACCAATTTAAAATATTTAGGATATCAAGTTCTTTTAGCCCCTGGAACAGGTCTCGTCTTAAATTTTTAATGACGTCGGTTTTTTTGTTAAGTGGGATTAAAAGGGTCATTGTCAGATTTAGGTGCCCGTCTTTCCGGTGGACATTTGCGAAATTAAGGATTCCAGGGCCAAATTTTCTGATTCAATACCTGTGAGAACAAAGAACATTCCCTCTTCTATAATCCGATGTAATCCGATGACCCTAATAACAAAAAAATTACATATTAAAAACCCCCGACATGACAACCTATAAAAAGAAAAAAACCCTAAAACCCGTATTTTTGTTAAAGGACAAGCTTACGCTGTCTTAAATCGCGTTAAAACCTTGCAGATTTAGCAGAATTGCAAAGACTTAGAAAGCACTGACTGCAGTGACTCAGTAGGGCCTTATAGTCCTAATAATCGAACTAATGGGATTTTCAAAGTTAATGTTGTCCAATCGATCGAACCACAAAAAAAAATTCGTTATTTGACCACACTTTATTTTTCCTGATGGTTCCATCGATATGATGAAATATTATAAAAAAATTTTGGGCAAGTGCGAGCCCGACTCGCGCATGAAGGGTTCCGTACCTATACATATATATAATTTATAACAAGTTTGTTGTATGGGAGCCCCCCTTAAATATTTATTTTATTTAATTTTTAGTATTTGTTGTTATAGCGGCAATAGAAATACATCATCTGTGAAAATTCAACTGTCTAGCTATCACCGTTGTTGAGATACAGCCTGGTGACAGACGGACGGACGGACGGACGGACGGATGGACGGACGGACGGACGGACGGACAGCGAAGTCTCAGTAATAGGGTCCCGTTTTTACCCTTTGGGTACGGAACCCTAAAAAACATAGAGAATTTATCAGTGCATCATTTCACTACATATTAAATCATACATATACGCATTCCATCAGGTTTGGTAGAAAGCACTTCTTTCGAAGAATCCATCCTATTGGCTTTCCGAGAAATAATATGCATCAGTCAGTATCTTTCTAGCAGACAGAAGCATAAAGGTTTTAGTTGACGTTGCATGTTCAGACTCCATGTCTGTGAATGCTAGTCTCAAGGCTGTGTGATACATGAACATTGAACGCCGACGCTATTCTTTTTGCATATTAATGATAAGCTGCAAATCTGCACCATTCACAGTTATGCAGATGATAGTATGACTGATTGTGGTGATATCTCTCGGGAAAACATCATTGAGATCCGAAACAAACTTGTGTCTGAGACTTTCACAAAAGAATTTTCAGAATGGGGTCAACTTAAGTTAGTCCGATTTGACCCTACAAAGACAAATGTGCGCTTACTTTTAAAAAGTTTGCTTTTGTTGTCGTTTCGTCACCTTTTAATTTAACATGTTTTCATTACAATAATGGTTCAGTCTCCTGATTCGTCAACATTCCCATTTTATTACTTTTCTAACGCGTTCACATTCATATACGGTCCACAGTGCTAAGTCCTTCACTTTCTTAAATTGGTCATGGTTGTTTTATGTATTTAAGTATTTATTTATCTATATAAGTACGTATATCGTCGTCTAGTACCCATAACACAAGCCTTCTTGAGCTTAATTTGGGACTAGATCGATTTGTGTGAGGTTGTCCGATATTTATTTTATTTATGTTTACAGTAATACATATCCGCGTTGATGATATAGTTTTTTTAATGCTAGCACCTGTGGTGCTGATCTAGCACAGGTGTTCAAAGCATGAAGTTGCAACTGCATGTCCCAAATATCAATATTTCAACTAACTTATGTAACTGTTAAGCCCTAGCACACGAGGCCAAATATTTGAGATACTGATAAAAATAAGCATTGAATTATGGGTTACGCCGATAATTTTATTGGCGCCGGCAGCGTGGTATAAAACCCGTCGGCGCACATGTCTAGATCAGACTCGAACCGCTCCGACGACAACTGCTTTGATTCTTTAGAGTTTAATGAAGAATCCATACAATTTGAATCCATAGACGAGTAGCTTCATGAATACTGAATGTATTTTTCTTTATTTTGTTTAGTATTTATCGGTCATTTATTTGGATAATTTAATTTATAATGTCCGGCTAACTACAGTTTATAAATGTCGTTTGTGTCTTTAGATGTCCATTTTTGTCAGGTAAATGTCGATTGTGACGGACAAATTGACAAATGTCGCACGGACATTTTGAAAGTGTCCGTCACTTTGCAACTCTAATTGAGTTTCTTATTATACGTTGTGGTTGGTGCAGTTTGTAGTGCCTCTGCCTACTGACCCGGCGGTCCTGGGTTCGAATTCGAACCAAGGCAAATATTTGTGTGATGAATAATAATCGTCATTTAGTATCCATAGTACAAGCTTTGCTTAGTTTGGGACTAGGTTGATTTGTGTAAGATTGTCCCTTAATATTTATTTAAAAAAGGTGTCTCCACAACACTGCATAAGATCGTCTGTAACAGATGAAACAGCCTATGATGATGAGCATACCTGTGCTATCTCGGGGCACGCTCTAGGGATTGGATATCGATAAAAAGATGTCGACATATATTAATCTAGACGGCAATCTTTAATACCGACGAATATGGAAATAATATGATTATATACTTACTATGAAAATGCTGGTGTTCGGAGGCTAAGGTCTTTTTGTCTGAGCTTGGGCGGCGATTACGAGAGGCAGGCCTTGACCCTCGCTCCGGGTCATTCCTGATGCAAAGGTTGTCTATCGCGATTCAACGTGGCAACGCGGCGAGCGTGATGGGCACCTTTGCTTTGGGGAGGACGAGGGGTGAGATTTCCGATTTAGGGTAATAGGTTAGTTTAGTTTACTTTTAATACTTTATTTTTGTAAATGTGGAAATTTGATCTGTGTAATTTAATAAATATTATTATCTACGAAAATTATTTAAAATAAACAAATAAATAAATACACGCTTTAATTTGTTTATTGTTTTCATTCTGAAATGAAGAGAAGAGAAATATATTTATGTTGATTGACATTTAGATGTTGACAGTAACATCGATATATTTATTTGTCGATAGGATATTTTTCTACATTACTTTAGTATCGGTGCTCCGAGTGAGCACGGGTATGATGATGATTTTTTTATTTTATTTGTTTACCATCATATTGATCCGCGCTTCGTGACACGGGGTTAGTTATTTTAGTTTTTGAGCCAAATAATTGGTCGTTTACGTTCACTTTGTCCATAGTCCCATTTTGCCAACATCCTACCTCATGGCCATCCTCAAATATGGGCCACTTTCTATTTTGTCTCCATTCCTAGTTCGTCCACATTCCCAATCCATCCAAATATTATTTCCGTACCCAAAGGGTAAAAACGGGACCCTATTACTAAGCCTCCGCTATCCGTCTGTCTGTCACCAGGTTGTATCTCATGAACCGTGATAGCTAAACACTTCAAATTTCACATATGATGATATTTCTGTTGCCGCTATGACAACAAGTTTACTTGAAATATCGATGAAATTTATTCTAATGCTGAAAGTCTATTAAATGTACTTTTAGTGTACTTGATTCACCTGGGTGAATCAAGCTGAGTGTTTTAAGTATACTGCAGGAAAAAAACAGAATAAAATAAGTATTTAAGGGGGCTACCATACAACAAACGTGATCGGTTGCGTTAACTTTGCACCTCATTTGTATCCGGCGCCATATGTTAAAATTTCTGAAAGCCCTAACGGTATGGAATACCTTAAGTATTATGCAATATGTACAGCATATTACATATCGCTGAGCAAGGTTGAGTCGACATTTTTTCACTGCCTCCGTGGCCAATAGGTATATTTTACAACCAATTTAAAATATTTAGGATATCAAGTTCTTTTAGCCCCTGGAACAGGTCTCGTCTTAAATTTTTAATGACGTCGGTTTTTTTGTTAAGTGGGATTAAAAGGGTCATTGTCAGATTTAGGTGCCCGTCTTTCCGGTGGACATTTGCGAAATTAAGGATTCCAGGGCCAAATTTTCTGATTCAATACCTGTGAGAACAAAGAACATTCCCTCTTCTATAATCCGATGTAATCCGATGACCCTAATAACAAAAAAATTACATATTAAAAACCCCCGACATGACAACCTATAAAAAGAAAAAAACCCTAAAACCCGTATTTTTGTTAAAGGACAAGCTTACGCTGTCTTAAATCGCGTTAAAACCTTGCAGATTTAGCAGAATTGCAAAGACTTAGAAAGCACTGACTGCAGTGACTCAGTAGGGCCTTATAGTCCTAATAATCGAACTAATGGGATTTTCAAAGTTAATGTTGTCCAATCGATCGAACCACAAAAAAAAATTCGTTATTTGACCACACTTTATTTTTCCTGATGGTTCCATCGATATGATGAAATATTATAAAAAAATTTTGGGCAAGTGCGAGCCCGACTCGCGCATGAAGGGTTCCGTACCTATACATATATATAATTTATAACAAGTTTGTTGTATGGGAGCCCCCCTTAAATATTTATTTTATTTAATTTTTAGTATTTGTTGTTATAGCGGCAATAGAAATACATCATCTGTGAAAATTCAACTGTCTAGCTATCACCGTTGTTGAGATACAGCCTGGTGACAGACGGACGGACGGACGGACGGACGGATGGACGGACGGACGGACGGACGGACAGCGAAGTCTCAGTAATAGGGTCCCGTTTTTACCCTTTGGGTACGGAACCCTAAAAAACATAGAGAATTTATCAGTGCATCATTTCACTACATATTAAATCATACATATACGCATTCCATCAGGTTTGGTAGAAAGCACTTCTTTCGAAGAATCCATCCTATTGGCTTTCCGAGAAATAATATGCATCAGTCAGTATCTTTCTAGCAGACAGAAGCATAAAGGTTTTAGTTGACGTTGCATGTTCAGACTCCATGTCTGTGAATGCTAGTCTCAAGGCTGTGTGATACATGAACATTGAACGCCGACGCTATTCTTTTTGCATATTAATGATAAGCTGCAAATCTGCACCATTCACAGTTATGCAGATGATAGTATGACTGATTGTGGTGATATCTCTCGGGAAAACATCATTGAGATCCGAAACAAACTTGTGTCTGAGACTTTCACAAAAGAATTTTCAGAATGGGGTCAACTTAAGTTAGTCCGATTTGACCCTACAAAGACAAATGTGCGCTTACTTTTAAAAAGTTTGCTTTTGTTGTCGTTTCGTCACCTTTTAATTTAACATGTTTTCATTACAATAATGGTTCAGTCTCCTGATTCGTCAACATTCCCATTTTATTACTTTTCTAACGCGTTCACATTCATATACGGTCCACAGTGCTAAGTCCTTCACTTTCTTAAATTGGTCATGGTTGTTTTATGTATTTAAGTATTTATTTATCTATATAAGTACGTATATCGTCGTCTAGTACCCATAACACAAGCCTTCTTGAGCTTAATTTGGGACTAGATCGATTTGTGTGAGGTTGTCCGATATTTATTTTATTTATGTTTACAGTAATACATATCCGCGTTGATGATATAGTTTTTTTAATGCTAGCACCTGTGGTGCTGATCTAGCACAGGTGTTCAAAGCATGAAGTTGCAACTGCATGTCCCAAATATCAATATTTCAACTAACTTATGTAACTGTTAAGCCCTAGCACACGAGGCCAAATATTTGAGATACTGATAAAAATAAGCATTGAATTATGGGTTACGCCGATAATTTTATTGGCGCCGGCAGCGTGGTATAAAACCCGTCGGCGCACATGTCTAGATCAGACTCGAACCGCTCCGACGACAACTGCTTTGATTCTTTAGAGTTTAATGAAGAATCCATACAATTTGAATCCATAGACGAGTAGCTTCATGAATACTGAATGTATTTTTCTTTATTTTGTTTAGTATTTATCGGTCATTTATTTGGATAATTTAATTTATAATGTCCGGCTAACTACAGTTTATAAATGTCGTTTGTGTCTTTAGATGTCCATTTTTGTCAGGTAAATGTCGATTGTGACGGACAAATTGACAAATGTCGCACGGACATTTTGAAAGTGTCCGTCACTTTGCAACTCTAATTGAGTTTCTTATTATACGTTGTGGTTGGTGCAGTTTGTAGTGCCTCTGCCTACTGACCCGGCGGTCCTGGGTTCGAATTCGAACCAAGGCAAATATTTGTGTGATGAATAATAATCGTCATTTAGTATCCATAGTACAAGCTTTGCTTAGTTTGGGACTAGGTTGATTTGTGTAAGATTGTCCCTTAATATTTATTTAAAAAAGGTGTCTCCACAACACTGCATAAGATCGTCTGTAACAGATGAAACAGCCTATGATGATGAGCATACCTGTGCTATCTCGGGGCACGCTCTAGGGATTGGATATCGATAAAAAGATGTCGACATATATTAATCTAGACGGCAATCTTTAATACCGACGAATATGGAAATAATATGATTATATACTTACTATGAAAATGCTGGTGTTCGGAGGCTAAGGTCTTTTTGTCTGAGCTTGGGCGGCGATTACGAGAGGCAGGCCTTGACCCTCGCTCCGGGTCATTCCTGATGCAAAGGTTGTCTATCGCGATTCAACGTGGCAACGCGGCGAGCGTGATGGGCACCTTTGCTTTGGGGAGGACGAGGGGTGAGATTTCCGATTTAGGGTAATAGGTTAGTTTAGTTTACTTTTAATACTTTATTTTTGTAAATGTGGAAATTTGATCTGTGTAATTTAATAAATATTATTATCTACGAAAATTATTTAAAATAAACAAATAAATAAATACACGCTTTAATTTGTTTATTGTTTTCATTCTGAAATGAAGAGAAGAGAAATATATTTATGTTGATTGACATTTAGATGTTGACAGTAACATCGATATATTTATTTGTCGATAGGATATTTTTCTACATTACTTTAGTATCGGTGCTCCGAGTGAGCACGGGTATTATGATGATTTTTTTATTTTATTTGTTTACCATCATATTGATCCGCGCTTCGTGACACGGGGTTAGTTATTTTAGTTTTTGAGCCAAATAATTGGTCGTTTACGTTCACTTTGTCCATAGTCCCATTTTGCCAACATCCTACCTCATGGCCATCCTCAAATATGGGCCACTTTCTATTTTGTCTCCATTCCTAGTTCGTCCACATTCCCAATCCATCCAAATATTATTTCCGTACCCAAAGGGTAAAAACGGGACCCTATTACTAAGCCTCCGCTATCCGTCTGTCTGTCACCAGGTTGTATCTCATGAACCGTGATAGCTAAACACTTCAAATTTCACATATGATGATATTTCTGTTGCCGCTATGACAACAAGTTTACTTGAAATATCGATGAAATTTATTCTAATGCTGAAAGTCTATTAAATGTACTTTTAGTGTACTTGATTCACCTGGGTGAATCAAGCTGAGTGTTTTAAGTATACTGCAGGAAAAAAACAGAATAAAATAAGTATTTAAGGGGGCTACCATACAACAAACGTGATCGGTTGCGTTAACTTTGCACCTCATTTGTATCCGGCGCCATATGTTAAAATTTCTGAAAGCCCTAACGGTATGGAATACCTTAAGTATTATGCAATATGTACAGCATATTACATATCGCTGAGCAAGGTTGAGTCGACATTTTTTCACTGCCTCCGTGGCCAATAGGTATATTTTACAACCAATTTAAAATATTTAGGATATCAAGTTCTTTTAGCCCCTGGAACAGGTCTCGTCTTAAATTTTTAATGACGTCGGTTTTTTTGTTAAGTGGGATTAAAAGGGTCATTGTCAGATTTAGGTGCCCGTCTTTCCGGTGGACATTTGCGAAATTAAGGATTCCAGGGCCAAATTTTCTGATTCAATACCTGTGAGAACAAAGAACATTCCCTCTTCTATAATCCGATGTAATCCGATGACCCTAATAACAAAAAAATTACATATTAAAAACCCCCGACATGACAACCTATAAAAAGAAAAAAACCCTAAAACCCGTATTTTTGTTAAAGGACAAGCTTACGCTGTCTTAAATCGCGTTAAAACCTTGCAGATTTAGCAGAATTGCAAAGACTTAGAAAGCACTGACTGCAGTGACTCAGTAGGGCCTTATAGTCCTAATAATCGAACTAATGGGATTTTCAAAGTTAATGTTGTCCAATCGATCGAACCACAAAAAAAAATTCGTTATTTGACCACACTTTATTTTTCCTGATGGTTCCATCGATATGATGAAATATTATAAAAAAATTTTGGGCAAGTGCGAGCCCGACTCGCGCATGAAGGGTTCCGTACCTATACATATATATAATTTATAACAAGTTTGTTGTATGGGAGCCCCCCTTAAATATTTATTTTATTTAATTTTTAGTATTTGTTGTTATAGCGGCAATAGAAATACATCATCTGTGAAAATTCAACTGTCTAGCTATCACCGTTGTTGAGATACAGCCTGGTGACAGACGGACGGACGGACGGACGGACGGATGGACGGACGGACGGACGGACGGACAGCGAAGTCTCAGTAATAGGGTCCCGTTTTTACCCTTTGGGTACGGAACCCTAAAAAACATAGAGAATTTATCAGTGCATCATTTCACTACATATTAAATCATACATATACGCATTCCATCAGGTTTGGTAGAAAGCACTTCTTTCGAAGAATCCATCCTATTGGCTTTCCGAGAAATAATATGCATCAGTCAGTATCTTTCTAGCAGACAGAAGCATAAAGGTTTTAGTTGACGTTGCATGTTCAGACTCCATGTCTGTGAATGCTAGTCTCAAGGCTGTGTGATACATGAACATTGAACGCCGACGCTATTCTTTTTGCATATTAATGATAAGCTGCAAATCTGCACCATTCACAGTTATGCAGATGATAGTATGACTGATTGTGGTGATATCTCTCGGGAAAACATCATTGAGATCCGAAACAAACTTGTGTCTGAGACTTTCACAAAAGAATTTTCAGAATGGGGTCAACTTAAGTTAGTCCGATTTGACCCTACAAAGACAAATGTGCGCTTACTTTTAAAAAGTTTGCTTTTGTTGTCGTTTCGTCACCTTTTAATTTAACATGTTTTCATTACAATAATGGTTCAGTCTCCTGATTCGTCAACATTCCCATTTTATTACTTTTCTAACGCGTTCACATTCATATACGGTCCACAGTGCTAAGTCCTTCACTTTCTTAAATTGGTCATGGTTGTTTTATGTATTTAAGTATTTATTTATCTATATAAGTACGTATATCGTCGTCTAGTACCCATAACACAAGCCTTCTTGAGCTTAATTTGGGACTAGATCGATTTGTGTGAGGTTGTCCGATATTTATTTTATTTATGTTTACAGTAATACATATCCGCGTTGATGATATAGTTTTTTTAATGCTAGCACCTGTGGTGCTGATCTAGCACAGGTGTTCAAAGCATGAAGTTGCAACTGCATGTCCCAAATATCAATATTTCAACTAACTTATGTAACTGTTAAGCCCTAGCACACGAGGCCAAATATTTGAGATACTGATAAAAATAAGCATTGAATTATGGGTTACGCCGATAATTTTATTGGCGCCGGCAGCGTGGTATAAAACCCGTCGGCGCACATGTCTAGATCAGACTCGAACCGCTCCGACGACAACTGCTTTGATTCTTTAGAGTTTAATGAAGAATCCATACAATTTGAATCCATAGACGAGTAGCTTCATGAATACTGAATGTATTTTTCTTTATTTTGTTTAGTATTTATCGGTCATTTATTTGGATAATTTAATTTATAATGTCCGGCTAACTACAGTTTATAAATGTCGTTTGTGTCTTTAGATGTCCATTTTTGTCAGGTAAATGTCGATTGTGACGGACAAATTGACAAATGTCGCACGGACATTTTGAAAGTGTCCGTCACTTTGCAACTCTAATTG
Source organism: Apotomis betuletana (assembly GCA_932273695.1). NCBI lineage: Eukaryota > Metazoa > Arthropoda > Insecta > Lepidoptera > Tortricidae > Apotomis > Apotomis betuletana. The sequence continues at coordinate 6,693,311 of OW026321.1, read as the reverse complement.
AGTTTCTTATTATACGTTGTGGTTGGTGCAGTTTGTAGTGCCTCTGCCTACTGACCCGGCGGTCCTGGGTTCGAATTCGAACCAAGGCAAATATTTGTGTGATGAATAATAATCGTCATTTAGTATCCATAGTACAAGCTTTGCTTAGTTTGGGACTAGGTTGATTTGTGTAAGATTGTCCCTTAATATTTATTTAAAAAAGGTGTCTCCACAACACTGCATAAGATCGTCTGTAACAGATGAAACAGCCTATGATGATGAGCATACCTGTGCTATCTCGGGGCACGCTCTAGGGATTGGATATCGATAAAAAGATGTCGACATATATTAATCTAGACGGCAATCTTTAATACCGACGAATATGGAAATAATATGATTATATACTTACTATGAAAATGCTGGTGTTCGGAGGCTAAGGTCTTTTTGTCTGAGCTTGGGCGGCGATTACGAGAGGCAGGCCTTGACCCTCGCTCCGGGTCATTCCTGATGCAAAGGTTGTCTATCGCGATTCAACGTGGCAACGCGGCGAGCGTGATGGGCACCTTTGCTTTGGGGAGGACGAGGGGTGAGATTTCCGATTTAGGGTAATAGGTTAGTTTAGTTTACTTTTAATACTTTATTTTTGTAAATGTGGAAATTTGATCTGTGTAATTTAATAAATATTATTATCTACGAAAATTATTTAAAATAAACAAATAAATAAATACACGCTTTAATTTGTTTATTGTTTTCATTCTGAAATGAAGAGAAGAGAAATATATTTATGTTGATTGACATTTAGATGTTGACAGTAACATCGATATATTTATTTGTCGATAGGATATTTTTCTACATTACTTTAGTATCGGTGCTCCGAGTGAGCACGGGTATGATGATGATTTTTTTATTTTATTTGTTTACCATCATATTGATCCGCGCTTCGTGACACGGGGTTAGTTATTTTAGTTTTTGAGCCAAATAATTGGTCGTTTACGTTCACTTTGTCCATAGTCCCATTTTGCCAACATCCTACCTCATGGCCATCCTCAAATATGGGCCACTTTCTATTTTGTCTCCATTCCTAGTTCGTCCACATTCCCAATCCATCCAAATATTATTTGCGTACCCAAAGGGTAAAAACGGGACCCTATTACTAAGCCTCCGCTATCCGTCTGTCTGTCACCAGGTTGTATCTCATGAACCGTGATAGCTAAACACTTCAAATTTCACATATGATGATATTTCTGTTGCCGCTATGACAACAAGTTTACTTGAAATATCGATGAAATTTATTCTAATGCTGAAAGTCTATTAAATGTACTTTTAGTGTACTTGATTCACCTGGGTGAATCAAGCTGAGTGTTTTAAGTATACTGCAGGAAAAAAACAGAATAAAATAAGTATTTAAGGGGGCTACCATACAACAAACGTGATCGGTTGCGTTAACTTTGCACCTCATTTGTATCCGGCGCCATATGTTAAAATTTCTGAAAGCCCTAACGGTATGGAATACCTTAAGTATTATGCAATATGTACAGCATATTACATATCGCTGAGCAAGGTTGAGTCGACATTTTTTCACTGCCTCCGTGGCCAATAGGTATATTTTACAACCAATTTAAAATATTTAGGATATCAAGTTCTTTTAGCCCCTGGAACAGGTCTCGTCTTAAATTTTTAATGACGTCGGTTTTTTTGTTAAGTGGGATTAAAAGGGTCATTGTCAGATTTAGGTGCCCGTCTTTCCGGTGGACATTTGCGAAATTAAGGATTCCAGGGCCAAATTTTCTGATTCAATACCTGTGAGAACAAAGAACATTCCCTCTTCTATAATCCGATGTAATCCGATGACCCTAATAACAAAAAAATTACATATTAAAAACCCCCGACATGACAACCTATAAAAAGAAAAAAACCCTAAAACCCGTATTTTTGTTAAAGGACAAGCTTACGCTGTCTTAAATCGCGTTAAAACCTTGCAGATTTAGCAGAATTGCAAAGACTTAGAAAGCACTGACTGCAGTGACTCAGTAGGGCCTTATAGTCCTAATAATCGAACTAATGGGATTTTCAAAGTTAATGTTGTCCAATCGATCGAACCACAAAAAAAAATTCGTTATTTGACCACACTTTATTTTTCCTGATGGTTCCATCGATATGATGAAATATTATAAAAAAATTTTGGGCAAGTGCGAGCCCGACTCGCGCATGAAGGGTTCCGTACCTATACATATATATAATTTATAACAAGTTTGTTGTATGGGAGCCCCCCTTAAATATTTATTTTATTTAATTTTTAGTATTTGTTGTTATAGCGGCAATAGAAATACATCATCTGTGAAAATTCAACTGTCTAGCTATCACCGTTGTTGAGATACAGCCTGGTGACAGACGGACGGACGGACGGACGGACGGATGGACGGACGGACGGACGGACGGACAGCGAAGTCTCAGTAATAGGGTCCCGTTTTTACCCTTTGGGTACGGAACCCTAAAAAACATAGAGAATTTATCAGTGCATCATTTCACTACATATTAAATCATACATAGCCGAAGAATAAAGGTCCTAGCTCTAAAATATAACTTCTAGGTCCAAGATAACCAAATATGATAAGTGGCTTTCCATTAGAAAAGATATTCTCCGTAGCTGTGATTTCTGCATCGAAAACCCGGAAAACCTCTGGTTTCGGAATATGTCTACATAACGATTGTGAAATAAATTACACATTTTTTGTGATTAAACGTTATACTTTAAATTAACAAATGAAATGAGTGACTTGCCATTTGAACTGATATCGCATCAGAGAAAATAATATAGAAAAGTTAATCAAATGCCAGTTTCTAATAACTAGGTTTAGTAATGAGTCTAGCCGGACTAACAAAATTAGTAAAGTCTTTATGGTTAGATTGAGGATTGAGGATTGACATGAGGTTCGATCAATAGAACCTACAGTAAATAAAAAAAACAATCGTCCGATCGATCGGACAAGCCGATCGGACTACGAATAAATCATATATAAGCAGTTGGGATTTATATTGCGTGTAGGTAAACCATTTCAGAGAATCTTAACTTATAAGGTGCTATTTAATTGTTACGTGCGTAGTAGACTTGAATTTGCTAGTGCTGTTTGGAACCCTCATTTTAATATCCACAGTGATAGGATTGAAAAAGTGCAGAAAATGTTTGTTAGAGCGATTGAGTTTCGTATTGACAATACATATTCAGATTATGACACTGCCATGAAAAAGCATAATATAACTTCCCTGAGTCTTCGGCGTGAGCGTTCTGATGTATAAATTCTTTATAAAATTGTTAATAACATTATTAATGCACCTACTCTACTAGAAACTGTCTTGCTTAGAGTACCGAGACGTTGTGAGCGTGCTTGTCGTAAGAAACCCTTGTTTTGTATTTCCCGTAGCCGGACATTTTACGCGGGAAATAGTTTTATTAGAAGGGCCTGCAGTTTGTATAACGATAAATTTATACATTTGGATATTCTTGGACAAAGTCTTTATAGTTTCAGAAGTCAAACTTCACAGTGCATCGCAGAATGCGAATAAGTTATATTATTGTATTGTACCTATTTTGTTTTGCATTGTAATTTGTACAAATAACTTTTTAACTGTGTCAATTGGGTAGATTATTCTAGTTTATAAGATATATATTCCGTCAGGAAACTGTAAGTCTTCAATTTGCAAAGTTTACCTTATCACCTACAACAATGTAACCCTTCAGACCCACCGTACCCCTGGCCATACCCCTGGGGGTACGGTGGGTCTTTTAAAGTTAAACGGTACCACCGAGTGTAGGTCACTAGTGGTGACCTGCATATCTCTCGCATGATTATCTACATATCGTCGGGGATAGTGCAATACCGCGTAAGTAACAAGTGCAGATACGAGCCGATATTCGAACAAATTGATTGAAATGATAACTTTATCGACAGCTGTTACTTACGCGGTATTGCACTATCCAGTTGATAGATCCACGGTAGATCTAGTGAGACATTTTTTTCTCATTAGATCCAATTTCGAGGTGATGTATCTAATGATACCTTTTTTTACCGGTAGATCCATTTAGAATAATAAAAGGATCTAGTAAGAAAAACCAAATCTCACAAGATCCATTTTTGGAGTGATGTATCCATCAGGAATTTTAATAACAATAACATTGTTGAAGGTTGGAATCACAATATAAATACGAACATCAACAAAAATGAAGTACAATTGATGCCGATTTTGCATATTCTTCACCAAGAGTCGGCTCTCGCTTACCTATTTCACCTTGAAGCAGGCCTCCGTTAGCCCGAAAAACTTTCACATATTTAGGGTTCTGAGGAATTGTTTGACATGATGCCTACGGCTACCTTCTACCACCGCACCGCTCGCCATCGGCAGGGTGTTCATCCTCACATGCTAGAGCCTGGTCGAGAACTGTCCGGTTCCAGAGGAACTTCCTACCGCGAACGCTTCGCATGTGGAGTGAGCTCCCTGCCGAGGTTTTCCCCGGGGGCTACAGTATTCGGTTCTTCAAGAGGGGAGTAAATAGGTTCTTAAAGGGTCGGCAACGCGCGCGTGATGCTCCTGGCGTTGCAAGCGTTCATAGGCGGCGGTAACTGCTTAACATCAGGCGGGCCGCATGCTTGTTTGCCACCGTCGTAGTATAAAAAAAAAAAAAGGTTTGTATTTTATAGTTATTAATAACAGCAATTCGTAATTTTGATGTTTCGGACTTTTGATTAGTCGGGTTTATTATTGGTCGGTGTAATGATATTCGGAGTTTTGAAAATCGGTTTTTTTATAATCGGAATTCGTATATTTGATATTTTGGATTATTATTCATTCGGACTTCTTTCGTTCGGTGTATTGAAATTCGGAATTTTGAAAACCGTGATTGTAAACGTGAGACATTTTGAAATTTCGGATTTATAAAAATCTAAATACTTAGGTATAGTCGGAGTTTTAAAACATTCGGAATTATAATTATCGGTATTATGAAATTTGTGATTCCGATAATCGGAATTTAGTTTTTCGTATTTAGGTATGTAGTGTAGTGGCTTCCAGAAGGTTCCTATGTAGGTTATACGTATAAATATTCATTTAATTATTTTTCAGCACTAGTTTGTGTGTTTTGTTTTGATTCCACCGAAGGATGCTTATATTATTATTAATTACGCTAAAATATATGTTCAACAAATTGAGAACAAAAAATATAGTAGCTACCTGTAACCTTGATTGTTTTTATTACTTTCAGCTATAGATGACATCGACATCACATCACTAGTAGTCAGTGGTATCGTTTAACTTTAAAAGACCCACCGTACCCCCAGGGGTATGGCCAGGGGTACGGTGGGTCTGAAGGGCAATGTAAGACTGTTTGTTTCTAATCAAATAAATATATAAATAATTCAGAATTTTGGTGGCTCCGCATGATGGTAGCTCGAGAGCCAGCGCTGACCTTCCGGTGGGACCAAATATTACGCGGACTTTAGGTATATTTTTTGATCAGTAGGTTTATGCAGGGATCCTTCCGTGTAGCTAACTTTCCAGTGTTATTTTTATGAAACTAATACACACCAGATATTTTTATATTATACCATTGATACAAATATCAAAGCTCAAAGAAAAATTCAAATGCGTAACCTGGTGGAAGAGACTGGGATTCGAACCCCGGCACTGGACCGGCAATCCAGAGGTACGGGGTTCAATTCCCGGCCTTTTATTTCAGACGAACAATAAAAAAACGACTGCATGGAATAAAAGCTTTTTGCGTTTGAAACTATACAATAATTTATTAAATAAAACAAGAATAAACTCATTAAAAAAAAACACAAAACAAACAAGCACAAATCACTTATCTGAGCATCATAATCATAACATAACTTGACTCAAAATCAAGGACACTGTTTAACACTTTCACAAAACGGCGCGTTACTTTTACAATTTTTCAAAGATTAAACGACACAATAGCTTCGGGTATCGGAATAAAGGCCGAAACACAAACGCGTGTGCATGTGTAAAGTATAGATTCTTATGAAATATGCCATACACTTGCGTACACCTCACACACGCATGGTGCGAGTATGGAAACTTACAAAAATTGCGAAACTTTCCATATGAAAAAAAGCTTGGCAGTTTCCCAAATATCCTTAAAGGAATTTTTAAATTGATATCTTAAACGTTCCCAAAAAAATCTCAACCTTATGCAAAGTTTCCGCAACTTGCACGTCTGTAATGGCCTTATTTCTTCGCATCATTTTGGAATCTCCACACCATCATCAATAGCACTCTGAATCATCCCTTTGATGTTAGTAATTGTTCCCAAGATGCATAGAACAAACCCGAAGGTGCATATAGCAATGCACTTCACCAATCTCCACTTCATGAAGCCAAGGCCAGGGTCTTCCCATATAACGCAGAGCTCGATGAAGGCAGGGAATATGAAGCCCATCAACGACAAGCAGAAACAGCCCAACTGAAAGTAAGTATTCGTTCATAGACTTGAAATAAATTGGTAAATTATTGTTTACAGATGAAGCGAAAATTGAAAAATTTAATGATTCGGACAGGATTCGAACCTGCGTTTCCAACGGCTTTCCGGGCCAACACGGGCGTCCTCCTAATTGGACCACCGAATCAGATGTCAGAGCCATTGAATTTTTCAACCAGTTGCTTCGACATGCCTTAGGGTGGCATCGTAGCGCCATCTACTGTAAAGATTTAGACTTTATCGTCGGCACCATCGTCTCAAATTTGTTGAGAATCGATAGTAACGATGTGCTACACCCGAATTACTTATTTTTATTAAAGCAGTAACGTCTGCTAACGTAAACTAAATGTTTACAATGAAGCGAAAATTTAAAAATTTAATGATTCGGACAGGATTCGAACCTGCGTTTCCAACGGCTTTCCGGGCCAACACGGGCGTCCTCCCAATTGGACCACCGAATCAGATGTCAGAGCCATTGAATTTTTCAACCAGTTGCTTCGACATGCCTTAGGGTGGCATCGTAGCGCCATCTCATCATCATAAATTATTGTATTTAGCGGTTTACACTCATATGAATTTGACAGGAACGGCCCCGCGCTGTCTGCGCGCGCTATTAGAGCGGAGCGTCGATCAAAGTATCAGTGACAAAGTTGCCGCGACGGTGTACCTACGTGTAGCAGTCCCTGATGAAGAGCCATACGAGTTTGAAACGTGTCGGGCCGTTCCTGACAATTTCACGTTACACTCACCGCTTAATACAATAATTAAATATCCTCCTGTTCCTGACAATTTCACGTGAGTGTAAACCGCTTAATACAATAATAATTAAATATGTCTCACGAAAGTTTTAATAACATTAAATAGGTAAATATTACAATTTTTTTTGCGAAACCGTCTTTAAAACTGAAAACCTTTACCATGGTTAAATATAGGGTTTTAGACTTATGGTAGCATACCGTGGTTCTAAAATCCACAGAGTCGCTTATTGTACAAAAATTCATAGTCTAAGTCAAAGTATAGAAATATAATGACGATAATTATTAGATATCATGATTTATGCTGCCTCAGCCCTCAATGCTACTAAACACATTTTTTAATACAGTTGCTCAAAAAGTGGTACTTTTTCGTAGCTGCAAATCGTGCGAAAAGTTGGTTATTTCGAACTAGTGCTTTTTAATTTTCAATTTTTTTTAATTTTCTGTTGTACTAACACGTCAGATCTCATACATCCAAATAAAGGTCAATCACTTTCCGACTTTATTTATTACGTCATGCAGCATTGCAGGTGTATATCTCATAATTATGCTTAAAATATTTAAATTGCATATTGGATCAATCATTGGGTTATCTATTAAAAAAAACTCAAAAACGGTTTTAATAATTTGTTTGAGTGACTATTATTTAATGAGCAAATGAGTATTATGCGTGACCTAAAAAAAATAAAAAAAAAAGTATTGTCACAGATTAGAAAATACAGTATTAAGCGTGACCCACGCGCTGCTTTATAGAATTCATAATAATTATGAATAATCACTATTTTTGTGTATTAAATAATATATTTATTTACAATTATATGAAGTGTAAAGAACTTAAAACAGATTCACGATGTTTATTGTTTGGAATCAATTAAATTACTGCGTAACATTATCATATCTCTTCTGAAATATTAAAACTATTTATTTTGATTTGGCTGAATGATGACAGCCGGCGCCATCTTGAAAAAAAATATTACAATTAAAAGTAAAACTTTCTTTTTCATTCAAGATTGTTTTAATTATGTGTCAAATGACACGTAATATTTGTAAAATAAGAGTATTTGATAGAAAATGATGGATTCTGATGTTACCAGAATAGATTTAACACCGCCCTATATACGAGCCAAGGCAAAAATTGCAAGTATTTTACCCGCAAAATCGAAAGATAAATTACATTGCCGTCTATGAACATTTTATTGGCTGGAAACGAGAAAAAGAGAATTATTAACAACTTGAATAAAACTTTAAACTTACCAGGAAAGGCCTTAAATGCGACCCTTGACAATTGCTCTAAAAATTGTAGGTACTCTTGATTTTTATCAGACAGAAATAAATATAATTCCCCCTTTCAATTACTGTTTTAAATTTGTATTATTGCAATTTTTCGCAAATGTATTAAAAAACGTTGTTTGGTACACGTGTGGAAGTGTCATTTTAACTCGTCCCGAGTCATACTTTCCACACTTGTATCAAAAACTACTATTAATGGTAAATTTTTTTTTCCACCCTACCAGCTCAAACATGTCGATTTTGCTGCGATAACAGTGAACAAAATGCGATTTTGTTTCGAGTGAGAGAAAGTAACTTTTGTAAGTATTGTCATAGCTCAGCCACAGGTTGTCTATCTATACTATTATAAAATCCTAAATTTATAATGAAAATTATTTTTCTATGGTCATGATTTCAGGAAAAATCTCGATTGCTTGATGCAAGATCGTCATTTGTTTCGTATGGGCGCGCGGCGTCATGCCAGCCTGCCGCCATCTGTTTTCGAAAAAACCTTTGTCCTCGAATCACGCCGAAACGGCTGGATACAAAGTTACCGATTTTGCTACAGGAATATACTTTTTATTATGATTAATATTTATCTATGAGAACATAAATTCCATGAAATATTTTCCTTACAATGTGTAATCTTATAATAGTCCGTAAGCCCGCTCCAAGATTGCCTACGTAACATGACATCACGATAAAATGCATGGCACACGGTCGAAAAAGTTGTGCTGAGCGAGAATCAAACGATTATCGCACAGAAAATTGGCCGGAAGTTTGAGAAAATCCTTCACTTCCGGTCAAAATTTTAGGGGTGTACTTACGTCATGTGACATCATTACGTGACAGATGGCATCATGTAGCCCTTTAATCGTCGAGAGTGTCAACATAAGTCTGCCAGTTCTAAAATGGCCGGAAGTGCTTGGCAGACGAGGTCAAAGATGGTCATCGGGTACGTTTTCCTACGTTTTGTGGTGTCTTGACGAAATTGATTATAAATGTTTTAAAGTAATAGTGTCTCTAAAAATAAAAAAAGTCTACAAGACATCTGGCCGGAAGTTCTTCAAAAGTGATTTTTATTAGGGTTCCGTAGTTAAACTAGGAACCCTTATATATTTGCCATGTCCGTCGGTTCGTCTCTCCGTCCGCGGCTTAGCTCCGTGACCATTAGTACTAGAAAGCTAAAATTTGGTATGAGTATGTGTATGTATCACGACGACAAAACGGTAAAATAAAAACGAAAAAAATTTTTTTTCGGATAGGTACCGGTCTCGTATCGTACTTAGTGGGGGTGAATTTATTTTTCTTTCCAACACTAGTGTGTGGGGTGGCGTTGAATAGGTTGTCGGGCCACGCTCGGTGTAGGGTCCGTACTTGCCCATCCTTCATAATGTTGTTGCTGTCCTATGGTACCCCAGTGGTACAGAGGGCCTTCGTGAGACGTCGCCATCCGCTCCTGTCCTGTGCCTCGCGCTCCGCGTCACTCCAACTCAGCCCGGCCGCCCGCAGCTCGGTGTCGACGGTGCGCTGCCACGTATGCGCCGGTCGGCCCTGTCGTCTGCTCCCGCGCGGCCTCCACGTGAACCCAACCTTGCCGATGTTGTCCTCTGGTGTTGTCTTCGGAGGGTGTGCCCTATCCACTTCCACTCCCGTTGAGCGATTTATCGCTTGATCGGGATTTGGTGGCATCGATTGCAAAGATCTTCGTTGCTGATAGTTTTCGGCCAGAATATGCGCAGGATGGATCTAAGGCATTTGTTGACGAACACTTGTAACTTGCTCGTCAGACCCTTGTCTCTTTTCAAGTCTTGCAGCCTAAGAGCAAAACAGACTTCACTATGGAATCGAAGAGGGAAATCTTGATCCGCCGGGTGAGCACGTTCGAATCCCAGACCTGTTTCAGCTGGGCAAAGGCGCCTTTAACTTTCCTAATCCTCGCGTCAACGTCGTCATCGGAACCACCGCTGTTGGTCACGGTGCTGCCGAGATATGTGAACTTTGCGACAGATTCCAGCGGTGTCCTATTGAGTCTTATGGGTCGGTTTTCGCACGACTGAACTTGCATTTCGACGGTCTTCCTAGCGTTTATTCGTAATCCCTAAACCTAAATCCTAAATCGGGCAGTGAAGACGAAACCAACACTATGTCGTCTGCGTAGTCGAGTTCCTCCAGATGTATGCTTTTATTCCATGTTATGCCCCTCGGTGTTTCTGTTACTTTCCTCATAACGTCGTCGAGCAGGACTATGAAGAGCAGCGGCGACAGGGGGCAACCCTGTTTGACTCCTGCACTCATTGGAATTGGTTCCTCTAGAACTTGGTCGTGCACTACTTTGCAAATACTGCCATTATGTAGGGACCCATCCTTCACAATAGACGGGCTTAAATCCCGAGGATTAAATTACGAGAAAGATTTCAAGTTCTATAAAAAGGTCGTAAACGCTATAGTCACTGTAATTGCTTATTACCTTCTCGAAGTTATCGATTATACGCGCCAGATTGAGCGGAATGTTTTAATGCAGTATGGCACTTAACTAATATGTGTAATGTTCGAAGTATAAGGACACCGCGCGGCACTTACGTCATTTTAAAGAAAATTATGAAATTTTGCGGTAACTCAAAAACGACTCAACCGATTTTATTAAATATAATTATCATTGAAATTACTCATAGGTCATATTTTCATGAATTTTTCTATATTTTTTTGACTCAATGTTAAAAAGTTAGGGGGGGGGGGGCGCAATTTTTTTGGATTTTCGGAGCGAATATTTATAAAACTGCTGACTATAAAAAATAATGTTTGGAGACCCCTGTTATCTTCAAAATACCTATTCAATGCCACCCCACACACTAGTGTTGGAAAGAAAAATAAATTCACCCCCACTTGATACGAGAGGTACCTATCCGAAAAAAAAAATTTAGTTTTTATTTTACCGTTTTGTCGTCGTGATACATACACATGCTCATACCAAATTTTAGCTTTCTGACGAACCGACGGACATGGCAAATATATAAGGGTTCCTAGTTTGATTACGGAACCCTAATAAAAATCACTTTTGAAGGACTTCCGGCCAGATATGTCTTGTAGACTTTTTTATTTTTAGAGACACTATTACTTTAAAACATTTATAATCAATTTTACAAAACGTAGGAAAACGTACCCGATGACCATCTTTGACCCCGTCTGCCAAGCACTTCCGGCCATTTTAGAACTGGCAGACTTATGTTCACACTCTCAACGATTAAAGGGCTACATGATGCCATCTGTCACGTAATGATGTCACATGACGTAAGTACACCCCTAAAATTTTGACCGGAAGTGAAGGATTTTCTCAAACTTCCGGCCAATTTTCTGTGCGATAATCGTTTGATTCTCGCTCAGCACAACTTTTTCGACCGTGTGCCATGCATTTTATCGTGATGTCATGTTACGTAGGCAATCTTGGAGCGGGCTTACGGACTATAATGACAGCGTTTGTGATTTTGAATTTAGAACGACGCGACCCCCGCGTGGCTCTTACGTGTACAAAAACTAAAAAGTATGAAATCGACATAATACCTCCTCGCGGCCCACCGGTATTAACAATAAGGTTAAGGTTGTTGGAGGCGTTGAGTTACGGAAACCGTGTTATTGATAGAAAAGATGGCTCCAATTATCAACCAACACAGACGAAAATATAAGTGCAAAGTTCGTGGTAAAATGGCTCGTGCTCAAAAAAAAAAACCCAACATAAATTTCTTTAAAAACACAATTTGCGATAATAGGAACTAATGCTCTTTTATTGAATATGTTCTCTTCTCAATTATATTCTTCTGTAGTTTGTACCTAAGTATCAAAGACTATATACCCCCTAGACATATGTTCTCATACAAAAAAACGTAACTCTGAAAAAGCTCAAAATTTGGTATAAAAACTAGATGGCGCTGCTTCGTAGCCTGGAAGTGACAAAAATGTTATTTTTCACCAACATTTTTAAGTGATTTTTGATTTTTGGAAATCAAACGCATTACTGCTTTATTTTAATACGATAATATAACTTAAATACACAATTTTTAAGGATTATTTTTTTTACTCTTCAAAAACGTGGTTTGATCGTATTAAAATAGATGGCACTACCTCTGGATAGCTCAAGGTTGCTTGCGGGCTCGCCAATTTTTGCTACACAAAATAGCTAGATGGCGTTGGTGCACTGATGTAATGGACAAAATAAGTTACGCCCGAATTGTCATGCGACATTTCCCACTAACAAACAGTCAGTAACGTAATATTTGTTAGATAAGTTTTGTACAGTCAAGGAATTTCATTTCCTACCCATTTCGTTACAATTAGCTCAAGCAAATTAAGCCGAATATGGGCAATCAGGGGAAATAATTCGTGTAGTTTTGAAAATTGGTACAGTTATACCCTATGGTGTTTAGATGAACATACTAAAAGTCCTCGAGGGTGGGGGCTGTGCTAAGGGAGTAGGGGGGGGGGTTGAAGGTACCTTTTTTCTGATTTTCGCTCATATCTCAAATATTTGTAGAAATAGCATTATGATTACTTCGGACAAAAGTTTTCACATAAAATTCCCTACAAATTTGGTCATATTCATTTTTACTCTACGATCAATACTTTGGTAGCTACAGGGTGCTTAAGTTAACAGAAATATCAAAAAATGGTCGTTCAAGAAAACGTAGTTTTTTCGTAGTTGCTCATCATCACACGCGAACGTGTTGCAACGTTGTGTAGTTGAGAAATTCCCGTTACCGGTAAATTCCCATTTGGGAATATTCCAAGTAAATCCCCATTGTTCCCGGGAATATACGAGCTCGGTGGACCCATTCCTTTGATATTTCGTTTTGAGCTAATTAATTGAATACAAGCAAACCGTTTTCACTTTTTGACTCATCCTGAATCATCACTTAGAGTAAGTATCATAAAATTTACCTGATGATGGACCCTGGAAGCCCGTAATGGATCGGATCTTAAGATACGTTCAACGTAGACATGTGCGGTTTTCACATTTCAATTCATTTTGATGAGCAGTTAGAGCCGGTATCATTAAATAAACCTGATGATGGACCTTAGAAGCCCGTAATGGATCTCAGGATACGTTCAACGTAGACATGTGCGGTTTTCGTATTTCAATTCACCTTGATGAACAATTAGAGCCGGTGTCATAAAATAAACCTGATGATGGAATCCTGGAAGCCCGTAATGGATCTCAGGATACGTTCAACGTAGACTTGTGCGGTGTTCGTATTTCAACTCTTCTTGACGAGCAATTAGAGCCGGTGTCATAAAATAAACCTGATGATGGAATCCTGGAACTCGGTAGGTAATGGATCTCAGGATACGTTCAACGTAGACATGTCTGGTCTTCGCATTTCAATTGATTTTGATGAGCAGTTAGAGCCGGTATCATTAAATAAACCTGATGATGGACCTTAGAAGCCTGTAATGGATCTCAGGATACGTTCAACGTAGACATGTGCGGTTTTCGTATTTCAACTCTTCTTGATGAGCAATTAGAGCCAGTATCATAAAATAAACCTGATGATGGATCCTGGAAGCCCGTAATAAATCTCAGGATACATTCAACGTAAAAGAAAAATATTAGTTTTTTTAGGGATACGTCGCCATCATAACGTTTTTTTTTTTTAGTTTAGAATAAGCACGCTTAGTCACCTGCTGATCGAACATATAACCCCCATATCGGTCCGAGCGTGCGAAATTACCGTAACGGAGCTGCCACGACTTTGCGCGGCAAGCAGCAGCGTAGCGAGTGATTGAGCGAGAAGTCCGAGCACGGCGGCCATACCAGTGAGCGAGACATCCGTACCTACACCGCTGCCGCTGCCGCTGTCGCGCGAAGTCGTGGTATCTCGATAAGGCCTTAGCTATTACGGGCGTCAGCGCAGCGCGGACCGCCGAATAACGTCAGAGTTGGATTTTGTACTATAAAATAATTTGTATATTTTCATGTCTGTTATTATTATTATTATTATTATTTATTGAATCATATAAAAATGTAACATGACAGTTTACACCAAAGCGTTACATGGATTCTTAAGCTTAAATACTTAACTAAAACCTAACTAACTTACAACTACAAGATAATTATCTTGCTCTTTCTCTACCAGAACGACAAGATAGTACGCCAAAATACTCTAATCTCTTGACCATATCAACAAAAATATATATGCGCCGTGTAGCTCCTAAAGTATAGATCGTAGAGTAAACATATATAGTATGTCAAATTTGTAGGAAATTTTATGTAGAAACTTTTGTTCGAAGTAATTATAATGCTATTAAAATCTGAATAAAGTACCTTCAACTCTCCCGACTCACTCAGCACAGCCCTGACCCTCGAGGACTTTTAGTATGTTCATCTAGACACCACCAGGTTTATTTCATCTGTGTTAGTATGATCATCAGGTTTATTTTATGATACCGGCTCTAATTGCTCATTAAGATGAGTTGAAATTCGAAAACCGCACTCGTCTACGTTGAACGTATCCTGAAATCCATTACGGGCTTCCAGGATCCATCACCAGGTTTATTTTATGATACCGGCTCTAACTGCTCATCAAGATAAGTTGAAATTCGAAAACCGCACATGTCTACGTTGAACTTATCTTGAGATCCGATCCATTACGGGCTTCCAGGGTCCATCATCAGGTAAATTTTATGATATTCACTTTAAGTGGTGATTCAGGATGAGTCGAAAAGCGAAAACGGTTTGCTTGTATTCAATTAATTAGCTTAAAACTAAATAACAAAGGAATGGATCCACCAAGCTCGTATATTCCCGGGAACAATGGGAATTTTCTTGGAATGTTCCCAAATGAGAATTAGCCGGTAACGGGAATTTCTCAACTGCACAACACAAGTGTTATGATGAACAAATACGAAAAAACTACGTTTTCTTGAACAACTACTTTTTAATATTTTTGTTAACTTACACACCATGTAGCTCCCAAAGTATTGATCGTAGAGTAAAAATGAATAGGACTAAATTTGCAGGGAATTTTATGTAGAAACTTTTGTCCTAAGTAATAATAATGCTATTTCTACAAATATTCGAGTTGTGAGCAAAAATCTGAAAAAAGGTACCTTCAAACCCCCCCTACTCCCTTAGCACAGCCCCCACCCTCGAGGACTTTTAGTATGTTCATCTAGACACCATAGGGTATAACTGTACCAATTTTCAAAACTACACGAATTATTTCCCCTGATTTTATTAATTTTCTTAGAGTAAATGTCGTTAGACATTCGCAATGCATTAAGGTCGAAAATTATATTTCAATAATAGTATTGAAATGTCAATATTATTATTTGTCACTTCATTTTACAAAAAACCTCCTCGCGAAAGGTTATCATTTGCTTTTAATTTCTAATTAGGAACATATGTCAGTGTCAATCGAGAAAATCGTAAAATAATTTTCAGCAACGTTATTAATATGAAAAATAAAATGCTTGCCGCTAACCGTGAACTATTAAAAGATAATGATAATGACTGAAAACAATGAAGAGCTCAAAGAGTGGAGTTACACCAGGAAGGAATACGGATTTATGAGATCACGCGTCGGCTCAATGCTAGCAGGGACACAGTTTGACGTTGGGTACGGCGATATAATGTTGAAGGAAACCTTATTGATCTACTGCAAAGCAAAGTAACCATTGCATCGTCCGTTTGCCATGGCCCAAGACCAACGCCGACGACAAAACGGCTTTACGCCAAAGGGACGATTTGCGGAAATGTTTGACATTTACCCTAGAACAATTAGAAATTGCCTACATGCAGGCGGCCTGCGAAAATATATTCGTTCGTTTTGTTTTTGTTAAAAGTAATATAAAAAAACGTTTATAAAATTGTGGTTTTATTGAATTATCACTGTCGTTAGTTCTGTTAGTTTTTGTATAGATAAATTTCGGGTGCCTGTCGTATCGCATAACGTTTTTTGTCCTAAAAATGTTTGGCCGAGAAAGTTTGGCATACTGTTGAATGGCATACTACTCGTTTGTCCTAATAATTTTTGCGCATACTCTCTTAAAGTCCTAAATCAAGTTTGTCCTAATATTGATAACTAAAATCTAATTACCTAAAGCATAATATTCCTAACATGAATTGCCCTAAGAATTATTTTGCCTATTATCAAATTGGCTAAAATTACAGCACCTAAACTAAACTATGGTAGGCGTGAAGTCAGAATCGTTACGTATTCTACCTTCAGGCAGGTAAGGTAAGGTACATAACTCGAAAGTTTCATCATAATACGTCCAGTAGTTTTTTGAGATTAAGTGAAACGTACATACATACATCCATCCAAACTTTCACGTTTATAATATTATTAGGATTAGGATGTAAGTAATTTTTATGTTTAAATAAAACATACACAAATAGTGAAATGAGACGAAAAGTGAAATGAGACGAAACGGAACGTAGTAAACAAACATCGCACCTAACGTCATCTATTCACTTTTTACTGTCACTTGGAAGTTGGAATGTCGTTGAACGCTTGACGACTGTGTTACTTCACGCTTGCGCGTACCGTACAGTAGAAATTGAAAAATGTCGACTTTTGAATGAATTGATACCCTTAGCGGCATCTAGCGATGTAGAACGATAGTAACAAACGGAGTACGGTGCGTAGTATGAAGAATATCGGTCTAGGGGGTATATAGTCTTTGCTAAGTATTGACCCTCTGTTCATAAAAAACCCGGAGACGCAATAAAAAAAAATTAATGAATAAAACAGATTTTTTATTGCTATTTTATCGAGAGAAATTGAAATAGAAGTATTTCGAATCAGTAAATTAAATATAATTTTAAATATGTTTTACCAACCAACATTTAGAACATTAGGCGCAATTTTTGGTATTGTTTGGTGTTTGGCCTAACTTACTAATAAGGTAGCGAAATGTATAATAAACGATAAATATACGATAAATTTAGCCACAATTTTGCATCTATGTAGTTTTTTTTATATATAAAATTTATTCAAAGTAATAAATATCAGTCATTCTTTATTTTTAACGGTGTGTTGAGATTTTGTTCTTAATGACCCAATTTTCCGATAGATGGCGTTGTTACTTTGACAAAATCTCCATACTAGCGGCTGCATCGCGCTGTTAAGATTTTTCATTTCATTTCATTTCCTGAGTTAATAACACTAGCTCCATACATGTATACTATTAGATCCATTGAAGCGTCACCTGTGACCAAGATTCGGCACAAGCTAGGGTGTAGCTGTGATGGTTAACCCGGACTTCGAGAATTACTACCGAAGTTGTTGAATATTGATCGCATACCTAATGTAAGCAGCAGTATATCAGTTGAGAGTTTGCTGATCGACAATGTATTTTGTATGAAAAACAACCATGATTCGAGACACGACAAAATTATTAAATTTACAATGCAGAAAGGATTTTACCTAGCCGAGATTTGAACCCAGAACCACTAACAAACTACTACTTTAATAATAACCGTGTCATCTCATGCATTTTCTTTTGCTTCTTTATTCATATAATACCTCGGATAACAAAACAGTGAGGCAATCACGTATCCGTTAAGTTGGCACCTGAATCTTATGGCGTTACTTAGGAAATTATTATGACAGGTCATATTATTAGTAACATTGTAGACGAACATAATTTATTATCATCTTACTAGATGTCGTTAATATATGTTCAGGTAGGACTATGAGCTAATTATTTTTCAAGGTGCTTTGAATAGTTATCTACAATAAACAATAAATATTCAAAACGATATTTAAACATAAGTCTAGCCTCAATTTAAACTAAACCAAGATGATGTTCAGAAGCGTAGCGAAGCGTAGGGAAGGCGCCCACCCACTTAATATAAGTAGTAACTTAATGCGAGACCTTAGGCTAAGCTCTACATAGCATTGAAGGTGCGGAGCGTCCCAGGGAAGCCTATTAAGTGGAAGTATATTAAGTGGGTGGGCGGCCTCGCATTAAGTTATTTAAATCTACAATAGACAATAAATATTAAAAAGATCTTTTAAACAAAAGTCTTGCCTCAATTTTAATTAAACCAAGATGACGTTCACAAGCTTAGCACCGAAGGTGCGGAGCGTCCTAGGGAAGGTGCCCACCCACTTAATATAAGTAGTAACTTAAATCGAGGTCGTAGGCCGAGTTCCGCGTAGCACCGAAGGTGCGGAGCGTCCCAGGGAAGCCGCCAACCCACTTAATATATGTTTAAGTAGCTTAATAGGTGGCTTCCTTGGGACGCTCCACACCTTCGGTGCTACGCGGAGCTCGGCCTTCGGCCTTGCATTAAGTTACTTCAATTTATATTAAGTGGGTGGGCGGTTTCCTTGGGACGCTCCGCACCTCCGGTGCTACGCGGAGCTCGGCCTTCGGCCTCGCATTAAGTTACTTCAGCTTATATTAAGTGGGTGGGCGGATTCCTTGGGACGCTCCGCACCTATGATTATGTGTTTACGCGAACGAAGCCGCGGGCAAAAGCTAATACTATTATAAAATCCTAAATTTGTATTGAAAATAAATTTTCTACGGAGGGAGGTCATGATTTTAGGAAAAATCTTGATAGCGTGATGCAGCTTGATAGTTGTTTTGTATGGACACGCGTCGCCGTGCCAACCTGGCGCCATCTGTTTTCATAAAATCTTTTGTCCTCGAATCACGCCGAAACAGTTGGACGGATTTTAACCATTTTTGGTACAGGGATAGCTGGACATCCGAAGATGGTTATAGGATACTTTTTAACCGTCTACGGTAAAGAAAAAATACGCGAATGAAGTCGTGTGCATCTCATAGCGTCATCCATCAGCGTCGTGAATTTGAATTTAGAACCACGCGTACCCCGCGGGGGGCCGGCCTGCGCTACCCGCCGGGGGACAATAACTGTGAGGTTGGACGAGTCGCCGAGTTACGGACACCGGGTCAGTAGATGGCGTTAGTGGTACACGAAATTATCATTTTATGAAACAAAACTGAAAACAAATTTTGTTATTATTCATTTCGCGATGCAACAATGGGAACTACCACTCTATTATTGCATTTAAAGTTCATGTATTTACTCAGTAGTTTATAAATATTGACCCTCTTTTCATAAACGTACTGAGACGCGGAGAAAAACTGAAATGAATAAATAAGTTGTTTTTTTACTTTCTTGAGAGATAATAATCAAAATAAAATTATTTAAAATCAATTTTATACTTTGACATATAAATATATACGGAAAGTTAATGAAATATCATACGCGGCAATCACACATAAGTGCTACCAGTAGCGCCATCTGTGAGCTTTAAACAGTAGTTTTCCCCGAGGTGCCGTCCGCAGCAGAGTTTTCGCAATGGCGAAGGGAGTGGATTGGTCTGTAATTTGTGTATTGTTTACTAGCTTTTACCCGCTGCGCTCGCGTTAAAACATATGTTCACTATATTACTACGACTTCTTACACAAATTTTAAGTTAATGAGTGATACATTTAAATGTTATTACTATGCGATTACAATTAATTTCTTTAATATTAATACAGCTGATGCAAGGTTTAAGTTGACAGCTCGAGGGCCGTTCAGCGTCAGTATGTGTTTAGACAAAATATAAACTATCTAAACTGAAAAATTCAAGTAGCTTTGATGAAATGCTAAGTTACCTGTAGATATAACGGTGATCAAGAAAAAACAAAACCCCAAAAGGCTAACAAGAAAGCAAGTCTCATCAAACTTTTAAGTAACCTGAAAAGATAGTGAACTAAAATGGCATAGTGCTCGCATTAAGAAAACACAAAAGTTTAAAACGTAATCGAGAAAGCAAGTCTGATCAAACTTTAAAGGATTCTAAAGAGATGGCGACTTAACCAGACGGGAAGCACGAAGAAAAAAACAATATCGCACAACGGAAAGAAGAAAGCACGACTGATGAAACTTTTAAATAACACGAAAAGATGTTATTGAAAAAAAATATGTATAATATGCTAAAACAGAAAAATTAAAGTAAATCTGACGATAGGCTAAGTTACGTGTAGATATGGTGATCAGAATCACGAAAACACAAAACCTTCGCTAACGAGAAAGCAAGTCTGCACAACCTTTTGAGTAACCCGAAAAGATAGTGAACAATAATGGCATAGTACTCGCATTAAGAAAACGGAAACAAGGAAGCAGGTTTGACCAAACTTTTAGGTATTCTAAAGAGATGGTGACTAACAGAGACGGAAGGCACTAAGTAAATGCAGTGTGCTAAAACTGAAAATTACAAATAAATCTGATGAAAGGCTAAGTGACCTTTAGATATGGTGATGGTGATCAAGAAAGAAAAGAAAGAAAACACAAAACCTTAAAATGCAAACTTGAAAACAAGTCTGATCAAACTTTTAAGTAATTATATCGCAACACGGAAAGAAAAAAGCAAGTGATGAAACTTTTAAGCAGCACGAAGAGATGGCATTAAAAATTAAGGGGGGCTCGGGGGGCTGAGCCCCGCACTCAGAAAATGTCATTTACTAAAACTGAAAAATTAAATTAAATCTGATAAAAGGCTAAGTGACCTGTAGATATGGTGATGAAGAAAACGTAAAACCTTAAAACTCTAACAAGAAAACAAGTCTGATCAAACATAAAAGTAACCTGAAAATATATTGAACTAAAATGCCGTAGTGCTCGCATTATAATACACAAAACCTTAAAACGGAATCAACAAAGCAAGTCTGATCAAACTTTAAAGAATTCGAAGAAGAAGAAGAGGTGGTGACCAAACCAGACGGGAGGCACGAAGAAAAAACAATATTGCACAACGAAAAGAAGTGAGCACGACTGATGAAACTTTTAAGTAACACAAAGAGATGGTATCAAAAATGACGGGGGGCTTGGGGGCGGAGCCCCCCGCACTTAGACAATGCAGTGCTAAAACTGAAAATTACAAATAAATCTGATGAAAGGCTAAGTGACCTGTAGATACCTATGGTGATCAAGAAAGAAAAGAAAGAAAACACAAAACCTTAAAATGCTAACTAGAAAACAAGTCTGATCAAACTTTTAAGTAACCGGAAAAGATAGTGATCTAAAATTGCATAGTGCCCGCATTAAGAAAACACAAATCCTTAAAACGGAATCAACAAAGCATTCTGATCAAACTATTCTAAAGAGATAGTGACCAAACCAGAGAGGAAGCACGAAGAAAAAACCTCGCACAACGGAAAGAAGAAAGGAAGACTGATAAAACTTTTAAGTAACACGAAGAGATGGCATTGTTCTAAAGACGGGGGTTCGGGGGCAGAGCTGCCCGCTATTAAAAAACATTACATGCTAAAATTTAAAAATTAAAGTAAATCGGTTAAAACGCTTAAGATACCTGTAGATATGTTGATCAAGAAGACACAAACTTTAAAACGGTAACGAGAAAGCAATTATGCTCAACCTTTTAAGTAACGATAGTGAAAAGATAGTGAAAAAAATGGCATAATGCTCGCATTAAATAAAAACAAAACCCTAAAACGGAATCAAGAAAGCAAGTCTGATCAAACTTTAAAGGATTCTAAATGGGGATGGTGACCAAACCAGACGGGAGGCGCGAAGAAAAAACAATATAACAAACGGAAAGAAAAAAGCAAGACTGGTGTAACTTTCAAGTAATCTAAAGAGATAGATAACAAAAATGCAGTAGTGCTCACATTCAGAATACATAAACCTTAAAACGGTAACAGGAAAGCAATTCTGAACACACGATTAAGAATTCTAAGGAGATGATGACCAAAAAAAGCGGGGGCACTAAGCAAGACAATATACCACAACGGAAAGAAGAGAGCATGACTTTATTTAAGTAACCAATTGAGACAGTGCACAAAAATGTCGGAGGCCTCGCATTGAGAAAACAACGTTGTAAAACGGAAACAAGAAAGTAGAAAATAAATCTAGAATGAACAAGAAATCATGTCCGTGAAAGCATTCAAATATTCCAAAGATACAGTAAACAAAAAATATGGGGGGCTTGAGTTATGCCAAGCCAATGCCAAATGCCAAGTTATGCCAAGTGAACGTATTTTTTTTAACGCGTGCGAAGCGGCGGTCGAAAGCTAGTTTAATTATAAAATTTGAATATTTCGAAAACTGTCTCCACTGTCTCCTTCATATCGTCTGGTGACAACGAAATGTCACTAAGTAACAAGTTCCTTCTTAAAAGAAAGCTCGTATCTCAGTGACAATCTACTTACTAGATACGAGGTTTTGAAGAACAGTGACAGAAATTATAGTGAGTTTTGGATTGGAAAACATGTTTGAACTCACGAATCCCATGAAAGATCCGACATTAGGGAAGATGATAGCAATGATAATGATGAGGACGACCATGATAGCTCTGTAGACTCTCTCCCAAAACCACCACTTGTTCTGCGGATGCCTCTTTTTCAGATAGACCCAGACGAGATCGAAGGGCACCCAGAAGTTGAGGGCGAAGGTGACCCAGATCATGATAGCCATGAACGCCTTCAGGATTATAGGGAACCTGGAAAAGTAAAGGATTATTATTTACTAGCTGCGCTGTGGTGTTACCCGTTCATCAGACGGGAACACTAAATTTTTCGGGATAAAAAGTAGCCTATAAGTTAATCCAGACTCCAGAGTGTCAGCTACTAACATACCAAAAGTCAAAATTGGTCCAGCCGTTTGAGTGTGAAGAAGTAAAAATTGGGCAAGTGCGAGTCCGACTCGCGCATGAAGGGTTCCGTACCTATATATATATATATATTTATAATCGGCGTGTAGGGGACGTTAGCCTGCCGGCCTTCTTGGCGTCGGCCCATGGGGTTGCTGACCTAGTTGCTGAGATTTTATCATTAGATGGCAACGGGGTGAGCATACCGTATGTGGCCGACGCTGTTGGGCGATGGTTGGCTGTCAATCCAGGTGCGTCCGTCCCGGAGAACCCAGGACTCCAGCGCGCGTGGGATGACGTAGGGTGTAAGGCCACCTTGGACGGTCTGGTTGGAAACGCTACGGGTGTGGACCGCGCAAGGCTTTTGGCAGTGTCGCGGGCGGAATCGGGGGCTTGGCTGCAGGCGTTACCCTCCCCTCAACTGGGCACGTTACTCGACGGTGACTCGTTGCGGGTGTCCGTCGCTCTCCGGTTGGGCTGTGATGTATGTCAACCACACGTATGCATCTGTGGTTCCATGGTGGGAGCTGACGGTCATTATGCATTGAGTTGCCGGCGATGCGTCGGGAGACATCCGCGTCACCATGCCTTGAACGACGTGGTCCAGAGGGCGCTCAGGTCGGCAGGTGTTCCGTCTGTGCTCGAGCCTCCGGGTCTTAGTCGCACGGACGGCAAGCGGCCGGATGGCCTAACGTTGTTGCCATGGGAGAGAGGGCGGTGCTTGATCTGGGACGCTACGTGCGTCAGCACCTTCGCCGCCTCTCATATCAGTCGCACAGTACGTGCGGGCGGAGCGGCGGCCGAGTCGCAGGCGGCGGTGAAGCGCCAAAAGTATGCTCCTTTGGGCTCGGGGTATATTTTCGTCCCTTTTGCGGTGGAAACGGCGGGCTGCTGGGGTGCTGATGCGAAGCAATTTGTGCGTGACATAGGCCGTCGACTTAGACAAAAGGGAGAGGACCCCCGCTCCGAATCGTTTCTGGTGCAGAGGCTGTCCATAGCCATCCAGCGGGGTAATGCCGTGAGCATTATGGGCACTTTCGCACCGGAAACGATAACGAGCGGGTTTGACTATTGTAATTAGGTTAGTTATTATGTTGACGTTAATAATTTAAATGTAAAATTTTAATTCTATATATTGTTATTTATAATCTATAACAAGTTTGTTGTATGGGAGCCCCCCTTAAATATTTATATTATTCTATTTTTAGTATTTGTTGTTATAGCGGCAATAGAAATACATCATCTGTGAACATTTCAACTGTCTAGCTATCACCGTTGTTGAGATACAGCCTGGTGACAGACGGACGGACGGACGGACGGACGGACGGACGGACGGACGGACGGCGAAGTCTCAGTAATAGGGTCCCGTTTTTACCCTTTGGGTACGGAACCCTAAAAACCATACACATAAACACTTCGTCTTTATTATATTAGTGTGGTGTATGTAGAACTTCATGAATATAGTTGCCGGCAAACTTTTTGAACAAAGTGGCGCATCTGTGCATGTACATTTATACGTAAATCGGCTACTGCGCCGTCAAGGTTTTGCCGGTTAGTGTATCACTCCGCATCTACTATTGGTTGTGAGCTAAATGTCAGACAGCATTTACCAATGGGAATACTTCATTATATTTTCAATCGACTTTGAATATAGGAAGTTTTCAATTCAGTTGTATTTTTTATGTTACCTCAGAAGTGAACTCCGTCATTTATTAACTGATTTGGAAAATATTGTTTTGTTACTGCAAGTTGGTCCTATTTTGGTGACGATCACACGAAGGTTCACCAGGAATCGAACGAACTCCTTATTACATGCACATCTTCAATGATTTTGGTGTTTTTTTTATTTATAGTAATTCGTTCAGTTATTCCTGGGAACACGATGTGTTCTCGTTGAAGTCAGCTACTCACGTGGACCAAGGGAAGTTGAGAGTGACAGGGGAGAGAGCCGCTTCCCCGAAACCCCAGTAACCGAAGAATCCAACAATCATCACTATGCCCACAACGACGCTCATACCTGAATTAAAAAAGAAGAAAAGGGTTACTTCTGTTAGAGTAATGAATAAAGGTTATTTTTCTTTACACTTACTTAAGTAGTATGCTTACAAAAGAAAAGTATTTGTAAATTGCTACAACTATAAGAGGTCAGCATTATTCCAACCCATCGGCAAGCCATACGAGATTATGGTAACGAGAACAGGTAGGTAATAGCAAAGTCCCGTTTTGCGACCAGTTAATACGGGTTTTTTTCTCATTTCAAAGCTGGTTACCAACCGCGGTTACGAATCGGTAATGGGAAAGTCCCATTTTGTAACCAGTTACAACCTCTTCGGCTGCGTACGTAACCGGAGTATCGTAACCAGTTGCGATAGAAAACTTTTTCGGTCTTGTTCGAAACCGGTTGCGAACGAAAACTATTTTGTTCTTATACGAAACTAGTTACGAACGAACACTTTGTTTTCTGTACAATGGTCGAAAGACCATTCATAGAACCAGCAAGACCTTCATACTACAGAAGTTTTCTCTACTCTTCAACTATACCGTTACCATGTCGGGCATTAATAATAATGGAGTATTTGGACACTCAATAAAACGATTTATATTTTTTGGAACCCAATAAATTACAACACTAACCTCCACAAAGCACCGTATCGAACCTTTTCGGCTGCGCCATGTGGTTTTCGATGGGCATGGATACTCCCACCCCCTCCATGCTGAACACGCACACCCCGACAAACTCCAGAAAGCCTTGCACGTTCTTGATCAATGGGAACTCCGTAGGAGACTTGGTTGCCGCTCTTGTACCGTAGACTATAGTTGCTATGGCCACAGTCACTGTAAAGATATGAAAATACGTTACTTGCGGCATAGATGCACAGATCACCATACAGAGAAAAAGTCTTTATATACTCCAGTTTTTTTTTTCTATGAGTCACTTGAAGCCAGCCGAGCGTAATTTCGGTCGCGCCATACTAATTAGTGTGACGTGATCAAGTGACATGATGTATGGCGCGACCGATTTACGCGACTCTAATTACGCTCGTTTAGCTTCACCCATACTAACTCTTAAATAAAGAAATTAATTTCGTGAGGCTTGTTTAGTCTGGTGCCCAAAAAAGCACTGAATGCTTTTCTGGCGACGTTATAACATCGTTAGCACTGTTAAGGCGACGGGTACTGCGAAACTAGCGCCACTTTGGTTTTTTTCTTATACTTACATAATATGATATTTTTTTAGAAATAGCTGAAGTCTAGGAGCTAGCAAAACACCTTTAATATTTATTAAATGACTTAACACAATTTGTTCACTGTAGTTTATCCTACAAAACTTGTTCACGTCAAAAGCGGCCACAATAGTTTTGGGCAAGTTTTTAGAGACAACTAAAAAACAAGAAATTGTGTATAATGATTTAATAAATACTAAAGGTGTTTTTCCAGCTCCTCATATCTTGTAATTACTGAAAATTGATCTGGTTTAGAAGATATAATAACAATTCGTAAGTGGCGCTAGTTTCACATTACCCGTCGCCTAAACTGATGCGTGTCACATGTTATCGTTTTAACTTTTCACTTTTTGTAGGTACTATCGTAGATGAAATATTGTATGCAAACGTAGTATAAGAAAGTCAAAACGCTTTTTTCGAACCGTCTTATCTGGGTGGATCAAATTTTTCTTGTTGTTATTCTGTCCCGTCATCCAGGAGACAATGGTGATTAAAATTCTTAGAAAAATGTTGATAATTTTGAAATTTGGTATTTTCATGAGTCTAAATAAGAATGGGCTTATAACTGCTGCAATTACAAAGTTTTGAATTCCCACCGAAAATCGTAGTTTTAAAGAGTCACCCAGGGGACATCACCAGGCAACGAGCAACAGAAAAAGTTGAGAGACCCATATAACTATCGCATAAAATACTATTTCTCAAAAAATTACAAAAAAGTTGCATCGTTGTCATGTTCAAGTAGATGCCAATAACGCTTATTTATAATTTACAACAACATAATTACTTCGTACAAAAGAACTCATTGCTCAAACGTTTAAGTGTCAAATTGACCTGACCTGACCTACGTATCGTACTTATTACTACAAATATTTTTCGTGTAAATTAACTTTTTTAGCGTATTCTGACTCATGTCTCTTGTCAAACTTGGAACATGGCACGAATGGAGCAGATTTTAATATTTTTACAGACTAAAAATATTTTCATTATTATTTTATTTAGGTTTTAAAATATTTTTTTTGTTTGAACTAAATAAACTCTCCTTGTTCTATCCGTGCATGGCGTGAAGAACTTGATAAGTCCAAAATGACAATTTTACAGGGCGTCGATTTTAAAGTTTGACATTTTCCCCAAAATCCATTTTCATCTTTAACTCGTGTTTAAAGCTTGATTTATGGATAATTCCGTGCCTGGCGTGAAGAACTTGATAACTCGACTTATACGTTTTTTTTTTATTGGCGTAATGGCTTTCTACGGCCAAGGTTTTGTAGGAAAAAAATTGACAACTCGATATCTATTATACTTTTGAAGATATGGCCTGTGACATCATATTGATATCTCGATATTTAGCGGATTTTATTTAACAAAACGAGATATCAGCGCGATGTGGCACAAAAAATATTGCATATCAACTTATCAACGTATTCTCAAAAAAAAAAAAAGCGTTCGTAACTTGACAAATCAAGATATTAGAATGAAGACAAGCACACTTTAACGATAACAAATGAATATATCGTTTTATCTCATTATACACAACTACCGTAAATTCATATGTCGATTTATCATTTTCAGGTTGATGGACACAGCAAATAATAAGTTGACATAATTAATTATTCATAATTTATCGAAATGTATATTTCGATTTGTCAAGTTATTCTCACATCTGCGGTGTACTCTGGTACAAAGGAAAACACTGATAACTGTACATTTGTGAACATAATATAAACCTTAGTACAACGTGTTAAGGTCCATGGGGTATAGTTAACAGTGTCTTCGTATGTATCATTCACATTATCGGTACCTTGTCAACCATCGACCAGTTTTATTTATTGGATCAGAAAAACAAAGATGTTGCCAGTTAAAAATAAGATAAATTCATCTAGTTTTTCTGTAGAATAAGTGCTTTTGCATTACTGAATTAAAGACGATTCATTTACTAAAATTTATTCAATATTTTTATAACTTTTAATTTTATTTTCTTCGGGTTTCGTGACTAAAATAAAACAATTCAAACGGATTGTATCATATTTATTCATTGTTTGTGCCTTTCTGACGTATTTGGCACCGAAAATTTGTGTTTTTCTCATCAAAAATTGTTGCCGAAACGTCAGGAGACTCAAACAACGAACACACGCGATATAATCCATTTAAATCGCCTTATATAAACAAAACAGTTGTATAGAAACGATAGAATTGTTTAATTGATACCCTATATTCTATGGTGAATATGTTGATAAGTCTAATATCTCACAAAATACAATGATTCTACCAAAATAAGTAAGATAATTGAAAAGTTTGCATAAAATTACCCTTAAATCAATTTAGACATTTCAATTATACAGAAAAACTGATTTTTAGGGATTAAATTAAAAAACATTTTCACCAATTTGGGCACTAATGTATGGGGAATAACTTGATAAGTCGATGGTGAACTTGATAAGTCGATGGTGAATATGTTGATAAGTCTAATATCTCACAAAATACAATGTTTCTACCAAAATAAGTATAATAATTGAAAAGTTTGCATAAAATTACCTATAAATCAATTTAGACGTTTCAGTTACTATGAAAAACTGATTTGTAGGAATTAAATTAAAAAACATTTTCACCAATTTGGGCACTAATGTATGGGGAATAACTTGATAAGTTGTTGGTACCTATGTTGATAAGTCTTATATCACAGAAAATAAGAGGATTTTACTAGAATACGTAAGGTAAATGAAAAGATCGCGGAAAATTATCCATAAATCAAGCTTTAAACACGAGTTAAAGATGAAAATGGATTTTGGAGAAAATGTCAAACTTTAAAATCGACGCCCTGAACAATTGCCATTTTGGAGTTATCAAGTCCTTCACGCCATGCACGGAATTTTACGCGATCTTTTCATTTACCTTACGTATTCTAGTAAAATCCTCTTATTTTCTGTGATATAAGACTTATCAACATACTTACCAACGACTTATCAAGTTATTCCCCATACATTAGTGCCCAAATTGGTGAAAATGTTTTTTAATTTAATCCCTAAAAATCAGTTTTTCTATATAATTGAAATGTCTAAATTGATTTAAGGGTAATTTTATGCAAACTTCAATTATTTTACTTATTTTGGTAGAAACATTGTATTTTGTGAGATATTAGACTTATCAACATACTGACCATCGACTTATCAAGTTATTCTCCATACATTAGTGCCCAAATTGGTGAAAATGTTTTTTAATTTGATCCCTAAAAATCAGTTTTTCTATATAATTGAAATGTCTAAATTGATTAAAGGATAATTTTATGCAATCTTTTCAATTATTTTGGTAGAATCATTGTATTTTCTGAGATATTAGACTTATCAACATATTCACCATAGAATAGGGTATCAATTAAACAATTCTATCGTTTCTATACAATTGTTTTGTTTAAGACGATTTAAATGGATTATATCGCGTGTGTTCGTTGTTTGAGTCTCCTGACGTTTCGGCAACTATTTTTGACTGAGAAAAACACAATTTTTTTGTGCCAAATACGTCAGAAAGGCACAAACAATTAATAAATATGATACAATCCGTTTGAATTGTTTTATTTTAGTCACGAAACCCGAAGAAAATAAAATTAAAAGTTATATAAATATTGAATAAATTGTAGTAAATGAATCGTCTTTAATTCAGTAATGCAAAAGCACTTATTCCACAGAAAAACTAGATGAATTTATTTTATTTTAAACTGGCAACATCTTTGTTTCTTCTGCGTTTTTCTGAATGCACCAACTCTGAGCAGTCTTGTGGGCTTGCAAGATCTGCGCTATTTTGTTTTTCTGATAGTCTTTACTTTAAGACGCCTCAAACTGCAGATCTTTAATTTCTCCTCACACTGGGTTTTCCAAAATCAGTTTTTAAATATTTTGACATGACAGGTCACCATTTATCTGCCTTCAATATCCAATAAATAAAACTGGTAGATGGTTGACAAGGTACCGGTGATGTGAATGATACATACGAAGACACTGTTAACTATACCCCATGGACCTTAACACGTTGTACTAAGGTTTATATTAGTTCACAAATGTACAGTTATCAGTGTTTCCCTTTGTACCAGAGTACACCTTAGATGTGAGAATAACTTGACAAATCGAAATAAACATTTCGATAAATTATGAATAATTAATTATGTCAACTTAATATTTGCTGTGTCCATCAACCTGGAAATGATAAATTGACTTATGAATTTACGTAAGTTTTAACGGTAAATGATAAATTGACATATGAATTTACGGTATCGGTAGTTGTGTATAATGAGATAAAACGATATATTCATTTGTTATCGTTAAAGTGTGCTTGTCGTCATTCTAATATCTTTTTTTGTCAAATTACGAACGCTTTTTTGTTTTTTGAGAATACGTTGATAAGTTGATATGCAATATTTTTTGTGCCTCATCGCGCTGATATCTCGTTTTGTTAAATAAAATCCATTAAATATCGAGATATCAATATCATGTCACAGGCCATATCTTCAAAAGTATCATAGATATCGAGTTGTCAATTTTTTTCCTACAAAACCTTGGCCGTAGAAAGCCATTACGCCAATAAAAAAAACGTATAAGTAGAGTTATCAAGTTCTTCACGCCATGCACGGATATAATATGTATAATATTTTTAATGTACAATAAAGAGTTAACAGAATAAAACACAATAGCTGTTGCAATGAGACTAACTTTTTAATTATAATCCACAGATTAGACACATTATGTGTCACACATATGATATAAACAACAAATATGAACAATAGGTGGCGCTAAAAGTAACAATTAAGTTATAAGATTATTTTAATATATTTTAACACCTCCACTTACTAAAATAATCTAAGCTTCATAAACATAAAAACAAAAACAATTCAACAAAGCTTATTATACAACGCTTCAAATACCTAACTTATAAACAAAATAGTTATGCTTTACCCTGCTTAATCCTTCTGTTAATAGGTCAGCAGGCATTTCAGATGTTGGCAGATGAACTATCTTTACAAGTTTGTTAGCGACAGCTTCTCTAACAAAATGGTGACGCACATCAATGTGCTTTGTCCTTTTATGAAACAAAGGATTTTCTGTCAACTTCTGAGCACCTTGATTATCATTATACAGGGTAATGATATACTCGCAACTGACAATTTCTGCAAGCAATTTTTTTAAATAAATTGCTTCCTTACATGCTTCAGAATTTGACATGTATTCGGCTTCTTTACTAGATGGGCCAATTTTTATTTTATAGTCCATTTCTTTTTTTTCTCAGTTTTCAATAAAATTTGGTGAGTTGGTAAAATTGCTTCTTCTGACCATGGTAAGCCCAATTTCACGATATGTCCTACAGTTTTTTATCCATTGAGTTACACAAAATGTATAAGAGAAATTGGCTCATGGACCAATTTTCATTTTGTTGTCGATTTACTTATTTTACATTTCGAGCTCCTCATATTGTACAAAATTTTAGTACAAAATACGAAATTTCGTTAAAAAAATCCATAATATTTTTGTTTTACTTCACTCAAATCCGCCGCTATGTTATCGATATGAATTCCTTCCAACAACGAAACAAATTTCACCGCGAACGCCCAATCATCATAGTTTTCACGCCCCTTGAGTTTTGGCACATTAACTGTATAATTTGCCGTCGACATTTTCACGAAACTACTCTTAAATTTAATTTAAAAGCGCTCTGGTCCAATAGCCTAAATAGCTGTTGCAATGAGACTAAGTTTTTAATTATAATCCACATATTACACACATATGATATAAACAACAAATACGGCTACTAGGCGGCGCTACAAGTAACAATTAAGTTAAGTATTACATGTGGGAGAATGAATTAAAAAGCATAGATAAGATAACAAGTATATTTATTCGAATGGAAAACAAGCGGAAAAATAAACAAATAAATGATCTTATTCTCAGTAAATACGAATTATAGCAATTATATTTATCCTATTAAATACGGGCAAAGCAATGATTCAATTAAAATAGCATAATTATTAATTACAATGAATAATTAAGTTAATTGTACGGGTTACCTGACAATATGAATAACCCAGAGAGAGTACCGTGCTCGTCCACAGCTCGAAGTCAAGTGAAGTGCTCCATCATTCTTGCGTCACACACATCCCGACGTGGGAGTGTGGGGAAGCCATGACAGGGCTTAGCCCTCTGTGGCAGCCGCTCCTCCGTCCGCAACTACGGACAGGACGTCTCTTTCTGAGACGATTTGTTTATTCTTCGACTTCTTTCCTTTTGGCGGTGTGTACAGTTCGTGAGCTACGGTGCTGACGGATGATGGTGGTGAGACTGGTGACGCGGAGATCTTTTGCTCAGCTGCACGACGAGACAAGCACGTTGGCCTTTCTGCGGCTTTGCGGACATGTTGGCCATTCTTTGGCGTTGTGGGCACCTGGTATTTCCAGGGGACTCATTCGGGGGGCACGAGCTCTCTCGACAGAGCCCTGCCCCGTACGTCTGCAGGACGAGCGTGGAGTGGCTCGATCCCCTCGAGGCTGGGAATCCCCGAGTGATCAGCGCGGCGAAACATGGCTCCAGCCAGTTGCCCTATGAAGGACCAGCAAAATCGCACTAACAAAAGTCTAAAGACTACAAATTTTCGCTCTTATATTGATCCTATATCATCGTATAAGCCTGGATTTGGGCGCAAATTATAAGTGTATTTACTTTATATCGTCCTAATATCAGTCTAATTGAATACTGATTGCATTTACAGTAATCTTGCCAAAACTAATTTAAGCTGCCTTAGGCTAATATCGCTCTCACGTAAGTGTTTTGTAAGCCCACATAGACGCATATTGGTCAAACGTTAGAATCTTGTGAGCCTAAACGGACGTAGTTATGCAATAATGTTCCAAACCACAGCGACCTCATTTTGAGATAAATGCAACTTTAGTTTTCAGTGGTACACTTTTTTGCTGTAACCAGTACATACGTGTAGTATGTGTTTTTTTGTAGAAAAATATGTTCGTTACTTGATGATGACATATTTTTAAAAAATTATATAGTATAAAGGTACGTATTTAGAGAAATAGGAATTGGAACGTTTTTACAAAATGGTTGTTTGTATGGACTCTAATCCTGAACGATTTTGCTAAAACGTTCCACGATGTATGAAACATTACTTCATTATAATCTTAACAAAAATAAAGTCAATAAATAGGTGAATATTTGCTAGGAATATAAATAAAAACAACAAAAAAAAGCAAAAAGTAAGTCATAACCTTTATTGATCTTCATAACCTTCTATATCAAAATCTGGCACCCCGCCGAATCCATCAACATCATCGAGAATATCCTCAGAACACTCTAGAGCTTTATAAAATTGAAGACAATCTTCAGGTATGTATTGGTACATTGATTGCAAGTCAGCTAATTTTGCAGGAGCAATTGGTTTGCCATTAGGCCACAGCAAACAGAAATCAGAATCACTTATGTGCCTGGTTTCCCTTTTTTTTTTTCAATAGTCAACTCTTTAAAATCTTCTTCCAGTGATGATCTCATAAAGATAGAATGCATTTTATAATTTTTTATTTGAATCTCTTTTGCATGTAACCAACTAACTTTGCTTTTGTTGGTAAATTTCTTTCGATTGGTTATATTTTTTTCTATTTTGCTTGAAATATAAAAATCAGTCTTCTCCATTTTTATACTTGAAGTGGTTTCACTTTCTTACGAGGTACGTTTAATTATATCGATGTATTCTTCAGCTGCATACACGC
This sequence comes from Apotomis betuletana, assembly GCA_932273695.1. Lineage (NCBI taxonomy): Eukaryota > Metazoa > Arthropoda > Insecta > Lepidoptera > Tortricidae > Apotomis > Apotomis betuletana. The sequence continues at coordinate 6,659,211 of OW026321.1, read as the reverse complement.
ATTGGTGGTGTTTGAGAGCTGTTTCTATTTTAGAAAAATCCGTGTCGTTCGGTAAAAATTTATGGCCGGACGCAAGAAATGGAAATGAGACGGTTTTCAAAGTTGGATGGGAGGTCAAAATTGCTTTCATCATGAGAACGATTTTGATATTTCTGTTCTGGCCACCGCAACAATCGCTCCATAAACATAAGTGTGTGACAGTAGAACTTAGCTTCTGGTTTATATATTTCTTAAGGCATGATCCAACTTCCTGGGCTCCTCTTCCTGCTTCTCCTTCTACCCATACATAACAGTGCCCAATGTCATCAGATGCACTATGAATACCACTATTGAATTTTATAAAATGCTACATTCGTTGGTATGCGGGGCAGGGCAAAGGTAATGTCTTCTCTAAATCAAATGTTAAGCATTCGACTAACGGTGAATTTTTTGCTTGCTCAAAATCCAGCTTCATTTGGTTTCTTAGATTAGTAGCCCTTTCTAAATGTTGTGTCTTTTTTTCTGTAGCTTTTTCTTTTTCTTCGGTATTTTTGGCTACGAATTTCCACCTCAAACTTATCACACGTGTTACAAGTATCTTTCTTTAATGTTTTACACTTCATGTTAAATTGGGAATAAAAAAGCTTTTTCACATAGTTCAAAGAAGTGTACTTGCGGTCATTGCCATACTTTTGGATAAACTCCTGTCGATATATACATAGGAGTGAAGTATTTAAGGGATAAGAAATATATAAACCAGAAACTAAGTTCTACTGTCACACACTTAATTTTATAGAGCGATTGTTGCGGTGGTCAGAACAGAAATATCAAAATCGTTCTCATGATGAAAGCAATTTTGACCTCCCATCCAACTTTGAAAACCGTCTCATTTCCATTTCTTGCGTCCGCGGCCATACATTTTTACCGAACGACACGGATTTTTCTAAAATAGAAACAGCTCTCAAACACCACCAACGCGTGTATACAGCTGAAGAACACATCGATATAATTAAACGTAGTAAGAAAGTGAAACCACTTCAAGTATATAAAATGGAGAAGACTGATTTTAATAGTTCAAGCAAAATAGAAAAAAATATAACCAATCGAAATAAATTTAGTGACAAAAGCAAAATTAGTTGGTTACATGCAAAAGAGATTCAAATAAAAAATGATAAAATGCATTCTATCTTTATGAGCTCATCACTGGAAGAAGATTTTAAAGAGTTGACTATTGAAAAAAAAAAAGGGAAAAACAGGCACATACCTAAGCGATTCTGATTTCTGTTTGCTGTGGATGGCAAACCAATCGCTCCTGCAAAATTGTTTAATGTAGATTTTGGTCTAAAATAAAATGTTCCACATATTTTGGATCGCTAATGCCTTACGGTTTTAAAGATCAATAGTGTTACAAAAAGACGTCGATCATTTATTGCAAGAAAATGAATAAATATGGATTTTGTGAAAACGTTCCAACCTAATAGCAAAAATTTTACAAACAGATGTGAATCATTTTTGCAAAAAAAGAGCATTTATGAATTTTGTTAAAATGTTCTAACATGCATGGAACAGTATTAGCTAGAACAATAAGTATCATAATATGTGTTTTGCAATAATGTTCCAAAGTCCATGAAACATTTTTTGCATAACCAAAATTATGGTATGCGTTTTATAGAAATGTTCCAAGAGCATTGAAACATTATAAGGTAATAATATTCATGAATATTGGTTACTAAATTTGTTTCAATTTACATGTGATGTTTTGTTTTCTTTATGAATATCCTTGTTTGGTAAAAGTGTGGGGTGGAACATTCGGGCCAAATTTTATCTAACAAAATAAGCTATAAGGACTGGAACCTTTTACCTAGATGATTTTAATATGTGGAAAAAGGTTCACTGGTTGTGTTATCTCAATTTTGGGCGAGTTGTGGGTTGGAACGTTATTGCATAACTACGTCCAAACAAGCTTATTTTGATTACTTGTATGTCTTGAGTGAAACTGCAGCGTGACAGTAAAAAAATAAATATTATTGTCACAACTGTTTATGAATTCCCTAATAGTGATGGTAACGTAATAAAATAACGTGTTTGTGAAAATCTTGGTGTGTGTTTATGTTGCGTTGGGCGGTAAGTTTTTACGTTGGAAAATATTATTTACTGTAAAGTGGACCCTGTTTTACACTTCAAATTTCATGCGCCTACTCAAATATTCAATTTAAATATCCTCTTATAATTTTTTATTTATTTATTTGTGGTGATAACGGTGCCATTTTGATAGTTGCATTTTTCCAGCGCACTATTAGACTACTGTAAGATCATTTACGCTAATATTAGCATTCTGAATACAAGTGGTACGGCCATATTGAATTAATTTAGGGTTTCTTGCTTAACCTACATGAAAAGTAAATTTTTTAACATTAATTTTGGAATGCTTTTTCCAATCTCTGTAATCCATGCCTATTACACAAAATTTAAAATCACAGCACTCTCTTTTTCACAAAACAATATGGCAAACTAAACGTTATTCTTACAATTGTGTTCCCAAAATCGATTTAAGATCAAACCATCTTATATTGATCTAATAATAGTTTTATGAAGACCAAAAAAGTATGCACTTATAGTGCTTTTATGTTATGCTGATATTAGTCTGACATTCTTATAAGAACATTTATCAAGACCATTATAAAATCAAATCAACTTAGAGAATGTGGATATAAGAACAGATATTCTCAAGTACAATGAGTCTTCGTAAATGTTGTTGTAGGAGTAAGAGGCTTATAATAGTATTATAAAATGCGCTTATATACATATATGAGACTAGGTAATAAGACTGAGAGTTCTTGAGTCCGTACCATCTTATCTAAAGCTAATATAAGAGCAGCAGCATCAGCAAAACAATTATAAGAGCGCTATAAGCCCACCACTCTTATAAAGTGCGCAATCTAAGACTTTTTTGCTAGTTGGGCGTCCAGCCCTTGCCATTCTAGGTCGCGATATATAGTCTCGTTCCGCATATATCGCGGAGCCGAGACTATGGTGCGCAGGGCTAGGGACTCCTGCGCACGCAGCCTTTTTTTACTCGTATCAGATGTAAGAGCGTACCATGCGGGTGCCGCGTAGGTCAGACGGGACCGCAGGTACGTCTTGTAAATCCCAAGCTTTGTGCGCAAGGGAAGGCTGCTGAAATTTTATGACCAGGCTTCAGGCAAAAGGTACAAGTAGTTGCTGATCGGTGGGATTATTTTGGGGGCATTTCTCGTTTTTGTGTATTAGGAGTTGAGCTGGGAGTCGAACTCAGAGAAGTGGAAGTGTTATTACTTAGTGCCGTACGGCAATTTCTTTGCAAATGCCCTAATTTAAAACATTTCTGACAACGTCTTAATTTGAAATCAGAAGGGCTAAATTTAGATTTTTTAGATGGTATGTTGTGATCGGCATCAGTCACTGGTCGCTTACGCTTATAGGCATTGAGACTCTGTATAAGTTGTGGCAAAGTTTTGGGTGTAAGTCGCAACAGATCAGAACGAATACGAAAGTCCGACATACCTGATATCACGGCTTCAACCAGATGCTGCTCTGTCACCACGATGCCGACAGCTTTAATAAATAAATGTAATAGCTATGTATTCAATGACGATGCAAAAGTGGTTTCAGTGAATCCCAATTGATTAAATGATTCTTATCTTATCTTATCTTTCTTCGCCAATTCCCACTTGCGGGTAGCATACTCTGCCAGACTGCTTGCCTTGTCGCTTGTGTATTCCATGAATGCGATCAAATCATTGTAATATCTGGTTTCATCTGCAAAGGTTTGCACACGGTTGTTTTTCAATTCATCCCAATTAGTAATAGTCGTGTAATTGCGTCGAGACCAATCGGCCGCTCGTCCTTTTAAGTTTTTTCTAGCTAAATTGAGAACTTCGCGTTCATTTAAGTTGATAGTCAGTTCTTAATTCCTCAACATGTCGGCACCACATTTGAACGGTATCAATGCGGTCATCTGGGTCGAAAGCAGGTAAGTAAATATGTTCCAAGTTCCTTGGGCGCGGTAAAGGCGAGGCTGCCTGTGGGCACGTAGCGTTAGATGTAGTTTGAAGGAATGTGGTCATCATTTCTTGCATCATGGTCTTCATAAAATCCAATGGAACGTAGTTACCGTTATTAGTGACACTTGACCCATCCGAACCGGGTGTAAGTGGAACACTCTGAGATTCGCTGGAACTCGAAGTAGTCTCCGTCTCGTCGCTGCATGAAGCGCTGCTCGAGGGGCGGCGGCGCTCGCAAACTGGTACCAGCATCAGGATCAGGTGCTTCAGGAACCCTGCCAGAGTCCGCGCGTCCGTACTCGTCTTGTGACATTGCGAAACACTCACTCACTCTGAAACTGACAATAATGTGTTGTACTACATATTACGCTTAATACGATCCCAACTTCTGATGTGGGAGAATGAATTAAAAAGCAGAGATAAGATAACAAGTATTTTTATTCGAATGGAAAACAAGCGGAAAAATAAACAAATAAATTATCTTATTCTCAGTAAATACGAATTATAGCAATTATATTTATCCCATTAAATACGAGCAAAGCAATGATTCAATTAAAATAGCATAATTATTAATTACAATGAATAATTAAGTTAATTGTACGGGTTACCTGACAATATGAATAACCCAGAGAGAGTACGGTGCTCGTCCACAGCTCGAAGTCAAGTGAAGTGCTCCTTTTTTTTTTTTTAGACGACTTGAACGGTATCAGGGCTGGTTAGCCCTCACTACCAGTGGTCGGACTTTGTGTGGGAGTATAACCTACTAATGGAATTATCTCCGCGCCACAGGGGTCATATTTTGTAACATAAATACTCCCATCTCCCACATACAATAAACTCGTTAATTGTTGATAACAAATTCAGTTATAGACCGGGAGATAGTGACAGAATTTTCTTGGTCATTTGTAACAGTATGGCGGTTCTTCAGGGGTCTTAGTACGCAATGACAAAAAGAAAAATGATGGTCATAGCGCTGGTACCGGCGGCCCGATCGCGTGGGCGTTAGTCGAACTCGTCGGATAAAGTACGAGTGTCAAACGATTTGTATCACAAAAATTTTAGTATTTTCCGATAGCCCATAAAAAACATGTAGGCGGTAGTGTCATGCCATACTTCTCCGGTGTGACTTACAGCCCGCCATACCGACGCGAATGCGTTAATAAAAAATAAAAAAATTCAACCATTTGTACCAGGCTAATTTTTGCACAGTTAATTATCGTCGTGCAGCCATTTACGAAAATCACCATGCCATACTTTTCCGACGGTTCTAAATGGCCGCCATACCACCGAAAATCAGCAAATTTTTTTTTTTCGCCAAACGATTTGTACCACCCTAAAAATTTTTTTCAACAGCTCCTGAATGATGATAAATAGAAGTGTGATAATGCCATACCTGTGGGAGGTGGCGAATGTGTATAATATTTTTTTTTATTGTAAGATTTTATTCGTATTTTGAACGATTTGTAACAGTATGGCACTAATTTTTCCTGTAAGTTTGAGGTTCAACGAATATAAATACAAAATTTCAGAGATCTAGGTGGCGGCAATCTTGAATTATAGTCAGATGTTTATATCGTATAATATTGAACGGCTACCATCGCTCGAACGATTTCTCGAGAGATCTCGGCTCATCGTGTTGTGAGACACAATGTCTGGCAACGCAGGTATTACGGCAGCTGCTTGTCAGACGACCCACAACTACATAGCAATAATTGGAGTTCTATGTATTAGAATAAGTCGACCGTTATAGTGTGCCCATGTTGCATGGAAGATGAAGAGGAAAAAAATGAAGAAGAGAAAGATGAAGGCGGCGAAGGTAAATATTTAAGAAATTAATTTTATGTTAACGATTTGCGATTGTGTATTGCGCTTGTGTGATTAAATGATTTGTAGATACTGATGCAGTAAGCAGCGACGAGGACGACGAAAACGAGTTAGAGCATGCCGGGGATTTCGGCTTAGATGACCTCGAAAGTCTGTAAATCTTTCGGAATAAACTGAATTAATATTGATATTGCATATAATTTTTTTTCACATGTACGGTGTAATTTTCCCAAACAATACTTTTTTTTCAAGTTTCGAAAATTTGAAATGCCATACTGTAACAATTTGGTCCAATTTTTTTATTAATTTATATCTTGCTCGAGTGTGACAATCTTCCGCCCCATGGTTACAGTATGGGATAATTATTTTTAGGTAGAATTTCATCCAAACGAACCAAATACAATGATGCCATACTGTAACAAATGATTTTATGTCTTGCACCTTGAAAACCTGTTGTAAAATCAAGTTTTTCAAGTATGTTGCCCCTTTTTCCCTCTATTAGAAGTATGGCAAATATAATAATGGTCCCATTGCATCATATAATTTCTAAAAATCCAAATGCCATACTGGTACAAACCCTCAATTTTTTTTTTTTTTTTGGGTTACGTCTTGTCTCAAGTCTCACAGTCGTCCGCCCCATGGTTACAATCCGGAATAATTTTTTGTAGGTAGAATTGTATCCAAACAAACAGAATATAATGATCCCATGCTGTAAAAAAATATTTTACGTATTGTACAGTCGTATTTTTGAAAGGCTTATTATTTTCGCGGCGACAGAAAAATTAAAGAGCAGCAAACTATTTGCAACTAAAATAATAACTTGTCAGCGATTAAATATTTTGGCAATCATTTATATTAAATGAGCTTTAAACTAAGGATATTTTAAAATTCAAATAATGGCAGCTACTTTAAGGTAGCAGAAATAATAAACAAGATTACTGAAATCATAGGTGAGGTACTATAAATAATGACTTGGCGACTAATATTAGCAGAAGGATAACAAACTTTATATTAGTGGCAACTACAGGTCTCCATCTAAAAAAGCATTTTGGGCTTTGATTTGCTGGCAGCTTAAATATTAAAATGGGTACTATATAAAAGTAATGGGGAGTTATTTTTTTAGTTTTCGAAACCATAATTTAATGAAAACGGCGATAAGCGTTTTTTAGGTAAAAATGTTTTGCCCATACAAAACACGCTTATTTTAGTCCGAATCTAGCTAAAACACGCTACGCTAAAATAAGCATTGCATTATCATAAGACTTGCCTCAGAACCGAAGCTGTCAACCCCGATTCCACGTGGTCTTGTCTGCCCTACCCCTAGAGTGTATATAAAAAGCCGGAGGCGCGGAGGGAGAGCAGCCCTCGCCCGCCGTGACAAAGCTCGGGAGCCGTGCGGAGCGGAGCGGCTGAGGCTGGTCGCCGAAGGCGGCCAACAAGCCGAAGCTGCGGAACGGAGTACGGGCGACCGTGCTTTGCCACGCAAGGGCGGAAGGGCTGCACTTCCCGCAGCGCCGGAGCTAAGGCAGAGTCTGACACAATATCCAAAAAAATATTGTCGGTTTTAGGAGTCCATATCTCGGTAATTATTAAGTTTAGAAAAAAGTTGTCCATACAAAACACGTTTATTTTAACGTATTCTATACGATAGAATCATAAAAAATAGGTGTCAATATGACATCACACCTGACGAAAAATTGACCAAAATCAGAGCCACTAAATAAAACTATAGACCAAAATTATTATTTATACATGCAATTTTCAACTTTGATTAAAGCTCTTAAATTGTCGCACAAAGTATTTTTTTTATGACCTTGATTTATTTTATATGTAATCTCCATTGAACAATTAGAGTAGGCCATTTTCAACTTTTTATCCGCTGTCATGTTTCCGCTTAATTAGTTAATTCAGTCGCCAAAACAATAACTCGATGCTAGTTTATATTGAAACAAAGCCGAAAATTGATTACTTAGCTGCTACTTTTTACTTTAATAGTCTCCGCAATTAGTCGCCAACTTATTATTTTTGCTATCCCCTTTAATTTTTTATAAATCCCTAAATCTGATTAATTTGTCGCCGCGTTAAATACATGCCTTTTTGAAACGTGTCGAATAAATAAGTTTTTCAAGTATGGCAGCACTTTTTCCCCCTACTAGAAGTATGGCAAATATGATAACGGTCACATTTTATCAAATACTTTCCAAAAATCCAAATGCAATACTGTTACAAATCGTTCGGCGAAAAAAAAAAATTGCTGATTTTCGGCGGTATGGCGGCCATTTAGAACCGTCGGAAAAGTATGGCATGGTGATTTTCGTAAATGGCTGCACGGCGATAATTAACTGTGCAAAAATTAGCTCGGTACAAATGGTTGAATTTTTTTATTTTTAATTAACGCATTCGCGTCGGTATGGCGGGCTGTAAGTCACACCGGAGAAGTATGGCATGACACTACCGCCTACATGTTTTTTATGGGCTATCGGAAAATACTAAATTTTTTGTGGTACAAATCGTTTGACACTCGTAATTTATCCGACGAGTTCAACTAACGCCCACGCGATTGGGCCGCCGGTACCAGCGCTATGACCATCATTTTTCTTTTTGTCATTGCGTACTAAGACCCCTGAAGAACCGCCATACTGTTACAAATGACCAAGAAAATTCTGTCACTATCTCCCGGTCTATTACGTTTTTATTTAACAACACGAGAGACGAATTATTTGGCTTAAATTATTCTTCGCGTCTGACGTGACCTCCATTTTTGTTCTGATGATGTGCATTTTGTAGGGACAAAGTTAATATTTTTAATCTAAAATATGCTATGATTTTACAATAGGAAATTTACGTAAACTTTATTTGATAGCTGTTATTTCTGCAATTTTTCAGTGAACATTTAGTCATTTTTGAGACCCGTCACGTGTCATGGTCTAAACGAGACTGTTCGCCCAAGTAATGCGATTAGAGATTTTGCATTACTTGGGAGGGTGCCATTTTTTCCGTCTGATTGTGTGTCCATGGAATTATTACGGCAATGATATTACGTAGTATCTATATAAATACATATTTATATGTTTATGGGTCGCTACTCACCAATAAAAATATCAGCAACGATTGAAAACGGCGCCAAATATTTCAATGCGGTTATCATACAGATCAAGATGCATGGTATGATCAGAGATGCAATCAATGTTCGAATGTTAATATCATAGTCTATAACGTTGGAATCTTCTAATATTTGTTTGACAGTGCGGGCTATAATCACGGAGTAGACACAGCACGATCCAAATAAATCGATGCCTATAGTTGCGTCCACTGCGTACCTGTGAAGTTTGTGACAGTACCCTTACCATGAGATGACGTGTCAGTACTCGCTAACCCCTCAGGAGCAAAATGCACAAAACGCAAAATGTCACTAATAGCAAAAATGTGCATTTTGCGAGTAGTGTACATTTTCCGATATGTACATTTTGCGAATGTACTTTTTGCTTCGTGGACGTTCCGCGTATTTCACAATATGCTTGGGGTACATTGTGCGAATTGTACATTTTGCTATTAGTTACATTTTGCGTGTAGTGTACATTTTGCGTTTTGTGCATTTTGCTCCTGAGGGTCGCTAACGACATCGTAAACGATTTGCACGGAGAACAATAGAGCGCCCTAGTGGTTAATTTGCAGAACTACACTTCTCCATACAAATCATTTTCGGAGTGGCTAGCGAGTACTGTCAATGTAAACTCATGGTATGGGTACTGTTGAGTTACATATTCATATTTTGTTGGTCTGCTGTACGTGCTTGCCTCGCCCCCAGCTAAAATTGTCGAATTTTTTTTTTCGAAGAGTTTACGTTACGGCATCTCCATTTGTCTATGCTGGGTGTGTAATGTTTTGCATAACAACAATTTGCGAATTTTCATTTTGCATTAAACGAATTGCATAATTTCAACCTGCATATAAGTGATCATATAGCATAAAAACAAAATGCATACAAACGAATTGCATAATTTCGAAAATTATAATAGTTTAATTGCATAATAGACTAATAGCATAATAGTCACTTTGTATACTATACCATTGTCATATCATATTTTTTTCATAATAACTTAAAGCATAAATGTTGCCTAAATAAATACATCCAAAAAATATAATATTTTTTTCTTATTCATTCTTCCCCATTGCCGAGCCAAATTAATAGGAGCAGTTACCTTTTAAGGGTCATAAAAAAAAACCCTAACCTACCTATCTCTGGGAGCAGTTTCGTTTTTAGGGTTATAAAAAAAAATAACCCTAACCCACCTATCTCTTGGAGCAGTTTCATTTTTAGGGTCATAAAAAAAATAACCCTAACCTACCTATTTCTCGGAGCAGTTTCGTTTTCAGGGCACAAAACCCTAACCTACCTATCTCTGGGAGCAGTTTCGTTTTAAGGGTCATAAAAAAAACCCTAACGTACCTTTCTCTTGGAGCAGTTTCCTTTTTAGGGTAAAAAAACCCTAACCTACCTATCTCTGGGAGCAGTTTCGTTTTTAGGGTTATAAAAAAAAGAACCCTAACCTACCTATCTCTTGGAGCAGTTTCATTTTTAGGGTCATAAAAAAAAATAACCCTAACCTACCTATTTCTCGGAGCAGTTTCGTTTTCTGGGCACAAAACCCTAACCTACCTATCTCTGGGAGCAGTTTCGTTTCAAGGGTCATAAAAAAAACCCTAACCTACCTATCTCTTGGAGCACTTTCCTTTTTAGGGTAAAAAAACCCTAACGTACCTATCTCTTGGAGCAGTTTCGTTTTTAGGGTAAAAAAAACCATAACCTACCAATTTCAGTGCTCACAACAACTTTTTATTCAGGACTTATTTGATAGGTATGATATTTATGCAACTTGATAATTATTTTAAGTGTTTTTATGAGTTTTCATGATTATTCTGAATGAATGTTATACCAAGTGACATATTATGGCTTATGAACATTATAACGAATGTTATTATGATTATTAATGGTTATGATGTTTAAATATTATGCTTGACAAAATTATGAATTTTGTTTTTATGCAATGTGTTTATTATGCATTTTGAAAGTAGTTAAATGAAAATATGCTAAAAGTTTTTATGCAAATTGAACCGCACCCGTCTATGCTCTAAGTAGGACTCGAACCTGCGACCGTTTCCCGCAGGTATGAGGCCTGCTTACATTGAAGTAGATCAGATTTAAATTTTCTTTCATAATTGGACGTCTTTATGCAAAAGGGAACTTTCAACTCCACATTCAACTTTTTTACTTTATGCTATAGTTACAGGGTTCAATGTTAATTGTTTTTATGTGGACTGGTTCCCTTTTGCATAAATACGTCCAATTTACATTTGTGTCAATATTTATGTTATAATGACTAGGCAACGGACTTTCGTTAGCACGGTAGGACTTTAGAGAGCAATGGCCGATATTCACATTACTCATACTCATTCATCTATTTTATTCCAAACTGCCTTTATGGTTATTGTGGTTAACATTCCCAAGCATTAAATGACTAGAATTATAGGTACATATTATATTTTTTACAATATATCAAACTCCTGATTTAACTCTATTAGTTGTCGATATCATGCATTTTCTTGTTATAAATGGATATTCGATTAATAAATATAGAACCGAATTTACTGAACCCAATTTACTCCAGAAAACATAGAAAAAGTCTAGGCCGGGGGCCGACTGCAAGAAAACCTACCGTATAAAAAAAAAAATTGGGCAAGTGCGAGCCCGACTCGCGCATGAAGGGTTCCGTACCTATACATATATATAATCTATAACAAGTTTGTTGTATGGGAGCCCCCCTTAAATATTTATTTTATTTTATTTTTAGTATTTGTTGTTATAGCGGCAATAGAAATACATCATCTGTGAAAATTTCAACTGTCTAGCTATCACCGTTGTTGAGATACAGCCTGGTGACAGACGGACGGACGGACGGACGGACGGACAGCGAAGTCTCAGTAATAGGGTCCCGTTTTTACCCTTTGGGTACGGAACCCTAAAAAATAGAAAATACCTTCTCTGTAGGGGTAGCTGACTTTTAGTAGCGTTCAATTTTTCGAGGAGGTAAAATGTCGGTCGGACACAAGAACCTGCCAACACAGGATTTGGCCGACCACTTTTTTTCTGTCCTCAAAAGGTCACTTTCCTATGAATACAAGTTTCATTCTATTTTTCGATGAGGTTTTTTTTGATGAATTTTTGCACCACTTTTTTTTTAATTTGCGCAAAATTTGCCAAGTTAAGCCGCGGCCGACCAAGAGCAATTGAAGCTACTAAAAGTCAGCTACACCTACAGAATACGTATTTTCAATTTTTTTATAAGGTAGGGTTTCATACAGTCGGCCCCCGGCCTAGTCGCAAATATTTACGTATTTTATGGTGGCGAAAAAAACAATGCCTACACCAATCAGGTCTTTGTATATTCTTCTGACATTGTCCTTGACACTTATGAGTATGAGTATGAGTATTTTAATGTTAATATCGGCTCCATAGCTTTCTAAAGTCCTACCATGCTAACGAAAGTCCGATGCCTAAATGACTTAATGACACCTGTGGCTGTTAGAATAGTCAACCGAGCGAGCGAGGAGTTTCCGTTTCCGCTTGGCCTAGACTCCTTCGTCCGGAGTTCTGTCAGCTCTCGCCTAGAGATCGCATTTCACAACAGATACTCGTGAATTTTTGCGAGTAGATCCGTTAATTATATCGATGTTAAGAGGCCTCATTCCTTTTAAAATGCAGATTGTTTTAGACATTTTTCTCTATGATAAAACATGTTTCTTGACATATTATTGATGTTACTACCTAGAACAGGGCTATTGGGATTTATTGGTATATATTTGAAACCTACAGTTTGAACTTTTCATTGTTAATTTTTGTTTCAAAAACTACTCGACATTGATAAAATTCACGCGGAAAATTCGTTTTTTTAACTTATTTTCGACTGCACGCAATGAAAACATGAAATAGCTATGTTACTAGTAGAACTCGGGGAAAAGTATTATTCACTTCAAAAAGTTGGTTGAAATTATCAATATATTTGTCATACATAATATGAAAAAATAAATTTTAAAAGGAATAAGGCCTCTTAATCGATTCGATTTTCGTTTTTTTTCCAAAATGGCGGAGTATTGGGGGTCGAAAACGTTAAAAATTACAAATTTCAACTATGTCTCGAGGTCTCCCAGAGCCACTAGTAGGTATACCTAGATTACCTGAATGATCTAGAATATTTCCTCAGTCTCTTAAAGGGTCCCACAGCAAGGGTAGCCTCCGCTATGTCAGGGTACGACATCACCGGTATCTGAAGCCTCCCATACAAGATCTGCCCGTTGTGGACCAGCATCTGCGCAAGAAAATTAACATTAGGCTAGTTGACTCATAATAAATTATATTAAACTAATGTTTCATTCGTATAGTATTTAGCATAGGAAACATAAATATATATTTTTCAGGACATAAAAGTAGAAAATGGCTGAAAAAAATTCATTTGAAAGTATGGATTTTATTCTGTATACTAGCTGTGTTGCCCGCGACTTCGTCCGCGTGGAATCTTATCTTGAACATTTTACATCTTTAGGTATTATATTATTTTCAGATCTAAGCAATGTTGAAATTACTTTTCTTTTTTGCAAGTTGTATGAGATTTAAGTCAAGTTGATTTTGATTAATTCAACAAGTAATAAATAATAATAAATATTGAAGAGCTGGTGAATTTTTTTTTTGCTATTTTATACGTAATGGTACCGAACTTCGTACGCGAGTTCGACTCGCTCTTGGCCCCTTTTTAGTCCCGCACTCAAAAAAATATTTGATCTTCAAACAAATTTTCAACCCCCTTTTCACCACCTTCTGGGCTGAATTTTCAAAAACGCTGAAATCACTTGTATCCTAATAATATGCCCTATACAAAGTTTCAAGTCCCGCGCTCAAAAAATTAAAATACTATTCATACTCATACTCATACGCATTCATCTATTTCATTCCAACTGGCTTTGTGGTTATTATGGTTAACATAATTCCCAAGCATTAAATGACCAAAATTACGAACTTTTTTTTTTACAATATTTCAAATTTCCTAATTTAACTCAATTTTTGTCAATATCATGAACTTTCTAGTTATAAATGGATATTCGATCAATATAGAATCCAATTTACTCCAGAAAACATGGATAAAGTTGCAAATATTTACGTATTTTATGGTGGCGAAAAAAACAATGCCTACACAAATCAGGTCTTTGTATATTCTTTTGACTTTGTCCTTGACTTGACTCATCTCATCCTCCCAGCCTTTGTCCCATTTTTTGAGAATGAATTCTCAATCGGGGTCGGCTACCTAAATCCCAAGATGTGGCGTAGGCACTAGACTTTGTCCTTGACTATAAAATTAAAATTGCGAATGAAATACACTTATGAGTATGAGTATGAGTGTGAATAGTATTTTAATGTTAATATCGGCTCCATAGCTCTCCACGGTAGGACTAACCGTGCGAAAGAAAGTCCGACCCCTGGTTATCACTTATCAGAAGTGCGATGTCTAGTTTGTATATACTATAATAGTTTGTATCAAAATTGCAACGATTGACAGAAATGTATTCCTGTTGGGGAAAGGAAATGTGGATTAGGGCGGATCATTTTTCTAAACTTAAGAAATCCTTTAACGATGGGTGCGGATTTGGTGCTCTATAGGGTTCAAATGTCGTAAAAAACATAAAAAATAATAATTAAATAATGGGAAGTGCCTCCAAAACGCTATCGAACATATAAAAAAACGAACGATATTCGCACCTGAAGCTACGATAAAAAAAATTAAACGCTCAAAATAACAGTTTTATTTTATAATATTAAAAAAATATATATACTTAATGTTCAAATAACACATAATAACTTGCTATGTAACCTCATCGATATTTATAATAACGCTACAGGTAGGTATTATGAATGAAAATAGATCTAAATTTATGAAAAACTAATAAAAAGTAAAGGCATGTATTTAAATCGATATCTGTATTCCCCTTTTTCGATCAAAATATTTGAAAGTTTCACCAAAAATACTGACTTACACACTAATTATGCACACTAAATAATGCGAATTCAATATACTATTTAAAGGTATTTGCAAAACTGTTTTACTGGATATAAAAAAAAAACTAACCTAACCCGGCCGAGTCGGATCTTAGTGTGCAGTGCGAGGATAATCAGTGTGCAAGTCAGTATTTTTGGTGAAACTTTCGGTTTCGGTGAATTCGGTTAAAAAGGTCATCTCGTTTTGTATGATGTTTAAGTTTTTTTTGTAGGACATGTTCAGTTAATCAATTGTTTTTTTTTGCACAGCATTAGTTTTTCTGGTATGCATTCAGTTAATTAGTGGAATTACATAGTGTACTGAAAAATTATACAGATGTGCATTTGAATATATCCCAAAAGTAAATAATACCTAACAATATACAATAATATACATGACCAATATAGTACTAAATAATTAGATTCCAAAACACCTTTTTAGGGTTCCGTACCCAAAGGGTAAAAACGGGACCCTATTACTAAGACTTCGCTGTCCGTCCGTCCGTCCGTCCGTCCGTCTGTCACCAGGCTGTATCTCAACAACGGTGATAGCTAGACAGTTGAAATTTTCACAGATGATGTATTTTTATTGCCGCTATAACAACAAATACTAAAAATAAAATAAAATAAATATTTAAGGGGGGCTCCCATACAACAAACTTGTTATAGATTATATATATGTATAGGTACGGAACCCTTCATGCGCGAGTCGGGCTCGCACTTGCCCAATTTTTTAAATGTATTTTTCATTACTTTCAATCGCTTTGTGGAGGCACTTACCAATACTTGATATTTTTTTCATTATTTTTCTAAGTATAGCCTCCACAAGAGGCATCAAAATCGCACCCATCGTTTTCAAAAACCTTGAAAAAAGATGTTTTCATACGTTGTATAAATGTGGATTTGATTAAAAAGCGCCTAAAATGGGAATCTATCTATCAGCTAAAGACGTCCAATGCTGAACATAGGCCTCCACAAAGTGCGATCCCGTGCAGACCGCATCCAGTGATTCCCCGCTACCCTCACGATGTCATCCGTCCATCTAGTCACGGGCCGACCCACGCTGCGTTTTCACGTGGTCGCCACTCTAGGCCTTTGCTGTCCCAACGACTCGCTGTCCGTTCTCCGGGCTACATAGCCTGCCCATTGCCACTTCAACCGTGCAATCCTGTGAACTATGTCGGTTAGGACGGCAATGTGGAGTTATAACTGAATGGAAAAAACTTACATGCATGCAGTAACCGACGAAAATCCCCAAAAGCAAGTTGAGGATGAGGGCAGAGATCAATCCGCACCCTTTGTACGCCGCGTGGATGCCCACCACGCCGCCGCCGAGACAGCTCTTCACGAGATGCCCGACGGACTCTATGATACTGAAATTCAAACACGTTATTTTTATCTATCAGTTATATATTTTGACGACGCGCTTGGCGCAGGTTGTAGACCTGCCTACTGAGCGGTTCCGGGTTCAAATCCCGGCCAGGGCAAATATTTGCGTGATGAACTCGTATTTGTGCTTGGATCATGGTTGTTCTATGTATTTACGTATATATTTATCTAAATAAGTACGTATATTGTCGTCTAGTGCCCATAACACAACCCTTCTTGAGCTTAATTTGTGACTAGATCGATTTGTGTGAGGTTGTCCGATATTTATGTAGTTAGTAAGGAGTTTAGATCGCATATTTAAATAAAGCCTGTTTTGAAGAAAACATTGCCCAACAAGAAAATTTCTTTATGACATTGACTTCCCTTTTAATGAAAAGAGATAACAATAACAAACGTTGCCAGCTCGTTCTAAAGTATTGTTTTACTGGTGAAGTAAAGGTATTATGTATGAAAAAAAAAAAAAATATTATATTTCGACATAGGTTCATATAACATTTTTTACTTCGTACGAACTTAGGAATCCGCTGGTAAAATCATTTGGATTCCTCGAGAGAGCCCTGTATATCTCACTGTTATTGGCGATGTTTGGGTGGATTAAACACTTTTTGAACGCGATTAAGTCCCATTTTACTTATTTTTTATTAAAGCAGTAACGTCTCCTAACGTAAACTAAATGTTTACAAATTACTGCTTTAATAAAAAATAAGTAATTTGGGTGTAGCACATCGTTACTATCGATTCTCAACAAATTTGAGACGATGGTGCCGACGATAAAGTCTAAAATCTTTACGGTAGATGGCGCTACGATGCCACCCTAAGGCATGTCGAAGCAACTGGTTGAAAAATTCAATGACTCTGACATCTGATTCGGTGGTCCAATTGGGAGGACGCCAGTGTTGGCCCGGAAAGCCGTTGGAAACGCAGGTTCGAATCCTGTCCGAGACATTAATTTTTTTTTTTTTTCAATTTTCGCTTCATTTGTAAACAAGTCCCATTTTGTTATAATAATCATATTTGGGTAGCATTAGAAAGATATCACACAGCCGCCTGAGCGTTCACGTTCAGCCAGCTCGCGCAATGTCGACTCGGGGGCAGCGACGGTGATTAGACGCTGGTAAGACGCTGACAAGACGCTGATAGACGCTGGTAAGACACTGAGAAGCCGCCGACGAGACGCTGGTAAAATGCTGACAAGACGCTGGTAAGACGCTGTCAAGGCGCTGATAAGACGCTGACAAGACGCTGATAGACGCTGGTAAGACACTGAGAAGCCGCCGACGAGACGCTGGTAAAATTCTGACAAGACGCTGGTAAGACGCTGTCAAGGCGCTGATAAGACGCTGACAAGACGCTGATAGACGCTGGTAAGACACTGGTAAGACACTGAGAAGCCGCCGACGAGACGCTGGTAAAATGCTGACAAGACGCTGGTAAGACGCTGTCAAGGCGCTGATAAGACGCTGACAAGACGCTGATAGACGCTGGTAAGACACTGAGAAGCCGCCGACGAGACGCTGGTAAAATGCTGACAAGACGCTGGTAAGACGCTGTCAAGGCGCTGATAAGACGCTGACAAGACGCTGATAGACGCTGGTAAGACACTGAGAAGCCGCCGACGAGACGCTGGTAAAATGCTGACAAGACGCTGGTAAGACGCTGTCAAGGCGCTGATAAGACGCTGACACGACGCTGATAGACGCTGGTAAGACACTGAGAAGCCGCCGACGAGACGCTGGTAAAATTCTGACAAGACGCTGGTAAGACGCTGTCAAGGCGCTGATAAGACGCTGACAAGACGCTGATAGACGCTGGTAAGACACTGGTAAGACACTGAGAAGCCGCCGACGAGACGCTGGTAAAATGCTGACAAGACGCTGGTAAGACGCTGTCAAGGCGCTGATAAGACGCTGACAAGACGCTGATAGACGCTGGTAAGACACTGAGAAGCCGCCGACGAGACGCTGGTAAAATGCTGACAAGACGCTGGTAAGACGCTGTCAAGGCGCTGATAAGACGCTGACAAGACGCTGATAGACGCTGGTAAGACACTGAGAAGCCGCCGACGAGACGCTGGTAAAATGCTGACAAGACGCTGGTAAGACGCTGTCAAGGCGCTGATAAGATGCTGACAAGACGCTGATAGACGCTGGTAAGACACTGCGAAGCCGCCGAAGAGACGCTGGTAAAATGCTGCCAAGACGCTGGTAAGACGCTGTCAAGACGCTGATAAGACGCTGACAAGACGTTGGTAAGACACTGACGAGACGCTGGTAAAGACACTGACAAGACGCTGCACATACGTCGATTGTTAAGAATTAGCCGGACATAAGTCAAATTTTCAAAAGTAACGATTAGCTACCGATTACAATCAAAATTGATAGAGTAATACTCCAGTTACAAGAAATGACCCCCTTCACCAATAATAAATTCACCACCTGCATGTACCTGCAGTTCAAATTTGATCGTCGCACTAATTGCACTTTCGTGTTCTCAGCGCTCTCAATTGAAGGAGTTAAACAAATTTAATTTGTGTGTTTTGTAAGTGATATTTCTTAAAGATTGTGATGGATTCGAGTAATTCAGGTATTATTTATAATATTAATATATATTTCAAATATATTTACTTTATTTTATAGTATTTTTATCAATTTAGAAAATGCTATCAAAGCTAATAATTTTTTAGTATTTTTTTCTTGTTCAAATGTAATTTTGTTATACTTGCTTTCCCGATCCGATCATAATTCTTTTGATTTAAAATATTTTAGACTTTAGGCTAGCTTATGACGCATATTGTAGGTGCAGATAGCTGCAGATGACTGATTTAAAGGGTTTTTAAGATTGAAAGTCGTACAAATATAAAATCACTATATTTTTTAAAATTTAATAAAGTGCCTTTTTTCTTGCTTTTGGATACTACTGGAGTAAAAATAGTGACTACTCGTTATCTATACGATAACATGCAACTGCAAAATTCAACTAATATGGACGAAATTTATTTTTTTAGAGGACTATCTTATAAACTGCTATGGTGACACACCTGATAATAATATAAGGGTTTTAAAGCGGAGATAAGGGAGTTATCAAAGAAAAATAGTCTAAAGTCCACAGAAAAGAAGCCACTTTCCTTAATACCAATGAAGATTGGTTAAGCGGGACGTTCGAACTAGGGACTGAAAAACAGCAACGGTATCCAAATAAATAAATGTAATAGGTACCTTTTTAAAACGGTAACGTTAAGGTTGACCACTTCAAGTAAAGGTACCTGACCGAAAAATTAACTGTACAATTACGCTGACCGATAAAATGGATACAGATTACATTTGACTCACCCTTTGAAGTCGATCCCAAACCACTCAGTTATTATATTTATATATTATAGTTTACGTGAGGTTTGGCACCGACTTCAAAGGGTAAGTCAAATTAGTCTTACTTGTTATGGACGGTTTTGGCCTGGAAGCTGCACTTTGTGATGGAAGCAAGCCGTTTTGCACAGTGATAATATAGACCAAAATAAACGATTTCACTCGAGGCGACATTAGTTTCACCCCTTAGGAACAGAGATGGCGCCACTTATTCAAAAAAAGTTTAAAAAATTCTAAATCCTGAACGGATACTCCGATTTTGACGTAAGAGGTGCCAATCGGCAGATAATTACCCAATTTAACATGAAAAAAATTAAAATCACGTAGAAAATAATTTTGGATACCTAAGAAATAATATTTTCTGAAAAAAATATTTAAAATTTGTGATTTTTGGAATTTTACTCGTAAAAATGTATGTACATGGTACTTTTTTTATTTATTTATATTAATACACAACTAATTTTACATTTACGAAAAAAAACCGCATATCATTAGCTCGTATAATTCCAAAGTTATTGAAGAATACAGACATGGCGCCGCTGGGTCAAAAAATCTTACAAAAAATCTAAAACCTCAACGGATACTCCGATTTTGATAATTAAGGTGCTAATCGACAGATAATTACTTAAATTAGTTTCAAAAAATAAAATAAAAATTGAAATAGGCAAAAAGTAATAATATTTCAAAAAAAAAACATACTTTTTGAAAAAATATATTTTTTTTGGGGCTTTTATGTAATTTCATATAAAAAAAATTATGAATATGGCTTTATTTTACTTATGTATATTATAACACTATTAGGTAATTGATCGTTTAATAAAAAACCGCATATCGAGAACTTGTACAGTTCCAACGGTATTGAAGATTTTACTATAGGGTGCCGGTGCGATGTTGCCGCCAGAAGTGCAACTTATGTACATGTATCTAGAAAAGTATTCTCCCGTTACGAAGGTACTAATTACCCTGAAAATATAACCACAATTGAAAGTACAAATAATAATCATCCCAAGTAGCACACAACACACTTATATCCCTTGTACAGCTTAAATTTGAGTTTTAACGGGTGAATAGGCTCTTATACAACCAGTTTGCTGATATCACAAGTATATTCTGCATATTTTCACTAAACTGTGCATTGTAACGTGCATGTTAGGCCTTTGTATCGGCTGCAACAACGCATTTTTCCACAGCTCCATTTGCACCCATACTAACTGTTCTATTGTGGATCGCACCTGCAACCTGCTTCCAACGCCATTCCATTCCCAAAAAGAAAGGACTTGGGACAGGATATATCCAAATTAAGACGTTTATTTCACATTTGGCTCGCTTGAAATGCTACACGCAGAACATGTTGTTCAATGGCAGCTGAAGTAGTCGGCGAAAGGCTTGTCGCAAGCTCTGTGAAAGCATCGAAGCATTCAAATTGCAGTCGCCAGTGCAACGGTCTACTAGTAGCAGTTTACAAAACAGTTATTACTTTAAGTAATGAAATGATGACTGCACTTCAAGGCTTTCACAGAGTATGACAAGACGTCTAATTTTTAATACAATAAGAAAAGAGACCTGTTTTAAAACTTGCATGTTATACCCTGAAATAACTACTGCTTTTGCAAGTACATCGCTATCTATAGAAATTCTCTCTCGATACGTAACGGCTCATGTGAAACGATTACTTAGGGCCATTTTTGTTTCTTTTTTTTAGGGTGTGTTTACATAATTAATTTCATTCATTATTATAACAAAACGGGATTTAACCGAGTTCAAAAATGTTTATTTACCGCAATTAAGTCCCGTTTTATTATTTTAATATAATGTGTGAAAATCGTGTAAGATTCAATCACTATATTAATGTCATTAATTGGTTCTCAATTAATCGTAACGTTGTTGGTCCCAGATTCACATGCAGGCTATACGATGCTCCAACAGAGCATATATTATTACTGTTAATGCGATTCGAAAAGATCTGTTTAAACTAAAAAACACTAAACTAAACAAGCTTGTGAGATATCTTCCATCTATTTCAGCTGCCATTGAATACCGTTTCATGCAAACCAAATGTGGGTTCACCTTTTAATTTGGAAATGTCGAGTCCCAAGTCCTTCTTTTTGGGAATGAAACGGCATCAAAGGTAGGTGGGGTCCACAATAGTTGAAGGTTAGTTCAATTTGGAAACTCCTTGAACATTATGGATACAAATTGGGCTGTGGCATAATGCGTTGTTGTTTTTTTTCTGATGCGAGACGACCTAACTTGCACGTTACAATGCAAAGCCTGCAAAGACTAAAGTGAAAATAAAACGTAAAGTAAGTAAAACATTGATTCAGAAATGCTATTTAGCATCTAATCGCACCGGCACCCTATAGTAAAATCTTCAATACCTTTGGAACTGTACAAGTTCTCGATACGCGGTTTTTTATTAAACGATCAATTACCTAATCTATATATATATTACGCGAGGCCGATTTTTGTACATCCCATCAGATCTACAGTTATGGTCTGATTTTGATAAATGATATGTCATTAGATTCGTCTCATGCTGGAGAGGTGCATAAAACTCTTGGATTTTTAAATTTTTCCTGAAAAAGTACTGAAAAATGGATTTGAAAAAACTACTGTGCGCTAACCACGTGACTTTGACCACGTGACCTGTGATCCCTATTTTGACATAAGATGACCAGATAATAACAAGCATGATTTGCTCACAAACCTGTAGTAAGTTGTTCAGCATGATGAAATATTATTTTTGAGTCGGCAACGTAATATCCGCAACACTTAAAACATGTACGAATATGCAAAAATAATTTTACAGTTTTTTGACAATGAATGACAGTAACCATATTCTGACTACTTTTAATGTATTTTTTATTGGGGGTTATTATGTCAATGATCTAAATTGCCAGGTTGTTTTTCTTTTTAAAATGTTTATATGAAAACTTTTTTCGCATAACTGTTAAAAATGTGAAGGAACAAGCCGGTTAAGTGCGAGTTGGACTGGTGCTCGCAAGACTTTCGCAAGACTAAAACTAATGACATTGGCAAAATTGTTCCAATGGACAGACGCCATTTTTTTTTTATATAAAAAATAGAATAGACTAAAACTAACCGTCATTCAAGAATAGATTATTTTTAGGTATAGGCGAGTTTTACAATAAAAAATCAAAGCAGAAAAAATGTAGTAAAACTAATTTTAACGTCATTCAAATAAGTAAATTTCTGATAGATTATTATAAATATGATTATTATGATTATATAAGTTCATAAAAAAAAAACCAAGGAAAATGGCATGAGTTATGGTAAATTAAATGGTATTTTACAAGAAAAAACTTAGTCCTTCCGCATGCATGTCGACGGGATGGGAAATGTGTTCGAGTTGAGAATATGGACGACTTGACAATGTAGCTAAGTTAGGAATGTATCTACATTGGTAATATGGATGAGTTGGTAAAATGGACGAGTTGAAAATGTGGTTGAGTTGAGAATATGGACGACTTGACAATGTAGCTAAGTTGGGAATGTATCTTCTAAATTGGTAATAGGATGAGTTGGTAAAATGGACGAGTTGGAAATGTGGACGAGTTGAGAATATGGACGAGTTGGCAATGAAGACGACTTGGTAATACGGGCGAGTTGATGATATGGAAGATTTGGCAATAAAGATGAGCTGATAATAAGGACAAGTTGGTATTGTAGACGAGTTGGGTGTATCGTCGAGTTGGGAATATGGACGAGTTGGAAATGTGGATGAGTTGGCAATGTGGATGAGTTGGTAAAATTGACAAGTTGGGAACATGGACAAGTGGGAAATGTGGACGAGTTCGCATTATGGACGAGTTGGCAATGAAGACGAGTTGGTAATACGGACAAGTTGGCAATGATGACGACTTTGTAATACGGACGAGTTGGTGATATGGAAGATTTGGCAATAATGACGAGCTGATAATAAGGACAAGTTGGTATTGTAGACGAGTTGGGTGTATCGTCGAGTTGGGAATATGGACGAGTTGGAAATGTGGATGAGTTGGCAATGTGGATGAGTTGGTAAATTGACAAGTTGGGAACATGTACAAGGGGACAATGTGGACGAGTTCGCATTATGGACGAGTTGGCAATGAAGACGAGTTGGTAATACGGACAAGTTGGTAATATGGACGAGTTGTCAATGTGGACGAGTTGGGAATATGGACGAGTTGGGAATGTGGATGAGTTGGCAAAATGAACAAGTTGGGAATATGGACGAGTTGGCAATAAAGACGGGCTGGTAATAAGGACGAGTTTGTATAGACAAGTTGGGTGTATCGTCGAGTAGGGAATATGGACGAGTTGGAAATGTGGATGACTTGGAATTGTGGACGAGTTGGGCCTATGGACAAGTTGGAAATGTGGACGAGTTGTATTTGTGGACGAGTTAGCAATATGGACGAGTTGGCATTGTTGATGAGTTGGAAATGAAGACGAGTTGGCAATGTAGATGAGTTGGGTGTATGGACGAGTTGGTAATGTTGACGACTTGGGATTGTGGACGAGCAAGTAATATGGACGCGTTGGCATTGCGGATGAGTTGGGAATATAAATGAGTTTGCAATGAAGACGAGTTGGTAATATGGACGAGATTGACAATAAAGACGAGTTGGTATTGTAGACGAGTTGGGTGTATGGACGAGTAGGAAATGTGGACGAGTTAGCAATATGGATGAGTTGGCATTGTGGACGAGTTGGCAATATGGATGAGTTGGCAATAAAGACGAGTTGGTAATATGGACGAGTTGGCATTGTAGATGAGTTGGGTTTATGGACGAGTGGGCAATGTGGACGATTTGGCATTGTGTACGAATTGGGAATGTGGACGAGTTGCAAATATGGACGAGTTGGAAATATGGACGCGTTGGAATTGTGGTGTTGGTATATGGACGAGTTAGCAATATGGTCGAGTTGGCAATAAAGACGAGTTGGTAATATGGACGAGTTGGCATTGTACATGAGTTGGGTTTATGGACGAGTGGGCAATGTGGACGATTTGGCATTGTGGACAAATTGGGAATATGGACGAGTTGCCAATGGAGACGAATTGGTAATATAGACGAGTTGGCAATGCAGATGAGTTGGGTGTATGAACGAGTTGGCAATGTGGACGTGTTGGGTGTGTGGACAAGTTGGCATTGTGACCCAGATGGGAATATAGACGAGCTGACATTGTGGACCAGTTGGCAATGTGGAATAATTAACATATTACCCTAACATGCGAAACTTGATGGTAGAAATAACCTACATATGATGCAAATTTCAAAAAATTGACGCCCTCAAGGATAAATCATATTTGAATTAATGACGTCTGGCTGATCATTCTTATTCTCATTCAAAATAAAATTTGACAAATTCTGCTATCAACAAAACAAATTGATTTTGTAAGGCTTCCGTTTTTACCGACTTTGGTAAGGAACCCTAAAATTAGGTTTATATCATAGACTTGAGAGTATAGATAGCATCTCCCTCACTCTTCTGTCAGACACTATTTCAATGAGAGGAAAGACGAAAGTTTGAATTTGGAATTCGGGTATTAGGCCTTCAGCTCTAAATTTACTGAAAAAAATATGTCTGACTTTACTATACGATCAAGGATTTTATTTCTTATTTTAACAACTGTACCTGGGGATGTCGAATAAGTAATTTGACGAACCAGGAACTTGACGGAAAGAAAATTTGACTTAAAATCAAAGTTGACCAAAAGACAGCTTGACGAATAGGAGCCATGACGAATAGCAGATTTGACACATGGATTTTGACTCATAATTCATAAATGTTTGATGATGATGACATGGCAGCACCCATATTAAGAAAATTTGGACGATCTATTGAATTTCATTAAAAACAAGCATTGATAATAGTGGTTTTTCGTGTATCTATAAACGTTTTATACTCTCTATTTCATACAATTGAGTTTATTTAACATTTTTTATTATCACTATTTTTAAGTATTTACGATTATAAATGAATACATAAACAGTTACGCACTACATGATTTCCTTTTTAAAACCTGCGTAGTGAGTGCCCAAATCTGTCATTTCGATTCATGTGCTATTTCTTGAAATTGATAGAAATCGATCAAATCGATAAATTTATGTCCTGAAGAAAGAACAACAAATTAAATTCTACCAATCTTATGTTCGGTCCTATGAAAATATGTCAATTATTTTTTTAAGATATGGAATTATTTTTATGGGTTAAATTTTTCCATAAATCGAATAACATTCATTTTATTTGTGAAACAGATCAGCAGATCACATGTCATTAATGCACAACTTATTTTTACAAGAGTTGAAAAAGTTGGTACGATGAAGCTGGCAGTTGGCTACCAGGCCTAGCTCTAGCCTGGCATGTTTTACCGTTTTTAAAACGTCATTTTAATTCTTCGTTCGCCAAAAAATTCTTATCGATAAAGTAGTTATTTTCTGTAACACTACCGGATTTCCATATTCTAGCGGCGGTTCGACGCCGCAACGGGCCTCTAGTAGTGTTATAATATACATAAGTAAAATAAAGCCATATTCATCAAATCTAACCCAGATTCACCAATATATATTGCAGAAAGACTGACGCCTAAAGCTTCGAGATTGCATTTCCTAGCACGAGATTTGAAAAGATCTAAAAATTATAAACACTGCTGGCCAGCAAACGGACGTATTTTTGTGCGCAAGGACGACGAGTCGCCCGTCATCTGGATAACCAGTGAATATCAAGTTCAAAGACTGTTTAACGAATGACTGGACTTCCTAGGCCTTACGTCCCCTGATCATGTTATCACTAGTTTTAATGTATCACTGCTTATGCTAACTATTTACCATACTGTTATCTACCTATCTACTATGCTAATGTGTATTACTACCAATAGAAAACTTAAAATATGTCTCTTAACTAACATTCTCTCACATAAAAACAAACATAATTTTAACCAAAAAAGTGCAGCTTCAAGTATTACTTATCTCTATAAACGATCGTCTTACCACACTAAACGATGGATTATACAACAAAAGAAATACCAAAAGACAAATAATATTAGCCTCTTAACAATTGTCATTTTAGATGGACTTAAATGCATGATAGTTACAACTTTGACTCTATCCTCATTAAATGATACAAGATGATATTTTAAAAGAATTAGACGATGTCGGTAATAATCTCAGTTTTTCATGTAACATCAATGACTTATATCAGAACCTACCAAAAGACAAGCCGTATTATTCTATGATTACGCAAAACATTAGAAGCATCTATAAAAACTTAGATGATTTTGACATAAATCTGAGTTCACTCCAACAAACTGTAGATATAATTGTACTTACAGAGTGTCGTTTAATTGAGAATAAACCAATTCCTATTAAAAATAATTATTCTGGTTACAGCACCACTATGCATGTGACGCAGAATGATGGAGTAGTTGTATATGTAAATGATTTGATCCCCCACCAGGTCACAGAAGTAATTCTAGATGAGGCGTCGTGTCTAAAAGTTTCATTAGCTGATTTTTCCATCTTTTGTATCTACCGCTCCCCGTCAAACACAAACACTGAAAAATTTGTCATATCACTTGACAGCCACCTTACCAACGATCGACTGACAAATAATGTCATCATCACCGGCGATATAAATATAAATATTATCATGCAAAACAATTCAACTAATAAATACCTCGACACACTAGCTTCACACGGGTTGTTACCAACTCATAAATTGCATACTCGTTTTAACAGCTGTCTGGATCATATCTTGGCTAATATAAATCCTCATTTTTACTACTCTAGAACAGCAATTCTTGATACAACTGTAACTGATCACCATATGACCTTGTTGAATGTCTATTCTATAACCAAATCCTTGCCAAAAATAGCGAGTAAACCGGTCACAGACTTCTCCAAAGCGCTGACGCTCCTTAAGGAATTAAATCTTAATCATCTATTATTATTAACTGACCCTAACTTAATAACTAATAAATTAATTAACTGGAGGGGACAGAGGGCGCTAGTAGCCGAGTAAACATTAGCTCCGTGAATAAAGTTGAATTAAAAAAAGAAACCGTAAAAACCAATCGAATTAGGTGTAAATCCAAATAGCTACGATGATGTTGGACGTGCATCAGTGTTATCCGCTCATAGTTTGTAATACGTGCGTAAATATCAGTGAATAACAACCGCGGCATATTCATAACAGTATAACGCTAAACTTGGTGATATGTGGAAGTTTTACGGAAACAAAGTGAAATTACCTATTTGGTGACCAAAGGAATATATATAGTCATCAACTTCCAAGGTACATTTAAATAAATTTAGTAATAACCTCAACATTAAAATTGCAACTCATAGACAGGATCTATCGTTGAAAACAGCGCCATCTGTTGTCATAGAGACTAACTAACGACCAAGATACGAAACAACCTTCAATAGACACATCTCAGTTCTTGATCTATCCGCAAGATGGCGTTAATATGCGAAGGCTGCTGCCAAGAAATTGGCAAGAAAAGATATTTAACATGCTCATCATGCCGCCTGTGTTATGATGTGGACTGCGTCAGAGTCCCAGAGAAGGTATTTGACAATGTTATGTCCCCAGACAGGAAAAGACGTTGGAAATGTCCACAATGTCTTTCCAGTGAACCAAAGGGAAACAATATAAATACCCCCGTTCGTCCGCATCTACAGTCTACCATGCCCACTTCAACTCACCCTGTCGAACCTGGTACAGTAGATAAATCTAATATCACCATAAGGAAAAGACCATGCTCTAAAAACGAAAGTAAAGCTGAAACGCTAAGCGACGATGACACGACAATCTCTCCCCAAGGACATACATTTTTACAAGAATCCCAACAAGACACAGACATAGCGACGCCCTCTGGTGGACATAAGGAAAGTGACGACCAAATATCTCTAACAAAATTTAGACTCATCATAGAAGAAAATAATAAACACTTTCTATCTATATTACAGACATCGTTCCAAACACAAATAGAAAATGCCATATCTGAGATTAAGTCAAATTTTGGATTAAATTTTGAAAAAATATCTACAGAACAGACAGAAGTTAAACATAATATATCAAGCATAAATTCCAAAATCGAAGTCTTGAATCAAAAATGCTGTGCACTACAAGCTGAAAACGAAACCTTACGTACTCAGATTCAGGAGCTCAACAAAAATACGAATAGCGAGAAAACTAAGGACTCGTCTGAAAAGGTTTTGGTCTTACATGGTCTAGCGGAAAACTACTGGGAAAGCGAAAATGACGTCACGGAAAGAATTTCCAATTTGTTCTATGACCTATTGAACCTGGATGTGTATGGTTACATAGAAGAAATTTCATTTATTGGAAAAAGAGGAAGACCAAGACCAGTCAAAATTGAATTTATGAGTAAAAGAATGAAAAAATATATTTTAGAAAACAATGAACCCTTAAAGGAAGCGGGGCTCAGCGTTACTGAGTTCCTTAGCCCCGAGGACCTAAAAAAGAAAAGAGAATTACAGCGTATCCTACAAACTGCAAGAAAACAAGGTCACCACGCTATAATTCGGAAAGACCGTCTGTTTATAAATGGGCAACTTTACATGCAAGAATCTGAAAACATCCCAACGAAAAATTGCACTAGAAAGTCTACTCAGGACACCGTAAACCCTACAGAAGAGAACAAGAGGAATGAAATGTTTGTACCGCAAATACCACCACAATCTACTTACCCATCGACTTCGCGTGCGCCGACGACACAGTCCCCAAACGAAGAAGCTGCAAGAAACACATTTTTTCGAGACTAACCTCTCTATTCTATATCAAAATATGCAAAGTATATGGAATAAAATTCACATATTACAAACATTTACAGAAGATTATCCACAAGTACACGTAATATGTGTTTCTGAGTCATGGCTTAACACAGAAAAAAAAGACTTGGTAAAAATATCCAATTATAACATTTGCTCGTTCTTTTGTCGTGAACATCATGAGGGAGGAGGTGTATTAATAATGATAAAACATGGTATTGAACAATATGAGAGACCTGATATTACATCCTTATCTTTAGAAATGATTTTCGAATTGTGTGCAGTAGAGCTACCAAAACTTAATCTGTTAATTGTAAATATCTACTGGCCCAACAGCAAAAGGGAAATTGAAGTTTTCTACACAAGCCTAAATAAACTATTATGTATAATTGCTCGCAAAGACAGTAAAAAGCGTGTTATAATTGGAGGTGACTTAAATTCGGATTTTCTTTTAGATAGTAATGAAAAAAACAGATTATGTAACTTGATGCTCTCATATAATTTCCACCAAAGAGTTCAGGAAGCCACCAGGGTTACACATTCTAGCTCTACTTGTATAGATTTATTGTTTACTAATTTTAAAACCACGGACTCGACAATAAGTGTTAATGAATATGGTTTCTCTGATCACAGGGGTATTTTGTTTAGTACTCCTACCATCCCATTAAATGTACAACCATGGGTTATCCGCAAAAGAATATTTAGTGGTAAAAACATAGACAAATTTAAAAATGAACTTCAAAAAATTAAATGGGATTCAATATTTAATATAAATAAAACTGTAAATGAAAATTATAATTCATTTGAAAATACGTTAAAAAAATTACTTGACCAATGTATTCCAAAAATAAAAATAACTATTAAACCCAAAAAATCACACTTGACATCGGGATTAAAAGTATCGTGTCGAAACAAAAGGCTGTTAAAATTAATGGTATCACAAACAAAAAATACAATTTTAAGAAATCATTACAAATTATATTGCAAAATACTTAAACAAGCCGTGCATAAATCTAAAAAGATACATAATAAAAAGCAGCTCTCTAATTCCCAAAATAAAACCAAATCTATGTGGCAAATAATAAACAAGGAGACGAATAAACATAGATCAAAAAACAAAATAAACTTTAAAATAAAAACATCTGAAAAAGGCACAATAAACGACCCCCAAAAAATAGCCAACATTTTCAATGTTTTTTTCTCCTCCATTGGAAATATTCATCCCACCCCTGTAAATAGATTACCCTTAAAAAATCAAATAAACAACTCATTTTTCCTTCGGCCTATTGAACCTAAAGAAACATTTAATATTCTAAAAAATCTTAAAAACAAATTGTCCTCCGGCATAGATGAAATCCCTCCCACTCTATTAAAATGTTGCGCAGAATTTCTGTGCAACCCCTATACCCTATTAATAAATCAATCTTTTTCACAAGGCACCTTTCCCGATGCACTGAAAATTTCAATAATAAAACCAATTCATAAAAAGGGAGATACCTCAGATGTGAATAACTACCGTCCAATTGCTCTATTACCAACGTCAGCTAAAATATTCGAAACTGCGATGGTAAGGCGTCTATACAGTTTCTGTGAAAAATACAAAATATTTCATGAAAATCAAAATGGCTTTAGAAAAAACCATTCAACTACCTTAGCAATCTATAAATATGTCCTAGAAATCCTTAATATTATTAATACTAAAAAATATGCTGTGGGTCTCTTACTCGACATGAGTAAGGCGTATGATAGAGTCCGTTACGATATCCTTTTAGACAAATTATATAACACGGGTGTAAGAGGTACTGCCCTAAATTGGTTTAAGTCTTATCTAAGCGATCGCTTTCAATACGTAGAAATAGAGCACGCAGACTTTGATAAAGCTACAATACAACACATCAGATCCAATAAAGTCCCCGTAATGGGCTCTATTCCGCAAGGTAGCGTCTTAGGCTGTGTTCTATTTATTATTTATATCAACGATCTTCCTAACATATTAGATGAACATAGTACAATTTTTGCTGATGACGTATCTATATTATTTCCATGCGCTAGTACTATAGAAATTCAAAATAAATTAAATTCAACGTTAAATAAAATTACAAACTGGTTGCAATCTCATAACCTTCAGCTCAACATGAATAAAACTAAAATTATCCAATTTAAACCTTATCAAAAATTATCATTGCCCATAGATTATAAATATAATAATTTAAAATTATCGAACGTAAATTCTGCTACCTTATTGGGTATTGATTTAGACTCAAATATGAGCTGGAAAGGCCATATTCAAAAACTAGCAAAAAAGTTATCGTCTTTTATATATGCCCTTCAACACCTAAAGCGAGTTACAGACCTACAGACAGCCCTGACGGCATATTACTCGTATGCTTATTCTCGAATATCATACGGCCTGGTTCTTTGGGGAAATAGCTGTGATATTGATAAAATATCCATTTTACAAAAGAAATGCATCAGAATTATAGTAAATATAGACCAAATGGAGTCATGCAAACCTTATTTCGTCAAACATCAAATATTAACTGTTACGTCCATGTATATTTTTGAATCGTGTAAATTTGTTAGGAAACACCAAAACTTATATTCACCCAAAGATACAAGTCAAATTAAAAGAAATGATCGTAATCTTAATAAACTGGTATTGCCATTTTCAAAACTAAAACTCGTCTCTGGTAGCCCTCATTATATGACAATCAAAATCTACAATCACTTGCCAAATTCCATTAGAAATATTGATAACCCAGGTTTGTTTCAAAAGCAATTGAAATTATTCCTAATTAATAAATGTTTTTATAATTTAAATGAATATTTTAATAATGATAATTAAGTGAATAATGTAACCGTAATGTTTTGTTTTGTGTAAATATGCATGTGTATTTGATCCGTAGCATGTAAAATAATTAAGTGCCCTCTGACACTGATATTGCTGTGCCCTTGCAGGGTGTCACATGTCTCACTATTTTTTACAATTCCATCTATATGTTATAATGTGATATGCAATAAATAAATGATGATGATGATGATGAACATACACTACAATCAAGTACTCGATCAGTAAAAATACCATGTAGCAAACAAATATTAAAACCCTGGATTACTCCTGGAATTCTAAAATGTATCCGTAATAGAAATCATATGCAAAAAAATCTTAAAACTGACCCTAAGAATACTGTACTTCAGATAACTTATCGACGATACAGAAATTACTGTAACGATTTGATCAAGAAACTAAAACAAAAATATGAACGTGACCTCCTGAATAATGCTAAAAACAACAATAAAAAATTATGGAACACTATAAAAACCATCACAAACCTTAACACTCCTAAAAGTAAAAATGACGAATTAATATCCCTGACTGACTCACCCCAAATATCGGCAAATCTTGTTAATGAACACTTTACTAAGACTGGTTTAAATCTAGCAGAGCAAATAAAACATGACTCGGTTACCTTTAGTTCTTACATTAACTCTTTACATTCGCATATCTCATCTATTGGTATATTAGAGCCGGACACGGCAGAAATAGCATCTATTATTGATAATCTAAAATCCAAATCGGCTTCTGGCAGTGATAACATACCAACAACATTCTTAAAACTAGCGAAATTTGAACTACTCCCGGTTTTAACTCACTTAATATCTCTATGCCTAAATCAAGGGATATTCCCGACAGCTTTTAAACGTGCAATTATTCACCCAGTGTTTAAGGATGGGGACAGAACTGATTTAAATAATTATAGGCCTATATCGGTTTTGTCTTCTTTATCTAAAATAATTGAAAAAGTCATTAATAGTAGATTAATTAACTACCTAAACAAGTTTGACCTTTTATCACCAAGACAATACGGATTTCGAGAAGGTAAAAGTACGGAAGAGGCTGTTCTTGAACTGACTAAATCTATCACGAATAACATAGAGAACAAAAATAGGACTTTATGTATTTTCTTAGACATAAAAAAAGCCTTTGATACCGTCTCGGTTCCCATTCTTATACATAAGCTAGAAACTATGGGTGTGCGCGGGCAATTTCTAAGTTTGATCAAAAGTTACCTCAGTGACAGGTCACAACGAGTTAAGCTTAATAACGACGTATACAGTCAGGACCAACCTTTGACACAATATGGTATTCCTCAAGGAAGTGTGTTAGGCCCGACTCTCTTTTTGGTTTATATAAATGACCTCACAGATTTAAAGCTAGAAAACGGACATGTTTTCTCCTACGCCGACGATACCGCGTTACTGTTTCACGGAAAGAGCTGGGCCGAGGTCTACGCTAGGGCTGAAGTTGGTTTGTCTAAAGTTGTTTCATGGTTAGAGAATAATCTTCTTAGTTTGAACATTAAAAAATCCAACTACATTACATTTTCGATTCAAAATAGCTCACAACCCAATTTTTCATATACGCTAACCGCCCACAATTGCTTGAATCATGCTACTAACAATTGCTCTTGCTATAAACTTGCACGCGTTCCCTGTACAAAATATCTCGGTATCTATATAGACCAGCTACTATCATGGGATAAGCATATAGAGGTCACTACAAGTAGAATACGAAAGCTAATTTGGATCTTTAAATATCTAAGACACATCTCAGATAGGGAACTATTACTTTATATCTATAAATCCGTAGCTCAATCGATTGTCCTATACTGTCTACCAGTCTGGGGAGGCACATTTAAGAGTAAGATTATTGTTCTTGAGCGTGCGCAAAGAGCAATCCTAAAAGTACTGTTAGGAAAAAACAAAAGGTATAGTACCGTTGATGTTTACAAAGATGCCGACGTTCTCACCATAAGACAACTCTTTATCCTAAATTGTATCTTAAAGATTCATAAAGTGAAAAAACTTGACCCCCGTACATTAGGTAAACGTAACCCTCATTCAGTAATCAAACAACCATCAATTAGTAAAACTTCATTTTCTAGAAGACAATTTACATTTCTATCTATTTTTCTCTATAATAAGGTTAATAGAAAAACTAATATTTATGCTAAAACATATAGAGAGTGTAAAAAAGAAATTAGCATGTGGTTAAAATGTAAAAATTATGATGAAACAGAACTCCTATTATTAAGTTAGAACATAAATATGCACAGAATTTCGTTTTTGGTACCTACATGTTTAACAGTAGTGTAGTACAATTGGACTACTTAGCTTAGTTACTCTTTTTTCTTTTTGTTAGCAATATATTACAATGTTATCCGTTTAGTAGAATTAAGTAAAGTATTGTATAATTATGTGTAACAGAAACTAACTTCATGTTTAAACCCCAACACTGTATCCCTCTGCATGAAGGAGCGAATACCTCCTAACACAAGCGTTAAGCTTAAAAGGAGGATTCGAGCCAGTTTTGTGACATCCAAAGTTAAACAATAAATAATTTTAATTTTTAATTTTTTTTTTTTTTTTTTTATTCATAGTTTTTTTATATGAAATTACATAAAAGCCCCAAAAAAAAAATATATTTTATCAAAATGTATGTTTTTTTGGAAATATTATTACTTTTTGCCTATTTGAATTTTCATTTTATTTTTTGAAACTAATTTAAGTAATTATCTGTTGATAAGTAATTACCTTAATTATCAAAATCGGAAAATCCGTTGAGGTTTTAGATTTTTTGACCCAGCGGCGCCATGTCTGTATTCTTCAATAACTTTGGAACTATACGAGCTAATGATATGCGGTTTTTTTCTTAAATGTAAAATTAGTTGTGTATTAATATAAATAAATAAAAAAAGTACCATGTATATACATTTTTACGAGTAAAATTCCAAAAATCACAAATTTTAAATATTTTTTTCAGAAAACATTATTTCTTAGGTATCCAAAATTATTTTCTACGTGATTTTAATTTTTTTCATGTTAAAACCTTGAGATGTCTATTCATGAATCTAAAAATAATTTTCCAAATCAACTCATAAATGACGGAGTTCTGAGGTAACAAACATTAAAAAAAAAAAAAAAACATACAACCGAACTGAGAACCCCCTCCTTTTTTTGAAGTCGGTTAGAAACAAAATACAATGTAAAATAATTGTGTCCGGCTAAATTCCTATAATCGACCTATGTGCGCTGGTAAGACGCTGACAAGACGGCGACTAGACGCGAGTAAGACGGCTGGTAAGACGCTGACAAGACGCGGGTAAGACGCTGACAAGACGCGGGTAAGATGCTGACAAGACGCTGACAAGACGCGGGTAAGACGCTGACAAGACGCGGGTAAGATGCTGACAAGACGCGGCTAAGATGCTGACAAGACGCTGGTAAGACGCTGACAAGACGCTGGTAAGGTGGCGACTAGACGCGGGTAAGACGGCTAGTAAGACGCTGACAAGACAGTAGAGAGTAAATAGCGGCTCTAATAGCTCTTGCACTGCTATCATTATCTTCTGCGAGTTCGATTGTTGATTCAAGATCATCTGTCACATTCGCACGGTATTGAAAGGAAAGTGACAAGCAGTATGTCGCGCGACAAATAGTCGCGTGTCACAGTTGTGCTGGAGGTTGGAAATATTTGTTATTCTGCGGAAACTTAAGTATCATTATAGACTCTCCACCAGATACTATAGGTTCACTCATTTCAATTTTTCTTTAAGCTTTTATCTTTGTGATGATGATGATGATGTCCTCCCAGACGTACCTATCCGTCGACGGCGACACCCTAACAAGAACGTATTTTACGTTTGCCTACGCGCGTGAGCGCGGGCATGTCTAGCAAACCCGAGTTGGTTGTGGTTGATCTTTGTACCAGTATTATGAACAGACCCCGTTATCAAGCGGGCAGTTTGGTGGCTTGATTATGAATGCTCTGTATATACTCGTATGTAAGACTTTTTATGCTAATTGTTATTACTATGATTTCATGAATAAAGATTATTATTATTATTTGTTTTTCGTTATTGAGTCTCGGGCTCATACGTCCCGGTCTTTTGGAAGGCTTGCGTGGGGATATGGATCCAACACGTAGCTGGGACCCGTTCCTGATCATAAAGATGATACATTCATGAACAGGTCCCAGCAGGTGATTATTATTGTTATTTGTATCCATGGTTTACTATAGGTTAGGTTAGTATGATATCCCAACACAACCCGAAATTAATCATTAATAAGAATTTGGAATAAATTATGCTTTCGGACAAATGAAGCTTCGGATTAATGTAGTGTTAAAAAAATAAATAAATAAATATCAGACAACCTCACACAAATCAACCTAGTCCCAAATTAAGATCAAGAAGGCTTGTGTTATGGGTAGTAGGCGACGATATACATACTTATTTAGATAAATAAATACTTAAATACATAGAACATCCATGACCCAGGCACAAATACTCGTGTTCATCATACAAATATTTGCCCTTGCCGGGATTCGAACCCGGGACCGTCGGCTCAGTAGGCAGTTGCTTAACCACTGCGCCAACCGCGTCGTCAAAATCGCGTCGCGTTGTCGTTAACGTGAAATCATGGAATAGAAACAGTTTTTTCGGTTCTGTGCGTGAAATATACTAACTTGGTGGTCTTTATGGGCCCTCTATTCGCAGCGAAGTCGTAATTTTTAGCCTCTTCACCTGTTGCCTTGATTTGATAGAAACTTTGTTCATGGCCCTGGAACAAACAACATATTATGATTTAGGCTATTGGTATATAGCCCGTTAAGTCTACCACGCATGGGCGTATTTAGGGGGGTGGCCGGGTGGGCCGTGCCCACCCCCATTATGGTCTAGTGCCCACCCCAGCATGTTGGGTTTCCGATAGAAATTCACGGCTTCATCTCATAGGGCATGGCCAGGCCCCGTCTGAAAAATAATCTTAGATACGCTAGTGTCAACCAGAGTAAAGGCCTCCTATCTTTTCTTCCATGGTTCCTTGTTTTGGGCTGTTCATGCTAATTCGTTTGCATGCGCGGGCCGAGCGGGCTCAAACCACTACGGGAGCATTTCTCAAAAAGTTTGTACACAATTAAGACAGAAAGTTAAAGTCAAATATAATTTTCCTATTTTGTTACCAATTATTTTTGTAATTTTATATCAATGTTATGGTTATGTTCGGTAATTAAGGTTCTGTTATGGTTATACTTTTTTAATTATATATAATCTGATATCAATGTATTGGAAATCACAATAAAAAACCGTAACAAAATAGGAAAATTATATTTGACTTTAACTTTCTGTCTTAATTGTGTACAAACTTTTTGAGAAATGCTCACGGCTCGAGTACGACTCGTTACACCAAAGGACTCGAACACAGGAAAGAGACTCGAATCCTATCCAAGACTCGCTTAGATCTATGAGTCTAATAAATACTTCAGTCTTGTTTACCAACACCACTGTGACGTGTCGTTACCGTCACCTTCGTACATTTGACTGTGTAACCATCTGCAAGCGCACTGTCAGCGTAACCTCAAGGGTAATCGCGCTCCTTAAATTTAGGTTATCTATATGTCCAGGCCCGGAATTAGAGGTCTAGGGCCCCTAGGCACTTGGCATATGGGACCCCCTACCCGCGAATTAAATAGTAGGCAGTAATATTTTAAGTAATAAATAAGGAGAATATAAGTATAGTGCACGTCCTACTTCTGGGACTCTGGCCCCTATACTGGCTAGGCCCCCAGGCCCTGGCCTTGTGGGCCTAGGGGTAAAAACGGCACTAACATACATTCGTTCAGATTAGAAAACTAAGGGCTTATGTTGTGGTTTCTCTGAAGATGTAATCAGTCAGAACACCAAGTCAAACCCATAAGGCTGCGTTTTCACCAGTGCGAGGATGCGTAGCGAGAGCGAAGGATGTGTTTTTGTTAACCAATAGAATCAGTTGCGCTGAGCGAGGATAAGTAAATGAAATTATTCCATTGGTTAACAAAAATATATCCCTCGCTACGCATCCTCGCACATCTCTGGAAACGCAGCCTAAGTAGTGTACGGACAAACGAAAAAAAACGTGTCTACTAAAGCAAAGGGGGCCCGGAAACTTTTTCAACATTTTCTAAGTGTCGGGACCCAATTTGCTGTAGTCCGGCCGTTGAACACTTTGTTCGCACTTTGAACCACTAATGAACATAATTGAACACAACAGGGCGGTTCAAACCATTTCGTGTTCACCATTTTTAGGGTTCCGTACCTAAAGGGTAAAAACGGGACCCTATTACTAAGCCTCCACTGCCCGTCTGTCTGTCACCAGGCTGTATCTCATGAACCGTGATAGCTAGACCGTTGAAATTTTCACAGATGAAGCATTTCTGTTGTTGCTACAAAAACAAATACTAAAAACAGAACTAAATAAATATTTGAGAGTGGCTCCCATACAACAAACGTGATTTTTTTGGCGTTCTTTGCTCGATACTGTTACCAGGCTGTATCTAGAGATGGGCGCTCATGGGTAAATACCCAATAAATACCGGGTAAGTACTTGGGTATTTACCGGGCAGTAGTAGTAGTAGATTGGGTATTTACCTGGTCTTCATCGGGTATTTACCCATGAGCGCCCATCTCTAGCTGTATCTCATGAACCAACAAAGTAAAACAGTTGAAATTTTCACAGATGAAGCATTTCTATTGCCGTTATAACAACAAATACAGAAAACAAAAAAGTTTAATAATATTTCGTTGCACGGAAT
This sequence comes from Apotomis betuletana, assembly GCA_932273695.1. Lineage (NCBI taxonomy): Eukaryota > Metazoa > Arthropoda > Insecta > Lepidoptera > Tortricidae > Apotomis > Apotomis betuletana. The sequence continues at coordinate 6,620,095 of OW026321.1, read as the reverse complement.
TCTCGGTGCGCGAGTCCGTCTCGCACTTGGTTGTGCACTCGCACCTGTTCTTTGTTCATTCGTGCGTGTGCTTTAGACTCCGGGAAACATTTTGGCAATGTTCGTACGAAACTACATCTTAAGAACGCACTTACCTCGGCAACACCAATATCGTCATCTGGGTTAAGCATCTTTGAAGCTGTGCTTTGCTTTTTTCAAAATATTTACACCATCGCACAATTTTAAATAAAATTATAAAAAAATACCAATAATATATACTCTGTCTGTCGGACTGTCAATTGTGTCTGTCTGTCAATTTGGCATTCTTACGTCTTCCACTTTTGAAAGAATATTACAGTGGCCAGTATCATATTGTGTCAAGTGTTAATGTAAATGTGTTTTGTGATGAAGTAAATGCTTTATGGACACTATTAATAGTAACATTACTGCAGACGCTGGGAAAAAAGGGCTTGGCGAGTGAGTAGATATAGACATCCGGATAGTGATACGAAGCCGGCAAGCCCTTTTCACGGCTAAGGCATGTATAGTGCTTTTCTCAAACATTTGCAATGAAATAAAAAAATACAACACTCAAAAAAATAAAGTTCAGCTGCTTAACCTGCTTATGAACACTGACACCGTGTTTAAAAAAAAATACTTCCCAGCCTAACCCTTCAATTTTGTATGAAATTTCTCAGACCCGTGGGTCCCCCGGGAGATGTGTTGCAATAAACGTCCGTGACCTACTTTAAGCCCCCATGCCGACCGTCCTGGCGGGGGACTTCAACGCGAAAAGCACCACCAGGCACGCATCTACCACGGACAGGACGGGTCGTAAGATCAAACTAGCAGCAGTGGATGGCGGCTTCGAAGTGTCCGGTCCCGAACAACCAACCCACCACGCAGACAACACCACCTCATCGGACATCATCGACTTCGCCATCCATAAAGGGGTGAACGCGGTCCTCACCCACGAAGCGCTGGCAGACCTCCCGTCGGACCATCACCCGGGCCTGCTGACAATCCGGGACTTGCCAGTAGTGTCACCAGCACCGAGACAGACAGAAGACGTATCTGCTGGGAGACCTTCTCGGTGGACATGGAGGAGAAATCCTACACCATGCTGGTCTCCACAGCAGAGGTGGAGGCAGCCACCCACCTGATTACCGACTCTCAGACTGAGCAGTCTATTAACTCCGCAGCGCACACCGTTCCGGCCAGCTCCAGGCGCAATCCCTGGCCGGCCCGGATCCAGGCACTCATTGCGCCGAAACGCCGCACGAGGATGGAGTGGCAACGTACAAAATGCCCCACTCTCACGACGTCGCTCAACGTGCTCGTAGAGAGAGTGAAGGAGGAGCTAAGAAGCCATGCAGCACAGTCGTGGGAAGAACACCTGGCGTCCGTCGACGGTGACATGCCCTCAGTTCACCGTCTCTGCCGACAACTCGGCATGACAAGGACGCCGACGCACCCCCTGCACGATGAACAGGGCCACCCGAGATACAAGGCGGAGGACAGGGCGGAGCTCTTCGCCACCAACCTCGAGGCTCAGTTCAGGCCAAACCCGACCGACAACGTGGAGCACGTCCTAGCAGTCGAGAGGCACCTTGGAGATTACTTCGCAGCACCGATCGCGGCTGAAGAGGACCCCGTCTACTTCGCACCCGGCCAGGTGAAGCGAGCACTAGTGCGGACCAAGTCAAGAAAGGCACCGGGCGCCGATGCGATCCCGAACAAGGCGCTCCACCACCTACCGCCGCGCGCAATCGCGGCGGTAGCGCGCTTGGTCAATGGGATCCTGCGCTCAGGACACTTGCCATCAACGTGGAAGCTTGGCCGGGTGATTATGCTTCCTAATCCAGGAAAGAACGTCCGTAAACCGGAGAGTCAGCTAACGTGGGCAAAACGCAGGTCATTGTGACAGGCAGAGGAAAGCAGTCGCCCAGTCTTCGCATATCCGGACATGCAGGAAATCTCGTGGTCATACACCGCCAAGTACCTGGGTGTGACCATAGACAGGTGACTCACGATGACCAAGCACGTGGATAAAACAGTACGGCGAACAAGAGCAGCGTTCACCCGACTGCGACCAGCCCTTGCCAGCAGCCTTCCCTTGAAAAGCAGACTAGGGATATACAAGACCTACCTGCGGTCCCGCCTGACCTATGCGGCTCCCCCATGGTACGGTCTTGCGTACGCATCCAGCAAGAAAAGGCTGCGTACTCTGGAGTCTCTACGTACCATTGTTTCAGCGCCGCGCTACATGCGCAATGAGACGATCAACAGAGACCTCAATTGGCAAGGGCTGAATGCCTTTATCGGGCAACTGGCAAGAGCCATGTTCGACCGTGCTGACCGTTCAGGGATTACGAGCCTTGTAGGGATCGCACCTCTCCACGCTCGTCCACCGGATGTAAGGGATAGGGCTCTGCCGAGAGAGCTTGTGCCCCCAAACCAAACTGAGTCCCCTGGCTAACACCAGGACACCACACAGCCGCTGAAAGGCTACGATTACCTCAAAGCCGCAGAGACGCCACCGTGCTTTTCCGCAGCCTTAAGGAAGAGGATTTAGAAGACTCCGCCGTAAGGCCTCCAACCCTCTCCAAGTAGAGGAAACACAAACCGAAGACTCCGACGAATAAATCGCCAAAGCCAACACTACCCGTCCGTAGTGACGGACGGAGCCAGAATCCGCCACAGAGGGCGAAAGCCCTGAATATGCCCAAGAGGGTATGTGAGAGCGTCCCACGAACGGCAGCTCATTCGATTGTCGGACTCCAGACCGTCAACATCACCTGATGATGCCTCGTACGAGTAGAGGGGCGAAACACGTGTCGGTTAAAGAATACCTACTAGTTGGCCCTATTGTCATAGCTATAACATGAATTTTGTTTCGTTGACTTCGGTTATTTTTTGTGTTTAAAAAAGTGATTAATTGATTATGCCCTACTGTTAAGACGGCGCCGAGGGTTAGCGACTGAACCATAGAGCGCGGGGAATGCGTATTTAGATCGGCGCGCGGCCGCCATAGTAAAAATGTATGGAGAATTAAAAGCACTTTTTGAAAGATCTGGACCTTTAATATCAAACAATAATTGAAATATTTGATGCGCACAAATTGTAATGTAAATATTCATCTTCTTTTTGAACTGAAAATCAGAATAGATTTCCATTGTTAAAGTATAAAAAAACACTTAACGCCTGCTTACGATTTTACAATTTTCGTCCAAATTTACTTAGTTTTCTAGGGTAAAATAATAATAATCTTACAATTTTTCCACGGAGAAGTTGTTAACACATTCTTCGAAGTGCTAAATATATAGTTTAGAAATGGATTAAACAACTATTGTTGACGTTGTCTACTTAACGGCAACTGCCTATTTTTTCTCATTTCGCTCGGCGCACTCTTAAGTCTCAGTCAGTCTAAATATGCATGGAAAACTTTTCTCTGTCTACGATAGGAATGCTCAGTCGACTCCCGTAGATTTCTTTCATTTTTATTACTTAATATTTTATATAGTAGTTTGCGATAGCATGAAAAACTTACCTAAGATACGACCGATATAATAAATACGTGAATAATAAACGCAAAAAATATACAGATAGATAATAAAATTAATAAAATTGTGATTTTAGTTGTTTATTTTATCAAAACATTGGCTGGGACTGTAGTTGCACCACGTCGGCCAGACGGCTTCTACCTCTACACCACGAATCATCATGCGCCACCTGAAAATATAAAATGTATACTTATAATACTCGTAAAAACCTTTTAACGAGCGATATCTATACTATTATGTGTGTGATGAGCTCGAATATCTGTGCCTGGGCCATGGTTGTTCTATGTGTTTAAGTATATATTTATCTATATAAGTATGTATATCGTCGTCTAGTTCCCATAACACAAGCCTTCTTGAGCTTAATTTGGGACTAGACCGATTTGTGTGAGGTTGTGTTACTGTGATAAAAAAAAAAAAAAAACAACAAAAAACATATTATAAATTTATGAAACATGTGTCTAATTTTTTTAATGTGGGTACACCACAATTTTATTTAAACCATTAAAATACCTTTCAAATAAACAATGCAAAGATCGACACACAAAGCAGAAGGAAAAATTCGTCAGGTCTACCTGGAGCTAGGGTAGCGAAGTGGTTAACGCGCTGGACCGGGAATCCAAAGGTACCGGGTTCGATTCCCGGTCTCTTCCACCAGGTAGCTCCTTTTTCAATTTTTCTTTAAGCTTTGATCTTTGTATTAATGGTTTAAAAAAACATTATAATATAATAGAATAGAATAGAATAGATTCTAGAATAGAGTCGCAGTCAACGTTGTCTAGGCTTTTTTTAGCTAAAATGCTCCTAGACGAAGTATAAGCAAAAAAACTGAAGAAAGTGCCGGTTTTTTCAATACGTGCATTTTGCATTTTACTTTAGTCTATTCACCGAACTAAGATGCAATGTCTTCTACGAAGTTCACATCAGTACGCAGAGCATTTTATTTGGTTTGCGATAGTGATGTAGATAATCATAAATTTCTCAACATTCTCTAGGAGTAGACTGTTTCGTTTATTATTGGATATTTCTCGATTTTTATAATAAAACTCGAATTAGATAAAAAAAAACTTCTAAGAGCCTTATCACACTTGCGATTTGCGAGCGTATTTTGTATGAAGGCGATCGCGCAGCGTGTTCGCCGCGTCGCTCATTTGTATAGAAAATACGCTCGCAAATCGCAAGTGTGATAAGGCCCTAACACTAGCTAGATTGCGACAGTGTTTTGTTTTGCTGCGAATATTCCGGGCTCTGCTTATCATTGTATCAAGTAACAGTTGGGCTGATTTTAGAGTTCCGTGCTCCAGTCGGTAAAAACGGAACACTGATAGGATCATAAATAAATATAAAGGATATAAATAAGAAGCCAAAATTTTACGCAATCCACTGAAGTGCAAGTGGGGGTCGAACAAACGACCTCTGCTTGATCGGAGCAGTACTCTCAACACTGAGCAATTGGACCGCTACATGGATAGCGTGAATAATGATAAAAGATAAGATAAAGATATTTATTGCAAGAACAGTGTAGCTACAATGGATGTTGATAACACACAGGAAGTTCATGTTCGACCTAAAATAGGCATGCAATGTAATTAATTTTTGTTCGCTGTTTACAATATTATGAAGAACATAACTTAGACAGTAGGCACAATTCTATATTAAATGTCGACTTATTATTAATTTGATTACAATATTTAGATTACAATATGTCAAAATTGGGGAATATATTTGTTTTAAATGTTATTATCATTATTATTATATTGTTCATTCAGAAAGTCTTGGATGGAATAATAACATTTTTCAAGAAGCCAACTTGTTATGACTTTGTTAAACTGATTAAGGGGGCATTCCTGTACATACATCGGTAAATTATTGAAAATTTTAATTGCCATACAATAAGAATTGTTTTCAAAAACATGCATTTTGGATCGAGGCAAGTATAGTTTATTCTTATGTCTAGTTGATCTAGTGTAAATTTGATCATGTTTTATAAAATATTCAGGATGTCGTTTTACAAATAATGCAATCTGTTTAATACATGCATGGTAAAGGTAAGACCCCCGTAGCTTGGAATAAAGGTTTACAATGTGCCAGGTAGTGGGTGTTACACACAGCCCTTATACACTTCTTTTGTGCTAAAAATAATTTTTTCACATCTACTGAATTACCCCATATCATTAATCCGTAATTCAGCATAGAAGAAACATTCCCATGATATGCTGTAAGTGCTACCTCTCTAGAGCTGGTACAACTTAATCTTCTCATTCCGTTTTTTTAAAGCACCTTCTGTATTTTTCTCTTTAAAATGCTAAGCGCATTAGCCTCTTATACGATAACTGATGTAGTGTTTGTAGATCTGTATAAAACCTATTAGGTGGGTAGTTATGATGTTGTCTCGAGAGTACGGGTGGGGAAGACAGTCACGTGAGAGCCGCCGGCTGAGACGGACGTCTGACCCGCTGATGCCATACCGAGCCAATGAGTGCGGCTTACCTATGTGTTATCTTGGGATCACTATAACTTTGTTGTAAGTCTGTCAAAACTTATTTTATTAGTAACGGATGGAAGTATCAAAGCTTTAATTACGAGTAATATAATACTTTGGTAATTTTTCTTGAAGGTGTAAAAAAAAACTCCTAATTCAACGTAACCAAAAGATACGTGTACGAACCTTTATGCTACATGTGTTGACGCTAGTAAGGGAATCAAAAACGACTAGAGTTATGAAAAGCAAGAAGAAACATGTAGCACAAGTATAAAGAAGTCAAAAAACCGATGTGTAGTGTACCGTACCAATTTAGAAGTGCTTCGCTTCTGTTGGCTGATGTGACCAGAACTGCACCACCACGACCCCCAAACGGGGCCAAAGGAGGCTGTCCATGTTATCTAGTGAGAAGTTGTAGTTAATGGAGTATTGATTTAGATTACCTTTGGGCATCTAGTCGTAGATACTCGTAGGCCGAAGCACTTTCGTTGGCTGATACGCCTGACCAAAAGCGCTCCGCTACGGCCGCCAGGCGCGGCCAAAGAAGGCTGTCCAGGTTATCTAGTGAGTAATTTAAATTGACTGAATAATGAATAATTAAAAGGTGCTTGCATATACCTAAAAAAAGTTATACTCGTATCGCAAAACCCGTTCATTTAGTGCTGGATTATGGAAATAAACGATCACAATACACATTCTTAGTTTCTTATGCAGTTTAGCACGTCTCTAGTAGAAGGCAGTAGTAGCAGGCTTGGCACAATAAAATTTCACTGAACAAAAACTTATTCAAATTGGTCGTTCGAATTGGCCTTGATGGGCAATTAACGTTTGTCTAAGAATGTGTAGCTGACAATAAAAGCGTGTAAAAAAAATCTAAATTATTACAGCACAATTCACGCAACGCACTTACTTAAATACGTGCATAAGCAATTACTTTCCGCGATAACCTAACCTACATCAAGTTTTGTTGTGGCTTAAGGCGATTAGTTGGCTAAACTCCAATAAAGAACTCGTTAAAGACCTACACATTAAAAAAACTTATAGTTCATAGTATTTACTTGTTTCCACCATATCGAGCCAAAGCAGGGCCTCCCCTCCTTCGAGCGTCAATGCTTCAATATTCGGCCATTTATTCAAATCGTACATTTGTTGCCACGATCTGTTATAATTTAAATACTTTAATATAAAAAAGTACAATGTCAAAACTGGGACAGCAGTACTTCAAGAAAGCAGGGACGCAGGTTCAAATCCACATCATAAATATCACACTAATATTATAAAGGCGAAAGTTTGTGAGTGTGTTTATGTGTATGTTTGTTAGTTCTTCACGCTCAAACTGCTGGAACAATTGTGATAAATGGTGGTATAAAGGTAGCTGACACCCGGGATTAATACATAGGCTACTTTTTATCTCGAAAAAAAATAGTGTTCCCGTGGAATGAGCGGGTAGCACCGCACGGCACAACTAGTAATATTATAAATATTAAACACTTGCGAGATCTCGGTATAAAACTCACCTACATGTATTACTCTTTTCTTTTCCCGCCATTTTACAAGATAAATCCCATCTGCTAGATTGTATTAATTTGTATTTGTCTAATGACGTGTCCGTTAGCTTCTCTTCATACAGTTGGACACCGAAATCGTGCCACATCCATCCCAATTTCGACATTAATCTCTCATTATACCAAATCACTGGAAGCTTTGGAATAGTCCCATTATTGGCACTGGTCAAATGAGCCTGTGCTTTTTCTAAGAAACGTTCTCTATCTTCCTTCAATTCAAAACAATCAATAAAGACCAATAAACTATTACTTAAATGGAAAATATCTTCGACTTTTGTCAATTTGATTATGAAGGAATATAACGCTTCTAAAGTATTAAAAATTGATCTTGCTTTCATTTTAAGGCAAAAGGCTTCACTTATTAGACTTGAATTTTCTTCTGTATCATCTGAAGTCAATGAAGTACTTTTGACTGCTGGTTCTGGCGAAGCTACTTCAATTAAAACTCTGATCCCTTTAACCCCAGCCTTCTTAACTAATACTTCGATATCATTAGTTGTATAAATAATTTCTGTATTGAAGCCGTTATTTTCAAATAATTTTGGAAATTTAGATATTAATTTCGGAAAAGTAACTTCGGATAATCTCCAATGGAAAGTATTTAGCTTGCACATCGACATTGCATCTATAGTTCTCATTAGATCTTTTAAAGGTATATGGTTCCTTGCTGTGTCTATCATGAGACCTCTGTATTTGAAGCTAGGTGCATCCTCAATGGTTATATTTGTAAGGGTAATGAGATAACCAGTATTTTGATCTAGAAGAATCAGTTGACTTAGTGTTTCCAGGCCATGTCGTACTCCATGGAAAGAGGGCGATTTGATAGTTACTTTTGCTACATATCCTACCATCTCCACAGTAAGAGCATACGATTCATTTGTGTCTATTCGTAATTTTGGGTCAAGGGCGCTTTCTATATCCATTTCAATATACAGTTCTTTTAATGCCAAATCTAGTGGCGCCGTTTCCATAAATTCTGTTACTTCTAGTCTTGCCAAATTCCTTTCGAATAAGTAGAACGCTTCGTCCAAGTATTTAGAAACTGTTTGCGATGATCCTATATATTTGTACCGTTTGTATTTGGCTATAGCTGCTATTTGGTTGCCAAAGTATTTTTGTCCAGTAGGATGAGGCCACAGTTGAGGGCCTGAGCATAGTAAAGTGCAGCGACTGAGAGATTCGTAACATCCCATCTCTGACTGGTTGGCTTTTTGACAAAGTCCATTGCTGCATTCCCAACTTGGCCAATTATAGCTGGGATTCATTTTCATCTGTTGTATTATACTGAAATGATAGATAATTACGTAAGAAAACTACCGCTACAAGAATATTTCAGTCATCACATCAAGAATAGTAGTGGCACGGTGTCGATAGAACCGATAAATACCAGCTTGCCTATTACATGGCTTTAAAGTACCATTTTACATGGCCCTTGAAGAAGCGTTAAGTTAAATCTGCTTCGGATTACCCGGGAACACTTTTGACGCCAAGCCACTGCATGCTAAGCAAAGCTTGTACTATAGGTACCAGACGAGGGTACACATAACATCCATCCATGACCCAGCTACAAATATTCGAGTTCATCACACATATATTTGCCCAGACCGGGATTTGAACCCAGGACCGCCGGCTCAGTAGGCAGCTACACTACAAACTGAGTCAACCGGTCGTCAAATAAACTACGATGATAGTTAAACAAACTACGAATACCGAAGTTTTTCATCCTTATCAAGTAAATTGTGTCGCCTTGTAATGATTGGAAGATCATTTAAACATGTCTGTTCACGTAAAGCTGGCCCATTAGCAAGGAAAAGGATCAGACATATTATAAGTATCGAAAGTACAACCAAAATTGCACAAACTGCCGATAAAATCTTCCAATGACTGAAACAAAGAAATTCCTGTAAATGTACATAAAAATTTGTGACACGTGTAATGAATGATTCATTACTTTTAAAGAATGAATGAATGAAAATTTATTCGCTAAAATACACAAAGTGGACAACACATTAGAAATAAAATAAAATAAAATGAAATCTTTGGTGTGTATGCCACGAAAAGGTCACACCTCAGCATAAATGCTGGCTCGGCATTACGGGACTGAGATTACGCTCGTTTGGCTTCACCCTTAATGTTTATAACCGATAATTGGAATATACCTCAAAAATAAAGACCCATTCTTTTATTAAAATCGTAATATATTCATCTGGCCATAGGCCAATTTCACATAATAATTTCATCTGTTTACCGATTAGATAAGTTTAATAGTTTTTCTCCTTAGTACTTTGCGATGACTATATTGACTTGACTTGTATAGTTGCCGGCAAACTTTTAGAACAAAAATGGCGGATCTGCTCATGTACATTCGTACGTAAATCGGCTACTGCGCAGTCAAGGTTATGCTCAAAAAGTTTGCCGGCAGCTGTACTGCTAAACGACAAGGGCAAGTGAAAGCCGAAAAAATAATTACGAATAACTTTTCACAGGTGTCATATTGTTACAATCTAATAGGCTAGTAGAGCCAGTTTTGAAATATATTTGAAATGGTTAATAATGATCTTACTAGCTCTGAAAAAATGTCTTCTAATTTGTGAAAGCTAGAAAGCTAAATTTTATCAATTGAAAATTAGAAATTTCATGAACAGTCAAAAACACCGTCCGCCATTTTTGCCTTTTGCTAATCTGTGGCGTGACGTAGAATTACCTGTAAATATTCGAAATTCGACCGTCGTATAGTGCCGTTCCGCTCACTCCAATATACTTTGACAGGAGTTCGAGAGGGACGGCACTATTCGAAGTCGTCAAAGTAGACTTTCAGTTATCTTTACAGGACCGATGACGTCACTATCATAAGCGAAAATGGCGGACAGCGTTTTAAGCATTTCAAAATACAGATTAAAAGCCATATTTTCAAATTCAATTTTTTCAGCCAACTTTCACTTTTATGAATTGAAAAATATATTTAGGTTTCTTTTGCTAAATACTATACGGCATAAACAATAATATATTACAATTTGATATGAGTCAACTAGCCTATTGTTTATTGGGGTATAAGAGCCCTATTCCCGGACATGGTTTCGGCATTTAACATACCTAGGTCGTAAAAAATTGGTATATTCCAATTTTTTTATAGAGAAAACACAATTACTTCGGTCCATTGGTATCTTTCAGTGTTGGATTTAAAATGATAAATTCGTTTTTTTTCATCGAAGGGAATCTATCACCCAGTGATGGATCGATTCCCTCAATTCATTCGGCATTTTTGTATGAAAATAAAAAATTAAACTCGAAATTTATCAAAAATTAATTGTGTGATATCACGCTTAATTTGTATATTTATTTGGTAATACTTTTTATTTTCCGACATTAAAATCTAGTTTATGTTTAAAACACGAGTGTAGTTTTATGAAACGAGCCCAAGGTGAGTTTCATAATAGGATCACCTGAGTTTTTAACCCAATTATGTACAGTTGCATACACTACTTTATCTACACTTATATATTCATCATCATAGATTTTCTTGCATTCATTCATTATCGACTTGCTCAATACGTTGATGAAACGTGAGGAATGTCGTTAAATTGTCTTATTTAAATGCCTATTTAGTGTTCTCGCCTGATCTTTGTTGGTCAATTAGCAATATATATTTATTGGAATATTATACAGACAGGCATAGTTTTTTAGGGTTGCGTACCCAAAGGGTAAAAACGGGACCCTATTACTGAGACTTCGCTGTCCGTCCGTCCGTCCGTCTGTCACCAGGCTGTATCTCAATAACGGTGATAGCTAGACAGTTGAAATTTTCACAGATGATGTATTTCTATTGCCGCTATAACAACAAATACTAAAAATAAAATAACATATATATTTTTTAGGGGGGGGGGCTCCCATACAACAAACTTGTACTTGTTATAGATTATATATATGTATAGGTACGGAACCCTTCATGCGCGAGTCAGGCTCGCACTTGCCCAATTTTTAATTTAGGATTGCGTACCCAAAGGGTAAAAACAGGGCCCTGTTACTAAGACTCCACTGTCCGTCTATCTGTCTGCCACCAGGCTGTATCTTATGAACAGTGATAACTCGACAGTTGAAATTTTCACAGATGATGTTGCCGCTATGACAACAGAATAAAATAAATATTTAAGTGGGGTTCCCATACAAAATTTCTTTTTTTGCCTTTTTTTTTTATGGTACAGATCCCTTCGTGCGCGAGCCCGAATCGCACTTAGCCGGTTTTTTTATATTATTTATTTATAAGGCAGACTCAAATTATAAACTATATAGATTGTACTTACCGTCCATTCTTTCCGTTTCCAGAGCCATATGGCCTACTTTGTACAACTTGGTGTCGAATTTTATGTGAGAGAAATACTTGTTTATTTTCATTATGCTTCGAGTTATCTTCGAATTCATGTGTGTAATTAGCGATGTGGTACTTCATATTATCTAAAAATTGAAACATAGCATAGTAACATTGGTCTTAGATTGAATACTGAATTTTTAATCCGTTACCGACACCACTAAACGTTCAAAAAACATACATTCAAATTGGAAACCTCCTCGTTTTTTGAAAACGGTTGAAATTTTTTGTTACAGTAGCCATCTTCTCAGGTACTACTTTTCGACTATTTTATGAGTATAAAGGCCCAAAGGTAAGACCAGTTGACTATGGAAATGTAACAAACAGACATTGGAGAATAGATGAAATTGAAAAAGCTTGTGTTTATATAAATTAATCATCTCATTCCTAGAAAAAAGTTACCGATTTTTAGCGAGTTTATAAAAATAAAGTAATATTAAAAAAAAGACTTGCCTGATACGGATATAATACGTTGCGGTGTAGTAATATACATAAATAGCGATTCAAAAACTAAGTTTACTCTGTTGAGCATTTTTGTTTGCTTGGCACAGGTCCAATTTCTATTTTATCTATTTACATAGTATAATTGAGGACAATCGACAACATTTCATATTTTTAAGACTACAATTTTATTACATTTCTGTATTCCGCTTAGAAAGAGGACGTAATCACTGTTTTTATATTTTTCTGAGGATACTCATTATTTTATATTAAAATTTGCTCATTTTTTAAATGTAACAACTCCAGAACTATGACACAATGGTAAGGTTACTTTAGTCTAGTGTCTAATATAAAAAAACGAATGACGTTGAGCTTGACTTTATTGAGTTTTTTTTGCGGATAGATCGACAACAACTCTATACAGGCATGGTAATCGTAGATTTCGGTTATTTTATGTATTTTCTTATATTTATTTACATACCGAAAAAAAGGTTTCTCGAACTCTATATTAATTTCCACCTGTTAGAAATATGAAATGTTATCAGTTGTATGAACAGTGAAACGGCCTTGTACAGTCCGACCAAAAAGAGTTGAAATTAAAAAGTGGCAATACTGTAGTGCCCTCCCTTTCTAATCAATAGAAATGAAATGAAATGAAATGAAATTATTTAATTGCATAAACATGGTAGTTAGGTGATGCAGCATATAGTACTCGTATGTAGAGTTCCACATGTTTAGCCGAAGATGGCATGCAATTTTTTACAATTATTATAATATTTATATAATTCTAGTGTAAATGTCTAACAAACTTAACTTAATCACTAAATACAATAAAAATTATAATGTCCGACGTAACAATTATTTTCCAAAATCAAAGAATTCATTGATAGAATAAAAACATTTCTCCTTTAACCAATTTCTTAGTTTGATAACAAACATTTTGTCGGGTAAATTACGTATGTCATATGGTATCTTATTGTACACTCTTATACTCATCAAATAACAATTTTTGTTAAATAATTGGGTTTGAAATTTCGGCATTAACAGTTTATACTCGTCTCTCGCTCGCAACTGGTTGTTTTTAGATGGATTTTTAAAGTAAGCTGGAAATTTCCGAACTAGACATCCCAACTCTAAAATATACAACCCAACTAGAGTGAGAAGTCCGTGTCTTTGAAATAAAGGTCTACATGAGTCTCTAGGACCAACGCCAAAGACTGCTCTGACACACTTTTTTTGAGTAATAAATACTTTATATACATCTGTAGAGTTACCCCATACTGCTATTCCATATTTCAAGACCGAAGTTACATAACCATGATATGCAAGCAGTGCCGTTTTTTCTCCTGCAACAATCCTCAGTTGTCGTAAAGAAGAAAACGGGGACTACACTACAGTATTGCCACTTTTTAATTTCTACCCGTTTTGGTCGGACTGTAATTGCGATTCATATAACTGCACTTCAAGGTATCGGTGGTATATGATTCGTATAAGGCGGGAAGAAACAAGTTCATTTTATTAAATATTTAACTCAAAAAATACTTTTCTCTAGGAATGAGGGGCGATTATTCCGACCTTTAAATAACATCAAGCTTTAAAATTTCACCCATTCCTCGTTGTCGTCAACATCACTAATACATTTAAGGTAACTTATTCCTTTTAAAATGCTGATTGTTTTAGACATTTTTCTATATGATCAAACATGTTTCTTAACCCTTTTCTTGATAATGTATCATATATGATACATTCAATTTAATCATCTTATTGGGATTTATTGGTATATATTTAAAACCTACAGTTTGAATTTATCACTCACAAATCTTGTCTCAAAAACTATTCGTAATTTACAAAATTCACGCGGAAAATTTGTTTTTTCAACTTATTTGCGACTGCACGCAATGAAAGCATGAAATAGCTATGTTACTACCTAGAACTCGGGGAAAAGTATTATTCACTTCAAAAAGTTGGTTGATATTATCAATATATTTGTCATAATATGAAAAAAAATCTTTTTAAAAGGAATAAGGCCTCTTAAGCGCCGCGCCAACTGATACGCTGACCAAATTAAAATGACAGTCACATATTAAAAACAAAATAAAATATATATTTCATTATAATGCAAATAAATTACAACTAAGATAAGATCGCTCCGAGTCGTTTCTGGCACAAATGCTGTCCATTGCGATCCATCGTATAAATGCTGCGAGCGTTTATGGGCACCTTTGGACCAGAAACGACAGGGAGCGGTGTTTTTTGAACCTTGTTATTTTTATAATTTAGTTGTAATTAAGTATTAGGTACTAATTTATAGATTTCTGATTATTATTTTTATTCTAGGCATTGATTTATAGATTACTTAATGTGCATAATTTAAGGAAAATAATTATTTACTTATTGCGTGTTAAATTAATGCACCAGATTTATTTTATTCACAAGTCAAAAACTGCTTGTTTTGATAAATCTCGATACCTGCTGGCGAGATTCTCGTTATTGACAATTGTTGTGTTTGTGACTTGATAAAAAAGACACTACAAAATTTACTAAATATAAAAAATCTGTACCTTTAATATATTGTTTGGCTTCCAGTTCCTTAATTTCCGTCTTTTTTACATCATCCTTACGAGTTGAAGTATTCATTTCAACAGATGTATTTGAATCTTCAATTTTAATACTTTTCCTCCTGTGCGTGGTATGATTTGTGTAAGTATGAGTGCAAGGAGAATTCATGTCCCCTGTAGGCCCTGTATCAACAAATTCTGTTATACTGCCAACAGTAAAGAAATTGTCTATGTGTGTAGGATTATCTGGAACGGTACTATCCACTCATTTGGTTTTGGTAACTACGGCTATCTGTCACCAGTCTTATTTATTTATTGAGTCCAACTCAAAATTTGAAGCAATTGATTGGCTATCACTCTTTTTGTTTGTTACTTTACTTGTGAGCATATACAGTCAGGGTAAGCGGACCTATTAAAAAATATCGAAAATTACACGTGTTTATACTAACACCATCTCAATCAAGTTAAAGTTGTGGGTGTCGAACGAATGACTAGGTTGCTGTTTTTGTTATACTTATGACTATATTTAGGTTGAATATATACACGATGATTTTTAATCGGTGATCAGGTACCAACTTTTCTAACTCAGTAATTGATGGCGGTCACGTTAAAGTCGTAATTACATGAAAACAAAACTTTTATTTTTCTATGATAATTTTTATTTTGAAACCAATTTTGTCTTAAATTCCTTGTCACCGAACTAATCTGTATCGGTGTGCTTACAACCTCTTTAATAATTTAATGGGAATGATAATTTATGAGTAATAACTTGTCATTGTCATGTCATTACATAAACATAGTCGTAGAAAATTTCGTAAAATTTCCCGCCAAAGCGATGACACTTGACGTAGGTATCGTACTTCAATAATTTATGTAGGATGACCATGTATCTAGTGGTTATTGGTTTTAATTATGTTTTAACTTTTAATTAATTTAACAGTGAGGCAAATGCGCGGGACCTCGCGTATTAAGTTTAATTTTAGCTAAATATTAATATTTTTCTACTCCTGATCACCGATTAAAAATCATCGTGTATATATATTACGTAATATGTATTATCTTAACTGTTAGCCTATCTCTCTCTCTCTCTTTTGGTCTTTGCATTTTCATGTGTATTATTGTAAAGTTATCCTCCTTCGTATTGTACATGTTGCTTGGTTTGTCTACCATTTACAAATAGCACAAGTGCTAAGTAAAAAGGACGAGCACTGCTTGTTGGTGCGCGAAAGGACGATCTTGCGAATAATTTTTGTTGCAGGCGGCAGGCCCAAGCTTCGATGGTTGAACGGCGTTGAAAAAGACCGCCGGCGTTGAAGAGAGGCTGCGTTGCCACCAGTGCGAGGATACGTAGCGAGAGCGAGGGATGTGTTTTTGTTATCCAATAGAATCAGTTGCGCTGAGCGAGGATAAGTAAATGAAGTTATTCCACTGGTTAACAAAAACACATCTCTCGCTGCGCATTCTCGTATATCTCTGGTGAAAACGCAGCCTAAAAACTATACGCGTTAGCAGCTGGAGACATAAAGCATAGAATAGACTGTAAAGGAGTAAGTTACTTGACCAGCCCAAGGCTCACCCAGGGCTCTAAAGCCGCAGATGATGATAATGAGTATAACATCTGTACTTTGCGATATTTTATGTTATGTGCGCTTACCACTTGCGGTGCGCTTGCCCGATTAACCTTACCTAAATCGCCTTCTAATTAAATTACAGATTTTCCTCTTAACAATACTAAACTAGTGACTGTTTTTTTCACTTCAAACCAAATTCTGGCACAACATCCGGAGAGTGAACCTTTCTCTCCTCTTTCCTTCCTCCTTGGCCCTTTCTGTCTACTATATCCTGCAGGGCGTCGACCGCTCGAGAACTCATATTTGCTGCCTTCGCTTCTCGATCAAGTGTCTCAAAAGTCTCTAAACTACTTTTAACCATTCTGCTACCTTAATAAATGTATTAAGCGGTTTGCACTCACGTGAAATTGTTAGGAACGGCCCGATATGTTTCTCGAACTCGCATGGAGCTCTTCATCGTGGACTACTTACTACCCGTATAGTATGTGCGACAAGTATTAGAAATGAATGAGTGTAAGTGGAGACATAGTAGCAAGAGTGCCGAGTGTAAACCGAATAATACATTTATTAAACAAGTCTCACGAAAGTTTTAATAAGATAATACCTTTCATCACATCTGCCTTGATATTTTCATTGTTATGATTTCTAGTTTCAAACGTATTTTGATGGGCACCACCGTTGGAAATTTGCGTCAAGTCATCACTAGACTCATCTTTTAGTTTGCCGATATCTACTGCTTTTGTTTCTTGCCATTTCTTCAAAAACTCAGGAGTATCTTCCATCCTAATCTTCTCTTTCTGAAGTTCCTTTCCAACCTCTCCATCACCAGAATTATTTATGTCATCAGTGCTATTTCTTGGACAGGAAACTGAATCTTGAAACAATAGCGTTTTAGTATTGCCACAATATTCTACGACAGACGACTTGCTGGGAAATCCAGACTTAAAAAAAGGTGTATCTTTAATTATAGCTGCATTATTTGCTACCGGCTTTTCCAGTTCAGTTAAGGAGTCGGATGTTTCATGAGTCATATTTCCTATTTTGTATTTTGAAATATATTTTGGTTCAGATACTGCTGATACTGTCGTTTCACTAACAATAGTTTTAGAACTGGGTTGTTCTGGGTAAACGAAAATTGATGACTGATCCATAAACGGAGACTTCAAATACAGCATGTCAATTCCCCTGAAATCTTTTGATACACAAGTTATCGCACTTTGATCAAAACTTTCCAAAGAATTTAAAGCCATAGATTTCTGCTTCCCATTTTCTCGAGTAGAAAATACTTTCTCAGAATTCTCAGCCGTCGATGTTCTAACCTTCGACGCATTGTTGTCGAGATTATCGAAACTCGACGACCGGAGCGTGATTATAGTTCCTGATCGATTGATAGGTAAGTTTTTCGGTTCAAGATCATTTTTTTCTGAAACATCTAAAGTATTTTTAATTCTATTGCATTTTCCCTTCACGTTGCTGCACTCCACCCCAACAGAAAACACTTTTTGAGAAGTCATAATAGCTTCCGATTTCATTGACACTTGGACATTACAACTTTCCTCTTTGTTACCAGTGTGGGTATTAATACCACTTTCCATAACATTTCTTGTGTCAATCCTAGTTTCGTCTGGATACTGGCAAACAAATGAATTTGACTCGCCTGTATCAAAAACATATGTAGTAGAACTTTTTACGGGCTTCACAACAACACTTTGGATATTAGAGGATTCTTTGGTTATCTCGAGTTTAGCATTGTCCACGTCTAAGACAAACTTCTTCGTGTTAATAGCACTGAACGAAGTTTCAGGGAGTGATGAAGCCTTATTGACTGAGGTCTGTTTAGAGACCATACACCATAAACCGGCTGCTGAATTCTGCTTGTCGTGTTTCACTAAAATTTCCGAAGAGCTTTCAAAGGCACCTGAAACCATACCCATAATCACAAAAATAATCTCAATTGGAGAGTTTTTACAAATGGGAAAAATGTAATTCCTACATTAAATGTGACAGTGTTTAGGTAAAGGTCTCATTTTTCGGGTTTTCATGGAGACATTTGTTTGTATCTGTATACTCTGTCGATGCGTCTTTATTGAAACCCATAATGGAACCTTTTACTAAACACAAAAATTCAAACTCTTCGAAAGCGTAATGAATAAACGATATTTTGTCAGACAAGTTATCAACAACATATTTTCCTAAATCATTCCTTAATTTGATCGATCCAAGGTTTCAAATTTTGACTGTAATTTATGAGCAAATCATATTCAGAATGCTGCAGTGCAAGCATTTCTTGCCGCGACTTCGCTTGTCGGCCGTCGTGCAAATCAGCATCACCTGTCTTGCTCGCACGGTATTGAAAGGAGTGTGACAGGTAGCATTTGTCGCTAGACGTGCTGTTGGTACAGTACAGTCGAGTTCTTAAACTTCTGAGCAACAATATAACCAAAAATATCTAAACACGCCTCTACGCCATTAACAATAGAATCGTGTTAACATATTATTAATCAAATTCTTGGTTTTTACCAACTAATTTGGTAAAAAAAAAAATGTATCCAAAATATTTAGCTCTCATTAGACCAAACCAAATTACCAGCTCTCACTCAAAATGGAGTTGAGTTAAGTAGAATTTTTTATACCACTCATTAAAATAAGGGTCTAATAATGTCATACTTTATCTACAATACAAAAAGTTGGCTATGGCGAGAGAGTGGGATGCCAGTCCGCTCCACGAGCGGTGGAGAGGCTACCATAAGCCTGTGGTCACACGGGGCCGGGGTAACCCGTGGCTAATTGTGTGTCAATGTGTATTTGTAAATTGTATTTTGTGTTTTTGTTTTTGTGTTTTAATTTTAATTTATATACTTAATTGTAATTATAATAATTATGGAATCTCGAATTCTGGAATAAAATTATTTCATTTCATTTTTTCATTTCATTTCATTTCATTTCATTTCATTTCATTTCATTTCATTTCATTTCATTTCATTTCATTTCATTTCATTTCATTTCATTTCATTTCATTTCATTTCATTTCATTTCATTTCATTTCATTTCATTTCATTTCATTATGTTGTGATACAATACCAAAAAAGAATAGAAAACCGTTGAAGATGAATGTGGAGGGGATAGAAAAAGAGGAAGGCCAAAGAAAAGATGGCTGGATTGTGTGAAAGATGATATAGAGAAGAAGGAATTAAATGACGAGATGACGAATGATAGGCATGAATGGAAGGAAAAAACTGCGCCGACCCCAAACAAAAAAACTAATATAAAATTAAAGGTGATAACGGCAAGGTAATGATGTCGTGATACAATACCAGCAATGGCAGCATCAACATTGGCGACTGTGATCTCCTTATCTCGGAGCTCCTCACAAAGCCTCCGCACCATGGTTTGCTGTTCCAAGGGCAGGTACAGGCATATATTGATGACCATGTTCCCTGAGCCACTGGTAATGCAGAAGTACAGGAGAACGGTTGCAGTTATGTATGGTTTCCTGGTTACATCTTCCTTAGAACTGGAAAATAAATGGATTGGTGAAAATAAGTGATTTGTATTGTGAAACTTTGGACGTGGATAACGATTATCGGTGAAAGGTGAAGGTCTCGAAATGATGGATCCCTTTGTGGCCATGGACGTAACACTACGTCAGAAATGTCGAGGTAATTAAATAAATACGTTTTGAACGATTAAGACCCATTTTGTTATAATATTATTAAGTTTTAGGCTTATCTTACTCAGAATCGTTTGTATTTGCAGAACACTTTGTACTAAGATATATAAAGTGCCCGTGTACAGTTGCCATCAGATATATCGCAGCATATAAGGCGATCATAAATATGTGAACACAACCCTTATTGAATGGGCGTTACAGTACATGTTCACATATTTATGCACGCCTTATATGGTGCGATATATCTGATGGCGACTGTACTAAGATATCCATTTATATTTTTCAAGTGCATCAATTTCACAGATCCAAAAACCAGCGAAGTTCTATAGCGTTTCCTGAACTTAGATAGGGTCAGCAATGAGGTTCTGCTCACGTTTCTCTATTGAATCCAAGGAGGCTAGTTAGTATTTGGCAGACCCATACCAAAGACGGCAATAGGTTTCCAAGTTTTTTGCTGCAATGCATTTAGTTAATGCATTCGCCGAAGTTCTTGTCGAGGTTAAGGTTATTACCAAGAAGCTGTAAATCAGAAATCGGTACAGATACACCTAGGAAAGAGTCAGGTGAAAGGCGGCAGAAAACGCCTCTGTTTTAGTGTCGTTGAAGCCAACACGATTCATAAGATTGGCATCATGAATGAGTTACTTAAATATTGACACCAAGGTAAATTATGAGCGAAAAATGTAATGTAATCCGATGCGTTTTAAAGCATTTTAAACACCTATAATAATAATAATAATTTATTTATTTCAGGCATCAGGCGAATGTCTTACAATCTAACATACATATTAAATATTAAAATAATAAAAAACTTAAGTTACTAAACTAGGTCACATTTTTCAACAGCGACGTGTTACGCGTGTTCGATGTGTCAGGTAGCCGTCCACGGAAACGCCGGAACATGACACCCTTCGGCCAGTAGGTACTCTTCCTTTGTGAAGGTCGCTAGTTGGTCCGTCGGAACTCTCAGCACGAAGGAATATATGACGCAGAGGGCGCTCCAGTAACGTAGAATTATGGAATCAAAGACTTGGTGTGATCGACGTACGTAGCTCAGTTGGTAGAGCACTACGCGGGAAAAGTAGGGTCACAGGTTCGAGTCCTGCTTGCATTGCAGTAGATCACATCACATTTTTCTTTCATAATTTACCTTCGTGTCAATATTTATAAAAGTGAGGGATGTGGTATTTCCACATTAAAACGGAATCGATAAAGGATTCTGTAACTGAATGTATTATTTTTATTTATCGTTTTACAAATTCATCAATTAGTTTTACAATTGTTTTAGAACTTTTACTAAATGATCAGCACATTTTTTTCATTTTTGAAGGGTGCTCACTCAATCAACAGGCACACAAGGATTCTATTTCAAAAAAATATATTTAAAAAATGTTGAGATAATTAAGCCAAGAGAAATCTACATTACCCAAAGATAAAAGTAGATGAACATGTTTTTTTTTTTAAAAAGGCTTGCGCTATGTCAGTTTTGGTTAATTGCGGCTCTACACTATGTATGGGTTTACGCAGCTAAGTGCCTTTCTTTCACTAACAATTATCATATTCGCCCAACTACGGGCAACTTTGCGAGTAGTGTGAAGCCGCAATAAGGATTTGAAAGTATAATGTGTCACATATCAATAATGTGTGTTAAGCGGCGTGCAGAAGCAAAAATGCTATAATACTATTAAAACTATCGTGAGACATCTCCATAGCTGCCCCTGATGAAGAGCTCCAAATGAGTTCGAAACATGTCGGGCCGTTCCTGAATGTGATTATAACCTAAATTTTTTTTTTATAGTTGTCACTCGAACGAATCCATCGGCGCCTGGATGCGTTTCCAATACATGCCCCATAGCCCATTTTCCGGGCGGCAAGTTATTATCCTTTACAAGTACGACGTCGCCTTCTTTGATATTTTTTGTTGGCTTGTTCCATTTGCTTCTAGTTTGAAGCTGAGTTAGGTATTCGTTGGACCAGTTCTTCCAAAATTGTTGGTGCATATGCTCGATGAGTTGCCATCGACGCCGCAGATCTATTGTATTGACGTCACTATAGTCGGAGAGCGGTAGTGACAGCGTAGGACTTCCGTTTAAAAAATGACCCGGGGTCAGCGTGTTGTAGAATTCTTCAGGATCTTCGGTGAGGGGGCAAAGTGGTCGTGAGTTCATACAAGCTTCAATTTTTGCCAGCAACGTTGTAAACTCTTCGAACGTTAGCTTCTGATCCCCTAGCACACGTCGGAGATGATGCTTCATCCCTCTTACGGCTTGTTCCCAGAGTCCTCCCGCGCTGGGCCATGCGGGAGCATTAAAATGCCACTGAACTTCCAGTTTCCCCATCTCATTGAAGAATTCTGGAGGTAACAGGAGCTGAAACTCTTCGTACTCCTTCTGCAGAGCTTTTGCTGATCCAATGAAGTCAGTTCCTTGGTCTGAGTACATGTGCTTAGGAACCCCACGACGCGCGCATAGTCTTTGGAAGGCAGCGAGAAAAGTCTCGGTACTCAAATCCGAAACAAGTTCAATATGTACAGCCTTTGTAACCATACATATGAAAATTGCCACGTAGCCCTTGGAAGTTTTCACCCCTCTACCCTTGTTCAATTTCATTTCTACGTGTCCCGTGAAATCAACTCCAGTGTGTGTAAAGGGTTTTGACGGGGATATCCTTTGTTTCGGTAAATCTCCCATGAATTGGTAGTTTTCAGTAGGCTTGAATCGATGACATGGCACGCAATGACGTAGTCGAGCTTTTACGGTCCTGTTGCCAGAGATTATCCAATACCGCTGCCTGATATAGGATAAAGTTAGCCGGGCTCCCCCATGAAGAGTTAGTGCGTGAGCTTGATCTATTGTCAGTTGAATTAATCGGCCGTTTTTTGATAAAATAATTGGGTTCTTCATTCCGGCGGGTAAGTTGGATTTGTTCAAACGGCCGCCGATCCTTATTATTCCCTTGTTGTCCAAAAACGGGTGCAGTTTGTAGAGACTTGATTGTTTATTGACAATTTCTTTCTTCGTAAGTTGTTTATATTCACGCTCAAAGTCAGTTTGCTGAGCATATTTTATAATTAGTTCAATTGAAAAAAATTCACCTAAAGTGGGGGTGATTTTTTTTTTCGTTTCAACACTAGTGTGTGGGATGTCGTTGAATAGGTCTTTTGAAAATAATAGGGGTCTCCAAACATTATTTTTTGATAAAGTCAGCAGTTTTGTAAATATTCGCTCCGAAAATAAAAAAAATAGCGTCCCCCCCCCTCTAACTTTTCAACCACGGGTCAAACAATTATGGAAAAATTCATGAACATGAGGCCTTATAAGTACTTTCAATAAAACTATATTAAACAAAATCGGTCAAGCCGTTTTTAAGTTATCGCAAAATTTCATAATTTTCTTATAATGACGTAAGTTGGCTTCCAGAAGATAATAAGTAAAGACAGTTACTTTGGCGTTTACGACCTTTTTATAATTATTACAGCAAAAATGCTGTTACCTTAGCTGCAATTTCGGGAATCTCTGTTCAAGCAATAGGTCTAAGTTCTCCGGAAGTGGTTCACGCTGGACGAACATGTCTCCATACGTCCGGAGCAATTCCATAAAGTCAACCTGGTCCAGACTTGTGCGGACTTGGCCGCAAATTCTGACCTAGAGAAAATTGTAAAAAATTAACACTTTTGCCACCCCTATATAAATAAATAAATATCAGACAACCTCACACACATCGACCTAGTCCCAAATTAAGAGGCCTTATTCCTTTTAAAAAAATTATAACAAATACATTGATAATTCCAACCAAATTTTTGAAGCGAATAATACTTTTTCCCGAGTTCTAGGTAGTAACATAGCTGTTTCATGCTTTTATTGCGTGCAGTCGAAAATAAGTTGAAACAACTAATTTTCCGCGTGAATTTTGTCCGTTTAGAATAGTTTTTGAAACCAAAATGAAAAATTCAAACTAGGTTTCAAATAAATACCAATAAATCTTGATAGCCCTGTTATAGGTAATAACATCAATAATATGTTAAGAAACATGTTTGATCGTAGGGAAAGATGTCTAAAACAATCAGCATTTTAAAAGGAATAAGGCCTCTTAAGCTCAAGAAGGCTTGTTTTATGGATACTAGACGACGATATGCATACTTATATAGATAAATATATAATTAAATACATAGAATATCCATGAAACAGGCACAAATATTCGAGTTCTTCACACAAATATTGGCCCTTTCCGGGATTCGACCCCGGGACCGCTGGCTCAGTAGGCAGCTGTTCTCCCACTACGCCAACGGAATCGTAGATCAAAAAGCTAGACTGAACACACAGTTCATACTTTCTTCAGCCTCCATTAAATCAAAGGTCACAGTCAGCTTCGTAGGCAACTATTTTACCACGAAACCAACAGCGGTGCCGTAAAAAACAAACTGAGAACCTCCTTTTGAAAGTCGGTTAAAAATGAACGCACTTTAAGAGGCCTTATTCCTTTTAAAATCCTGGGCCCTGTTTAATAAACGTTAGAAGTCCACAATTTTGTAAAAAAGTGACAAATTTGTCAACTTGTGCTACAAGTGTCGTTTAATAAATAAACGTTCCAAATATGTAAGAAATTTACAGGTAAAAACCCTACAATTTATGTAATTGTAGATGTTGTTTAATAAACAGGCGTTTTTTACATGTGTAAAAAACGCCTGTAGAACTCTGACAAATTTGTATTTACAAATTTGTAGTAGTAGATTACAATTTACATTAAATTGTAGCGAACCTCTCCTCCAAACAATGTAGTCTAGATAGGTACATTGTTTATGCAGTTATGTACCGTGTCTTTAGTTACACCATGTGCATCTGCCACTTGGATGAAGTACCTATGGATTCGGCATATGCGTATACCCGAAAGGGACAGCAGCAAAGTACATGACTAACACAGGGTTACCACCAGGTTCCAAATAATTCTCCCGTTTTTCCAGTGCTAGTTGTTAGCGGTGTGAATTAGTTTTAAATGTATTATTATATTGTATGGGACAAATTATAAAATAATTAAATATTACTTTACATAAAAAACTGTCAAAATGCAATGGTAACATATATTTATTTACATAAATTTAATAACAATTTCGAGAGAGCAGCAAGATAGCCCATAGGAGTCATGAGGCAAGATGTTTACTGTCCTTTAAACAAAATTGTCGTGAACATATACAAGCATTTTTGGTTGGTTCCCAATTCGATCGTCCTGTTGCACGTATCCAACATTGGAGTAAAGCAGGATCATGTTTTGGAAATCTAAAACAAAAAAATATATTTGTAAAACTCCATGAGTTAAGGGTAATTTACCAATTCTTATACTGGTATCCCTTAAAATCTAACAAAGCAGACAAATTAAAAAGCAGTAAAAAAAACGCGGCGGAACGTCAAGTAAAGGTGAAGACAAAGGGTAAAGACTACTGACACTTACAAGACGTAAAGACTATTGAATTTGTAGGGGTAATACCTAAAAATAAGATATTACTAAATGAGATTTTAAGCAGATTTCTGATGTTTTGATATGATATTGCTGTGCTATTTATCGTATAAATAATTATTAAATATATATTTGCAGAAATCAAGCAAAAGCAAAGTCGAAACTACGCACTTACCTATGAAAGCTTATATTTTCACTTTTTTGGCCTGTGTCGCTTTTACAGCCAATTATGGAGCAACGCACCATTGTTTTACAAATCTATAGCTAATAACACTCACTATTATTCATATATATATAAACTTTCGAAATGTAAAATTATCCACAATACCTATTCGTTTTTTTATAGTAGGCTACAACGCACATTTGAATCGCCCGGCAGTGTTTAGCGGAGCTCTGTCAATTTGACAATCATCCGCTAAACAAAAAAAAGCGGAACTCTGATAAGGAAAAAACATCTTGTCTATGTCTCTGTCGCTCTTAACGGTTTCTGTAAATAGTTGTCCCGTTCCCTCCTGGTATTATTATTTGCTTGTCATGTCCAGAGGTTACTTGGTCCATGATCTGCCACCACATTCTAGTATTCGACGGTAGTTTTACTCACCCGAAATTTTTCTTTAAATGTTAAATCAGTTACATTTAATGTGAAGTTTACCCTTATATAAAAGTCGTGGTCGTCGTTCAATCACATGTCCAATATCACTACTTTCACTAAGTACTATCGCCACTTGTCAGTACCATTTTTGTGTAGAAATATTTTTTCCTTGTGTCAGTATTAGGCAGAGGTCGAAACTTGTAATGGTTGGACAGGCGACGCGGCACCTGTCGAAATTGTTCTACAATTTACAATATATGTAAACTTGTAATTACAATTGTGTGTTTAATAAAACAGTTTTTCCTACAAATATGTAAATTGTCACTTGTAAAGCGAAAATGTTTATTAAACAGAAATATGTAGAATTGTAGCTACAATTCTACAATTTTGTAGATTTTCCACCATTGTAAACTTTTAACTTGTAATTTTTATTAAACAGAAAGTTGTAGACTTGCCACTTGTGATTACAAGTTACAATTTACAATTTGTAATGTTTATTAAACAGGGCCCTGATTGTTTCGATATTTTTCTCTACGATCCAACATGTTTCTTAACATAATATTGATGTTAGTACCTACCTAGAACAGGGCTATTGACATTTATTGGTATATATTTGAAACGTAGTACTGTTTGAATTTTTCATTGATAATTTTTGTTTCAAACACTACTCGAAATTGACAAAATACACACGGAAAATTAGTTTTTCAACTTATTTTCAACTGCACGCAATGAAACCATGAAATAGCTATGTTACTACCAAGAACTCGAGGAAAAGTATTAGGTATTCACTTCAAAAAGTTGGTTGAAATTATCAATATATATGTCATAATATGAATAAAATAAATTTTAAAAGGAATAAGGCCTCTTAAGTTAGTTGAGTTAACCGTGCAACATTGTAATTGACCTAGTGACTATTACCTTTCGATTTGCTTATCTCTTAAACCTCGCTCACCCTTGACCTCGCTAGTTCCGGTATCACTTAACGTAATTACTGCAAATGTTAATTTTAGTTCCTTTTGGGATATATCCGTAAAAATGGAACGGTGAAATAAAATCCTATTAAATTTCAGGGCTCCGCAATTGAACCGCGAAGCATAAATCTGCGATGAACGTTAGTGCGACTGAATTTTAACGCGACACATGATACACCGAAAATACTTTACTGCGACATTTTTTTTGCAGACGGCCAAAAGTTCGACGCGATAATCGAAGTATCATTTTGTCGCGTTCAAATTCTGTCGCACTAACGGTTCAATTGCGGAGCCAAATTTCAGGTAGTATCATTAAGTCGATAGTCATCAACCAGTGTACAGTCTGGCAAAAAGGAGTAGAAATTTAAAAATGGCAATACTGTAGTGTCGTCCCTTTATAATAAACCTAAGAAAACGGGCACAAACGGGGAAAGAGAAAAAAAAATCTACTCTTTTCTGACAGTGTATGTTGCTAATGCTACCTGATAACTTACATAACTGTAGCATATTTTGTAAAAGCCAACCCTGGCTTATTTAACAAAGTTGCAGACGGCCGCAGATTTCCAACACGTCCGCAGTATATGTTAATGCAAGTTGAGAGATGTACTCGGAACTAACACAGTAATGATGAGAAATAGTATACTATAGGTATGGCGCCAATTATTATTTCTCAATTTGTCCTGTTTTTATTAATTTTTTTGCACCAAATTGTTTATTTCCATACTACTATGTGTTGTTATGTTATGGCTAATTTTGTAAATGCATGTTAGTGTTTTTTTCGTGTAAAAAAAATTATATTCAACACCAATAACTGTATTTTATACCTATGTTTGACAAATACAATTTCTGATTTCTGAACCCTTACCACGAGTTATCGTGACCGTACTAGCCAGCGACAGCGTAAATCATTTGTATGGAGAATAATACAGCGCTTCTAGTGGTTACTTTGTAAAACTATTACAATTCTCCATACAAATCTTTTACATAGTCGCTAGCGAGTATGGTCACTGTAAACTCATGGTAAAGGTACTGAGACGTGGTCGCTTAGAGTAGGTAATGGTTAGGCCAAAAGACCATATAGTGACCCAGGTACTTGAGTAGGTACTAGTCATAAGCGGCCAATCAATTCATTCATTCATTCAATGAATTCATTCATAAATTGGCCATGGATTTATGCAGCCCGTACCTAAACTAGTAATATCCAAATAGAAATACATAGCATCTTTTATTTTTTATTCTTTATTTATTTATATAAAAAAATGTGGTATTTCCACATGAAAAATAGAATCGATAAAAATATTTAGAACAGCGCCATCTCTCTCGCAGTCTTCACACTTGCTGTAAAGCAATGGGGACAGGGGATCGTGCGTGTAAAGCGCACATCCTAGGGTATGGCTAATGCGCATAAGCATTTCAAACACATATGACGCAGAGGGCGCTCCAGTAACGTTAGAATAATGGAATGCAAGATTTGGTGTGATTGACGTAGCGATTTAATATCTCAGTTGGTAGAGCAATACGCCGGAAACGTAGAGGTCGCAGGTTCAAATCCTTCTTAGATTGTAGTAGATCGCATGAAATTTTACTTTCTTAATTTAATTTTGTGTCATTAATCATTATTTATAGTAAAAATCCGTCCAGCCATTGCATGTGGTCAGGATCTGCAGGATTTTGACGTGGTGAACATGTAATCGTACTCGTAAGTCGTCCACTGTTGGACAAAGACCTTCCCCAAGGATTTCCACATCGGTTAGGTTCCGTAACGCCCTCATACAATGACTTTCCAGTACCCTGACCATCGTGAAGATCTACGTTGGTTGAACTTGTTGGAAGTCTTCCAATACGCGGGCAAAATACAATAATGAAATGGAAGACAAAATAATAGATGCATTTTAGTTCTAGTTTGGTTAATACATACCCAGTCGAGTAGTAGCTTTGTCCATTCTGCTTCAATATCCTCTTTCTTTTGATGAGAAAAGTGTTTTCTGGTGGTCAGTTTTTGATGTTCCATTTATCTATTTATACATACAATACAATACATTTATGAAAAGTATAGTGGCAATATCAAAACAAACAATTTCTAGGGAAAACTGACATAAGTCATGATGTACGCCTGACAATACGAGTTGATTCATAGAGTAGAGCAAACTTTTAAAATTATTTATGATAAATATTAGGAGGTCGCAACTTCGTCCGCGTTTTTTTTTCTTTGCCGTAGACGGATAACAAGTATCCTATCCATACTAATCCATACTAATATTATAAATGCGAAAGTGTGTCTGTCTGTCTGTCTGTTACCTCTTCACGCTTAAACCGCTGAACCGATTTAGATGAAATTTGGTATATAGATAGTTTCAGTCCCGGGGAAGGACATAGGATACTTTTCATCCCGAATAAATTTAGTGTTCCCGTGGGATGAGCGGGTAACACCGCGGGGCACAGCTAGTGGCTATATATATAACCATCTTTGGATGTACAGCTATCCTTGTATCAAAATTGGCTAACATTCGACCAGCCGTTTCGGCGTGTTGCGAAGACAAAGGAAATTATGAAAACAGATGGCGCCAAGTTGGCACGACGACGCGCGCCCATACAAAACAAATGACGATTCTGCATTACGCTATTATTTGCCTGCAATTATGACCCCTCGCCATAGAAAAAATATTTTCAATACAAACCTAGAATTTTATAATCCATACTATCCTTATCCATACTATACTATATACTTATACTATTATACTATATACTAAATACTATATAGACTATATACTATTACTATATTACTATAATTACTATTACTATATTTACTATATAATATTATAAATGCGAAAGTGTGTCTGTCTGTTTGTCTGTCTGTTACCTCTTCACGCTTAAACCGCTGAATCGATTTTGATGAAATTTGCCATGGAGGTAGTTTGAGACCCGGGAAAGGACATAGGATACTTTTCATCCCGAATAAATTTAGTGTTCCCGTGGGATGAGCGGGTAACACCGCGGGGCACAACTAGTATTATAATTATGCGAAAGTGTGTCTGTCTGTCTGTCTGTCTGTTACCTCTTCACGCTTAAACCGCTGAATCGATTTTGATGAAATTTGCCATGGAGATAGTTTAAGACCCGAGGAAGGACATATGATAGTTTTCATTTTCATCCTGGAGATTATCCCTAAAAAGATTGAAAAGTGAGTAAGTTATTCATGATGACATTGATGACCCTGTAGAAAATGTAATGATTAGACCAAAAGCACAATTGCCCTTACATTTGCTTAGGCGCTTTTAATAATCCCTTTTATTAAATAAGGTGATTAGGTGGATATCTATCCTGTTGTACGAGGTAGCTTCCGTACTTCCAAGTTCCACGCGGACGTAGTCGCGGGCAAAAGCTAGTAGTATATATAAAATGTATAGCCCATAGCCCATGATGCTGCGGTTTTGCCCTAATATAGTGGCGCTACATATGGCACGCTTTCATATGGCAATAATGTGCATACGTCATAAATAATTATGCATTACTTACTATTGATCTCATTTTTATCTTTATGACGATCACAGTATAAATGCATGTAAATTGTCTTAGCGTAATTTATACTGACCTTTTTTGTTATGAAATAAATAAATCTAAATCTAAATCATTATAAGTGTTTATAAAGTGTGGAAATTGGAGCTATTTGGTTTCTGGACTTTTGATATTCCACTTAAAACAACACATGGTGACATAGATTAGAATCAGGGCTGTATAAGTTATGGGTGAAGACCAAAAAGTTTGTAACCTTAACTCTTTCAATTGTTTTTAATTCCTCGCTAACTTCGACTTAATAGACCGGGAGATAGTGACAGAATTTTCTTGGTCATTTGTAACAGTATGGCGGTTCTTCAGGGGTCTTAGTACGCAATGACAAAAAGAAAAATGATGGTCATAGCGCTGGTACCGGCGGCCCAATCGCGTGGGCGTTAGTCGAACTCGTCGGATAAATTACGAGTGTCAAACGATTTGTACCACAATAATTTTAGTATTTTCCGATAGCCCATAAAAAACATGTAGGCGGTAGTGTCATGCCATACTTCTCCGGTGTGACTTACAGCCCGCCATACCGACGCGAATGCGTTAATTAAAAATAAAAAAATTCAACCATTTGTACCAGGCTAATTTTTGCACAGTTAATTATCGTCGTGCAGCCATTTACGAAAATCACCATGCCATACTTTTCCGACGGTTCTAAATGGCCACCATACCACCGAAAATCAGCAAATTTTTTTTTTTCGCCAAACGATTTGTACCACCCTAAAAATTTTTTTCAACAGCTCCTGAATGATGATAAATAGAAGTGTGATAATGCCATACCTGTGGGAGGTGGCGAATGTGTATATATTTTTTTTTTAATTGTAAGATTTTATTCGTATTTTGAACGATTTGTAACAGTATGGCACTATTTTTTCCTGTAAGTTTGAGGTTCAACGAATATAAATACAAAATTTCAAAGATCTAGGTGGCGGCAATC
The DNA here is from genome assembly GCA_932273695.1 of Apotomis betuletana. NCBI lineage: Eukaryota > Metazoa > Arthropoda > Insecta > Lepidoptera > Tortricidae > Apotomis > Apotomis betuletana. Next base: position 6,588,391 of record OW026321.1, on the reverse strand, counting down.
TTGACTTGTAATCAGATGTTTATATCGTATAATATTGAACGGCTACCACCGCTCGAACGATTTCTCGAGAGATCTCGGCTCATCGTGTTGTGAGACACAATGTCTGGCAACGCAGGTATATTACGGCAGCTGCTTGTCAGACGACCCACAACTACATAGCAATAATTGGAGTTCTATGTATTAGAATAAGTCGACCGTTATAGTGTGCCCATGTTGCATGCAAGATGAAGAGGAAAAAGATGAAGAAGAGAAAAATGAAGGCGGCGAAGGTAAATATTTAAGAAATTTATTTTATGTTAACGATTTGCGATTGTGTAGGTATTGCGCTTGTGTGAAAAAATTAAATGATTTGTGGATACTGATGTAGTAAGCAGCGACGAGGACGACGAAAACGAGTTGGAGCATGCCGGGGATTTCGGCTTAGATGACCTCGAAAGTCTGTAAATCTTTCGGAATAAACTGCATTAATATTGATATTGCATATAATTTTTTTTCACATGTACAGTGTAATTTTCCCAAACCATACTTTTTTTTCAAGTTTCGAAAATTTGAAATGCCATACTGTAACAATTTGGTCCAATTTTTTTATTAATTTACATCTTGCTCGAGTGTGACAATCTTCCGCCCCATGGTTACAGTATGGGATAATTATTTTTAGGTAGAATTTCATCCAAACGAACCGAATACAATGATGCCATACTGTAATAAATGATTTTATGTCTTGCACCTTGAAAACCCGTTGTAAAATCAAGTTTTTCAAGTATGTTGCCCCTTTTTCCCTCTATTAGAAGTATGGCAAATATAATAATGGTCCCATTGCATCATATAATTTCCAAAAATCCAAATGTCATACTGGTACAAATCGTCAATTTTTTTTTTTTTTGGTTTACGTCTTGGCTCAAGTCCCACAGTCGTCCGCCCCATGGTTACAATCCGGAATAATTTTTTGTAGGTAGAATTGTATCCAAACAAACAGAATATAATGATCCCATGCTGTAAAAAAATATTTTACGTATTGTACAGTCGTATTTTTGAAACGTGTCGAATAAATAAGTTTTTCAAGTATGGCAGCACTTTTTCCCCCTACTAGACTTGTATGGCAAATATGCTAACGGTCACATTTTATCAAATACTTTCCAAAAATCCAAATGCAATACTGTTACAAATCGTTTGGCGAAAAAAAAATATTTGCTGATTTTCGGCGGTATGGCGGCCATTTAGAACCGTCGGAAAAGTATGGCATGGTGATTTTCGTAAATGGCTGCACGGCGATAATTAACTGTGCAAAAATTAGCCTGGTACAAATGGTTGAATTTTTTTATTTTTTATTAAGGCATTCGCGTCGGTATGGCGGGGTGTAAGTCACACCGGAGAAGTATGGCATGACACTACCGCCTACCTGTTTTTTATGGGCTATCGGAAAATACTAAAATTTTTGTGGTACAAATCGTTTGACACTCGTAATTTATCCGACGAGTTCGACTAACGCCCACGCGTTTGGGCCGCCGGTACCAGCGCTATGACCATCATTTTTCTTTTTGTCATTGCGTACTAAGACCCCTGAAGAACCGCCATACTGTTACAAATGACCAAGAAAATTCTGTCACTATCTCCCGGTCTATAATTTCATCCAACTTATTGGTCCTGACCCTTATGCGTCCATGCACGGAAAATACACTCTCACGAATAATATTACGCTTTGTTTTTTTTTTTATATTGGCACAACATAGTTGCTCCAATTCGCCTGATGGTAAGGAAAAAGGGGAGCCCAAGTCGCAAAGGCAACTGACAAGAAACTAACGGTGCCATGTCAGTTGACACTGCCATGCTGGCAAGAGAGATGCTCCTTCACGCTTCGTTTGTAAGAAGGATTGTTGTTGAGTATTGTTAATATCAGTGCATGAGACTTGCATTGATTCAGTGCCAAAATTATATCTATAACCGAAAGGATGACACGACACGAGAAAAGCTAGTGCCCCGCCTTATTTTTGCGCTCGTCTTGGCGGGAGCACTACCCTGTCCCCTGGTAGTTTTTATCACCTAAACTTTCATTATACGATTGGCTATTCGTCGAATCCGTTCCGTTTAATTTATATTAGTTTTTTTTTTCAATTCAATTTATTCATTTCGAAAGATGCTACTTAGCTAAATGCTAAATCAGCAAGAATGTAAAACCATTCAGCTTCATCCGATATGGACAAAGCTAAAATGCGGTTGATAAGACCCATTTTAAAGGAATTAAAATATTTTGTTCTCGCCGATTGGTTCAGCACACACTCCGTCAAAAGTCTAGTACTAGTCACGGCACGTCACGGTATGAATATTGGATTCGTCTTGGCGGAGGCACTATCGTGCCCCTTGATCCTAATTGTCTGTACTAATTTAGTTTAGGTAAATAAAATATCGACGTATCTTAATCGTTATACTAATATCACAATATGCAGTCCGTGGTGGTCCAATATAAAACTCATTAGTAAAGATAAACATTTAAATTAGTGTGCATATTAGATTATTTATATTGTGTAATCTAAATAAGTTTTGTGAAACGTACCTATTTCATAATGTTTTATAAGGGGCGGAAAGATTAAGGAAAATTATGTTTTTAATAGAATATTTGTACAGATTCTGTTTTAATGTGGAAATACCACATTTTATTATACAGGGCGTACCACGGCTATGCCACATGGAGGGAAAGCACCTTGAATATTGTAGATGGAGCATTTTACTGAAAGAAGACATTATTTTAATTTAAAAAACGGAACCCTTATAGGATCACTTTGTTGTCCGTCCGTCTGTCTGTCAGCCAAGTCAAGACCCTTTATCTCAAGAACGCGTGGACGTATCGAGTTGAAATTAACACCATATACTCAGGTCTATAAAAAATAAAACTTCTACGTTAACGTGGAAAAAAGATACGGCCGTTTATGTCGCAAAAAACGTACATTTCGACACTTTCAAGGGAATCAAAATGATAGGGTAGGTACTTCCCGATGACCTAGAACTATGACATTTAGCAAATAGTATCGTCACATACTACAAATACTTATAAAAATCTGAAAACTATACATTTGTAATAAAATCATAAAAAATTTAGTCCTTTTCAAACATCATATTTGGAGAACTCGGTTTCGTTAAATTTGCACCTCGTTTGTATGCGGCGCCATACATTTCACGCAAACTTAATTCAACCAGGCCAATTAAGATGGGATAAGTGAAAGTTTGTATGGAACCCTCCTTGCGCGAGTCCGACTCGCACTTGACCGGTTTTTATTGTTCGGACATATATTATGTGTCGCGAGTAGCCAGTCGTGTCGTCACGACACTCTCAACTAATTGCGTCGCATTTCAACGCATTCACTGCCAAGTGCCAGCAACGCATATATGCGTTCACCTTCATACAAGTTTGTTCCTAGGCCACGCCCCCTGGCAGTGAATACGTTAAGGCTTCTTATCCGCTCAAAATACTGATTTTTTAGACATTTTTCTCTATGATCAAACATGTTTCTTAACATTATCAATGTTACTATGTACTTAGAACAGGGATATATACCTACTCGTATTTGAAAACTATTCGAAATTGACAAAATTCATGCAGAAAAAAATTACTTTAGGACTATTATTGATATAAAAGTACGTGACCACTTAACATTTAATTGGGTGTAAACGATTAAATAATAATTAATTAATAAATTGTATTAATGAAATGTCAATGCAGAAAGACGTCATAAAACTGGATTACATTGTATAATTACTATGGTATCATAATGTAAGCCTTGAAGGCGTGTCACCAATTAAATAATAATTGTAATAAATGCGAAATATTATTAACACTGTTAATGATAATGAAGAGTAGTTATTACAGTATGACGTACAAAAGAAAACTAGTTTTAATTGCTACTGGTTCAATAATAGACAAAATTCGAGCTCCTTTTATGAAACCACACTCGTGTTTAAAATACCTATCATTATGTAACAGTTGGATAAACTACTATATAATTTAGTGGATTTCAGTGCCATTAGCATTTGAGATGATCCGTTCAGTCGTTTTAAGATCACGTTATTCTGTCTCGTTTATTATTTCAGCGATTATAAACTGTAACATTGAATGCCAAAAGTATAGGCTAATATTTTGTCCTTAGTTGTTATTTTTAACACTTTCACGAGTCACGACCATGTAAAAATGAAAACTACCACAGTAACCAACAGAGCCCGCAAGGTGGGCGCAACGCAACCCCTCCCCACACACAGACAGGACCTGCCAGGTGGGCGCTTTTATAGTACCTACAATCCGCCAGCGAGCTGTGACGGCAGCTGAGTAGAATTTACGAGCGCCCACCAGGCGGGTTGTTGGTCGTTAAAGTGTTAATAAACAAGATTCTAACTTTAAAGTATGACTATTTTGCAGAATTTTCAATTTCCCCAAAAAAATATATGTATGATATCAGGCTGCCAATTTTGTTAATAAGTGGTTTTGGCCTTGTATGTCCATTTTTAGGATAGAAAGCTGTTTGTGTTTATTAATAAACACAACAGCATAGTAAGAACAAAATAGCATATGTGGATCGTTCCAGTGTTGTAGTTTGTAGTTTGGACATTATTTAAATGAAAAGTTGAAGATCATCAGTTACTTTTCTTGTAACCTGTATAGTTTTAAACACGAGATCTCTTTGGATGTACTTACATAGGTACTTGAAAGAGGTCATCTGGAATGAAGAGAGGAAAAAAGGATAAAAAGGTAATAAATAAAAAAAATATATAATATTTACAAACATTTATTAACCGTTCGTTTATATAAGACGTAAATATCACCTTCTTTTAAGATCTCTAATAGAAGAAGGCACCTATAGCTGAGAAATGAAATAACAGGGTTTGCTAAAACAATTTTATTTATTTTTTCCCCCGACAATAAAGTCTATACAATACAATATCTGTGTGTCTGTCTCTGGCATCGTAGCTCCTTTGGATGCGTTTTTTTAATCGAAAGCTTTGTCTGGTGAGATGGTTCTTAACTACGTTTGGTTGAGTCGGGGGTTTCAAAATGTTGAATTTAGGTTATGTGTAATAAGGACATTTTAATGCGGAAATATTAAATAGTATTGGTAGTGTTTTTTTAATACAAAAAAAAAAAACTGAATTTTAATCGAAGCTGCGATTATATTTCATACTAAAAACAATCAATTGAATTCGCTAGTTACTTTAGAACGGCCTTATCCTATCATTGCGATACAAGATAATAATGTACGTCTTTATACTCTGCGTATATTCAGCAACTTCATAATGCGTAGAATAATTGTGATATATGAAGCTACTAGTTGACTGGACTATAATAATAAAAACTGGCCGCAATTTGTATATTATGAAGGCATTCACTGGTGTAATGTAAGGCACATGTACTTTTGATTTTTTTTTTTTGTCTCAAAAGAAGATATTTAGAATTGATGGTTTTTAAACATCATTGAAATATAGTTCACTAGTTTAACCAATACGGTATTTTGTCTTTATTTTAACCTTTTGATTAAACCCGTATATATTTTCAAATATAATCTAAATTCAAGTTTTGATTTTTATTTAAATGCAGTTTGATTTAATTTTTACCAATAATTTGGTTACCCAAAAAAGCACTGGAATACTTAATAAATACAATGTTTGCTTCATTTACTTGGATATTACATCAATTATTTCACTATAATAATTATTTAATCCAAGGTAATTAAGAACTGTTTAATAATAAGACTAGTAGGTAATATTTCACTATTATTAACTTTAACAATGGAAGATTATTCTGTATAAAAGGACTAAGCACCTTTTCTGGAACTATTGATTTGTATAAATTACAGGCACATTGTATATTATATAATAGCTATTTTACTGGTAATATAAATCTTAGTTAATAATTAATTTACATTATTCGATTACTGTTTGTATAGTAATATTATGGCAGCGACAGTATGACTTGTATTATTAATAATTCTTAACGTTTTATTAACAACATGGGTGTACTATTGAATAACAAAACTGTACTGTGTAGGTATAATTATTATTTATGTGTGCGCTTCTATATGTTTATTTAAACAGTTACATTTTGTATATCAAAAGTATAATGCAATTGATAAATTACAATATTTCAATTGGGATATACCAAAAAAAAAAATTTTTTTTTAAATAGTAAAATATGGGACTTTTTTAATAAACTGATTCCACCCATTTCCCGATTAGATGCGTTTAAGGTTTTACTTGCAAGTAATTGATTTGTAGTGACGTCACTATTCCACACGACTTTTACTGCAAAATGGTAACGACTAATGAAGGTCAAAATAATGAATAACTTTTCACAGGTATCATAATTGATGCAAATTATTTGTTTATTGCGGTAAAAGAACCCTATTCCCAGAACTGGTTTCAAATTTACATAGGTCGTAAAAAAATTGGTATATCCCAAATGTACCATAATTCGTTATATTTTTAAATGAAGTACATACGACTGCGCATAAACTAAAATAATAAACTAAACGTGATCTTAATTACACTTTGGTAATAATTACCTAACATTAAAACACTAAAAAGCTTAATTAACTGTGAGAACGACGACTTCTTTAATATTCTGATTTGCATTTGCGGAATTAATATAATTAGTTATTTAAAAAAAGGAGTAAATAAGTAGTCGAAAATTATCACTAACGCATGTAACTACTGAACGTATATAATTAAAAATAATATTTACACTGGTTACAACACGTACTTAAAATAAACGTAGTAAAAGTAATTTATAACGTCGATTTCCACTTTATATCCATTAACTTAAATGGTGTTGCTATTTTTTTAAGTATCTCTGCTATCATTTTTTTACAAAAAATAACCTTAAATTATAGTGCCTGGGTAAAATGCGTTTTTGCTCCCTCGGTCACCAGATGCGAAGTTCAAGATGTAAGGTAAATATCATTTTGCTGGACACTGTCCCAAAAGATGGTACTTTCAACCTTAATTTGTAGTATTAGAGATGACAAACAGGGTTCCAAATATTGGAATTTGGGGGTCAATCATTGGGACATTTATCTTTTCTTTTCGTAATAAATATATCTCAAGAATAAATCAAGCCTTACAATGTATTCACTGAAATGATAGAAAACATCGCGACATATATAATTATTTTGTCTTAATAAATCAATCGAACATTCATAGGCCGTATCATTTGTTATAGACCATCTTATACTTATACAGTGTTGTGAAAACAACTTTTTCATAACTGTACACAGTTATTTATGTCCATTTTCATAACTGTACAAACGAAGACACAGTTAACTTTACACCCATAGACCTTAAGAAGTTGTACTAAGGTTTAAATTGGCTTACAAATGTAGAGTTATCAGTGTTTTCGATAGGACACAGTCATATCCAATGTGAGAAAGGCATGGTTGCCATATTTCGGACATAAATAGGACATCAACTATCATAAAATCGTCCCAATGTCTTCACATCAAAAGTGACCAAGATAGTTACAAACGCCTACAAATTAACCATAAACACTTTTGTACAAATTTATTCATAAGTAGATTAAACTCAAAAATGCATAAAAGACACCAAGAAATCTCGATAAAATGTGAATATTAGACTCGAAAAATGCGCTCCACAAATTATACAAAAATATTTTTGTACATCAAAGAGTAAAAATATAAATACAAAAGCGCTGTACGACGATCTACCACAAATACTATATGGAACTAGTGAATAAGTTATGGTTTATATCATTCGTACGAGGAGGTACATGAGGACCGTGGATAGCAGCGCGGTGGTCGGTCGGCTGATGGGCGCGGCGCCAGGCAGGAAAGATACTGAAAAGATAAATGATAATAAGGTTAAATTGTACTTTTAACCATTAACCCCTCGTATGCCTATTGGCACAGATCTGCGGGCCTGTGCTAGTTGCCTTTATCACGCGACAAATAAGTGACAAAGCATCCGTCACGTTTCGACAAAATGCGAGTGTGAGTGACGGATGCTTTGTCGCTTATTTATCACGTGATAAACGAAACCATCATAGGCCCCCCGTGCGAGACATTTGAACCTTACGTTACAATATCAGTTGATTTCAATGTGATTAGCAAATTGTTTATATGACATGCAAGGGGTTAAAATGAAAATAAATTGTAATTTTCCAAATTATGAGAGCAATCAAGTTTATTTATATTAAAAATGTCGAAATTTCTATTTTCTATTGATTCACTGACCCCTATCATTGCAATTCTGACAAATAATGAATTCAACATTTGCGGGGGTCGAACTCTCAATTGAAAAAAAAATCTAAATTTCTTTATTAATGACAGTACGATCGACTCTACTACGATGCGATGTTGTATCTTGTAATTGTGTGCTGACCTTAATTACTTAGGTAACATAAATTAAAAAATAAACTAATGTATTGACTTAAAATCGCTTATTTTTTTATCGGTTGAAAATAATATCAATTAATACACTTAGGTATCTTTTAAGTAAAGTTAAATTTTGTTACAAGTGTTAAAAATCATGTACGAGTTACTTTTGACCATGTTTTCATACAGGGTTTTTATATTAAATATATTTGGTTTTAAGAAGAAACGTGGCTACTTTTAGGTATGGAATAAGTTATTATTCTGGAATAATTATAAACAAGAATTAGATACCATTCATTGCTTGTGGACTAAGTTCACATTCCTTCTTAAAGTTTCGTTTATTTAATAGCAAATAAATACAATAGAAATATTTAATAAACAATAAAAAACCTTACCTGATGCATGCTGGACCATTGGTTCAGTTTCAACTAAAATTAAACAAAACAAAATAATTAACATAAAAAAAAACAGGGAAGCTCAAAAAAAGTTAACAAAGCTCTAAAAAATTATTTAATGGTGTAAGTAAGCAAAATCTTTCTAATATAGTTAATATCTACTTAAAAATCATGTTAAAGAAAAATACGCGAGCTCCAAATTCAATAGCCGTTGAGGGTTTTTACTATACTATAATATTTTATAATAGGAAACTAGTTATAGCTGCAGTTTTCCCTATAGCGCTATTTAGATATATTATAGCTAGTTTGTTTAAGCACAGCGCGACAGCAATAGATTTTATACAGCATTTTTTTTTATTCTCTCGACCTCTCAAGGCTGCTTATTTGTTCAAAAATGCTGATTGTTTTAGACATTTTTCTCTACGATCAAACATGTTTCTTAACATAATTATCAATGTTACTACTGAGAACAGGGCCATTGCAATTTATTGGTATAGGTATATTTGAAACCTTCTATTTGAATTTTTTATTGAATTTTTTTTTCTAAAACTACTCGAAATTGACAAAATTCACGCAGAAAACTAGTGTTTTCTACATTATTTTCGACTGCACGCAATGAAAGCATGAAATAGCTGTTTCTCTAGAACTCAGGGAAAAGTATTATTAACTTTAAAAAGATTGTTGAAGTTTTCAATATATCATGCCATAATATGAAGAAAAATAAAATAAAAAGGAATAAGGCCTCTTAAGTGTAGCTAGTTTGTTTAAGCACAGCGCGACAGCAATAGATTTTATACAGCATTATTTATTTTCTCTCCCTCTTAACTATTGAATGAATGGAGCTCACGCGACCATACACAAATCTCACCTTCAATTTTTCTTTAAGCTTTGATCTTTGTATGTTTAATTCTCACCTTGCTCAAATATGATCTGCTCAGAACTCTCGCTCATGCCCTTGCTGTTCTCAACCTTGATGACGACACCGTAGTTGCCTGGCTTCAGCGCCGAGTCCACGACGTACGACATGTCGTATTCGTGTGTCCGGGTCTCTGGTACTTGTACGTCGATCGGGTAGGGAGAGGCGTCCTGGAAGGAGTATTATTAATTGGAATTATGATAAAACTTTCAATGTCTTAAAAACGTGGCTTGAACTATTTTTGTATTCGACATTATAAAAATTTAAATCAGAGGGTTTATCAAAAATTAAGTAAAAATTTGGTTGTTTGTCCAGCCAGGATACTCAAAAGAAAATAATCTGTTTATCTATCAGCTGCAGACGGCCACTGCTGAACATAGGCCTCGCTACAGCTCGCCATAAAGTGCGATCCCGTGCTGACCGCATCCATTGACTCCTCGCTACCCTGACGAGGTCATCTGTCCATCTAGTTGGAAGCCTCCCCACGCTGCGCTTTCCTATAAGTGGTCGCCACTCTAGGATTTTGCTGATCCAACGGCCATTCATTCTCCGAGCTACATGGCCTCCCCATTGCCACTTCAACCGTGCAATCCTGTGAGTTATCTCGGTTAACTTGGTTCTTCTGCAAATATTCTCATTTCTGGTTCTATCACGCAAAGAAACTCCGAGCATAGCCCTTTCCATTGCACGATGTGTGACTCTTAGCCGCCTTATATATAGGTAAGTCCGAACCCAAATTATATATTTTTTCAAATGCATAATTATAACAAAGACACTGAACAATAAAACTAGACTATAAGGTCTAAACAATAAACCTTACAGTAAAAATATAAAACTAAAATAAAAAATAAACTATAAACAGAAAATTTGCCCCAAATCGTTGTCTATTGGCAGCGTGCCCAGGACAGGCGTGCCACGGCTGGCAGCATTTTTTTTTTTAATTATTTCTTATTTAAGGTAAAATTTTCAAAAAGTTACGTGGCCCTAATATTTTTAGATATATAGCTATAGGTAAGCCGCCAAACTTAGGTGTGGGCGAGGCACATTGCTCGTAGAACCGATGGCCGTTGGGGCAAAAAGGTTCTTGAGTGGCGACTGCGGACTGGAAGACGCAGCGTGGAAGGCCCCCAACGAGCTTGACCGACGACTGGGTTAGGATAGCTCAAAATTGGATGAGGGCGGCGCAAGACTGATCGTTGTGAAGATTAATACAATACAAGTACTCTTTATTGCACACCTCATAAAACATACAGGAGAAATACAATGCAAGAAATTACAATTAGAGGTAAACAACAGGCGGTCTTATCGGTAGAGAGCGATCTCTTCCAGACAACCTTTGATTGATGGTTATGATGATGAATATTTTTTGAGCAGTTGGTGTATATCGGTTGGTAGAGATCCCTTAAAAGGGATAAGTTCGCCTTTGTACATGCTTATTATTTTGTAATGTGTATTTTATACTTTATTGTATGTACAATAAAGTGTTTACGGAGTACTAATGTATGGCCAAAAATTGTTTTCCAAAGTATCACTTCCCAAACTGTTTCATCTTCCAACTTATAATACAACGATTTTTTTTGAAACCATATTTTTTTCGGAACTTTCATAAAACAAACCTAACCTAACCCACTGTATTCTATAAGAGCATAAAAAAATACACTGAGATTTTTTTTTTCTTTAAGAGAAAGTCGTGAGTTGGGAAATTAAACAGTTTGGCAAATTAATCAGTTGGGAAAAGTAATATTTCGGCGAAAAGGCAGGATACCAGTGTTTACATACATACATATATTAAGCCCTTATCCATCGTTCCCTCACCTCAGTATTAATCAGCTGTATCTGGATGCTCTTCAATGGCTGGTGGGAGTGCACCCTCCAGGACAGCTTGGGTCCCTCCGACTCCAGCTCCTCGACCACCGGGCGCTGCACCAGCTCGATGGTGCGGTGGTGGGTGCCAACTGCGCATTCGGCCTGGAATATAATAATAATTATTGTAGAAAAAAAAAAAAAAAATATCTTTAAACCATTGATACAAAGATCAAAGCTGAAAGAAAAATTGAAATGAGTTGCGCTGGACCGACAATACAGAGGTACCGGGTTCGAGTCCCGGTCTCTTCCACCAGGTAACTCATTTAATTTTTTCTTTTGGTGTCTACCCACATTAAAAAAAATTATATCATCACTACATAGTATAAAACAAAGTCGCTTCCTGCTGTCTGGTCTATGTATGATTAGATTAGATCTTTAAAACCACGCAACGATAGTGATTCAAGAGGATAGGTTTATATGTATGATACGTAATATAACATTAAACCCATGCGAAGCCGGGGCGGGTCGCTAGTAATGTAGTAAATAATTTACCTATTGCAGACATAAAAACTCCCATATAAGTATTAAAGCTGCATATAATGCGAAACTACAGTCACTTCTAATTATGTTTTATATCTTCTAAATCTGGCCTTTCTTTACGATTATGATTTTTTTATACTCGCCTAGGTACTGTAATCCGTCAATTATAATTTCAGAGTCAAAATCACAACAACGCACTTTTTAAACCTGTACCAAAATTCTACTTGAACTTTAATGTTCATAAGACGTCTCTCTACTCAACTCAAATTAATTTAAAAAGACAACATCAGCATATTTGATAAAAAAAACGGATTTAAGAGGGAAGTATAGTACGCACTCCTCCATACAAAAAGAGAAAACGTTTTTCCACTTTTAAATATTTTCCAATCTCCATCATTTTTTAGTATGTTATTGACACAGTGACAAACTAGGTTTGTAGGTTTTCCTTTTTTCAAAATTTGCTATAGATTCTAATTTAAAGGTAGCTGAAAAACCTAATTTTTGTGAATAAAACGTTGTTGAATGAAACCGTTCGTATTATAAAAACAATGCACTTTAAAAAAAAAAGCGAAACCTATAAACCTAGATTATATTATGTTGAAGCGTTCGACATCAAAATCGAAGTGATTTGCTATGATTTAGTTAGTGGAAAACGTTTTCTCCCGTAACGCAAATTTCATCAAAAAAGTACTAATTCAGTGAATAAAGGATTTTGACCTTACAAACGGTCCGGTAGTTTTGAATTTTTGATATGTTGTCTAGGATGGTTAGTCAGTGTTTAAAATGCAAAATGCACAATTCCCCACCCTCCGCGCCCGCCGCCATATTGAAAAAACCGGCACTCTCTTCATATTTTTGCTCATATCTTCCTTTAGGAGCATTTTAGCTAGAAGAAAGCTTCGACAATGTTATAGAGAGTTAAATTTACTACATTTTCCATTTTATATTTTGTTTCTAGGACAGATAGTTACGGAGATATGCACATTTAAAAAAACTTAAGAAATTGCAATTTCCAACTCAAAAACAAACTTCTGGATTATATCTTCGTTTAGGAGCATTTTAGCTAGAACAGTGCTTGGGCAATTTTGTAGAGAATTAAATTTACTATAATTTACATTTCAAATTTTGTTTCCAGGACAGATAATTACGGAGATATGTAAAAAATAAAGTCACATTTTCCGAAAATGTATGTAAAAATGGACATGAATTTTATAAGCAATCATATTTCCTACATGTTTTAATTTGTCCTAGACTAGTCCGTAACTGAATGACAGCATTCTAAACCAAGGATTTTGAGAAATATTCGGAAAATTCTACTTTTCCTGTTTTTTAAATGTGCATATCTCCGTAACTAACCGTCCTTGAAACAAAATTTGAAATGTAAATTATAGTAAATTTAATTCTCTACAACATTGCCTAAGCTTTGTCGTAGCTAAAATGCTCCTAAACGAAGATATAATCCAGAAGTTTGTTTTTCAGTAGGAAATTGCGATTTTTTACGTTTTTTTAAATGTAGATATCTCCGTAACTATTTGTCCTAGAAAAAAAATGTGAAATGGAAAATGTAGTAAATTTAACTTTCTATAACATTGTCGAAGCTTTCTTCTAGCTAAAATGCTCCTAAAGGAAGATATGAGCAAAAATATGAAGAAAGTGCCGGTTTTTTCAATATGGCGGCGGGCGCGGAGGGGGGGGGGAATTGTGCATTTTGCATTTTAAACACTGACTAACCATCCTAGACAACATATCAAAAATTCAAAACTACCGGACCGTTTGTAAGGTCACACATAGTACTTTAGTTTCTATTCACCGTATTATACCTATTGTCAGTCGCAAGCTGCAACGCTCTCTATCGCACGATTGCGGGTCGGGGGAGGAAGTAAAGTATCACGTATTAAAGGAATGTTAGGTTTTGCCATTGGCAAAGTAAAAAGGATCCTAACCCGCGTAATCGATATCTAAATCTGTATAAAAAATGATGGGAGTAGAGTAGGAACTTCTACTAATACTAGTTGGGTTTCAAGAAAAAGATCGATCGGTTGATTATCATTATAGTACAATTTAATTTAAAAAATCGGCCATGTGTGAGCCACCCACGCACCGAGGGTTCCGTACAAATTTTCACTTATGCCATCTTAACTGGCCTGGTTAAGTTTGCACCTGGTGCGTATGGCGCCGTATACAAATGAGGTGAAAACTTAATGTAACCACCTTAAGGTTCACCAAACATGATATTTGAAAAGGACTATATTTTTTATGATTATATTACAAATGTATAGTTTCAGGGTGAATTGCAACAAGCTCGAAATTTACCTAATTTTTGTGGCTTTTTTTTATTTTTAAGGTTAGAGTCAAAATTATATAATATATATATATCAATAATACGAATAAAGTCATAACCAATATTGTGTAGTAATGGCCCTTTGTTATACATAATAGTTATAAAGGTATTATGATTTTAGTAATTTGCCTGCCACCAAAATTGCTTGTGCCCACAAATATTAAATTTTTTTGCCACCAAAATTGTACATCTACACCAAAATTAGTTACTTGTGCTAAAAATTAATATTTATCAATGAAATTGCCTACTGGAAATGAAAAGAAAGTAAATGTTTTATAAATCATTTTAGTTATACCAAAATATCTATGAAAATATAATCACTAACTCGTTTGTAACAACAATATATTTTTTCTTTTCGAGGACTTCTTCTCTTGATTGTTTTTTTTGCGATTAGCTATCCTAAAAATAAATAAATTATGAATAGCAAAAGTAATTATTTAGATTAATTGTTTGCATGTAATGTATCTAAACACTTTTGTACACAATAACAAGATATACATTGCAAAAAAATCTCTTCCTAATTAGACAGATTTAATCAAGTAATCATTCGTTCGACAGCCACAATTTCTGTAACTTCCCCTTGAGTGATGCTACGAACTGCGTCTACCTTAGGGCGGGAGACAATTTATTCCATAATTTCACGGCGCGCACAGCAAAAAACACATCGTAAACATGAGATCTATGCAGTGGGATAGATAGATCCAGATGAATTCGCACTTGACCGCAGGCGATGGCCACTACCATCCGCCATGTAAAAGAACTTGTCTGCAAGGTAAGGAGGAGAAGAAAGAATGAAAAGGACATTATACAAAAGACAAAGAACATAGTATCTGCGCTGACGGATCGGGAGCCATTTAAGTTGAGCGCGGTATTGAGACACATGATCAAACTTGTGGAGACCAAAGCAAAAGAGAGCGGGCAAGGAAATTCTGCAGACACCTCAATGAATGAAGGGACGCGAAAAGTTTCCTACTGATCTCAGAAATAAGAGGTGCCCATGACAAAGTTTGATCCATGGTATTGCCAAATTAGTTTACAGTAGAAGAGCAAGGTATAGGCGTACCATCAAAGAAAATAACTGGCTTAGCTTGATCTGAAAGCTTGGAAATAAAATGTGGGCTTCCAACGACAATAGCCTGCGACTTCTTAGCATTCTTCATCAAACCAAAGGATCAAGCCCAAGCACGGATTGATTCTAGGTCTGAACTGATTTGCGAAACCAAGGAGCCAAAATCCTCAATGCTGGTCGCTGCATAAAGCTGCAAATCGTCTGCATAGAGATGGAACGAGGAGGAGAGTGACTCGGTGATTCCGATGGAGAGAGTATGCCCCCTTGAGGGACACCAGCAGACGGTTCACACCAGCTAGAAAATCGGTCATCAACTCGAACCCGCTGTTCCCTCCCAAAGAGGTAATTACGAAACCAGGACAGTGAAGTTGTAGATATATTTAAAGTACTAAGTAAACTGAGAAGTATATCAAAATCAACAGTGTTAAAAGCACTACTAAAATCAAGGAGCACCAATATAGACACTTTTCTATATTCTATATTAAGACGAATGTCGTCGGTGATCTTAACCAAAGCGGTGGTTGTGCTAAAGAATTAAACAAGTCTATTGAGATGTGATGAGAGACGTCGATTTACAAAGGATTCAATGATTTTAGATAAGACGGGAAGAATGGACATAGGACGATACTGCGAAAAGTACGACGGATTAGGGGTTTTAGGGAGAGGAATCACATGGGCGCATTTCCAAATTGTAGGAAACGTGCCAGAGGAGAAAGAAAAAATAGTAATATAGGAAAGGATAGGAGCTATACAATCCGCTACCAGCATAATATCTAAGCTAAGATTACCCTCACCGACAGCTTGTAATATTAGATGTATTTTGTTTATTCTTGACTTCAAATATGTAAATTCACCGAGTCAAAAGTTTTGGAAATGCGAAAAAGACGATAAAAAATGTGAAATGATATACAAAATTAACAATTCTCGTGGCATCAAGCAATTTTGGTGACTTTCAAATTACCAAAAAAACCACCAAAATTAGAAACAGTGATTAAAAAAATATTTTAAAAATATCCGTATTATTTACTTCCAATTTAACTTTATATTTTAAAAAGGAAACCTTTAACACGTCTTGCACACAATTCCCACATAGTCAATTATTGCTAAGGCACTAGAAACATATACCACAAAAATTGTATCAAAAAGTATTCCTAGTTGACTACGGAACCCTAGAAAGACATAGTAACTCCGATATCATGTAAACATTATAAGTAAGTATAATAATTATGTACTTTCGTACACAATAACAAAGTCAAATAAAAAATGTTTTGTTTCGTAAATATCAGTATAACTCATTATATAAATACCTTTGAAATGCCTAAATAATATTACTATAAAAAATTACAGTCATTTACATCCTACCGGTACATCGGGAACAAACTGATTTATCAAAAATTAATTTAGCTTGTAGGTACATACTCGTTACTAATAATTACATAAATAAATAAAATACTTCTTTATCGGAATTTCAGTCACACCACAACAATTCACTATCCGTAGGAACGCAAGAAAACAAAACAGTCCACCTTTATTTATCGCAATTGCTTGTCAATCCGATCGTCAAACTAGTAGCAGCGCTGTGTCATTGCTTCGATGTGTGCGTGAGGCGATTTGTATGTGTTGTGCGCGATGCCGGGGGGGTTGAGCGCTCGAGCGACAGCATGCGTTTTCGTAAATACCTATTTCGTTAGGATCGCGAAGCTATACTGTAGTCTTAAATTATATTTAAGTGATGCTCATTTGTTAGTGTCAAACTATTAATTCTTTGTGTAATTTGTAAATGTTTCATGAAAGATATTATTTATGTTTTCGACTGAAGAAAACTGATTCCATGGTCATGATTTTTTTTTTTAATTGACAGAACCAACCAATCAAAGTGTGATGACGTCAAAAGTCTCGCCTGTAATTCATTGATTACAGACACACACACACACACACATACACACTGATTTTACCTTGCAAGTGTAGGCCCCGAAATCGTCGTCAGTCTGAGGGGTGACGGTGAGGTTGGAGTGGGTTCCGCGGGTGCTGTACCGCGACGCGTCAATCTGCTGACGGCCCTTGTACCAAGTGATTGTGACGCTGTGGAAATAAACAGAATACCTACATAAATAAATATATACAAATACAGAAAAGAAAATCATTCAATGTCATTCCTCTACCCAAAGTTTGTCTGGAAGAGATCGCTCTTTAGCGATAAGTCCGTCTATTGTCTACCATTTTTAAATTAAGGATTAAATTGTAAAAAATCTTGTTGGTGTGCAATAAAGAATTGTTGTATTGTATTGTATCGGACAATATCACAAAAATAGAGACTCCAGGGGTGCCTATGATGGTTGCTTTTATCATGTGATAAATAAGTGACAAAGCATCCGTCACGTTTTGACAAAATGCACTGTGACAGATGCTCTGTCACTTATTTATCACGTGATTAACGCAACCATCATAGGCGTCGATAAACATTTTACAACAACTTCCGTGAATCTCGGACTTAAAATATCTTCGAAACGGGCTTCTTGTCGTAAAAGTCGAATATCACTCGACATCTTTTGAATCGGTTCTCGATTCATCATCAGGAGAGCGGATATTCGTCTTCTACGACGTGAGTAAATCTGTGTCGTAGATATTTTAATATATCCAGATAAACATATCCCAAATAAATGAGATAAAGGCAAGGGAATGATGATATGAAGCACGCCACGAGCCGCCCCGCGCGGTTGCCGCTCTATTTGTTCCCACGCTGCGCTGCTAGCCGCTAAGACAAGGGCTTGCAATCCCGGAATTGGTCAGTATAATCGGAAATTCCGGAATTTTCGATACTGGCCATACTAAACAATTCCGGAATTGCAAGCACTAGCTAAGACTGAAGTGGCCGGGCCGTAAGGATCTCTGACAATCTCTGATAAGAAAATAATTATACTAACGGTTCTTCTTCGTGCACGGAGCATTGCATGACAGCCTCGACGCCGATGGCAGAGTTGATGACAGTTCGTGCCACGTGCATACGGGGTTTGCCTGGAACATACATTAATAACCTAAATTAACTTCAAACACCCCCGACACCACGAGGGCCTCATGATGACGTAGCTGGTCATCTTGAGATCCTCATTCAATGAGTGATATAGAAAATGCTACAAAAATTTAAGATAAATACAAAATCTGAAATTCTTAGCTGCAATATTGGCCGAGATCTTGTCACTTATTCCAATTAAAGCCGAATAACTAAGAAACTACAGGTCCTATATATTTCTACCAAAAATAGCAAGAACCATCTCGACGGACAAGTCTTTCTAATAAAAGATACCGCACTCAAATTGGTCCATCTGTTTGGAAGCTACGATGCCAGACAGATACACAGCTAAACATGTTAAACTTATAACACCCCTGTTTTTTTCGACGGCGGTTAAAAACAATGTCAGATAAAAGTCACAGAAGCACTGAAGGGGCGTTCCACCAGAATGTCTACTTTCACTTCTACGCTAATTTCACTTTTACGTGACAGATATAGCAGCTGACACAAAGTTCAAGAATTTACTATATATATATAAAACTGGGGACAGTGGGGATCGAAGAGCTGGCAGCTTCCTCGCACAACGCATCAGCATGCGATTCAGCGAGTAAATGCTGCAAAATATATTGCAAGTCCCTATTTAATAAACTTCATACAAAACAATAGTAAATATTGACATACCCAAAATCTGCTCGAAGGGTTAAGATGATGAACCGGCAATCCAAAGCTACCGGGTTCGAGTCCCAGTCTGAACAACGTATCTATGTGCACAATTTAATTTTTCTTTCTGTGTTGATATTTGTATCTTTACAGCCTTTACTCTGATATGGCAGTCAGCTTCAAATAAGAAATGCGGGTTCTATCGTAGTTATGAAGAAGTTCTCAGACGGTTTTTGCGAAGATAAAAGAGAGAGTTTTGGAAGAGTTTTATACTATGCTACAGGCCAAAAAAAGGAATAAGTACGCACCTTGAACAACAACGTGTATCTCCTTAGTGTCAGAAGACTTGTTGGTGAGCGCGTAGCAGAGATACCTTCCGGAGTGTTCTGCGTTCACGTTCTTGATGGTGAAGCTGCGACCCTCGGCCAGCCGCGTGTTCTGTAACGAGGAAAACTAAATAATGACACAAAGGTAAATTAAGAAAGAAAAATTGAATGCGATCTACTACAATCTAAGCAGGATTTGAACCAGCGACCTCTGCGTTTCCGGCGCATTGCTCTTCCAACTGAGCTATCAGATCGCTACGTCAATCACACCAAATCTACTCGTAGTAGATCGCATTCAATTTTTCTTTCTTAATTTACCTTTGTGTCATTATTTATCAAAATAAAAATGTGGTTTTTCCACATAAAAATATGAATCGATAAAAAGATTCTATACAAATATGAGGAAAACTAACTTATTATGCGCGCACGCGATAATATCCGTTTTAATTGTTTTATTTAAATGTGTGACAGTCGCGGAAACCGAAGAAAATGTTATAAATAAACGAAAATAAATATATACGCCCAAATTAAGTTACTCTAACCTACATAACATAGACATATAAAAAAAATACGTTTTAAGTCTGACGTTTGACGACACGGTTGGCGCAGTGGTAAAGCAGCTGCCTACTGAGCCGGCAGTCCTGGGTTCGAATCCCGGCAAGAGCAAATATTTGTGCCTGGGTCATGGATTTTCTATGTATTTAAGTATTTATTTATCTATATAAGTATGAACATCGTTGTCTGGTACCCATGACATAGGTAGGCTTAGGCCTTCTTGAGCTTAATTTGGCTTTAATTTGACTAGGTTGATATGTGTGAGGTTGTCTGATATTTATTTACTAATTTTTATTTATTTAAGTCTACAGGCAGAGAATTCCACAAAAAGGTAGCCTCATTGTCATTGTATTTTAAAGGAACAAGTCTCACATTAAAGGAAGTTCATTATGAACTGATAACGGGACTCACACGTCGATTGACATTTAAATTACATTACAACATGTTCCTGTATTGTTAAGGACTAAATTACGTTGAACGACGGTATTAGCAAAATGGGACGACGAACATATCTAATATCTGTCCGTACCGTGTCCGTACAATTGATGAATGACAATAGTGTATTACGTGTATTATTATTTGCATGTTATGTTATGCTCTTAAATAACCACAATACGAAAAATTATACCACCTATTATTTATTTAATACACGACAGTGTGATAAAATCCCAAATTGATTTAAAGCTGTGTTTTAAGTTGATTTCGACGTCTTTGCTTTACAGTTGTATTATTTTTGATACTTTATTGCATTTAAGGCATTATATCTATATCAATAGGTATCTAATACTTTTATAAGTAAAATCCTAAGTAAAAATCGTCCGGAGAATTTTCAAATAAATAAAATCGGGTTTAAATAAATACGCATCGATTACAGTTAGTAGCACTATCCCTTTTTCACGCCAAATAGGAAAGGAAAATGCCCAGAGAAACTAACTAATTACGCATCTATTTGTGATCCTCCCTTTTTAATTAAGTTTCCTTTTTTATTGATGGCTCCACTTCGCCTAATGGTAAGCAAAAAGGGGAGCCCAAGTCACAATGGCAACTGACAAGAAACCAACGGTGCCTTGTCAGTTAACACTGCCATGCTGGCCCGAGAGATGCTTCGTTTGAAAGGTCCCGGTTCGTTGTAAGAATGTTGTATGAATGAAGTATGTCGTATAAATATAACCGTGTACTTACATTATTATCAACCACCTTGGACCACACGATGGTGGGCGGGGGATTGCCACTCGCATCGCAAGTGAGGGTCAGGTCGGAGCCTAGCTGAGGATGGCCATCGTCCGTTGCGGTGATCGCTGAAAAGAAGAATAGGCAAAACGATTTTTTTGAGGATATCAATAGGTTCTATAATTATTTTATTGGGATCAAATGTCTAGGACTAACTACACTTAGACTGCTCTAAAAGTCGGAAATGACCGTCAAAGTTCAACATTCCTACGGAGCGCTAAAATGGTCACCGAATAGTGACGTCATTTTATGTTATGGGTACCAATATTTGTATGGAGACAATAAGTAATTGGCTGTCGTATAACTATTATTTAGTTAAATTATGACGATTATGAAAACAGTTTCAAAATTTCTTATGGATAAAAAAGAAACGTAAAATTAGCTCGAGCACAGTAGCCCACTACCCAAATATATTTCACTACCCAAAGGTTGTCTGGAAGAGATCGCTTTTTAGCGATAAGACCGCCTGTTGTCTACCGTTATTTATAAATTGTATTTGTCTTGTTTCCTTTTGTAAACTTTTATTGGTGTGCAATAAAGTATTGTTGTATTGTATTGTATTGTAGCCGGGATAAGTCCGCCGGCGGGTCAAGTGCGATCGAAATATCGAAACAAGATGGCGTTATATCCGTACCCCACAGACCACCCCCACTAGACGGAGCATGTAAGGCGACCTGTAGGCGACCCGCGCGCACCAACGATATGGTACGGCAGAACATTAAAGTATCAACACGGCGGCCACCGTTTAGTTGCGTCCATGTTTATGAGGTCTCTCTACACCACTTAACACTACAATTTACCATGTTATTTATTTAATTTCTTTTTTCGTTGACGTACGCATGGATCATAAACAAGGACGCAACTAAACGGTGGCCGCCGTGTTGATACTTTAATGTTCTGCCGTACCATGTCGTCGGTGCGCGCGGGTCGCCTTACATGCTCCGTCTAGTGGGGGTTGTCTGTGTCCGTACCCTTACCATGAGTTAACGTGACCGTACTTGCTAGCAACAGCGTAATCGATTATATGGAGAATAGTACAGCGGCCCTAGCGGTTACTTCGTAGAACTACAATTCTCTATAGACATCGTTTACGCAGTCGATAGCGAGTAGTCACTGTAAACTCATGGTAAGGGTACAGTACATACTCGATATTTCGCCTTCCCTCGCAAACTTTCTTTAGTGTCTCATGAAGAGGTGTACTAGTTACTCACAAGTGACTTTAGGTTTCTCTATGACTGACAGATGGTGCTCGATGGTGACTGGGTCAGATTTCTGCACCTTTCACTCGTAGACGCCGACGTTTGCAAACCTTCTTTAGTGTCTCATGAAGAGGTGAACTAATAGTTACTCACAATTGACTTTAGGCTTCTCTATGACAGATGGTGCTCAATGGAGACTGGGTCAGTTTGCTGCACCGTGCACTCGTAGACGCCGACGTTTGCAAACCTTCTTTAGTGTTTTATGAAGAGGTATACTAGTTACTCACAAGTGACTTTAGGTTTTTCTATGACTGACAGATGGTGCTCGATGGTGACTGGGTCAGATTTCTGCACCTTTCACTCGTAGACGCCGACGTTTGCAAACCTTCTTTAGTGTCTCATGAAGAGGTGAACTAGTTACTCACAATTGACTTTAGGCTTCTCTATGACAGATGGTGCTCAATGGAGACTGGGTCAATTTGCTGCACCGTGCACTCGTAGACGCCGACGTTTGCAAACCTTCTTTAGTGTTTTATGAAGAGGTGTACTAGTTACTCACAAGTGACTTTAGGCTTCTCTATGACAGATGGTGCTCAATGGAGACTGGGTCAATTTGCTGCACCGTGCACTCGTAGACGCCGACGTTTGCAAACCTTCTTTAGTGTTTTATGAAGAGGTGTACTAGTTACTCACAAGTGACTTTAGGTTTCTCTATGACTGACAGATGGTGCTCGATGGTGACTGGGTCAGTTTGCTGCACCTTGCACTCGTAGACGCCGACGTTTGCAAACCTTCTTTAGTGTCTCATGAAGAGGTGAACTAGTTACTCACAAGTGACTTTAGGCTTCTATATGACTGACAGATAGTGCTCAATGGAGACTGGGTCAATTTGCTGCACCGTGCACTCGTAGACGCCGACGTTTGCAAACCTTCTTTAGTGTTTTATGAAGAGGTGTACTAGTTACTCACAAGTGACTTTAGGTTTCTCTATGACTGACAGATGGTGCTCAATGGAGACTGGGTCAGTCTGCTGCCCCTTGCACTCGTAGACGCCGACGTTTGCAAACCTTCTTTAGTGTTTTATGAAGAGGTATACTAGTTACTCACAAGTGACTTTAGGCTTCTCTATGACAGATGGTGCTCAATGGAGACTGGGTCAATTTGCTGCACCGTGCACTCGTAGACGCCGACGTTCGCAAACCTTCTTTAGTGTTTTATGAAGAGGTGTACTACTCACAAGTGACTTTAGGTTTCTCTATGACTGACAGATGGTGCTCGATGGTGACTGGGTCAGTCTGTTGCACCTTGCACTCGTAGACACCGGCATCTGTAGCCGTCAGGTTCTTGACAATCAGGTTGGTGCCATCTCTGTAACATAACGTCAAAATTTAACAAGGGTCGGACTTGCCCCTACGTGGAAGACGAGAGGGTTGACACCTGTTTATAACTTAAATGTTCAAAAGATGCTAGGGTTGATATGTGCAGATTTTTACACAAATGTTTAACAAACTGTATCTCAAAAATGTATAGAAATATTTACATAGTTCATTGGTGAAAAATGAAGTACTCAGTCTGAACAATTCCCTGTTTGCTTAAAAATCCTTCGATCTGTCCCACCCTGTACATCGCGAAACAAAAGCTAAAGACAAATACTGTTTTCCTTCATTTGAGTGACATGATTTGCGCATCTCTAGCGAGAACCACGCATTTATAAGACTATAGACAATTTAATGTGCCATACTTACTTCTCATATTTCTTCTTATCGTTCATAAGGATTCCGTTCACTATGACGCCCAACCCGTCCTTCTTCCAGTCTACGATTGAATCTGAAATCGTAGAAAATATATGTTAAGTGTACCTATCTACTTATACCTGCTATAAGACTTAAATATCTTAGACATTACACCAATTAGAGTAGTTTTCCATCTAAGGTTACGATTATACTTTTGACGACGTGGTTGGCGCAGTTTATAGAGTTGCCTGCTGAGCCGGTTTAAGTTTTATCTATGTAAGTATGTTTCGTTGTCTATAACACAAGCCTTCTTGAGCTTAATTTGGGACTAGATCAATTTGTGTGAGGTTGTCTGATTTGTATTATTATCCATTTATTTTTAATCGTTTATTTGATGCTGACTTTACTACAGCCTGAACAATTGAACGTGTCACAATAAAGCGGCAAATTAAAAAAAATGCAAGTGACACGAACATTCTATCAAGAATCGGACCATTCTAGACCTAGAGCATTGAAATAAAAACAAAGAAAAAGAAAACAAATGAGAAAACCAATCCAACCTATTCCCTTAATCAGACGTCCATTAAAATAAAATAAGAACTTATTATAAAATATAATTTAGTCGTCCTGCAGTCTGGCGGCCATGACAGTTAGCCGGAAGCGCGTGCGCACGGTTTTGGCGCCACCGGAACCGGCGCCATATTGTTGCATCACTTTTATTGCCCGTGAATAAATATCGAACATACTTTTTACGAGTTTTTAATGCTAATTGTGCATCCTGCTACTTCCTTATCCTAAAGTACTAATACCAATTGGAATAGTTTAAAGAGTTGCCAGAAATCACAGTAATATTATAAAGGCGAAAGTTTGTAAATGTGTTTATGTGTATGTTTGTTATTTCTTTACGCTCAAACGCCTGGACCAATGAAATGAAATGAAATGAAATGAAATGAAATGAAATGAAATGAAATATTATTTATTTGCAATAGATATAGTTTTCATTGTGGTCTTGAGATTTACATCGTTTCATATATCTAGACTTAAATAAGTCATGCAAATGTTTTTACAAAGGACATACACAATAAGTACTAATTTGACCTCACAAGTCAGTATCTAAACGTTAAATTTGTGAGCTGCTGTTGACATTTTCATGAACTACTTAACTAAATTATTTACTAAATTATTATCATTACTTATTCTACATATGTGATACATCAAAATACTCTTTCATATTGTAAAAACACTTTCCAACAAGCCACGAGAACAGTTGGTACTTAAATTTATTAGATGGTAGTTGCTTGAACCGATTTGGTAGGTGGTTATAAATTTTTATACACATCGCATAGCAATTTCTACCCTTCATTGCCGTGTGCATTTTCGGAGCAACCAGTCTGTCTGGGTACCTGGTGTTAAAGTTAACAGTTTCACTTTTTTTCTTAAACAGCTCGGTATGGAGTTTTACAAATATGCTGACCTCGAGAATATACATTGAATACACCGTCAACAACCCTAGTTCGATAAATGAGCTTTTACAGGATGTGCGAGAAGAAAGATTTGCAATTGCCCTAATGCATTGTTTTTGGGCTATAAAAGTACGGTCTATATGAACTGAATTCCCCCAAATTAAAATTCCGTAACGTAGATTAGACGCCACAAAACCATGGTAAGCTTTTAATGTGGTTTTCCTATCCGTTATTCGTGACAGTCTCCACAAAACATATGCAAATCTATTTATTTTTGAGCACACTTTATGAACATGCAGTTTCCAGTCACAGTGATCATCAACCACAAAACCAAGGAATGTAGTGCTATCACATTCTACCAAAGTGTGGTCGTTGTATGTTACTGATAAT
Source organism: Apotomis betuletana (assembly GCA_932273695.1). NCBI lineage: Eukaryota > Metazoa > Arthropoda > Insecta > Lepidoptera > Tortricidae > Apotomis > Apotomis betuletana. The sequence continues at coordinate 6,562,392 of OW026321.1, read as the reverse complement.
TTTTCATTAATACCGCGATGATTTATGAATTGAATGTACTTTGTTTTAGTTAAATTAACGTGTAGATTATTGTTTTGTAACCATTTTATAATCTTACTGACGGTATTATTAATTTCATTATTGTAGTTAAGCCTTTCTGTCTCGGTGATTACTAGTGATATGTCGTCCGCAAATAGTATGCAATCGTGCTCAGTAACTGCTGGCAAGTCATTAATATAAAGCAAGAACAACAGGGGACCGAGAATAGTCCCTTGCGGTACACCTACTTTATTCAGCTGAGCGTCTGACCTGTAGAAATCTTCTATTTTGTCAGTGCTGGTCCCTGTGATTTCGACTATTTGGGGTCGGTTACTGAGATAGCTTGCAAGCCATTCATGTACCATACCTCTCAAACCGTAAGCTTCACATTTTCTTAATAATAACTTATGTGAGACATGGTCAAACGCTTTGCTCATATCAAAGAAAAGAGCCATTGTTTTAATTTTCATGTCTACGTTGTTAATAATTTTATTAATAAGGTTAAAGGCAGCTAATGTAGTGGATTTTCGTTTCTGAAAACCATGTTGCTGAATGCATAATATTCCGCATTTATTAATAAAATTCATTAAGCGACTATGCATGGCCTTCTCTAAGACTTTAGCTAGGATTGGTACAAGCGCAATTGGTCTATAATTATTAGGTTGCATTCTATCTCCCGTTTTATAAATGGGCTTAATAATGGATAATTTTAATTTATCGGGAAATGTGCCTTGTAGATAAGACAGGTTTATCAAATGAGATAAGACGGGAGCTATGATGTCACCAGTTATTTTAATAATATTTGTTGTAATACTGTCGTAACCTACAGAGCTTGTGTTGTTTAGTGTCTTAATTATACGTAATACTTCATTAGGATTTGAAGGCGAAAGAAACATGTTAATATTGTTAGATTTTACTGAGTAACTATAGTTGTTGTTTAAGTTATTCCCAGTATTTGTGAGTTTGATGAAGTATTCATTGAATGCATTAGCTATGTCGTTAGGGTCATTAATGATATTATCGTCATATATTAGTTTATCAATGTTATTCCTTTTTATGTTTGTTTTACCCATATCTTTTTTTATTATGTCCCAGCTAGCTTTTGAGATATTTTTGGCTTTTAATATTGACCTTTTATTTTCTTTTTTCCTGGATGTAATTATACATTTTTTCAGTAATTTATTGTAATTATTGTATTTAAGTTTATTTTCTTGTGTTCTATTCTGATAATATGTGTATCTTAGACGACGTTTAGTGTTAAAAGCAATCCTAATTCCCCTCGTTATCCATTTTGTACCATTCTGTGAATTTTTAATTTTAATTTGAAATATTGGAAAGCATAAGTCGTAGAGTAGGGTATACATTTCGTGAAATTTATTAAACGCAACATTCGCATCCTTTTCGGAGTACACTTCATACCATGATACACTCATTAAGCTTGATCGAAATTTTCTAATGTTATCCTGGCTAAAGTCTCGTCTCTTAATGAACTTAAATCTTGGAGGAATGTATTTTCCTTGTATTGGTACATGAAGCAATTGGGCAGTATGATCAGAAAGGCCTAATGGAAGGACTTGGCCTTTCGCGTCAGAAACATTTGATATCATTTGGTCAATACTGATGAGATTGTATCAAAAGACAAGTACAATTTAGTTTGAGTGGCCAGTGCTGCCACCTGTTGTAGTGTATAGTTTGAAGTTAGAATGCATTTCTACATTCCTGTGTTTCTTGTCTATGAAAGTGCTCTGCGAATAAAGATGACGGACTGAACGACGTTTTTATTTTTGTCCAATCTTAATACGCTTCCACTGCGCTATTTGTAAAACAACAGATGAAATAATAAAATAAATAAGTAATTAGCGCAAAATGGCAACAGAATATAATGTAATACGATTGAGTGAAAAGTGTAACTTTGGGAATTGGAAATTTAGAGTGAAACTTATATTAGAAGAAAAAGGCGTACATAAAGTATTATTAGAAGAGTCTTTCGATAGTACAAAGCCAGCAGATATCATCAGTGATGCGAAAGCAAGATCCATAATCGTGCAATGTTTAAGTGATAAATATATCGAAATAGTGAAACAATCGAAAACTGCGGCGGACATGTTGTCTAAACTAGAAGACATTTTCGAAAGGAAAAGTATTTGCAACAAGTTAAGACTAAAACGACAACTTATCATGTTGAAATGCGGTGCAACGGAGAAATTACAAGATTTTTTCTTAAAGTTTGATTCTCTTCTCGGAGAACTCAATGCAATCGGGTCTAAAGTTGAGGAGATTGATAAAATTTGCTACTTACTAGCAGCGCTACCATCTGCTTATGACAACGTTATAACATCAATTGAAACGATGATCAGTGAGAAAATGCTAAATATAGAATCGATCAAAGCAAGATTACTCGACGCGGAACTAAAATTAAGTGAAGAACCTCATCAGGACACAAAGGAGGAGGCATTTCTTGTATGCTATGGCTGCGGACGGAAAGGACACATCATCAGGGACTGTAGGATGAAACAACCGGAGACCTACACTCACAACAATACTCACCGAGGACGACTAGCAGTTCAAGAAGATAAAATAATAAAACAGCTGGATGTTCCCACAGCTTTCTTAAACGGATTTTTAGACCAGGATGTATATATAAAATGTCCACAAGGATTGAAAATAAAAGAAGGAAAAGTATTGAAACTAAAAAAGGCGTTATATGGACTGAAGGAAGCACCCAAATGCTGGAACAATCGATTTCATGAATTTATTACAGGACAAGGATACATACAATCAAAATATGACTATTGTTTGTACAGAAAAGGAAAAACCTGGATATTACTGTATGTAGATGACATTTTAATACTAGGTGATGGAAATTTTATCATAACCCAACTGAAAAAAGAATTTAATGTGAAGGAATTGGGAGAAGTAAAGAATTATTTAGGACTGGAAATTACAAGAAAGAAGGACAGAATGGAAATTAAACAGACAGACATGATAAACAGATTACTAGAAAAATTCAATATGCAAGATTGTAAGAAAAGTAGTACTCCAATGGAAATCAACTACAGCGCAGACACCAAGTCAGAGGTAATTAATGTACCATTTAAAGAATTAGTTGGTTCACTTTTATATATATCCACAAACAGTCGACCAGATATCACTTATGCTGTTTCCTATCTGAGTAGATTTTTGGACAGACCGACAGCAGACTTATGGAAAGCAGGTAAGCGAATTTTGCGTTATCTTAAAGGGACTGCAGAAAAGGGGCTGCTGTATAAGAAGTCAAAGGAGGCCATCACACTTCGAGCTTACTCCGATGCAGACTGGGCAGGAGACAAGACAGATCGTAAGAGCACCAGTGGCTGCGTCATATATCAAGGTGAAAATGTTATATCTTGGTTCTCAAGGAAACAGACATGCACAGCATTGTCAACAGCTGAGGCAGAATTTGTGGCAGGTGCACATGCTGTAAGTGAACTCATGCATATTAAGGGTGTTCTGTCAGATTTCTCAAGTAATGAAACAAATATTCCTGCTTATTTATTTATTGATAACCAGAGTACTATTAAATTGTTCCAAAACCAGATTAATAGTAAAGCGTCAAAACATATTGACATTAAATATCATTATGTGAAAGATATAGTAAATAAGAAACTCATATCATTGTTCTATGTACCAACAAATGAAAATATTTCTGATATTTTTACAAAAGCTTTACCTTGTATTAAACATAATTATTTCTTGAGTAAATTAAATTTAGTATAGTAATTTCTGTGTAATTAAAATAAAACAATTTAAATATATTAAGCTAGTACTCAATGTACTCATATGACATTTGAACTTATGTTAATTAATGTGTAGTAAAACATAATAATTATGTTGTTGTTATGTTGTTTATTATCTAGTGGTGCAGACTGATCCCAAGACTTTGATCGTAGGGCTAGATAGTAGACACTTAATTTTTTCTTTGACTTTGAATGTATCAAGTCATATCAAGTTACATCAAGTTATGTAAACTTAGTTATAATTGTTTATATAAAAGTTAAGTTGTTTTGCAAGTTTTAACTTCAGCTTCTTTCGTTATAAACTTGAGGGGCTGTGATGAGATTGTATCAAAAGACAAGTACAATTTAGTTTGAGTGGCCAGTGCTGCCACCTGTTGTAGTGTATAGTTTGAAGTTAGAATGCATTTCTACATTCCTGTGTTTCTTGTCTATGAAAGTGCTCTGCGAATAAAGATGACGGACTGAACGACGTTTTTATTTTTGTCCAATCTTAATAAATACAAGCATTTAACCTTGTAGGAGTTTTTATATGAATTTGAAAATTGTTATTTTGTATTATTCTGTAAAATTCATTGAGTATCGATGATGGCTTCTTTAAATCGATATTAAAGATTTTTAATAAAATTCGGCATGGAGGTAGCTGACCCCCTGGATTAGGGTGTTGCTTATTTTCTAACCCCGTACTCTCACCCCCTCATTCTGTTCTACTAGGACCCGAAAAAAGTCACTGATTTTTTTTTTTTTTTTTTCATTCAGTTTTAGGGGTCGACCCCTAGAAAATAAGCAACACCCTACCCTGGATTAACACATATGTTAGGTACTTTTCATCCTGAATGCGGGTAACAACTAATAAGTTGTTAAGTGGAGTTCGTCGGGACAAAAAGGTTCTTGAGAGAGTTAGCTGCTTAACAAGGCCTCCCCAAGGCTCTTCACAACAAATGGTTGTGAGTCGTTCTCATCCAGTGGTTCCCGGAGGTCCAGACTACACCGTCGACATCGATCACACTTCCTACTCTAACTCCACACTAATAGCGAAGTTGGGCGAGGCGAAGTCGCCCGAAGCACAAAACAGATAGGTACAGAAATCAATCTTAATACAAGCGCGCTCGAGCAAACGCACACATAGACATTGCTCACGGACACGATATCTCGGACCAGTTCAGACCAGTGCGAGCGCGAGTGCCATCCGCTTGACGTGTCCATGAGCAATGTCTATGTGTGCGTTTGCTCGAGCACTCTTGTATGTAGATTGATTTCTGAACCTGTTTTGTGCCCGAAGTATGGGTTCCTGCACCGAAGTGCCCCTCCACACTATTATATTCCAACCTCAGCCAACTTCGCGAATAATGTGGAGCTAGGGCTAAACTTAAGTTGGCAGTGAGTGGGACACATTGTTCGAAACAAGCACCGTTGGGGCAGAAAGGTTCTGGATTAGCGTCCACGCACTGGGACACCTTCCGATATGATGGATCGAGGATCTGACGTCAGGATGGCAGGAACCCGATGGATATACATTTTTGAAACGTATAATGTCTCATTATTTGTTAATGTGGGTACACACCACAATTTTTATATACAAAGACCAAGCACAAAAATTAGATGGGTAACCTGTCGGAAGAGATCGGCTTGCTCAGTTCTCTGCTGTAAAGTAGTGCGATAAGATGTGAATATTAACATATTCACATAGCGAGGTCGCTAAGTAAAGCCATTCAAATAAACAATGTAAAAATTGACACATAAAGCATAAGAAAAAATTTAAAAGCGTTAGGGTGGAGAGGTTAACACGCTGGACCAGTAATTCAGAGGTACCGGGTCAAATTGCCGGGCTTTTCAACCAGGTTACGCATTTCAAAGTTTCTTTGTGCTTAGATCTTTGTATCAATGGTTGAACCCGATGGATATTTCATCATCATCATCATCATTTCCATCCAGCAGCTTCCTGCAACCTTTACCAGGTCGTCTGTCTACCTTGTGGGTGGACGTCCTACGCTGCGCTTGCCGATGCGTGGCCTCCATTCGAGAACCTTACTGCCCCATCGGCCGTCAGTTCTACGTGCTATGTGCCCCGCCCACTGCCACTTCAGCTTGCTAATCCGTTGGGCTATATCAGCAACTTTTGTTCGTTCACGGATCTCCTCATTTCTGATTTGATCTCGCAAAGAAACACCGAGCATAGCCCTCTCCATAGGGTGGTGTGCAACTTTGAGCTTCCTTAAAGGCCCACAGTAAGAGGCCACGTTTCTGTTCCGTATGTCATCACTGGTAACACACATTGATCGTAGACTTTCGTCTTTATGCATTGAGGTATGTTGGACGATATGGATATTTCATAACAACCTAATCCAATGAAGTTGGACTTAATGAACTTACCAGGGACATCGATTCTGCAATCCAACCGAACTGTCATCCCCTCCTCCACGTTGTAGTTCTCTGGCTGGCTGAGGATCGTCGCTGTCCGTTCTGGCTCATCTGCTTCTTCGTCTCCTGAAATGAGCATATTATGTTTTATTTACCAGTCCTGTCCAGCTAGGCCTGACCCTAATTGGGCTCTAGGGTATACTACAATTCTTCGTATTTTCATTTGTCTGAATGCATCATCATTCGGATTTTTCATAGTTCCTAATACCTAAAGTATGAAACATACCCATGGCGAAAATAACCGTTTCGAGTAAATTAATTTTAAAAATTCGGAATATTGATGGTTTCGGATCGGATAGATGATCTCGGGCTCTATCGTTTCCTTTTACCAGGGTCCCTTTCTTGTTTATTTTGCTCTCGTGACTGCAATTTTGTTTTCTATTGATACAAAGGTTGATAATAAATATTATTTTATAGAAATAATAATCTTTTATAGATCTATGAGATATGTTTAATTACATATTAAACTTAAAGTTGTTGCAAATAGTAGAAAAATATGTTTTTGTGCTGCAATAATGTTTTATCGTTTTTAGTATGGCAACACAATTTTTTCCCACTCTATCCATTATTGTGCAATTTCAATACTAAATAAATAGTTTTACACCAAAAGCTGTTGTTTTTATTATACATACAGATTTTAGTGGTCCTCCGAACCGGATATGAACCATATGGCCTTGGGGGCGGCCGTAGCCAGGTATGTTTAATAATAATTATATTAAACGTAAAATTTGATACAGTTAGTAGAAAAATGTGTTTTCGTGCTGGCGATATTATTTTCTAGACTTTAGTGTAACAAAACAGTTTTTTGCCTCTCCACGTGGGTTATTATGTTTTATACTTTCATGTGGTGCTCTTCGAGTATGATAACTATGATAAGTGAACTATAATTACCATTATCGGCGTCGTTTTGTTCAGTGTCGGTGCCCTCGTCGCCCTGGAAGTAGTCGTTTGCGTCCCGCCGCGACAAGGAATGCCGGGCTTCTGCAACAAACAGACAAACATTACATTAGTATACATATAAAGACTTTCAATCCGGAGGTCGCGGGTTCGAACCCGGCCCGTACCAGTGAGTTTTTCGGAACTTATGTACGGAATGTCATTTGATATTTACCACTCGCTTTTCGGTGAAGGAAAACATCGTGAGGAAACCACCTAAGCCCAATAAGGCCTAGTTTCCCCTCTGGGTTGGAAGGTCAGATGGCAGTCGGCAGTCGCTTCCGTAAAAACTAGTGCCTACGCCACATCTTGGGATTTAGGTAGCCGACCCCGATTGAGATTTCATTCTCAAAAAATGGGACAAAGGCTAGGAGGATGATGACATATAAAGAAGTCATCATCATCATCATAAATTTAACAGCTACGCTCTTGTTGGAGCAATTTCCGTGTATCTCGTTCTTGCGCCTTCTCCTTGACAGCCTACCCGTCTAACACAACTACGCTACGCGACTCTTGCGCGACATAGCTATTTTTTTTTGGTGTTATTTTAATCTGCGGGTCCTTGGGGGCCCGTTGCGTGATTTGGCACTGACACGCTCCGTCCATTTGGACAATGCGCCGAGACGCACGACATTGCGTCGCCCGCCACTCTCTCACAGTAGAATGAATGTAATTAGTATTTAAAAAGTGTACCAAATGAGAAAGTACATAAAATGCTAATAAATCTACAGCACATCTATGATACAGTACTTTTATCTCACGAGCGCGGGTGAGCCATGTTTGTGTGAGTAATGTACATGCACATTGGCTCTGTGTGGGTGAGCCGGCACTGAGCGCTCCCGAGCTCACCCACACAGAGCCAATGTGCATGTACATCTACTCACACAAACATGGCTCACCCGCGCTCGTGAGATAAAAATACTGTACGCGACTCTTCCTCGCGCGAGATATTTATCTATCTCTTTCTGTGCAGCGCTGTGAGAGTGTGACGGATGACGCTACGTCGCGCGACAAGAGTCGCGAAGCATAGTTGTGCTAGATAGGCAACGAAGAAAGAGATTAGGTAATCTTACTCGCGTGAGAAAGAGTCGTGTCAGCATTGACATAGCTGTCACTCTACTAATATCGGACATTTCGCAATACATTGCTTCTTTGTCTAAACATTATTCTACAAAATATCATTTAATACACGTTATTTTCAGAAGTTGCTTAACAAATTTTTTTTTCACAATTTCAAGCGAAGAATCTATGTTTTAATTTATCGCTCCTATTACAGGAAATATTTAATTAAAATTAAAGGGGTACCTCCATAACGTACATTTTAATATTGATATGCTACATGATAATTGATAACATAATCCACATGCTCGGTTCAGGAAAAAAACATCAAAAATCCCGTACAAAAAAAACGATTCGATCTTTAGAAGATGTATTAAGTCAAATCGCCGTACATACCTATACACTATGGCGGTATATGATACCCGATACATCTGATAAATGGTCGAATTTTGCACGTAATATAAAAAAAAAATAAGAAAAAAAAAATACATAATCGCTTTGCACGGCTATGGCTGGTGCCTATTCAATATTCAAATCACTGATGTCTCATTCACTGAGCGGATATGAATGAAGAGTGAATAGGTTTCAACACTTACGAACTGATAACTTCATTAAACTAATGGGTGCATTAGTTTAAAACACATTAGTGCAATTACCTCTAATTATTACTTAAGGAGCTACAAACGGGAATTAAATTTAAGATTTTGTTACGCAACTTGACTAGGAGAGCGTTACCAGTTTAGAAAAGGTTTAGGTTGAAAATTTCAACTGTCTACCTACCACGGTTCATAAGATACAGCCTGGTGACAGACGGACAGACAGACAGACTGAGAGACGGACGGACAGCGGATTCTTCGTTTTTTTTAACCTTTTGGGTATGGAACCCTAAAAAAAACTATAGTCACTCAAGAAAAGAGGCCTCTTTTCTGAAATTTGTTGAACACAGTAGTTAGTAGTTTTTTACAATCAAGCCGATTCTTAAGAGGCCTTATTCCTTTCAAAATTATTTTATTTAATATTATGACAAATATACTTGAGTTTCCCCGAGTTCTAGGTAGTAATATAGCTATTTCATGCTTTCATTGCGTGCAGTCGAAAATAACCGGAAAAACTAATTTTCCGCGTTAATTACGTCAATTTCGAGTAGTTTTTGAAACAGAAATTATCAATGAAAAATTCAAACTTAGGTTTCAAATATATACCAATAAATCTCAATAGCCCTGTTCTAGGTAGTAACATCAATAATATGTTAAGAAACATGTTTTATCATAGAGAAAAATGCCTAAAACAATCAGCATTTTAAAAGGAATAAGGCATCTTAGGCATACGTAAGTATTAACGTTTAAAATGTAAATACAAATTAAACAGGCATTTCATACATTGCCATCTCATCCAGCGCTAGAATAGTGCTTACTTCCTGCTCAAAGCTATTGAACTTAAGTTTATTTTTGACCACTCAAGTGTCCCGTCCATCCGGCTTACCTAGTGGGTAACTTCGTGGATCGTGATACCAATTTTAACTTTAAACTAGAAAGCAATTCCACATCAATCTTCCTCTTTTCTTTCACTTTATTTTGATAAAAAGTTTCCTGTAGTAACTAGCTGACTTGTTGTGGTCATAGCTAAGAACGTACGGAAACGCAAGGTCAAAATGTCGAAAAATTATCAATATTTATACAGATAATTAGACCTGCCGAAGTTTTCCCCGGGGGGTGATGTAAATAGGTTCTTAAAGGGTCGGCAACGCGCGTGTGATGCTCCTGGCGTCTTAAGCGTCCATAGGGTGCGTGCTTTACATCAGGCGGGCCGCATGCTCTATTGCCACTGTCATAGTATAAAAAAAAAAGATTAAGCCCCGTTTTTGCTGTTGTAATGTCCGAAAATCGGGTCAGTTTGAATAAATATTACAACATTTCTTCATCGCTCTACAAACCCAAATGTTTTAGATCATTCCCGTTCCAATTCCAGTGTCAGAACTCTTGCTTTCAAGGTAAGCAGTGCACCCGTTTACCGGCTTGTATGAGTTTTCAAATATTTACCGACATTATAGTTTTGTGGGACACGGGACGAGCGAGCGCCCAAGCAGCACATTTTCTGCTTAAGACTTCTATTCCGTTCAAAAATGCTGATTGTTTTAGACATTTTTCTCTATGATCAAACCTGTTTCTTAAAATATTATCAACTAGCTGTGCCCCGCGGCGTTACCCGCTCATCCCACGGGAACACTAAATTTATTCGGGATGAAAAGTATCCTATGTCCTTCCCCGGGACTGAAACTATCCATTTACCAAATTTCATCTAAATCGGTTCAGCGGTTTAAGCGTGAAGAGGTAACAGACAGACAGACAGACAGACACACTTTCGCATTTATAATATTAGTATGGATGTTACTACTTAGAACAGGGGCATTTGCGATGTATCAGTATATATTTGAAACCTACAGATTGAATTTATCATTGATAATTTTTGTTTCAAAAACTGCTCGAAGTTGTCAAAATTCACGCAGAAAACTGGCTTTTTCAAACTTATTTTCAACTGCACGCAATGAAAGCATTAAATAGCTATGTTACAATCTAGAACTCATGGGAAAATAATTATTCACATTAAATAGTTGGTTGGTTGGGAAATTTTCAATATTTGGCATAATATGAACAAAATGTTTTTTAAGGAATCAGACCTCGTAAGCATTATATACAGCTAATTGAAAGTGTGTAGGTAAGTAAGGGCTGTTTAAGCGCTGTGTAATTGTCATCAATGTAATTTATTTTAACTTATTTGTATCTTATGGACTTTTATATGGACTTTATCTGAAATAAATGAATTTTATACGGTACCGCAAGCTACGTATAGCAACGTATAGTAAGGATTCCTTTTCGTGTCCGAATCTACTTATAAACCATTTTTCATATACACTTATGCATATGCTTCTAAAATGTATGAGAAGAGGACTTTCGTGTGTTGTTTTTTTACTGGTTTATCTTTAAGCTTTGATTCAAAAAAGTGTCAGGATCGTAGGAAATATTGCAGAAAAGAATAGAATTGTGCCGCTGTACGGGTAGCAGTCCCTGATGAAGAGCTCCATACGAGTTCGAAACATGTCGGGCCGTTCCTAACAATTTCAAGTGACTGTAAACCGATTAATTCAATAAAGAAAATAATTCCTCATTTTTGTGGGTTTGTTCAGGTAAATTTAGCACCATTTATATGCCACTCGTTAAATTAGGGTCTCATGATCACAAACTACTCGTACTTGTGTCAAAGGATTATACATTTTGAATTAGCGACATTTCAAATGTCCAAATAGAGTTAAGTATAAACTAAATAAACGGACTAGTTTTTAAAATATTCGTCTAAGAATCAACACTCAAATGACGTCACCTTGTGGAAAAATTACAGTCGCAACCTACAAAAATAACAGTGGTATATCCGTCTTAGTAATAGTCGTGTAAGATTTACTGCGCTGTGATCAATTACTTATCGCTGTCGCTCTTTTAGAATAAGGAACTTTTCAAATGAATTTTCCAATCACAAATAGCGATATTTTCCAAAATATGAAAATGTGGCAATTTATTTTTTTATCCTTTATTTGATTAAGGGCCGATTGTTCAATCACCAGATAAAACATATCTGTCAGATAAATGTTGGCTGTCACTTTTCTTTTATATGACGGGAGAAAAGGATAGCAATAATTTTAACTGGCAGATAAATTTATCTGGTGATTGAACAATCGGCCCTAAGTGTATCGGAAAACGCGGTAAAAAAAATTGTTGTAGTGATATTTCCGACAAATGTGATCAGAAATTTCAGAAAAGCCGGACTTAGTCCTCCCGCTATCCGCTTATCCCGTATCCCAACCCGCGCTGACAGCAGCAGGTGTCTCATATCCAAATACGTGCGTGTATTTGCTTGTCTGGCTCCGCATAGCTTTATCTGTTTGTATTGCCGCGTATTGTTCTTGACACGTAACATAAAAAAAACCGGCCAAGTGCGAGTCTTCGCACCGCGGGTTCCGTACAAACCCTTATCCCGTCTTAACTGGCCGGGTTACTTCTGCACCTGGTATGTATGGCACCTGATACAAAGTTAACGCCACTGATCACGTTTGTTGTATGGTCCATTTAAATTTTATTTTTTATTATTTATTTTTTTTTCTCAAAGGGCTGCCTCTCCACCTCATGTCAACTAAATTTTAGGTAAAATCGAGAAAATTAAAAGTCCAGTTCATCCCTCGGATGTCTGGCATCCCCTCTCACAAAATCTTCTTGTCCTTTCTTCTAAGAGGTCGGGACACTTATCCGACGTGCAGTTACGGGCCGCACATACGCAGGCCCACCTGCAAAGGATCAAATAAAAAAAAACTTGTTTTTTATTTTTATTATTTATGTGAAAATTTCAACTGTCTACCTATTACGGTTCATGAGAAAATGCCCGTCGAACGAAATATCATGGAGGAAACCCCTATTTTTGTATGGGAGCCCCTTAATTATTATTATTTTATCATGAATAGTATTTGTTGCTATAGCAGCAATAGAAATACATCATCTGTGAAAATGTCGACAGTCTAGCTATAACGGCTTATGAGATACAGTCTGTTGACAGACAGACGGAGAGCAGAGGCTTATTAATAGGGTCCCGTTTTTACGCTTTGGGTACGGAACCCTAAAAATGGAGTCAAAAGAACCGGGACAATGAGTTTTTGGAACGTGCTTTGAATTATCAGACGGAGCAAGGAATCTTCTTTCTATTATTAGGTAGAACATATGTTTTGTGGTTTAAAGTGTTTTTAATGTAGGTCAATAACACAAGACGTATTTCGATATGAGTCAAGCTTAAGGGGAAAAAAATATGAATTTATTTATTAATATGTTTTTTATTTTTATTTAATTAAGTATTTAAACAAAATTACGCTCAACCGTGCTCCCCATCGGTAATCGTTTCAACCACTTGACCAGAGTACACTAGAGATAGAGTTACCGAGTGTTTTACTACAAGAGAGTTACATAGTGTTGTCGCGAGAGTTACTGAGTGCTACTATAAGTGTAACATAGTGTTGTTGCGAGAGTTACCGAGTGTTCTACAAGAGTTACAGAGTGTTAATACAAAAGTTAGCGAGTGTTGTACGAGCGAGAGTTACCGAGTGTTCTACAAGAGTTACAGAGTGTTAATACAAGAGTTAGCGAGTGTTGTTACGAGCGAGAGTTACCCGAGTGTTACCTAAAGCTTGGAGGTCCAAGGTCGCTGATGCCTCAGATCAATAGATATCTTTCATTCGAGGATAAACCGGTTTCCCTCAATTGGCATCAGTCAAGCCAGATGTGCCCCAGTCATACAATAATAGAAACGCGGCCGGATAATCACATATTCAATACCATAATATCACAAGCGACCGGACTCATCTGTCACTTACGACGTTGTTGTTTAGTGTGTAATTGTCGCAAATTGATATGACCTGGTTTTATGACAAGTGCCGTTTCCTAGCTGGTGTAGGTTATTAAAGGTTCCGTACACCAATACTGGTGTAAGGAGATTAATCATTACACCATAATGTGAAAAATTATGCGATTGAAAGTTCAATTTTAGCAGATGGAGCTGATATTTCTTGAAAATAGTAGGTATACTAGTATTAATGTACGAAAATAAAAATAGACAACATTTTAAATGGGATATATTTAAATGCACATCTGTATAATTTATCAGTACACTAGGTAACTCCACTAATTAACTGAATGCATACCAGAAAAACGAATGCTGTGCAAAAAAAACAATTGAATAACTGAACATGTCCCACAAAAAAAACCTACAAAACGAGATGACCTTTTTAACCGAATTCACACCAAAAATATGGTTCGTACATCCTCGCACTGCACACTAAGATCCGACTCGGCCGGGTTAGGTCAGGTTAGTTTTTTTTTTATATCCAGTAAAACAGTTTTGCAAATACCTTTAAATAGTATATTAAATTCGCATTATTTAGTGTGCATAATTAGTGTGCAAGTCAGTATTTTTGGTGAAACTTTCAAATATTTTGATCAAAAAAAGGGAATATACAGATATCAATTTAAATAAGCTAAGCTTTTAACTATGTAAATTTGTTTTGCAATCGACCGTTAAATTAGTTTTATTGCAGTTCTACCATAGAATAAATGACTAAAGAATGTTATTATGTTCAATATTCGAAAAAAGTAGTTTGACTCTACTAACAAACAAACAACCGAATTACGAACAATATGTTTTTTATTTTTATCCAAACTACTTTAAGACTTATCCAAAAGGCTTGCAGAGACCACTGGGGACCGAAGAGCTGGCAGCTTCCTCGCTCAACGTATCAGCATAGCTGTTCAGCGAGGAAATGCTGCCAGCATTTTCGGTACCATGCCGCAGGGGAGTAATTATTTGAATTTGTTTTATTTTATTTTAATTTTAGGTTTTTTGATAGTTGTTAGTAGTATTTAAGCTTTTTATTTACTGTTTCTTTGTTTTTCCTTTTTTGAAATAAATGCATGCATATGCATGTACGTAGATTTTTTTATATTTATGTATTACCCGAACAAAGCGGAAAGCGAAGTGCACTATGTTGCACCGTGCAACGATCGGTTACATTCGGTGGGACATCAAAACATGACATGAAATGAAACCATTTACTTAAAAAAAAAAATGTTGTAGTTTATTAAATTATTATTAATTATGACCAAAATAAAAAAAACTGATAAAAACTAAAGGTTGGTTAAAACCACAACAGTATTGTTTTCCTGTGACGTCACCCCCTTCTGTCCCGCCTCCTTAACCCTGTGACCCGGTTAGAGCCGCATTCCGTCACGCCCGTAGGGTCAAATTTACCCACCGGGTCACTTTTGACTTTGTATTGAGTAAAATATGGTAACGTAAGAGCAGTAGCAAAGCAAAGCGTTGCATTGTTTCATTGCGTAATAATTAATTAATTTAATATTGTTATAGTTAGAATGTTATAGAATCGGACATGTAAAAGTGTCCTTGAGGCATACTTAAAAAATGAAGATTTGAATTCTGTCAAGAGTTGGAAAAATCTTGGATACAACGAGGCGATAATTAGACGAAACTTCGGAACTGGACATTACCTATATGAAAATTGTCCAGTCTAGCAATGTCTCGGTTTTTTAAGACATTTGATCGAAAATGTAGGTATTTATTTTTGCTATTAGCTGCATTAAGTACCTAACATTGAAATGCTGACATAGTAGGTATACTAAAATGTTTGGCTTAAAAAAAACTGTTTAAAAAAAAAAGTAAGTATGCAATGTTTTTCACATACCGTTCAAGTTGCTAGGGCTATTGTATATTAGGCACGACTTTGAACGTATCCATTTTGAATGACAATCACAGTAACAAACACTTTTACTCCAACACATAGCCATGGCGCTGTATGTTACTATTTCAAGTAAAATCTGTATGACAAAAAACTAGTTCCAAATTATTCCGCTTGCACAATTTAAAATTGTCTAAATTCCGACTACAAATATAAAAATTCGGTTTATGGTGGCACTGATATCGCATAATTTTCTCCAGTTAGTTTGGCTTTATTATTAGTTCCAATAGTTCCGAATTTAACCATCCGCAAATATAAGTTGGTTTTAGGGAAAGACATGCAGTCTCCGATGGCTATGGCATATTGATGCAAGCGTGTCTACAATTGTGATGTTAATTCGTGAAGATATTTGTGTACGTGGGTTCAAAAAGTGTTTAAATGCTTGTTTTTTAGGGACAATGCGTGACGTTACGTTTATTTTTAAAAGCCAAGACACACCGTCAACATCTTCTACACATATAAACGAAAAAGTCCTAAGTGACTGACTGACTCACTCATCAACGTAGAGCCGAAACTACTGAACCTAGGAACTTTATATTTCTTTAATAGATCGAGTGTACAAAATGCAGACAAGGAATAAGAAGGGATATTTCAAAAACCATCCCCTAAAGAGGTCAAATTGGGGTTGAAAGTTTGTATGGAAATTTTGTATTTTTAAATAACAGATACAATAAGCTTTCATACCCATGTATTTAGGTTAGTAATTCTTTTTGAGATCACTTCATTGGTTTAAACGAAAACATACATAGGTATATACTTTATGCATTAAAAATGGAAATGAATGAAAAACTACCTAAATAAATAAAGTAACCTTGTTAAATTTTCTCCTAGAAAACTATGAACACTCTATCTATACAACAGTTGAAGCACAGTGATTAAGAAGATGATGTATTTGCAGAAACTCTAAAAAAGGCCGACTCCAGAGATTCAATTCTCAAAGTCTTTGTTCTTTTTATCTCCAATAGTCGATTGGTATTTAAAAACGTCGTACTTATAAAATATTTACTGGCATAAAGCACAAGCAACCTTAGGACTGCTATTGTAAAATTCTAGATATACCATAGTTTAATTAAAAACCTGGATCATAAGCAACGGGCCTTTAATGGTTGCTTTTATCACACGATAAATAAGTGACACAGCATCCGTCACGTTCTGATATAATGCGAGTGTGAGTGACAGATGCTTTGTCACTTATTTATCACTTGATAAACGCAACCATCATATGCCCCCAGAGGTCGTATGGATTCCACGATGGATTACCTGAAAACAAGAAAGTAATATATTAGTATATTAACACTAAAAGTAACCAAACTATTAAGTATTTCCAGATATTTAATTTTTGATGACGCGGTTGTCTCAGCGCAGCTGCTTTCTAAGCCAACCCTGGGTTCGAATCCCGGCGAGGACAAGTATTTGTGTGACGAACTCGAATATTTGTTCCTTCCTATAAGTATACTACTTAAATACGTAGTTCATCACACAAATGACCCAGTTTATGTATTTGAGTCATTTTCAAAATACATGTACATAGTTAAGGGCTTTTATTAAAACAAAACTTAATTGATTCCTTTGTGTGACGATAGTTACCCATATCTTTTGTATGAGTAACTTTCGCAACACAAAAGAAGCGATCGTAATTTTGTTTTTATTAAGCCTTTAACTATGTACATGTTTCTTGAAAATGACTCATTTATCTATCTAAGTATGTTATCGTCGTCTAGTACACATAACATAAGTCTACAAGAACTTACTGTAGACCTAGGTCGATTTGTGTGAGGTTGTCCTTCATTTATTTATTTGGACACATCTCCACAGTATAAGCAAGGCCGTCCATCAGTACGATCTCTGGTCGACGTCGTAACCATAAACGTGGCAACCTATTTTACGGCCCATTTTTGCTGTAACCATAAAGCATATTAGTCGTCAATAGGTAATCCTAGAATCGGCACAGCGATCCAATTATCATGATCGTGACCAACGTTCATAAACGTCATACGTTATTTACTGCCGGTAATTTCAGGCGGAGCCGCAGGAATCAGGTCATGGTCGGCGAAATTAATTCGGCGATAAACTAGTCTGTCAGCGTAATTGAGATTTAGATATGGGAATTAAAAGCCGTATTAGTGTTGCTTGATGACAAATGTAGTAAAAGCGGTATAGGTAGACGTGAAAAAATATAAGGCATAATAAATATGTAAATAAATCTTATCTGTCAGCGGGAAAATTGCTTTGACAGCGTCCGCCATTACCTCTTTAGTGGTCGTTGGCGTAGTAGGCACGACAGCACACGACCACTTTAGTGGCTCTTGTAGTTCAAAGGGTTAAAATGGTAGTTTGTTTACTTTTTGTGCCTTGTATAAAACTTACAAATAACATATTATCGATGGACTCTCACGGAAATTGCAAGTAACGGATACGGATATCGTCTTAGACGTTCCCAAAGTTAAGAACGACCGCCAATAACTTTCTTCAGTTAGTGTACTAAAACTTCCTTCCTTCTTACATATCTTCCACAGCAGTTTTGAGAATTGAATAAACTTAAAATGATGCTTTTATTTCGTATTTTTAATGAATCTGTTAATCTGTTGTGTTATAAATAAATACTTCTAGATCTAGATATGCTTTTATAGGCAATTATAATAACTCACTCAACTTATCGGTAGTTTGCGAATTAATTGATTTCTTTTTGAAGTTTAATAATAGTTTTCATTGTAAGTAAATATCATCATCATTTCAACCCATAAACGTTCATTGCTGATCACAGGTGTCCCCCATAAACTTCCACAATGAACGGTTGCACGTCTTCTTCTTCGACCAACATTAGTAAGCAATAGTTTTTTATAAATAATGGTACCTATTTTTGTTATGAATGTTAAATAGGCGTGAAGTATTTTTAGAATCGATTGAAGGATTTCAATCGATTCTATTTTTTATTGGGATCAAAGGCCTAACAATACTTAGGCTGCTCTAAAAGTCAGAAATGACCGTCAAAGTTCAATATTCCTACCTTCCACCTACGTTGTGACGTCGTTCTGAGGGTTGGGTACCAATATTTGTATGGAGACAATAAGTTATTTGCCATTTTCACCATGAAAAAGTGCGTTTTAAGTTCATGGCTGTCATACAGTTATTGTTTTGTTAAATTATGAGGATTCTTAAAACAATTTCAACATTTCTTTTGGATTTAAAAATTAAACAGAATTTGCGTATCTTTGAACGCACATATTATACAGAACATATACTTTTTAATTATTTTTTACAAGAAAACATTAAAAAAACAAATAAACGTATTATGCTAAAAGGTGGCTATTATAAAACGGCATTCCCGCGCTGTAGGTATTGCGATGGCAATTTTTTTTTTTGTTTCATGACATATGGAGCTAATTTTATTCATATAGGTAACTATATCACTATAGTATGTTGTATAATTCAACATCCAGTCAACACTCCTATTGACATGTTTGTTTTACAATATATCCCTTAATGAAATGTTGCATGTGTATTAATTATCAGTTTCACAATAAATATTTTGTAGATAATATTTAGATAAATATTTTCAACCGTCCACCATCGGCAAAAATCCGTTGCATGCAAAACCTTTGCCTTGCATTTAATCTCAACATAAACCGATACAGATCATTCACCTCAAATACCTTCCTCATTCCTCAACCAATAAAGCTCACATTACAGTGATGTAGGAAATTGAACAAGTGCAATAAAAGTATGGGATTACATGCGTTTTGGTTGTTGAACTCACGGGGCTATCGGGGGAGCGATAACGCTATCGAAAATCGCTATCGTTTCGCTTCGACGCTAGCGTGTTCGCGCGGTACAATATCGCCTCGCAGCGAACTCGCTGGCAACTCGCAAATCGCTGGTGTGCCAACCGGTTAGCAAATTATTGAGTACATAAGTATGGAAATGACAGATGGGCTCCTAAAACAACTGAAAAGAGTATGCGAATAAATAATTAATGACTAGCAGTTTATGCGTGCAATGCAAGCTTCTAACGGTGCTCTTGAGAAATAATGAAATGATTCTTATCTATATATATTCTAATGATAATGATATATTATATCAAAAATGGGCTGGGATCTCTGTTAACATTGCAAAACGAATTATTACAGAATAGATAATCCCGGAGAACAATTTCAATTACTAGTAGGTATTACAAAGAACATCTGAGGGCAGCGTTATACAAATCAGTTCATTGAACGAAATTCCAAGATAAATTATGTATATGTGTTCAATTATGAAGAACACGTGGTTTTACTTCCATGACCGTCATATATTTTTGGATGGAAATGGATTTATCCACTAATGTTACATGATCTGATCATGATTGATCTTTGTACCTATCGTACATATATGTAGTTGAAAAATCGACTCACTTCCCTTTATCGACGTGAAAGCGTTAACGAAAATCGCTTTCTCCTAAAAGGCCCTTCTTGTATTAGCATGTCAAATGAACCGCAGGAACGCCTTGCATTCAACCATCCACCATAAATTGAGCCTCATCAGAACTAAAAATACTCCTATCACATCCTCATTCCTTCCACCTTCCAGGGACGCGGTAGCTCAACTAACATTGGCCACATCTGACCATATCCAACGACCAATTTCAAATGACCTCAGTTGCACGTTCATTCACTCGTTCATCTATAGCATTGGCTCAAGCGGGATGGGTCAAGAATTTTGGATACGAATTCTTATTTAGTTGCTTTTAAGATTTATTTAAGTTTCTTTCATTTGATGCTGACAAGGACTAATGCCTTGAATGTTGAAACTTTGAACTTTTAAAATGTTCGAGAGTTGCTTAAGGCGAAAGAATTCGATCATTCAACTATATCACCGTAACGTAGGTACTTCTTTGGTATGTCTTGTAATTTATTCACGCGGCTTTTCAGTTATCAGAATACTTATAATTCAACAAAACAATATGGCTACTATGTAAGTATGTACTAAACGCACTTTTTCACAGTCAAAATGGCAACTTAGTTATTTTTCCAAACATTTGTTGCGTTCCAAAAAAATACAAAATCATTTATTAACATAAAACAGCTTTATACATTTTAAGAGTATCCATCAGTGACCAAACTAGGCTGAGCCTGTATCTTGGCCATCTGCGAGTGCGGTTAACAAGGTTCAGAGTAACTATGTACACTTAGACCGCTCTAAAAGTCTGATACCTATGACCGCCAAAGTTCAACATTCCTACATAACGCTAAAACGCTCTATACAAATGACCACCTAATCGTTACGTCATTATATGTTATGGGTACCAATATTTGTATGGAGACATCTGTGATGGAGACAATAAGTAATTTGCCAATTTCACCACGAAAAAGTGCGTTAAGGTCATGGTTGTCATGCAATTATTGTTTTGTTAAATTATTTATGAGAATTCTGAAAACAGTTTCAACATTTATTTTGGATTAAAAAAAGTATCGTAAAATCTGCTTGCGCTTTGAAGTCACATATTTTGAAATATAATATATATCTATTTTTGGATTTTTTTTTCTTTGACATATTACTAATTTTATTCATATAGGTAACTAAAGTAGGTATGCTGTAGAATTTGCTCATGAACAACTTATGGTAAATACGGGAAAGTACCCAATTGTTCCATTGTAAAGATGCGGTTATGATTTCCAATCGCTTGCATGTACAGAATGCGCGCATTTGATTTATTTTTCTGTATGACATCACAATGTAGAGAGTAGAGTGGTTGACTGGTAGAGAATGCCTAAAGGCATTAAGTCCGCCATTTGTACTTTTTGTATTGTGCAATAAAGTTTAAATAAATAAATAAATGTAGATGGCCATTTGTATGGAGCGGTTTTGGCGCTCTGTAGTTGACTTTGACGTTCATTTCTGACTTTTGTGTAGTTAGTCCCATATAGACATTTTTTAATCCCATAAAAAAATTAAATCGATCGTCATCCTGAAAAAAAACCTACTCGCTTATTATAGGCTAGGCAAAAAAAATGGTAAGCTCAACAAGTTATAGTAAATACGGGAAAGTACTCAATTGTTCCATGCAGTGTAAAGGTACGATTATTATTTCCAAGCGATTGGATTGCATGGAGTACAAAATGAGCGCATTGATTTATTTTTCTGTATGTGTAGCATGAATCACTCACAGCTGCTCAAATAAGTGTGATTTATTATTAGAATGGCTTCAGAATCATGTTACAGCGTCCATAACTACCCAGAAGGGGAATTTTGACGGGTATGGACATGGGCCGAAGGATTTTACAGTCTGACAAAAAAGAGTAGAAATTGAATTAAAAACTGGCAATACTGCTACTGTTTTCTTAGATTCATTAGAAAGTGTATAAATTAAAAAGTGGCAATACTGTAGTGTCGTCCCCGTTTTCTTAGATTGATAAGATAGAGACTGTACGATTCCCTAAAAGCAAATAGACAAAAGAAGTATATGTATGTAGGTATGTGGATTGTGGGTAGATTGCTAAAAGGCGTAAGTGCCAAAAGTTAGTCGTAAGCTAACCGTCACTTGCTACACATACAATTTAAGCTATCAGAGTGGGGAAGTGGAAATATAGTCTAAATAATTTATGTTTGGTGTTTCCTTCAAGACCTGCACCAAACATTGGTCCTTCGATCCGGCTCGAAGGAGCAATGTTTAGTATGAGCAATCTACTCATATACCTAGATACATATACGTTTTTTGTCTATTTGCTTGTACGGTATTGTACAGGACGACACTACAGTATTGCCACTTTTTAATTTCTACTCTTTTTTGTCAGACTGTAAATTCAAAGTTTTTAAGGAGATACAACAGGCTTGGTACAATTTTTGGAAGACCATTAAATTATAATTTATTTTGATAGTCCTTGCTGTACGGATCTACGAACGGTCATAAATATTTCTTTACAATGGTTTTTCAGTTTTTTTTTTTAATTGACAATTTCACTAGTTCTTGAAGGGATCTTTGCCTTCGGAACTCTGAAAAAAAAAACTTGATGCTTGGCACTAGTCAATATCAAACCGTTGAAATTTTGACATAATATCAGTGTCAAACTATTCCAATTCTGACACATGTCATTATCAAACCGTTGAAATTTTGCCATCCTACATCCTACTGTGGTAAATTAAAACGTAAAAGTGTAACATTGACACTAGTGCTCCTAATTATATTCTGCACTGGGTCGATTGCAAAAAAAATGTAGATAGTTAAGGGCTTTAATTAAAACAACACTTAATTGATTCCTTCGTGTGACGAAAGTTACCCATACACATACGAATGAAGCGATCGTGATTTTTTGCTAACTACCTACTAAGAGGTACCTGCAACTTCGTCCGCGTGTTTGTTTTTCTTTACCGGAGACGGGTAAAGAAAGATCCTATAACCAGCCATCTCTGTACCAAAATTAGTTAAATTATTTCCGGTCATTTCAGTGTATTGACCGACAGATGGCGCCAGACTGGCATGGCACCGCGCACCCATACAAAACAAAAGACTATCCTGCATCGCGCTATTAAGACTTCCTCGTAAAATTATATTTCATCTCCATTTAAAACTGATTTTTTAATACGTAACAAATCTAAATGTATATTATACGTAGTATAGACTGTTGTAATTTCTTTTTTTTCCATTTTAACCGGCTCCGGTCTACAAAGTTGGTTCATACATACAAAGTCGGTCAGACATATGGCAGCCAAATATTTGCTCTTGACTCACTTCCCGTCTCGGAAAATTAAAAATAATATTTATATTCCAAGTAAATATATCATTATGGTCAAGTGCGAGTTGGAATAAGTTGTTATTAAGTTATATTAAAATATAAATTATCGGACAACCTCACGCAAATCGATCTAGTCCCAAATAAAGCTCAAAGAAAGCTTGTGTTATGGGTGCTAGACGCCGATATACATACTTATATAGATAGATATACAACTATGACCCAAACACGAATATTCGAGTTCATCACATAAATATTTGCCCTGGCCGGGATTCGAACCCGGGACCCGGGACCCGGGACCAAACGCTTCGTCAAATATTGTTATGTAGAATAGTGCCTTTAGTACCGTACTTATAGAATTCCAACATTTTATACTCCCTTTAGTCGATTTATATTGGTACTTATTGCTACTAATATTTAGAAAGAAAACATTTTCTTTCTAAACATGACCACCACATTAAAATATGGTACAGCTGTAGTGAATGTTTAGCCATACATGTATTTACTAGATCTATAAGTATTTTAAAAATTAAGACCAATGGAATGCGTGACCAAGATGGCGTCGATTAAATAATTCGAGCTCGTGATAATTTGCCTCTAAATTGTGTAAAACAGAATATAAAATGGGACTTATGGGACATAGAATAAGGTACAAAGGTTCATCATCTTTGTCTTAGACCGATACACAACACGATTTAAACAAAAGTCCCACTGTCATTAATTGAGTAGGGAACCCTAAAAATTGGGCAAGTGCGAGCCCGACTCGCTCATGAAGGGTTCCGTACCTATACATATATATAATCTATAACAAGTTTGTTGTATGGGAGCCCCCCTTAAATATTTATTTTATTTTATTTTTAGTATTTGTTGTTATAGCGGCAATAGAAATACATCATCTGTGAAAATTTCAACTGTTTAGCTATCACCGTTGTTGAGATACAGCCTGGTGACAGACGGACGGACGGACGGACGGATGGACGGACGGATGGACGGACGGACGGACGGACGGACGGACGGCGAAGTCTCAGTAATAGGGTCCCGTTTTTACCCTTTGGGTACGGAACCCTAAAAACGGTGTTAATTCAGAGTAAACATAAAAAGCGTTTCCGCTCACAGCGCCACCAAGTCGTTGCCGTTCTATTAATTATCCTCAATTTGCCGGTTATTTTCGGTATGGCAACACTGATTAGTACAACCATAAAGTTGATCAATTTGCCACACTTATGACAGAAACTGTGGGAATTCGCAAAAAGGCCGTTGAAGGCCAATGTCAATCGATGTTTAATGAATGACATAATCACTCATAACTTTTAATTTTAAACATACGGTAAACAGAGAACGTCCTTGAGAATATACCTACCACATACAAAGCTGTTTACGTTTCCGGAAATATTATGATAACATTTTTTAGGATGTTAATCGATCACACTTTTTATTATTAGAAATATTATATTAATAAAATAATAATAAGCATTCCTACGGAGAGCATAAAACCAGGGATCGATACCGTTATTTTGCTCCATACAAAATAGCACAAAATAACGTTATTATATTCCGGTTTTTCGCTCATTATCACACATGTTTATATTTTAGTGGGCTAATTTCAAGGATCTATATCTATAACGAAATTCTACATAACACAAGCCTTTCACATTCGAAAAAAAACGCGAAATTAGAGCGTTTTCATGAATACCGGTATCGATCCCTGCATAAAACGCTCGATACAAATGACGCCGAAGCCGTGACGTCATCGAACCGTAAAGGGGGTTACCTATCTGAAACACAAATTTTTGTTTCCCATCTGTAAGGTTTCGCCAACTTTTCATTTGTCCGAAAGCCATTTTTTTCAATACTGTTAATTTTTCAGAACATTCTAACACAAACCTAATCTAACCTAATGGGTTCTTTAAAACGATGTTTATAAAATCCTGAAAATATTACAGGTTTCAGGAAAAAAATCACTTTCGGACAAATGAAAATTTTCGAAA
This sequence comes from Apotomis betuletana, assembly GCA_932273695.1. Lineage (NCBI taxonomy): Eukaryota > Metazoa > Arthropoda > Insecta > Lepidoptera > Tortricidae > Apotomis > Apotomis betuletana. The sequence continues at coordinate 6,537,149 of OW026321.1, read as the reverse complement.
CGTTACACTTGGAAAACAATGTTTCGGAGTTGAAATAGGACACCGATTACACTGACTAAGTAGTTTTGAAAATATTATTAAACTAGCGACCCGCCCCGGCTTCGCACGGGTGCAATGCTGATAAATTAATATGCATGTATTATACATATAAACCTTCCTCTTGAATCACTCTATCTATTAAAAAAAATCGCATCAAAATTCGTTGCGTAGTTTTAAAGATTTAAGCATACAAAGGGACATAGGGACAGAGAAAGCGACTTTGTTTTATACTATGTAGTGATAGTGATGTAGTGAAGTGATGATGTGAAAGCAGGGTCATCTAAGGATCGGCCCTCAACGACGTCACCTCGTGAAAATTTGACACTCACAATACACAAAACGAACATTGGTACATTTTCCATACTCAATCTGCCTTAGTACCTAATAGAAAGATTGTATGATTTGAGATGTGACCAATTACTGATCGCCTACAACCTCTTTTACGATGAGGAACTTTAAAAAAAAAAAAAACAATCATATTTGTGCTTGGGTCATAGTTGTTCTATGTATTTAAATATATATTTATCTATATAAGTACGTATATCGTCGTCTAGTACCGATAACACACGCCTTCTTGAGCTTAATTTGGGACTAGATCGATTTGTGTGAGGTTGTCCGATATATTATTGTTTATTTATGAATTGAGATATTATCGAAAATTTAAAATTGTAGTAATATTTAACTTTTTGACTTTTATCTGATGATATCATAAAAGCCCGGTAAAAAAAATTCAATATTGTCAATTAGACCCCTTAGTTATAATTTTATGCTACTTAAGTCAAAAGCTCTTCATAACCATTATGACTTATAACCACTTGAGTTAAAAGTGTGAAGTCATAAACAGCTTCGATATTAGCTAACCGTCAGCAAGCGATAAATAAATCTTAAGACACTTGATGACAAATCTATGACTCAATACATTTGTTTATGAATACTAATATGTATTTATTGAACAATTTATGGGGTAACATTGACTCACATTGCAGTATAAGGAACAATAGATAGGTTCTTTAAGAGACCGTATCTTCCTTGTATGACTTTCCATATAAGGATTGGAAAGACAAGTTTCTGCAATACTATTGAAAATACGGCTTTAATAATCATCATCTGTCATTGAATGGCCCGTCATGTGGTTGATTCTTAGTTGTACTTTCCAAGCTGATCTAAATAAAACTAAAATTTGATCAGACTGCGTTACGAAGTTTACGGTAAGTATACATTTTTTATTTTATTTAAGATGGCCATGCATTTAACCTCGATTGCACCTGATGTTAAGTGACAATAAGGCCTAAGATGGAGCATGCTTGGCTAGAAGATGCCTATTCACTCTCGATTTGAAGAGATCCAAGTTATATTTTTCAGGAAACAGGTGCGCAGGAAGAGAGTTCCATTCCTTAGCTGTCCTCATAAGGAAAGTAGACGCAAAGCGTTTCGTACGAATCAGTGGTATATCTATATAGTGGTATATTTGTATAGCTAAAGTCGCAAACTTGTAGAATAAGCTGCAAAATTGCATGGCCCAGTTATGAATAAATTCATTCATAAATGGGCCATGCATTACAGTAAATATGTACAGTAAACCTGATCTGACCTGACCTGATGAATCCATCCATCTTCAACTAAAGAAATAAGGTCAGTTCAGTATTAAAAGCTCGACAAGTATTTAAGTGATCCTAGTAAAGTCAACTCAAGCTCGCTTTATAGTATTGGCGCCCCGCGTAGCGTCGGCCTGGTGACGTCAGGGACCTATTTAATCCTATTTGCTCAGGTCTGGGACAGTGGGTGGATTAGATGACTCATGGAAAGTTTCCTATGGCGATTTAGGTCACAAGGCTACTGTTAGAAAAGTCTAGACTTTAGACGGGTTAAATACTAGGTATACTTACATGAATTTATGTCTCCTCTTGTGAAATGGCGGTAGACTCCGACATGTAAAAATGCCCTTGTAGGCTACTTGCAGAATAAAGTTCATTATTTCACTATTTCATTATTTTCTCATTTCATCGTTTCATCATTTCACATTTCATAATTTCATCGTTTCATCATTTCATAATTTCACCATTTCATTGTTTCATAATTTCATCATTTCATTATTATTACAAGCATAGGATAAGACATAAGGATCTTCCTTTTGATTGCCAATGCATCCTGATGATGGTGTTTTGTTGGTTGTTTGGGTAAAAATACTTGTACCAACATTCACGATCTTTGTATATTCAGAAAAAAAAAAAACTGAAAATATGGTTGAAAATTTGGTTCTTTTTTAAACATCCCAATTGTGAGTCCACAATAATAGGAAAATAATAGGCAAGCCCCTCGTTCCGTTTCACCCTGTATATGTACTGGATTGACGTAAGCGATGATGACAACATAAAGAAAATAAAAACCGCATAAGCATGCCATTATGCTGATCATAACGCCGCCATGTTGGATCGAGGGTTAATGAGAGTTCTAATTCTGCGGCCGCAAATAGGTCGAGGGTGCGGTTTATGGGGGAATTAGTATTTACGCTGGCAACACTCGAAATTAGAGCTCGGCGTTTTCCACAGAACCACAAACACCACAGAAGGTCATGTCCTTTGATCTTTGCAAAAGCCGCCTGAGAGCAATTTGATTGGTTGTTTGAGTAAAATAAGACTGCGATTGGTTGTCGGGTGTAGCTATGTGACCTGACGTGTGTGTGCTTACTGCGAGTGGCTTTGAACGCACGTCATATTGCCTGATAGACAGGAACCCATCATACTAAATTCGTACCAGGATTGGTCTGCGTTTATCCTCAACAAATCCGCGGCATGTTTGTGGCATGACGCATGCGTCATGCCGCGCATTGAGTCACGAGATGGGGCTCAATTGAAAAGCTGGACAGACATGACTCGGCATCCACAATGATGTTGTGTGGTCCAAGTGTAAGAAAATAGAGATGCGCAGAATGTGTCACTAAAGTGAAAAGAGTGATATGTGTCTTTAGCTCACCGAGATATGTATCACTCATTTAGCTCATTTAGCTCAGTAGATCTTTAGACTATATCGTTCACGAGTGAGCAGGGAACTAGAGATGTCGATGAATTAGATTCACGGCAGCATGGCAACATTCATTTCATGAGCGAGAGGGAGCGAGTAATACTGACATGATAGATGATATACTGAGCTACTTGAATCGTTAGTGAGCGAAAGAGCTAGTGAGCTAAACCAAATGATATAGCTCGTTTGAATCACTCACTCGCGAGCTACACATCTCTATAAGAAAACAATACGTTTGAATAAGAGACTTGTGGGAAATATTGTCTCATACCAGAATCACGCGACTCAGTACCCTTACCATGAGTTAACGAGATCATACTCGCTAGCGACTGTGTCAAACGTTGAAAATGCTGCTGGAGAATAGTACAGCGCTCCTAGCAGTTACTTTATGGAACTACAATTCTCCATACAACGTGATACAACTCCTTTACGCACTCGCTAGCGAGTACTGTCATTATAAACTCATCGGTTAGGGTACAAAACGTCCCCTCGCCCCGCTACCCGCTACCGCGTCGCACCACCCTTAGGCTGCCTGTTCCCTGAAGCGAAGCGGAAAAATGAACCAATCAGGTTACTCCGTTGTGAAGCCCGAAAGAAGAGCATTAAGTCGGAGAAATGTGATTGGATAGACTTTACGGAGATGCCATTACTTTGCGCGACAAGTTGCGCGGCGAGCGGTTGAGCGAGAGATCCGAGCGCGGCGGCCATACGTGTGAGCGAGACGCACCGCGCACCGCTGCCGCTATCGTGGCATCTCCGTTAGAAGTTGCCTTGACTCAGAAGGCACCTACGCAAGAGATTAGGCGGTTTTAATACAGCTGCCGCCGCATCGTACTGTAGAATCTTGGTTTGTATACGAAAACCGCACTTCGCAGCGAGACGCGGCGCCAATGTGATAACCGCTTTAGAGACGTCGCGTCGACGCTGCGTGAATGTTGCGATGACGCTGCGCGGGCGATGGCAGGCCGCTGATGCTCAAAAAATTTTGTTTCTTAAATGTCATTCAATGTAGCATAATAAAAACTTGAATATCGCTTAAGCTTATCACTTGGACTACTGGAAAGCTAAGTCACGCATAACTATTGAAACTTAACTTGCTTAAACGAGAGAGTACTGTCTCGACCTTAACTCAAATTGAAATTCAAGCTTACCAAAGAAAATGTTTGAAAATATCCTTATCAATGTGTTCACAAAAGTTCATTTCAAAATAAAAGCCGTATTTAGAGGAGCATGCTTAAATAGTAACAAATTTAGACTGTTAAAATCACTACCCTTATTTTGAGCTTAGTCGCAGTTAGGTAAAAGTAGTCTGGAACTGTTCTATATTGTTGCCTTTTGATTGATATTTAATGAGTTGGGATCGAGTCAAATATTATAGTCTGCGACAAAAAAAAATTAAGTAAACACCGTTTTTCACTACGTGTTCTGATAATTAAAAGGCCTTATTTTAAATTAATATACTTACAACATATCGGTGGTCAAACATAAGGTCTTTGGCATGGCAAGGGATTGTATCGGTTTTTGCATACTGTTAGACTTTATATCGATCCTAACATTCCTAACAGATTAGTGGAAAAAATAAAATATAACTTTTATTTACTATATGAAGATTATGAAAGTAAAAGACAATGCTGTTCATATCATCATTCCCCTACCCTTATCCCATTTATTTGGGGTCGGCGCAGCATGTTTTCTTCCTCCATTCTTCCCTAATATTACTCGTCATCTCGTCGTTTACTTCCTTCTTATTCATATCATCTTTCACACAATCCATCCATCTTTTCTTTGGTCTTCCTCTTCTTCTATATCCATCCACATTTATCTTTAACGCTTTTTTGGTTACGTGGTTTTCCTCTCTTCGCATCACGTGCCCATATCATGATAGTCGGTTAGCGTGCAGCTTCTCCCTAATTGGTGCTACATTCATGCTGTTCATAGTTAAATAATATTTATATCACGCATTTAATGTTAGTTCAACGAGAAACACAAAGCAAATACAATAAAGTTAACTAAGCAGACCATTTTAGGAATAAAATAATACATCCAATTCAAGTCCAATTATCTCGAGGCAGCTTAAAAATAAACCCACCTTCAGACTAGGAACACATGGCCTCTACTTTTACAATCCTTACACAATTAGATTTTATAGCCTTCCCTTAGAACTTTATCCTTTCTTTAACGGGCCCATTTTTATATATCAAATAGCTCGTAAATACTTATACAGATTTATTAGGTTTTATTAATTGGTATGGTAACACGTCCTTGCATTTGAAATATGGACTATACGGTTGCCTTTTTGGATGTAGAAGGTTAGAGCGTAGTTTTTATGGTTTAGATACTTATCAAGTAAACCTTCAACGTATAACGATGCACATGTTTGTAGAAATACACAATTATTTTCTCAAAATAAGGAGAGGTTTATGAATGGTTTTGACGAGCAGTATGATATTAATAACGATGAAAACGAAATGTTTATTTTTTGTTAAGTATTTTTTTAACATAGCTAATCCATATACGAATGACAATTTTTTTTGAGGATGTTAACGGATCCTCGTTTATTGGGATTAAATGTCTGTGTGGGATTAACTACTCTAAGACTGATCTCAAAGTTAGAAATGACCGTCAAAGTTCGACATTCCTACGGAGCGCTGAAAACGCTTGTAAATGTTTTTTCGAGGACATTAATCGATCCTAGATTTTATTGGGATTATCTATATGAGACTAATTACACTTTCACTGTTCTCAAATACATAAATACCAATACCTATGGAAAAATGACAATATTTACAATTTGGCCGTGATAGAGTGCGTTTAAGTACAATGAGCTGCAAATGGGCCATCCATTCGTACAACCCATAGTACATGGAGGCCATCACTATTCCTAGCATCCCAAAATCCTTGAAAAAACCACGTAAATTCTCCCATGATTCTACTCGCCCAACGGCCAATGTTTAATCGCTAAAGTAAATATGTCCCGAGCCAACAGTCTGTCTTGACCCGCTGCCCTATATCGAACTCTGCAAATTTGCCAAAGGACGGCCCTTGATTTGTTGGCCTAGAGCAATCTTGTGAGTTTTTTTTATATTGTCCGGGGCCTAATGGTTGAGTTTATCACGTGATAAATAAGTGACAAAGCATCTGTCACTCACACTCGCATTTTGTCAAATCGTGACGGATGCTTTGTCACTTATTTATCGCGTGATCAAGGCAACCATCATAGACCCTCTGACGATGTTTCGAATGAGCTTTGGGGTATCCTTACTATACCATTATTTTGACGTTATCACGCCATTATGTGCATAGGAAAGGCAATGTTTACATTTTTGCTATTCGAGCTAGGTTTCTTCTTCTTTTGTCTTCTTCGTCGTATTCACATGTCTGGGGACGTGACGACTGTGGACAGTGTAGGTACTCTTCACTGAGGCTCTCCAGCCCGTCTAGGACAACTATGCTACGCGACTCTTGTCGCGATCATTCTCTGACACTAGTGCATAGAAAGACAGCTGTATGTTAGACGTGCCAGTAATGATGCTGCATTTGCTGATGTTATCGCGTCGCATCGCATAGGCATAAGTATGCCTAGGAAGTTCCTATACCATTCCTCCCCGCCATGCAGCCAGGAATTAAAATCTTTTACAGGCTATCCGGTCCAGACCTGGCCAGAAGGCCAAAACAGCAGAGAAGATGCGTACAGACGGCAGAGAGACTTCTTTTGATCTACAACTCATCGACGATGTAATAAAAGTTAAAAATTTAAAGGAGGTATTCTAAAACTAGCCTTTGTTTCGTCACTAGTTCTAGAGGCTCGAGCGCGACCGGCTGACACGAACGCGCACCAAAGTGTTCTGAACAAAGGCGGAAGACGGAGCCGGGCACACTAGTGCCCGCTAGACTCGTTAGTGCGTAAACTATTAGCGTGGCTCGCAATGCGTAGAAAGTATGTACAGTCGAGTTCATTTACATCTACACACTTACGAGAGAGAGTTACTTCAGATATTTTTGTTCTCGTAAGTGTGTAGATGTAAATGAACTCGACTGTACATTACAACAGACTCATGGGGTTGGAATATCTCTCTAAACTCTAAGTATTCGTTTAATTTAGTAAACACAATTCTAACCTCAAAGTATGCCTTTTTGACGAAAACTGCCATTTTTACATAAATTAAGTAGGTGTGGTAGGTAGCTTAGTCAATTTTAGATATCAATTGCAAGAATACAGCTAGTGAATACAGTAAATTTTTAGGTTTGGATCTTATTTACTAAATAGGATAAGTAATAACGAATAGACTACGCATTAAGATACGCTCGTGCCCCTACGTCATGCGCCGGAGTCCATCTTGATCAATGAAACATGATGCGGGATCAAACGCGGTAGGGTTGGCACGCGTCGGGAGTTACAGCTGTTATATTCAAATTGAATAAACGCTTAAGAAGGCATGCAGTAGATATTTCAAACAGATGAATATATTCGGAGTCGACTCATAAAGAAAGGAACAACAAATGAAAAACCCCATACAAAAATTCCTTTCTTAATTCCTTGACGAGGCGTGTCGCGGATTTATTTCGTGTCATTTGATTCTGACGAAGCTTGTTCCGGATATACTTTGTGAATTGCATGTTTATTATTTTTAAATCGACGAAGCATACAAAAATGATGACATTATAACTCCCTCCCGCACTAAAAATCAAAATGGCTATCCTTAAAATGTTCTTAGGGTTCAGAAGTTCATCCTGCCAAAGGAGAACTCCTGATCATCAAATAACCGAAGATTTAAACGAACACCGGCCATTTCCTGGCCGAAGCAAGACGTACAACTTTAGACAACCCACGGGCGGTAATTCGTAAAGCCCTATAGTATATTTATGGCCCTCATCTTCGGTTCGAGCCACAGGGTGACTGGATCTAGGACATTACGAATTTATTGCCCTTGGTATGTAAGATATGTAATGTACTAACCATCGAAATAACAACAAAAATTGACAGTTACAAATGGTTTAGGTATATATTATTATCTATTTCTACTTACGAGACATTTATGTAGTATATTCTAAGTCAGAATGATAAAAGTCGCGGTCCGCAGATTGTATGTATATATTTTACATATAACATATATCTTACCTGAAAAGAAAAGAAACATAAATTAGTCGATTGGTAAATATCTGGATATGGATCTGAACAAGGACATCAATATAATAATATTATAATTATGGATATCCCACTTTTCTCTCGTTTGCTCAAGGGTTAACTGGAAAAATCCGTTATAGGGATAAGTTCGCCTTTGTACATATCTATTGTTTCGAAGTTTTGTGGATTATGTTTTGTAATTTATGTACAATAAAGTGTTTTACATACACACTATATTCAACGTCGCCCATAGCTCTAGAAACATTAATCAAAGATCTACAAACGCATAACATTCAGAAGTGAATGGATCTCCATATACGGTGTAGTCTTACCATACAAGTAGTTCCTTCCCACCCACGGTGGCGAAGATAATTTAATGGAGCACATTATAATTTAATAATACAGCCATCATAAACCCAATTGGCTACTTATTTTTTAATAGGTAAGTTTTTGTCCCATAGCAAACTTGCATGTAACTGTCTAACTCTAATTGAAGGTATTTTAAGGGTTTTAAAGTCTTAAACTTTTTTTGAATATTATTTGGCATTCTTGTCTCAGGCCCTCAATTCGATGTTTGACATAGAAATCTATCTGAGAGCTAGCCACTAAATTACTACTTTAAGGCTTCATATCCGTTCAAAAATGCTGATTGTTTTAGACATTTTTCTCTATTTATCTTAACGTATTATCGATGTTACTACTTAGAACAGGGTCATTGCGATTTATTGGTACTTAATATTGGTATATATTTGAAACCAACAGTTTGAATTTTTCATTGATAATTTTTGTTTCAATAACTACTCGAATTTGATAAAATTCACGCAGTCAATGAATTGCGCAAAAGTCTGTCAAATAGTGCTTTGGCATTCAATGAATTGCACAAAAGTCTGTCATTTCGTGCTTTAGCATTCAATGAATTGCACAAAAGTCTGACAATTTAGTGATTTCCTTTCAATAAATTGCACCAAAGTTACAACGTTCTGATGATGAATTAAACCGCTCAAAGAAAATACAACTCGACCGTTTCATGACTACAGTTTTTCTTCAACTACAGTCTCTATAAAAGGACCAACACGTGCTATCGGTATAGTTTTTGCCATTTTGCGCTTAGCGGGTTATTCTGGAATGCCAGGACGATTTATCCATAATGCATCGCGTAACCATTATTTGTAATTCTGATGCCGATGTTAGTACTTACTATGTGTAGGTACAGTTACGGCAAAAAATGTTTTGGCCAGGTGTGTTTTGATTACGGTGATAATTGAGTTCTATTTTATTATAATTGGAAATCGATGAAGTGATTTTTTGTTTCAACAAATGTATCACAGACGGTATCTATTTTTTGACGGTATATTGATTGTATGTACATAATATAACACTAATATTATAAAGGCGTAAGTTTGTTAGTGTGTTTATGTGTATGTTTGTTACTTCTTCACGCTCAAACGGCTGGACCAATTTCGATAAATTTTGCCATGAAGGCACAGGCCAGGTAGCTAAATTTTTATCCCGAAAAAATATAGTGTTCCCGTGGGATCAGTGGGTAACACCGCGCGGCGCAACTAGTATAGAATAAAGGTACATACCTACATATGTAGTGAATAATAGTTCTCCATCGTATTTCGTCGGATAAGCTCGTTTTAATATTTCCATCTCCACTTTTTCACCGAAGTTGATAGAGAAAACTTGCTAAAACTAACTTTTCCGACAAAAAACAATGGAAAAACACCATGCACTATATCTGTAGTTTTTCTTATCAAACATACCGAATATAGAGACGGAAGGTGGCCGTAGGAACTTCTAAACAGCACTGGATAAACCCATCCTGTTGGGGCTCATTTAATTGATCTTGACGAGCAATAAACGTGTGTGTAAGAAAGTAGTAAGGTACTGTCGGTAATAAGAGGGTGTCTCAAAAATACTTTTTGACAAAAACTTAAAACTAATTTAACTTTCTGCCAACAAAAGATAAAGTGGCTACCAAATGCCCATTTGTGACAGGCGTTTGTTTCCGTTTCCCATGACTGACGGATACGATACAGGTTTCCCTGACTGCCTTAGGAGTCTGACCCGCCAGACTCATAAGGCAGTCAGGGAAACCCCAACATCAATGGGTGATCTATCGCTGAATGAGCCATATAAGAACCTACACAGGCTACATATGTGGGAACAAAAACGATCCCGTGCCAATTCTCCGCGGAACCGGTTGGCTGGCCGGCGGAGGTAGGGATGGGGTCTTCTAGCTATATCGATATTATTTTAAGATTCATTGGTGATGCTTTGCCGGCTAGCGGCGGCTTTCAGAGCTTCGCACATCGCCGCAAAGTTGCCAGCTTATCTGTCTACTTTTGGATATATTTCGGAGAGTGTGCACAGGAATTGCACGATTTAATTTCGCCATCCCTGTTTCACAATCGGACATCCATGCGAGGGAACCGACTTTATCCTTATGTTATTAGCTTACCACTTATTCGCACGGAGCGATTGGCTTCATCATTTAGCGTCCGCTAATGAGAACCGCTATGGATTAGAACCCGCTCCCATCTAAGCGCTATATAAGTAGCGTTCGGATTTTCCCTGCGAGATCAAATCAGAAACTATGAGATCCGCAAGGAAACCAATGTGACACAGCCCGAATAATCGCCAGAACTAAAAGCGGCAGTGGGCGGGGCACCTCCGTAAAATGACGCCCGCAGAGTTAAAAAGGTTCGCAAGTGAAGCCCCCGTACTAGAAAGAGTGTGGTTATATTTGCGGGAACCGTTCAACTTGGAGTTGCTTTTGTTCAGTGGTGGATGTCATTCACTCAGATAATGATTTAAGTAAACTGTAAAAATTACCATTTTACTATTTCATCGATATCGATAGCCGCGTGCGCCACATCACTACACCAGAATGCAGCGCAGTGACTACGTGAATGAACACTGCAGTCGTCTACCGCACAACCCTCTCGCTCTATCCTATTACCTCCTCCATGCGTCAGAGAGGAACGGGAGAGGTCACGAAAGGATTATAAAGCTGTAAAAGTTTTTGGAAAACACAGTTGTTTTGTTTGTTTGAATAAGGTTTGGGAGAGCATACAGATTTCCAAGATTTGTTTACTGGGATAAAACTTAGTAACTACTCCCAAGAGAGGAAAAATAAAAACAGACGGCGCAACTTTGCGTAGCACTGATTTGCTTTACCGTGATCGGGTAAAAAGTATCTTATAAAACCATCTTTGGGTATCAAACTATCCCTGTATATTGGTTATATTGATATTAAATATATTAAAATCAATATACTTAACCAATATACAGGGATAGGGATAGGACATATGTCTAGCTGTTTTGTCGTGATGAGATCGCGAAGGTATTTCGCTAAATGTTGTTGCAATCAATGCTTATACGAAACAAAAGAAATTATGTATCGCGCTCTTGATTTTTTTCCGCAATTACGACCTCTCCCAATAAAAATATATTTTAAATGCAATTTTTGAGTTTTATTATTGATTGTTTGTACCTCTAGATTACCGGTCCAACGTGTTAACCTTTCCACCACGCTAACGCCAAATAACCTTTCGAATGTTTCCTTATGATTTGTGATACTTAAGTTTACTATTATGGTTAATAACTCAACACCATCTAGCACGTCACACTTATAGACGTCGGGGAATCTGTTCCAGGAACGATTCGTAATGTCAGCGGACTTGTTAGTTCGCGTGGTATGCGTGCTAGTTTGCTAGTATGCGTCCGTTCATATCGCTGAAACGACTGGACAGATTGTAACCAATTTTTGTACATCTACAGCTGAATATCCGAAGATGGTTATATGATACTTTTTACCCGACTGTGGCACAGAAAAAAGCTTAATGGGGACGAAGTTGCTGCACAGTCGAGTTCATTTACATCTACACACTTACGAGAAAAAAAATATCTGAACACGACTTTATGCTCCTGACAATAGGGTCGTGTTCAGATATTTTTGCTCTCGTAAGTGTGTAGATGTAAATGAACTCGACTGTACCTTTCAGTACTAAATAAGGTAATTTGTTAATGAATGTTCAGTAAGTAGGCCACAAGGGGTTTTACAAGCCAGATTGTGAATCTACCGACATTTTCCAAGAGGAGACCGCTGTTGAGAAGAAAGCCGAAAGAAACTCAACAGTAAGTCATCACACTAGTATTATAAAGGCGAAGGTTTGTGACAGTGTTTATGTTTGTTACTTCTTCACGCTCAAACGGCTGCACCAATTTTGATAAATTTTGGTATGAAAGTAGTTAACACCCTGGATTCCTGGACATAGGCTACTTTTTATCCCGATAAATGTAGTGTTCCCGTGGGATGAGTGTGTAACACCGCGTGGCGTATATAGCTAGGGTTATCATCACTACTCTCTCTCTCTCTCTCTCCTTGGCAATTATTATTCCCATCTGATGGTGGGGTCTGCCTTCTTCGTTTTCTCTTTCCACTTCGCTCTATTTGACGTGTCTGGTTATCATCACTACATAGTATAAAAAACAAAGTTGCTTCCAGGGGGCCTATGATGGTTGCGTTTATCACGTGATAAATAAGTGACAAAGCATCTGTCACTCACACTCGCAATATGTGAAAACGTGACGGATTCTTTATCACTTATTTATCGCGTGATAAAAGCAACCATCATAGCCCTGCTGTCTGTCTACCTGTATGTCCCTATGTATATGTATGCTTAGATCTTTAAAACTACGCAACGAATTTTGATGCGTTTTTTTAATAGATACAGTGCATGCATAATATAGCATTGCACCCGTGCGGAGCCGGGGCGGGTCGCTAGTTATACTTAAAACAAACAATGAAATCCTTCTGTGCGTTGATCTTCATTGTTATGAGATTCTTTGATTAAGGGAGCTGACGGGCCAATTATGATCCAATTGACATTTCAATTTAACTACAGACTGCTTGGTTTACATCGCATTACTACAATAATAGTAATGAAACAGCAGCACTGCTGAGAAACAGAAGTATTCATAAAATGATAGATAACTGTAATAGAAATCATGACTATACTCATGACATAATATTATTCCTGTAAGTAATAGGACCGACCACGTCCGGAACACCACGCTGCGTTCTATCACGCGAATCTCCGATGTTGGAGAAACTACCGCCAGGCTGAAGTGGGACTGGGCCGGCCACTTCTGCCGCATGCACCCGGAAAGGTGGGCTAGCTTGGCCACTGAGTGGGTGCCACAAGATGGGCAGCGCAGGCGGGGCAGGCCTAGGCGGAGATGGCGGGACGACCTGGACACGTTCCTCAACGGCTGGCCGGAGGAGGCTTCTGATCGGGAGTCGTGGAAATCAAGAGGAGAGGCCTTTGCCCAGCAGTGGGACACTCAAATAGAGTGAATCGAATCGAAGGCGAGAGCCATAAATATGCGATCTGAGGCTTTACGAATTACCGCCCGTGGTTGTCCAAAGTTTTATGTCTTACCTTGCCCAGGAAGTGACATTTCCTCCCCGTGGGCTCAAAAATCTCACTTACAGCAGCAGGGTGACGTAAAAGATGTTCCGCCAACGTCGTTTGGATGTATAAAGCTGCTGACAATGAGATTTAGTTATGCTTGTCGTTCATATGACGAAATACAACATTGTGGAGTCAGATTTTCAGTAAACTTAATTTTGGGATTGTGGCAATCCTTGTCTGACCAATAGAAATCCAAACTTCCTTAAGATGAGATTGCGTTCTTTCCATCGCATTTATAAGTACAACTTACCATTAGGCATGATTGTAGTCAAGAGCATCTCGTATAAATTACATATAAGTACTAATTTTTAGCAGTACTAATTTTTATTTTTTTTTGGCCTATGTTCAGCAGTGGACGTCCTATGGCTGAGATGATGATGATGATGATGATGACTAATTTTTACTTAAATTGGTTTGAAATATGCAAGTATCAAAAAATACTCCACTTTAATTCCTCAAAAAGAGTGTACTCCATGAAAAAGAGCTTATCGCACGGTGCTGACTTGCTGAGTTAACTTTAATACCATAATGTAAAATAAACCATAGGGAACAAACTAGTTCGCGTATCGCCGCGCGCGCCGGGTCAACGACCCCAAGATGGCGCCAAAATAGAACCGAGAATGCCGCCATTTCATTCTAACCTCGAAATTTGTTACAAACTTTGATAATTATTCACACTTGGAGTGTGAGGAATTGAGGTGATAATACTTTGTAGACATTGCTTTTGTGGTTTTAGTGTGGTTAAGTGACTTTCGTAGTGTGGTTTTTGTTCGGACTTTGGAACACATTAGACCGAAATCATACTTAATTTCTAAATCTGACTGGTAACACGATTAAAGGAAATAATGTTTTGTCATCGTATATTCTCGCAAACTCTCACGTTTGTGTTATTTATGGCAGTATTTATCATCTTCTTGTTCTAAGCAATTTCTTTATATTCTGGCTTATCTTGGTCAACTGCCTATTTACTCACCGGCAAAATACATAGGTACGGCAAAACATTAACCATAACAACTGTAATCATTATGAATTTGGTAAAAATATCACTACAATTTCAAAATTTCACTTGCTCAGTTTCGTATAACGTAGGTAGTAAAAGTTTTTCAATGCTCACAAGTGCGTACGAGTAGGCGTTCCAGAAAAAATGCTAAAAGAATGTCCTGAGCTGTAAGAACATTTGTTGAATCAGTAGATCAGAGCAGACAGATAGACAGATGCCGGGAAAAACTAGACAGCCGGCAGACATTGGCCGGACGGAACCGATAGAAATAGGGAAAATAAATAACGCGCGGACTTTAACCGCGTTTAGTTTATTTTCAACTTGGGGTTTATTTAGAATTTAGACAAATTTTTGTTTATTTACCTTTTTGAGAAACAAACTGACCAAACAACTCGTCATGGGACAAATAGAATACCTAATAATGTAGGTTTTATTTTTTATGAGTTAGTCTTATCCTTTTAGACTTTTGCCTGCGGCTGTATGGTACTGGAATATAACAACGCAATTACAAGACTTATTATCAACGAAAATATCTATATAGTAGCGCACATAAACATAAAACGAATTTAGAATTTGCACTTATGTTGACTTCTTCTCTAAATTATAACAGCTTTATATAGTTTCAGCTGACTCGGTATCTGCTGTGTGTCTGCCTGTCTGTGACCAAATCTTAAGCCGACGAACGACCAAAAACATGGCACAAAAATCGAACAACGAACAACTTATGCAGTGTCCTGTTATGTTTGACGTTAGTTAGCGGTACGCACGTGCGAGCAAAATGCTCTATGGACAGCGGTTTAAGTTAAACCTGACCAACATCCCATTTCCATTTTTGCTGAATTTACACACATAATGTAAAGTTGTCCCAATAGACCCGTCCCTTTGTATTCAGTCCTGCCGATATGTCGGTATTCTGATAACTATTGTCTGTCACTCACTATATTACGATTGATATTAAGTAAATTTTCTCATGCACCCAAGACATTCAATCGATATAAAATCGGAGTCGTCTTCGATTGACACCAGTTAAGTCACCCGGTCAGAAACCTTTCAATTGACAAATGCGGGTACTCATTGAAGTTAATTTCCAAGAATAATGATGTTCACGGTTAAAATCGTTAGTCTAAATGACAAATCACTCAGTGTCTTTTAAACTCGCGTTGAGCAATGCAGAGAAATTACCTAAGCTGTGATGTTCTAAAGAAAAAACCGGCCAAGTGCGAGTCGGACTCGCGCACCGAGGGTTCCGTACAAACACTTTCCATCCCTAAGTGGTTAAGTTAAGTTTGCACCTGGTATGTATAGCGCCCCATATAAATTAGGTGCAAAGTTAGGTATTAAAAAAAAAACTTATGGTTTTCGTAATTATTCCTTTATCTATGCTATAAGTCGTTGCTTCGTACCAAATTTCAAGATTCTGAGTTCACGGGAAGCACCCTGTAGGTTTTGATTCCCTTGCAAGTGTCGAAAATTTGCGGCATAAACGGCTGTATAGGTATTAAAAAAAAAATTTATGGTTTTCGTAATTATTCCTTTATCTATGCTATAAGACGTTGCTTCGTACCAAATTTCAAGATTCTGAGTTCACGGGAAGCACCCTGTAGGTTTTGATTCCCTTGCAAGTGTCGAAAATTTGCGGCATAAACGGCTGTATCTTTCGATTGCCTTGGCTTAGAAGTTTGATTTTTTCACAGCTTCAAGGGACAGTAGACCTGAGTAATTGATATAAATTTCAGCTTCATACCTCCACGCGTTCCTGAGAAAAAGGGTCTTGACAGACGGACAGACGGACAACAAAGTGATCCTATAAGGGTTCCGTTTTTTCCTTTTGAGGTACGGAACCCTAAAAAGTAGTGATATCTGAAAGGAGAAAAGAAATTCCTTATGAGCTATTTAGGTTACGTTGTCGAAAAGGAAACGCTTTTCACGTGTATGTAATATATATCTTTCTATTCCAGTATCTTTAGAAAATAATAAGCGCTTAGTTGGATGGACAACTTTCCAAACAAACTTTTTCAAGTTTAAAAATGTTAACGCGTCTATTAAAACGATTATGTTCCACAAACCAATTTAGATATTTGTTTTTATTTTATGCTTTTCCTCGTGACGTACGACTGTTATAAAGACTGATTACAAACCAATCCAGAATCAAACTCGTGACCATGTTGAAAAGTGATAAATGTGACACCTTTAAATAAACCAAGTGCTACCAAATACTGGGAAATGGCTGTCAGACGCGTGCGCATGCCAACGTCACCAAACACGACAAGAACCAAAAGGTTTTAAGTAATGTACGGAGCGCCTACAAAATTCGTGCCATTATCCGTTAAAGGGCGGAGTAGCGAAGTGAGATAAATTAACAATCTGAACGCCCTCCCGATAGGAATGTCCCTGGGGTACACAGTTTATATAAACAGGTTTTGTATTTTTAGCCATTTATTTGAGGCCGCACATCAACGGCAGGACTCATAGACAAATCTTTCAGTACCCGGTTGACTTAGTTTGGTTTCATTTAGTGTTTTTGACGTCGTATTAAGATGTGCAAAATAACTGGGTAATCGATTTTTTGTCGATGATGTAAGACCACTCTTAAATCATCGGATTATAAGTTTCATACCGATGAATATCTAAGTCATACGTTTCTAAAAGGAGCTATGTCAAATATCGAAGGAAGATTTTAGAGTCCTGTGAAATCATCGATCGATATGTTACATCGAAGCTTTACTAGACATGGCTTAGCTCCTTTTAGAAACGTATAAGTTAGATATTCTATAAACAATGAAATTGAATAAACTAGAAGAAATAGCAGCACTGCAAAGAAAACACAGTCATTGGTCTAGATAAAATTTCATGTAGACTGATTTGACTTGGAAAATATGATTAAATAAACCGTGATGAACAGCCACCACACCACATTTTTTTTTTGAATAAGATGACACTAGTTATTATTTTTTCATTCATTGTAAGCGTTCCCATCTCTACAACGATTTTCGTTAATTTAGCTTCAAGCCTGTAACAACAGCTAATACTCTTATATTCTCACCTGGTTCGTTGTGGTTCATTCCTACCACGAACAAGAGTTGAACCATCGCCAATTACTAAAATAAATACTGTATTTGTACTTAAAGATTGAACAGAAAACATACCACATTATCAGTATTTTTGCATTACAAGTGTAATCAAATCTCACATAAAAGCCTCTTTACTTTAACAAACACAAAATAAAAGTAGGCAAATCCATAAACTTGGACACGAAATTACTCAGCCGTAAAAAAACCTGCTCTAAAAGGAATAAAATCACCGGACACCCACACGAAGATCGAATCTACTCGATAACTCCAGAAGCGTCGTGTTACAAAGTCTTATTTATTTTTTTACTATCTCCATTTAAAGTAAGGTTTCAAAATAAATCTTATCAATTAGGCTAATTACCGAGAAACTAATTTAGAAAAAAAAACATTGTCTATGCTACCTCGTGATTAGAAAAAAATGGTTCATTAATGGAACGTTGCTGCCTTTATTTTGAATTAAGAATGGTGGAGGTGCACTGGGAGGGATTTTTTTTATTAGGTGCACGACTAAAAAGCGACCGATGTTCGCGCGGAAAAGAAAAACTCATAATCCTCTTGTTTACTTTACTATTGTTGGATAAAAAGTGCTATACGCCCATCAGTGCCATTTTTGGTAATAGATAAAAATCGCAAGCTAAAAGATCTTAGCTAGTGGAGATTCTCCATACTCTTATTACTAGCATCTTTACAATTCTGTACGGCTTCAGCAAGATGATTCTATTTACTCGCCTTCAATAAATTAATAGGGGTTATAACTTTTCACCCAACTTAAAAAGGAGGTGTTCTATCTTCATTACTTCATTTTTTTTTATACATTCTCAGAACTAATGACCAATTTGGATATTTTTACTGTCTGCGGTCCGGTACGGGTCCATGAAGAATCCACGGCACTCTTGCAATAAAATACAATTTCATTATTGTATTAGGCGGTGTACACACGTGAAATTGCCAGGAACGGCCCGACAGCCTGTCGGCACGCGCTATTAGGGCGGAGCATCGATCAAAAAATCAGTGACGAAGTTAAAGCGCCGCTGTACGGTAGCAGTTCCTGATGAAGAGCTCGAAACATGTCGGCGAAAGTTTGTGAGACTTCTTCACGCTCCAGCGGCTGGACCAGTGTAGATAAAGTTTGGTGTGAAGGTAGCTGATACCGTGGATTAACACATAGGCTTCTTTTTATCCCGAAAAAAATGTTGTATTCCCGGGGATGAGCGGGTAACACCGCGCGGCGCAGCTTTTAATTAAATATGTCTCACGAAAGTTGTAATAAGATTAAATACAATTGAATACTTATTAAATTTTTGTTTGTGTGTCATTAGATTACTTCTGCTCCGCGCGAAGTCTAATACATCTATTAGACAATCAAATTAAAATAGATATACTGTTCCCAGTGTAACCCAGACTGAGCGCTAGCGTTGGCAACAATTTACCGAATTCCCCCGCATATTGTTTTTGTTAGCCGGTTGTTCACCCGTAGGGCTGCGCCGTGTTTGGTTTCAATCGCGTCGGTCGCAATGTGACTTGCGTCGACTATTGTGATTGGCTTCCGTATCTGATAAAAGTGATAAATACTAGTTGTTCTGGGAGTTTGTCTGAAATATTTTGATTTTTACCCTAGCTCTAGTCGCGAAGACCCAGGTTGGCCGAGGCGAAGTTGGCCCAAGTATGGGTTCCCGCAGCGAAGTGCTTAGAGTAGTATGGAGCCGCAATTACGCCGTCGAATTATCGAAAAACTGAATTGTCAAAAAAACCTTTACATATCGAACCTACTGACAAAATTTCATGAGAATTCATTTTCGGTTGAGATATGCGGCCTCTAGGCGAGAACAGCCGGTAAGCGGCCATTCAAATCTCTGGACCCGGGCATATGAAATAGTTTTGGGCCAAGCTGCAACGGAGATGCTTCGGTCACCTCGGTACTCGGTCGGTCAATGAAATCTATGGACATACTAAAAGGCAACATTGCTGAATTAATTATCATAATATACAAAACATAGATTTTCACGCCTTAATAGATGGATCTATTCAATTATATCGTGTTCACACTTAATTATGAAAACCTTTACTCGACTACACTAAGGCGTCTGCTAGTGCATTAACTCCGCCTTCTGCTTTTTGACGCGCGTTCCTAGCCTGTCGTAGTGGTGCGCACGCGCCGATCAGTCGCATTTCGACGCTCCATTGAGAAATGCTAGTTAAAATACTCGACTCAGTTGTTCGTGTAACATTTTTTCAAATACAAAAATCTGATAGTATCTCTAAAACTAGAAATGCCTGTTTAAAACATCGATCCTTTTAAAGTTCATTCAGAGTTATTTTTAGCTACAACACTAACAAAAGAAAGGGCGTCACGTGCCATCACCCTATAAACTCAGAAGAAACAACAACTGTCTTACGCCTCAAAAGATAAAGCTTTTATTTCAACAACTATCACAAAAACACTAGTAATGACAAACTTGTCCCATCCTTCTGCTTAAAACAAAATGTTACCTACCTTCTTATTTCAAAGTGATAAAGTTTAAATTAAAATGTATTTTGATTGGATAGTTGTAAGTTCGGTGTGCTTTTTGAATTCTAAAATAAAGGCGGGAAACTTATGTCAATCGCACGGAAGCCATTTTTGTTGAATCAATTAAAATAATTGATGCCACAGATGCATTCAATTCTGGGAATATTTTTTGTTGTGTCACTGCACTATGAGTTAACCATTTTCTAAATTTAGAATTTAATGCTTATTCACCTTATTTTATAGGAGTTCAAATTTTATCCTTTATGAAAAAAATTCACAGATCTCGTGCCTTTCACGACCTTCTGGTACATTGGAAATGCACTTAGATAGGGCAAACTATAATGGAAACAACTCTTTGCGCAAGAGAAACACAAGGGTTAGTAGCAGGTACCGGCGAGTACCGTTATTTTTTATAAACGGACTACGCCCTTTAACAAAGCTCAGCCTTTTTTTCGCCTTTTGCACACACGCTTTCGTCCGCCAGATGTGGAATCATCAGCATTACCCAAGCCACGCTATTCCTACGTTCGAGAAGACGAAGTATAGAAATAATAATCATAATTTTTTAGTTGAAGGAACTTTCTACTTCATGTGTCAAACAATTTATCTTGTAACAAATGAAAAAAACAGTCTATAGGTAAGTTCTCGTTCTCTACGTATAAAATAAGATAAAGGATAGTGGAGTCATGAAGCAATAGTAATTATATTGTTAAAATAAGTTGAGACCATGAAAAAAATAGGACTTCATTGTTTATAGCCACTCAATTGCTTTTGGTAACTACGGCTACCTGTCAACGCTTTTATTTTATTATATAAATAGAGTTCAACTCAAAATTCGAAGAAAGTGAGTAGATAGTGCCGCTTACGAGCAATAATACAAAAAATTGACTATGAAAAGGGTGGTACAGAGCCTGTCGCACGTGTCACAGTAATAATAAAATAAGTTGAAAATTAATATTTGCTTCATCACGCCATCGCCACGTAGTAGGCAGAGTAAATTTTGTTTTCTCAAACATGCAATGAAATATTGTCTTTACGTTCCTTATAATAGGCTCGGAAGTATCGCTTTTTGGGCGCAACAACTCGAGGGGACTGTAAAGGGATTTCATACTGCTTTTCAGGCCTAGGCCTGCAAAGTAACTTTTTTTTGGTTTCAACAACAAGGTCATTCACACAGCTGGCTGGTTTGACAAAAAGCAGGTTTTGTTTTTAAAGGTTGCAGTTGGTTATTAGACTAAAATGTCCTTTAATAAAATGTTGTTCTTTGAAGTATATTTTTTTATTTCATTGTATGTTTAAGAAAAGCACTATACATGCCTCGTCGTGAAAACGGATTCCCGGCCTCGTATCACTATCCGGCCTCGCTCGCACGCTCGCTCGGCCGTATATACCTACTCATTTTCCCGGCCTCTGATGTAATGTACTATTTGTTTAATTTATACGATTCATTTTCAAAGTACTAGAAGGGCACGAGATTGTATGATACATAGGTATTAGATTGTATAGCAAATAGAGAACCAAAGAAATAAAAAAAAATTACATAAAAGTATTTTATTGTATACATTATATATTTTTTTTTCTTACTTTATTACAAACATCTAAAAACATCAAGGTTTACAACTTAACTAAAAAAATATTAAACTTACTAGTACTCGAAGAACTATTATATTAATCTGTGCTAGTACGCGAAAGTCACTAGTATACGCGCGCGCCGCACGCCGCGAAAACTGCGCCACATAAAGGTAAAGCTTTCTCCAACTCCATTACAGATAGTAAAGTTCCGTTTTTTGCAAACTGTAGCCCAACTCAATACCCCGAGTAGTCTAAGATCCCTTTAAGAACGACCTTCACCGAGATGTTTATTTGATGAAATGTATTTTATATTTAATTTAATATGTCAATAAATATATTGCATATGGGTTGCCTAACAAATTTTAGTCCAGGGTATGTTTAATTAATGATTAAAAAAAAAATTTTTTTTAACATTTGATTATTAGATAAATTCTATACCAATCGAAAGTATGAAGCCCATAGAATATGCAAACGTTAGGTTGCCTATTCTTTTCCCGTCACAACTATCGGGTAGCCAGGTTTAAACTGGTAAATCTATACTAGCATTTTGCAACGGTCTGATTATTGAATTGAAATTAAATAACATTAAAGATTATTTTATTATGAACACGGTGGTATAGGGTTGCCTGCGAAAAATCAGTCCAGAATTCCGGTTGTCGAATTTTGAAAAGTAAAATATTGCAGCGAGTGAATGTGTGTGACTGAGAGGTCCCAACCAAAACCATCCCATACGATAGAAGAGGACACAGCATAGCAGCTGTTTGAAGTCCGCCCATTTAAAAAAAGAGAGTGCGCATGCTATTTGTGCTTGAAAATTAAAAGGATAGCGATAGACTCGTATATGCTGTACATTATTTTGGAGTAGTTTATTAAAATAGAGAAATAGTTATTTAACTTTTTTTTTTATCAATTAATTAATGAAATAATGAACTTTATTCTGCAATGCAAGTAGGCCACAAGGGCACTTTTACATGTCTGAGTCTATCGACATTTCACAAGAGGTGACCACTGTTGAGAAGAAACTCCGAAAGATTAGATACATTACATTTGTTTTATTCTACTACCTATGTTTCTACTTGAATCACTTAAAATTAATGCCGTTTAAACACTTTTCACCGTTGGTTAAAATTCTCCAACGTTTAAAAGTATGAGAATCTCTGAACACCATGATGACGTAGGCTTGTGTCAGTCACGTGGTTCGCGAGTCTCGGAAGAGAGTACCAGGCGGAGTATATTATTATACCATGCATTTTATTGTATCTATAGCGACAATCTACTCCAAAATAATGCACAGCATATACGAGTCTATCGCTATCCTTTTCATTTTCAAGCACAAATAGCATGCGCACTCTCTTTTTTTAAATGGGCGGACTTCAAACAGCTGCTATGCTGTGTCCTCTTCTATCGTATGGGATGGTTTTGGTTGGGACCTCTCAGTCGCACACATTCACTCGCTGCAATATTTTACTTTTCAAAATTCGACAACCGGAATTCTGGACTGATTTTTCGCAGGCAACCCTATACCACCGTGTTCATAATAAAATAATCTTTAATGTTATTTAATTTCAATTCAATAATCAGACCGTTGCAAAATGCTAGTATAGATTTACCAGTTTAAACCTGGCTACCCGATAGTTGTGACGGGAAAAGAATAGGCAACCTAACGTTTGCATATTCTATGGGCTTCATACTTTCGATTGGTATAGAATTTATCTAATAATCAAATGTTTAAAAAAAATTTTTTTTTAATCATTAATTACCTAAACATACCCTGGACTAAAATTTGTTAGGCAACCCATATGCAATATATTTATTGACATATTAAATTAAATATAAAATACATTTAATCAAATAAACATCTCGGTGAAGGTCGTTCTTAAAGGGATCCTCTACTAGAGTGCTTTTTTTAATTTTTTCGATATCGCTTTTCGTTTTTGAGATATCGTCGATTTAAGTTGAGAAGTCGCAAAATAATCACGTAATTTTTCGACATTTTTGCACTTTTTCGAAAAAGTTTTTGACTTTTTCAACTTTTTTTTACACCATCTTGTAGATCTCGTCAAGACACGTCTTTTGATACCCCATTGACCCGCGTAGCCCCAAAATTGACGACGCCAGAGCGATGTCGCACTTTCGCTGAAAACGGTCCCCTACCAACGCGATCGAAAAAACATTTCCAATGTTAAAATTACTGACTGTTGAGTTTCTGTTGGTGTTTCTTCTCAACAGTGGTCTCCTCTTGTGAAATGCCGGTAGACTCAGACATGTAAAAGTGCCCTTGTGACCTACTTGCATAATAAAGTTCATTATTTCATTATTAACATTTTGTACCTCAAACGGACTCTTTCTCGAGGGTCGAGTGTACAAATATATATAAAAGCAATTCTGAGTAAGCCCAAAAAAGTGGTACCTATCTTTTTTTTTATTGCAGAATAAAGTTCATTATTTCATTATTAACATTTTGTACCTCAAACGGACTCTTTTTCGAGGGTCGAGTGTACAAATATATATAAAAGCAATTCTGAGTAAGCCCAAAAAAGTGGTACCTATCTTTTTTTAATTGCAGAATAAAGTTCATTATTTCATTATTAACATGTTGTACCTCAAACGGACTCTTTCTCGAGGGTCGAGTATACAAATATATATAAAAGCAATTCTGAGTAAGCCCAAAAAAGTGGTACCTATCTTTTTTTAACGTAGAATAAAGGTATTATGTAGTTACCACTGTTATTTTAAATGCACAGTTATTTACTTAGCAACCTCAAGATATTTTTGATAATTTCATTCATGGTTAGTCAGTTGTATTCTTAATTTACCCTTCCATTATGATCCTTATACATTCCTATAGTACTACGCAAGGAAATGAATTCATTAAGAATTCTCGAAGCGAATGCTTTCATATTACGGCATAATTATAATTATCAATGAATAGTGTAGTCACACTTGCCTAGATCAATATCAAAGCTCGTACAGAGTGACCATTTAACTTAGATCCTTGATTCCTCGTAACATCAAAGTAAGGGTAACTTCAAGTTTATATGGTTATTGGCCATTAACTAACAATGTTAAGAAGTGATAAAATTAATGTATATCAAAACGTTAAGAAGTTCTTTGCATTTCGTATTAGCATCTGCATAATATTGTAATTTAGCATTTAACTGATGGAACGAGACTCAACTACTCACAACGATTAACTATTTTGGAATTTGGACATATTGTACGAAGAGAGCCACAGAATTTTGAAAGTGATCAAGCAGATTGGAAGGATCAAGACCACGAAGACGATCTCAATCAACATGTCGATCGACAAAGAGGAGGCCCTAACTAGTCTTCCTATAACGGATGCCTTAAGGAAAACCGAAGACAGGAATTAATGGCGAAATATAGATAAGACCGCAATGCAGACTTTCCTAACTGGACACGAATTTCAGCAGTGAAGATAACGACGAAGAAGAAGACTGATGAATTAAAGAACTCCATCTTGTATATAGATCTCAAAGGCAATTTGACAAGTTTGAGTCTACCAGCATCTTTCCAAAAGGATACCACAGTAACTGTATAAAAACTATGCAATCAGAACACCCATTGAAATATGTCCAGAAAGCCATAATGGAGTGGAAAGATGTATACTATTTTTGACTAAACATAATTTGGTAAATCTGATTAGCGTAAAATTACAAATATTGAATTTTTACCATAAGCTATTAGTTGAGTGGCAATTCACTCCGCTTCTGTTGCATAATATTCAAAAGGTCTTCTTATATTGGTGGCCACATGCAGAATAGCAGGTTTGAGTAGAATATTAATAAGACATTCATTGAGCGAAGCTTTATCGATTAATATGCGAGCCGTGGGCGTCGGTGCGGAAATGTATTTCTTTGTACGTTTAGCAATGCTAGATACTCGTAGTTAATGATTAAAGAGTGAATTGTGAAGTTGGACAGAAACGCTAACGGCGCTACAATCTTACACCTTTATCATTTCACAATCCAAAAATAAAAAAACCTTAAAAATAAAGATTTTCCGAACGGTGTCCATTAAGTGTATAAAATGAAATGTGATGATGAATTATGCCGTCTCAAAGGCAATTCAATACTAAAGATGCATTGATTCTCCAGAACCGAATTGCCGATATACCGTAATGACAAACATGGCTTATTTACGACTTGGTAGTAGCGCTTCCAGCGGTGAAACTTGCGAGAAACATGTCCTATTGAAAGATTTTATGATAATCGCTATAATAATATTATGATTTACGAAGATAATAATTATTAGATTTAGCTACAATAGGTTGACTCAATAATGGTTACTATAAGTTTCAGAGAATGCCTTTTGGCCTAAATAATGCATCAGCAATATTACTCAAACGGTAGTAGGTAAGCATTTTCACTCAGTCACCGTAATAGGCTTATGAATGTTGAATAAATTATTTGATAGGGTATCAGATGATCTTCTTAAACTTTGTGTCGTTTGTCCTATTTACAGTCGAATCATCATCATCATCATCTCAGCCACAGGACGTCCACTGCTGAACATAGGCCTTCCCTTTGGACTTCCATATATACCGGTTGGAAGCGACCTGCATCCAGCGCCTTCCGGCGACCTTTATAAGGTCATCTGTCCATCTTGTAGGTGGACATCCCACGCTGCGCTTGCTGGTCCGAGGTCTCCACTCGAGCACTTTTCGGCCCCATCGGCCATCTGCTCTGCGTGCTATGTGGCCTGCCCATTGCCACTTCAACTTGCTAATCCGGTGAGCTATATCGGTCACTTTAGTTCGTCTACGGATTTCCTCATTTCTGATTCGATCACGTAGAGACACCCCGAGCATAGCTCTCTCCATTGCTCGTTGAGCGACTTTGAGCTTTGAGATGAGGCCGATAGTGAAAGACCACGTTTCGGTGCCGTAAGTCATCACTGGTAACACACATTGGTTGAAGACTTTCGTCTTGAGGCACTGAGGTATGTCGGACGAAAAGACATACAGTCGAATGGCTATATCAATATCATTTGTAGGCAACTGTGGCCCATAGATATAGCTAAAATACATATAAAATAAAACTAAAATATAAAATGAACATAAACACGTCTGTTTGGCAACGTGCGGCGTAATTTCTGGTGTGTTCAAAGTTTATACTTATTTTATTCATTTTGTTATTTTATTTAGGAAAATAGTGCGTAACACATTGCTAAATATATCTTAAACTTACAACTGCGATATTCGTTGACGATGACAGTAAATAAGGAAGGTTACCTGCAAATAAAATAATGATAATTAGTAATTTGATTAAGAAAACTCTAATTAGAGTAAAATATTTCTTTATTGACTCAGTATATCCAAATTTAAAATGCATGGTGGGGTATAAAACGTTCGAAATTCGTGTCGCGTTGTCCTCTGAACAGGACGGGGTAATACAGTTTAAAATAAGAAGGAACTTTTGCCATCAATATAAACTCATTCATTTCCCCAGAACAGGATTTCCTTTTATTTCCTCAAAAAGTCATTATTAAATATGTGCAATAAACAGCTTACATACATGATTAAGTAATTCGATAGTTATAGTCCCCACACCGCACAATTTGGCGAAGTGGTTAAACACATAACCACCTACGAGCTTTGTTTGTGTTTCCCACACTCCCCTGACTATTGCTAAAATTTCGTCATTACGAAATATTTGCAGTAACCCACGAGTGTTCAGTTCTATTTAATCTTGTTTGATGCTTCAATCGTCATTATAATTTGAATCCTTGGGCCTTTTCTAAAGCCCAACTGACACTGACTTACTTCTTTAGGGATATGCGTTATTCAACTGTTATCGTAATGGAACTTTATTTTTAGAGCATTGCAGTAATCAAACCAAGGTACTGTGAACTACAGAACAACAGATGAAGAAACTAGTCGGTTTAGGCGATGTGACTGCTTGGCTGCGGCGTGTTGTCTAATCTGGCGTAGGATTTGGCAGGTCAAAATCAAAATATGTCTAAAGGCAAGTGTTTATTTCCTAAGCACTCAAATTAAATGCCCTATCAGGGTGTCATGTATCAACTACCTACAATTAACATCCTCCGTAATAAACATGACTTGTAATGTTAAATAAATAAATAAATCTGATTCTACCGACATTTCACAAGAGGAAACCGCTGTTGAGAAGAAAGCCGAAAGAAACTCAACAGTAAGTAATTTCTTCGTAAATTATACTTAAAACGAGATGTACAACGTTCTCCAAATCAATGTTTACAGTAATTATATGAGATAAAGTAAGAATTTTTCAGAGATGTGGATTGCCTTCGGCCAGAAGTCTGCACTTAAAATGGTATCCTGCTCCCTGCGTCTTCGAAATCGCAATATTTCAATACAAACTTACATCTCAGGCTTTAGTTATTGGCTGTTTGCCAGAACTTGCTCCTATCTAAAGTGAACGAAGTCTCATCACGTTGCTAAGATACTATCAGCGAGTCAAGGGCAGACCCATAAATCCAGTCAAAACGCAGCAACCGGAACGTTTACCGGTCTATAAAACGCGGGTCGTAAAAAGGTGGCATTATAGTGCCATTAAAACATCTTGAAAGTCGCATACCTATTGTCCTTTAAAAACTTTTCAACAATATTAAAATAAATGACACACAGGTAAATTATGGAAGGGCTTGTGCACAAATCACGTGAGGTTGGATAGGGGGAGGGGGGGTCAAGAAAATTCACGATAGACCACTTTGGGGGAGGGAGGGGTATAAGAAGACCTCACGTGTATTTTTCTAAGAAAAACAAAGAACCTCACCAAATATCACTAGGGGGAAGGGGTCAAATAGTAGCCGAAAAAACCTCCCGTGATTTGTGCACAAGCCCCTTGACAAAATGTAATGTGATCCACTGCAATGTAAGCAGCAGCAATGTAAGTAGTGCTCTCCCAACTGAGCTATCACGTCGCTACGTCAATCACACCAAATCTTTGATTTCATAATTATACGCTACTGGAGCGCCCTCTGCGTCATATGTGTTTAAAACCCTTCTTTCGGGTGAAAAATTTCCTGATTGGAAATGTTGCGATTTGTCCAGAGAGGACTAAAGATTTCTTTTTACCCGACAACAAAGAAGCAAAAAAGAGGGTGATGTGATGAGTTTTACTTCCCTGTGATCGAAGTTGCCTGCAAAATAAATCTTAAAGTGTGCTAATAATCTATCTTGTCCATAAAAATGTCTTATTAGTAAATGTCTTAGTAGTAGTAAAATGCAGAGAAACAACAACGATACTTTAAGAAAGGCGCTCCTGAGGGTGAATTGCGAACTGATCCGAAACATGTCGAGCGCTATACGACGTGAGTAAGAGTAAACCTATATATACTATAAGAACCTTACTCATTTGTACCAAAAAGGTAAGTTGTTATGCATTTTGGCATTCCCGGTAGTTTCTTGGTCTGCATTAAAAAGTTACGTAACCGGTCTCGTTCTGAATTCCGTACAAATGTCGAAACAAAACGTTTTAGACTCATTCATAAAACGTACGTCGAGTAAACAAGTGTGGCGGGCCATGAAAATGGCGGTATTGCAACTTGTTCTACAGTTAAAGCGGATTTACAACGCACCCCGAGTCGTTATTATAGCCTATGCGCCAGCGCCCACCAGGGTGCTTGGCCTCTCACTCCGCTTTTGTTAGGAAAAAATAGTGGCGATGCGCACACAATTACCCCACGACCAATTGCGTCGGATTAAACACAATCAAAAAAATATAGTTCGGTTTAAAGAAACTTTATTGTCTAAAGAAATTACAGAAATTTCACTTACAAGACAACTTATAAATAGTTAACATAACTAAAATCAATTTAATTTTACGCAGTAAGCAAGCATTTAAATATGACAATGTTTACACAAAACAGATGGATCTTAAATGAGCGAATTGGTTAGAAATAATAGTTATATAATTTAAGAATCGACCCTATGGTCTTAGCATAAGGATTAGTTTTAAGTGGTTAGTAATCGGTAACAGGAAAAAAGACATGCATTCGAGTATATTTTTTGTGCGGATTCTTATCTACTAGATAGACTTGTTGAAAGGGCCAGTTAAACGATACTTTTAAACAGTAGTTAATTTATCGGTTCGATGTTACGGTACATATGAGATGCATATATTTAGTATAAACGTAATGCAATGTAAACAAGATATAACTTTATCATATAATACTTTTTACGTAGTTAGATTATTTTATTATTATTATTATTATTATTATTATTTTTAGCCTGTACTGTCCCACTGCAGGGCAAAGGCCTCCCTCCCTTTTTAATGGGAGATTATTTTAATGGTTAATATATATATATTTTTTTTTTTTCATAGGTCCGGTAGCGATGATTATAAGATTATGAAATTTTATTCATTTAAGAATAATTTTGGACTGATATGAGTGTCAGTGGCACTTTTATGTTAATTTATTATGTGATATTTTTTATAACGTGTGATTTTAATTGGCTTTTAAAAACATTCATAGGTTTAATATCTTTTACGGTTTTAGGTAAGTTATTATACAATTTAGCTCCATCGTACATCAAATTTAGGGTTCCGTATCTAGTTCTGGGAAAACGTAGTGCTAATTGATCCGCGTTTCTGAGTTTTATTCTTTGGTAATTACTTTTTGTGCTAAACGTTATTTCCGAGAGTATATTACCATCCAGTATTTTGCGTATTAGGAGACATGTTTTATACACGTAAATTTGTTTTAAATTCATTAGACCAGTTTTTTTATACAGTGTTTCTGTTGGTGTTAGATAGTCGTAGTTGAATAGCACTTTAATCACTTTGTTTTGCGCTATCTGTAAGTCTTTGAGGTTGGACTTTGCTGCATTACCCCAAATTTCAGCAAGATATTCCAAGTGGGGTTTAATTAGGGCATTGTAGATATTTGTACGAACTTGTTTAGGAAGACAGTTTGAGATGTTTCGCATAGCGGCTGTTAGTGCCGTTATTTTGGGCTTTATTTTAGCTATATGTGCCTTCCATGTTAGTTTGCTATCGAGGATTAATCCTAGGTACTTTTCATGGTCTTTTTTATTAAGCGCCTCACCATTTATGTATAAACCTTGATTTTGCTCGATTTTTTTGTTTTTTGCTGAAAAGATGACATAGCACGTTTTTGCGGTGTTAATAGTTAGCAGGTTGCTTTGAAACCAATTGAAAAGCAGGTCGAGATCTTGTTGTGCCTGTTGGATTATACAAGATAGCGAGGATCCGAAATAAAACAGACAAGTGTCATCCGCATATAAGGTTAAGTGGCCCTGTAGTCCTGCTTCATGTAAATTGTTTATGTAAATTAAAAAAAGCAAGGGGCCAATAATAGAACCTTGCGGTACGCCGCAATTTATAGGTAGTGGGGAACTTTTGTAATTGCCTAGTTTAACTATTTGCTGTCTATTTGTAAGATACGATTCAAAAATGCTGTACGCTTTATTTGTTATTCCGATTTGTTTTAATTTATTCAAGAGCAAAGGGTGGCTGACTGTGTCAAATGCCTTTTTGAGGTCAATAAATATCCCTAATGCAATATTTTTTGAGTCTATATTATTCTTTAGCTTAGTAACAAGGTCTATAGTAGCTGAAGTTGTATTACTTTTTGGTCGAAAACCGTATTGTCTTTCAAAGAGAAATTGAATAGAATTTAAGTAATTAAATAGTCTGTCATGAATGATTTTTTCGAAAATTTTAGAGAATGTCGGTAAAACTGATATTGGGCGGTAGTTACCGGGTTCCATTTTCGATCCAGATTTGAAAATTGGTGAAACTTTTGCGATTTTGAGAGAATCCGGAAACTCGCCATTACTGAAACAGGTGTTTATGCAATTTGTCAGTTCATCTACTATTGAGTTTTTTATACATTTTAAGGTTTTTGTATTGATGCCGTCTACCCCAGCACTAGTGTTAGAATCTAGACGAGAAATAACTTTTAATACCTCGTCTACTGAAGTTGGTTTTAGTTGTTGTAGCTCATTAGTACAGTTAGTATTCGTAATAGGCACATAATTTATTTGTCTAAATTGCGCTGGAATCTCATTACATAAGTTAGAACCAATAGTTGTAAAATATTCATTGAAGTACTCGCAGATTTGTTGAGGGTCTGTTATTATTTTATCCTGGTACTGGAGTTTAGGAGGAATATAATTTGATGTAACTTTATTTTTGGACAAAGTATTTATGAGACTCCACATTTTCTTCGAATCATTTTTGCAATTGGCAAATGCATTATGGTAATATATTTTTTTTGTTTTTTTAATGCTAACTGTTACTTTGTTTCTTTCCTGTATGTAATCTTTACGTATATCTTCGTTCTTGGGTTCTTTCTTCAGCTTTCGCCATAGTTCATCTCTTTTATTAATTGCCGATATAATAGTTTGGTTAATCCAATCCTCCTTAGGAGGGTTTAATACTTTAGTTTTTACAGTCTTCGATCGTTCTACAGCAGTCTTGATGTACTCTTCTAATCTGGAATAAGCATGGTCTTTGTTCGTGAGGTTTTGTCCCAACATTATTTCATTAAGTTTATCGTAGTCCACTGCAGTATATTCTATTTTTTCTTTGCGCTGTGGATATCTTTTAAGAAGCTCTAAGTATATGTGTTTGTGGTCGGACATTGCAGAGTCTATGATGTGGAAATTAAAGTTGTCTTCTAATAAGTTGGTGTAGACGTGGTCTAGGATCGTCTTGCATGTTTCCGTCTCACGGGTGCAGTGTTGATCTTCGATATTATTTAGGATGGTGTAACCGGACTCTTCGACTGTAGAAATGTATTGCGTTGTTGTTTGTTCATGTGACAGAAGGTTGATATTGAAGTCGCCGAACACGATTGATCTCTTGTGTAGTTCAAGTTGCTGTTCAAATGTCGTTAAGAATTGATTAAGGTTTGTTCTACCGGGCCTATAAACCACTCCAATATTGAGGTTTAGTTTAGTTAGTAATATCCATAGATAATTGTTTCCACCTGAGTATTGTTCAAAAGTCGGGATATGATCAATGCTGTTGTGAATAAATATAGATACACCACCGCCTATAGTGTCAGTCCTTATATTAAAGTAATGAGAGTAATCTGGTATTTGTAGTAATTTAGCGTCATCTTCTGTTTTAATCCAGGTTTCACTTAGTAAAATTAGGTGTGTCGTTTTTGGAATGCATTTTAGGATACACTGGAGCTCGTCGAACTTCCCCGGCGTAACTATACTTCGCACATTAGCGTAGAGGAAGTTGAGGGAGTGTGAGTTACAGGGTATTAGTTCAGGCAGCTTTACGATGACCAAACTGAGAAAGCCAGTATTTTTCCCCACTGCTTTGGAAGACACAATTTTTTCCATCTTAGTTTCGAGCCGGATCAGAAAAGTAAATATGTCAAAACAACAAAGGTTTATCGAAGAGGCCAATCAGGGCATTACAATATTTATCTTCGAAGATCGTTCCACTTACCTAAAATGCTAAACCATCTATCACTGCCCAACGTATTTAGATAATAAACATTATCGATCTAACACACTTTCTCCTCTTCAAAAAATCAAAATAGATCGGAAACAGGAAACCGATTAGTTCTACCTATAAACAAAACCCCAGGTGTAGGCAATCGCAAACATCTAGGCTAAGTCTGAACCCACGCTCCTCTCATGGCCCCATATCGAGCATACATTTCAGCCTAAAAACCCAATTTCCGCGCGAAAATGTAACGGTTACAATTTGAAAATAGAACAGACATCACCTGACCATTTTAAAAAGAGCTCCGAAGCGTAGATTTTATCTAAAATTCGGGATCTTCTTAAATTGGGCGCATGTAATTCGAGCCGCGTCTGTTTTTCGATATTTTACCACTGATTTGTTTGTTTTACGTGTTTTATGCTAGTTATAAAACGATTGATTGAAAATGGGGTAAATTTCCGTGAGAGGTTTTATGGACGTATTTTCCTGTCTGCGATGCTTAGAGATATACTCGTAGCAGAATGAAACAGTATTATTTTCGATAGCCTAATTAGAATAGCATTGAAGGTTAGCATATCGTAGCTTATGATTGCCTTTCCTATTTACCATTGCTTTCAAGAGTTTGAAATCCCGGATGCCTTTCCTTCTACATATGACTTCTAAGTATAATATTACAAAATTCTAGATTGTATCGTCAGGTATCCAACCCAAATGGAGACAAAGCAGACCTCACCGGCCATGGCGTGATGAGTAAGACTCCTTTTTGAAGCAATGGCCAGAGACTGCAATAAACCGGGAGGAGTGGAAGAAATGGCGGCTTTGTCAAGCAGTCGGACATTATACTCGTAGGCTCCCAATAGTGATAGTAGATTTATAATCAAAATCAATTTTCTATGAAGAGTGGAGACCCCTTTTGTTATGTAAGCGCCATGCCAGCGGGTCATAATTTCTTTCTCATCCATCACGCCAAAACGACTGGACGAATTTAAACCATTTTTGGTGCACGGATAGCCGGACATTCAATGATGGTTATAAGATACCATGTTAGCCGACTACACTAATGAAAATAAATACGCAAGGTAAAATTACGGGCTCCTACTAGTTATTTATAAAAACGTCATATTGTAAGTTTATGGTGATAAAATGATTTTAACAAACTCCTGGGGGTCTATGATGGTTGCGTTTATCACGTGATAAATAAGTGACAAAGCATCCGTCACTCACACTCGCATTTTGTCAAAACATGATGGATGCCTTGTCACTTATTTATCGCGTGAAAAGCAACCATCAAAGGCCGTGTTTTCCGCCACTCATTAGGACTTTTTCATTAGTCATCTTTTCCATCCAAATAATAAATGGAAGGAGCTCTCTCTTAAAATAGTAGCTTTCTTTATGCATCATATGAGACCATATTGATAAAGCACTAATAAAACCGTAGAAAATAGTGGTTATCCTAATCTACGCAGTTTTAAAGATGTCTCTTCAAACATTGTGAAACTCATGTTTAGTCGGTAGCTACGTAAAGATAAACAAACCTACACATTTCGCACAAACTCGTGATGAGCTGGTGATTTCACAAACGGACAAACAGTGATGTCACTATAGCAATAGTACATTACATCAGAGGCCGGGAAAATGAGGATTTCCGGCCAAGCAGGTATATACGGCCGAGCGAGCGTGCGAGCGAGGCCGGATAGTGATACGAGGCCGGGAATCCGTTTTCACGACGAGGCATGTATAGTGCTTTTCTCAAACATACAATGAAATAAAAAAAATATACTTCAAAGAATAACACTTAATATTGTTTGTCCGATATTTTCCGAATTTGACCGAATTTTAAAAATCCGATTTCAGATTCTTACTCAGGAGCCCCAAAAACCCCCGGATACCGAATGTCAGCCTCCTAGGACCAATTTGAAATTTTCTCCATACACAAATCGTTTTTTTTCGATATTTTCCGAATTTGACCGAATTTTCGGACAAGATTTCAGATTCATATTTTTGAGCCCCGAGAGCCCCCCGATACCGAGTTTTAGCCGCCTAGCACCAATTTGAAATTTTGAATCGTTTTTTTTTTTCGATATTTTCCGAATTTGACCGAATTTTCGGACAAGATTTCAGATTCATATTTTTGAGCCCCGAGAGCCCCCCGATACCGAGTTTTAGCCACCTAGCACCAATTTGAAATTTTGAAAAAAAAAGTCGCCATCTTGAATTTTTTTCTCCACAAGTGTCTAACAACCAACCTTTAAAAACAAAACCTGCTTTTTGTCAAACCAGCCAGCTGTGTGATGACCTTGTTGTTGAAACCAAAAAAAAGTTACTTTGCAGGCCTAGGCCTGAAAAGCAGTATGAAATCCCTTTACAGTCCTCTCGAGTTGTTGCGCCCAAAAAGCGATACTTCCGAGCCTATTTTAAGGAACGTAAAGACAATATTTCATTGGATGTTTGAGAAAAAGATATTTATGATTCCGTCGCACCTTATTTCATCATTTTATGCCACCTTTATGTGACAGCAGCTACGCTGCGCGGACAGACGCTCATCTTATGGGAACACTAAATTTTTCGGGATAAAAAGTAGCCTATGTGTTAATCCATGGTGTCAGCTACCTTCATGCCAAAATTTATCAAAATTGGTCGAGCCGTGTGAGCGTGAAGAAGTAGGTAACGAAGATACACATAAACGGGTCATTGTCAGATTTAGGTGCCCGTCTTTCCGGTGGACATTTGCGAAATTAAGGATTCCAGGGCCTAATTTTCTGATTAAATGCCTGTGAGAATAAAGAACGTTTCCTCTTTTATAATCCTATGTAATAGCAACATAACCTAGATTCATACAAGCTGTTAACTTTTGACCACCGAAGGGACAAATTTTGTTTTTTGAACTGACAATGACCCAAACACATTGGCCTTTATAATGGCATCGGATAATCGGATACTTTTATACCTAAACTTTGACGGCACGGCGGCGGTGTTGTTTAGTTGTAGGTATAGGCGGCTTTGTTTGAGATATGAATGAGATAGCAATAGGATTTGGTCAACTTTAGGTAAATATCCACATGAATTTCCGATCCCTATATAGTGTGATTAACAAGGACGATCGACGTTTGACACTGACTTGATCAGTGATTTTGCCATTAAAGACAGTCTGGACAGTCCATTTTACGGATATGAAGAATCGAGTAAATTTCAAATGCCCGCTGTCCGCATTGGATATGAAATTGGTACAGATGACTCCAGCCCGATCCTTTTTTTAATTAATCAAAGACAATAACAGAATCGTGTCTATTTCAGATGCGTCCGCGTTGGCTGCGCGCCAGCATTCTGCGCAGTCTGCGGCCGGAAGGGTATAAATGTACTTTCGTGCCATTTTTACAAGCTTTTCAAAGCGTGGTTAATGGCAACTACAATCATAGACTTTTCAAAGCGTGGTTAATGGCAACTACAATCATAGAGCACAACAACTTCGAGAGAGAGCTAATATAAGAATACAGCTGGGCTGGGCAGCATATGGCAAACTTCGCCGGGTCTTCACATCGCCAATTCCACAATGTCTGAAGGCGAAAGTTTTTAACCAGTGCGTCCTACCCGTAATGACATACGGTGCCGAGACGTGGACACTCACGGTTGGGCTGGTCCACAAATTTAAAGACGCTCAGAGAGCTATGGAAACGGCAATGCTCGTAGTTTCTTTGAAGGATCGAATTCGGAACGAAGTGATCCGTCAGAGAACCAAAGTTACCGACATAGCTCACCGTATTAGCAATTTGAAGTGGCAGTGGGCTGGCCATATTAGCCGAAGAACCGATAACCGGTGGGGTAAACGTGTTCTTGAGTGGAGACCGCGGATCGGCAAGCGTAGTCTGTGCAGAGTGGCTGGCAAAAGCTGGATGAGAGTAGCCGAGGATCGCTTACAATGGCGTGCAGTTGGAGAGGCCTATGTCCAGCAGTGGACAAGAATAGGCTGATGATGATGATGATGACAATCATAGAGAGACTTACTGTTCCGATTACGCCACGCAGTAAGAAGACGTATCTGGGCGTTTTCCAAACAAAGTCGTATGAACTTTGAATTTTTTGAGACACGGCTTTAATTGTGTCAGGCCCTCACTATCAGTAGTCGGACTTTGTGTGGGAGTATAACCCGCTAATGGGATTATTTCCGCGCCACCAGTAATTTAACTTTTATTAAGAAAGTTGTTTTTAGGCTCATTTTACTCAGATGAAAATTTATCGTATATTCGAACTAAATGCAAGAAGAAAAAGTGTAAAAATTGATGTTTATCTGTTAACTATAGCTTAGAGTTGACCAGTAAGGAATGCGCGTTTTGCCGATAAATCCGCTAATAGTATTTTTCTAGTGTTCAAATTAAATCACTACATAGTAATAAAACGAAGTCGCTTCCCGCTGTTTGTGTGTCCCTATGTATGCTTAGATCTTTAAAACGATTTACGGATACGGACGGATACGGACGGATTCCGATGGAGTTTTTTAATAGATAGAGTGATTCAAGAGGATATGCATAATTTATCAGCATTGCATTAATAAATAAGGAGCCAACCCTAGTTCACAGTCAAGCCGTTTTCAGTCCATAACTGTACCGTCCCATATTTGGCCAGCCAAGTGCTTTCTGTGATTACTATCGAGCGGAACTGTATATCGATAGTTTGCGAATAGATTTATTATAATCACGGGTTATGCTTCATGAGTTTCTTTTCTGGTCCAAAAAGTAGTCTATGACCCTCCTATCCGTAGTAATATTTATACCCACAGACAAATCAGAGAAGCGGCCGAAGAAGTGCTCTTATTTATTTTTAATGCTTAGGACAACTGTATAAGCGCAAAAAAGCGGTATTAGACACATTAATTAGAAACAGACAATATTACTCATTATAAAATAATAATTTGGAGTAAAGGAGCTTAACTCGATCACAATGGAGTTATTCTTTTTACTAGGGTCACAGTTAGTAACTTAAAATTATTTTTTTACTAATCTAAGCAACATAAAATTTTGCTTTAACATTACGCATACAATACAATACAAAATGCTTTATTGCACACCAAAAAAAAAGTTTACAAAATCAATACAGAACAATAATTTTAGTAACGGTAGACAACAGGCGGTCTTATCGCTAAAGAGCGATCTCTTCCAGACAACCTTTAGGTAGTGGAGTTGATTAGTATAAATCACACAATGAGTAGGTGATGCAGAAGGGGAAGGGAAAACAAAATAATTATCAACAGATAAGCAAGTAAAAGTATCAATAGATATACACATACATAAATAGATATATATAAACCTACTTAAACATACATAAATATAAATAAAACAAGACAGATAAGGAACACATAAACAGTCAGAGGCAAACGAACGAAAGCAGTTTCACAAATCACACCATCAATTTTATTAATCGAGAGATAAATAGTATTCTTTTATTTTATTTTTAAAGATCGCTGGCGTTTTAGCACTCCGCAATTCTACTGGAAGCGAATTCCATAGCAAAACGGCTTTAAAAGTAAAGGAATTCGAGTAAAATTTTGAGTGTGAGGAGGGGACAGCTAAAAGGAAATTTTTAGCGCACCTTGCAGACGAAAGGTAGCTAAAGCGCTCTTTAAGATACAGGGGAGTTGCTCGGTGGAAAAGTATGCCATAAAGAAGAGTAAGAATGTGTGAGTTACGCCTATGACGAATAGGGAGCCACTTGAGTTGAGATCGGAAACTAGAAACATGATCATATTTTCGTAACCCAAATATGAATCTGATGGAAATGTTTTGAATGCGCTCAAGCTTATTAAGTTGCTCCTCTGAAATATCAAGATACGAAATGTCAGCATAGTCTAGAATCGGGAGAAGCAACGTCTGAGCGAGCGCAATTTTAGTGGCGATGGGAAGGAATTTGCTAAGCCTTCTAAGAGAGCCCACCGCGGCAAACATCTTCCTGCTCACTTCATTCAATTGGGGCACCCAAGAAAGAGTGCTATCAATGATGACGCCCAGGTTTTTAACCTGGGACGAGTAAGGGATTATGACACCATTAAAAAAAATTGAAGGAGTATTAGCCAATTTACATACAAATTGAAAGCGCATTTATTTTTAAACAGACGTTTATGTACCAAAGTTAAAAACACTCATTTGTTTCTGTATTATAGTTATAATTGTATTATATCCTTAAAATAAGCATTAAATAAAATATCGTTTATTACAAACACCATTTTTTTTTTTCAAAAGCAGTATGTCGTGTAATAATAATAAAGCTATGAATTCATTTTAGATGTATCGATAAATCAATTAGCGCACATCACTAATCGTGGAAATCAATTACGTGAGTGCTTTTTATCGTATATGGAAACATGTAGTATGTCTGTTTATTTATTGGTAGTGAAAGCTGCCATATGGTCTGGTCTAGACCCAGTGACATTGTGGACCAGTGAGTCAATGTCAATCCCAAATAGAGAGAAAAAGATATGAATAAGAGCAAGAGCCAGGAACTGCCAGACACTGGCTCTTCTGTCTGGCAGTCACTGGCGATTTTATATCTCATAAACAGAAATTTAATTAGCTTTACCGTATATTAAACGTGTACATATTTATGTATTTATTTTCAGTGATAGCTGCATTATGGTTTGGTCTAGACCCAGTGGCATTATGGGCTTGTGAGTCAATGTCTATCCCTCTTAGAACAAAATAATAATAAAAAAGAGCAAGAGCCAGAAACAGCCAGACACTGGTTCTTATGTCTGGCAGTCGCTGGCTCTTGAGCTACGTATATCTTTTAGAGTTTTAATTTGTTTCAAGCAGTGGCTTATTTTTTCTTCTTTCTGTTTTATCTGTGGCGCGCTTTTTTAAAGAAGTAGTAAGTATGATTATTGACGCTTATCTTTGAAGCGCACTTCATCTTAATTCATATTATTTCTAATTGCGATAATTGTAATAAGCATTTTAATACGCGAAAACAGGATTGTGAAACCATCCTTAGTCATGGCCTTAATGACAACTAGTTACTTCATGCTGACATAAAATTATCACTTGATGCTAAATCTAAATTTAATATTAGAATAAGTTAGTCCATACCACCAAAGATATCTAAAATATTCAGTTTCTATTTCAACAAACTCATCTTTTACAAAGAAACATCAAGGTATTTAAATAATTTTGACCGTTCATCACAGTCATATCTACGGCAGAACCGATTTTAACTTTTTTGGGCGTACAAATAGCTGTACGTCTTACATAACTTGGACACGTGATTCTTTGTCGCGCGACAAATACTACCTGTCACTTTCCTTTCGATACCGTGCGAGCAAGACGGGTGATGCTAAGTCACGGCAGGTATGCTAGCCCTGGACTACAGGTCATCAATTCAATTATTTATAGGATACTTTCTACGGAGAAGCCAAATAGAGGGACAACCCTCTTTTTTCTTCCATCCAGGGACCTAATTCGTGAATGCCGATTGAGAGATCGCCAAACGTCAAATCTCTATTAGATAACAGTGATGTTGTCTTTGAACTGTCATTAAAATGTGATGAGCTTCAAGTGACATATCTCATCTCAATTTTGGAAATACGAAGGAGATAATGATTGTCAAAAATTCTATTCGTGCGTATGAATTTCTGTTCTGAACGCAACGTAACTGACTAATTTCACGCACTACCCGGTCAAGTTAAGTATGCGCCTGTTATCTATGCCGTCGCATACAAAGGATACTCAAATTAAGCGCGACCGGATTAGGGAAGTTGCGATGTTCTAGGGATATCGCCACTTGTCAAGTTGGGACACGTCAAAAGTGACGGGTGGCGATGTAATAGAGAGATCTCCAACTCTCTAAAATGTGTCGAATTACCCCCCAGTTCTAGTTTAACCTTCTATTTAGCGGTCTAACCTCGAAAGATGTTTAACGTTTCTAGATTCCCATAACGTCAGCAATGCCAAGAGCAACTAGCAACATTTAAAACTACAAACAATATCGAGTTCCGATTTCCCTTGTTATTGGTTACTGCACGAAGCGCACTTGGAAACTAATACGAGGCTAATAATAGGATGATTATTATTTACAGTTAGGAGTATTAATAGTTGTTTTTTGGATATCCATTCTAATATTATAAATGCGAAAGTGTGTCTGTCTGTCTGTTATCTCTTCACGCTTAAACCGCTGAATCGATTTTGATGAAATTTGGCATAGAGATAGTTTAAGATCCGAGGAAGGACATAGGATAGTTTTCATCCTGGAAATTATACCTAAAAGATTGAAAAGGGAGTGAACATGTCTGTTGGGGTGCGGTGACCCTGTAGGAAATGTAATGATTAGACCAAAAGCACAATTGCTCTTACATCTGCTTAGGCGCTTTTCATAATACCTTTTATCAAGTTCCACGCGTACGTAGTCGCGGGCAAAAGCTAGTCGTTAATATTTTAGTCATAAAATTTACTTAGCGTTCTAGACATGGCATGAGTCATCTTGTCTTTCTTTGAAGATGCGATTGGCGCAGTTTGTAGAGCGCCTACTGAGCCGGCGGTCCCGGGTTCAAACACCGGCCAGGAAAATATTTGTGTGATGATCTCGAACATTTGTCCTTGGGTCGTGGTTGTTATATGTATTTCAGTATATATTTTATCTATATAAGTATGTATATCGTCGTCTAGTACCCATAACACAAGCTTTCTTGAGCTTAATTTGGGACTAGAGGTCTGATATTTATTTTATTATTTTTTAGGGGTCCTGACGGATACGCTTCGACTCATTGGGATCTATTGTGTAGTCCTCTCACTGGAACTACTCCAAGGCTTGTTCTACGACCTCTATATATAGGTAATATGGCTGGACCAATGGCAGGGTATAGAGTCCTTTCAGCTCTGAGCAGCCATTACCGAATTCCTTCATTCTAGATCTACCGAGGTCAACACATCAGCAAAATTTGTGCATAATGCAAGGAAAAGACTCAACATAGTGGCTCCACTTCGCCTGATGGTAAGCAAAAAGGGGAGCCCAAGTCGCAATCCTAACTGACAAGAAACCAACGGGGCCATGTCAGTTGACACTGCCATGCTAGCACGAGAGATGCTTCTTTACACTTCGTTTGAAGGGATAGACCGGCGATAGACCTGGCGTATTACATTATTCGTCGTAGTAACAAGATCTAGCCTCAGCCTAGAAAGCTCCTTGAGCTTGGCCCGTGGTCCTCGGTCCCCCGCAACCGAAAGATTTGACAGCTGAACAAAAACCTCTTCCAAGACTTTCAACGATGATCAGTCTCATGCTGTATGAAATTTAGATAATCGCAAATGCAAAGTACGATCTGTCGTGCTGTGTATACAAGCGTATGTTCCATTTAACTCATCGAATAAACCCAATAAAGCAAGGTCATTAAATCTGACGCACAGACAAGACTTTTACTAACCATAAACATTAGCGATGATGTAACTTCTATTCTGTCCCTGGCGTAGTGCCAGCAGTCTATGCTCGCATATCTAAAAGCGGAACTATTTTGGAGTTTTATTAGGAATGAAAAAAGGGCAAAAGCAGTTGATGAAAAGCGGTTGGCCATTTAGCAATTCTTAGTTGAACCGCCATGGCATAGACTCCATGCACTTTTGAGACATTTCTAAAATCGGAACTATTGGAAAAGAACAAAGGGCAACGTGGGTCAAAAGCGGTTGGTGTTTCCGAGTGATTTTCGATTCGTCGTTTACCATGTGAGAGAGGTCAACAGACCCTTGCTACTTTGT
The DNA here is from genome assembly GCA_932273695.1 of Apotomis betuletana. Lineage (NCBI taxonomy): Eukaryota > Metazoa > Arthropoda > Insecta > Lepidoptera > Tortricidae > Apotomis > Apotomis betuletana. The sequence goes on along the minus strand of OW026321.1, from coordinate 6,494,166 downwards.
GTTCAGAATTTGCATTAAATAGTATGTTTGATAGAAGACGAAAAGCTTTTCCTATTCTAGGCCCGAAAATGCTGAGAAAATTTAGAGGAATTTGTAAAAAATCTGCTTTTGTTTTTTGCGGAATTTTACTTTGTTTGTAAAACAGAGGGCTTTTGAGGGAAAATGTCAAGAGTTAGGATCACGTACCACAAGACGCAACGTAGGAAAGCCCTTAACAAGGTGTACCTACCAATTAATCACACTAATATTATAAAAGTGAAATTTTGCGAGTGTGTTTATGTGTATGTTTGTTACTTCTTCACGCTCAAACGGCTGGACCAATTTTCATAAATTTGGGTATGAAGGTAGCTGACTCCCTGGATTAACACATAGGCTACTTTTTATCCCGACAAATTCAGTTCCCGTGGGATGAGCGGGTAACACCGCGCGGCACAGCTAGTCTGTTATAAATATCTTCTAGTGTTTAACCAATAGCGACAGAAACTTAACACTAAGTCCTTTTCCAGATACTAAACCATTAAGAATGAATCATTTCTGCTTTCGCTACCTAAATCACACCGCAAGATTTGATCACAGTTTGTACAATGACAACTCTGTTACACTCATTCCTGTCTAAACCTCATTTGCATGCGTATTATCTTTATTGCCTAAATGATAATTATTTTGGCCTTGTGATGACAGAATTCTCGAAAGTGAATGAAGGTGACACACAGTTTCGGAGAATCGTTTGGTGTACGTGATTATTAAACAGGGTATTTCCAATGTGTGCTCCCAGGAAGAATCATGAGAAACTACACAACCAAATGAACCATCAATGTGAGATCGAATTCAATCCGGAGTCATGGATATATTTTGTTTTTAAGTATATCTTATTATGTACGAGTATATACGCATATATGTACAATTATTTCTTAGTTTGGGTCTAGAGGGGTTTGCGTAGCAGTGTCCCTTAATAATAATTAATTAATTTTATTTATTACTCCCAGAATGAAACATGGATAATTGCGGAAATCATCTGAAAATTATTTTTCTAATTTTCGTGATTGTGTACAGTTTTACTAGTATTTTCTATACTGCTAATCATACGTTAGTTGAAAAACCTTAACTTTGCATATTTTATTATGTCCATCCACAGGAAGGTCGCCAAAAGCTGTCGTATGCTTATTTAGATTTATGTAAGAGCTTGTTCCCAAATCACGCGAGGTTTTTTCGGGGATATTTGGTGCGGTCCCCCCCCCGCCCCCTTCATCTCCTCCGTATTGTATTTCAATCTGAGGAAGACTAGGTACTTCGAAATATCTTAACGTCCCGATTTTGCGCCATCTGACCCTGTCTGAGCTATTAAGGTCGTGCATTAACAGAACAAGGGACGCGGGTTCGACTCCGGACATGTGGCGTTGTAATACTACACGCGTTGCGTAAACGCAGCGTTTTATGCGCGTTCCCATTACACGGTCAAACACGTCATAGGATATAAATTGTTTATTGCACGGTTAACGGAAATAGGTCGTTTACTATACTTAATCGGAATTACTAGGTCTAGCATGTTTATGATAAATTTAGAAATGGCTGAAATATGTAATTTTATACGTTTTCAACATTTAATATCTCTGCCATTTTGAATTTCGTAACACAGACATGTCTAAAAATCCAATATAAGCTTCATAATATATGCACCTATAAACTTACTCCCAAATTTCATGAGAATAGGCTCTTGGCGAGAATATCCGGACATACAAAAGAATTTAAGGCCTAGTTGAAACGGAGAGGCTTCGCTCGCTTCACGCGCTCGGCCAATTATTGTCATATTTAGCAGTTACGAAAGTATACCAATTTTCAGCTCAATTAGAATACCATTAGGAAATGGTAAATTTGTAAACCAGGGAGTCTGTGATGGTTGCATTTATCACGTGATAAATAAGTAACAAATCATCTGTCACCAATCACACTCGCATTTTGTCAAAACGTCAAATGCTTCGTCACTTTCACTTATAAAAGCAATCATCATAGGCCCGTTGGAAACCACAACTCAAACGCTGCAAGTTAAATAAAAACATGTAAAAATGCATAGATATTTACTCGGCTGGATGACGTGCAACAACGGATACGCGTCCCCGCGTACAGTATATGGGTCAGACACTTTCTGTGTTCATTTCCATAGTTTTATGGTGCCCGGCATGCGTTATTGCTTTCATAACTCCAGGCATATAGCAATGCTTACGCTGTATAAATTTATTATACTGTACACTCAGTAACGATCTTATACGATTAGGTAATCGCACGAATCTGTTTGCTAAGCTAGTAAGTCGGTAATATGTTTCTAACTCATGCATCATCTAAGTAAATGTTCCGTAATTGACAATATGGAATTTTTTTAATCAGGCCTTTTTCTATATAATCAAATAAAAGCTATAAAAAATTTAATATAAGTAGTTACATTTTTACATTTTATTGTATTCAATGTTACCAATTATGACGGAGATCTTGTCACTAAACATCGCATAACTACACGAACTGTTAGTGACTCATGTATTAGTAATGACTGAAATATTTCCACACATTGTAAATATCGATGGCAAAAAGCGAGAACGTAGTAACCGCCAAAATGCAAACTTTACACCAGAGCCAAAAAACTTTTCGATTTCGAGAAAAAAAATCATAACTCTTTCATTTATGAACGAAAATGCTTGATATTTGGATCTAATACATAACTTATGGTTTTCTTTCAACTGGCATATTTAATATTTAACAAAAAAGACTGGTTTACGACTTAGTGGCGGTTACGACAATTGAACTCTTTTTTTTCGTTACGCGAAAACGCTGTAAACGCCAGAAGTAAATGTACTAAACTGGTGAAACGAGTATTATTTCCATAAAGCATAAATGCTGTAACCAGATGCATATTTATTTTAAGATTCAATAATTTTGACGTAAATGTCATTAAGTTCTTTATAGGACTAACTGAAATGTGGTAAGTGTCCACCGGCAAAAAGAAACTGTGAAAATAAAACGACTTAAGTATCAATCAACTTTTATCAACATACTTTTTTAAAATGTTTCCAAATTTTAAATGCAGGTTTCTTACAAATTTAAAGCTCAGAAACAACAATTACCGTCTTAACATATCAAATACTATCTAGTCTCAATTTCTCTGTATAAAAACATTACGAAAGTTACTTAAAACCTCCGTTGCTTATAACATTTCAAAAGGCTAATAAAATCTCTCATATTATAAAATCACAACCTTGTACTAATCGTGCTAAAAACAAACATAAATATTCTTAGGGTTAATCAGACTATAATATTGTTATCCGCTAAAACTAAATATTATAGGTAATGAGGTTTAATATTCCCGTGAAAACTTTAAAACTCTCTACATTTTATCTTCAGTTTTGGCATTAAATTGTCTTTTAAGTAACTTTTATCGATATAAAACTCACTACCTATTAAACCCACTAACTATAAAAGATGTTTTGAATGTAAGTATTACTTATTATATAAGTTTTCAACATAATTCTTAAACAATTGTTTGAACACAACTATCACCGCAATTATAAAAATATTTCTTTGAACTAATCTCACTGAACCATTAATATTTAACTTAAATAACTAGACGTTATATTACTATGGTACCGTACAAGTTAAAATTGTTATTATTTATATAAATAAAAACTCGGGGTCATTTTTCTTAGGCAGAATATCAATTGACATTAAAATAGGAACCTAAAAATTGCATTCCAATGGAATTCGTTTTCATAATAACATAATTAAAATAACTGTTATTTAAAAAATACTAAAAATTCCACTCTAAAATGCATTGTTTTATAATAATAACACTCCTCAAAATGTTTGTCATAATTAACTCAAAAATCGCCCCTCTAAAGTAATGAAAATTAGTGCAATAGTGACTGATGGACATGTGCATTCTTCCAATCCTGACCTACGGAGCGCAGACTTGGTCTTTGACAAAAGTTCAGAAGTCCACCCTCAAGGTTTGTCAAAGAGCCATGGAACGCAGTATTCTGGGCGTAAAACTAACTGACAGAATTAAGAACACAGTACTGCGTTCCAAAACGCTGGTAGCTGATGTAGCTCAAGCAGCCGCAAAGCTGTATATTATGTCCGTGATAAAACGAATGACGACAGTTGTCGCAGTGGTTTAAGCAGCTCCCTACTGAGCCGATGGTCCTGGGTTCGAATCCCGGCAAGGGCAAATATTTGTGTGATGAACTCGAATATTTGTCGAATAATATATTTGTGCCTGGGTCATGGATGTTATTTGTATTTAGGTATGTATTTATCTTTACCAGTATGTTCACTTGTGTCCAGAACACAAGCCTCCTAGAGCTTACTGTGGTACTTGATTAATTTGTGTGAGGTTGCCCGATATTTTTTTTTATTCATTTATGCCATGCGTATGGTTATTGTGAAAATATTAATCGAATCAGGCACCAGTTAACCGGTAAATTTTAAATACTGTACAGTTGTTTATCTACCGCAGCTCAACAAATTTAGTGCTTATCTGATTCTAGCCCTTGGACAATAAAGATGCGGACGTGACACCCCAAACTAGTTTGATCCGGCTTGAGTCAGCTTTTTAGGAGTTAGACCGATTAACTCTTAATGGTTGTAGTGAAACGTAGTAGATTACAGCAAATCTTCTACAGCAAGCTTTCTTCTAGCGATTACAACCGTAAACTAGATATACATATTATACTAATTAAAAAAAATCATTATTTTAAATCGAAATCAAAATTGAAATGTATACCTATTCTGTAAGTAGGCCACTTTACATGTCTGAATCTGAATTTATCGGCATTTCACAAGAGGAGGCCGCTGTCGAGAAGAAAGCCGAAAAGAAGTAAATATTTTTTTCATTTTTTTAAATCATCATGCTAGTGTTTGCTCGTATCTTTTGATTGCCTTTAAGCTGAAGATAAGCAGACCTTTGATGATATTTGATGTTAATTCCAGCTTTATACCTCCACGCGTTCCTGAGAAAAAGGTTTCGACAAATAGATGGACAGGCACAAAAGTGATCCTATTAAAGTTTAGTTTTTGGCGATTGAGGCACGGAACTCTCATAGCTGCCGCGTCCCGCGCCCCAACATCGTTATTTTCTTCCAACAAAATGTAATAAAAACATTTTTGCTGTCCTTTCAATATTAATAAAGCAAATAAATATGCTAGTTATGTTTTATCCCAATATTCATATTTTCCATTAAACCCGCAACATATTTTACATCCAAAAAAAGGCATGTACACAGACTACGCACACCCACTCGCTCCGGCGATCGCCGATAGACTAAATCACAGGTCGTATTCACGAGCCACATCGCCGCGAGCGCACATTTTTATTGCTGTATCTTCAAGCACTACCCACTTCACGTTGTGTTTCAAATGTCGTTACTGTAGCTTGCTATTAATTCATTTTCGAATGAAATGTAGTAAGCGTCAATCATAGATAATTTATTTTAGGATATTTGCAGTAAACTTGGTTCGTAATTTTTTCACTACATGCATAAATGCTGCAACCGCCACGGAACAAAATTTCGGCAACGCTGTAACCGGCACACCCTTTGATTTATGAAAGAACAAAATTAGCGTAAATGTACTCGTTTAGAAAATTGCTACTATTTGGGTGTTTACAGCAATTAGATGTGGGCATCGTCAAAAAAATACATTCGTTTTGCAACGTAGTCCAGTTTTTTCTAAGCGTCGTAGAGCCATGGGACCCAGACCAGTCGACGCAGAAAAATTCGCTGATTCCGAATATGCAAAAAAAATTTTTTTGACCAAGTGGCGGTTACTACGTTCTCGCTTTTTGCCATCGATATTGTAATGTCTCACAAACAAGTAAACAAAATGGCTAATTGATTAAGCTTCATTGAACTCACAGCAAACAAAATCGCCGCAGTCTTGATAACGAACAGATACACAAACACACACCGCTATCGAAATTACGACAGTTGTAATAGGCGCCTTACCGTTGAATTTCATTGGCTCTGATAAGAGTCAACTCTGAACTGAACTGGTTAGTTTATAGTAGAAGGTGATCCGCAACTTTGTACGCATATTTTTTTATACCGTAGTGGGCTAAAAGTATCCTAGATAACCATATTTGGATGTCCAGCTATCACTGTACAGAAATTGGTTAAAGTACAGCCGTTTCGCTGTGATGTGAGGACAGGAAATTATGTCCAACAGATGGCATCAGATTGGTATGGCGCCGCGCGACGAAAACAAAAAACGATCCTATATCACGCTATTAAGATTTTTCCTGAAATCATGCCCCCGCTGCATAGAAAACTGATTTTAAATACAAATCTAAAGAAAAGTCTGTATGTAGTCAGTTCGGTTAAGTATCTAGAACAATGCAAAGGCTATCAATCTCTGGACGAATTAACTACGAAACTCAAAAAGAGTTACCTTAAACGGTTACGACTTACCAAATTTAAATAATTTATCCCATTCCCAAATCAAATTCAAAAGGCAGCAAACCAAATAAATCTCATACTTTAGATTCACTGCAACTAAGTTATAAGGTAGAGAATGAAATGCATTTTGATTTTGATTTAGGATAGGATACTTTGTTTTGGAAAATGTATGGAGTCCTCAGTCCATACAATTTGGGTGACCACACCTTGTGCGTGAGGCGTAACGAATGGTGTTAAATAGACGTAGGGTGACCACATTTTGGAGAGCTGGGACAGTACCTGAAACAGAGAAATGTTTTATTTAGTTACATTAAGAAATACATAAATAAACCTATAAATAAATTGATGAAACATGTAATATCTCATTTTTTATGTGGGTACAAACCACAAGTTTTATATTAAACCATTGATACAAAGATCAAAGCTTAAAGAAAAATTGAAATGCGTAACCTGGTAGAAGAAAAAAAAAATTAACAAAAAAAAATTTGATAAGTCGTAATAGATACGAAAAAGACTATCGTAAATCATTATAATTAATTCTATGGTCATATTAAATAACTTAAGTAATTAATGTTCAGTAATTAATTACAATAAATTATAACTTACAATTGATGAAGGAAATGTAGTTTGATAAAGAAAGGAAATCGTCGTATCTAAGCCATAAAATGGGTGGCTCTACTTATAAATTCATAAAATGTGCATCGTAAACCATTATAGATATTGGCAATAAAATATTTTATTGCATGAAATACTGTCACTTAGCTTCTTGTTTGTTAACCAAACTTAACTTTCTGAAAAAGTGAAAGTCTGTATGAATTGATCATATTCAGCATTAATAGTAACTGACTATTTTAATACTGGCTGAGTGTTGTAAAATGTTGAGTATATTACACTATTTATTATAAAGGCGAAAGTTTGTGAGTGTGTTTGTTAATTGCGCGCAAACGGCTGGACCAATTTTGATAAATTTTGGTATGAAGGTAGCTGACAATCTGGATTAATACATAGGCTACTTTTTATCCCGAAAAAATGTAGTGTTCCCGTGGAATGAGCGGGCAACACCACAGGGTACAGCTAGTAGTAGTACATAAAAACTCGTGTGTATTTTTAAATAATAATAGAACAGATGAGAAGCCATTAAGACACTGAATCGCTATTAAGTAATAAATAAGTTTCCGTCAAAAATGTCATTTTAGTGGCAAGCTTTTATAGCCGACTGTACTTTTCTTTGGATATCCATCAAATGCTCACTGAGACGATTCTAAAGAGCCCAAGCTCGGTAGGATTGCTTTTTTTATTATAGAGTTCCTATGGCCACCTTCCGGCTCCATCATCAGATCAGCCCCATGGTACCATATTATTGTATTGTCATCAAAGTTAAGTAAGTATGCAAAATTTCAGCTCAATCGGTTGACGATATCTGCTTCAAAATTGAGTTGCAAGATTTCACCCGAACAAACATACTTTAAACATACCATGCAAGTTAAATAAATGCTTTATATAAATATCGGACATCCTCACAAAAATTATCGATCAACTTTTAAGGCCATTTTTTAACAATTCTAGACACAAACTGTCATAAAATTAGAAGAATACCGACACACATTGGGCAAAATATAAATAAATTGCGGACACATGTTTTCAATACACTTTCAACGTTTTTTCGTCCATGGTTACCGTTTTCGTCTACACATGGCGTTCCGGCCCACTGGGTGTGACCTCTTTATGGGGTCAAGTTTGGACAAATTGGTACAAAATTATAGGTTTTATGTCAATTACGCGTTTATTAGGCGATTACTAGACGATTTAAGTTAATGATACCATTATATCGATACCTTAGAGCAGAATCGTATTAATTTTTCGGAAAAAGTAGTTGCAATTAGGACGCTAGTGCACAACTTTAATCGAAAAAATACGTAACTGGCGTAGTTTTCTTTAAGACTCTGTCCTTTTTAAATACGAGGGCTGTATTGTCAAATAGTTTATTAGATATGAATCAAACATTAATTAAAAGAATTCTTGTAACATATTTGTTACTACACGTTTCTATTTAACTTCAATTAAGGTGCTATATTAGTATGTTTCTGCGAGCCACATTTAGAACCAGTTCCTGACCTTAAAAATGAAGTGAATAATGGTTCTCCATCGTATTTTGTCACGCAAGCTCGTTTTGATGTTTCCATCTCTACTTTTTCACCGAATCTGATAGAGAAAATGCTCAAACAAACTTTTCCGACGAAATATGACGGAAATTATTCACTATACAACTGATCAATGCACATTGTTTTCAGATTTGGTATAACCGCTTATTTTTGATAATAATATAAGTAATTAAGTAATAAATATAATTAATATAAGTAAGTCAGTAAATACAGCTGTCTCGGCGCCCAATACGACTTCATCGCTTTTGGCGTCGAGACACTGGGTCCGTGGGGCCAGGGTGCGCGCGGACTCCACAGGGAGCTCAGCAAGCGCCTGAGGGAGGCAACAGGGGACCCACGCGCGGGCAGTTTTCTCGCGCAAGGCTTTCCATAGCCATACAGCGTGGGAATGCTGCCTGCGTCATGGGCACCCTACCGAAAGGTCTTAGTTTTTTAAATATATTTTAATATTAGTTTAATTTTTAGTTTTAATTCCATAAATTTGTTATTTGTAAATTTTATTTTTGACCCATAATAAATGTTTCAGACCTAGATATAAGTAATCACAATATAGCCATAAACTAGTTCTGATGATTTTTGCATTCTGTAAAAATAGACGCTGCCCTGCAACGAAGCTTTCTAGGTCTAATTCGATTAATCTTGAGATAATTGATATTTGTGTAAAAACCTACGTCTTGCCTTTGTGACAACCTTTTATTTTAAAAGAAAAATATCTTCTTGAATTATAGTTTTACCGAAAAATAGTTGTTTTTCTATTAAGAAAAATTAACACACAAGTCTTCCTGAATTTCGATGTACACGCACACCTATATCTTATTAAAAGCTAAAAACAGTATATTGTATACAATATTAGCCCAGAATCTAGACAGAGTCAACGCCCTAGCTTGTATGGGAAGATCGTAAGTATAAACAAACTTATACAATGTAAATATTATGATTATAGAGTGCTATAGTTATTAACTAAATTTATTCACAGTACGGTGAACTGTGTTTCGAATTTGTTTGGATAGTGCTTCAAATATTGAAGTATTAAACAAATATTTCTTTTCCCAACTTGTAGATGTCAGAATTATTTGACAAGAGTGTTTACATATGATTGGAATACGATAAAAGAGAAAGCATTTTATTATAACTACCTACTCGCCGTGGTGTTACCAGCTCATCCCTCGGGAACACCAAATTGTTTCAGGATAAAAAGTTACCTATGTGATAATCCAAGGTATCAGCTACCTACATATTAAATTTTATCAATATTGGTGTACTCGTTTGAGCGTGAAAAGGTAACAAAACTTCGCCTCTATAATATTAGTGCGATAAAGTTGATAAAATTTTAATGCTTAAAGGGCATTAAATATTTATCGCAAAAATATGTTTGGGCACTATTATATGTATATTTGGATTTTTTGTATGGTTGCGTATGTAAAATGTATGCGAAACGGCTAGACGGATTTCTACCATTTTTGGCTCACGGGCGGAAGGTTATAGGATATTTTTTATTCGACTTACAGAGAAGTAAAAAAGTTGGTTATTTCCATCAATCGGGGTAACTCTGTCCCTTATTTAACATGCTTACACCCTGCCAGTTTTAATTGTAAAAAATCTAATTACTTTAAGCAGTAAAACAATTACAATTGCCTATTAGTAAATGTGGGCCAATATACGGGAGAGTCAAAGTTACCCTGATTGACTGCACTTTATCTTCCGCGTGGAAAAAGTTCGCGACCACAGCAAAATACTGCTCATAAACATCAAAGCAATAAAAACCTAGTGCTGTAAAGTCTACATTGTCGCACTAGTGGAGAAAGTTATTGAATTATTAAACTGAGGTTTATAATAGAAATGATGCGTGGAATTTGGCATAGTTACGTGAGCCAAATGCATTTGCATATGACGCACCTGTGATCTGTGAGTTTCGTTTCATTGCCAAGAACATTTTAGCTGCAAGTTTAAAATAAATTTGCATAACAACGTACTTGTCAATCAACTTTAAAATAGGAAAGCAGATTTTTTTACGCATATTTTAAGCAGTTAACGTAATATACAACAGAAAAAATACTACCAAATGATACTGAAGGGGCTCACCACTCATTTTGCCGTTGCAAAATGCTGAAAATAAGCACTTTTAATAAATAGTAACATATCACGATATCTTTTATTGTATTGCTAGAACATACTAGACATTTTGCCTTAGAATATTTTCATACCTAAAGCTGGTGTTTCTTATAGTATTCCCGTAAAAGGTATTCCATAAAGGTCTTCCCTGCATCCATCATGGATGGAAATCCATCCAGCAGTCGCAAGAAGTACACAAATTAATATTACCCACCATACTTAATTTCAATGTACCTACATAGTTACTTCATATACATGTTTATAAACCTAACCGTTACCCGACATATTTTTACTCGCCAGTTCCAGTTGGAAATAATTCTAAACAAAAAGGCAATTTCTCACGGAATGGAGCCATCAATAAGCTAAGCAAATAGGTCTGTATTTATGACCTGAGACCTAATTCCGCTAACTGGGTGGGTGGGTCGTTACGCTGAAAGCTTTAGCATATCAACTAGCTGGCTTTTTAAACCGACTTTATAAAAGAAGGTTATCATTTCCACCGTATTTCTTCTGCAAAGAGTAGTAGACTTTTAACTTGTAATAGCAATGAGTCTGCTTATATATTATGTATATTTGAAAACGATTTTAAAATAACCTTAAACGTGTATTTTTATTGTAGAACAAAGATTAGAGAAATAGAAACACTAGGAATTTGTTTGAGGATATATACTCGTACATATGTAAGACTTTTTCTCCAAAATTGACACAGATATATGTACTTAATCATATACAAACAAACAACAGTTTATGCAATTTGGAATTCTTTGAACTTCTGACCTGAATACTTAGTAATGGAAAATATTTTCTAAAGAAGCATAATTACAAAAAATATTCTTAATTGGTCCAGCTATCTTTGAGTAAGCGGATAACGTACCTACATTAATGAAATAAAGGTCATCCTCCTCCTAGCCTTTGTCCCATTTTTTGAGAATGAATTCTCAATCGGGGTCGGCTACCTAAATCCCAAGATGTGGCGTAGGCACTAGTTTTTACGCAAGCGACTGCCAGCTGACCTTCCAACCCAGAGGGGAAACTAGGCCTTATTGGGCTTAGATGGTTTCCTCACGATGTTTTCCTTCACCGAAAAGCGAGTGGTAAATCAAATGACATTCCGTACATAAGTTCCGAAAAACTCATTGGTACGGGCCGGGTTCGAACCCGCGACCTCCGAATTGAAAGTCGCATGCCCTAACCACTAGGCTACCACCGCTTCTACATTAATGAAATAAAGGTAACCTATCATAATCCCGAATTTTCATTTGCCCGAAATTTCGAAATCCCGAATTTGGAGCCAAAAAAACAACAAATTGATTTACCCGCCGCACAAAATAACACTAGTGCAGTAATTGCTCTATTATTTCCAAATAAGGACGACCATAAACAAATAGTTTGCGCTCTGTTACCGCCGTTGTCCGAGGTTAATAATGCATTAAACGTGGACACATTACTACGTGGGATATTATAGGGCGACCAGTTGATTTGGAAAATGAGAAATTTTAAAACGGAGTCTTTAAAATCTGAGATATTATAAAGCCAAATCGAGAAACACACGTCTGCATTTATAATATGTAATTCTATTTCTATCTTTTCATAGCCGGCAAAATGCCCCCAATTTTTTAAAATTAGCATAATATCACTGTATCTCTGTAGCCAAGAAAGCTTCAGTCTGACTTTAGTGAAAGATGTATAAAAAGACAAGATGTATGGTTATACATATTACATAATTATGTCCTACAAATTGGCCGTCCATTCACGATTCCATCAAGTATCAATTAAAAAGGATAGGATTTATCCTGCATCAAGTATGGAATGGTTACCCGGTGTAAAAAGCAATATTTCTGCAGAACTCAAACTCATGGTCACCCTGCCACAAACTGGGGTCCACACGTCGTAAGGAAGCATATATCGTGAAAACCTCAGGTCTATCGAATATCAAATTTTATTCCAGTTTTCTATGAAAAAAACAAAATCACATTAAAAAGCCTAGCTCCGAAGTCTGAAGAATATTTTTCCTCGTATAAAAAGCGTTATTTAAGACGTCAATTAAAGTGCAATACCGTAAAATGGGGTTACTTTAGGGAAATTTGGGGCTAATTTGTTAGATTTAAAATGGTTATAAAAACGCAATTATTCATAGTTTGATTGAGCAAATGAAGTAACAGGTTAGGTAATTTTTAAAGGTAGGTATTCCATTGCCACATATGGTGAAGAAAAATAAAGACATGGCGTAAAACACTTTTTAAAAGTAGCCCTTGCATTTTAAAGTAACCCCATTTTACGGTATATATTCCTATTTTGTTATCAATTATTTTAGTAATTTTATATCAATATTATAGCTGTGTTTGATAATTAAGGTTCTGTTATGCTTTGGTATACTTTTCTATTTATATATAATCTGAAATCGATGTATTGGTTATCACAAAGAAAAACAGTTATCGAACTTGGTTATGTACTGGATACATGGGGATAATCCTTAAACCTGATGGACACCCTACTATAACTGGTGTCCACACTTGGTAACGAAGCATGGCCTCTCGTGGTTAATGTTCCGTAAATTCGTCGCCTGCGCATCCGGCATTAGAAAGGTTAGAAAGGGGTTTCAAATGACCTATTTGTAATGGTTATAGTTAACCAAATTTGTTTGGTAACGTTTTCGTCGTTAATAATTATGGTACTACAAATGAGAAATGTCTGTACCTATTATAGAATATAAATAAGTATATTTATTCATAAGCATTCAAATTATGTCATATGGATATAAATAAATATAATAAATAAATATTAAGGGACAATCATACACAAATCGACCTAGTCCCAAACTAAGCAACGCTTGTACTATGGGTACTAGACGACGATATACATAATATATAAATACATATATAGATAACATCCATGACCCAAGAACAAATATTTTGCACAAATATTTGCCCCGGCCGGGATTCGAACCCGGGGCCGCCGACTCAGTAAGCAGGTGTCTACAAACCGAGCCAAACGCGTCGTCAATATAAAATAATTGAAAAAAAAGCAATAAGACTAGTCCTTAAAATAAACCCTGTAGTAAAAATTAAATTGTAGATATTACAATTTACAATAACGAATGGAATAGGCAATTTTTTTTACGTCACTGAATCTAAAAATGCATTTTTGTATGTACGTATAGGTTTTGCTTGGCTTTATCTAAACGGCTAAACCGATTTCAACTATTTTTGGTATCCATAGTTATAGGATAGATTTGTTCTTTCGAGGGAAAGCCAAAAAAGGGTTAAATTAAGACCTTCCGCGCGATCGAAGTTCGCAGGCGCTTTCTAGTACCCAATAAAAAGAAGGGATGAGATAGAAAGTCGTGGTATTTTTGACAGCTTCGCTCACAAGTGCATAAAATGCATCGCGCGGGTTATTTTCGACACATTCCCGGCCGCCCCACTTTCTTGCGTAATGGGGGCATTGCCGGTTGGAGCCGAACGACTCATTTGTCGGTGTTTATTGAAAAGGTTCCTGGTATTCGTAAGATAATAAGTTATAGTTTATTATGTAGAAGACGCTATTTCGTATACGCAGAAAAGAAAACATATATATTTTGACATCCTTGCTAACTACATTATATTCAATTCAATTCAAATAATTCATTTCGGCTCAATGATTCATAGATTGTTAGTAACATACAGTGAAAATTTGAAAATTAAGGTTGCAAATTATAATAAAAAATTAAATTTTTTATAATTAATAAAGTTAAAAAGTCAAATATATCATTTATAGATTCCAGAATACAACTGCAGCCCTGCAGCTAGTGCAGTCTATAAAACTGCACGCCCACTGCAAAATGACTATGCTGTTGATACTCCGTTGCAGTTCTACCAACTGCAATAGAACTGCATCCAAACCTTTTGCAGCTAGAATGTACATAGTTCAAATGAAGCTCGTCTCTGTCAGTCCTTAACTCGGCCATAGAAATTAAAAGTGTTCAATCGCTCCTAAAACTCTTCACAGACAGCAAATCGGCAAATTCTATTTACGGCTTATTCGTAGACACATCATGTTATTCGTCTAATTAATGGATCACTAAAACTCGGAAGCATTGGAACGTCCATAGATTAATCTTTCTTTTTTACGGCAGATGTTCTCGACTATTTTATGGGTTGAAATTCTTTGCGTGGCAGTAACGGTGGCAGTAGAATTCAGTTACGATAAAAGTATTTGAAGAATCTACTTTCAGTTAATCGATTGGCTTTATCATTTCGGATGCTGCTTTGTGGTAGCGCGGAAAATGGATTTTAAAAAATGTTAGGCTAAACTTTTGATAATCGATAATCGAATCCTCACATGTTAGTGTCGTACTTAGTAGCTTTCTTAAAAGTTTTGGGTTTTGTTTCTTTTACTTATTCATTTTCGCTTTTTTTCAACAGCAGGGCTAGCATATCTTGCCGCGACTTCACTTGTCGCGCGACTCAGCATCCGTCTTGCTCGCACGGTATTAAAAGGAAAGTGACAGGGGTAATTGTCGCGCGTCAAAGAGTCGCGTTTCACAGTTTATGCTAGAAGTACAGTTCAAAGAAGTTATCCCAAAACAGATAGGTACAGAAATCAATCTACATACAAGCGCGCTCGAGCAAACGCACACATAGACTTTGCTCACGGACATGTCAAGCGGATGGCACTCGCTCTCGCACTGGTCTGAACTGGTCCGAGATATCGTGTCCGTGAGCAATGTCTATGTGTGCGTTTGCTCGAGCGCGCTTGTATTTAGATTGATTTCTGTACCTATCTGTTTTGTGCCAAGATTGTCTCGCGATTTTCGTCGAGGTCTTCCGTGACCAGTGACGCCGGACTCTATTTTGTGAAACCCCACTTAGTCACACAAGGTAAAGTCATTTCTTACAGTATCCTTACCATGAGTAAACGTGACCGTACTGTGTCCACTTGCTACTCACTTCAGCTCATAAGTTCGACATTCAATTCAAATTCAATACATCTTCGACCTAATCCTGTTTCAGCTTGGTCGCTGTTTGAGTTATCTGTGTAAGTTTTGTTTGTTATTCTTCTGGGTAATTCCACGTAAGTGCAATGAAAGTGACCACATTTCATTGAGTGTACTATTAGGTTATGGTGCAAATTTAAGAGTTGATCTAGATGTTTTATTTTTTACCCCAGACAAATGTTGACACTAAAATTTGCACCGTAAATATTAAAAACGCAATGAAAATGGTCACTTTCATTTTGCACTTACGTGGAATTGCCCCTATATTTTAGGAATCGATTCAGTATTTCCCACAGACATTCCACTGTGACTGTGTGTCATGTTAGACAAATAACTGCAACGGATCATTTTAAACAATTTCATGGAATACAGGTTTGATGCCAGATCGTTTGGCACGGACGTTAATGACGTCATAATTCAGCAAAATCGGGTTTACTGAACTTTTGATCGCCCCAGTTCGTTCTTGGCCCAGTTTTCGTTGTTTATTACGTTGGCGATTCAATTTTAGTGTTCGATATTGAGTTGCATAAAATTTTAAGTCATGATCGTCATTTGGCATAATTTTCTTGGTCTCTATTAATTTTTACTTTTCTCTGAAGCAGATAACTTCTTGTGATTGTTAACCTAACCTAAGCTAATAATTTTAGAATTATGGCTACCGATTTTATGCCAAACAATACGTTATGACAATAAATTTTAAGCCAGTCGACTTGATCCCAATTTTAGTAGTAGCAGGTAAGCTGTACACCTAAATTGGTTTCAGTACATTTTTAGCAAATTCTTCAGCGTATGCTTCCTTTTTATTATTCTGTCGTTGAGTAAAGTGTATCCTTATAACTGGTTATAACCGTTATAACAGGGATCGCTGAATATATAACATTCAGCTATCCTTGGGCCTGTATTCGACTCTTATTTTGAGTGATCGCGCCACGGTATTGTATTTTTCTTTTATTGATATTATCTTGCTATGAACTTAATGCCGATTCTGAAAATACCTATTAAAATGCCTTCTCTATGATCTTTTAAGTGCAGAGTGGAATACGGGCCATGGAAATGGTTAAAATTTTGCTTAACCGTTTTGGTGTGATACGTTAATGACACTGTATTTTTTTTATTTGTTAAGATAAAATAAAACATGCATCGCGGTGTTATGATTTTTCCTGACATAATCGTTCCTAATAGAAAATTGTTTAGCAATATTTTTTTTAGAATGTAGATTATAAAATCAAGTTTACTGAACTTTTGATAGAACATTTTCCTTGTCTCAGTTTTTGTGTTTATCACGTAGTCGATACTATTTCAGTTGAGATGCGGATGTGGTTTGGCCGTATACCTATTTGTTTCCTTCGTTTTTATATAGGTATTGTAACTGGAACAAACGTCTACAGAAGCAAATGGCCTTTACCATGGACTAATTGACTGAGCGAGCCAAGCGTCTCTTTTTAAGCTTGAGCCAAAATTATTTCGCATACTTATCTGAATTGCGCATTTCTGACATTTCTTGCAAACAGGCATTTCTCAGTTAAATTTTGTGAGAAGGTTAATTAATATGTCGATACAGTTTTCTTTTTTAAATTTAAATGGCGGAGATATGAGAGTAGAATTCGGAAAGAAATACATACATTCAGCCATTTTGAAACGGACTGGCGAAGTTTATACCTCACAGAGACACTATTCTAGTCTGGTTTATACAATGACTGCCAATGTCTGCCGATGGATTTGATTGTAGTTGTTTAGTAACTTAACAATTACTGTTGAGTTTCTTTCGGCTTTCTTCTCAGCAGCGGGCTTCTGTTGTGAAATGCCGGCAGATACAGATACAGACTTGTGAAAGTGCCCTTGTGGCCTTTTGTGGATTACTCTTTCTAATTTCTGTTTACAATAATGTGTTTACAATTACATACATACTTACAATACATATTGTTTATACATGACTGGTAAGTTGAAATTCCCAGCTAGTGTATTAATAATTAAACCTTTCTAAGCATGTCAGGACTTCGCAGCCTACAGTAATGGTTTCTAATCACATTTCATCGAAAACGTCCGCCCTTTCATTCCTAGAACCTCCAACTTAATATTCACAACGCAGAACTGTCACATTACAACAAAACAACATACCTGCTTAGCAAATTCATAGCACTTATGCCGTTTTATAACGCAACAATTCTTGCATATCATATTAAAATGACGTAAATCGCCCCCTGCCTGCTATACGGCCACATCTCAAAAAACCATTTTTTCGAGAAATCGCTTGTTAAAGTTTTGGCAGCGTAGTGCGTGGTAGTAAAACGGGTCTTACTCCTTGAGTTTTAGGTCAATTCATTTTAAATTTAACTTTTTTTACTCTACATGATATAACGCTTCTCATGAATACGTCTTTTTTTATAAAACGTGTATATTTTTCAAGATACGAGACCTTTAAGATAGGTACTTAGAGTTGTGGCCGTATTGCAGAAACATTTTGTTGAAATTTTGAGATGCGTCCAAAACCGAACAAGAATTATTGGAAAATGGTAACATGAAAATTATTATACAAACACTAAAATAATTAAAATACCTTTATTAATCAACTTTTGTTACAGTAACAACATCACTGTAAGCGATAATCAGTGCATGCAGCTTTAATACCAACTTTCTAGATGCAGAATATCATCATCATTTTGCATATAATTAATGATTATCTGTTACCTTCCCTTTAAGGCACTTGTATCTTTAATTATCGTGTTAACATGTACTATATATGGTATAATACCATATATAACATGTACCATGTACAAGGAGGCCCCATAGTTTTAGGTTTTAGCTTGGACTAGGTTCCCGTTGATATTAGTGTATTGTTATCTAGAATTCTTCAACTTCTTTACAATATTACCTTGTCATAGTGCAGGATAAGCTTTTCGTTTTCTACTTTTAGGTTTAGCAATACTGGATGAAGACTGGTTCGAATCAAAGTCCCAATTTATGTAAGTCGGTATTTACAACGAATTTTTAGAACACCTTGGCCCAAGATGTAGGACGTGGCTCTCACAGTTCTATTTAGACATAGTCTCGGATAATATAATTCCACCTAAGTTCAATTGCTCAAATATAATAGCCACACTCAATCCGGGTAAGCCAGGCAACGAACCAAAGGGTTACCGACCTCTACTACTTAGTTGCATCTACAAATTTTTGGAGAGGCTAATCTACAATCAAATCAAACCTTTTGTCGACAAAATAATTCCTGTGCAGCAGGCTGGATTCCGTAGTGGTCCAAACTACGTGGATCAGGTAAATGTCGCGCACAACACACATAGAGGATGATTTTCAAAGGAGAGAGAAAACCGTGGCAGTATTTTCGACCTCTCAGCTGCATTCGATAGCGTATGTAGACAGGAGCTTATCTATAAGCTCCTGACCGTGGTGCAGATGGTGGGACTAATCAACTCTATGCTCAGCAATAGGGAATTTATCGCCTACCTCGGAAGCACTCCGAGCAAAGTCAGAAAGCTGAACAATGGACTACCTCAAGGATCGGTCCCGGCCCTGCTCCTGTTTAACCCATATCGTGTGTGTATAGGTTGAACAGGAGTGGGTCAGGACCGATTCCGAAAACAGAGAGTCGGAAATTTATGTATGGTGATGACATCGCCATCACAAACCAGCATGGCAAATTTAAATCCTCGAAGGAAGCTCTTACTCGCAATCTGGAATGACATTTCTGATTAGGCTGCCCCAATGCTAGTAAAACAGAAGTTGCGACATTCCATCCTTGCAACAAAGAAGCAAATTATGAGCCAAATATATGCTTCAGAGAGACTGCGCTTAAATAAAATCCTACACAAAAGTACTTGTGTCACTCTAGACCGCAGTCTTACCTATATGCGAAGAAGCTACAGACGCCGAATTACATACTCCACAGACTAAGGGGAACTACTTGGGGAGCAACAACTGATGTGCTACGCACTACCAGTCTTAGCCTAGTTTACTCCACAACAGAGTATTGCGCGCCAGTTTGGCTCAACAGCGCACAACGCACAATGACGTTTATTTCGCTTATATTTAAAGGGATTCTTCGTAATAATACTAGAATATACGTTATTTCTATGAGACGCAACTCAAAAAAAATATTACAAATTTATGCTATACAGCCACAACTGAAAAGTGGCTGTCTTGCAGGGAGTCAACTGACAATTTTTGGTCAGATTCATAAGGCCACTTGTGGAAAAAAGGCTCTTAAGGACACTTTTTCTTATGGCTCTCGAAATAAGGTCGTAAATTAACCTATTTTACCTACGAATCTGCAATAAACCGAAAAAAAATTTTTTTTGAGATGTGGCCGTATAGCAGGCAGGGGGCGATGTACTGGAGCCTAACGGCGCATAAGTCGTTTTTAACTAAACAAAGCAGAACAACTGACATCACTACATAGTATAAAACAAAGTCACTTCCTCTTGTCTGTCTGTCTGTCTGTCTGTCTGTCTGTCTGTCTGTCTGTCTGTCTGTCTGTCTGTCTGTCTGTCTGTCTGTCTGTCTGTCTGTCTGTCTGTCTGTCTGTCTGTCTGTCTGTCTGCCTGTCCCTTATGTATGCTCAGATCAACGGATTTTGACGCGGTTTTTTTAAATAGAGTGATTCAAGGGGAAGGTTTATATCATCACTACATAGTATAAAACAAAGTCGCTTTCTCTGTCCCTATGTCCCTTTGTATGCTTAAATCTTTAAAACTCCTCAACGGATTTTGATGCGGTTTTTTTTAGTAGATAGAGTGATTCAAGAGAAAGGTTTATATGTATAATACATGCATAATTTATCAGCATTGCACCCGTGCGAAGCCGGGGCGGGTCGCTAGTTATATCATAAAGCATGCATAATTTGTCAGCATTGCTTCCGTGCGAAGCCGAGGCGGGTCGCTAGTATGACAATGAAATGACGTAGCTGTACAGGATAATTAAGTCGTCTCACGGCGCATAAGTTCTTTTTTAACTAGACAATGCAGAACATCTGTCATATTCATATTATATAAAACGACACTATGTACAAGATATCCTAAGGCGCTTATGTCGTTTTTAGTTACATAAAGTAGCCGGAAGCTATGACCGGTGACCCTATACACATGCATAATCACCCAAATTAAACTCTGGTTGCGCTAATTACATTGGAAATTACACGTGTACGCTTTCTACTTAACACCTCCATATTCCACTTACGAGGTATTTAGTATTAGATTTCTTTTTTTATGCTGAGTAGCATCTGTGAGCCTATCTATGTGCATGTGCAACGGGAGCGCATTTTTTCACATATCGATTGATTGTCATAACGTATTGTTTGTCATAAAATCGTTAGCCATAACTCTGAAACTGTTTACTTTACATGAGTTTTGAGATTAATACGTACCCATTAGCTTAGGTTAGGTTAGGTTTGTATTATAACAATCTTGAAAAGTTATTTGTTTCAGAGAAAAGTAGAAATTATGACTACAAAAATTATGACTAATGACAATTATGAATAAGAATTTTATGTGAGCCAATATGAAGCCATGTGCAGCGTGTGATAGGCAGGGATCGCAAAATGCAAGGAAAATGACTTATGATTATGACAAACAGTGACAGCCCTAGCTTCAATGAATTTAACTCTCATTTTACGAACCCTAAAGGGATAGGTACCGTGAAGTACCTTCGACTTCAGGAGGTAATTGGGCTTTAATAAAAAATATCTTCTAAGCTTTATATTACCTATGTGACAAATGCGTCATTTGGTGATAATCATAGAAGCGGAATACTTTATGACAATTATGACTAACCAAGTAACCACATATCCTTACTGCCTAAAGTTTGGGCCTATTATTTAGATAAAACCATTTAAACGGATTATATTGCGTATATTCATTATTTGATATTCAATTATAGTACATTAGGTAACAAGGGTGGTAAACGAGGAACTACAAACGAGTGTCTATTAGAAGCCCGAAGCCGAAGGCCAGGGCTTTAATGACACGAGTTTGGAATTCCTTTAACACCAGAGTCACGTACGACGTTCTTCATCTTACTTTGGAGGAATTAAAACAAAAGTAATAGTAGTCAATACTAAAATTACTTACCGCCCTAGGGCGTAATATACGACTTACCGCCCGCTTTTTTAGCATGTAAACCCTTAAAGTGTGATAAAAATTACTTACCGCCCTAGGCCGTAATTTACGACTTACCACCCGCTTTTCTAACATGTAAGCCCTGTTTACGAGTAAGTGTGATGAAAATTATGTTAAATAAAGCTGTGGTAGTTACAAAGTGTTTCATTTCTGTGATAGCATCAAAAGACGCATTTGCCCCATAATCGCTATTGCCTCAGGTTATTAGATGCTAGTAATTACACTAATATTATAAAGGCGAAATTTTATGAGTGTGTTTGGGTGTTTTGTGTATGTTTGTTACCTCTTCACGCTCAAACGGCTGGACCAATTTTGATACATTTTGGTATGAAGGTAGCTGCCACCCTGAATTTACACACAGGCTACTTTTTATCCTAAAAAATTTAGTGTTCCCGTGGGATGAGCGGGTAACACCACGCAGCGCAGCTAGTCACTATATAGTATAAAAAAAAGTCGCTTCCTGCTGTCTGTCTGACTGTCCTTATGTATGCTTAGATCTTTAAAACTACACAACGAATTTTAATGCGTTTTTTTTTATAGATAGAGTGATTCTAGAGGAAGGTTTATATGTATAATACATGCATGATTTATCAGCATTGCACCCGTGCAAAGCCGGGGCGGGTCGCTAGTATAATATAAACATGTAAGTTACACTTGGACCACACACAATGTAACCTATATCCTCTATCGCCATGTAAATTACGTCTTTAACTTGTAACCGCCCGATAACGCGGCAAGTTCATTATTTCCGATATTATCGGGCTTGGCCGGTACTCTGCCGTGCCCCCCGATAAGACTTATTTGGCAATGGGTATTCCAATTCGGACTTATCTGCGGAAGTTACTTTGACCCGCGAAGTTATGTTATATTATAAGTATTATAACATAGTAAATGATTATGCAAATTGTAATACTTATTGAATTGCAATATGTATTGTATGGTTATTTGTTATCACTAAAATCACTACATAGTAAAAATTGGGCAAGTGCGAGTCTGACTCGCGCATGAAGGGTTCCGTACCATAAAACAAGTTTGTTGTATGGGAGCCCCCCTTAAATATTTATTTTATTTTATTTTTAGTACTTGTTGTTATAGCGGCAATAGAAATACATCATCAGTGAAAATTTCAACTGTCTAGCTATCACCGTTCTTGAGATACAGCCTGGTGACAGACGGACGGACGGACAGCGAAGTCTCAGTAATAGGGTCCCGTTTTTTTACCCTTTGGGTACGGAACCCTAAAAAACAAAGTAGCTTCCTTCTGTCTGTCCCTATATGTATGCTTAGATCTACGTAACGGATTTTGATGCGGTTTTTTGTTAGATAGAGTGATTCAAGAGGCTGATTTATATGTATAACTAGCTGTGCCCCGCGGTGTTACCCGCTCATCCCACGGGAACACTATATTTATTCGGAATGAAAAGTATCCTATGTCCTTCCCCGGGACTTAAACTATCTATATACCAAATTTCATCTAAATCGGTTCAGCGGTTTAAGCGTGAAGAGGTAACAGACAGACAGACAGACAGACAGACAGACACACTTTCGCATTTATAATATTAGTATGGATTGTATGTTATCCCTAAAATAATAATAAAAAATGACTTTTTCGCTACAAAGGGTAAAAAGCATTTGTCAGTGACCGAGTCGGATTAAAGTAGGAGATGGGTAACTACAGCGAAGGAGGAAAGTTATAACCCACTTTTTTGGATTCGTAGTCGGGTAAAAGTATCCCATAACTGTTTGTGAATGCCCTTTTTGATTGAAAATGGTTTTAATCAGTCGCAAAGACAAACATATAGGCACTTGCTATTAAATTTGTTTACGAAAATATTACTGATTTCTGAGTTTCTTTCGGCGTCTCTTCTCATGGGCAGTAGAAATATGGGAAATAAGCAATGTCCCGTGCTACTACCAGAGCAGTTAGTGGTAGCACGGGCAAAATAAAATACCCTTGTTACTACTGGAAGTAAGATGGGTGGTATGAGTATGAGTATGAAATGTATTTTAATGTTAATATCAGCTCAAGCTCTCTAAAGTCCTACCGTGCTAACGAAAATCCGATACCTACATGAGTAAAGCCTCTACCCCTTGTACTTTGATAATTGTACTTCACATATCATATGTCTGCTTCATACATATACATGAATCATTAGTAAAACTGACATGTCAAAAAATCCTTGTAACATTCCCCTCTCGTATAAAACTAACATATCGACACGTCATCTTTATCTTCCATCATATCAAATTGGCTTCACATCCTGACAGAGACACGAATATACATCCCTGTAAGTGCGAAAGGAACGGGTATACAAGTTGATGGAAACAGAAAGGGTTGTGTGAAAGTGGGAGGGAGATGGGTTCAAAGTAAGCCGACTTGAGATGATATCGGGTTCGAAGGAAGTGTGGTTTTGTTGTGGTGTAAGATGTAGGGTTCTGTAGCCGATATGAGTGACCCTGTACTCATTACTATAGTCTTTAGTGAATTTTTGGGAATCAATGGTCTGGGTACAACTTTTGGTAGACCATTAAATTATATAATACATATTTTCGATAGTCCTTGATGTAAGGATCAACAATACATGAATTTTTCTTAATTTTTCTTTATCATGTTTTTTTAATTCACTAGTTTCTTAATTATCGTGGCTGACGGGATCTTTGCCCTCGAAATTTAATTAAAAAGATATATATATTTCAGTGAATATTGTTGATGGTTGGCACTTGTCAATGTCAAACCGTTGAAATTTTGACATACGTCAGTGTCAAACGTTGAAATTTTGACATACGTCAGTGTCAAACGTTGAAATTTTGACATTCACGTGTCAACCATCGACTATTTTTTTGTAAGTTACACTTGGACCAAGTTGGAATGCAAAGGAATTTCAGCCACTATTATTGAAAACTGTCAAATTGACAATTTAAAAAAACTTCACGGGAAAACCATGGCAAAGAAAAATTCATGACCTGTTGCTTGTAGATCTTAGATAATAAAGTTTTTTACAAGCCTACGGAACACTCTTGCTACAGCTGAATTTCCTTGCGTAATGTTAACATGTATGTGAATTACCGACCACTTTAGGTCAATCGAAAGGGGAATTTTGATTGTTTCCCGTCATTGTGGTAAGAGTAAATTCTGTAAAAGGAGTAATTATTTAAGACGATTATACCACTGCTATTTTACAAGCTTTTATTTACTTTCACCTGTCCCGTTGTAATGGAATTTTGCAAGTTAAATTTGACCCACTTTCCGGTTTCCGATTGAGCTGAAATTTTGATGCAAATCGCGTGACAATGCAATGTTATGGTACCATTGAGCTGGTCTGATGATGGAGCCGGAAGGTGGCCATAGGAACTCTATAATAAATAAAGCAATAATATCGAGTTTGGCTCTTTAGAATCGTCTCTGTGAGCAATTGATAGATATTCAAAGAAAAGTACACTCGGCTATAAAAGCTTGAATGAAATTTTTTGACAGAAACTTATTTTCCATACAAATCGAGCTTTCGTTCTCTTCTATTTCCTCCTCCACAACTTAACCAATCCTTACGAATTTTTGGGAACTGTATGGGAAGGAAATATTCTATGTCGGACCGTTTCGATTTTTGCGCTCCTTATTATGAAATTTGTGTACTAGGCATCTGTTTTTGGCCAAAATTCCGCCGCAAACAGCCGCCTAGTATACAAATTCTGTAATCATTTGTGCGAAAGTCGAAACGGTCCGACACAGAACATTTCCATCCCATAAAGTTCCTAAAATTTCGTAAAGATTAGTTAAGTTTCGGAGGGGGAAACAGACGAGAAAGAAAACCTCGATTTGTATAACCCGGTTTCTTTATCGATAAGACCGCCTGCTGTTTTCCTCTAATTGTAATTGTATTTCTCCTGTATGGTTTGTGAGGTATGCAATAAAGAGTACTTGAATTGTGTAATGAATCATTGAATGATTTTCAAACTAATATCGCGTCACCAAATTGTCTGAACTTTTTAAGGGTGAGGTTTATTTTTACTATTAAGTATTTTTGTATCACAATAAACACTCCTAATTTAAAACGAAGATACCCAACCTAACCGTTACCTAATGAGTTCTATACGATATTATTACAAAAAAACATAAAAAAAAGCATTTCAACTAAAAAACTTTTGCATCAGAAATTAGATTTTCATTATACTCTGACAGACTCGATTTAAAAATATGATTTCAGTTCACTACGTTGCATCAAAGCATCGGTACGTTATACTTTTCTTTTTTTAACTCAAAAATATAACCTTATCCGAACCCACGACCTACGAGCGCGTGCATCAAAAAATTGATTACGATCTCAAAACTGGATTGTAGTTGATTACTAGTATACCCCAAACGACAAAGCTTTCCAAAGTCCATCTTTTCTATTCCTCATTTTGAAAGTCGAGCTTTTTAGTCGGCCTCTTCTTCCTCATTCGCTACCAAAGGTCGTTTGAAAGAGATAGCTCTTTTGCGATATGACCATCTGTTGTTTATTTAGATTTATTTATGCCTAATATTTTGCCTAACCATGTTCGTTGTTAACCTACTGACGGCTGATGATTTGTAATTTTCTGTGTAAGCTATGTTTGTTTGTATTCATTATTTCTCTGTTACATTTTCATTTCATCATTGCAGCCTATGCTACTGCTGCTACAACGATACCAGCAACACAAAATAAGAATGGCCTA
This sequence comes from Apotomis betuletana, assembly GCA_932273695.1. Taxonomy (NCBI): domain Eukaryota; kingdom Metazoa; phylum Arthropoda; class Insecta; order Lepidoptera; family Tortricidae; genus Apotomis; species Apotomis betuletana. The sequence goes on along the minus strand of OW026321.1, from coordinate 6,467,663 downwards.
ACCGTCAGGTGGAGAAGAGATGTACTTCGTAACCCCACTGGTAACACGGTCACGACGTCTACAGCAGCTTGTGGTCCTGACGTCACCATTTTGGACATGTCCGGACTGCATTACTTGACGAAATCTGAGCATTTCTTTTTTTATACTACGTCAGTGGCAAAAAAGCATGATGTTATGCAGTTACTGCCGCCTATGGATGCTTGCTTTGCCAGGAGCATCACACGCGCGTTACCGAACCTTTAAGAACCTATTTTGAAGAACCGCATACTGTAGCCTCCGGGGAAAACCTCGGCAGGGAGCTCATTCCACATGCGTAGCGTTCGTGGTAGGGAATTTCTCTGGAACCACACAGTTCTCAGATTGTCAGTGTTCCGATCGTCAAGAATTTACGACTGGAAGCTACCTATGTCCTGAGTTTCGAACGGTTGAGAAAATGGTTGCCACGTATAACCTCACCCATCGGACTACGTGTGATTGCTTTTATTTTCAAATTAATTCTTCACAGAAAAGGCGTTGCATCATCTTTAATATTAAAAATGTATAACATCTTCGCACCTCGTAATGGGTTCGAATCCGTGTTGGCATAATTTGAATAATGTTATAGTTTAGTGCCTAATCATGTTATTTGACGGTAAATATTTATTTTCGTGTTATTGAGCTATTATATTTCAATCAGGCTGTTTTATAAAAATTATACGGCTTTATTGAACAGAATCAATATTGATCCTGTTTTTGTGATAATACTAATATCACATTTCTATTACATATTTTGTATACAGATACCTACAAAGGATAAATAAGAGGCAATAATCTGATCATCACTGCAGTCCAGGGGTCCTGTAGCTCAGTTGGTAGAGCACTGTTCTGGTTACACAGAGGTCGTGTGTTCGAGTTACACTTGGCCTTCAGTGGATTGCATAAATTGTTGGCTTCTTACCGTCTCTTAATCCTTTGCATCCAGGTTGATCAATCCAAATGGGTCAGTAGGGAGAGGTCAGAAACTATGTAAGAGATAGGGAAATCTGTTCTTAGGTACCATGGCGTCAATTTTAGATTTAATAGACACTGGTTTTTTTTTTATAAATCTGATACATAATCGGGAATTGAATCTGGTTGATTCTGTAAGTAATCACTTGCGTATTGTAACATTCTTTACAGCGGTTTTGACCGGGTTTATTCAATATAAAATCGGCGCGTTCCTTAAGAACAGATTTCCCTATCTTTTATAGTTTCTGACTTCTTCCTACTGACCCATTTGGATTGATCACCCGGTATACAAAATTGCAAGGCTTCTAAATGTACTAATATGGGTCCTTTTTTAAACTTTTAAGTTTCCGTATTGTACTTAATATTCCAATCCAATAAAGAGAGGAAAGAAAATAATATTAAAGAGAGGAACATTTATTTATTTCAATCAGTGTTCACAGGTTTACAGAAAGTTCATACTTTCTGTATATAGCACTTTTTGCATTGGGAAAATAAAAGGAAAACCTTAACATAATATATATGTAGGTATATTGTCGTATATCGTCGTCTAGTACCCATAGTACCTACAAGCTTTGCTTAGTTTGGGACTAGGTCGATGTGTGTATGATTGTCCCTTAATATTTATTTATTTTATTTAACGCAATTACAGGGAATCTGTCAATAGTTCTTCTAACGCTTTAATTTGGTAAAGCTGACGCAGCTATATGCAAAAGGGACATGAAAGAGAAAAGCTTGAAAAGAGAGGAATGATAAATAGCATTTATATTATAAGTCTGTATTGTATGTACGTCTCTAGACCCAGACAATATGCTATATAAAACGATAAAACTTGTCAATGGCCGTTGACGTAATAAAACGCATCGCTATCCCTGGAATAGGATCAACTCGTGCGCAGCTAAGGGTGCATGCATATTGTTGACACAGACCGCTACTCCGATGATGGAAATTCGAAATTGGTACCGCACCAGATATGTTCGACAATTTTCACAAAAGCATTATTTCATAGTAGCGAATTTTCACATGGCGTTTTTTCATGATCGCAAATTTAATTCTTCGTCTTTCTTCATGTCATCATCATCATCATTTCAGCCACAGGACGTCCACTGCTGAACATAGGCCTCCCCCAGTGACTTCCAGATCGGCCGGTTGGAAGCGACCTGCATCCAGCGGCTTCCTGCAACCTTTACCAGGTCGTCTGTCCATCTTGTGGACGTCCCACGCTGCGCTTGCCGCTGCCGTTCTTCATGTAGCGATTAATAATGTTCGCGATTATTTTTTCGTTTATTTTACCGGTAGATTATTATTTCAATCGCATATATTTTCAACAGCATTAGGTAACCTACGCTACGCGAAAATTCATCACTACGAAAAAATGCATTTGTGAAAACCCAACAAGAAAAATATTACATAAGAAATATTAAATTAAACAATGGCAGACAATAGGCAGCGGGACGACCAAATTTGAATTTTAACATCGGAGGTCATTTCGTGAGATCTGGGACACCTTTGTCCAGGACTAGATGTGGTTTGACTGTTCTCTTCTGTTGATGAGTTTCAATTATCAATTTGAGTTATTATTTTTACTCCCTCTAGGCTCGCGGCACTAGTTTAAACTTCCAATAGGTATGCATACAGTAACTATTAAATTTAAAGGGCCTGCAGTACACTTTATGGCCGCTTCAAGTTTATGCCTGTGTGTATCCAGCTTAAGGATAAACGAACCGGTCAGCCCACGCCTAAGCCAGGCTTATCTATCCTGGTAGGGTTGCCACTTGAAATAAATTGATTTGATACAGATATACGTTAAGCAATTCGGCTCTGGAATAGTCCTTCCCGGGCGATTCTCTGAGCGTCTTAACCACGCGGTTCTAGTGGCCTTTTTTACGATTATTACCGCAAGGCGGAACCGAAGAGCCAATCGTTTTAATTATGATCTAACTAGGATGACACTCGGGAGTGGCTTCAGGATACATAAAAAATCGACTTACAACAATCATCTATTTTAACAATATTATCTGAAATGGGAATATCTTTAATATTCACCCCCCCCCCCCCTCCCTATCCGGTAAGCATAAACAAACTTATTTTCAAGTAAATGTTGCGGTACTTGCTCCACAAGTTCCAAAATTAATTTTATGGTAGGTTTGATGTTTTACATAGATATATACCTACATGAAATATCGCTTATATAAGTATATATTATATTTCGCATTTCTGTAAGTTTATCTAATAGGATATTTATATTAGTGAAGTTTTGTTTCTCTTTTTTTTTTCAAGTATGTTTTACCGGCAGCGCTGTATAAAAATGTTTCGATTGAGATATTTCCAGTTACATAATATACTAAGTGAGGCAGTAATATGCCTAAACTTACAGTAGGTATCTCCTTTAAATTGTCAACTGATCAACGTCACTCAATGGAAATTGCAAAAAGGGATAGGTGTATCTCCGATATAATACTCCTATATTCTGAAAAATATCTATAAACACTTCAGAATTATTTGCATTTGTACGATTATATAAGGTAAAAAAAAGAACACTGACTAAACTTCAGTGACAACCCTAAATCACAGCTTAGTGTATCAAAACGCATTGTGCGCTCCTTTGTACTCTACTCCCTCAAAACGACGTAAGCGACCGTCTCACCCGTGTACATAAGCCCTTTTATCCCAAAATTTTGGACTCTATGGTTATTTTCGAGTTCACCTAACGGTCGGCTTTCACCTCTCTATTCATTAACTTTTTGTATTTGATAGTCAATCACGGAATCGTGATGTAATTCAAATAGGTCATTGGATTGGAATGAAGTCATTGGTTCCAATTTAAGAATACATTGTACTATAATTTTGATACTACATAATTACAAGGCGCTTGGGAAGACAATAACTATTACTAAGGTACTTGGCTCATAAATAGTCAGTTCAAAAAACAAAAGTCCTCCCTCCGGTAGTTTAAATTTACGCGCTTGTATGAATCCAGGGTTATAATTGATTACATCGGAATCATCGGATACGAAAGAGGGAACGTTCTTTATTCTCATACAGGTTTTATCAGAAAAATAGAAGGTAAAATACTGTATTCGGGTAAAAAGGTTTACCCTTGAAATGTCGACAAACGTTTCATCGAATTTTCATTTCGTCGAATTTTCATTTCATCGAAAGCGTTTTTTTTCTGAAACCATAAAATATTTTTGAATGTTATATTAACACAAACCTAACCTAATCTAAAGGTTATAATTTACAAAATGTCTGAAAAATTTATGACTTACGAGTAAAAATTGGTCGACGAAATGAAAATTCGACGAAATGAAGCATTCGGTGAAACGTTTGTCGACATTTCAAGGGTATCCGGGGTAAAAAGTATCCTATAACCATCTTTGGATGTCCAGCTATCCGTACAGAAATTGTTTGTCGACCAACAGACGCTAGGCTAGCATGGCACTAGCATAACTGTCATACGCGACTATTTCTCGCACGAGATAGTCACCCGTCTCTTCCTGTGCTGTAACGTGAGAGAGTGACGGGTAGCGCTATGTCGCGTGACAAGTCGCGAAGCATAGTTGTGCTAGACAGGATCGCCAGACATGTTCTGAACAATTTCAGTACAGACATGGATATCCAAGGATGGTTATAGAATACTTTTTATCCAACTATGGTAAAAAAGAAGGGCACTTGCTGTATCATGATTATACCTTCAAAACCTTCGTCACCGTCTACTAGTAAAAAAGGTCAAATCTATTACTTGTAAGGTTAGCCATTTACCTCGATTTTGCCATAAAATATAACATAAATTGATACGAGTAACGATTATCGTGTATAATAACATTTATTACCAAACTAATAGACATTAAGGCGTGTCTCCATTTGAGCAGCTAATCTAATGAACGCAACTATACCTTTGGAAGAAAAAAATAATTTTTGAGAAGATAAAAGGAAATTAGAGTCTTCTATAGTGTAATTTGTTACTGAACGGTTTTCTTTCACATTCAAAGCGATTCCTAAAGAGTAGCTTTCGGAAATAATAAAGAAATAAAAAATAACTGCTAAATACCTAGTTATTATGAGATTCTAAAATTGTATTGAAAATCTGTTTTATATGGCCCTTCTTCATATTTCAGGAAAATATCATAACAGCACGATGCAGAGTTTGTATCGCGGCGTCGGATGTTAAACGCCATCTGTAGGCCTATGATGGTTGCGTTTATCACGTGATAAATAAGTGTCAAAGCATCCGTCACGTTTTGACCAATTGCGAGTGCAAGGGACAGATGCTTTTGTCACTTATTTATCACGTGATAAACGCAACCATCATAGGCCCCCTGATGGTAAAATGTTCTTTGTCCTCTTATCACGGCGAAACGGCTGGACGGATTTTAACCAAATTTGGTACAAGGATAGCTGGACATCCAAAGATTCATTAGTAAAACGTATCCTGTAAGGGCTAACTACTGTACTGTACTGTACTATTACCACTGCCCTGAGAAAAGCCGAGGATAGAGTAGGATGGAAGCAACTCGTCAACGATGCCGTCAAAGCGTTTCAGGACGGACACGACCTTCAGCAATGAAGCCCACGAACAAGAAGCAAGAAGTAAGGGCTAATGCTCGGAGTTTCTTTGCGCGATAGAAACAGAAATGAGGATATCTACAGAAGAACCAAGGTAACCGACATAGCTCAGAGGATTGCACGGTTGAAGTGGCAATGGGCAGGCCATGTAGCCCGGACGTTGGACGGCCGTTGGGGCATCAATGTCCTGGAGTGGCGACCACGTATAGGAAAGCGCAGCGTGGGTCGGCCCCCGACCTCGTGAGGATAGCGGGGAATCAATGGATGCGGTCTGTTCGGGACCTCACTTTGGAGGCCTATGTTAAGCTGTGGACGTCTGTACCTGATATATACATAGATAAATCCTGTTAAACCCGACTACAGTAAGGAAAAAATACAGACGAATTTGTTTCTGGTAGGTATATGAATGAAAAACAATTGTTATAAATTGCGTTGCAATATTTACTACAGAATAACAATACGTTTTATCACCGCACGTGCTTAGCTAATCTATTGTCATACAAGTACCAAGAGGTCAATGTTTTCCATTTCATAACACTGTCTGTCGTATAACACCTACGCTATGTAGATTTTTAGAAAATACCTGCCTCGTTCATAATCTTTGTCAAAGAGATATGGAGAAAACGAAAACTATAAGAGATAGTGAAATTTGTTCTTAGGAACCATGGTGTCGATTTAAGACTGTATTCGATATTTTTTTTTTAAATATCTTACATAAACATAACTAGATTTTGAACCTGGTTAAAATTCTATAAAAAATCACATATCGTATTGTAACATTTGACCGAGTTATGTATGAAAATATGTATAAGATTTATAAAAAATAATAATGCAGTTTTTATTCAATCTACGCCATAGTTCCTAAAAACAGATTTTCCTGTCTTATATTTTGTGACTTCTCCCTACTGACTGATTTTTTAACTCAAATTACTGAAGCTAAAGAATGAGTTTGAAATGCTTTAGTATCGAAATTTTAATACTTTTTGGTACTGATAATGTGATATTTACTGATTCACTCAATCTATTCATTTTTACTTTTGTTTTACTTCTTAACTTTATTTCAGAGTAAGCAAAGTCGATTTTAAAATAAAATTTGAAAGGAAGATCAGAGTTTTTGAAGGTTAATGCCGTTCGAAAACCAGTTTCAAAGGTGTTTGCACAAGAAAGTGATTTCGTAGATAAGCGATAAATTTTTGTTTAATCTGTGGCAGAAAGTGACAGGAGACCAAACATTATTTGACTTGACACTTTCGATTTTGACAATGGTCAGTTAAGGTCATGGGATTGACCCATTTTCATTTATTTTATGTTAATTTCCTATCATTAGTGAAACATTTGAAATAGTGGCTCTGTGAGTTGTGGACCTCGCTATATCATATATCACCACAAAAAAAAAACGAAAAAGCTACTCACAAAATTTCATGAGAATCCGTTGAGAAATGAGACCTCTAGGCGAGAACAGCTGGAAAGCATCTAGACATCGAAATAATTTTGGGCCAAGCTGAAACGGAAACGCTTCGCTCGTTCGGTAAAAAAATCTGTTCTCAGTCGGTTTTTGAGAAGATCAATGGAGATAGTCTTCCGTAGGTGTTTTCTTTTGTAGTACAGTTTAAATATATTTTACTCTAGATACTTACTTTTATCGTATTGTATGACTCGACATTTATTCTTGTTAGCAATCTTTGCTTACCTGTAAAAAGAAAATAAGGATTAAGAATATTAATACTAAAGGTTAATTATAAAAGAAAAATGTAACTTAATCCACAGTGGGGTTGCCAGGTATTTGTGTAATGAACTTTAATATTTTTTCCTGGATCATGGATGTTATGCATTACCTACTATATTAGGTAGGTATATCGTCGTCTAGTACCCATAGTACAAGCTTTGCTTAGTATGGGGCTAGGTCGATTTGTGTAAGATTGTCCCTTAATATTTATTTATTGTATGTAAGAAACTTATTGGAAACGTAGGTACATAACTATATTTCCAATCAGAGTTTTGCAACTAATAAGAATATGTGATGTAACATTACCTATTAACTTATGACATTATTGTTGGTCTTATCATATACATAATTTACATAAAAACCTGATTTTACAATCATGTCTGCAATTTTGTCAACTTATTTATACGACAAATTAACTCGGTTTTGGTTCAAAAGTAGTCTTTATACCATTCTGATAAGATACGTTACTGTATTTTTAGATATGATAATTAAATTTTATATTAGAATGACCTTTGCAGCGGGGTGTTAATCATAATTAATTAGTTTGAGGTTATTTGACGACGCGGTTGGCGCAGTTTGTAGTGAACATGCCTACTGAGTCGGCGGTCCTGGGTTCGAATCCCGGCCAGGGCAATCACCGCCAATCCCCGCCATACTCGAGACCGCTTGTGGACGTCCCTCTCACTAGAAATAAGGATTGTAAATAGAAATTTAAAAAATGCAAACGGGTCTGAATAATATATTATTGTTGTCTTATGTGCGTTTCCTAAAAAAGTGTACCTATATTGGATTTACTTACTTCAAAATTTTGAATTGTTTTTATTCAGAATCGTTTGTACTTACTTTCAAACCTAAAATTTATTAAAAGATAAAATGTGCACCCAATATTGCTTTCAGATAGACACATTGTTATCTCTATGAAAGTCAGTAATATGTATTTCATACTAAAATTGTACTTAATCCTTTTTTTATAAGGTTTAAATATACCTTCAACTGATCCTGGGTAACAATATTCTGAAAACGTTGATAAACAATTTTAAATTGTAACCCCATCTTCTCGAAAGTAAAAAACTCAAGATTACACGTACTGACACTATAATAACATTATACGTATGAGTCGAGCAGGTTATCTAAGATCATCAAAGGACATCCAAACATACATAAATGCATATACGAGTATCCAATCTACAAAGGTCCAGTCTGAGAAACATTACAAACAAAAACATACCTTACCACGCTGTATAACTCGAATGAAAAATTGCATTGAGTATTGGTCGTTTTGGTTCTGGAGTATGTATGGAATACTGTATTAACACTTTGCACGCCAATCACGAGAACCACTCGGTACGCATTTTTTCTCTAATTCGCCGGCCATTTTAATAACTGCCATGTCTAGCTCGCCGATGACGAGTACCACTCGTGACACTTTTTTTCTTAGAGTCGCGGATAACGAATAGTACTCGTGATCAGATTTCATACTGTTTGTATTAAAATATCGAACACAGTTCGTGATCCGCTTAATAGCAACGTGTAGAAGAACGTTTAAGCTACCCGCACACATACAATTTATTAACGTGAGGGGTGGGGGGACGGCATGACGATGCGTCGCCCGCGCTGCCTCGTCAGTGCGCTGCGCGGGCTACCTAACAAATCCATAGGTACATGGACGTGTTAGAGTTTATATTTTTTCGTAAAACGAGTTCTTTTCAGCGACAGTTTTAAAATAAAATAAATATAATAAACACATTGTTTTATTTTTATCATTATAAAATACTAAAACACCTCTTAAATAAAAAAGAAATTATTCCTGTATCTACGCTAATTATTATTTTATAAATCTTACAATATCACCGAAAATCGCCGGCGAACCAAAGGTGGCGCCTTAAAAAGTGCGCGGCGTTCTTGGGAAAAAGAGCATCACGAGTGGTGCTCGTGATCAGCTGTTGGAGCGCGGTACCGATTATAACTTACGGCGTGCAAAGTGTTAAGGAGCAACATAATGTATGTCTTGGATGCAAAAGGAAGTATACGCCCATGACTGCAGGAAATCGGTATATTATCTAAACTATAATCTATAGGTACCTTAGAGCGCAATCGTACTTTTCGGTAAAAAGTAGTTGCAATAGGACGGTAGTACACATCTCTATGTGGTATCGTCAATAAATAAATAAATAATAAATATTAAGGGACAATTTTACACAAATAAGTATGTATATCGTCGTCTAGTACCCATAACAAGTCTTCTTGAACTTTGGGACTAGGTCGATTTGTGTGAGCTTGTCTAATATCTATATTTTATTCTATTCAACCTGCTTAACCTTTTGAACGTCAAGGGATGAAGCAATTCACAATGCCGCTGACGCCACAGCAAAAAAATGAAGGAATGCTCCAAAATCAACACGGATTGAAAAATTCTGGTAGCGGTTTGAATTACGAATTCAGCATTGAAATTTACACGTCATTTGACGACGATGGTATAGGGAGCAAAGTTTTCCGTCGACTTGATTTGCCGTCTTTGGCAGTCAAAAGGTGAAATGAATGAATGAATGAATGAATATATTTATTTCATTTAAAGCGATGAGAAAGCTTCGATACTTCATAAATCCCGTCATCACATCTCAAATAAAATGAAAGTGAGACTATTCTTAGTTATTACTTTAAATATAAAATCGGTTTACAAATAGGAGTTCTTAAGTCAACATAAAACATGCGAAAGCTTGAGAACCTCCCCTATTTGTAGCCGGTTTAAAAAAATACGATCTCTTGACTAAGAGACATGTCGAGCCTGTTGCATTGCATGTGGAGCATGGTTGGTCACCGCCGCGACTGATCGTCTCTCCTGATGATGAATCGCGTACCGTTTCGAAACATGTCGAGCGTTATTCGACTTCTACCACTTGATTAACCCGTTTAAGTATTTTAATATGTCTGAGACTCGCGATAGTTTTCTATGTATAAGAGCGGATGTATAAAAAGATTCTGGTTGATAATACTTCTTGGAATTACGTCGGATAAAAACAAAGGCCCCTACACACGTAATAAACGACGTTATTAACCCGATAAGGATGCTTTATTACGTGTGAAACACCCATTATAAACTGATAAATTACTTGGGGTCTTGTTTGAGTTTTTTTAAGTTTGTTTTTGTATTCTTATTGGATTTCGGAAAGCAAGGTGTTTGAATGAAATGTTATTGATAGTGAAAACTATCTAAGATACAAAAAAAGGTGAATTGTTTATTGGAACTCTTTGTGATAATTATGATAATATACAGTGGGCTAGCAGAATGTGTGTATTTATTAAAACTGATAATAATAATACATAAATATTAAGGGACAATCTTACACAAATCGACCTAGTCCCAAACTAAGCAATAGCTACTTGTACTATGGATACTACATTAAGGTATATATAATGCATAAATATTTTTTTTTTAGGTATGTAGGTAGATAACATCCATAACCCAGGAACAAATATTCGAGTTCATAACACAAATATTTGTCCTTGCCGAGATTCGAACCCAGAACCGTTGTGATTAAGTAAAATAAGTATATTTAATGATTTTAACTTAAGCATTAAATTGGAAACGTTTATTACCCTACTTTATAAAAATCTACTTTTCGGCAACGAACTATCATAAAAATATTGGAAAAAATTTAAGTACACCGTTTCCATTACCTTTTCAAATTGTGTTTACACCATATCTCCTACTTTTTACAATAGAAGTGTGTGTAAGTATCTGTAGGTATGTAAAGCAATCAGAACAATACCTTGAGATTCTTTTCAAAAAGTAACAAAAGAAAGTAGGAAGTAACATTGAGTATTCCTTATAAAACCGCTCAGTTGCCGCTTCGTTCTAAATTCAAAAAGCAAAGAACATACTTCACAAATCAAAGACAATGCTCAACGCAAACTTTTGAGACCATAGACATAAGACATTCGAACAAAGTAGGCAAAAAAACTGCAAGCCTACCTGGTGTTCTTGGAAGTGCATAAGATTACGAATGATTGAGCACCTCAGAGGGAGGTGGGATAAATGAACAAGGCATAATGACAACAGTTAGTAGCAGTATAAGATGCAATTTGGTAAAGGATCTAGAATTACAATGTATGTCCATAGTGGATGTTTGTTCACGACATAAAAGTGTTACGACATACAAAATTTTAAGACGAAGAGGGTTCTTAGGCAGGAGAAAGCTCCTGAAGTGAAACTTAGAGGAAATCAAGAAGGAGAGCTATCTCAAAACATAGCAAGTTTTGGCTCTTACAGGTAAAAAAAAACCTATGATGCAAAATGCGTAGGTAACTACTTATACCCTGCTGCTTATAGGCCTACATACACTTACTTTAACATCATGCTAGTTTTTAGGGTTCCGTACCCAAAGGGTAAAAACGGGACCCTATTACTGAGACTTCGCCGTCCGTCCGTCCGTCCGTCCGTCCGTCCGTCCGTCCGTCTGTCACCAGGCTGTATCTCAACAACGGTGATAGCTAGACAGTTGAAATTTTCACAGATGATGTATTTCTATTGCCGCTATAACAACAAATACTAAAAATCAAATAAAATAAATATTTAAGGGGGGCTCCCATACAACAAACATGTTATGGATTATATATATGTATAGGTACGGAACCCTTCATGCGCGAGTCGGGCTCGCACTTGCCCAATTTTTTATACACATATTTCCTTACTTACTTTTATCAGATTAGAATCACTATCACTACATGACTAAATACTCTAAATAGTATAAAACAAAGTCGCATCGTGCTGTCTATCTGTCCCCATGTAGGCTTAAATCCTTAAAACTACGCAACGGATATTGATGCGGATATTTAGATAGAGTGATTCAAGATGAAGGTTTATAGTTGATTTAGATTTAGATTTAGATTTATTTATTTCATAATAACAAATTTACATTATAAATTATTCTAAGTTAATTTACATGAATCTTGATATTATGATCGTCAATAGCAACATAAAATTAGAAACAATTGAGAAACAATTTTCATTTAGTATCAGCAGTAAACCCGCGCGAAGCAAAGAATTTATATCAAAAACACAGAAATTAAAAAAAAGTTTTTAAGACGGAACTAATAAATCCTTCAAAAATACCCACGTTGCGTTTACTAATGTAACTATTGTTTACACCAAGTTATAATTATAACTATGTTAATTTTATATTCCAATTACAACCACTACACAGTTTATCAAGTCTTTCTTTATGTTTCTTTGTATCAATTACAAACATACGTTCATTATAATTAAATAATTACCATTGTTTTCAGTCCGCCCATTAATCCTTTATATGTAGGTACAGTCGATTAAATAAAAAGTAAATCGACTTACAACTCCTTTGTGACACGTCATCATTAGAGCATTGATGTAAAAACAAAGGCATTCGTTAAGTTTCCACCCGTATGGAGTTATCTGACCCTCGGTGACAGGTACAGTCCGACTGAATAATCGTTTTTTTAATTCCATTTTGTCGCTCACCGCCTGGCACGAGTGGAAAAAAGAGAGGAATGCATCTACCCAGCAGAGGGACAGTACAGGCTAATAAAAAAGAAACTGTTTATATAGAAGCGAAAAATTAAAAAAATAGTTTGAGCGGGATTCAAACCCACGGCTTTCCGGACCATGCTAATGCACCCGTCTAGCTTCTATGTAAACATTTACTTTGCGATAGCTATAACGTTACTGCTTTAATAAAAAAAAACTTCACAACTCTACCTAGCATAGAATACATTTTTAAAAATTAAGTGCACTGCTTGTACTAAAGTGTAGATGGTGTTCTGCCTTTTCGCGAAATTATTATTCCAAAAGTTACAAAACCACTAAGTAGTATATTTTTGCTTAAGTGGATCGTGCACAACGCTAACCGAGGAAAAATACGCGCTAAAATCTAGGTAGGTAAGTATGTTTTAATTTATTACTCCAAATAAAGGCAACACCTTAAAAAAAAACACTTATCATGATATTATTATCCGTAAACAGGTTTAGAATCTCTTTGAAAAGAGGGTGGAACTGGTACTCATATTAGAAATATTTCTTAACCAGTAAAGATATTTAATCCGGCTGCCGAAACCTAATGAAAATTAACTTTGACATTATGTGGCTATAAAAAGTATAAAATAACTATACAGGTATGTATGTCATTAATGCAACTAACTGTACCAACACTACGGTGGTCCACCCTTTACGGCGTCCAATTTAAGGTCATTATGGTACGGTCGGGCGCACGCAAAACGGTTCGATTTGTGATTGTATTATACTCACATATTCATGACAGGGATGGGTAAATGTGGGTTATGTCATTTACATACATATGGCGTATGAAGCTATTATTGCAACCGTAACTGAAAATTTTCAAGCGAATTCAATACAATACAGTACCACAATTCTTTATTGCACATGCACACCAACAATAAATTCATAAACTGATCAAGATCATGGTGGTGGACTGAAGTCAGAAACTGGTACTCACTGCGACACTAAATGTTGACACGGTCCAGAGTTTCAACAACCTGGGTTCCCTTATAGCTGACAACGGCTCCTGTGAAATGGAGATCCGGCGACGTATCGGGATGTCCAAAGATGTTATAACTCGGTTGCACAAGATATGGAGATCGGAGAATTACGCTGCGAACGAATACAAGGCTTGTGCGCACACTGGTATTCTTCATCTTCCTATATGGGGCTGAGACGTGGACCCAGAACAGCGGACCGCAAGCGTGCAAGACGCTTTCGAGATGTGGTGCTGGAGGAAGATGCTTCGGACTGCACACAAGACCAATGGTTCCATTCTGAAGAAACTAAAAGTGACTACCAGATTATCAACCATCGTCTTACAAAGAGTGCTGGAATACTTTGGGCACATTTCCAGAAGAGAAGACGATAATCTTTTGGTCACTGGAAAGATCCAGGGGAAGAGGCCTCGGGGCCGCAGCCCGATGCGTTGGTCCGACCAAATCCGCACTGCACTTGACTCCAACTTCCACACCGCCCTCAAGGTGGCCGAGGACCGTGGGCGGTGGCGCAACATCATCCGGAGGAAGCTTATCCATGGTGGATTGCCACGACCCTCAGCAATGAGGATAACGATGCACGGAGGAGGAGAAACTAAAATTTATAGGTACAATGTACAAAGAAAAATCCACCAATATCGAGCCACACAAAAACTAAAAGCTAAGCTCTTGAGCTAAGACATTTTTAAAAGCTTTTATGTAACTTGCAACGTATGTATGTACATAATATATGTAGGTAAGTATGTTTGTTCGGGTGGAATCTTGCAACTCAATTTTGAAGCATATATCGTCAACCGATTGAGCTGAAATTTTGCATACTTACTTAACTTTGATGACAATACAATAATATGGTACCATGGGGCTGATCTGATGATGGAGCCGGAAGGTGGCCATAGGAACTTTATAATAGAAACAGCAATCCTACCGAGCTTGGGCTCTTTAGAATCGTCTCAGTGAGCATTTGATGGATATCCAAAGAAAAGTACAGTCGGCTATAAAAGCTTGTCACTAAAACGAATTTTTGACAGAAACTTTTAATGTCACGCTTTTTGAACTTCATAATAAAATTAAGTATAACAAATATCCAAACTTTGGAACAATAGCCCAATTAACCTTAATCAATATGGTCAATAACCCAGTGAGTGAATATATCGAACCTACTTCCCAAATACCAAAATACATTACACAACTGTTAGCCCCATAGATTTAGCGAATTTAAATTCCAGCCCAACCCGGGCATATGGTGTACTAACAATAGGGGCGCGTGTCCATCCGTCACCTGCCTCCTACGCACCTTGGGCAGCAGGGTACATGCCGACCACATAGATCCTAGGTAAGGGTGCGGCCTGAGTGTGTGAGTGCGGCGGTGAGGCAAGCGTGGCGGGCAAGCGGAAAAAAGCTGCGGGCAGCGTGCACTCAGAGCCCTTGCATCGATATACATTTTTTAAAGGTGAGGATGTTAAATAGGGAATGCAAACCGGTATTTTTTGTATGGAAATTAACGGATAACTGGTGAACTAACACTAAGGCGGTTTTCACACGTCACGTCGCGGGTCGCGGAGCAAGCGGTTGCTTAGTGCTATGTGTTGTACGGGGTGTGCTTTACAACATATACAAACGGAGATACTTGCTTACAAATGGCACTCATGCTCCGCATCGTAACGCGTAGCCAGTGTGAAGCCCCCTGAAGTGTGTTTGAGACATTGAGAATCCTTCGAATGCATGTTCAGGGTATTAAAAAAATTAGTTTAGTATGCAAGGAAATTTAAGAGCCAGGGGAATCAGATCTCTGAAACGACCCATGTTTGAGTCAGCTTTTTGCGTATTCACAATTTATTTTCTGAGGTTATGTGGGCGAATCTCTGAGCATTTAATTTTGACGACGCGGAATTCCGGAAAGGGCAAATATTTGTGTGATAAAATCGAATATTTGTGCTTTATACATTTAAGTATACATTTATCATCGTCATCAGATCCTTATTGCTGCTCCACACTACTCGCCAAGTTGGCTGTGTTGGGAAAATATGATAGTGTGGTGGGGCACTTCACTTGGGCACTGTGGGGCAATCCCATACTTCGGCCAACTTCGGCTCGCCCAACCTCGGTCTATTTCGAGAGTAATGTGGTAGCCGGGGTATAATGATGCTTAAAAACCGCTGTATATTCAACCACGTGCTTTTGATTAGACCCAACGTAGGTGCGGTAGGCGGAAACCCGAATAAAAGCATAAATAAAGCTAAGCATGGCCGACAAGGGAATAAAGAGAGGTAATGCTCAATGTACCACACTATACAGCGGCTTTATAGTGACCACAAGTTGGGAACTTATTGAGACTTTCCGTTTTCAACCCACTTTAAAAAAGAAAAAGAATTTTTTACATGACTAGTACTGTTTCAAGCAAGACTTGTTAGTCTTCACTAACAGTCGTCAGACTTGGCGTGGGAGTATAAAACCACTAACAGGAATATCTCTACAGGAAAGAGACATTTCAATGCTATAATTACCTAGCAAAAAGCAAACGAAATCAATGTCAATTAAAAAAAACCTAATTCGGTGGAAATAATCGACACCCCATTTATCACTTCTATTCTCGTGAAGTACTATTGAATTTGCCAACTGTTTGGACAGTGTCGAATACTGGGACATTTTACTTGTTCCTTTTTTTTTTTTTTTTATAACGGCACAACATAGTGGCTCCACTTCACCTGGTGGTCCTTTTTTAAATCAGTGGCTAAAATAAAAGGTCTCAAACGTGCCATCAGTGAAAAATATATATAAAGCATCATTATCAATCGGCCATGTGGAGAGAATGCGAGAGTATCGAGCCCGTACCCTACCTTACTACGGGTTAAAGTGACCGTACTCGCTAACGACAGCGTAAACACTACCCTACGCTGTGGCGCTACGATGCCACCCTGCATGGAAGCAACTGGTTGAAAAATTCAATGGTTCTCGCATCAGGTTCGGTGGTCCAATAGGTAGGACGCCCGTGTTGGCCCGGAAAGCCGTTGGAGATGCAGGTTCGAATTTGAACCCTGCCTGAACCGTTAAATTTTTCAATTTTTCGCATCATTGTAAACATTTGACAACGTAAACAATTTGTATGGAGAATAGTACAGTGCCCCTAGCGATTCCTTTGTACAACTACAATTCTCCATACAAATCCTTTACGCAAACGCTAGCGAGTACCGTCACTGTAAACTCATACTAAGGATACAGTTACTTAGTTTTATGAAAGTACTAGGTGCCCCGCGGTGTTACCCGCTTATCCCACGGGAACTCTAAATTTATTCGGGATGAAAAGTATCCTATGTCCTTTCCCGGGTCTCAAACTATTTCCATACCAAATTTCATCTAAGTCGGTTCAGCGGTTTAAGCGTGAAGAGGTAACAGACAGACAGACACACTTTCGCATTTATAATATTAGTATGGATTCTATTTTTGAACTCAATACGTTTCGGTAGAACAAGATTCCTTGTCCCTCTACAGCCATTGTAATAATATGAAAAGGCACTTCTATTACCCGTATTCACAATTCCGACGTGTACTTTAAAAAGCCTTCGAAAGTTACATACAAATGTTATTCATAACATTTCTTTGTCCGTTTTAGAAATGCTTTTTGAGCGTTGTTAAGAGATTTAGTTCTTATTAAATTACAGAAATGGTAATAAAAGGTACTTTGAGAAAGAAAAGAAACCACATTAATCACTTTTTATCTTTAGATGCGATATCTTTACACAGCCTTCATCTTATCAACCGATGGACGTCCACTGCTAGACAAAGGCTGCCCCTAAAGTTCTCCGCAATGATCGGTCGCGCGTCTCCCTCAAACTGACTAAAAGTCATAAGAACACCAAAGGTCTCCTTTATGATCCTTCCAAAAACCCCCTGAAAACTGTGTTTTATCAGTTGTTTATGTAAAATGCGATGTAATTGGTCGCAGAGTGACGTGACCAACAGACGCGTGCACACTATGGCTGGCTATTAACGTGCGCTGATTTTACCGAAACTAAAGCAGAGCAGAAGACGAAGCTTGAACATCGGAGTGCGGTTGGTCGCATGTAGTGGACCAGACTTGTTTTAAAAAGTAATCTACTTCAAAGCTCTTCAGCCCAACACGGGCGAGATAACAAAAAAATTATCACATTTTCGCATAAATAATTTGAGTAGGATAAGGATTAAAAAACCCACTGAACTTTAACTAAAAGGTGTGCTCAGTTCAACTGCGACTTCATGATAAAATAGTCGAAATTCCTAAATCGTATACGAACTCCACTCAGATCATAAATCCCTAATCTAATCTATGTCAATGGCAGGCATCTGCTACTCGATAATAAAAAAACTGCCCATATAAACCCTTTTTAAATTTCGAACGCCGAAGCTCAAACGGCGCCTCGCGAAACGCAACGGTCAAAATAATGGCAGTTGTACACTCTTGTCTATCTATAGTAAAGAAGGGCTACCAAAGTATACATTCTGAACGACACGCGTTGACCAAAATTAGTAACATTCGATAAAATATCCTGGTTACAATCAGTTTTCAAGTTTTGAGGTGATTTTAATAATTTATAAAGACCTATATAAGGTACATAATATGTATCTATTCAAGTACGGTAACATAGGTGGAATACATTTTTGACGACGCGGTTGGCGCAGTTTGCAGACACCTGCCTACTGAGCCGGCGGTCCTGGGTTCGATTCGAATCCCGGTCAGGGCAAATATTTGTGTGATGAACTCGAATATTTGTTCTTGGGTCATGGATGTTATCTATATATGTATTTATAAATTAGGTATGTATATCATCGTCTAGTACCCATAGTACAAGCTTTGCTTAGTTTGGGACTAGGTCGATTTGTGTATGATTGTCCCATAATATTTATTTATTTTATTTTATAAATGGAATAAGATTACAGTACAGTTCTCACTAATCCAGCACTACAAATAATTAAAACTACTAGGGGTTGGCTAGACTGGGGGTGTATTGAGATGTATTTTAAATAAGTAAAAAATATAATTTATAGCAAATGACTTTCTTTCGATTCAACTCCTTATCAGTATTATGAATATAATAAAAAAAAAACAAAATGAGGTTATTATAAGAAACTGCTAGATAATTTGGCGAGAGTGGTAATCCGTCCTTACTGTTAAAATATATTAAAATAATCTAATAACTTATTGTTACTTGTAGCGCCACCTAGTGGCCATATTTGTTGTTTGTACCATATGTTCCTAATCTGTGGTTATAATTAAAAAGTTAGTCTCATTGCAACAGCTATTGTGTTTTATTAGGTTATTGGTCCAGAGCGCTTTTAAATTAAAATATTTAGTTAGTTTTGTCAAAATGTCGACGGCAAGTTATATAGTTAATGTGCCGAAACTCAAGGGACGCGAAAACTATGATGATTGGGCGTTTGCGGTGAAAAATTTTCTGTTGTTGGAAGGAATTGATATCGACAACATAGCGGCGGATTTGAGTGAAGCAGAACAAAAGAAGGCTAAAGCGAAGCTCGTGATGACAATCGATCCTACGTTGTACGTGCACATCAAGAACGAGAACACAGTTTCTACATTGTGGCTCAAGTTAAAACAGTTATTTGACGATACGGGATTTACTCGGAAGATAAATTTACTTCGGACATTAATATCTATACGTCTTGATAATTGTGAATCGATGACAAGTTATGTGTCTCAAGTGGTGGAAACAGCGCAACGTTTAAAAGGAACGGGTTTTGAAATCAATGACGAGTGGATCGGTTCATTGCTGTTAGCCGGACTTCCAGAAAAATTCTCGCCAATGATAATGGCGATTGAACATTCAGGTTTGACCGTTAGTACAGACGTGATAAAAACGAAGTTGCTTGATATGACTTCTGAGGTTGGTAGTAGTGGAGCAGAATCTGCGTTTTGGTCGCACCATAGATCGAAACCTGGCAACACTCTACACGTTAAGTCAAAACCTTCAACGACAAATGTCAACAAAGCGTCTACTGGTACGAAGCAAATAAAATGCTACAATTGTAAGAAAATCGGCCACTACAAGAACCAGTGTACTGAATTAATAAAAAGGAAAGAAGCAGGTGCATTCAGCGTAGCTTTTTTAAATGGGGAATTCAGCACAGAAGACTGGTATATCGACTCGGGGGCAAGTTTTCATATGACGGCAAACCAAGAAAGCCTATTGCAAACACGACACGGACAAGAAACTAAAGAAATAGTTGTTGCTAATAAAATGACTATGCCAGTTATGTGTTGCGGCGATGCACAGATTACGACAGTGGTGCATAATTCTCAGTTTGACATTCCAGTGCGAAATATTTTGTGCATTCCAAATCTCACGACAAATCTGTTGTCAGTTAGCCAGTTGATAGCAAACGGAAATACTGTTACATTTAAGAAGAATGCTTGTCATATCCGTAATCGACAGAATGTGCTAATAGGAATTGCTAATTTAAAAAATGGAGTGTACAAATTAAACACTGTGAAAGAAGAGAAAGTGTTAGCGGCGGCAGTAGCTCCGACAGCAGCGGCGCCACCGACACCGGCGGCGGCGGCACCGACAGCGGCGGCGGCGGCACCGAAGGCCGTGGCAGCACATGCCAGAGATGCTAGGAGGTGGCATAGAAGACTGGGACACATCAATAGCACTGACCTAGAGAAAATGAAGAATGGCGCTGTGGAGGGTGTGTCATATAAGGATAAGGCAGAAATTCAGAAATCTAACTGTGAAGTCTGTTGTGAGGGAAAACAGGCTCGCCTACCCTTTCCATCTGGTAACCATAGGAGTGAAACACTGCTGGAGGTGGTACACTCGGATTTATGTGGACCTATGGAGACAAAATCACTTGGTCAAGCAAGATATTTTCTACTTTTTGTGGATGATGCCAGTCGCATGACATTTGTATATTTTTTGAAAGAAAAAAACCAAGTGTTACGGTATTTCAAAGAGTACCAGAAAATAGTGGAGAACCAAACAGGAAATAAAATAAAGGTACTCCGGACAGACCAAGGAGGAGAATTTTGTTCACAACTGATGGAAGAACATTTAAAAATGTCAGGTATAATCCATCAGAAGACAAATCCCTACAGTCCTGAACAAAATGGTCTTTGTGAACGCTTTAACAGAACAATAGTTGAGCGTGCCAGGTGCTTACTCTTTGAAGCTGGACTAAATAAAAGTTTTTGGGCTGAAGCGGTCAACACAGCAGTTTACCTGAAAAACAGGTCGCCGGCATCAGGCTTAGGCCAGATGACACCATTTCAGAAATGGACAGGCAAGAAACCAGATATGAGTCACATCAGAGTATTCGGGAGTCCTGTGATGGTGCATGTACCCAAAAACAGAAGACAAAAGTGGGATAAAAAGGCCATGAAGTTGATTTTGGTGGGTTATCCAGAAAATATAAAGGGATACAGATTGTACAACCCAGACACAAAGCAGATTACTACGAGCAGAGATGTAACTGTCCTGGAAAAAGAAGAGAAGGAAATAGATTATGCTCAGATAGTAGTGCAGGAGGTAGTGCCAGACAGAACAAGAAATGAAGAAGAGGACGACGAGTCAGTGGAGGAAGAAACTGAAGAAGAAAGGACTCTTCTAGATGAAAACGATCCGACCTATGTCTGTGATGAATCCAGCTCAGGCTTATCCTCATCAGATGACTCATATCGCACTATAGGTGAAGAAGAGAATACAGACGAAGCTCCCATAGTAGTCAGCAAGCGTGTCAGAAAGCCAGTAGAACGGTATGGTTTTACAAACCTATGTGTGACAGAAGAGCAGATGTCCTGTGATGCAGAAATCACCTATGAGGAAGCGATGAATGGGCCAGAGAAAGAGATGTGGAAGAAGGCAATGATGGAAGAGCTGAAGGCTTTCGACGAAAATCAAGCATGGGAGATGGTGGATGAAAAAGAAGCAGACAGAGTAGTACAGTGCAAGTGGGTGTTTAAGAAAAAATATGAAAGTGATAACAAAGTGCGTTATAGAGCTCGGTTAGTGGCTAAGGGCTTCACCCAGAAAGAAGGAGTGGACTATACACAGACATATTCACCAGTTCTTAGGTATTCAACATTGAGAATGTTATTTGCTTTAAGTGTAAAAATGAATTTTGAAATAACCCATCTTGATGTCACTACGGCATTCTTAAATGGCTATCTTGATGAAAATGTATACATGCAAGTTCCACCAAACTTAGAATGTAGTAAGAATACTGTCCTTAAATTAAAACGTGCAATATACGGACTAAAACAATCTGCCAGGGCATGGAATAAGAGAGTAGACGACTGTTTGTTGGAACTTGGTTATGTAAAGTCAAAACTAGAGCCATGCTTGTACAGTAAGAAAAAAGATAATGAGCAGATTATAATAACTGTGTTTGTAGATGATTTTTTCATCTTCTCTAATAGTAGTGCTATGACAGAGGAGTTGAAAAAGAATTTGATGTCAAATTTTAAAATTAAAGACTTGGGTCAGGTAAAAAGATGTTTAGGTATGAGAGTCAAAACTTATGAAAATGGCAGTATATCCTTAGACCAAGAGCAATTTGTCAGTCATATATTAAACAAATTTAATATGTCAAATTGTAATACTGTTGATACACCGATAGAAAACAATTTAAAACTAGAAAAATCTGAAAATGTTGTAAATTCACAATATCCTTATCAGCAGCTTATAGGTAGCCTAATGTATCTCTCTGTACTCACCAGACCAGATATTAGTTACAGCGTTAGTTATCTGAGTCAATTTAATAATTGTTATGGAACCGCTCATTGGAAACATGCTAAAAGAATATTAAAATATTTGCAAAAGACAAAATCATTTGGTTTGATGTTCACAAATGATAGTTGTAATTTAGAAGGGTTTGTTGATTCCGATTGGGGATCAAATACCATTGATAGGAAATCCTATACAGGATTTTGCTTTAAGCTATCAGGCACTGTAATATCATATGAATGTAAGAAACAACCGACAGTGGCCCTATCTAGTACAGAAGCGGAGTACATGGCAATTTCTGAGGCATGTAAGGAGGCAATTTATTTAAAAAATTTGCTTTCAGAAATTGTCAGTTGCGACTATATCATTACCCTGTATAATGACAATCAAGGTGCGCAGAAGTTGACAGAGAATCCTTTGTTTCATAAAAGGACAAAGCACATTGATGTGCGTCACCATTTTGTTAGGGAAGCTGTTGCTAACAAACTTGTGAAAATAGTTCATCTGCCAACATCTGAAATGCCTGCTGACCTATTAACAAAAGGACTAAGCAGTGTAAAGCATAACTATTTTGTTAATAAGTTGGGTATTCAAAGCGTTGTATGATAAGTTTTGTTGAATTTTTTTTTGTTTTTTATGTTTATGAAGCTTAGATTATTTTAATAAGTGGAGGTGTTAAAATATATTAAAATAATCTAATAACTTATTGTTACTTGTAGCGCCACCTAGTGGCCATATTTGTTGTTTGTACCATATGTTCCTAATCTGTGGTTATAATTAAAAAGTTAGTCTCATTGCAACAGCTATTGTGTTTTATTACTTACGTCGGTCAATTTCCATTTATACCTTTACATTAGGAGCATAGAGAAAAAAACATTGTTTCATTTTCGGCCAGGTATCGCCCGAAGAATTCGAACAAAAAAGCGAATTACAAAAACTGCGGTTTCTTTTGAATTTCGAACTGAACAAGAAACGGTCGGAGTTTAGTGTTTGCCGATTATATCAACATTTTACGAAACAATACAATGGCAACAAAGATATTATTGCTTCTTATGCATAACAAAACATAAGATTTTCACCCTTTAGCGTTTCTTAATAAGGTTTAGTTGTTAGCTAACGGGTGTTATTTTAAGTTTGCGATTACATTGTCAACTGCTTCCTTTGCGATGTATGAACAAAACAAAATCAATTCATTTTCATCCTTACTGGTCAACTATTTAAGCACACATTCAAGTTTGGTGGACGCAATATAAATTTGTCAATATTTTCTCAGTTTATCTCGAAAACGGCCCATGATTTCGTATCGCTAAAACGTCAGTAGAACTGATGGCTTTTGTATGGTCCGTCGGTCTATAAAAAGTCAAGTGTCATTTACGATTTTGAAATTACCTCCTGATTGTAAAAAAAGTATAAAACAATAGAGATGTCTCTTAAGCAAGGAAGCCCAGCGAATGCCAGGGGCACTCTACCTCTATAAAAACGTCTGCCCTTTGGTCCTTTAAAGCAATAATAGGTGGTTAAATCCCTGAGTCTTTAAACCGTGCGGTTCTAACGTTAAAAAATGCCTTTTGAATTTAAAAGTATATACTTTAACCATCATCCTTTTAAAATGAAACAATGAGATAAAAATTACAAAGAAAATTATTAAGACTTTCGTGAGACATATTTAATTATTGTATTAAGCGGTTAACACATGAAATTGTCTGTGTTTATGAACAGGCTAAACAGCTGAATTATATTTTTTTTTGAGTGGTTTTTTTTTTCATTGCATATGTTTGAGAAAAGCACTACACATGCTTAGCCGTGAAAAGGGCTTGCCGGCTTTGTATCACTATCTGGCCTCCTCGACCGTCTGTACCTACTCACCCGGTAAGCTCTTCTTCCACGGCGTCTGCAGTAATGTAGGTATTACAACTTCGCTACTGAATTGACTTGATTCGCATCTAAACCATAAAGTAATTTCCATCATAGGATGTAAAATGCATTTACTCGCAGTATCAGTGTCGGATATCTGTAACCCGATACTGATCAATGATCTGATCTATAGATCATTGAGCAGCTGTTTGTAACGGTATAAAAAATTCGCTATGATTTTGACATTTGAAAAGGCTTCTTTCCACTCGAACGGAAACAATAGCAGTCATAAAAGTTAAGAAACTTAATGAAGTGGCTTTTTTTAACCGACTTAAAAAAGGTGGAGATTGTCTATTCGATTGTATGTTTTTTATGTTTAATACTTATATGGAGTATGTGTATGTAAGTATATTGTCGTCTAGTAACCATAGTACAAGCTTAGATTGGGACTAGGTCGATTTGTGTAAGATTGTCCCTTAAGATTGATTTATTTATATGAATACTTTTATTTCTATATTTATTTACATTTTGTGCGCTTATCCCGCCGATGAACTTGCCCTAACTGTCCTTATCGTCGCGCTTAGTTCGTCCCTAATATAATTAGATACTTGGATTAACTACAGAAGCTCTAGATCACAGGTTAAAATAGACTGGTTCGTCAAGCAATATTCAATTTTACACAAGAAAATGAAGCCAAGGGTTTTCCAAATCTACATGTAGATGTGATTGCAAATATTTGATACATCATCTACACGCTTTTCGTGAATACAGAACTATGCTGTGTGATGCTCCTGGCGTCGCAAACGTCCATAGGCGGGCCGCATGCTTGTTTGCCGCCGTCGTAGTATAAAAAAAATGCTGTTATAAGGCCGATCTTCTTTTGTTTCGTGACCGGCAGCTGCCCGCCATATTGCGGTCGTGACGTCACGATGTCATTGAATTTTGTAGCACGTGGTCATCGAGATTAGGCTTACGATTGTAAGCTTACGATTGTGTCGTTTTAATTATTATGAGACCAATAAGGTTGTTCGAGCCTCTAAGGTATAGTGTTTTGCACCCGAACTTAATCCCAGCAACAATTGAACAGAGCCGTGTACCTAAGAAGCAGATTAGATATATATGTCTATACTATAATATAACTCTGTAACGGGCGTGATCTACGTTATCTTTTTTCATCATCATCATCATCATATCAAATAATTAATCGAATCAGGCGTTACTTTGCGGAAATCCATTTTAATTAAAATTATAACATTGCTTTTCCACGTTATAATTCTGCCACTTAATTTGTGCTAACCCGTTATACTTATTTGCTTACATGCAAAACTCCGAGCATAGCTCGCTCTATTGTCCTTTGAGTAACATTGAGCCTTCTTATGAGGCCCATTGTGAGCGACCACGTTTCACTGCCTACTGGACACACATCGGTTAAAAACTTTCGTCTTAAGACACTGCGGTATTTGGAACAATAAGATATTGTGTTGCTTCCCGAACGCTGCCCATCTCAGTTTTTTTTGTACCAGCATTGATTACAATGTCATACTAGGGTAAGGACATCTGGTAGCATACCGTGGTTCTAAAATCTATAGAGTACTATCTGATTGTATTTTTTTTTCTAAGTCAAAGTCGACATCTAATCTAAAGACTAGTCATTTTCGAATCGAAATTCTTAGCAGCCTCGTAACGCCAAAACAGCTAGATAGTTTTTAATTAATTTTGGTACAGGTCAGGGATAGTTTATTAGCCATCTAAAGATACTTTTTATTCGACTGCGGTTGTTTCAAAAATGTAGTAGTACTTATATAACATTACTAACTCACTATTTACCTAAAGATATTATTATATAGTAAACCGACAGGCTCTTTTTTTTATTTAAATAAATATGGCAGTCCGACTGTCAAACATTTTTTTGAAACTTCAAAATTAACATGAAAATTATATCCACTACATCAAAATAGGGCTGTTGTAAAAAGCGTATAATTTGACGGAAACAAAAGAATTCCGATATTTGATATGGAAAACGTAATTTTACGGTTTGGCCAGACTCGCGGCGGGTGGCATTATAACATCGATTGTAAAACAATGATTGCATACAGGGTGAGTCGGGCGAGTGAGAAAAAATAATGATAAC
Source organism: Apotomis betuletana (assembly GCA_932273695.1). NCBI lineage: Eukaryota > Metazoa > Arthropoda > Insecta > Lepidoptera > Tortricidae > Apotomis > Apotomis betuletana. The sequence goes on along the minus strand of OW026321.1, from coordinate 6,441,163 downwards.
CTTATGAAACATATATTGTCTCATTTTTTTTTATGTGGGCACACAGCACAATTTTTATAATAAAACATTGATACAAAGATAAAAGCTCAAAGAAAAATTGAAATGTAATTTATTTTTGAGCTTTGATCTTCGTAACAATGGTTCAATAAAGATGTTATGATGTTTACACTTTTTATACCAAAGATTCTTGTCTTAATGTTGAAAAATTACATCGAATCGAATTAACAAGAACAGATTTAATTAGTTCTACCCTTCCTCAGTGTTGTCTTCTTCTTTTATCACTGACGTTGTTTGCGCTCTTCATTTCCTTTCAAAAATGTAGAATAGACGTCCTTTTTTCCTGGATTATATCGTAAAAAACCTGTCTAAAAATTCAGCGTTTTGGGTCGCAGGTTAGGGGCCAGAGATTGATAAATTAGATAGACCTTATAATTAATGTTAAACGCACTTGAAGTAATGTATTGTCTACAGTTTTTAAATTAACGTTTCAATTGCAAAAAAAATCTTGTTGGTGTGCTATAAATAATCGTTGTTAAGGAGGTTTTATATTAGGTTTATATTGTCTTACCTTTGTCTATTTTTTGAAATTATATTGTTTTAGTTGTCAATATATTCATGTGTCTAGCTGCTGTGTTTTTATCCTCGCTCATAGTAGTTATCGAAGATTCCCGTACAATTGTTGTATTGTATTGTTAGATCTAAAAGCTTTGACGTAATAATAATTATTTATTATTTAATAAGGTACCTTTTGTATTCACTAAATGAATATTCTTAATCATCTTAAGAAATTACATTTGAATAATAAATTCACGACTAAGAATCCATCCTGTATACCTTATAGTTGCGTTATTGATATCATTCTAAAATATCTTTTATTTCTTTTGAATAAAGTCGCCGTCGATTTAAATTATGCGAAGAAAAAGTTATGTTTTTATTGACAACAAATTGGTGGGATGTTGTTTGTTTTTATCGCTGGTTTATGAGTGGCTGAGATCTCAATGGATTTATAAGGGTATATATCTTTATAAAAACTAGTGATTCTGCTGTGAGCTGTAGACCTCAAGATTATCTTTCGAAGTGGTTGTTTTAGGACTTCTTTTACGTTGAACCTTATAGGTATCTCAAATTTTGAAAAATTTCGGAAAGCTAACACTACAAAAACTCACAAAAAGCGCACAAGAGCACAAACCTGCTCACAAAATTTCAGTTTGGTAACAGTCGGCTGAGAAACGCGGCCTGTAAGCGAAAACAGCCGGAAATCCGGACGAACGGACATACGAAAGATTATTGGCCATGGCCAAGCTGAAACAGAGACGCTTCGCTCGCTCGGTCAGCGAGTTCTCAAGTGAAAATTTATCTATTTAGCTATCCTTTGGTTTTTTCCGTGATTACAATTATATCCTCATTGAGCAGAAGGTCCTCTCTTATGATTTTCAGAAGTTACGCATGTAAACTGTATTTTATTGGTTGTTTGTTTAAAATTCGATGCAATTGGTCGTAAGGAAGGGGTCGCGACCAACCAACGTATTTGATTCTAGGAGTGGAGCCTCATCGTTATGATATCGCCGATGTAGCCCGAACAATTTGTACACACAGAATACATATACAGCATTACTATATCTAGTTCTTCGTTGCGTTTTCTAAACATTTGAAGCTAAAGCCTGACCAGAAATATAATGAGGATTGTCAAGAGGGCGCTATTTATAAGATTTATATGGCAACAATTTTGCAACCAATCGCAACTCACTATAATGACATTAGTTTAATACCTGTCAGTTCAACTATGTTAACATCGTAATATCATTTAATGGAATGCACTCTTTTCCTGACTGTTTTTCGTGTAGTAAACACGTGTACACTTTATTTATAATCTTACGTTCACGACTGTTAATGGTTTTCGGCATTTTCTTTGGACATTTTTAAATATTCACTACGAATGACATCGACATTGTTGACAAACCATCATAAAATAGTTGCCAGTGTAAGAAATTAGTTCCAGTGAAATTCCGCAATATGGCGCATCCTCACCACTGAAGATCTTAACGCTAACTAGTCTGTATATTTACGAGGTAGCCACTTTTGTAAAATCAAATCCAAATTTATTTCCACAAAAAGTAAGATCAAACTCTGAAAGCTCACGTTACAAGCACAAAATTAACATCGTTCCAGGCAAAACCGCATTGCTCCGAAATAGCATATTGGGTATGGCCTCTAAAATATATAATTTCTTACCAGAGGAGCTCAAAGACTTAGAGGTTTACACATTTAAAAGAAAACTTAAAGAAGAGCTCATCAAAAAAGCTTATTATACAATAGACGACTTTTTTAAAGAAAAGTTACAATGTTATTAATAGTGTACTTTAAATGTGAAGAGTGTTCTGTAATTTAAATCGTAGTAAAGATAATGTATAAATATTGTATTAAACATAAAACTAATTTTAAGGTATATAGCATGCAATAACTGTCTATTTTTAGTTACCTAAGTAATCAAGTTTCACATGCCTAACGGTAGAATATATTATGGAACCAAGTTACTAATGTAAGACCTTATATGTACCGTATATTCTGGTGAATAAATATCATTCATTCATTCACATATTTCTGATCAGGCTTTACTATTCAAAGGTTACCCTGGCTGTACACTACTCGTGAAGACCGAGGTTGGACGATGTTAGTCTAGAGGAAGCAATACTTCAGTGAACCTCGCAAGTCGTGTAGAGCCGAGGTTAAGGCATAGAATGGATCATTGTATCGAAATCCGGGTTTAATCAAACGTACAATGAATGCATAAATCGTGTGAATGACGCTCGCAAACACTATTGTGTGATTTCGATTTGATTAAAGCTTGCTTTGGTGTTAGTAAGCAAAGCACTCCACAACTCAAAAAGGCGGGGATAGGGAATGTGTGTCAAGATAGAAACCAACACTGTCTCTATCTCTGAGTGGTTGAATCAGAAATGAGAATATACACAGAAAAACTATTTTTTTTTATATGACTTGCACTGTGTTAGCAGTTGGGCTGTTAAGTCCTCACTACCAGTGAATCGGACTTTTTGTCCTAATTATTATTTTTTCTCAAACCGTACACATTTCAGAACAATAAAAAAAAAAAACAAATAATTTATTTTGCTAAACATACACAGGTGGTAGGTATAACATGTCAGTAGGATTTAGATACATGAAGGCATGAAGGATTTAATTACAAGATAAACCTAACCTAATGGGCTTTTCACAACGATACAAAATACCGAATTTCGAAGAAAAGCATGAGTTAGAAAATGAAGCAGATGCGAAATAAATTATTCGTGAAAAATAGTTAAGCAAAGGAGGTACAATGAGCTGCAGAATTGCATGGCCCGTTTATCAATGAATTCATTCATAAATGGGCCATGCATTTCTGCAGCTCATAGTACATACGTAAAAGGAACATTGTCAAACTCGTAGCGCAGTTTAAATGACTACAGGGCAATGACTCTGGCATTGACAAATTAGGTATACAACAAAAAAATCCCGTGTTTTTTTTTTTGCGAGAGTGTATGATCATAATAACTGTCAAATGATCGTTTGGCGCCATACCGCCGCCTCTCATCGCCATGGCAACGTCAAGGCTACTGTAACCATGTATTATTAGATTCGTGAGACAAAATTCCGATATATTAGCGACAAATATTTCAAAACAGAGTATTGGTGTGAGATGTCCAAGGTTCTTAGGACATTTGGATTTGAATGGATGGGTTGTATGACTCACAGTTGTATGTCGTTAAGTACGAGCGTGAGATTGCGTGGTAATTAATTGTTTTTCGATATCAGGTTATTAATTTTATATGTTCCTCACACGTGTGTGTGTGTGTCTTTATGATATGTATGCGTCAATTGTAGGCAATGTAGGCGTATGCTGTTTCATAATATACGATATAAGTACGGAATAAAGATCAGTCGATGTAAATATTACTAACGTATTTTTTTCCATTCGGCTGAACAGAAACTAACTGGCATAGCATAGCCGAAACCCTTTTTTGTAGGTGTGTGTAAAGACGGTGAAGGTGAGAGCACCAAGGATGGATCAAAGACTTTCCCAGAGCAGTTAAATCAGGGAATAGGTTTTTCAACTAAAGTTAAACAGACCAAAATTGATATTCTTTGTTCATATCTATTTGTATTTAAATCAATCTTAAATACAGCAAGATGCATTTAATCAACTATTTTCGAAGGAAGACGAAAAAGTTATAACACTGTTTTAACATCGTAATTGATTAATTTAAAAATTAAATAAGCCTACTCAAAATTGCCTTTTTTAAATGTATCCTGTTTTTGTGTTTATTTATATACTTTCAAGCAATGAAGAAAATAAATTCTTTCTTTTTCTATCTTCGAAATCCTCTATACTTTGTCACCCTACAATCTAGGGAGGGACAGTGAAAGTAGGCCGAGTATGTTTGGTGAGCGCACTAACTCTAGGGGAGACCGGGGATGAACTGGTGCAGTTTGGTTAAGCTTCCCCTAAGGAAGTAACTTAGGATGTTTATTCACTTGCCGGTTGTTTTAACCGATTACCCAAACAGGGGTTATACTTTCTATTAAGCCAGATGTATTAGAATGACTTATTTGATGGGCGTATGATAATTTGTTCTTAGATTTAACAATCAATAAAAAAGTCACAGTCCTAATTTAATCAATCAAATTTAACAAATCATTTTTTTTCCAATAAAACATACTTAAATGCGTGCAAATATAATAAAGGAGATCGAGAGCCCCGGGCCTAGTCGAAAAAAATATCCCTTAAAAAAAAAGGTAAAAGGGGTAAAAAAAAGACTTCTAGGAACTTATTTCGTTGTTTCATTTCACCGAAATATCATTTCGCAGAATTTTTTTTCTCTGTAGTCATAATTTATTCATTCTTGCAAATATCATCTGGATTAGGTTAGTCTCAAATAGTTTACGGCTGCAAATGCTTTCTACAAAATAATCTACAAAGTACCATTGCCACCTACTACGAAGGGTTCAATATTCGACAAAGATCAAGTGTTCCCTTCACAAAAAACACTTATAAAACTAATACGTTATACCAAAACGTGTCCCGGCTACATGAAGTCATCAGTCAAAAAATAGTACCTCCCTCTATCCTGTTCTTTCCATAGTTAATTTGATCTGGCATCTCGCTCTCTCGTCCCAAATACCAACACGTAGTAGAAACATTGTTTCGTTGTTTAAAAAGCACAAGAAGGTTATTGATTGGGGTTCTGCCGCTTCCGTTGGAGTTTTTAGGGTTATGTTTGGAAATATTACTATTGTAAACTATGTTACTGCTTTTATTACGCAGTACACTAGGGAACAATAACTCCATAAAGCGTCATCGTCCAGGACAAAGTAGAAGGAACCAGATCACGTGGAAGATCACCCGTGCGATGAACCGACTTGGTCAAATCGGCTGTGGGCTGACGTTAGCATGAATGCAAAAATGTCTGTGAATAGCGAGAAATGGTGTAATATCTGAAGCGAATAATATCTGCCTATATTGCTAGAAAAGAGCAATAGAGCGAGCTATGCTCGGAGTTTTCTTACGCGATAGAGCCAGAAATGTTGATCTGCAGGAAAACCAAGTTCGTCGACATAGCACAAAGAGTTGCCTAGAGTAAAATCACACAATTTTGTATATGTAGGTAGCTCTTCTTTTTAGGGTTACGTACCTAAAGGGTAAAAATGGGACCCTATTACTAAGCATCCGCTGTCCGTCCGTCTGTCAGTCTGTCACCAGGATAGATAGTTGAAATTTCCGCAGATGAAGCATTTCTATTGCTGCTACAACAACAAATACTAAAAACAGAATAAAATAGCTGGACAATTGAAGTTTTCACAGATGATGTATTTCTGTTGCCGCTTTAAATCAAACAGAAAACAGAAACAGAAAAAAAAATGTCGTGCGGAACCTTCGGTGCGCGAGTTCGACTCGCACCTGGCTGGTTTTTACTTAGTAACAAGTCCCACATGGAACCCTATTAACCCATTACTCATAACTTAAAATTCCCATCACATTGTATATTTGGCTAAAGTTTCGCGTCATTTTTTAACGGTTCCGATAATCGCCTTCGATAGCCTAAGCTATACGAGAACTGAATAAATACGACACTATTACATGCAAAAGCGTTACTTACTAGAGTCGTAAAAATAGACAATAAAAGCTAAGGGGACAATGGTTGAAATAAACACTATTTAGGTACCTACTTTCTACATGACGTAACTTCATGATAGCTCAGTTGGGAGAGCACTGCCGGAAACTTAGGGTCGCAGGTTCGAGTCCTGCTTACATTGCAGTGGATCACATTACATTTTTCCTTCATAATTTACATTTGTGTCAATAATAATAAATATCAGACAACCTCACACAAATCGATCTAGTCTCAAATTAAGCTCAAGAAGGCTTGTTTTATGGGTACCAGACGACGATAATATACATAATTATATAGATAAAGATAAATATATACTTACATAGAACAACCATGGCCCAAGCACCAATATTCGAGTTCATCACACAAATATTTGCCCTGGCCGGGATTCGAACCCGGGACCGCCGGCTCAGTAGGCAAGCGCTTACAAACTGAGCAAACCGCGTCGTCAATATTTATAATAATTCAAATAAATAAATAAAATAAATATTAAGGGACAATCATACACAAATCGACCTAGTCCCAAACTAAGCAAAGCTTGTACTATGGGTACTAGACGACGATATACATAATATATAAATACATATATAGATAACATCCATGACCCAAGAACAAATATTTGCACAAATATTTGCCCCGGCCGGGATTCGAACCCGGGACCGCCGACTCAGTAGGCAGGTGTCTACAAACCGAGCCAAACGCGTCGTCAAATGTAGGTCGTTTCTGTCATTCCTTAAAGACGGACGATTAACAAGTCAAAGAATTGCCGTTAACTATGGCACAAGAACACAAGATTGTTCCCAGTTTGCAAAAAGAAGAACTCGAGTCGAAGCGCTTGTTTTTTATGGGGCTACTTCAGAGCTCCGTCATTTGTCAACCACTTTTGAAAATCTAAAAGGCATATAAGGCTTTTAATAAATTTCAACTTCAAGCTCTAGATTTTGTCGTTGAGTTATCAAAAAAACTGGTTTATAATGGCTATACTAAACGGAGACTAAAAATCTTAACAGTTATTTTCCTAAAATTTTAACCGAAAGGAGATTGATTTGACTATAGTCCTTTGATTCAGAATCACATACCTCTATTGTTTGCTCTAATATATTTTAATACATTCGATTATCGCCTAATTCTAACAATCGATACCAAATCTCATAGTTATGTAAATCAAGTAGTCTGCATATGAATCGGTCATCGGTTCAATGGAGCGAGTCGATTGTTGAAAACTATCGACTCATCTGTATCCATCGATTTTCAATGCTGATCAGAATTATAGTAAATAATCTACTTTTTAGCTTGACAGATAGACAGGCGTTTGACATTGTCGAGATGAGGTGTTAAGTGTAGGCAGTAAGGTTATGTTAATCCATTTTAGGATGCTTTTGTTGCCTTCACTTAAACTAAATATACGTAGCCCGCAGGCCGTAAGGGGGGATATTCTGCACGTGGGGAGAAAATCTCGCTTCCTAGCCAAGGCAAAACGTAAAACTTTAAACAAACTACGGGCGGTAATTCGTAATGCCCCAGATGGCATACTTGATCACAAACACCCGCAGTCTGGGACATTCACGAACTCGTCGCCCTAGGTATGTAAAAGTACATTCGTTTCTTTAGTAATTTCAGTTGGTCTAAAGTTATAAGTACGTCTTAGCTTAACCAGGAAGTGAGACTTTCGCGTAGCGGGCAAAAAATCCACTTATGGCCTAGGGTAACGTAATGTACTATTTTATGTTAGTTTTTAGCCAACAATAGGTACATCAAAACTTGGAAATCAATATTAACCTATCTCTAAATATCATATCGAAATGAAACTTTGTCGAGACTATACAATAATTTGGTACCTATCTTAGAGATGATGATGATGGAGACGGAAAATGGCCGTAGGAACTCCTAAGTAGCACAAGAAAGACCCATCGGGTTTGGGCTTATTTGATTGATTTTGATGACCAAATTAACGTCTGTGTAAGAGAGTAGTCTGCAGTAAAAGCGGGACACAAAAAACATCAAAAACTTATTCATTGTAATAACAGCCGATAGATGTCTACTAGATACTGTCAGCTAACAGCTTCCCGTGATCATTACGAGATCGTCAATCTTATTGGAAGCCTTCCCACGCTGCGTCTGCTTTCCACCATACTAAGGGGTAAATTCGAGGGTTCTAAAGGCATCTGTCAAAGATATCACCACTAAAGGCTACAGCTCTGAGAATCTAGTCGCTTGGTTTGGGGGCTAAACAGCTTAAAAGGCTTTTAGCCCTCTCTGGTCGAGGCGAGCCTTAAAAGGGCTAAAGTATTTTGGAATATCAACTCGGCCGGAGTCCTTTCACATTTCTGAGATACATTTACCTTTCTTCATCAACGTGGCATTTGAGTACATCATTGATTTACCTGCAACAAACAAACCAACCTCATTATACTAACAAATTGTAATTATTTATTTCGGTTGTCAAATTCATCAATTTCATTAAATAAGCTGGAAGCAAACACTCGTGTAACGTGTAACATCACTATCAATTTGATTTATATAAGCTATTTTCACCAAATAGGAAAACATAAAAATCATAAAATAAATCAAACTAATCTTCAATCTAAACATTCCATTTTCATTTTCACAAAACGCAGGAAAAAAGCAATAAAAAGCAAACAATACTCTATGGTCAAAACGGGTTCGCTTTATTTTTAAACTATTCAAATTTCGAATTTAAACAGCCATGGTTAGAGTATCATAGTTAGGACTAGCATGGCGAGTTTAGACTTTTGGAATGCCTGTTGTTGAGTTTATTGTATTATTGTAGTCTATTTAGTTAGAAAGTATCAATATATTGTCATTTCAGAGTTTAGCGAAAATAACTTTAAATTTTAGTGATTTCAAATCAGTGGCAATTGTAATATTATATGTTTTTTATTGTTCTTATTTAGGTAAGAGTTAAGAGTGTCCCAGTGTTACGGGGCAAAGGCTTTCCTCTAATTTCTCCACATATCCCGGTTTTATACCTGATAATTAATCAATGGATTAATGTTTAAGCAGCAACGATTAAAACAGAATATCATACGTGTTCATAATACCTACTTTCACTGTTAAAAACTGATGAAATCTCCGTGCAGGGTTAGGCCCCTAAAACCATTTTTTTGTCGAGTTAATAAATCTTAACATCTTGCCTTAGGGGATGCCGGGGATCGCCTGGTATTAAATTAATAAATATTTATGAACAAACTACGGACCAACGAGTCGACGTGTTTTTTTTGCATAAGAATATACGCTGAAGCTTGAAGGGTGACAGAGGTTTCTAGAGGATAAACGAAAACAAATTTTCAAGGAAGCCAAATTGCCTACGATCCAGCGCGCACACGGAACGGCCTTTGTTCAGGCACACGCGGCGCGCGTTCGTATCCAGTTGTAGCGGTTAACTCTAATTAATTAGTCGTGTCGCCTCAACCGATTATATTTGCATGACCAATACGAAAATAAAACTAGATAACGCACTTTAGTTTTTTTAAATCTGTGATGTGATTAAAATTCAACAGTTATAGTCCTAAATTCCCAAATAGACACCAAAGTTTCCGCTAGTAATACGGAACCAGAAAATGATTTTAAAACTACATACAAAAAGAGTTTTTTTTTTTTTTTTTTAATATAAGCATGCTCCACTTTAGGCCTTATTTGTCCTTATTGTCACTTTACATCAGGTGATGGTATTTAGAATAAAAAATAATAAACCCAGAGCGTAACAAGCATCATGCTAGCCCGTAAGAATTATGGCCAACTTCCCATGTTTCGATACGCTTCAAACGCGCGGCTTTCGGAATCACATTACCTAATTCGGTTAGGCATAATACACGTGTTTTGGCGGTCGTTGAACTCGTTATTGAAATGCGGGCGTTTTGATAAAACGAAATGGAAAAATTAAGTTGAATTTTAAGCAGTAAATAGGCCACAAGTGTACTTTTACAAGTCTATATTCACCAAAAGGAGATCACGGTTGAGAAGCAAGCCGAAAGTAACTCACCAGTCATATTTTTGTGAATATTAAAATATGTAGTAAACTCTCGTATTTTCTAAAGATTATAAATAATATTTGAATGAATTGTAAATTTATTTAATCGTATGGTGAAAAGCTTGTTGTAGGAAATTATAAATTTATATCCAGGTTACGCAACCAAATTGAAAAATTGTAAATGAGCGATCATATCGCAAAACTAGCAGAAAAAAACGTAGATAACATACAGTATTAATTTTATTAAATTTTAAACTGAATTGTAATTAGAAGGAAGAAAAACGGTTATCTGAAACGTATTTATCAAAAAAAAATGTGATATAGTACAAATATAACGGAAAAAGTTTTGTTAAATTGCCATCGTATTTTGTCGGTTAAGCTCGTATTTATATGGCAATTTTTTTTTATCTAACTTATTTATATAGAAATAAATACGAGTTTAAACGACCAAATACGACAAAAAATCTTTTAACACTACAAGTTTACCTAACAGAACCCTTTACCGCATATAGAAAAAAAATAGTTGTTTGAATTTGAACCTTGACCTGTGCTGATAAGGTCCAAGTTCATATCTGTCATATATGGCTTCGTATGCGGTAAAGGTTTAAAGTTGCTTCAAATGCTGATATTCCTATCCTTGATTTTTTTTGATAAAGATGTCAAAGAAAACCACAAAAATTACGAACACCATATTTTTTCACATTTCGCATTACTACAATAATTATATTAGCACGTATAACTGAACTGGTTCCAAACTAAAATATACGTTAACCCTTTACAATTAGAGTCACTTTAGCTAGTGATTGCAATTCGGTTAGTATTAAACGGTGGATCGTGGTTTCGTAATTATCGTATGTTGAGTTTTTGGTTATTGGGAAAATTATTGCAAAATCTTTAGCAAGGTTATGGGAAGTGTATCACGGCCCTTTGTCTTCGTTCTCAATATAGAAGATCCTTGTGTAAGTAATAAATAAACATGACAGCTTAATTTCATCTAATTTTAATTTCTAAGACATTTTTTTCTCCTGGGGGTCTATGATGGTTGTGTTCATCAACCAACCAACCATCATAAGTCCGCTGAAGTCATAATTAGGGTTCCGTAGCCAAATGGCAAAAAGCGCAACCCTTATAGATTCGTCATGTCTGTCTGTCCGTCTGTCTGTCTGTCTGTCCGTCTGTCCGTCCGTATGTCACAGCCATTTTTTTCTGAAACTATAAAAGCTATACTGTTGAAACTTGGTAGGTAGATGTATTCATTATGCAAATTGTTATTCTTATGTTTTTTTATTAATAAAGATTTATTATTATTTATTATTTATTCTGTGAACCGCATTAAGATTTTGATGCAAAAATAAAATAATAATAATAAATATTGGGGGCTCCCCCATACTTAGAACTGAAACTCAAAATTTTTTTTTCATCGAACACATACGTGTCGGCATCTATGGATAGGTCTTCAAAAATGATATCGAGGTTTCTAAAATATTTTTTTCTAAACCGAATAGTTTGCATGACAGACGCTTCCAAAGTGGAAAAAAGTTGGTCCCCCCCCTCGAACTTCTAAAATAAGAAAATGAAAAATCTAAAAAAAACATATGATGTACATTACTATAAAAACTACCAACGAAAATTGTTTTGAACGAGATCTAGTAAGCAGTTTTTTTTTTAATACCTAACTTTGCACCTAATTTATATGGGGCGCTATACATACCAGGTGCAAACTTAACTTAACCACTTAGGGATGGAAAGTGTTTGTACGGAACCCTCGGTGCGCGAGTCCGACTCGCACTTGGCCGGCTTTTTTTAGATTAGGTTAGGTCAGGTTTTGATTCTATAACATTCCGAAATATTTTATGGTTTCATAGAAAAATGCTTTCGCTGAAATGATATGGCTATGAAATGAAACATTCTATTAAACGCTTTTCTATAAGACAAGGGTAAAAAACCATGGAAAACATCCGTAAGAATGATATTTGGAGCAGTCTAAGTTTAGTTAATCCCATATAGACATTTGATCCCGACAAAAAAATTTATAGAAAAATAATTGACTTCCCTTTGATTTGACATACATTATCATCATGCCTATTCGACGCATTTTACACACACGACCAATAAAATACATTTTACAAAATTTTGGCAAAAATTAATAGAGACAACCTACTGTAGCAGAACCTACTGTAGTAGAACCTACTGTGGTAGAATCTAAGAATGGAATTTTCATCAATGTTGATAGTAGGGCGTGTCAGCTTTAGATTGATGATCAAAACAGTGATTATCTTATAACCACTTGAATATTAATTAAATTCGTCATATTCCGCTACTTCTGCGCTATTCATAAAAGGGTAAATTTTGAAAGGAATTTGCAGTCGCTTATGATCTTATATCACGGAGTGCTGTATGTGGGTCTTTGCCAACTAGTTGTCGATGTTTTTAATTACTAATCGATTAAATACCGTTACTAAAAAGCTAAAGTTATGTGAAGTTTCGACATTATTGGAAGTAGATTTGTGCTCAGCTCTTAAGCATGACTTAGAGGGCCTGGGCTCCTAGGCACTTGGCATTTGGGGCCCCCCTCCCCTAAGAGAACATAAGTACCTATGGTGCAAGTCCTGCTTCTAAGACTGGGGCCCCTAGGCTGGCTGGGCCACTGGGCCCGGGTTGTAGGCCTAGGGGTAAATACGGCATTGCTCTTAAGTGATTATTTTCTATGTATACTTACCTATGTTTAGGTTTACCCTTTTTTCTATACTTAGACAAATAATGTTTCATCGAATTGATGAAAAAGGAGGTTAACGTGGTTTGTTCAATTTAATTTAAATATTCATCATTAATATTATATAATATAACTTTTAATATTAGTTATCAAAGTTACAAAAAGTCCAAACATTTTGAACGTCATCTTTTTTGTCTGTTGATTAGGGAATTGCCGGTTATTTTCATAGTAAAAACCAGTTTGAAGTCCCTACTGTTGTTGAACACGTCACAAACCTAACAAGTATATTTATCATTAACGATGAGATATACGTAAGAGCCCAAGGCGAAGGTTAATGATGCATCGACAGCAGTAATATATTAGAGGTATTACACCTTTCAATTGGAAAGCGATGCTTCTCATACATAAGGGCTTAAGACGCCTGTCTCCCAAAAATCGGTCTTGAAAACGTATATTTTTCTGACTGACTGAAGAAAAAAATATTGTAAAATATGGTGCTTGATAAGAATCTTTATTTGTTCAGTATGTATATAGGTACACTTTATTTATATCGAATTAAAAAAAGAAATACCTAAACTTTTTACAGACATTTCATTTTATAACTATAAATATCATGACTCATGAGATATTTCTACACGCTTTTAGGGTTCCATACCCAAAGGGTAAAAACGGGACCCTATTACTGAGACTTCGCTGTCCGTCGGTCCGTCTGTCACCAGGCTGTATCTCAAGAACCGTGATAGCTAGACAGTTGAAATTTTCACAGATGATGTATTTCTATTGCCGCTATAACAACAAATACTAAAAATAAAATAAAATAAATATTTAAGGGGGGCTTCATGCGCGAGTCGGACTCGCACTTGCCCAATTTTTTAACCCCCGACAAAAAAAGAGGAATGTTGTAAGTTTAACATGTGTATCTGTGTGTCTGTCTGTGGTACCGTAGCTCCCAAACGGATGGACCAATATGAGTACGGTTATTTTTTATCGAAAGACATGTCCGTCGAGATGGATCTTAGCTATGTTTGATGGAAATGCGACCAGAAGTTTCCAAGATATTCAGCTTCAATTGGAACAAGTGACAAGATCTCAGCCAATATTGAAGCTAAGAATGCCAAATTTTGTTGTTATGTTCAGTTTTAGTAGCATTTTCTATATCACTCGTTGAATGTGGATCTCATAATGACCAGCTAATTGTATCGGGGGTGTCTTAAATTAGTAATTTTCTTTACTGATAACTTACGACTTTATAAATATAAAGGTAACTGGTAGGCAGTACGTGAGAGAGCAATTTAAAAGTCTTGTTACACTGATGGCTCTAATGTTTATGAATAAATTATACTTCAAACCATTGATACAAAGATCAAAGCTTAATAGAAGAGACCGGCAATCGAACCCGGCACCTCTGGATTGCCGGTCCAGCGCGTTAACCACCCTACCAATCCCTACCCTAACTCCAAGTAACCTGTCGGATTTTTCCTTATGCTTTGTGTGTCGATCTTTGCATTGTTTATTTGAAAGGTTTCACACCTTAGCGACTTCTATGTGAATACGTTAAATTATTCTTTGATAGTGTATATAGTGTTTTTAAAACCATTTTATTTTATTGAAGTTACGAGTATCGTTTCCTATAAGTATTTATAGTCAAGTCAAATCAATTCTCAAAGTCAGTCAAATCAAAGTAACTATTTCATTCAACGTAAATTCTTAGCGAATATTTTTTAACGGTCCATTTAATGTAAATAAACAAATATATATATAATTACTTAATTATGACATTTACTTTTACATTGTATATATATACTAAATAAAATGTAAATATAAAGGAATATGTATGTACGTGATAAACAAAAATAAACGTTAAGTACTTTGACATTACCTTCAAGAATTGCATGCTGCATTCGATGATAAAGATTGAAATAAAAACAATATAAAGATCAACAAGTGCAATAACTATACCAATTCCAAAACAGTTTTATAAGTATCAGGCTTTATAGAGACTTAAGTCTATTTAGTAATTCAAAGTCAATTGTATGAGAACGCGGAAGCTAACGGTCATTAATGATCATTGGAGTTGATTTGCAAACAGACAAACATACATATACCGGGTGTGGTGTGTAACAGGAACAATAAATTAAAACGATAGATTCTAGTCATTAATTTATACATCTTTATATCTATTACAAGTATTATAAAGTCCTAGGGTTGACAGGTATTAGAGAATGCATCATGGTAAGTCCGCATTTTATACGATCCAATTTTTTGCGCAATAAAAATGAAATAAATAAATAAACCAAACTAAACCACATTACTTAAGCAATTTTCAAAAATAGCTTGGATTATTTAATAACTTGTAAAATTACATTTATTTAAGGAAGTTATGTCATAGTGAAATATTTGAGCGTGACAGTCAATGCGATATCAATATTGAAAGGCGTACCTACATTAAATTTACTATTTTATTTGTTAGAAATAGTGAACATGTGAAAACTGTTTGTTTTTAGTTAGTTGAACAATTTTGTTTATCCATTGATACAGATCAAAGCACAAAGAAAAATTTCAATGCGTAACTTTCTGGACCGGCAATCTAGATGTACCGGGTTCGATACTCGGTCTCTTCCACCAGGTTACACATTTTTTTTTTTTTTTGAAAATTGAAAAATGAGACGTTACATGTTTCATAACTTTGGTTCACTTTAAAGAGTAAAATGTATATTTTTATTTATTGTTCCTGTAACAGACCACACCCGGTATAGCTGTTTATATGAGTCATCGTCGTCATCGATGACTAGCGTTATATTGATTATTGTAATTAATTCATTTTATATAATACATGTGGTTTTCCTGGCTGATGAGTATGTCTTAAGATTTCTTAAAGAATAAAATATTTTCCTAGACATAGCAATGATTAATCAATAATCTTATCATCATATCTGTGTTAACACTGGGCACAGATACTAAAGTGATGTAGCAAAATATTATATAGACAAAGAATATATCGGTGTTACTGTCTACATCAAAATTTTACTCAACATATTTTTTCTCTCCATTTTAAAATAAAAACAATAAAACGTCTATTTTAAAATAGTTTTCATATTAAGTACACTATCAATATTTTTTCCATATATATATATTTTTTTTTATGTCATAGGGGGCAAACGAGCAAACGTATCGCCTGATGGAAAGTGATTACCGTCGCCCATAAACACCTGCAACACCAGAGGAGTCACAAGTGCTTGCCTACCCGGAGGACGAAGATTTAATGCCTCTATGCTATTTCACCGTTTAGTAATTTCACCGGCTATCTTACCCCCACACCGGAACACAACAATGCGAACATTGATGCTGTTCATCGGTATAAAAGATTGCCGTCTAGATGAAAATTTCACTTTATCGAACTTTTTTATAGTAGGTAATCGAGAGAATTCAATGATCACAAATGTATTAATATATTTATATATCGACATCGTTTTTTATTGATATCAAATCCCTATGAACGTGCCCCGAGTTAGCACAGGTATGCTTACATAGATAAATACATACCTAAGTACAAATAACATCCATGACCCGGGAACAAATATTCGAGTTCATCACACAAATATTTGCCCTTACCGGGATTCGAACCCAGGACCGTTGGCTCAGTAGACAGTAGTGGTTAAGCAACTAACCACTCCAACCGTGTCGTCATCAGAAATAAACTTAGGTTACGTAAATCGTCCTAAGTAAAGGGTATTCCATAAAATCTGCGTTTTACAACATTTCTGACACTTCCTCTATAAACATCTTTAATTATAAAAGATGTATGTAACATTTTTGAGCAGTCTTAATTTAAACTCTGAAGTCGTTTCACTTATGTTAGATCTTCCTTCTAAGTCCTCTGTACTTAGGCTTCTTTTACTCTAAGCTTATGTCTAATTTATTTTCGAGCAGAGTCGGGTGACAAATATAGTATACCGACGCGAACGCCACCCTACTGCAACGAAACGCATTTATAATAATCACAACATTAAATTTAGAAGTGTAGTCTAGGGTTGGCACTTGAAAAATATGTCACCGCCCACATGCTTCGAATGTTGTGTTGAACTCTATTTATATAATAACACAAGAGCGTTCAAGTAGCCTTAGTTACGTAAAGCAATTGAGTGGTACGTTAAATTATTTAGAAAGAAAATTAAGGTATAATCGACGTTTTGAACCCTCATTGACTTATGTTATGTTTTTACGAAGATTTAACATTATTTTTGCAAAAAAAAAGCTTTATTAGTGAGATCATAACATAGCGCTTTTTGCCAATTGTGATGGACTCCAAAAACAAAATGATGTTCGTCTAAATTTCGTAACACAACGGAACGAGCAGTTGACACGCTCCTGAACCTTACCCATTTAGCTGCAAGGCCGTATAAAAAGGCAGAAGGAAACATTCCATCGTATTGAGAGTAGCTTGACAGTTACAATTCAATGAATTCTGGCAAACTCGTTTAATTTACAAATAAATCTTATGTATAAACTTAAATAATTGGGATCACTGATCAGGTAACAATTGTTATATCTCCATGAAAGTTCAATCACGTGGTTTAATATTAGTATCGCACTACATTTTTTAAGGAAAAGTACAAGTAAGCTTAGGTTTCCTGTTTTAAAATGTGACCCTCGTCACAGCGTGGCAGCCCTAATCCCATCAAGACGGGTAAAACAAAACAGTCTCTGTATAACGTTAGAATATCACTTCCTTTTCTCAGTGTCTTGTTTCTTTTTGTCCAAATGATGCTATTCTGAGCATTCTACTGTCGAGAATGTCAGTGTTCAATTTCTAAGAAGATTTTATTGAATTTCGTTGAAAGTCTTTTTAGGCACTGGACTGAAAACTAAAGGTCGAGAACTGTGCGGTTCAAGAGGAATTTCCTACCGCGAGTGCGAACTCTCCGCATGTGGAATGAGCGCTCTGCCGAGGTCTTCCCCAGGGGCTACAGTATGCGATTCTTCAAGATAGGAGTAAATAGCTTCTTAAAGGGTCGGCATAGCGCGTGTGACGCTACTGGCGTCGCATAGGCTGCGGTAACTGCTTAACATCATGCGGGCCGCATGCTTGATTGCCACCACCGTCTTAGTATAAAAAAATATTTAAAGAAAGAGTACACGGCGAAAATGACACGAGATCATCCAGGGCGCTGGGCGATGCGAACAGACCAAACTCGCACCATTCATAACCCAAATTTCAAAGAAGTGGTTCACCCTGCTGGAAAGCGACACAGATGGACTGGAAAAACCTTGCTTGATTTTGGGGTCTTTATCTCTCTCTTTCTCGATCTCTTGAGATCACGGAATCAGGGTATTAAAGGAGATATTGCGTGGCAGTTCAAAGCTAATTCCATACTGAAATTTTAAGAAGAAGAAGTAGTTTTTTTTTTGATGAAGTTACCCGCGAGGAGACCTCACAAACATACCTGCGCGCCTATGATAGTCGTGTTTATCGCACGATAGATAAATGACAAATGTAATTTGAAACCGCATGTGGCGCAGTTGCTTACTCCTTACTGAGCCGGCTAGACTGGGCTGATTTTCTTTCCTCTACTGTTCATACCTAGCTCTTCTGACATAGATACATATTTAGTATAGTAGCGAATGATATAACATTTTATACGCATTTAGCGATGCAAGTCATGACACTAATTGTTGTTAATTCCATGCGTCTAGTTTCTGCGGAAATGGTCGACGTGACTTATGTATCAATTAAAAATGTATCTGTTGGTGCAAATAACAGCTATAATTGTAACATATGTTGAACTAAAGCTTCAAGCAAATCGTCAATAGACCAGTTGAAAAATCCACGCTCGAAAATTTTACAGATGAAAAAACCTGCAGAAAACTTGAAAAATGTAAAAACGATTTCCCTAAACGATGACGCTTTTTATAGCATTAAAATATGATATCAGCAACCGCAAGGTCAGATTTCCTGACTCAAGGAGGTAAATGGATTTTCTATGCGATGATCATGAATCCATGACTAACTTGATCGCAGTAGGAATAGACAAAAGCAGTATCTTGTTTGCTTGCGGTGACCGCTTTACACGTGCCACGATTTTGGGGGCATGCGGCGGCTATACAAGTGTCTTTTCGCTCCGCCACTCACCGCTGCCACTTGTTGTGCAAGTCGTGGTCGTCCAATCAAGTAATAGTTCTCATGCAGCTTTAGCGAGGATCAAAATTCCTGTAAATTTTTACGTGAATATAAACCGTTTTTATAATTATTTACTGGTAAGATGTCTCACAATAGTTTTACTAATATGATTCTTCAGTAATGTTTTATCCCTTGGGTATGGATGCTTTTCTGATTGCACCATAGCACCTAACAATAAAAAAATCATGACCATTCAAGAGTTCAAATCAACCTCTTTTTCAGAAAAATATGTAGCTAAGGGGTAATATTAAAACAAAACTCATTTGCTTCCTTTGTGTAGTTAACTAGTTACCTACCGAAAGTTACCCATATTTTTTGTATGACTAACTTTCGTTACACAAAAGACGCGATCATGTTTTGTTTTTATTAAGCCTTTGACTGTACATGTTTTTAAAATGCCTCATCAGTGTTATATACAATATGAAACTCTTATCAAGTCAAGATACTGAATACTTCGACTGTATCATAACCATTGTTATTGATTGCCCTTTTTAAAATTCCTTACACTCAAACTTATATACAAGGCGTTGTTTCTATTCTAGTACCTAGGTATTTTTATCGAGTTCCGTTGACCTTGAGCATCCAATTCCACTTTATCCAACTTATTTAAGGTTACTACGTCGTCGTAAATACGGTAAAAAACATTAATAGGGTGGAGAAACCAGTTTATTCCTTAATTGCCAATTAAGTAGATATCTACATTAATGTAACATTTTTTTACTTTACTAGGGGATTCCCAAGACCAATTAATTAATGGTTATATTTTTTCATAAACTATGCTAAAATTATTTTTTCACTTCTCTTGCTCTAAAAGTTCGACTTTATGCTGTGCGTAGGCGACATAAAATCGCTTTTTATGCTCTAGAGCATAAAGTAAAATCGTCGTCGAAGACCAAGGCGATCGGTCCAACAGCCACACGAAAAAGGACCTTAATAAACCGTAAAAAAAAAAAAAAACATTAAACTTCATACAATAAAACCCGTTCCAGACCTTCCGATCCGATCCGATTTATCGGAAGAAATCGGATAATGTGTATAAGATCCTAACAATTGCACTACACATTATCCGATTTCTTCTGATAAATCGGATCGGATCGGAAGGTCTGGAACAGGATTTAACTCTTTACTTTATTTCTTTTTGTTAGTATTCTAAGACCAAGGCAAAGATACCAACAGCCAAAGTACACAATAAAACTTCTTGAAATAAACTTGTAACTTTTATTTACTATCATTTATTACTTTACAACTATTACTTTAAATATTTCTCATTGAATTTTAAATATTTTTTTTTTAATGATATGTGTATATATGTTATTTACATGATACAGTTTCATTTCCTCGCAATCGAAGTGAAAAGTAGAGTGTGCAACTCGTCCATAAAACGCATTTTACACTCGACTTTATATTCATCGTCTCGTGTAAAATGATGCGTTTTATGCACTTGTCGTACAATCTACTATTTAAATAATGGCGGCTAATTTGTAAAATATAAAAATTTACGTCGCCCTAGGCCGTACTTAAGTGGGATTTTCTGCCCGCTATGCGAGAAAATCTCACTTTCTGTTCTAGAGCAGAAAGTTAAGTTTTACAGACCAACCACGGGCGGTAATTCGTAAAGCCCCAGATCGCATATGGTTATTCGTAAACACCTGCGGTCTTGACATGAATTCACCAGATGTATGTAATTTACTATTTATGAACTGTAATTTAGGTAATGTATATTCTTCATACCTTCTAGCCCTTTCGGTTTTAAACGAAAATGGTAATTACTCAATATTAACCCGCATGGATCAATCGATCAATATTTGCTCTTGTGCTTGCAAAAGCTAAATTGCACTGCACCCACATATGACCAGCTCTATCACAAAACGCTATAACTCCATCAACAATTTCAAAGGAATATCAACCCCAAATCCTAAGCCATAAAATACAAAATATGTAAAAGTAAATATCTGCTCATTTGTTTCTGTTATGTTTTAAATGAAAACGCCACGTGGCTTAGATGACCAATATCCTTCTAATCAGTTATTGGTAAATAAAAACTCATGCCAAAAGTAGCCCTAACTTCATATTGTTAGTGTCAATGTTGATTTTTCTGACAGCAAATATGTTTAGGTATAGGGTGGAAAAGTTTAACAATATCGATATCGACAGTACATTTCAATTGTAGCCATACTGCAACAGATTAATGACGTAAATACACGAAACGCCGTGGCACTTAAGACATTCCAGAATTACACATGCATGTTCCGTACGACAATTCTATATTTTCCCAAATATGGGGACATCCTCAAAAACTACTACTATATCGAGTGTAATAAGAATCTAACAAATAAAATTTAGTCGTATAAATGTGCAATCAGAATGGTCCTTGTCGACAATAAGCTATTATGTACATGATATCTTTATTTCCCTTTATATTTTCGTTTCGTAGTTTTAGGGTGATAATTGGTACTCGATCAAGATAGATTACTTATTAATTTCGTTATTATAAGGGCTATTATTCTTGTAGATACGCGCATATTCAATGTGTTTTGTATTATGATAGGTGTCAATTTACACTTAATATGGATTTATTAATTATAAATGCAAACACTTTATGGTTTTCAATAACGAGTTAAAATACATTCATATACCTACAAATATATATGTACTTTACAACGAATTGCTTTACTAGTTCGTGATGGCTTCCAGATTTTTTTTTCTACCAATAAAGAGAGACTTAATACTTACTTGTTCACTGTTTTTATTCTTTGTGGTGAAAAATAACCCTGTGATAGCTAAATATAATTTACCTGTAACAAAAACAATACTTATTTTAACAATTATTATCTCTTAAAGAATAAATTAACAACAAGCTCCATAAAAGTTGTAATTTATACAAAAACATTTGGTTGTGAGAAGGGAAAGCAGAAATATCTATTAAGCCAAAAGTATACAAAAGCCGTCCAAAAACCTTTTTTGTGTCAACGGTACTACTATCGACTTAACTAAACTACGTAAGTAAAGTTACAATAAGTAAAAGGCATTTGCACCGTTAGGCAGTAACTGGAGGTCACTAGTTGTGCCCTTAAGTACGCTTACCAATGTTAGTAGATACTTGACGTTTTTGTTAGGTACGTATTTATCTTTAACAACTTATTCTACTTCCACCGAAACAGATTTCATCGCGTCGCATGGAACACACTTCTATACTATTCATTTTTTTTTTATTTGTTGTGAAAGCTTATTTCTATGAGCGCCATGATTTCAGGAAAAATCTTAATATCCCGATGCTCGTTTTCTTTTATTTTGTATGGCCGCTGAATGTTGATTACAATGCCATCTATAACGATTTTCATATCAAACATTTGTTCGTGATACACACCAAATCAGTTGGGGTTATAAATGCGAAAGTGTGTCTGTCTGTCTGTCTGTTACTTCTTCACGCTTAAACCGCTGAATCGATTTTGATGAAATTTGGCATGGAGATAGTTTAAGATCCAAGGAAGGACAAAGGATAGTTTTCATCCTGGAAATTATCCCTAAAAAGATTGAAAAGTGGCTAAGTAATTCATGATGACATTGATGACCCTGTAGGAAATGTAATGATTAGACCAGAAGCACAATTGCTCTTGCATTTGCTTAGGCGCTTTTAATAATCCCTTTTATTAATTAAGGTGATTAGGTGGATATCTATCGTGTTGTACGAGGTTGCTTCCATACTTCCAAATTCCACGCGGACGTAGTCGCAGGCAAAAGCTAGTTTTAAATAATTTTGGTACTGGAGAGAGGGATAAAGTGGAGATACAAGGGTCATAATCAGATTTATGTTTGAGTCTTTCCTGTGGACATAAGTGAAATTAAGGATTCCAATTTTCTGATAAAACTCGTATGAGAATAAAGAATGTTCCTTCTTCTATAATTCGAGTAGTAATATAACCTGGATTCATTCCAGATCTTAACTTTTGACCAAACCGGAGGGACGACTTTTGTTTTTTGAAGACCCACAAAGAAGGTTATAACATACTATTTATCTCACTAAGGTATAAAAGGAAGGTTACGAGGACGAAGTAATTTTATAATAGAATAGATTATTTGTTAGTGTTAACGTTGCATCACACCTCAACTTAACCTCAACTGTCATCGCAAGTGGACACTCAAAGCATTGCCGACGCCAGTTACCACATACCTACAGTTTCATACCTTGACCAATTGCGATAAAATTGATTTTCCAGTAAACTTTGACACTTCAAACAAGCCTACACAAAGTTAAGTCATTGACATAAATAGTAAATTGACATGCGGCGTTTGTGTTACGTCACTGTTAGGGTTCCGTACCCAAAGGGTAAAAACGGGGCCCTATTTATTACTGAGACTTCGCTGGCCGTCCGTCCGTCCGTCTGTCACCAGGCTGTATCTCAAGAACGGTGATAGCTAGACAGTTGAAATTTTCACAGATGATGTATTTCTATTGCCGCTATAACAACAAATACTAAAAATAAAATAAAATAAATATTCAAGGGGGGCTCCCATATACAACAAACTTGTTATAGATTATGTTACGGACCCTTCATGCGCTAGTCGGACTCGCACTTGCCCAATTTTTTGATATTTTTAAGCAACAAAACGAAGCAATTCAAATAAAGATTATTTATACTACGCATTATTTTTTTAAATTGAATATTGCGTGACCAGTTCGCAGAAATACCTCAAGGCATACCTACTCCCTAACTTTGTATACAGAGTCGAATTTAATAATTTCTGTTAGTGAGCATTATCAGAATTTGTTATGGTTCATGGGTGGTCTTAGATGTTGACGCCTACTTATCAGCTCACTATAAATGGCTCTGTACAACCATCTGACATACGAAAGTATATCAGTGATATCGATATATATCAGTATTAAGCGTTTTGAAACGCAAGCTCCCATTCATTTTATTTATGATAGTACATGTAATGTATGTAAACACTTTATTATAGACAAAAATAAGAAATAAATTAAAAAAAAAAACATATACAGTCAGCATCAATAGTATCTGAATGAAATTTGACATAGTCGATAGTAAAAATGACAGTTGTTACAATGACCGTACAAATAAAAACTTTTCTCTCGAAAAACTCTTTTAGTTAACCTTTGAGTAAATGAGTAATAAATACCGATGTAAATGGTATAAAAACCAAGCAAAATGTACAATATGAACGAGAACTCCTAAAGTTTATAGATATTCTATACAATGCTACAAAACGCTACTAACACATTCCAGTAGTCGTATTTGCATGGCGATTCGTCAATTATTAGTTAGCTACATATTTAATATTCTTAATTCATCTGTATTATTAATACCTTCACCCTTGTGACATACCAGTAATAAAATAAATGTGTTTATTTATACCAGGTCCTGTTATAGGAGAAATACATTAAAACATAGAAAACCCTTCAAAACTTCCCTTGAAACTGAACAACATTTGTTAAGCAACTTCTGAAAATAACCCCGCTTCGATTGTAGTAGATCGCATTCAATTTTTCTTTCTTAATTTACCTTTGTGTCATTATTTATAAAAATAAAAAATGTGGTATTACCACATAAAAAATATGAATCGATAAAAAGATTCTATACAAATATTCTGAAAATAACTTGTATTAAATGGTATTTTGTAAAATAATGTTTAGACAAAGAAGCAATGTATTTCGAAATGTCCGATATTAGTAGAGTGACAGCTATGTTAAACTTTTTTTTAAGTTGCTGAACAAATGTTGTTCAGTTTGAAGAGTAGAATCTATGTTTAAATTTATTGTTCCTATTACAGGCCAGACCCACAATATTAAGGCTAGTCTCCATTCCATCAGATGAAACGAATGTTTTGACTAAATGCTATAAATTATCTCCACGCCACTCAAATAAATAGGCATATCTTTACTGTTTATCCCCCACCGGACAAACACACCGACAAATCTCATTACTCATTACAGCTTCCTTTCGCCGAAACCTGATCTCGCGCAATCCTATACTTTTGTTTACTATACGATAATACGCAAATTCCATGAATCCTTATCTCACAAAACTATACTAAAACCTACTCTAACACTTTAAAGTAGGGATTTAAATAGCTATATTCGAGTAAATTCAAATTGTCGTAAAGGATAGGTTGAATGTCGTAAAGATATAAGACTCATGAAACGATACGACATTTAGTGCATTACGGTATTACTAGGGCCGTTTACGACAATTGAAATGTATATTGACGCCTTTGGATTTAGCTTGAAATCCTTCGAATTGTACATGTTTATGTACGTCAGTCTTTAAGAAGTTCTAGACATTTGTCATTAAAGTTTAAAATCAAGTAATGATCAAATCACGTACGATCTATTAGAGTTTAAACGTATTTCGTAGTAATGCAAGACAGATTTATCAGCACAGCGGATGTTGTGTTCAGATAAGTTTAGTTATTTTATTAGTTCAGGTAATTTGGTGTAATTCCAACAGCAGTAATCCTGTTGGAGTTACACAAAATTACAAAATTCTGATATTATATGAATAAGCCGAGATCACTGGAAGAAAAGGGGGAGGCCAGCCCCAGCAGTGGGATATTACGGGCTCAAAATAATAATATTCTGAATATCTCATCCAAAAAAGTAAATGTAATGGGAATGTGATGGAATCCTCGCTCTGAGTAGTCTTAGTCATCGGTACTACTAGGGCTAGTTGTCTTGCCGCGCGACTTAGCATCGTCTGTCTTACTCGCACAGTATTGGAAGGAAAGTGACAGATAATATTTGTCGCGCGAAAAAGAGTGTCAGTGTTGTGCTAGACGTGCATATTTATGTTACAGTTAGTATTTTTAGAATTTAGGATTATGATCTCTCCAATTTTTCTATGACTATTATAATGTGTCTGTATACAAACAAGCTAACAATAAGTTTAGTTTTATAGTTAGGAATACAGAATTAATTACCTTTCAAAATTGTAACGCTATTTAAAATGGCACGATGAACTTTGTGCCAAGGTTTAAAACGTTCACAAATTCATTATTTACTTGTAACAATATCGCCATACTCGTATCATTTGCATAACGTACGCAACAATTCCATCATTAATCTTCCACCATACGGATCACATAACCACAAAAAAAAGCGTTTAACACCCTGACAAACAAAAAAGCATCAACGGCTTAGCATAAACAACAAAGTCGTAAATATATTAGAAGTCTTTCCCACGGAATACTGATATCTCTCTCTTCTTCTAACCAATAACTTCATAACTAAGTTAGAGAGAGACGCGTTAATAAGTACAGTAGCATGCAGTAAGTCATTCATACTAATTTAGTATGTTCAACTCGTTTTTATCATTTAACATCATGCGGGTGAATTTGGTAAATTTTGACCACTTAAATACAATGGGGGACAGATATGTATGGGCATGGTGTGATGTACTAATCATACTAATTCTGGGATAGAAAATTATCATATTTAATATTCTTACCGACGACTGTTATGAATGACGAATGAGGCAACATTAACGTAACACTTCAGTTTTTGTGGTTGTCATTTATTTAAAACAATTTAAAAGGATTATTAATATTTTAATAAATATATATCCCATATTCACTGGAATTCCCAAAGCTTTTACCTTCTATATTCGAATCGAGAAAAAAAAAATATAAAATTAGACCTAAATCTTAGCGAAAACGAGTGACAAACAATATGGCGTAATTTAATATTTATTCAATGACTCGAAATTCTAAAGCCTACTCAAACTTACACATTTTTGTAAAGTCACTTGAATACATACAAAATTCTTCCAAAACTTACTTGCAGTCTTATCGAGGGAGAACCCACGTAACTATACACTAGGGCTGCCAAATATATTTGGAGAAAATGTGGTATTCAGCAAACCAATTAGAAATTGAATAATATAACATAACAAGAAAATAATAAACTTAAATAAAGAAAAATGGAATTTCATAAGCCATGTCGACGAAATAGGTCGCAGGATAAAATGTCTGTTATTGAAGATAACTATACAAAAAAAATTGTTTAGATGCGTCATGCGTTTTATAGCTTTAATCAAGTCCAATAGATACGGCTAATTTCAGCCATGACTTGATCAAATTTTTTTTTAAATATTCAATGGTTCTTGCATCAGGTTCAGTGATAGAACGCCTGTGTTGGCCCGGAAAGCCATTGGAAACGCAGGTTAGAACCCTGCCTGAACTAATAATTAATTTAATTTTTCGCTTCCTTGTAAACATTTGGTTCACGCTAACAGACATTGACTGATTTAATAAAATACACATTTCAAAGTCACCACAGTGCATAAAATAAGACTAACTATAAATGGCGGATTAACCCCAATTGAATGATTTTCTCCAATATCTATTGATACGATCTTAATCCGTTCGATATTCACCTTCACAGCCCAATTTGCGAGCACCTTCTACTTTTGCCAACCCTACGGTGGCTATGGCGCCCATATCTAATCAATAGAGTTGTCGCAATCGATGGCAATGAAAATAGAGATAGCTACCCCAATGCCAATTAGTCCTAGTCCTAGGGGATGTGACAGGGGCGAAATGTCGAAATGTCCGACTGTGACATTCATTTTGGAAGCGATGGGATATCGATTGGTTTGGTGGTAGGTTGGCTGTGGAATTTAATTGCACGCGTATAGTTTTATAGTGTGTGCGGGTTGGTGGGTGTCTATTTATCGTATTCGTATCGGGTATCCCTCGTACTTTGTCCTAATGCCTTGATCACACGTACCGAGACAGTGGGCGAGACAGTGCTCTCGTCCCTGTCACACACAAGACAAACGGGCGAGACAGAGCACTGTCTCGCCCGTTCACTTTTGACCTAACGTTCCTTTACCATAATGCTCTTGTGACCTTATCCATTTTATCCTAATGTTGGAAGAGCTAATGTTTGTTTGGCAACTTATAAGTCCTAAATATGAAATACGTGATTTAGGCCTTCATTAGGTACGACGACGAGCGAAGCGAGGAGGAGTGTTAGGAAGAATTGCGACCCTACGTGCCAGTTTTATCCGTCAAAAGAATACCTATGTACATTTTAATGCATAAACTATTGGGGAGGTGGTGTATTGTTAAATTATTAAGTTCATATTCTTACTCTTGCACTCACATTGTCTGTCAGATAGAACCGGGTACTTTGTCATTTACCTACCACGGAATAACGTAAAATAGAACTTATGCACGTACAAACGTACGTAATATAAAACATGGAACTTGAACTGTCAGAGTCATAATTGCTTATGCTTGGGCCATGTCAAAAAATAATGAATCGAAACACAAAATTCAACCAAGGGACTATTAGTATAGTATGTGATAAATGGCAAACATTATGACACCATTGAAATATCAGGGGTGATTTGCCGATAGTTGTTTCATCGAAGATGTTTTATAAAATCTACTTTTAGACGAAAAATTTTGCCATCTGGCTTGGCAAAATTTTTCGTCTAAAAGTAGATTTTATAAGCTAAGCGAAGCTAATTTAATTAATGAATACGTTTCTAACGCAGAAATCTTATAAACTGGATGTTAACAGCAAATGAACATCAGAAACATACAGTCGCATTAAGGACCCCCATGTTTATCGGTTAATACGTTGCACTAATACTTCAAGAGTTTATTTTCTTTTATTCCAATATTCGTCAGTAATCAGCTTTGACCACCCCATTTAGTTTTAAAGTGAGCATATGCCGCCTGAATCAAACCAAGCCCATTAACCATTGCACAATTACGGCACAAACCAAACATTGCTCAAGTGTTCGAAATTGCAATGTCACGTGCAGTTCACATTAGGTGGTTTTGCTGTGACAGTAATGAATGAATAAATAAATAATTGATTAAGGAATTAACGGACTAAATGGATGAATAAATCGTATTGACATTAATATATGGTCATGGTTAATTAGTTCTTACTATATTGTAGTAAATTAATCACAAGTTTGGTCTTATACTTCTTCATCAATCATTTATTTACTATGTGTACCTAGCAGAATTTCATTATTTTTCAAAGATAATTCTTTTTGCCGGGAAATATTTCCAACAAATATCATATTTTAATTTCTAAGGGTACGTTCAGATGAAAAGCGATCAAATTTACAACTACATTATATTTTATTCAAAGTGTAAGTACACATGCTAAGGCATGTTTTTGTCTGTATTTGTAAACACGTGTAAGCAAAACGCTACATGTCTGTGTTATACATTTTCCTCTAAATTTCATTACTTAAGTACCTACTTGCGGTTTTATTTTATTATAGTACATACTTCCCTGTTGCTAACCGCAATGTAGATTATAGTAATTGTATGTGGTTTAGTGGCACACCAACAAAATTAATCCATAAGGCGATTCGAAACTTTATTCGAATAATAAATTCGAAAACACACGATTCGTGATTACTTTTCAAGCAGAAAAAAAGACAGCAAAAGAGGGAACTCCCTTCCGGTAAACCTCTTCCTTAAAAGTCATAACTGATCTCTTCAAGATGAGAGTGAAATAGATATTTACTGTGAGTGAGATCAATATACGTAGATATATTTCTAGCAGGAACTACAGGTGGTTAGTGCTTACAAAATAATAATATCGACCAACCTGTTATCGATAACCAACTGTCATAGTTATAAAGTAGGTAAATGCATAGTTATTAAATAAGAGAATATTCACAATGTCGTGAATCTCGAGAATAAATATCACGTTGTTATTTTTTTTTTAATTCTTAAGATAATAAGGTCGATGAATGTAAAAGCTTTGATTACTAAACTTATTTAACGTTGGTATTAAGTAGAGGAATGAATCAAAATGCATGTTACGATTGTGTCACTTACTTTTCCTCTATGATGTTGAAGTGGTATTTATCGATAACACGATTCTCGATGTTTTATTTTGTCAAGCGCTAACAACACGTCGTAGGTGCTAGAAAAATCTCTAGGTATATAAATCACAATCACCCCGTGTGTCTCCACGTTGCATGTCAGTCACGCATTGCATTCCCGCAACATGATTCAGCAAATCAGCATGCATTTCCAAAGAACGCACTTACCCTCTTTGACAACCGAAAAAACGCACTTACCCTAAGTAACCCTGAGAATTTAAATTAGGGGGCAATTTAGAATGAATGTAATCGAGAAACGTTCTAAGAATCCCCAAGTCTAAGGGAAAATATGTGGTTATGCTGTTGCTATAGAATTTAGAAGGGAGGCTAGTTTTATCTTTAAGTATACTTTTTGTATGGTTTCGGTAGTGTATGATTTATTGGTTTATTAGCATTGATAACTGATGAAGGGACATTTGTAGGGATAAAGACGTCTTGGGGAGATGACAAAGGGGATACATGGACAGAATAATATACCGAATTCGCCTTGTGATTCAACTCATAGAAAATAGGACTAAGTATGAAGTCACAATCAAGGATTAGGTTCGTAATTTTTTTTCTTTTTTTTTCAACTGATAGCCAAATCATCAATAATGTCACAATATTTGAGTATATTTCAGATGCCGTAATATTACGTTTGTCACATGTATACTTGTAAAAAATAAGTATCAAACCTAAAAGGTATACAGTGTGGCACGGATTGGAAAACTAAACTTAATATAAAAATACCTAAATAATTGGCATGGATGTACATAATTACTTACAATGGTAATAGTTTTATTAATAGAGGTATAATAGTGTTCACTTAGTTAATTAAATTAACGTAAAACCACAATATTTTCTGCTCTAAAAGGTAAATTATTTCCGCACAGCTGCACCAACTTTTACCCTTCGTTTTTACTTTTTTTTAAACAAGACTCATTGACCGTAAACGATTTGACAGCGTTGACAGATTACCCCTTAAAAAACTTAATTTGACTGTCAAAATCTAAATCAGTCCGTAAATATAGTGCCATAGATGTCACAGAGGTGTGTTAAAATATGGTGTACAAAAACGATTTTATGTGTGGTTAAATTTATAAGCGGTGGCGATTTAAATCAGTTTTATTCGATTAAATGTTCAGTGTTTTCATATCGACCAATTGGAAGAAGCCTGGGATAAATTTGACGTTTGTAATGAGATATTATCACTGTCTATTAAGTGCAGTGGTTTATTTGCATAGCTCGGACCAAAACAAGAATAAAAAAATCATGGAAATACCCACAAACATTTAGCCAATTTTGATTTGAGTAAAAATAAGAGTAAAAGTAAAAATAAATTATGTTTATAAATAAAGGCAACCCAAAATTAGCCATAATTTCGGTGCATGTCTAGCAAAACTGTGAGACGTATCTCTTGTAAA
The DNA here is from genome assembly GCA_932273695.1 of Apotomis betuletana. Taxonomy (NCBI): domain Eukaryota; kingdom Metazoa; phylum Arthropoda; class Insecta; order Lepidoptera; family Tortricidae; genus Apotomis; species Apotomis betuletana. Next base: position 6,409,837 of record OW026321.1, on the reverse strand, counting down.
CTATTGTCCATCTTTTTCGTTTTAATACTTTGCAAGCAAGCAAGACAAAGAACAAGCGAAATAGCGACGAGTTACGCTTGCGCGGCTGGTATGAAGAGCGTCAGTCGCTACCGTTACGTCTTTGACCGTCAACTCCTATGCCTGCATCGCTATCTCCTGTGCCTGTATCGCTACCTCCCATGCCTGTATCGCTTTCTCCGATGCCTTGATCCAAAAACGTTCAACCCTCTCGCGTTCCGAAACTAACAAAGTGTGAAAGATGTGGGCTTGTTGTATGATAGTTTTGCTCTTAAAATGCTTTAACAGTGTATGCATGGTATACAACATTACGCCCTTTTAAGAATAAAGGTGACAGTTTTATGGTTTCAGTTAAGACAATGGTTTCAAGTGTTCATTAATTTGTACAAAGATAACTTATACCCTTAAAGTTGTTGGATGAACAAATATTAAGTATACGGTTTTGAATCTTATTCTTTAAGCGTAATATCCATTTTAGAACTAAATGTATATTGGGCGCGAAATCCACCTAAATTATGTTTTTTAATTGTATGTGACGTGTCCTTTAATATTTATTGACCACGAATATATATTTGACCAAGCGAGCGAAGCGACTCTTTTTAAGCTTGGGCTAAAATTCATGTCTGGATGTTCGAATGTCCAGTTGTCCGGCTCTGCAGGATGCATTTCTCGACCGATTCTCGTGAAATTTTGTGAGTATGGTCGATTATGTATGTATGTAAAAAAAATATTGTACACAAAAACAAGAAATACATTTCAAAAGAATAAGCATGTACAAAGGCGAACTTATCCCTTTAAGGGATCTCTTCCTGTTGACCTTTGAGTAAATGAGTGCTAAACACAAATGTAAATGGTAGACAAATGTACAATATGTACAATACGAAGGAGGATAGCTTTACAATAATAGGAAATGCAAAGAGCAAAAGAGACGGAGAGATAGGCAAACAGTCAATATAATACATATTACGTAATATAAATATAAATACTTAACCCATAATTTGGCCTTACTTTGGATTATACCTATACTAGCTGCCCCGCGCGGTGTTACCCGCTTATCCCACGGGAACACACTATATCTTTATCAATTGTAGCCTGTGTGTTATTCTGATGTATAAGCTATATTATTGTAAAGTTTCATTAAAATTCATTCAGTAGTTTTTACGTGAAAGAGTAACAAACATCCATCCATACTTACAAACTTTCGCGTTTATAATATTAGTAGGGATAGATTCTTGTCGATTCAGATTTTCGAACATCCATCTTTAAAGTCGGCTGAAAACTTTGCGTTCCAAGCTCCAATACTCAGTTTAAAAAGTAACAAATCGATATGGCACTGTTTATGCAACGTGCCCCAGCCGTTTCACGGATTGACGTAATGTTGTTTTGACTGCGACGCAGCTGCCCATGGTATTTTTAAAAGCATTGAATTTTACATGTGTTCCATAAGCGTTTCAATGCACATTTAGCAGATCTAAGAACCCTAGATTTACCTGAAGTCGTAACATAAGTTCATTCTAGGTGAGCGTTATGACATTACATAATAAATATAAATAATAAATAAATATGGGACAACCTCACACAAATCGATCTAATCCCAAATTAAGCTCAAGAAGGCTTGTGTTATGGGGTACTAGACATCGATATACGTACTTATATAGATAAATATATACTTAAATATATAGAACAACCATGACCCAAGCACAAATATTCGAGTTCATCACACAATTATTTGCCCTGGCCGGGATTCGAACCCGGGACCGCCGGCTCAGTAGGCAGGTGTCTACAAACCGAGCCAAACGCATCGTGGTAAAATATAAAAACATAAAATATAATATTTATAGGCGTGTAGTCATTCTTTTCGTTCAAGCTGAAAAGGACTCGGTTAAATCATTCGGTCAAATATCTCATGCATGTAATTATAATGCAGATGTGGACAAATGTAAAATAATTATTTGGTAAATGATCGGTTTATCTATTAAATAAATAATTGCTTGTATTGACTGATTTCTTAAATAGTATATTTAATACGGCACGAATTAAGGAGTCTTTAACTTGCCTTGTATTTTTATCGCATATCTAGTAACAACCCCATTATCTAATCGAGTTATTCCCCGAGGGGTAAATGCCTAACTGGGGAAGGTTAAATTAATATACCGTATCTAAACAAAAAAAAATGTTAACGGAAATTTACTACATCGATGACGAGACTACATGTAGCTCTCGAAACAAATTAAAATATAGATGTTAAACATTACCTAATAAAAGTGAGTGTGACGCCATGGTTAATTATGAAACAAAATTAAGCAGGATTCGAATTTATTACATTAATAGATCCGATAATACAATAGTTAATTATTTTTATTAAAGCAGTAACGTCTGCTAACGTAAACCAAAATGTTTACAATGAGGTCAATGAGGCGAAAAATTGAAAAATTCGAATCCTGTCTGAACTATTAAATTTTTCAATTTTTCGCTTCATTGTAAACATTCAATACCATCGAAACAGAAGGCTTTCCCTGATTTTTCGGGACCCTAACCTAGACAATAGGAAAACTTATATTTTCTTCGGTTTCCGCGACTGTCACACATTTAAATAAAACATTTAAGTCAACCTTTGACATCGCTAACTGTAAAACTACTGGAACGTCAAATAATTAATATACGCGATATAATACGTTTAAATTGTTTTATTTAAATTTAATAGGAATAGTAATTATTGAGACAAAATTGGTCTCTCCGTCTTCATTTAATAGAGAGACTGCATAAATTTAAAAAAAATTCGCCGGGTGAGCTGAGAACCTTCTTCTGAAGTTGGTAAAAATAATCATTAAGTATACAAAGTAAAAACAAAACTCTCACAACAAATTAAGCCTTACCGTTTTTTGTGTACATTTGACGATGGGGTATAATTTTACGCTGCAGCCATGAACAATTGATTCAAACCGCCACGCTTCCATTGAGCATTGATTGATTGGCCTGTTGATTGATTAGTCTATTGACTATTTACCCAAACTAAATGGAATCACGCTGAGTGGCAGCCATTTTGGTGCCGCACCCGATAAAATGACGTAATATTTATTTTTGTACAATTATTAAGTCATAGAAGTTTTATTGGTATTATCGTTTACCCTATTGACAAGTTTTTTTCAACAGACAAAATATTATGTGTGAAAACATTATTTTGTTAGGGTAAAATAACAATGACTTTAGGTAATTGGGTAATAGGTTACAAAACATTTTGTCATCATTACCCAAAAGTTTTCTAAATGATGTACCTACTACATTTTTTTTTATTAGTTTACCTCCTACATTTTTTGGTTGCAATTGGTGTGCGATGTACGAATTTTCCTCCCAAGTGTCATCTCCTAGGCCTTCCCCCACGTAATAAGCAATATTTGATTGGCTACCGCAGTCTGGCCAATACCAAAATTGTATCAAAATGATTATAATTACACCAAGGAAGGGTCTTAAACGTAAAAGTCTCGTAAGACCCGCAGTTTGCGAGGAGCTGTACTAGCTGTAGCGCGCTTGTGTTACGAATAAGAACTCCGTATTACAGACGTACAAGACTCTTTTTAATTTTTTAAGACTAGACTTGAACTGTATCAGGGCTGTCACTCACACTACCAGTAGTCGACTTTGTGTGGGAGTATAACCCGCTAATGGGATTATCTCCGCGCCACAGGAGTACTTACCATCTCTGCGCCACAGGAGTAGCCATACGTAGGTGACTCGCAAATGTTATTATTATGACCAAGGAAGCGTGTTGAAAATATTTACTACACTTTCATTGTGATCGTGAACTTTCAATCAACGTAATTAATGAACGAAGTAAACAATTGGGCAATTCAAGGTTGGCCCGAATTCGCGAATGGATGCGACTCAATTGACTTTCAGATTGAGTTGAATTGGGATAAATGGAGGTGCGTCCGAGGATATAGGGTTGCCAAAATGTGTCCTATTGAATTATTTTCCTGGTTTGGAACTTTGTCAGCCATGATTAATTGTTCAATAAAAGGTGTTTGTAACTTTGGAAACTTATCCTATTACCTAAGTACACTAACTTTTACCTACGTGGGTAACGAAAATAGTCAAAATTAGTAATTTTTTCGTGATGTGCGGCCACAAAGACACAGAGTATACAAATATCCACACAGTTCTCAAGCAGATTTTACAGAGATCAACGTTTTTAGTGTTTTATTGTATGGTAGAATAGTAATTAAGCATTTACTTTGTCGATTAAAATAATAGGCATATACCGTAATTTATCAGCATTGCACTCGTGTGAAGCCGGGGCGGGTCGCTAGTAAAATATTATTTACTTGACAACCCTGGCCGATGAGTTTCATTGCAAGGTCAATGGCAACAATTAACCGTCGCATTCATACGTCGCGAAATTAATCTAGTCTACATGACACGGAAACCCAGTGTACCGCTACAATTACCTACTATGGTGACCTTGCGGTACAGTTGATGTAATTCATGGAGGTACCGTAAAACTACACAACTATAGTCCAGTCCACACAACTATGGTCCAATTTAATCCAAAAATTACTTGTTAATATATATGTCAATTATAACGAATAATCTCTAGTGAACAATATCATTAAATATAAAATAAATAAAAACGTATAAAATCACTGATAGAATATGGATTTTGATAAAAATAAACGAGTTTTGTTTTAGACTATAGTTGGATGATTGGACTATAGTTGGGTAGTTTTACGGTAAGTATACAATTGTTTTTGCCTTCGCTGTGTTGCTGGGTGTAAACGGAATTTTTCATATACTGCCTTTTGATTTTTACTGAAGGTTTCTTACTTTTCTTATTTTTTTTATGTTATAGAGAGCAAACGGATCGCCTTTTGGAAAGCGACTACCGTCACCCATAGACACCTGCAACACCAGAGGAGTCACAAGTGCGTTGCCTTTCAGGTAGGGTTACGCTCTTTTCTTGAAGGTTTCAAGTTGTATTGTATCTGACGACGCGTTTGGCTCGGTTTGTAGACACCTGCCTACTGAGCCGGCGGTCCCGGTTTCGAATCCCGGCCAGGGCAAATATTTGTGTGATGAACTCGAATATTTGTGCTTGGGTTGTTCTATGTATTTATATATATATTTATCTATATAAGTATGTATATCGACGTCTAGTACCCATAACACAAGCCTTCTTGAGCTTAATTTGGGACTAGATCGATTTGTGTGAGGTTGTCCAATATTTATTTATTTATTAATTTATCCTGGGTTGGGTCATGGGTATTATCTATATAGTATGTATATCGTCGTTTAGTACCCATAGTACAAGCTTTGCTTAGTTTGGGACTAGGTCGATTTATGTAAGATTGTCCCTTAATATTAAATATTAATATAAAAAGACCTCGTAGTTTACGCAGAACTTAAAGAATAAGAATCAACAGATCGAAGGTGAAATCAATGTTTGATTTAAATTAATTAGGCAATAGACTACGCGTGTTTCATATTAATTAGGATTCTGACAAAAATAACAAACGACTTGAGATTATTTTTATGTTGACATTATAATATTGCGTCTTAAAATATTCTTACCTTGGAGTTGGAAATATAACAGCATTAGATTATACAAAGTCATTATCAGCCACACAAATCAAGCAAATGTTTTGGTTGGCAGATAATGCATAAACAAGAATTTATATTAACGAAGTTGGGAGCCATCTTGAAATCAAATTATACAACTCTAAAATTGTATTGAAAATGTAATACACATGTTTAACTTATAATACCCGCCTTTTTTGTCGGAGGTTAAAAAAACGCAAAATAACCACGTCATTATTATTACAATTGCAATCTCATTTAGTTATCGCGTAGATCTCAGGGTGTGTTGTTTTAAGCTAACTACCGTTGTTAATGGGCTGATTCCAGTTATTAATGACACGGCGTTAAAGCGACATATGGGGGACTTTTTTAACATGTACTGTGCTGGGGAATAGTCAAGGTTGTCTTATAGACATCTATTTTTCTCAAACATGCAATGAAATTTGGTCATAATGTGCGTTATAACAGGCTTCGAAGTATCACGTTTCAGGCGAAACAACTCGAAAGAACTGTAAAGGAATTTCATAAAAAATTTAAGGCCTAAGCGGGGAAGTATTTTTTAAACATGGCGTCTGTGTTCATGAACAGGCTATGCAGCTGAATATTTTTTTTTTCAGTGGTGTATTTTTTATTTCATTGCATATGTTTAAAAAAAGCGCTATACATGCCTAGCGCCTGTTATGGCGGCAACAGAAATACACCATCTCTAAAAATTACAATTATCTAGCATCACAGTTAATGAGATACAGCCTGGTGACAGACAGACGGACAGATAGACAGACGGACGGACAGACAGACAGACAGACAGACAGACAGACATACAGACAGACAGGCGCTGATTATAGGTGGAAACAATCGTTTGAGTCCTACATTTATGATGATGATAGCACATGATGTATTTCGGACTCCTACAATTCTCGATAAACTTCTGTTGTAAGGAATTTGAGTACTTTCCACTGAGCCCTTACTAAGTTTAAAAGCAGCCCTACTGGGAACAATAGCATAACTCACGCCCCCTCGCGACGGTCTAAAAATAATCAGAGCACACGGGTTTGTAGGGCATTGGAGCGACATTTTAGTACTCGATTTCTATCACGTTCTCGATTTTTACAGAAGATTTTCTTAGAAATTCGGTATGCTGCCCATCTAGCACAACCAGGTTTTGCGACTCATGTCGCGCGACACAGCATCGCCCGTCACTCTCTCACAGTACTGCGAAAAAAGAGATAGGTGATATTCCTCGCACGAGAGAGTCGCGTGTCACAGTTGTGCTAGAGCTGCTGGTGAAGATGGCGTGAAAAAATTGGGAGTAATAAATTGAACCTTCTTAGTTCAAAGTGAGAATGAGTCTGTCGCCGGCTTTAGGACATTTCAACAAGACGAAAATTTGATGCTGTGTGGGTTGGATTCGACTATGTGCTTAAGTAGGTATATGTAATCTAGATTGTGTTGTATTCGCCATTACGAAATCTTTATGTAATAAACTTTCGGGCGAGCACACTGACTGTGTGTGCTTAGCTTAGACATACAAATCTATCTTCTATAGACGTTGCTCATTCGAAAGTCTTAGTACCCGCAGCCATCGTATTATTATCGGAGACAGATATATCGGAGGCAACTATTAGACAAACCGTTGGCGATATTGGTTTTTCGGAAACGGCTCTTGAATTTTATAAACAAGTCTCTCCTACAAGAAATAAGCTTGCTTCTAAGCAATCGGCAAACAGTCTTTCAGACTGACTTGGTAAGCCATATGGCCTGAGCTATCAGTTTTTTGTATGGGAGCGAAACCCAATAAACTCAACAAACATCCTTATCAACGATCCGCCAAATATTGACAATGAAACCGCGAGCCTACAGGAATGTTATCTACTTTCTCATAAGGCGCGTGGTGCAATGTATGCTTTCCTGACATGATGTAACCAAGACCGTAATACCAAAGCCTTCCTATACATACATACAACAACAAGGGTAAGTTGCATTGCATTGCGCGCCTTGCAACAAAACCTTTAAAACGAAATTTGGTTTTGCAGCCACATTCGGGCACATCACCAACGCTTCTGAAGGAAGAGCCAGGTTCGCCATTTACGGAGGAATGGGGAGACGGAGCACTATATATATATATATATACCTATAAGACAATCTAGGCTGCCTTAGTAGCTCAACCCCTCCAAAGGGCCTGCGGCTTAGATACACCTCCCTTCGGTACCTACCTACGGGGACAAAGGGCCTCGATTCTGGCCTAGAAGCATCAGTATATTCAGTATGGCTTTATGAAACACTTGACCAAGAACGCGTGCTCATACCTGCAGAATTATAAATTTTTAACAACAGTTAACCAGTGCGTAATCTAATCACTATATTATAAATGAATAATCAAGCCCTGCCTGTAACTTCGTCGGAGACAAAACGTTCTCAGTTATCGAGGATCTACCAAATATTGACAATAAAACTACAAGGCAACAGGATAGGATGCTATCTACTTTCTCGTTTTTACAGAGGTCAGTTGTATTTCCAGTAGTCGCTACAACTTCATTTGCAAATTCGCCATAATGGGTAAAAATTACAACGAAAAGACTGAAAGAAGACTCTTTGAACTGGACTTCAAGTAGGTATGGATGGAGAAGTGTAGCTTCAAGTAGCACAAAGGCTGTATAAACGCTTATATAGCCCTTACACAGCTGTTATAAGCTGAATACGGACTGTATAAGCTCTTCTGTGTTTTGTGGGTCTATCGAGGTCTCGAACTTTATGTGGTACAAACTCACGTGAATATCTCGCCGCCACTTTGAAAGAAAAACGCTTGGCTTCCGGTCTGTGGCTCCAGATGGCCACATTCCTTCAAGTTTCGTTGTATATTATTTATTCATTTTGGTTGTTCAATGTGTAGTATTAATAGCGTATTGTGCAGTGAACTAAAGTTTGAGTGAATGGCTAATGAAGAATTCAACTTGAAGCGTACTAGCCCCTCTTGGGTCAAGGCCCGATAGTCCGCGTGGTTTTTTGTAAATCGCTATCACTTTACAAAAGCACGATTTTCTCAACTCCCCGTACATCGTGGTATCACTCCTCTATCTTGTCGCCGTGTGCGATTGGCAACAAGACATTGGCAGTCATGGTAGCTTCATTGTGACTGGTTGCCATTTATTAAAATAATAGTATAGAAAAACGCTTGAGCACCATTGATTTATGGGGTGCCATTGATTTCAATGGGGTGTTGACACTGTTGACGCGCCCGTTCACACCCCATATGCCACGAGTCCTGTCTGTCATCACGTCTTACTGAATTCTTAGTCAGATCGTATCGTCGAATTGTAGACAGGAATTACAAAGACGGAAGAATACATAGTTTAATTGCTTTGGTCAATATCCCTAGGGGAATTAAATACAAATATACATAGACTGGTAAACATATAACGCTTCATTTTGGCTTTCCCGTAGTCGGGTTTGAACTTTATTTGTATAAAGTTCACTTTATAAACAAATACGCTTACTCCAAATCTTCATAACTCATGTTCATGTTGCCCCGTTCTGAGCGGATTTTCAGTAATTTTTAAATGAGAATCATTATCATTTCAGCCTTAGGACGTCCACTGCTGGACACAGGCCTCCTTAATAGACATCCATATGGGTCGGATTACCCGCAATCCTAACCTAGGTCACCCGACCACCTAGGTGGTCGGGTGACCAAGGTTACCATAAATTCTTTACTAAATAATATTTTTCTCACTTATGTTGTCCCTATTATTTCCTTTTATTCATTTACGTGTGTGGATGCCTCTACCACTAACGGAATTTGTAGTACTATTAAATATTCTGTGGTAGAGAGCCCAAACCTTATCAGTCATAATAAGCTTATAACTGATAAGGGTCTTTATTCTTCCGCATCCAAGCCCAATCTTAAGTAATGTTTGATGAAAGTGATAAGCATGATAAAAGATTTGGGTGATTACGTTACACTGAAAATTGCTGCCTTAAAGACTTCTTTTTGGGTCATCAAAACGTTCCCATTTAACTGAATTCATTTCTTGGACCATTTAAATACGAAGATCAAGGCACAAAGAAAAATCTAAATGCATATGGTATAAATGAGACCGGATACCTCTGGATTACAGGTTCAACGTATCAACCACTCGACTACCCATTACGGCACGAGACCTTTCGAAGTTTTCCTTTATCTTCATGTCTTTATCTTTGAAGGTATTATTTATTTTGAATGGCTTTAGGTACACATTAGCTTTCTAGAGATTGTATTATATCCTAAGGTACCGGGTTTAATATCCAGTCTCTTCCGACAGTCGACAGGTCAAGCATTTAAATTTTTCTTTGTGATTTCATTTTTAGATCAATAGTTCATTCTACATTGTGGTGTTTTTTTTCTGTTTCACTCATCAATATAAGATAAACGTGAAGAAGAGGTCTTATTTAATGTCTTTTGAAATAATTAAAAAAAACTTCATAGTACATACAACATTCCTAATAAATCTCTTGTTCTGTCCGATGGCGTTATGTTACCAAAAGTTCCAGTTAAATAGACGTACTAGAAATATTATAATCAAGAGATTTCGGACATATTCCAGTGTCAAACGCTAAGCCCCAGTCAGTGAAAACACCTTTAAGAGGCTATGACGCGCCTACACTGGACACATTAGCCATCGCCCGGCGGCGCATAGAGCAGAGGCAACCGACGCGCGCCGAGCGGGGTGCAGCGATGACGTAGGGCGCGTCATGACCAACGGTGCTCCGGGCGGCTATATAAGCCGCCCGCTCTCAGTACAGGCAGGCAGTCGCTTGCTAACGTTCGGATAGTGCGGATCTTCCCGGTGATCTTTAACTATCGAACAGTAGCAGGTGCCTTCCCCTCCCGGTGGGTGCGGTGCGTTTTCTACGCATTTTGTAGCACACGGGGGTCCTCCGGCCTGGACTAGGAGCGGTGCGGCACGACGCATTAACAGCTCTAGACGGGTATCCACTCTAGGGACAAGAGCGGTGTGTTTCACCCTACGCGCTAGCTCTGACCTAGATCCTGGAGTCTAACTCACGTGAGCGGTGTGTTTACTACGCATTAGCTCTGTGGTTAAGTCTCGTCCCCCTCCGAAGCTACAGTACCGGTTAGTCCGTTCCTTCGGGAACCCGGCGTCAATCACGTAGAGGCCCGCGTGCCTGTAGAACTGCGTTAAGACTCTAGTTAGGTTTTAGTATAGAGGCCCGCGTGCCTGTAGAACACTAAGTTAGGTCGTTAGGACATTAGTTAGGTTTTGTTATAAATAAACGGCATAAAAGCCCGATTTGTTAAGTGTAAAACTCGTGTTCTTATTCACTCACCTCTCCCTTACACTATCCCCACTGGGCTAGTTCAGGAAACCTTCCAAAGTCTAGACTAGACGGCCGAAGGATATGCGATTGTGGCTAAACCCCACATCACATTTGGCGCCCAACTAAATAGCTCACGGAAGAGTCTTAAACTCGGGATAAATAGGGAATAGGATAGAGGTTGAGTCCTAGAGTCACCGGTTGTTTTTATAGTGTTCCAGTTAATTTCGTGCCGCATCCACGAACCGGTCCGTGTTTAAATATAGAATCCAGTAGAATACCGACGATCGTGCAGACTCCGCGATCTACCTAGATGAGCTAGAAGCACTAGGTTCCGTTCGTAGCATATTTTAGATAAACCCGTTTCACCGTATTATAAGATACCTTTTTTTTTTTATTTTTTCTGTTAGGGGATAAAGTTAATATTTAGTTAGAATTACTTAAGAATTCTAGACTTAGGTTTTAAACGTACCACCGGGAGTATCAGCATCACTCGCATCAATTAAACGGCATCGCGACACCGAGTAGTCCGGGTAGAGTTAGGTAACCTAGGATAGGGGTTACGTCCAGTACCAACACGCCAACATTCCGCACATTATAAACCGTTCATCGTCCACCGCTCGCGCTTCATATCCGTCGGACCAGGGAATATCGCAAAGCCTGCACATGCCCACCTCGTGGATTTACCAACTGAAAAAAGAGGAGTTAATAGACGCGGCTACGCAGAGAAATATAGGTACGGAAGGCTTAACCGTCGAACAAATACGGAAACTGGTAGCGGCGAGCGTGAAAGAAGCCGAGGAATTCCAGACGCCAAGCAAACAAGAGGCAAAAGAAATGTCGGAAACCGGGAATGAGAGGAACTCGCTTAGGGATATCGGGGTCTCCAAGGTAGTGAAAGAGTGGAATATCACATTTAAGGTCACCGATAACGCGGTAGAGTTCTTGGAGAGGATAGAAGAACTGGTCACCGCCAGCGATATAACATGGGATGAAGTGCTGCTCTTACTACCGAGGATCTTGCAAGGAAAAGCGCTGCTCTGGTACAGAAACAATGCAGGATCATGGAAAACATGGGATGACTTCTTAGAGCTCTTCAGACTTTATTTTTTTCCATGCAACTATGAGGAAGATTTAATCGTCCGAATAGCGGCAAGGAAACAAAAGAACCGAGAGAAGTTCTTTGAATACGTCACCGACTTGCAGACGCTTATAAGGCGATATGGCAAGCTGTCGGAGCCCGAAATTTTACACCGGATACACGAGAACATGTTGCGTGAATACAAGCTGTATATTCAAAAGCAGGATTACCGCAACTTAGCCGGACTTTTGAAATTAGCCTCAGAATACGAGGGTATAATGAAATCATCGAGCGAACCTCCGAGCTGGAGCGAAGAGCGCAATGAACCGGAATATTACGAAGGTGCCGCGGAAGACTGGCAACCGCGAACGAGCAGATATTATAACCAGACCGGATCTTTGGGAAACAAGAGTGATTTCGCCAAGGCAAAGAATGTTACCGTTAAAATTCATCCGAGATATGACACGAAAACCTGTTGCTGGTCATGTGGAAAACCGGGACATGATACGAGATCATGTCGAGGAGGAAAAAAGCTTTTCTGCAGTAAATGTGGCAGACTAGGAGTCCTCACCAGGAATTGTTGCAAAAAGGAAGCATGGGGGAAGCGAGAGTCGTTAGGGTCGGCGAACGAACAATACAGGGAAGATAACCGGTCGTTCATCGAAGCTATGATCATGGGAGAGCGATACATGTGTTTGGTAGACACGGGATCGACTAATACATACGTGAACGAAGAGGTATACGCGAAATGTGTACAGAACGGAGCCGTGACAGCCGAAAAACCGCGAAATGTAGCTCTCGCCGACGGATCAACGTCCCAGATAGCGGAAAGCGCGCTGGTTAGATAGAAGCTAAACAAGCCAGGATAAAACACTGGGTCCGAGTGTTACCCGCAGCAACGAATATCATCATAGGCATGGACGTTTTGCGCCGTATCGGGATGAAGATAGTCTGGCATAGCGAACAGCAAGATCCAATGTCAAGCACAGCTGAGGGCCAAATCCGCGAGGAGTCGTTGCCGGTTCACAACAACAACCCTAGCCATGAGAACCAGAAGAATACAGAATTAACCGACAGCCAGAAAGCGCAACTCGAAGCTGCGATAAATGAAGAATTCGGCTTATGCGAGAATAGCCCGAAAGGCAATACCGGGGTTCAAAACAAGGTTAAATTAAAATATACAGAACCGGCAAAACAAAAATATTTTCCTAAGAATCCGAAACAGAAATTGGATAGTCCGTATAGTTCACCGACCGCCTTAATAAGGAAACAAAAACGCAAACCGGCAAAACGAAGTAACAGAATACCAGGAACCGTGACATCGACGCGCATAACCGAAAACCGTAAAAAAGGGAACCAGTATTTACCAGAAAATAATTTTGCAAGAAGACACCGTATAGTACAACAACCAGCAGAGCAACAAAGCGAAGCATCCGAAGCGCAAAAGAACCACTGCCATAAGCGGGGAAAACATTGGACACCGGAAATAAGAAACCTAGTCCTACCGGATAGCAGTAAACGGTTCAGCGCAAAACCCGCACCGAATTATAAAGGTCCATTTAAAATACCGCACAGGAAGTCACCGGTCATATATACACTTCAACCAGTTAATAGAAATAAACCACCGACAACAGTTTTTTTTTTTTTTTTTTTTTTTTCAATTTATTTGGGACAACAAACAGTAACACACATAGATTAAAAAAAAACACAGTACTTAAAAGAATTTGAAAAATGTGAGACCAATCACGTTATCCACGAATTACAATAATATAACTAGAGCGCAAGCAACAATAGGTACACAGAAATTGTATAACAGTCTGGGAATAACAATTACTTACTGGGAATAACAGTTCACGTAAAAGACCTAATACCGATCCAGCAATAATTAAATACGCACTAATAAAATAGTAAGCTTGAGGAAGAGAAAAAGCGAATAATATAATCAACTAATCACCTCATTAGTGCTATGAATGACGACACGAGCGTCAGTTATAAAAACCATCAATGGATGGATAGAAAAAACAATAGTTAGCCGATACAGGTGCGCGCATAAAAACGGCAGGTATCGAGATAAGAGACATCGGAGGCGTTAAGAGTATCATGAAATAATAAAACTCGGCATGGTAGACCGAGCGCTCCAAGAGCGCAAGATAAAAGGAGAACCGGTAATACGCGGCGAAAGAAAGAGAACGATATACGATCGAACGCTCCGCGCATACCTATGAATCATACATAACGCAGCGAGCGCAAGCGCACGTGTGCGCAGCGGCCGGAGGCCAGCGCCGTACTGACGTGACGAGTTGACAACGCAGAACCGGCTAGATAGCTAACACGCGTAACCTCGCTCGGAACCGCCGTGCACGCAATGTACGGGAGTAAACAAATAATTGCAGAAAAGAATCTACCGGCGGATGACTGCAGACAAAAATGTTACCCGGATGGGATGAACGCCCGGATAGATCTACAGCTTTATTTAATTAAAATCCGATTGTACAGATTAATATGAACCCGTGCGCAAAGCAACCGATAATGTCACCGACGCGCTCGTCACGAGTCGTATAGAGGAACGTTTTGTTGTACCATTATTATGTATTAGTTTTCGAAAACCGTAATTTTGAATTATAATATATAAGGGTGTAAAAAAAAAAATATCGTAATAACTACCTAAATACTAGGAAACCGAAGAAATATATATATTCATATGAAAATATACCGTGGTAAAACCGCAATACCCGTAGCTGTCCAGAAAATTATAAAAAAAAAAGGGGAACAAGATCTCAGTTTAATAATAAATAGATAAAATCAGTCAAGTACATTGATTTTAATAATTGAGAATAGTAAAATAACCGATTGTTTTAAAAAAGGGTATAAAACAAGGGACCAAGTAGATCGTCCCTTATCCGGACTAGACCCCCGTCCCGGCTCTCCCACTTTTACGAGCATATTTATTGACAGTGATTTCTCCCCAGGTCGAAATCTCCGGAGGAGAGAGGGGTATATGACGCGCCTACACTGGACACATTAGCCATCGCCCGGCGGCGCATAGAGCAGAGGCAACCGACGCGCGCCGAGCGGGGTGCAGCGATGACGTAGGGCGCGTCATGACCAACGGTGCTCCGGGCGGCTATATAAGCCGCCCGCTCTCAGTACAGGCAGGCAGTCGCTTGCTAACGTTCGGATAGTGCGGATCTTCCCGGTGATCTTTAACTATCGAACAGTAGCAGGTGCCTTCCCCTCCCGGTGGGTGCGGTGCGTTTTCTACGCATTTTGTAGCACACGGGGGTCCTCCGGCCTGGACTAGGAGCGGTGCGGCACGACGCATTAACAGCTCTAGACGGGTATCCACTCTAGGGACAAGAGCGGTGTGTTTCACCCTACGCGCTAGCTCTGACCTAGATCCTGGAGTCTAACTCACGTGAGCGGTGTGTTTACTACGCATTAGCTCTGTGGTTAAGTCTCGTCCCCCTCCGAAGCTACAGTACCGGTTAGTCCGTTCCTTCGGGAACCCGGCGTCAATCACGTAGAGGCCCGCGTGCCTGTAGAACTGCGTTAAGACTCTAGTTAGGTTTTAGTATAGAGGCCCGCGTGCCTGTAGAACACTAAGTTAGGTCGTTAGGACATTAGTTAGGTTTTGTTATAAATAAACGGCATAAAAGCCCGATTTGTTAAGTGTAAAACTCGTGTTCTTATTCACTCACCTCTCCCTTACACTATCCCCACTGAGCTAGTTCAGGAAACCTTCCAAAGTCTAGACTAGACGGCCGAAGGATATGCGATTGTGGCTAAACCCCACATCACAAGGCCTTATTCCTTTAAAAAAAAAATTTTTTTCGTATTATTTGACAAAATATTGATTATTACAACCAACTTTTTGAAGTGAATAATACTTTTCCCCGAGTTCTATGTAGTAACATGGCTATTTCATGCTTTCATTGCGTGCAGTCGAAAATGTTCTAGGTAATAATATTAATATGTTAATAAACATGTTTGATCATAGAGAAAAATGTGTAAAACAATCAGCATTTTAAAAGGAATAAGGCCTCTTAAGACATTATTGTGGAATGTAACTGAATGACTTGACAAATCTGACACAATCTGTCTGCTTATCAGTCAACTACGAGTATATCAATCTTACAGCACTTGAGATATGAGTCAGTACCCTTACCACTTTACAGTGATGGTACTAGCTATATAATATGTTATTATATTAAACTCTGACCTTACGAGTATATGCGTGCTATACTTATTTGATCGAGGATAAAATTATCTTACAGAATATCGAATAAGCCAACTGAGCCCCTTATACTCGAACAATGGCAAGAATCATTCATTCATTCATTCAGTGAACAATTGTTCACGGTCTAGGAATGGCGATCAAGGTTGATTATGTAATGCTTTTATTTTTACACTACTGCTTGTTTTTCTTGAATAAGTAGGTATAAAAAGTAGTAGTTATAAGTAGGTATGAATTCTTCTATTGTTGCTTAAAATGTAGGTGTTATTAAGCATAAAGAGTCATTAGGTAGATTTATTTGCCAAAAATACGTGTTAGACATATTCAAACATGTATTCAGCCTATATAAAAGCAAACAAATCATTAATAATTTTATAATGTAGGTACGGTAAAAAGTAATCCATTTTTAAATTTAAAATAATAAAATGTCAATAACCTTGTTCTACCTGACTCGAGCAAGACTTTTACATTATATAAACATCCGTCGAGCAGGCAGTTATTTAATTTTATTTTAAAAATAGCTACATAGATAGCATCATGTAGGTATTGTTTATATTTCTAGTTTATTCATCATAATATTTAGTGAAATATGTTAAATGTCAACACATCACTAATAATTTATGACACGTGAGAAAACTCCTTGAAATTTACTATATGTCATCAAACGAATTTGGCCCATTTTACGGCCATGGGAAGGGGATATAGCTGTAACCGCGATATACGTAGTCATAATTGTCCTTTTACATCTATAAAATATGAATTAACCAGCGCCTAATAAAGTGCGGCAAACTACCAAAATAGCTGATAGCCCGATACTAGAGCGACAGCCCCGGCCGCATAAATAACAAATAAATGTATCCCTAGAAATATATATGCCTTACACAGTTAAATTAAGCGGTTCATAACTATTTTATTTAGGAAGGTTTTTCGTGAAATAATGACCTCTCTCTCTCCATAGAAAGCTGATTTTTGCAAATTTAGAATTTTATAATAGTATAGATATAGCTACGACGCAAGCGCGATCTAAGTGATACAGCCATCTCACTTTGCCAAACTTTTAAAAGCTGAAAGTGTTGAAATACTTGCTTTATTTACAAATACAACGAAGTATATTAATCTCTTCATGGAAAACTTGTAACGTAGTGATAAAAATATAAAAACTATTTAATGCGTAAGATTTAATTTCGCAAAATGTATTAAAAACCAAGAACACTAAACAAACATGACAGCCGTGTTTACGATAATTCACCAATTCTTTTATGATATTTATAAAACTAATAAACAAAATTGCGCCTAGCAACATTTTAAAAACCAGTTCTTATTTTGTAACGGATTATTTATAAATTATTCGATTCGATTCATGAATCGAATCTTAAAACAAAGCACAAACTCCTTTCTACCGGTGGTCAAATTATGGAACTGACACGTCTTCGTAGTAACTTCAAGTTGTCAGCGACATACATCGCTACCGTTGACCGCAATTTTAAAATTGTCGCTAATCGACTGAATGGATTGAATGAATGATTGATGACCGAACGCAATCAATTGAAATGATCCATTGTTTTCCAATGTTTTGATTACGTACGAGTAATGTGGTTACGTTATGTTTTATTTTTAGAGTATAAAGGTCAAGAAACTAGTATATTTGATGCATAGATCAAAATACCTAATTATTTTTTTTAATTCAATTTCAATCAATTGTAGAATTAGTTGGAAAAACTATTTGACAGTTGTTTGGAATATTTAAATATATATATATTCATCGTTCACCAAATAATGATAGAGGAACCATTTTTATGAACATAAGATATTTTATTCGGAATATAATTCAAAATTCAAATCTTCATTCTGTGAGTAGGCCCCACGGGTGTTTTTATATATTTTATCTAAAAAATCTAGATACTTATTAGCGGGGAAAGTTATTTCCACAAAGCAACGAAATATTTCCCCTTGCATTTAACACCCTTAATAACAAACAAACAAGCATATTCATGTCCAAATAAAAAACTAATCGCACTAATAATAACTTAATTAAAAAATATGTAAGCTGTGTAATATTCAAATCTACTCGAAAATATTAATCAAAGCTATAGGTACACCGAAATCGCGTGCTTACAAACAATTCCGTGCTTGTAGCTATGATGAGGGAAAGAATGGATGCGCCAATAATCCTCGTACGATACTGCAGGGCAACTCACTCTCTGTCTTGCTCGCACGGTATTGAATGGAAAGTGACAGGTAGTGTTTGTCGGGTGTCACAGTGTGATAGAGGTGCTGGGTAAATTCAAAGCGTCTCTTCCCGTATGTTACGAACTTTTGAAAAGTATATTAACCTTATTTTTGGAGTTTGACACCTCTCACAAATCATGCACATTAGTGGACGCACAAATATATAAAAATCCGACTTCAAAAATAATGATAGGTACATCCAATAACATTTCATTTTATTTTTAATACAAATGGAACGGGCGGCTGAAACGCTTCTGACTTTTACCTACTTATGGTAGTAGCTACTATTTTCCTTTTATTGTATTGCAGAGAGCTATTTTTACAAATCTGCCGTGTCAATCCTATCTCATGTATCTCAAAAAACATAGTTTTGAGAAAAAACAGTTTAAAGTTTTTTTTCGTAAATTGTTGATAATTCAACGATATCATGCAATAATTAAAAAATATATATTTTGATATATCAGTGAAAGGCTAATGCATATTTTCTGTGTTGAAAATATTTTTATATGTGTATATTTATTTATTTATGAGCTCTAACAGAGTTAGGCGTGACAGGCTCGCCATACTAAGCCTGTCATACAACAATCTGTATCTAAAGATACATGACTTAGGCATATCAGGGCGTGAAATGCGAATTATATTTATAAAGCTGCTGCTGGCTGCATGGTATAATTTTATTATAATGTCATAACATTAATTATTAATTGAAATTATTCAGGTACGAAAGAAAATATACATAGAAACGAAAATAGATAACTTTCATCAAAAACACAACAAAATAATTTCTTATTTTCAATAAAGCAGATTAGAAACGTCTGCTAACGTAAACCAAATGTTTAAAATGAACCGAAATAAAAAAAAAATCTTATTAAATAAATATTTAAATATTAAGGGACAATCTTACACAAATCGACCTAGTCCCAAACTAAGCAAAGCTTGTACTATGGGTACTAGACGACGATATACATAATATATAAATACATACATAGATAACATCCATGACCCAAGAACAAATATTTGCACAAATATTTGCCCCGGCCGGGATTCGAACCCGGGACCGCCGACTCATTAGGCAGGTGTCTACCAACCGAGCCAAACGCGTCGTCGAAATGAATAAACATGATCATATTGTAAGTCTTTTCATATGGGTGCAAACAAATTAAAATGATAAAAAATGTAACATACATTTATCAAAAAAAGTCACATTTATTTTTTTGAACAAACAAGGAAAATTACCTACCCAACCCAGCTACAAAGTGGCAGTTCCAGAGCAGTTTGTGGTGCGCCTGCGAGCTGAGCCGGCGGCGGTCCTGGGTTCGAGTCCCGGCCGGGGCGGGTGTTAGTGTGATGGGTTCGAATGTTTGTTCCCGGGTCGGAGATGCTATCTTTATATTATTATATGTATTTGAATTATAATAATTATATACTTAAATACATGCCAAAACCATGACCCAGGCATGAGTATTCGATTTCATCACATCACACAACTGTTTGCCGTGGCAGGGATTTAAGCCCGGGGCCGCCGGCTCGGTGGGCGGGTGCACTACGGACTGCGTCAACCACGTCGTCAAAAAAAAGTGCACAAACTACTAATTAACTAAACGAAAACTGCTTTAACAATTATTTTGTGACACCGCGTAATGACCGTGATCGCTTGCTACACGAAACTAAACACTAATTCGTCGCCGATACAGGTCGGAGCGGGGGCGGAAGAAAGAGACGGGTAGAGAAAGTACTGCGCGCGCGACGAGTGACAAGCAGGATCACGCGCAATCCAGTCGCGGCTAAATCGTGTACCTGATATAGAATTTGCGCGACGTTTACAAACCTTGTCACGCCTAATTGATGTAACTTAAGATACAGTATTTAGGCATAATTTACCATGACAAAATCACAGTTACATGAGTTGTGTGACAGGCCCGTACAGGAAATTGGTTAGATAAATTAAAAAACCTGGTATGTGGGTCCATAGAGGTACTCGAAAAAATACGATTTAGAGCTGTTACGCGTATCTCATGTATGTTAAGATACATGAGATAGGATTGACACGGCAGAAATACAAAAATATAAAATATTTTTTTAGGAGTATTGGCCTGTAAAGCGTGTCGAGGCACCAGGAAAATCCTGCGATTCAGGACGGAATAACGCTGGCTAGACCTCTAGTCAAATTTTTCATGTAAACAAAGAGGAAACGCGACTAAATATTTCGCAATTTTCAAGTATTTTTTGCATAATAAAGCCAAAACTATCCACAGTGATGAAAGTCAAGTTTTTACAGGATCCAATATTAATTTCGCAAGAAGAACGAAGGATTGAGCAGCATTCCGGTAAACAATGTTTTGAATTTGGTTTATGACAAATCAAAATATATGACGTATGCTCATTATTGCCATATGAAAGCTATTTGAAGCGCCACTCTTCCTGGGCCGGACCGACACTTGTATAAACGAACGCTGCACACCGTAGTAAAAAAAACTTAAGATCTCTGTTTTAGGGATTATTCAGAAGTTCGAAATTCGAAGTCCGTGTCGTAACACATTTTTTTTTAAATGACTATGTTATTACCTTAATGCTCCATGTAAGCTACACCACAGGACATCATCCAAGCCAGTATATCCCGGGGCGCCGAAAGTCATAAGAAATTTAAACGGCTGAGCTAAATTTTTGGAGACCATTTGGTTTTCACTGATGTGCCGCTGAGTAGGGCGAAAAACAAATTAAAAAGGAAAAAACTAATTAGCGCTACTATCGTATCAAATAAATTCTGGAACTGCATGGAGCCATCACGCGAGTTTTATGAGGTAATAATAATGTCTTGTGCATTTAAGACTACTGAGACCGTATATTTGTGTCGATGAAAATGCTATGGCATACTTTTTTACAGTAATATTTATGTTATACGTACGATTTCACGCCGATCGGCGCGGCGCACACGTCTATCACTTACCTACGTCACTTACATATTCTTGGACTGACAGCTGTCATTTTGACCCACGAAAACGTGAATATGTAAGTAAAAAGTAGAATTATAGAACGCTAGGGCTAATAGTTCTAATCCGAATATAATATCCTTATCCTCTATTTTAAGCGCGTGATTCCGGATATTTTAATTCGGTCCATTGCATAACAAACAAAATGTATGTTTCTAAATAGCTTCACATGTAATCATAAATATCTAATCCGCTCGTTTTATGAAAACATGGGCGTCTTGCCAAGTTAGTCATACGGCTGAAATAAAATGTGGAACGATCTCGGCTGTGGAATTACTGTCATTACTGAAAGCTGCAGTGGGTCAATGCGAAACTGTTTGCGTCCACGGGAAACCGGTAAAGTTCTCTCTACCTCCGTACCAACGAAACCTACTCACATACTGATATGACATAACCCCACACAAATATCTAATCCCACAGTAAACTCTAGTCCGCTTGTGTTATGGACACTAGATGACGATAAACATACTATAGATATATACGATAATAAAATCCATGACCCTGGCACAAATATTCGTCACACAAATATTTGTCCTTGCCGGGATTCGAACCCAGGACCGTCGGCTCAGTAGGCAGCCGCTTTACCACTGCGCCGACACCGCGTCGTCTATTTGTGTTAGAAGCTTAAAAAGAGTAGTAATTCGTGCCTTAATAAGTCAAAACGGGCGCTCACTACGCGCCGGGAGCCGTGATAAATAGCCTACGCACTAGCTCCACCTTTGTTCGGGAAAAATCTGCGCGCGTTCAGAGCCTGTTCTAGAGGCGTGCATTTCGGCCAGTGGCGGCCAAGTTGCGTTACAGTTTACACAAACAAGCAATAAAATACATTTCTCATTCGACTTTAGTGGAGATAGACAGAATTCTATAGCGATTAACAAAATTCACTTAATTCATCATGTTTTTATTTTTCATTTAATATACTTGGTGCGTTGCAGTAACCAATATTTGCCATATCCAAAATTGTTTTCCAAGCTTCGTGAAACCAATGATGCTAATTAAATGCCGAAGGTTCATGAACTGCTATAACTAGCACTTCCTCTCCAGAACCAGAGGAACGTAACAACATGTTTTTTCAGCTAAAATCCATCGTTTTGTACCAAGGGCAGAATAGTAACAAAACAGCTTAAGAGTCCGCAGCAAGCTCGATTCTTCATACAAACGTAGTTACGTCCTTATTTTAATATAACATGTCACATTATCATGAAATTCTCTAAATATAATGAGATAAGATATATCTAGGGCTAAAACTAGTTTATGACTCTTGAAATGTTAATAGAAAGAAAATAGAGCGAGTACAAGTTTTGCATTTTTAGACCCCAGAAAGTTGTTCAGTTTGGCGGCATACTACGACCAAAATATAGTTTAGATTGAAGTCAAAACCTATTTCCGGTGTCGATTAAACTATGCAGTTTGTTAAGAAAAAAGATTTATCAAAATTGATCTCGTAGTTCTAAAATGAGAGCGTAACTACGAAAACCTTAAAATAAATTACAAAAAATTGTTGCGAAACTGCAGCGAATTACTCTAGCGCGGGGAACGGTCCGGGGGGGCGGCGGTAAGCACCGCCCTTATCATAGCTACTCCTAGCCAGCCTCGCGCAACTCTCAAGGTAAAAAACGAACGACAACGGCTATATGAAACGGGGGTGAATTTTTACCTATCTAAGTTTGAAAGAACGTTGAAACCTACAAAGCATTAGATAATTGGCGACAATCGAATTTAGGCGGGTTGTACTTCAGCCGCCATTTTTGTCCGCCATGCCATATTAGTTGACGTTTCTCTTTTGTTGTGTTGTCTGGTTTTGTCAAGGTTCTGCGATCTTTTCAAATAATTCAAATTTCACAAATAATCTAATAATTTGCATTCTTTGGGTGTAGTGGTCGTCTAGAAGGTACACAAGACAATCACAATTGCAAAAATGAGTGGATTGAAAAGGAAAAAGTGCGAAATATGCAGAATGAAAACGTGTCGAATGGACGGTCAAAAAAGACTATTCATGGCAAGATTTCCACCGGACGAAGATCGGTAAGTAAAAAATATAATTAATTACTGCGTGTTATAACCATGTTAATCGTAAGTTTCATTGAAAACTTGGTATTTCGGGTAAAATAATACATACCCTTATACGTATGTAAACAATAGTGCTGTATGTAAGTTTTATCGATAATTTTCATTTGAAGTGAAAAATACCTGGGTAAATACGGAATATCTTTTTTCAAGCAAAAGCCACTAATTTTTATGCCAGTTTGAGTTAGATTATGGTCACAGAAATATTTTACGAAAAATCTTCAATGGACTATGAATAGTACGGTTTCATCTGGACAAACAGATTCATTTTACTCTGTAATTTTCTGTTTACCCTGTATTATTTGTGTTGCAGAACTTCCAACCTGGAGCACAGACTGGAGTGATGAAACGGCTTTTTTCGTCTATGTTTATCAGCAAGCCAAGCAAAGTTTGAACGAAATAAAATTATTTGCACACTTTTGTTTTTTTTTATGAAGTCAGTAACCTAAAGTAAACCAAATGTTTACATTGAAGCGAAATATTTAATGATTTAAATTACCGGAAAGCCGTTGGAGACGCGGGTGCGAATGCGAACCCCGCCTGAACCATTTTTTTTAAATACCGATATCGATAATTCGATAATTTGTGTAACATGTGACATCCCTATTTTGTTCTTGATGTTGGCATTATGTCATGAGTTGACACTGACACTGATATTGTTTGCGGCTTCATATTGGCAGTATGTTTCGTATGGCACTCCCGTCTCTTAAAATGTAGTGATTACATACTCTTTGCTCCTAGCGCGCTCTCGCTTTACTGCTAGCGCCCTGTCTTCCTCTAGGTGAAACAACAACATTTTAAAGCGTAAGCGCGCGATCTCAACGCGGAGTTGAGCGGACCTTGCTGCGGACTCTTAAAAGGTGCGGTATTTTCTATTGAAATTTGTCGTTTTGCGATGGTATCGTTTTCAGGTGTGACGACTGATTTATAGATGGTGATAATAAATAGTGAACGAAGATTTGTGTCGCAATGAAGGCGAAAGTAGACATGAGGATTTATGTAGTTTTGACAATGTTTATGCTGTCTGGCTATTGAAAAAAAAAACGATACGTATTTTGTATAATTCAGATAGATATGTAATTCTGAATTCGGTTTAAATCGCGTATTTTTTTTTCTTTATACAGGAAAGATTGAAAAGCGAACGGAAACACGGCTCACAGATAAAAAACTTGAAGATAGGTAGTAAAATAGTAACCCAACCAATCACTCCACCAAAAAATTTACAAATTGAATGTTCAAAACAATAACCAATTAGAACATGACAAAAATATTCAAATTAGTCAATCACTTACTAACGGCACACAAATCCGACAATAAAAAAAAACATCTAACGGTCCAATAATCGATGGAGTTCACCAAAAAACTATGCATCCAGAGCGTACCTAAGCATTAAAAAAAGAACTGACAGCTGTCATGTTGACAGGCGGATTTGGCGCGCGTTTTGACAGCTATTGTCATTGACACTGGCAATTACGTGTTGAGTTTGATTACAGATAAAAAAGGGTGTAAAAAGTGGCTCCATTTTGTAACTGTACTTTTTAATCGTCAGTCGAAGAATGAATCGATTAGTTCGTTTTGTTTTTATAATGCCGTGTAAGTTGACGGAATCTTTATTGATGCTTTGGAGTACTTTACTTATTTGATAGGTATTGAAAGTTTTTATGTTTCCGTCTAGACAAAAATAAAGACCGATATAAAAGCTACAGTACATCATTTCATACAGCAAAATTATAAAAGTTACCATAGACTAACAAAGATAGTTTTATTTAATTGATACTCGACGCGTTGTGACGGGCAGTTGGTGCTGTTTTTACTGATAATGAAATCATGGATTAGAAATCTATATCGTAACAAATGAAGCGACATCTTAGGTTCTATGGTGTTTGAGGTCATTACTCGTAAATAAAAGTAAAAAAAATACACTTTTTGATACTTTTAACACGCTATGAGTACAACCGTGACGGGTGTTTTATAAAAGAAAGCATCTTAGGCCCGCTGTGAGCTGATAATTTTTTGCCAACTGGTGATACTACTAAGCAAAAAACATTGAATCGCGGACGTCATTTTTAAAGTCGGCTAGCAGATTAGACTTTTTGTGAGTGCAGTGTAAATGCCCGCTGCTCAAACAGAATTAGAGCTCAGCTCGTTTTTTCTGACACTAACAAGTGGGTGACCTCGGGTTTTTATTGCATCTATTTCTGAAGAAGCTAAGCAGGAAGTGATGAAATTATATTCAATTTTGTATTAGTGATCGCTCATTAGTGACCCAGATCTGAAGGATAAAAAGAGACGATTGTGTAGTAAATTAGTATTGAATTCAACTAGCCATTATCCATTTACATATTTTTTTACAGTTCGGTAAAAATATTATTTGCTTGTTTTGTACAAATATTGCCGGAATCCGTTCAGGCGTTTTGACATGAAAAAGAAGGATGCAGACAAACATTCAATAAAAAAAACCGAATGCCGTTCATAGCTGCTTATAAGTCTTTTTATGGCAGCAATACTTATAAGGTTGTTAAGGTTGAAATAAAAACATATTACGTATAAGACTTTATCAGTCCTGTATTATGATTCCATATTAGAAATCAATTCAATTCATCAAGCAATCATGTCTGTCAAACAACAGTCCTCATTGCATAATGCATAAATCAAGCACAATATTCCTTTTAAAGCTGTGAGTCAAAGACAAACACCTGATCACATATGGTGGAATTAATAGGAGCACTAACTTTAATAAAAGAATATTTTAAAAGAGTCCAGCTGTAAGCAGTCATTTAATAGTTTAAATATACCGTCCGCAAAACATAGGTCCTCATTAGCGCTAGAGTAGCGAAATATGAAAAACAATCGCAGTTTTGGACAGTGAAGTGTGCCGAATTTAATATTTAAATATTTTTGTGACCAGAGCAGTTACTACTTAGTTTCTTTGAGGATATAAGTACAGGAAAATTGCAATAGTTCACCGTGATTTTTTTACGTTTATTAAAAATGTATAAACAAACAGCTGGATGCTAAGTAACGTAACGATTGTTTGCTACAGTAGTGCAACCAATTTAATGGCTTTCAACTGACACTTTTGGATATACTAAAGATAGTGCTCCTCCATTTCTACACTCCATAGAAACCTTATTTACGGTGTTAAAGCTCCTTAGCCGTTCAAAAATACTGATTGTTTTTGACATTTTTCTCCATGATCAAACATATTTCTTAACACATTATCAATGTTACTACTTATAACAGGGCCATTGCAACTTATTGGTATATATTTGAAACCTACAGTTTTAATTTTTCATTGATAATTTTTGTTTTAAAAACTACTCGAAATTAAAACAAATTTCACACAGAATCCTGTTTTTTTTTTTTACTTATTTTCGACTGCACGAAATGAAAGAATAAAATAGCTATATTACTGTCTAGAATCCAGGGAAAAGTAATTTCCAGTTCAAAAAGTTGGTTGAAATAATCATCATATTTGTCATAATAAGAGAGATAATAATTTTACAAGGAAGGAGGCCTCTTAAAGTTACGTTCATTCGATCAATGAGGCATATAAGCCCTATTTACTAAGACTGAAGTTATTTATTCTATGACATAACCTCATTTTCTAAATATGGCCGAAGTTATTGACATTTAAAGTCTAAGCTTTAGTTTTTGCTTCAATGTCCTTTTGGAGTATCAATCGATCAAGATACAATGTCAGACTATTGGTGTCAGTGACCTAAAATATAGCATACATAATGTACGAGTTATGTGATTAAGTATATTATTAAACTTGATTCTCCAAGTCTCCATTTATAGAAAATAAACACATAATATTAGTTTATTTGCATTTTGCTGTGAATTAATGGTTAATTAAAGCGAGTTGCGGAAAAAACTTACATAAAGAAATAATTTTCGATTATTTTTTCCTAAAATTCGATTAAATGCATTTGAGCCTTGCTAGCTAGTGTGACGCTATTTCAAAGAAATTCCCAAGAAATATGTTCGATTATCTAGCGGTCATCGTGATGATGATGATGATGATCTAGCGGACCACAAAATGCGTTAGTTTTTTTTCTATAGTTATAAAAAAAAATGTAATGTTACCTGAACATTGTGAGATGACAGCCACCAGCAGGAACGCCAGACATAAAGATAACCTTCTTAATTCCATAGTGACACGATATATTTTCAGTCAACACTTAAAAATAATCACACTACTAGGCACTTTGAAAAAAACTTTCAAAAAATCACTTTGACACTTCACTAAAGGCACTTCCCTCGTAGGCACTGGTATCAGTCGATTCTGTAAAAAAAAGAAATATTAGTCGGTGACCAGATTGCAAGAATAAAAAAAAACAATTAAAACGATTATGCGTTCCGTTCCGATCCATTTAGTCGATATCATTCAAATGTGCATTTTGTGTTGGTTACCAATACTCATTTACGATATTACATTACTTAGATACGATTAACAAGTATATACTTAAATAGGTACAAGGATAAATAAGAAATGTGGTATTACCACATAAAAATAGGATCATCGTTGATTGATTATTATTTTCTTTTATTTTATTAAAAAACCATATGGTAGTTCCTAAATCAAATTTATTATCTAGCAAGTGTCTGTAATTATTTTCTGGCTTTATTGAATTGAATTGAATTTCTTTATTTCGTCACATATAAGCTTACAGTAACAATACCAAGACGCTTACACGGCGGCTTATAACCTACTTACATAAAATAACAGTAAGTAATTTTGTAATCCCAATCGTTAGGGTTACGTAATGGATAATGAATATGTATATTAATTAATTAGTTTAGCCAATAACTAGATATATCTTTAACTGTTTTTGTGTACGATAAAGTGTTTACTTACTTACTAATTGTTTTTTATTATGTTGGTTTTTTTTATTAATAAAACTGTTTAAATCTTAATTGTGTTATGACATATTTTTTATATTCCAGGGTGGCGCTAATTTTCATTTATTCTTATCAATCCTTATGTTTTGCAACAAACATCCACCATACCTACAAATGTAAGTGTATATTGCTTCTGTTGTACTAAGTTGTTTTTTTGTTATTGTATTAATTTATTATCGCAGAGGAATGGCTTCCTACTTAAGTAATAAATTTCCCGGTAATTGTAAATTGTGTTAATAAATGCACCTTTTTATACGACTGGGGAATAAAGTTTCAAGTTGGTACTTTTATCTGCTGATGCCATTTCTATTCATTTACTTCATAACAGTGCCAGGGACACGCTAATAAAAAAATGCAGTTAGCTAATTGTGTTATCCATCATACATGTATGACAGTAGTTCTGCTATTTACTTTTTCGACCTTGTAGAAAAACGGCAATCATTTTCCATGGGTCTCATACCCAACTATAGTCCAATCATCCAACTATGGTCCAAAACAAAACTCGTTTATTTTTATCAAAATGGATATTCTATCAGTGATTTTACACGTTTTTATTTAAGTTTGTTTAACTATGTTGTTCACCTTAGAGTTTATTCGTAACAATTGTCATATCATTAACGAGTAATTTTCGGATTAAACTGGACCATAGTTGTAAGGACTGAACTGTAGTTGGGTAGTTTTACGGCATAAATAAATAATATCGATATGCTTATGCTTATATGATATGGAGTCGTACGTGACCCATTGACGTTATTAACCCGTTGAAAATTCTTAATTAATATATATGAATCTCACAGGAGTTTTATTTTTAAGGGTTCCGTACCCAAAGGGTAAAACACGGGACCCTATTACTAAGACTCTGCTGTCCGTCTGTCTGTCTGTCTGTCTGTCTGTCCCGCTGTCACCAGGCGGTACCTATCTCGTGAACCGTGATAGTTAGACAGTTGAAATTTTCACAGATGATGTATTTCTGTTGCCGCTATAACAAGAAATACTAAAAACAGAATAAAATAAATATTTAAGTGGAGCTTAAAATGCTAAAAACAGAATAAAATCAATATTTAAGAGTAAGAGCCAAATATTATCCCTTCAGGACCTAAAACGGTGTTAAATCATATTCCTCCCAATTTAAAATTTGAAAACCGACTCATTACCGAATATTCTATGATGGTTGCGTCTATCACGTGATAGATAAGTGACAAAGCATCTGTCACTCACACTCGCATGTTGTCAAAACGTGACGGATGCTTTGTCACTTATTTATCGCACGATAAAAGCAACCATCATAGGCCCTCTGGTCTATTTTCCCATTTACATTGCTACATACCTATTTAAGAAGAGTTTTACGACACCCCTCTCAATAAAACAAAGTATAAGCCATAAAGCGAACCATTTCGCGAACCCGGTCAGCTGGAAATGCTCTTTACAACTTAACTGGACTATTAAAATGGGTAGCATAAAACTGAATTGAATAAGGAGGAATATTTGGTTAGTCACTTCCAAGGACCATATACACGGGACCGCTATTCTTCATACTACGCACCGTACTCCGTTAGTTACTATCGTTCTACGTCGCTAGATGCCGCTAAGGGTCTCAATTCATTCAAAAGTCGTCATTTTTCAATCTCTACCGTACGGTACGCGCAAGCGTGAAGTAACACAGTCGTCAAGCGTTCAACGACATTCCAACTTTCAAGTGATACAGTAAAAAGTGAATAGATGACGTTAGGTGCGATGTTTGTTTACTACGTTCCGTTTCGTCTCATTTCACTATTTGTGTATGTTTTATTTAAACATAAAAATTACTTACATCCTAATCCTAATCCTAATAATATTATAAACGTGAAAGTTTGGATGGATGTATGTATGTACGTTTCACTTAATCTCAAAAACTACTGGACGTATTATGATGAAACTTTCCAGTTATGTACCTTATATATCAGAAAAGAATAGGCTATCATTTATACCAAGTTTTATCCCTTTTAGGGACGAAAAACGGGATTAAAATTTGTATGGAGAGCAAATCATTGTAGTTGCAACAATTCCCTACATGTCATCGTTTTGACGTAAACTAATCAATATAATAATAATTTTGTCTGGGCCTACGATAGACCTTCACGAAACGCATACCAAACTATTCTTTGTAAAAAAACAATAAATTCTGATATGGAAACACGTAACCGCAAAATTCGATTAATCGCGTAATTTCATGAATAAAATACATACAATTTTACAAATTTGAAACAATGACATTTGATTTGACCACATCACACACCCATCTGGCAAGACATGTCAAACCAGTGATGCCAGAAGGGCTACCCCGATGTTCAAAATTTGACTGTCGAATAGCGCCATCCTTCTCGATCATCTGTCAAAGAATATTTTAGTGAATGGAATAGCACTATACGACAGTAAAATTTCCAACATCGGAGTAGCCCTTCAGGTAGGTATCACGTTTCGAATCGAAACTTTCGATACGCACATCATCTGAAAATAGTAGGACAAACGAGTAGTATGCCATTCAACAGTATGCCAAACATTCTCGGCCAAACATTTTTAGGACAAAAAACATTATGCGATACGACAGGCACCCGAAATTTATCTATACAAAAACTAACAGAACTAACGACAGTGATAATTCAATAAAACCACAATTTTATAAAAGTTTTCTTTATATTACTTTTAACAAAAACAAAACGAACGAATATATTTTCGCAGGCCGCCTGCATGTAGGCAATTCCTAATTGTTCTAGGGTAAATGTCAAACATTTCCGCAAATCGTCCCGTTGGCGTAAAGCCATTTTGTCGTCGGCGTTGGTCTTGGGCCATGGCAAGCGGACGATGCAATGGTTACTTTGCTTTGCAGTAGATCAATAAGGTTTCCTTCAGCATTATATCGCCGTACCCAACGTCAAACTGTGTCCCTGCTAGCATTTAACCGACGTGTGATCTCATAAATCCGTATTCCTTCCTGGTGTAACTCCACTCTTTGAGCTCTTCATTGTTTTCAGTCATTATCATTATCTTTTAATAGTTCACGGTTAGCGGCAAGCATTTTATTTTTCAAATTAATAACGTTGCTGAAAATTATTTTACAATTTTCTCGATTGACACTGACATATGTTCCTAATTAGAAATTAAAAGCAAATGATAACCTTTCGCGAGGAGGTTTTTTGTAAAATGAAGTGACAAATAATAATATTGACATTTCAATTGAAATATAATTTTCGGCCTTAATGCATTGCGAATGTCTAACGACATTTTAACGAAATGGGTAGGAAATGAAATTCCTTGACTGTACAAAACTTATCTAACAAATATTACGTTACTGACTGTTTGTTAGTGGGAAATGTCGCTTGACAATTCGGGCGTAACTTATTTTGTCCATTACATCAGTGCACCAACGCCATCTAGCTATTTTGTGTAGCAAAAATTGGCGAGCCCGCAAGCAACCTTGAGCTATCCAGAGGTAGTGCCATCTATTTTAATACGATCAAACCACGTTGTTGAAGACTAAAAAATGAAATCCTTAAAAATTGTGTATTTAAGTTATATTATCGTATTAAAACAAAGCAGTAACGCGTTTGATTTTCAAAAATCAAAAATCACTTATAAATATTGGTAAAAAATATCATTTTTGTCACTTCCAGGCTACGAAGCAGCGCCATCTAGTTTTTATACCGAATTTTGAGCTTTTTCAGAGTTACGTTTTCTTGTATGAGAACATAAGTCCCGGGTATATGGTCCTTGGTCACTTCCCAAGAAGCATTTCAAAATGTATATAGTCGTAGGAGCTCATATCCATACTATACTAATATTATAAATGCGAAAGTGTGTCTGTCTGTCTGTCTGTCTGTCTGTCTGTCTGTCTGTTACCTCTTCACGCTTAAACCGCTGAACCGACTTAGATGAACTTTGGTATGGATATAGTTTGAGACCCGGGAAAGGACATAGGATACTTTTTATCCCGAATAAATTTAGTGTTCCCGTGGGATGAGCGGGTAACACCGCGGGGCACAGCTAGTATTTTATACATGTAGCCCTTATTAGTCCAAACTGGTTGTAAGTTGTAAAGCTAGATTGATAAATATATGACTGTGATATGGTATGTGGTGATATATTAATATCGATTCTAGATATATTGTAGCTGTATGCAGTCACTTTGACAAGTCGACATTATAATGGCAAAAATAATTATTTTGCTAAAGTAGACATAATTTCGAATTTAATCTCTTTATATCTCAGCATAAAAACTCAGCTAAGAGGCTTTATTCTGTATAAAATTTATTTTTCATATTATGACAAATATATTGATAATTTTAACCAATTTTCAGAGTGAATAATACTTTTTCCTGTTTTCTAGAAAGTAAATAGCATACTTAGCTATTTCAAAACTTTCATTGCGTGCAGTCGAAAATATGTTGAAAAAACCAGTTTTCTGAGTGAATTTTGTGAATTTCGAGTAGTGTTTGAAACAAAAACCCATAAATCGCAATGGCCCTGTTCTAAGTAGTAATTACATTAAGAAACATGTTTAATCATTGAGAAAATAGTCTAATACAATTAGGAGGATTTTATGCAAAACGGAAATTTTAAAAGTTCAAAAACACTTTTAAAATTTCCGTTTTGCATAAAATCCTCCTTTTTAGACTTTTTATAAAATTGTCACCTGGCAACCCAACAAATATAGGAAACATATTAGAAACCTATTTAGAAACAGTGTCGTGCCTTATCTCTTAGACGTGCTAGCTGACCTATCACTTAGGTACCAAACATTATTACTAAGGCTATTAGGTCACCCTTTCAATAGGTCTGGAATGTATTGCGATAGTTTCTATCTGTTTTATGGCTTATGAATTGTTGGCATG
Source organism: Apotomis betuletana (assembly GCA_932273695.1). Classification (NCBI taxonomy): domain Eukaryota; kingdom Metazoa; phylum Arthropoda; class Insecta; order Lepidoptera; family Tortricidae; genus Apotomis; species Apotomis betuletana. The sequence goes on along the minus strand of OW026321.1, from coordinate 6,376,561 downwards.
GCCTGATTATTACCGAACCATAACTGGTTGATCTGTAATCACTACATAGTATAAAACAAAGTCGCTTTCTCTGTCCCTACGTCCCTTTGTATGCTTAAATCTTTAAAACTACGCAACGGATTTTGATGCGGGTTTTTTTAATAGATAGAGTGATTCAAGAGGAAGGTTTATATGTATAATACATGCATAATTTATCAGCATTGCACCCGTGCGAAGCCGGGGCGGGTCGCTAGTTATATATAATTTAATAATCATTTATTTTGTAAGGTAAGTTCTAATTTGGATTACAGAAATTGGAATCGAATTATTGTGTCAGTTGAGTAGATAAGTCGGTATACCGGGTGATCAATCCAAATGGAACAGTAAGGAGAATTCAGAAACTATAAGAGATAGGGAAATCTGTTCTTAGGAACCATGGCGTCGTTTTGTTATTTAACAAAAACTTGATCATCGACGATTGTTTATCGACGAAAACTTATAGTTTTACGAAAATTTATTCCTCGGTAACTTAGTGTCAAAAATAACTCGAAATATTTGTAATATTGTTTTTGAATATCCTCTACATAGTGACCTCTGCATGAATGCTAATAAAGTGGTGATTGATTTCTCATTTATCGTAAAACCTAATTATGTATGGTCTACATGTATGCTGGCCAACTGGGTAGGTATCACCATCGTATTCTAATCAGGCATTGCTTCTGTGTTCTCAGGTGAAAGCATAAGAAAAGCTATGATTTTAAATTAGCATTGTACATGTCACTTTATGATCTTGTGAATACTGTCATAGTGCCCCGCTGGTAAGAACTCGAGCCTCACACCTGTCATCTCAATCCATTTTATAACCGTATATCGATTTTACATTATAACCTAAAATTGACTCTGGAGATCAAAGTCCATCACGCGAGATTGAAAACTGTCGATAAATTGTGAACTGTAACTTTTTGCTGCGGGCCTACGGTATTTGCTTTATCACCCGATAAATAAATGACAAAGCATTCGCCACGTTTTGACGAAATACGAGTGTGAACGAGTGCTTTTTGTGACTTATTTATCACATGATAAATGCAACCATCATCGACCCCCTGAATTTTCTTTATAACCCACCGTAATTATGTATCAAATGAAGGATATTCTTATAGGTTCCTTGTTAAAAAATCATAGCTCGCCACACTACTGACACTACGGAGCTCGCTCTTAGCTGACCTTTATAAACAATCCCATATCCTTTAACAAGAATGTATCAACTTCAAACGCGCGGAAGGAAGCTGCACCAATAAATCTATGCTATTTATAACGCAGATAAGTACGCGTTTCCTGGCTGGGCCAGAATCTATTAAAAGACGATTTAAGTGTATTGATAGTGCATTGATCGGCCGCCCATGTTTCATCATACGTTTTAAGATGATTATACAGCCATTTATCATGTCACTGAGATTGTTTAATGGTCATGTGACAGTAATGTTAATCTTTAAGTTCCGCTTTTAACTGCGATTTTAGATGAATTTTGTGTGTAAAAATACTCAAACGTGGTTACAGGAATTCGTGAAGGGGCGAAATTTTTGTGATTTTACTAACTATAATCCGGTAGGCGAATGATTATCCTTGGAATACCCTTGACATTTCAAAAGTCCACCTTTGTAAGTAATGGCATCGATAAATAATATGATTTTGAGACTTCTGTGTTTAAACTTTTACAAAGACTGGTTTGGAAAGTGCCACAAACTGTAGCCGAAAAACGACATATTTGCGGCGTTTGCAGTAGCCACACTCGGACCGTGGAGCCCGGACGCCCATAGACTGTAGGTACAGCCAATTAAAAATACTGTCAGAATGTTCTCCGGGCCACAGAGCCGGCTCATTCCTTGGCCAAAGGATTAGCTTGACTATTCAGCGGGGGAATGTAGCTGGCATCATGGGTAGCTGTTGCAGTGCCGTGATCTTGGGGACATTGGTTTTAGTTAGATATTCTTATTTAGAATAGGTTCAGTTGGTTATTGTAGTGTTTTTCTTTTATTGTGTTTTTTTATTATTATTATATATCCCGCCGAAAATAATAGGCAACCGTTTATAATTATAACTTTCCATAATTAATGCATTTGTTGCGTGTTTTTCTTTTAAAGATGGCGGTCCTAGTGGCTAGCCGCGTGTTTTACCGGGATAAAGTGGTCTGTTGAACCCTTTTAAGCCTTGATTTGATCTGTCGAAGAAATCTGTTTCTTTCTTGTTTACTAATTGGTAGATTACGCTTCTAATAAATGGGTCATGAACTCACGACAATCTGCTAAAATGTTGACACACCTTATGTATACATTGCTGATTACAAATACATCAAGGCCTCCGATCATTCGTTAAATCTACTGTTGAGCAATAAGGTCGGGCGACCAAATTGTTTACGATGGAATTGTACTAATCTACTAATGTCAATGGTTTAAGTAACTCTACTACAGACTTACAACTCTGTACCTTTACAGTATGAGGGAATGAAGAGAGAGTACATAGTTGTAAGTACATACGGTGTGTACATAGTATGATGTCATGGCCTCTAGGTATTTGCCCGGACAACATCACCAAGGGCGAGATAAAACTATAGATATACGGATATCTACTTTGTTGTGTATCTAGTATCTACCTATAGTCATAAGTCAAGCTACGTTACATAACAATGTACATAATATCTCAAGGTCAACAGCTGTAAATAAGGCCCCAGTAATAATATATATTACCTATATGTATGATCTAGAAGGGACATGATGATCAGGGGGCGTATGATGGTTACGTTTATCACGTGATAAATAAATGACAAAGCATCTGTCACTCACACTCGCATCTTGTCAAAATGGGACGGATGCTTTGTCACTAACTTATCGTGTGATAAAAGCAACCATCATACGCCTGCAGGTGGTCATGTGCAGGTGGTCAATTCGCATTCCAGATTCCACGGTTTTATTTTATTATTATATACCTATCTAAATCAAAATATATTTTCAGATTGTTCTCTCTTTAAGTGGAAAAATGTTGTTAGTTTACTGCTAAACTTTCGACGCATTTATGCATTTTAAAACCATTCCACTTCAGAAAGATGCGATGAATCCAATAATGTAACTAAGTTTAAATAGATAAAAAAGTGATAGGGATCTTATTACCCAATAATATCTCGCAGTATAAGTATTTTCTGTAAAAACTTCAATCACAAATTTAACAATGCTACCTAAATTCAACAATGCACTAATAAAACGATTCGATATAACAATGCTTAGAGCTGTCAATGGCGGTTTCTTTTATATTTTATGACAGAAGGGTGTTCGGTAATAATTATTTATGACAGTTCGGGCAGTAAATCTTAATGCCCGAGGTCTAAGCCATTCTAAACTCCCCTAACTTAAGCTGAGTAAGAAATTTATTGGAGACATAGCTACGAAATGTAAAGTGATGATGCTTTAACTGATACTCCAAAATACCACAGAATAAACTCCTCCGAAAACAAAGTAGAACATTCTCATTTCAGTCATTCAGGTAAAAAGTAAAGGTTAAATTTTGATAACGACGATCTAAAAATATTTTTATTTAACAACGAAGAGAAAATCAACCTGCTTCAATTAGAATAATATTACTGTTTCTGATTGTTCTTCTTATTTTATGAAAACCGTTGCTATGTTACAATAAGCAATGGGGCAACCCTCATCTGGCAGAAAATTGTTTAACCGAATGTGATGTTTCGTAATGCTCATTTGGCAGAAATTTTCTTTAGCTGAAACAGGAAATATATTTAAAAATGTTTTGGTGTATCCTAGTAGAAAAGTTATAAAACCTAACCTAACCTACCCTAGGTTAGGTTAGGTTTTATAACTTTTCAGAGAAGTAAATGGTGTCTATAGAATAACAATTATGCGAAATGAGCATTATGCGGAACATAACGCTCGGTAAAATAATTTTCTGCGAAGCATTAGTAAACCGTACTAAAAGTTGTATTATTCGATTAAAATCTAAAACTATCTCAGCCAATGTTTGTGTCCCACAAAGTGCATGTCATTATCGCAATAAAAATGTCATTGCAAATCTAACTTTAGAATGCACAACATTTCAATTAAACAAGACACGAAGTACATTTCTGTCGACATTGTGAAATATAAGGTCCCTAAGTTCATTGGAGCAAACTCTCCGATAAGATAAGTCCGCTCACTTGATTTATAGTACTCCATTTATAAGGAAATATTTGCTCATGATGCAATTTGTATGGAACAGTGATTTGTTATATCTGTTTATCAAGTTTTTCCATATAGTACTTATTCGTGTTAGGTATCTACAAATAACATGCAAAGAATGTCGTCACATGCGTTATAACTAACAGGCTTCGAGGTATATCACGTTTCGGTTGTAACAACTCGAGAGAACTGTAAGGGAATTTCATACAAAATTGAAGGCCTAAGCCGGGAAGTAATTTTTTTGGCGTCTGTGTTCATGAACAGGCTAAACAGCTGAATAATATTTTTTCTTGAGTGGTTTATTTTTTTATTTCATTGCGTATGTTTGAGAAAAGCACTGTTCATGCCTATCCCGGGAAAAAGGCTTGCCAGCTTCGTATCACTATCCGGCTTCCCTACGGTCGGCCGTCTATACCTGCTCACCCGGAAAGCCCTTCATTTCCGGCGTCTAGCAAAACCGGTTATTCTTAGTTTTGAAATAGCTTCTTAAATACAGACACTTCGTGGTTTCTACGTTGTGGTCCGTATTTATTGATCCAGGTCTACAAAGTGACAGTCTCAAAGCGCTCAAAAATCTATATTAATAACTAGTAACCGAAATCATTTACCGGTTAATTAGTATGGATATAGGTTAAAGGTTACATGCCCAGGTTGATCTCGAAATAATACCGTATTCTGTAAATACAAGTTTACGTTTAATTCTATCAAGTTAATGATATTATCAGTTATTTAGAGAAATACGAGTTAGAGTCAATTAGATTAGACATCTTCTAAAAACATTTTTATCAATTGTTTTATAAGTTAAAAGTTATCACCATTTTTAGCATAGTAACTAACCTATTCATGTCTATTTGTTTTAAGTTTATTGCACAATACAAATATTCAGTATAAATAGCGGACTTAATGCTTCTCTACCAGTCAACCATAGCGCCCTGTTCCGTTACATCAAATGAAAAAAAGTTATTTATATTAGATTTAAGACTTCATGTCATCGAAAGATAAGTGACAGAAGGCGGAGCAAAGTCCTCGTAGAACCAACGGCAGTTGATGGAAGAGTGTTCTGGAGCTGCAACCGGTTGATGTAGAAATCCTTCGGGGAGGCCTTTGTCCGCGTACACGTATGTGTACGCAGTAACAGTAGTTTGTACAGTTATTCTCAGTGATCCAAAATAAACTAACACCTTTTTCTTATATAGAAAAACTCAAAATTCCACGTATCCTAAAACGTCAGATGTGATATATATGCTAATTGCTATGCAAAATAACGATTCTCAAACACTTAAACATCTACTGATTATGTGGAATGACGTATTCTAATAGTAAAATTACGTGAGTTATGACCTTTTTGTGTTCGACAGTAGTAGATAACTGAAAATGACGTATTTTGATACAAACATTACGTGAGTTATGACCTTTTTCCGTTTAAAGGTTAGGCAAGATAACGTATCAGTACACCGTCGACGCATTTGAAGGTGAACGGATTACGATTTAGTAGAAAACTCGCTGAAATGTGAAATTATTTCGTACTATGAGGCGCCCGTAATTTCGTCCGCGTATTTTATTTTTCTTTACCGAATACAGGTAAAAAGTATCCTATAACCATTTTTGGATGTCTAGCTATCCCTGTACCAAAATTGGTTAATATTAGTCCAGAAGTTTCGGCGTGATGGGTCATTGTCAGTTCAAAAAACAAAAGTTGTCTCTTCGGTGGCCAATAGTTAACAGCGTATTGTGCATAGAAGTTATGTTTTTAACACGCAAGCCCATAGAAAGGGAAACGTCGTTTATGCTAATATAATTTTGATCGGAAAACTAGGCCTAAAGTCCTTAACTTTCTACGTGTCCACCGAAAAGACGCGAACCTAAATATGACAATGACCCTGATGAGAGTACAATGGAAATTATGACCAACAGATTGAACCAGACTAGCGTGACGCCGCGCGCCCATACAAAACAAATGACGATCCTGCATCACGCTATTAGGATTTTCCTGAAATCTTGACCCCCATAGAAAACTGATTTTCAATACACATCTAGAATTCTATAAAACTATAGACGTTCTCTGCTCAGACAATGTGTCTGTGTGTATGTTTGTCTCTTCTTCACGCTCAAATGGCTAGAACGATTTTGATAAAATTTGGTATAATGGTAGCTGATACTTTGGATTAACACATACTTTCTGGTATTCACTGTATGATATAAAACCATCGACATGAGAAAGAGAAGAACACATCAGGATAGTTTTTATCCCGAAAAAATACAGTGTTCCCGTCGGATTAACGGGTAACACCGCAGCTAGTATTAAAGTAGGGTGGGATAAGACTAACATAAACTAACAGTAACTTTAATTATTGGACTGTGGCAGTCTTCCCTCGGCGGTAGTTTTACCCCACCTTATAGATTAATTAGCGAGAGCTAGGAATTGCATTTATACTACACTTGGGTGCATAGAAATCGGACCACCTCAGCATTTTTAACATTTTCCCATTTTTTATTAAAACTGTAAGCTCTATCGTAATAATTTAAATACCACGTGATAGATAATTTTCTGCCCTATCAAATGACACCAATATTCACAGATGGAAATCGATATTGTGCAAAATGTGGGCGTGGAAATCACCTCCCTCCAACTGCCTCGTTAACACAATATGCACTAATTGACCACTTACCATTAGGCATAAAACCAGTAATTATCATTGTTTGCAAAGTACAAAGATATCGGTAGTTGTACCTACGGTTCACACGAAAAGGAGAAAGAAATCAGTCGTTAAAATATACGCACAATGTAAATTTAGAATTTGACGCTGACATTATTTTGGAATTTTCTTCTTCCATATATATTAAGTAAATATACAAACCTCTGTTTATGCTGATCGTACGGGAAAAGGGAAATTTCAAATATAGAATGCCTATAAACACACAATACCACTACATATGCAATACGGTATTTGATGACAGCTCAAATCAGCTACTCTTTATGAAAGTCAAAAACGTTCTGTAAGTATGAAGTTTCTATGAAGATACTGGCTTGTGACGTCATAAAAATCAGTAGTCAGTAGTCAAAAGTCAAAACATGTTTTTTTTTTCAGTTTTTGTCCAATAAACATTGTATAAAATCCAAAAGTTACCGGTAGATTATTTGGTTCCGTGTATTTTTGAATGCGTGTTTAGTGGTTTCAATTATACAATTTATTTTCACTATACCGTAAAACTATCCAACTATAGTCCAGTCCACACAACTATGGTCCAATTTAATCCAAAAATTACTTATTAATAAGTACATTATGTCAATTATAACGAATAAACTCTAAAGTGAACAAACGAGTTTTGTTTTGGACTATAGTTGGATGGTTGGACTATAGTTGGGTAGTTTTACGGTAGTCAACTACCGTATTCTACGCTCTCGCTATTTTTTTATACCTTGCTTAATATTGAACCTATAGACTCGCGGGTAGCGGCTATGCCTTAACAAATATGTGACCACAACACCCAAAAGAAAGTGAATGTATGTCTGTGTGTACATTGCAATGTTTGCGTTCCATGTTTGACTTGCCCGCTGACCCATATCGAGTATCGGTCAGTCTGTGTTATCTGTGGACGAAAGTTAACTTATCGATATCTATGAGTAGCTAGTTCCGAATAGGATTAACGTATTTGTAATTAAAGGTGTATTTTAAGAGGCCTTTATTCCTCTTAAAAAAAAAATCATATTATGACAACCAACTTTTTAAAGTGAATAATACTTTTCCCAGAGGTCTAGTAACATAGCTATTTCATGCTTTCATAGCGTGCAGACGAAAATAAGTGAATTTCGTCAATTTCGAGTAGTTTTTCAAACAAAAACTATCAATGAAAAATTCAAACAATAAATCGCAATGGCCCTGTTCTAAGTAGTAACATTGAGAATATGTAAAGAAACATGTTTGACCGTAGAGAAAAATGTCTGAAACAATCAACATTTTTGAACGGATAAGAAGCCTTAATTACACTAATAGGTATTAAAGGCATAGGATAAGATACAGTTCGAATCTGGTCAGAGTCTAATTTTTTGACTGTTTCTATTTGTATTATTAACGAGACTAATCAAGTAATAAGGTAATATGTAGATAATAGTGACAAGTAAAAAAATGAAAATGGAAAAACCAAAGCCAGTTTACGAATTCACGACAGCAATTTCTTCTTCCATAATCGAGTGCATTGCTCTCAGTTCATGAACGGCACATTTCACATCCAAAAACCATTCATTCCGGGAACCGATTAAAATGACCGAATGGCGGCCGGTTTTCACTCACTCAGTATTCATTCCACCGGTCAGTGAATCGCATTATCGGTTTTTTACTGGTTTTACCGGGCTTCCGGTATTTTTTGTTTGCGGTGACATAATTTCTTTGGATTTGTTTACTTCTTTTGTGTATTTTAACCCCTGACGAAAATAGAGAGGTGTTAGAAGTTTAACATGTGTATCTGTGTGTCTGTCTGTGGCATCATAGCTCCCAAACGGATAGAACAATTTGAGTGCAGTTTATTTTTTATCGAAACACTTGACTTTACTTTTCTGAGCCGCTTTAAGTAAACCAATCGATGGTTTTACGAATAACATTTTCTATTAATAATTTATATACAATTTCTATGAACACGACACTATATCGTGTGAATTTTTGTTTCGCTGCTTTAGTAATGATTCATCCCCGTCCGCCATTTTTAAAGTACAGTCCGTTATAAAATTGCAGTCATTAGCGACGACTCCCAAGAGCGGTAATCGGTCGATCCAAGATGTCTGCCTCGATTGCTTTTTGATAGAGGCGCGTCGCGGCGAATTTCGTTTCATCGGAATGTCCATACTGCACTTTTTTTTTATTGTAGGTATAGCTTGAATAAAGTTTTTATGTTACCGGTGAATGGCGATCTGCTTTTGTTTTAATGTTGTTTACGTATTGAATGGGATGAATGAATGACTTTTATATTTTGTTTGTCTTTTGTCTTATTATAATTACAGATTAATAATACACGATAAGAAATGTACCTACCTTTGAGTAGCGTTTGGCCGAGGAATCAGCAGAATTGATTATTTCAAGGGACTCCTACGGTTTTTCAGGATAACATACATTAATGAGACATTACATGTTTAATAAATTTATAAGTGAACATAGTAAGTGTTAATTTACCTTACCATAATATTGTTTAAAGTTCTTTTAAAATGTATAAAAACTTGACTTGAGAAATAATGAAATCTGAATCTAAATCGTGTAGCTAAGAATACGAAAATACATACTTTCTCATTGTAATACTGATAAAAGTGATAAAAATGATTATTTTATTGAACCAATTTCATTTTCTTTGACGTGTATTTTGTAAGTTCTATACCAAATTCCAAAACTCCGAGGTACAAATATACGGGTTACAAGTTTTTTTTTCATTCATTCAGATGGAAAATGTTAGTTCACTTTAAATACTATATGATGTTTTTATAAATAACATCATAGAAGGAAAGGTTGAGGGGAAGCGAGGAAGAGGAAGGCCAAGAATAAGTCACAATAAACAAATAAAAGATAAGGTAAACGTCATATGGAAGTCAAGGAAATGGCTATGGACAGAGTTAGAGGGAGAAAACTACATATCATTAGGTACACCGAGAAAGGTTGACTCTTTTTAATCTTTTTATGATGATGAAGTTTTTTGCAGAAATTACTTTCAATATTTTATTTTAATGCAAAGAAAAAATACAAACAGAATAAAACTCCGATATAAAAGTCCGAAATGATTCAAACATTATCACCGCGTCTGTTTTGCGTCGGCAACATACATTGATAGCATTTTTATTATGTTTACGCCTAAATATCGGATTACCCAACAATACATATCTGGCAACGTAAACAGATCTATCCGTCCAAGGTCCGAAGTAATAGTTTGTTTTTATATCACCGGTTATAAAACAATAGCATATCATATTTAACATCTAGTTTTAAGGTTCCATAGCCAAAATTTCAAAGGCAGACCATAAGAATACTAGACAGAATACTTATCTGTAGGTACTACGAAATATAATATAGTGCGTTAGTTCTTAGAATGTGATTCACGTTTTCTACCTGTCTCGCTCGCTCTCACGCGATCCAGATAAGAACCTCTCAGTTTTCACCCAAACCCGAATAAAGGGAGAGAGCTGACGGACTGTACTAGTGTATTTTATTTATTTTTTGCATGTCAGATTCGATTAAAATGAATTTTGACTTGCACGTTATTTCCATTACATAAAAATAAACGTAAAACTTCATAAATTTTATTATGTTCTAATTATAAGAAATGTATTAATAACTCGAACAAAGACTTCTTTCTTACAATAGGTACAATATTTGTCAAAATAAAGTGTCATTACAATAAGTATGGGTTATAATGCGTTCTCCTATGATATTCTGACTCTAGCTACACGGAACAAACGACGTGGGTGGTTAAAATCCACAGCAAAGCTATAAAACAATAATTATTATCCATTAATTTTATTATCCTAGCGATCATAGCGATAATACGTATTCTTAATACAAGAACTTTCTCTGGTGACAGTAAAACTTACAGCTCACGCCACACCACCTTTAATTATTAAAAAAAAAGACTAACTTTTTAATCCTTATCTGCCAGCTGACTACCGTGAGAATTCGGCGGATGGCAACCTTGAAATTCAATACAATATAATACAATATTGCTATTTAGCAAACATTAGGGGATATGACTAGATATTGAAATGTGACACCCTAAAAAAACTTAAAAATCAAAGGTGTGAAGGTCCCTTGAATTTAGAAAGGGTCTGAATGATAATGAGTGAATGGGTGAATGGAAACGCTAAATCATTCGCTAATGACATCTGTTGATAGGATTAGGAAGGCAGTGTATGGGGTTATTTCATTTTTGCAAATTGATATTTGGTTAGCGTCGGGTATCTCATTTTAATGTAAATGAAAGGTACGTGACTATTCTTAATTCTTGCTCCTTTGCATTTACTTGAACACTTTAAGAAATTAACATGGAATGCGTTTCAATGTTAAGAGTAATAATATCTATAAATATTATAATTCGATATGCATATTAGTCGTTGTGTACTTGAAAGATTTTATTCGCATTTTTTTGCTTATGTAATTAATTTTATCATTTATTTCAGGCATCAGCCTAGCCCATTATTCAACTAACATACTTATCACATAACACTAGTGTACACACATGATAAAAGAGATCTATCCCACTTCAAATGCCCAAATTTAGGTATATATGTTATAAAAAATATTAAAATTAAGCAGAAACTATAACAAACACTATTAAATAATAATTACGAATCCCATATTCTTACGTAACTTTTTTAAGTCTGTAGACGATAAAGTCATAATGGACCATTCATACAGAAGAATGACGTTTTACCTGATAACCATTCATTCATTCACCATTTATTACCGATATTGTTTATCTCAAGTGAAGGCACCAAGTCTAATTGTTGTGTGTTTACGCTTTACGTAGATGCTTTTACATAAAATGTTTGAGAACTTAACTTTGAAGTTTTTCCGTAATAAAAAGAAAACAAAAGCAAATATAAATTGACGTTATGAGCGGTTGTGAAACAACTAGCATCCGTTTTTTACAGCTACTGAATTTGTGGAGATGTGTGGAGGGTAATATATGTTACTCAATAAAGAGTTATCCAACGAAAGGCTTTTTCTTGTGAAATAATTAATCCCAGTTAACACGGTTGATATCGCTAGTAAATACTGGTAATTCAATTCATAAAGGTTAAGAGAAATTCAACGATATATAATGAATCTTAAATGTCTTACAGCATATTTCAAATTCTAGTACACGTCTTTTGTAAAGAAATCTTTTGTCAAAACGACATATTTTATGTATAATATGTGTAAATGTAATTTCAAGAAGCGCCAAACGACACTTTAATGGGAGGATTATACGAATATGACATTTCTATGATAATAATTGGTGGGGTTAAGTTCAAGACCTCTGGCATTGACATATAAAAGAAACTCGAAGAAAAAAATCATTCGGTCAAGTGAACAATTGAACGAATGAATGAGACACAGTCAACACATCAAGCAACATTTATTCCTAATACGGAGCGACGGGTAGTATAAATGACAATGATGAGATCAGAATCTTGTTAATCAATAAGATAAGGTATAAACGAAGAGACTTAACGTAAAAAGCGGGTTTTTATTTTCATCCAAAAAAACCTTAACTTAGAACCTACATACATCTACATATACATTATAGATGATAATAAAACCATAGATATATCCCCACATTCTAAATATTTGGCTAATCGCCTGGAATCTGAAATCGGCAGAATGCCAATCCCTTTGATAGGCAATAAAGATAATATCAACGAGAGTTTATATCCTATACGTTATTTTTAAACATATTACATTATACCTATTAATAAATTTTCCCTGAAACATGCATACTTATTCACAAAATATGTATCCAACCAGACGACCTCGTCGTCACGATCCCTAAACACTTATATTCTAGTCCATGACCATCCAGAGGTGCTGGGTTCGATTCCCGGTCGATGCCAGATTACGGATTTAAATTTGTCTATGTTTCTAGTTCGTTAATCAAGTCATTTATCCAAGTATTCATGTTCTAAGACATTGAAATGAGAAGTTGTTTGTTAAAACTCTCGGGCAATGATACCTAAAATATATACGAACACGGATTGGTTGAAACAAAAATTATCAATGAACAATTCAAACTGTAGGTTTCAAATATAATACCAATACATCGCATAGGCGTTCTAAATAGTGAAATTGATAATATGTTAGGAAACATGTTTCATCATAGAGAAATGTCTAAAATGTCTAAAACAATCAGCATTTTTGAACGGTTAAGGAGCCTTTTAAATCCTATTATCATTTTGCATATTTTGTGTAAAAGTGAACTCAAACTTTCTCATAATTTCCAGTCATACCAACATAAATATTAATCTCTATACCGGTAACCATTAAGTACCTCTTCGGGCCCCGATACATAAATACGTCGTTTGTTCAACTTGAAATATTACTTGAGGAGTTAAGAGGTGTGAGAACGCCGAAGTGTGTTAACTTTAAGTTCTGTTAGTTAAATAGCAGTAATGGTTGTAGAGTAAAACAGAGTTTAATTGATCTTTTTTGAAGGTTTTGCGTTAACACGGCGCGATAGTGTGTATTCTGTTTGTTGTAATGAAAAAGAAACTGTTAATTTTAATTAAATTGCATACAATATCTACCTAAGCTAAAATACTAAAATTTATTTAAATTAATTTTATCGAATTGACAAGAACCATCTCAACAGAAAAGGCCGCCGATTAAAAAATGAATGAAACGATGCCACAGACAGACACACAGATACAAAGACATACAGATCACCCCTCATTTTTGTCAAAGGTAAAAAAAATTAAAAATACGCGAAATAAACGGGTACCATTACATCGTACCACTACTGTTGAGAATTGATAGGTTTTTACCCACTGGCCACACAATCAGTTAGTTCATTTTTCTTTCACGGCGCTGCGAGCGCGCGCGCGGTAGCCAGCGGACGCGAGCCGGCGCCATTTGGTAATATTGGTTTTTTAACGTAACGGCTCTTGAACATTATAACCTCCGTGGTTTGGGAGATATTTTGGAAGTTTTTACGCTTTAACGGAAAGTGTTGAAATACGGCACAATTCCTTGTACGGTGGGCTGCTTCGGGCGCCCCAAGGATTGTTATTTAGAGTGATATAAGGACTACTACAGTGTGAATTGTGTTTGGCGTGTTTGCTGACGAGATCGAGGCGGCGGCGGCGCAGACCGGGACGTCGTTTATTGGTGCAAGTAAACATACATACACTTTACACAAAACAGAAACACAACCTTGCAGCCAGGAAGATATTCGGCTGAACTCCAGGTTAGCAAAGTAGATCAAGTTAGGTTAAGTACATAGGGCGCGTATCGCGTTCCATTGTTTCGCGCTAGGCAAGATTGCTTTGGTAATTTGTTCTTACATGGGCCCGGGATAAATTCAATTTGTGTCTGGCGCAAACAAATTTTGGTAGCAAAAGCGTGGTTCATATCCACAGAAAAGATATTTGTTTCATTTACGTTCGGATAAGTAATTTAGTTAGCATCAAAGTCATAATTGAAATTTGAGGGTGGATTGCGCTTGGTTCGCATTCCAATCTATTAACGTTAAGTTGCATTTGCGTAATTAAAACTAACTAAATTATAAGAATATTAGTTATTACTTTCAATTGAAATGTTAGTTGAGTGAATAAAGTAAATATAGTTGCGTTTCGATACGGAGAAACGTATTAATAAGTAATTAATAATTGGGGTTCCGCTGAACTATTATTCACTCAAAATACATTTAATTTAAAATAAATTTAGTGTTGTTTTCCGTTGCGTAATATTGGTGTTGGGTGAATAACTTTGAAGTTGTCGCGTTTGGTACGAAAAATAAAAACGGATTGTTATTGTCTAAAATCGGGGTTCCACGGACAAAATTATTCACCCAAATTTATTAATTTATTTTTAAAAATTTATTTTATTGATCCGCGTTATCGAGGTTGGTACCATGGCTCCCTCAGTAGTTAAAACGGTCGCGTCAAGGGTCGAATCGGAATTAAGATGGTTTTCATTAGTCGTTACGTTAATTGGTCGTACGGATCGCGAGGACGCATTATTGTCACGCGCGCGACAGGTAGATGAAAGATATGACGCGGTATTGAAATTGCATGCCGAATATTTGGCCCGTATTGACGAAGAGGAGACCGGGGAAAGTCGGACCCAGGCTGTTGAAGTGGTGCAACGCAATGTAGACCAGTGCGGTGATATGGTGATGAGTATCATCCAAGCGGCAGCGGATATCGAGCGCGCCCGAAAAGGGGATGTTGGGGTAAGGCGTGCACCCAGTGGTGTGGCACTAATGGCGCCGTTGCCACCAGTGAATGTCCCGGAATTTGGTGGTGAATATGCCGACTGGCCGAGGTTTCGCGACATTTTTAACAGCGTGGTGCACTCGCGCACGGATTTGACCCCCGCGTATAAAATGGCGCAGTTGATGGGGAGATTACGCGGTGAGCCTCACGATATTTTGACTCATTTGGAGATTACGGATTCCAGTTACGAGACGGCATGGGGCCTATTAATTGACCGATATGATAATCGGCGATTAATTATTGATGGGCTCATCGAAAAAATATTTAGTATATCGAAGGTCACTAATGTACACGAAATAAGGTCGAAAATCCTTAATCCCGTCACGGTGGCGGTGAATACGCTGGAGCGACTCAAGTTGTCACTAGGGGACAACAAGTACATTGTTGTGAACCGGGTTTTGCGCAAGTTACCTAGCGAGGTGGTGGCGCGGTTTGAGCAGTCACATGGGGGTGATTCATCGAGTCACCTCCCAACATTTGACGAATTGAGGGCGTTCCTGGAGGGTGAGTGCAGGCGGGCGGATTGCCAAGGGGCAACCACGCCGCAACCCCCCACGTCACCCCGGCGTACGGTTGGGCCCAAACCGGTGGAGCCCCGTCGGGGAGGACAGCGGTACAACGCCCTTCAATCGGAGGTGTGCCCCTTCTGCCGGAAGGGGGGACACGCGATCACCGCGTGTGCGGATTTTGGAGCACAGCGGGTGCAGAGGCGCAGGGGGGTGGTCAAGCAGCGAAACTTGTGCTTCCGCTGCCTAGGCGCACACTATGTGCGTGAATGCAGTAAGACCACCAACTGCCGAGTATGTGGAGGAGCCCATCATGAACTTCTCTGCCTGGCTGAGAGTGGGGAGCGGTACGGGGCCTCATCGGGAGGCCATCCTCCCTCTCCTACGCCAGCCTTGGGTGGACGGTCGCCCCCCCACCGGGGAGGGGGGTCACCCAGAGACCAGCGGTCGCCCCCTCCTCGGGGAGGGGGGTCATCGAGGACTCCGGAGTACCGCCGGATGCCGCAGTCTCCTCCGCGGGGGGGGGATCGGCGCCGAGATTCGGGCGGGTGCCCGGAGATGACCCATGGGGAGTCGGGTTACGCGACTTACTCGGCCGCGCTGGGGGGCAGGTTGCCGCCCCCGAGTAGTCGCTTCTCCCCACCCCTCGCAGAGCGCCCACGCTTGATGGCGCGTCCGCCGCAGATGGGACGGATGCCGATGGGCTATTACCAGCCGGCGCGCATGGCACCGATGGGTCGAGGGGTGTACTACCCGGGGTGGGACCCATACCTGGGCCAGGGGCCCTCTCCCCCTCCAGCAGAAGGGGAGGGAGGTGCCCCCTGCTAGCAATTAGCAGTCTGTTCATCCGTCGTGCCCACCCCACCAGTGACGGTATTATTACCGACGGCTAAGATTACCGTCAGGGGTACGGATGGACGGCCAGTGCCAGTGAGGTCACTCCTGGATTCGGGGGCACAAGGTTGTATCGTGTCCAGCCGCCTAGTGGCCAGGCTGGGCCTCAGGTTGGAGCCATCACGGGATGGCGCAATAGGTATAGGTGGCAATCAGGTGCCTCACATCAGGGGTCAGACGGACCTCCTGTTTGAGATGGGTGACTCGGCATCGATCACGCGGGTGAAGGCCACGGCTATTGTTTTAGATGAAGTGGTCGGGGTTCTTCCTTCGGTACGGTTACCGCTGGCGGTAACGAAGCTGACCAAGGGATTGGAGTTGGCCGACCCTCACTTCGCAATTCCCGGACGGGTGGACGTCTTACTTGGAACTGACGTCCTCGGGAAGCTGCTGCGGAGCGGTAAGCGGGAGCTGCAACCAAACGGGTTGGTGGCCGTGTGTACCGCAGGGGGGTACGCATTATTGGGCCCAGTACGGGGACCACAGGACGCAACGGATTATAGCAACATATACTACGGCAGCGTGTTATCGGAGGTCCTGCAAAGGTTCTGGGCAACAGAAGAGCCACCCACAGCTCCCAGGACAAGCCCACTGGACGAGGAGTGCGAGACATTTTATCAGTGCAACACGGTGCGCCTCCCTTCGGGCAGATTTATGACACGGCTGCCGTTTCTATCGACGCGACCTCCACTGGGGAGCTCCAGGGACCTGGCTGAGAAACGGATGATGGCCATGGAAAGGCGCATGAAACGGGACTCCAACTTTCGGCGAAAGTATGTTGAGTTCATGCGTGAATATTTGGCTTTGGGTCACATGTCGGTATCCAGGGTAGACTGGCGTCGTGAGGAGCACTACGTATTGCCTCATCATGCAGTCCTGAAGACACCTGACTCCAAGATCAGGGTCGTGTTCGACGGGAGCGCGGCGACATCTAACGGGGTGTCCCTGAATCAATGCCTGCACGCTGGTCCTAAGTTGACCAGAGACATTGCAGACATTCTAACGGACTTCAGGAGACACCAAGTTGTCTTCGTTACGGATGTGAGGATGATGTTTCGCCAAACGGAGATCCATGCGGATGACCGTCGGTTCCAGCTGATATTGTGGCGAGAGAGCCCAGAAGAACCGATGATCACGTATGAGCTGAACACGAACACGTACGGATTAAAGCCCAGCCCGTATGTAGCGATGCGGACGCTACGAGAGCTGGCTGACCAGGAACGGCTGCGCTTCCCTCGCGCAGCTGCAGTCATCGACCGGGATGTCTACGTGGATGACATTTGTACGGGCACGGACAGCATTGAGCAAGCGCTCATCCTAAGGGATGAATTGGTGGCGCTCATGGCCTCCGGTGGCTATGAACTCAGGAAGTGGCTGTCAAACTGCCCAGAGGTGCTGGCAGGACTACCAGCTGAGCACCAACAAGACCCGCATTTGTTTGAGGACTCGGATAATCCTCATGCGTTGGCAATTTTGGGGGTCCAGTACCGACCGACTCAGGATGTCTTCACATACAATTGTGAGGCCGAATTGCTGTCGAAGACCTGGACCAAGCGATCAGTCCTTTCGACTATCGCACGAACGTTCGACCCAAATGGTTGGATCTCTCCGGTCACGTTCATGGCAAAGTTCTTCATGCAGAAGCTTTGGTTGGCCCAACTAGGCTGGGATGAGCAGCTTACGGACGAGCTGCTGCACGAGTGGACGGCATTCGTGACCACATTGCCGCATATTAAAGAAATTGAGATCCCGCGCAAACTGCTCCCTCAGGCGGGAGCCAGGGTGACCCTGCATGGGTTCTGCGATGCTTCTGAGAAAGGGTACGCGGCCGCGGTCTACCTGAGAACAGGTGAGACTGCTGGCGAGGGCGTTGTACGCTTGGTCATGGCCAAGAGCAAGGTTGCGCCTGTTCGGACCCGGTGGACGATTCCGAAGATGGAATTGGCGGGTGCCGCGCTCCTGACCCGCCTCCTAAACCATGTGGCGCAGAACCTGCGTGGCACGGTGGATCTGAATGACACGGTTTACGCATGGACGGACAGCCAGATCGTGTTGTGCTGGCTGCAGACTTCGGTCCATACGCTTGAGGTATTTGTGGCCAACCGAGTGTCACAGATAAATAACTCGGAGACTCCTCTGGTCTGGAGACATGTTCCAGGTGAAGTTAACCCGGCAGACTGCTCGAGTCGCGGCTGCCCGGCGCCTGCTCTGGTTGAGCATTCTCTCTGGTGGGGGCCTCAATGGCTGGAGCGGCCACATACGGAGTGGCCTTTCAATGACTGCGGACGCCAGCCACTACCCCCTGACCAGGGTCTGAGAGTCAATGTGACTACAGTGGAGTCTGTGGCAGTGGACCACACTCTTTTGGAACGGTATAGCTCACTAGGGAAGCTACTTCGAGTCACGGGATGGATAATGCGGTTTTTCCATAATTGTCGAAGCCCTGCGGCACAGCGCAACCTGTCACCTGTAATGGGACCTGAGGAGCAGCAAAGGGCTCTCTCACGTTGGGTGGGGGTCATTCAGGGGAATGAGTTCCAGGATGAACTTAGGATCTTGCGGACTGGCGTGGGCAGAATGAAGAAGAGCCTTGTCCGCCTCAACCCGTTTATTGATGAGCACGGAATGCTCCGGGTGGGAGGCCGACTACGGAATGCCGAATTGCCGTATTCAGCGCGGCATCCTTTAATTCTTCCCAAGAAGGGAGCTCTGGTGGAGCTGTTGGTTTGGGACCGTCACAACAGGAATTCACATGCAGGCTGCAACACACTGCTGGGCATTTTGCAGCGGGAGTTCTGGATTTTGTCGGCACGGAGAGTGATACGGAGCGTTGTGTTTCGTTGCTTGCCTTGTTACCGGCTCAAGGCAGCCACAATGCAGCCACAAATGGGAGATCTCCCGCCCGACCGAGTTACGGAAGCTCGGCCGTTTGCTGGTGTGGGGACAGACTTCGCGGGGCCTTTCATGGTCAAGACATCACGCCTTCGCAACGCGAAGTCGGTTAAGGCATATTTGTGCGTCTTCGTGTGTCTGGCGACCAAGGCCGTTCATTTGGAAATGGTAGCTGATCTCTCTACGGAGGCCTTTTTGGCAGCGCTGGACCGATTCGTTTCTCGACGAGGGATACCGGCCTTGATCCGGTCGGATTGTGGTACCAACTTCAAGGGCGCCGATCGTTGTCTAAAGGAAATTGTATTATTTTTAAGTCAAAATGAGCGAGAGATCGGCACGGCCATCGCCAGTCGGGGCATTTCGTGGTATTTCAGTCCACCTGGATGCCCCCACTGGGGTGGAATATTTGAGGCAGTGGTTAAGTCTGCCAAGACTCATTTGTATCGGGTCATCGGCTCAACGATCCTCTCCTTTGAGGAATTGTCAACGGTGTTCTGCAAAATTGAGGCAGTTTTAAATTCGCGCCCCTTGTGTCCGTTGAGCGCTGACCCGAATGACCTGGAGGCCATTACCCCAGGTCATTTTTTGATTGGCCAACCACTTAACGCCTTGCCGGAGTATCCGTATACGGATGTTAAGTTGTATAGGTTGTCACGGTATCAGATGTTGCAGCAAATGACTCAAAATTTTTGGAAGCGATGGTCGCTTGAGTATTTGCACATTCTTCAGCAACGCGTTAAGTGGACGGACAGGACGACCCCACCGTGCGTTGGAGACCTCGTACTGGTTAAGGATGCTAACCTATCACCGTTGTGTTGGCGACGGGGGCGTATCGTTAACTTGATAGCGGGCAAGGATGGGTCTCCACGGATCGCTGATGTACAAGTGAGGGACTCGATCCTTAGACGGGCGGTTTCAACGCTATCCCGACTACCGGGAGTTTGAGCGGACCGACGACGGGTCGGTCCGGGGCGGGTGGTTGTTGAGAATTGATAGGTTTTTACCCACTGGCCACACAATCAGTTAGTTCATTTTTCTTTCACGGCGCTGCGAGCGCGCGCGCGGTAGCCAGCGGACGCGAGCCGGCGCCATTTGGTAATATTGGTTTTTTAACGTAACGGCTCTTGAACATTATAACCTCCGTGGTTTGGGAGATATTTTGGAAGTTTTTACGCTTTAACGGAAAGTGTTGAAATACGGCACAATTCCTTGTACGGTGGGCTGCTTCGGGCGCCCCAAGGATTGTTATTTAGAGTGATATAAGGACTACTACAGTGTGAATTGTGTTTGGCGTGTTTGCTGACGAGATCGAGGCGGCGGCGGCGCAGACCGGGACGTCGTTTATTGGTGCAAGTAAACATACATACACTTTACACAAAACAGAAACACAACCTTGCAGCCAGGAAGATATTCGGCTGAACTCCAGGTTAGCAAAGTAGATCAAGTTAGGTTAAGTACATAGGGCGCGTATCGCGTTCCATTGTTTCGCGCTAGGCAAGATTGCTTTGGTAATTTGTTCTTACATGGGCCCGGGATAAATTCAATTTGTGTCTGGCGCAAACAACTACTAACCTAAAAACAAACATACCTACGGACAGATTTGTTATCATTGCGTAACATATCAGCGTGTGGCGATAGCGATACGATCGATTCTAGTATCTAGAATAACATTATATTCAACGGATGTGTTTGACATGGAAATTATTTACGAATCATCTAGCGTAGTATATTTATGTTTGTGTCGAAATCTAAGTAAATAACACCCCTATTTTTTCGTCGGGGGTTCAAAAATAAACAATACGGTACCTACGCTAAGTCGTGTCGACAATTTTTCTTCTATTTACTTACAAAAAGAAAACCCATCAAACATTCCTACAAATCTGCATCCCCATCCCAGTCGTCAACTCAATCGCAATATAAGTACTATCTAATAAAAAATAAAATTTCTTTCCAAAACTAAGCTAAGAATTTACTTAGCCTAGCTTACAGAAAAAACCCGTACAATATGATAATTTCATAATCACAACTCTATGCTGCTCTATAAAATCAAAATGGCTCTCCTTAAATTCTAAAGGTCCATTTCACCCAGCCAAAGCAGACTTTTCGATCATCAAACGCCGTATATAAAAAAAATATGTCACAAACAACATCATCATCATAGTCTCCGGAAAAATTAAAAGAAAAATGATTAAAAGAACGTTCCGAAACGAGTGATGAACGTAAAATAAGAGAATATCTAAAGGTTCAGTCCACCCAGCCAAAGCAGACTTTTTGATCATCAAACACCGTAGGTATATTAAAACTGTTACGGTGTTTGATGATCGAAAAGTCTGCTTTCACTGGGTGAACTGAACCTTCAGATATTCCAGAGACTATGATGACATAAATGTCATGAACAACATCATCATAGTCTCTGGAAAAATAAAAAATAAAATAGTAGAGACAACGTTCCGAAACGAGTGATGAACGTAAAACAAGGGAATATCTGAAGGTTCAGTTCACCCAGTGAAAGCAGACTTTTCGATCATCAAACACCGTATATTGAAAATGTTATGTCATGAACATCACCATAGTCTCCGGAAAGATAAAAAAAAACTAAAACGAGCGATGAACGTAAAACAAGAGAATATTAATGAGTGACGACTGCGTTATGAAACGGGTAATGAACACTTACATTTGCATAATTATCGCGAATGTCGACGCAAGGTCGAGATCAGTAGTTTAATGTGTGCTCAGCTGTACTGTACGCTTTATAAGTGTAACTAGGAGAAAGAAAGAAGTTGCTATTATCGTATTTTTGTGGAAATAGGCTAGTTGACCCAGTTATTAAATATGTTTTAAAAATGGTTAATAACGATCTTGTACTAGCTCGAGAAGGACACGTTAGAAATTAGCTGAAGTTTTGAAGACTTTCTTTCTTCCTAAGGTCAGACACGTATCCATATTTAATTTACTAAACGCTGTTTAATTGTTTGTCGATTACTATTTATAGGTGCAGTTTCAGGGCTTGGTCACGGTCAAAGTAAAGCTTTCGATTTGTAAATATCCAAGCTCGACCTAGCTGATTCGATTACTTATATGTTATATGGTTTCGTAAATCTAGTTCTATTTTATGACTATACAGTTACGATACGATAGTCTTAGTCTCTCACGTCTCATAAAATTCACGCAGAACTTGGAATGGTTAGTCTTAATAGGTACCTATTCCCGTAAAAAACTGGCGCCGCGGTATTTCAAAATTATAAGTGGGCTTTCCCAATTTTTTGTCCAAACTTGGCAACGGACCAATTATTCCGTCCGTTAAAGATTTTCCTACTTCGTATTTCGACTGTTGACAACCAAAACTCACTATTTAACAAATACCTGCTTAAAAGCTCGTATCTCAATGTCCATCTACTTACTACTTGAAGAGCAGTGACAGAAATCTTAGTGAGTTTTGGTTGGGTCACCGGGTGATTTCATTTTTCAGATCCTCAGGCTTGACGGGTGTTCGACGTTCGAAATTTGAATTTCGAATGCTGTCCTGCGACCTTTTTAATTGAAAAGCAAAGGATGTCACGATACGAACTTCGATATCGATAAAGTGTATAGATAATTGTATGGAAAAATCATCAATGTAAACTGACTATAGTCCTAAATGTAGTTCGAGGGCTCTAGTATGTTTATAGGCAATTGTCCCCCCTCCCTCGTCCATGACGGCCATCACTAACATAATAGTAAATCACAATCATACACTGACACTCCCCCTTGAACAAAATCCTGTTTCCGCGTGCTAAAAATACCTCACAACTAGGGCTTGCTATTCTAAAATTGCCCAATAAATTTGCGAATTTTCGATACTCTGCTGCTGGCCTATGCTTATAATTCCGGAATTCAAAGATATCTTCCTTAGTAAAAAAAAAAGAGTAGGTCAAAGTGGTCCCAAAAGAACTTTAGAAAGGATGAAACAATTAATGTACTCGGTATAATCCGTTTAAATTGTTTTATTTAAGTGTATGACGAAGAAGAAATAAGTAAAAAGACTTGACGATTACGAATATTACGATCCTCGACCACGACAGAACCTATTTGAGCCTCCACAGTACTCACAAAGTTGACCGAAGTTGTATGGGTTTCCGCAGTGAAGTATCCCTCCACACCATCATAATCGCCCAAACTCAGCAAACTTCACGAATAGTGTGGAGCTAGGGCATGAGTCAAACTGGCTGAATTATTTGGCATAAACATATTTTTTTTTAAATATCGAATACAGACAGCATATAATATGTAATAGGCATGTAATAGCAACAACGCTTTTACATGACCAATGAGTCACCAGTCACCACACACGAAACGTCGAGAGTCAAGGTGATACGTTTTTCGTTCAGTTCATTATTTTAGTATGTTAATTGTTAGTGATGCTCATTGCTATGTAAGAGGCATGAGGTTCAATCCCGGTAGTTACGCTTTTAGAAATTGTTTTTATTTTTTTTATGATTGTATCTGTGGAGCTATAGCTTATAGGGTTATGTAGGGAATTTGTTATATTCATGAAATTAAAGTAAAATTAAAGGAGAGATTATTGATGTAGTTTGCTCATTCATCAATCTTGGCTAGGTACAATTAGCATCAAAAATAGCCGACAATTTTATTATGCAATTGTACTCAGTCAGACAACAGTATTATTATCTTAAAATTAATTCATGAATGTAAAAAATATTGTGATAAATGCACCTGTTCGCTTTTTATCTTATTTGATATCATCCCTATAAAATCCAAAAAAACGCGGGAAAAGTTAGTCAAACGGATAAAATTCAAGTTTTTTTTTGGTTTTACATATATTTTTTTAAGAACTTTGGCTATATATAATCTGCCAATGCGATATAAAGGTATGAGCCGCAAACTCCATACACAAAAAAGATGCAGGTCTCAGCATCTCCCTAAAATAACTAAACCCTTACCACTCCTCAAGTTATTTTAGCATTTGCTATAAAACCATTCAAACTCACGACCAACTTTACATAAAATATAAATAACTCAACACAAAATGCACACGGAATCACAAACAAAAATACACTATCACAGCACGATTGAAATTTCGAACACGGCGTTTTAATTTAAAAATGGAACGGAATGCATTCTTTTTTCGAATTTCAATTTTGAATTAGGGACATACCGAGACGCGACCGGTCGGCGGGGATCGGTAACTCAACTGAAGTTTCTATTTCGCGTTCGCTTGTTCGCTATCACATCTCTAGCTTAGCGGCGTGCGTTTGTGCGCGTATAGTGTTGGGGAGATAAGATTTCCGCGACGATAGTTTAATAGAATTTTATTTTTGATATCGAGAGTAGTATTTTTAAGAGCGTTGGTATTGAATAATACTACCTACATGTAAATACGAAAATACAGAGTTTTCGATCGTGGAAATAAAGTGATATATAAATATGAATAATAACTCCATAAGCTTCCGAAAGTCGGGTATTCAAATTAATTAATAAGCGCAATATAATACATTTCAGTTTAAGTATTTAAATATATAACAATCGTGGAGAGTTGGAAACTGAAGATAAGGTTTTATATGTATAGCAATGTTAAATAAATTATACTTATACCTGCAAAAAGTTCAACGAAAATTGCATATAAAATCAATGAAATAGTTCAATTTCGTTTAACGAAAGCTTTTTTTACTTGTAAAATGTAAAAAATATATAACATAGAAAGCAAATATCCTGGCACAAAAAGTTTTCAATGTATAAAAATAATATAATATCAATTTATAGAAGCTTTAGACAAAATAATGTTACCCAACCAAATAAATATAACAATAATACAAATTAACTGTAATAAATTAATAGTTAAAAGAAATACTTTCTAATTCTATAGGGGAAATATTCAAATGTTAGTATTTATTTATAGTCAAAGCGCAAGTTACAAAATTACTTACTTTATTTATAATTTTGTCGATAGCATCGATATAACATCGGCACAACACTATATTTTAACATCATGTTAACACAACCGCCGCGCACACATCCAAACGTCGAGCTTTTAAGCTGCCTGCATCCAGAGCTTTCCCTACCAAAACATACTTTAAGCTTAGCTGATAAAGTACCAAATCGCTTTAAACCTGGATTCAGCTTCGACTCACACTTGCATGTCCAAAAAGACACTTTTTGTTCAAAAAACGTGTCGGTTACGTCTTTTGTTTATAAAAGATTGCCAAGATGATTTTTCAGATTGAAAAAGTGATCTAATGGCAAGAGGATTAAGGAGCAATTTGGAAGAGGTTGTGTTTATTGCTGTGCTTTAGTTGGAGAATGTGTGAAGATTTGTAATCATCATTATTTTCATGATCGTGGGGAATATAATAAAAGATACTTAGCTACGAAGTCTAGCAACACCTTTTTATAATAATGACTAGCGACCCGCCCCGGCTTCGTACGTTTGCAATGTTATATAATGCATTTATTATACATATAAACCTTCCTCTTGAATCACTCTATCTATTAAAAAACCGCAACAAAATCCGTTGCGTAGTTTTAAAGATCTAAGCATACACAGACAGCAGGTAGCGACTTTTTTTAGACTGTGTAAGAAAGAAAGAAAGAAAGAAAATTAATTTATTGCCACAATTTTCACAAACTTGGCATGTACCTACTAAAACTCACAATAACAAATTAAAAAATAAACTAGTCCATGCATAGGTATGTAGTGATTATACGATTTTTTTTCGTTTCAGTTTTTCGAAATTTTCATCACCCAGAAACAAATATTCGAGTTCATCACACAAATATTTGTCCTGGTCGGGATTCGAACCAAATGTGCCGCAAATTTATCGTGACCGGGTTGGCGAAGTACGAATTAAGTTCTAGGTTATATCGCAATTTGGGAGATCTCTCCCAGATGTCAGAGAGATATAGAATGAGGGCCTCTGTCTTCTGTACCTACTTACTTATTTAGACAATTATTTATTTATACCTGTATTAGGCCTGCTAGGGCTGACAGACTTATCACAATGATCTAAACTCCTTAATGAAAAGATTAAAAAAAATATATCTATAAAACATACCAACGTAACGTAAATATAGAATCGGAAAAGAAATGTATAACTAATAGTACATACATTACATGCTTACGAATTACCACCCATGGTTTGCCTAAAGTTGTACGCCTGGCCTTATAAAAATTAATATAAATATTAGACAACCTCATCACCACCTTGCTCATCATCTTGGCCAGAATGGCCAGAAAGTGTCATTTTCTCCCCCTCGAGCAGAAAATCCCACTAGCGGCCTAGTGACAAAAATAAAAGCTTACAAATAATTACAATGAAGGTGTTAGGTAATACTTATATTTAAATGAGGTGACAATGATGCATTATGCAGGCACATTTTAAGAACAATGATGTAGTTCATGCGGTTTTTCTTTTCATTCGTCATTCGCACAATCCATCAGGGCCTCTAGTGTAAGTTTGCTATTAACGACAAAAAGGCAATTTGAATTTCGAACGTGTTTGTGATGTTATTAATGAAATAAAACAAAAAAATTAAAAATATATCATTTTTGAAATAAGTGACTTCAAAGGTAGGTACGCAAATCTTATGATATTTTTTTAAATCCAAGTTCCAAAGGAACTTTTTAAAATTGTTTTCAGAATCCTCATAATTGAACAAAACATTAATTGATTGACAACCATGAACTTTATCACAAATTTTCACGGTAAAAATGGCAAATTACTTATTGTCTCCATACAAATATTTTGGCCATTGTATGGAGCGTTTTTAGCGCTCCGTAGGCAGGGCTGGGCAAAATACATGCTTTGCTTTAATTGAAATACAAATTACAAAATACTGTATCGCAAGTAATTAAAATACGAAATACAAAATATCTTTAAGTAAGGTATTTGAAATATAAAATACAAAATACAGTATTTTAGCTATGTTTAATTAAAATACCAAATACAAATTACAAAATACAAAATAAGTAGGTAATCTAAACCAGCACGGGCTGAAATGTAGAGGAAAACAAGATTAATAATCAGTAAAACAAGAGTTTCCTTTCATGAACACTTGATTTTTAAATGTACTGTTCTATTTATTCCGTGTAAAAACTAAAAACAAACCGTTAACCTTTATGACTTTAGATTGATTCTTGCTTTAGATCTTAGTTTGACATTGACAATTTGACGTAAATTTTTTTGCGTTTTGTTCGCCAATTTTGACGTACAGTCATAGCGTACAGATAGCGTACAGTATACTTTTTTTTTTTTGTGGATTTTGGCTTGGCTGCAGAGGCCTTTAAGCCACCGTACAGTATACATAACAGGTGCAGTGTTGCCAACTCTATAGTAGCTGCTTTACCATCATTACACTCTCGCCTCGCACTCACACTCACGATCGCTAAATGAAGGTTAAATGTATTTTAATATTAAAATGTATTTTGAAGCCTCAAGTATTTGAAATACTAATTACAAAATACCTCGGCGTCAGGTATTTAAATTACGAATTACAAATTACATTTTAAGGAAGTAATTGAAATACAAATACCAAATACGTATTTGTATTTCAATTACGTATTTTAATTACAAGTAATTCAAATACTGCCCAACCCTGTCCGTAGGAATGTTGAACTTTGGGGGGTTTGTAACTTTTAAAGCAGTCTAAGTGTAGTAGTCCCATATAGACATTTTGATCCCAATAAAAACACAATCGATTGAAATCCTTAAGAAAAATGTCTACACTACATTCCAGCCAAAAAGAGCAGAAATTAAAAAGTGGCAATACTGTAGTGTCCTCCCTATCTAATCAATATAAGAAAACGGGGACGACACTGCAGTATTGCCACTTTTTAATTTCTACTCTTTTTGGTCGCCTACCTATTTTAGCTTCGTTGGTCCAACTCGCACTTGGACAAATATTTGTATGTGAACATCACGAGTGCATTTTCTTAGTAAACTGAACACAGTAATAATTTGCTAGTCATTGTGTGGTTAGAGAATGATGTAGAGTATGAAAATATAAAATACGTAGTATTTTCTTTGGTATAGCGATTATGTATTTTAGTGACTACCTCTAGGCGCTTCTTCGAGTGTACTTTGAGAAATAAGCGATGTCTTAGGTGTGTGGGTCGTTTCCAAAAGACATGTACCTACTATGGGCTGCAAAAATGCATGGCCCATTTATGAATGAATTCATTCATAAATGAGCCATGCAATTCTGCAGCTCATTGTACATAGTTAAAGGCTTAATAAAAACAAAATTACGATCACGTCTTTTGTGTAACGAAAGTTAGTCATACAAAAGATATGGGTAACTGTCGTTACACAAAGGAATCAAATAAGTTATTTTTAATTATAGCCCTTAACTAAGTAAGTACATGTTTTTGGAAATCGACTCATAACTCATGTTTAGTTGGTGATGTTGCAATGATAAAGCAACTATTTGAAGTTAATAGTTATAATTAATGTTTCACAATTAAATATAGGATTTTACATTATATAGAGGCTTAGGTATGTTAGCCCTGTGGAAAGATAAGAAGTAAGATGACGATGCTATGTGTTTTGTGATTGACCGTCATCGACACTCAGGTATATCGCCGTTAACTGTCATTATAACTGGAAGAAATTCCTTATAGGCATAAGTTCACCTTTGTACATATCTATTGTTTTGAAGTTTTGTGAATTGTTTGAATGTACAATAAAGTGTTTACATACATCCATACATAACGCAATGGCTGTGCTTTAAGCTTCATAAAAAGTTACTTCATCATTAAGTTTGCGCCTGATATCTATGGCGTCGCATATAAATATGTCTCAAACTTAACAAGGCCGGGTTGGCGTTATAGTATATCTTGGAGGTAT
This sequence comes from Apotomis betuletana, assembly GCA_932273695.1. Lineage (NCBI taxonomy): Eukaryota > Metazoa > Arthropoda > Insecta > Lepidoptera > Tortricidae > Apotomis > Apotomis betuletana. Next base: position 6,347,283 of record OW026321.1, on the reverse strand, counting down.
ATGTGGAATTAGGCCCTTGGCTTGCAGCTTCACCTACATAATGTACTATTTTTGGAATTAATACAATAAAGCGCACTCCGTGCTAGTAGCCTGCGCACCAGTGGACGCCATGCTTGACTCCGCCTTCCGATTTAGTTGCGTGGTCGTAGCCAGCCGTAGCGACACAGATGCGTTGGTCCGTCGTGTCGCCAACCACGATCAATTGCGTCGCGTTTTACACACACAACCAATAAAAACAGTTTTCAGGCGGCTTTTGTGAATATCAAAAGAAGAATAATCTGTGGTACCTAGGTATTTCTGTGCCCAAACTATGAAATCATTTTAAGGCTATACTTAAAGTACTATTCCCAATACAAAGTATCTTGAAAACGATCAGCACGCCCGAATCATAGCTGTCTATATGCTAAAATGATCACGTATGACAATTTGACGAATAACACGCTTGTCGCGAAACAATAGAGTATCGACAAAATGGCCGACACGTGGTTAGCGCCCAAAATGGCGGATTTACTTACGAGGAATCATTTTTAACAAGCATTTTGCATTTTCCATAGCAGAAGCTTGTCGCGAAACAATAGAGCATCGACAAAATGGCCGACACGTGGTTTGCGCCCAAAATGGCGGATTTACGAGGAATCATTTTTAACAAGCATTTTTCCATAGCATAAGCACAATGGAGCTGTTTATGTTTGGAGTTTTTCTGCGAGATCAAGTTCCGTCTAACTATTTACTACACGACATAGGATCACCTGTCACTCTCTCGCAGGAGTGCACAGAGAGAGATAGGTATTATTTCTCGCTCGCTCGGTGCTAGAGGCGTGTGTAGAATCCTTTGTGTGAGGATGTCCGATATTTATTTATGACCAGAAATACCCGCGAACTACCTTCGAAAATTTATATATCCGTACCTAAACTAGAAATTGTTAAAATTGGCCCAACCGTTTAGGCGAAGATTTCATTTTTACAATTTTATAATCTTATAGGTAGATGTTTGGGATAAAAACTTATTATTAGTATCCGAAGCGAGACCATAGGAATTGACAAGTGCAGTAACATTGACGCTTGTTATGCAGATGAAGGAGACCTAATTTCCAGCTAATTGTGATGTGTTATCTCATGTCACTCATGACCTTATGCAATTAACACTACATTGACTGCAGTATGGATGCGCTACTTAGCACATAATATGAGATTACTATAGCGACCCGCCCCGGCTTCGCATGGGTGCAATGCTGATAAATTATGCACGTATTATAATTATACATATTATAAACCTTCCTCTTGAATCACTCTATTTAAAAAACCGCATCAAAATCCGTTGCGTAGTTTTAAAGATCTAAGCATACGTAAGGACAGACAGACATGAAGCGACTTTGTTTTATACTAGGTAGTGATGAATATTATGACTTACGACCGGTAATTATGTACATGTGAAGTACCTATACCTTATCTACTAATAGCAGAAAATGTTTTTATAGCACAACATAACAGATTAACAATTACTCATCAAAATAAGTCTATCATGAATTTATATGTTCTACCAATTTTATTATTAAACAACATATTATCTACTTTATCTTAACGTTAAATATAGTTAAACTGTGAACCTACCTACTAACAAAAATACGGATCTTGAATCTTAAATAAATAATATTTATTCATTCTTAGTTCATAGTTGTTCGCGACATAAAATAGTTCTCCTCTTGGCGGGATGAAACTTCAGAACCAAACAAAGAAGCACAGCCATATTGATTTTTAGGCCAGCAGATAGTTATGACGTCGGCATTTTTTTGTATGTTTTTTTTACCTGTCCATAAGTACGAACCGAACCGCTTTTAAAATCTACATCCCCAAACTAGAAAATGACCTCATGACTTTATTCACATATCTCCTATCTTGAAATCCGAAATTGATTCCGTTTTTGAAATCAAAAACCCCAAATACCTAGAAAACGACACCCATTCCTTTTTTATCGATGTCCACCATCTTTGACATCCGAAATTGATTCAGTTTTTGAAATCAAGACCTGAAATACCCCAAAAACCTGCAAAATGACACCCATTCCCTTTTTTATAGATGTCCACCATCATGAAGTCCGAAATTTATTCCGTTTTTGAAATCAAAGACCCCAAAAACCTTAAAAACTACACCCATTCCTTTTTTTATCGATGTCCGCCATCTTAAAATCCAAAATTGATTCCGTTTTTGAAATCAAAGACCCCAAAAATCTCGAAAACGACAGCGATTCCTTTTTTATCGATGTCCCATATTGAAATCCGAAATCGATTCCGTTTTTGAAATCAAAGACCCCAAAAACCTTAAAAATGACAACCCCTTCCTACTTTAATCAGTGTCTGCCTTTTCAAGGTACCTACTTTTATCGATGTCCGCCATTTTGAAATCCGAAATGTGCGCGCCGGTTCGGCTAAATATTAACACGGCTCGCAGCGCAGAGTCAGCTCCTCTTGGCACAGTCTTCAAACCACTGTCTTATCTTTATCGCTCCATGTACGTTGTACAACATGGCTGCAAGTTGCACAACAGGAGCTGCTCTAATTAACATTGACACGGCGACCTTTGAACACAAACAATGGCGTCATTCTGTTAGCGATGTAAACTTTATTTTAAATAAACTATCTTTATTATAAAATTGCTACAAAGCTTATTCCACTTAATGCAGTTAATGGAAAGCTGCACACATCATTCAGTGCGTTTTACTGTAACTTTTAAACAAAGTGAAACCGGCTACAATGAGTAGGTACAAATCCTATCACTACATAGTATAAAACAAAGTCACTTCCTGCTGTCTGTCTGTCTGTCTGTCCCTATGTATGCTTAGATCTTTAAAACTACGCAACGGATCTTGATGTGGTTTTTATTAGATAGAGTACCTAATTCAAGAGGAAGGTTTATATGTATAATACATGCATAATTTATCAGCATTGCGCTCGTGCGAAGCCGGGGCGGGTTGATAGTTAAGAATAAATGAATAAATGAACTTTAATCTGTAAGTAACCCACGAAGGGCACTTTTACATGTCTGAAGCATTTCACAAGAAGAGACCACTGTTGACAAGGAACGACAAAAGAAATTCAATAGCCAGTATTTTTTCGTAATGAAACTTGACTAGGTATTAGATACAGTAAAATATGAACCTAACAACAGTTGAGAAAATTAAAACACGTACCTTTCTGAAATACGCATGAAAAGCCGTTCAGTACCTATTACCGGCATTTCGCATGAGGAGGCCGCTGTTGAGACGAAAGCCGAAAGAAACTCAACAGTAAGTATTTTTTTCGTAAATCATACTTAAAAGTTCAAGTTAAAACAATCAATTACATTTATAGTATAACTAAATACATTAGTACACGTAAAGGAGATGTATAGATTCTCCAAATCACTACGTTTATTTATATACGAAAATTATTCAATTTAAACTAATAGTTTCCTCAGCTCAGAGATGTATAAAGTCTCTAGGCGTCTTGTGCAGTAAAGATTAAATAAATCAAATAAGAAAAAGAAGTACTGTCAAGGAAATTGAAACACGTCCTTTTTTCGCTTTTGTCACAATAATAAGGGCCAAAAAGTACGCGGTTCACTTTCCTTTACTGTCTATAACATAAGCCAAATAGAGCTTAATTTAGGACTAAGTAGGACGATTTATGTCAGACCCCAATGAACTACTTTTAACGTTTCTTCGAAAGTGATTAGCCATGCCGAAAAGGGCAGCTTAGTCATAAAGTCACATTTAGTGCCGCTTTGATGTGTTTGCATTTATGACTTCCTTGTCCATGTGACTGTTTGACAGTTGGATTCGCTAATTGAAATTATGGACACCATGACTTGAGAAATTCCTTTTTTAAAGTCTCTTCTTTTTTAAATATAAATTACTAGTGCCCGCAACTATACCATATCGAGTAAACAGTACCAATTTTTTTTAAATCCGTTCAGCCGTTTCGGCGTGATGAGGACGAAGAAAATTTTACCAACAGATGGCGGTGTATCGCGTTGTTAAGCTTTTTCCAGAAATAATGACCCCCTCTACATAGAGAACAGGATTTTCAATTGAATTTTAGAAAATTAATAAGATAGTATTGGAGATAAGATGATTGGCCAGAGATATTGCCAGTAGTATAAACTGAGCTAATGTTACAGTGCGTTTTTATGATTCAATAGTAAACGTTCTAACTTATATTACTTACTTCCATTCATCCACAAAAACGCTGCATAATAATAATCAGATAACGATGTTAAGGTCTATGATGATTCATACTTAAATAAGCCTTTTTTTCGGTGACGATTTTAATAAAGCGAGTTGACACAGCCCTACTTTAATTACTAACGAACCCAGTTTAAATAGATGGTTTTGGGCTCCGTTTTCCGCACTTAGCCCGTGTATATTCGGGCCGTTGTACGTACAGTTGCCGAGAAACTTCTTGACCCAAAATGGCGGATCTGCGCATGCATATTTGTACGTAAATCGGCTACTGCGCAGTCAAGGTTAGACTCAAGAAGTTTCTCGGCAACTGTACAGATTTGACAGCTAATAGTCTAGCCAGCCTAACTCCGTCCAGAAGCGCAGGATTCTCCTGGTGTCCCCGCAGGCTTCTCGAAGTGACCTGCCTCGGTGCTTTGAGGATTTCAGCCCGTTGTTTAGCTACGGCAACGCATTCCAGGATGAGGTGGGTAGCGGCTTCTTCGGCCGAGGAACGACCGATAGCCCCCTTGGTAGGGGATGCCTGTCCTATACACGGGCTATCGGTCGTTCCTAGAACATATAAGTGTTTGTTAAGTGTCCAGTTCAGTGTCCAGTGATAGTGCCTACTACTACTAGTAGGGTGGACCTGCTTAGCCATAATAAGCACTTTGTCAGGCGTATGGGACTGTTTTCCGGGACTGCCAGAAAATACTGGTTTCTACCCATTCATCGGCATGTTGTGCTCGTGTCCTGTGACGAAGCCATGTATACGTGGCTGATTAAACGCCAAGGGATCATAGGATCTGGGCCAATTTCCGAGTGATCGGATCCTCTCCTTGCCAGCTCGATGTCCCCCCTTTAGTCATTGTAATTAGTATAACAAATTGATTTGGATAGTTCGAGGTCTATGACTATGAATGATGGTGTCACCATAGTCAAATGAGTCAGAACGTTTCGAGTACGTTGTCCCGTAAGCTACGTGATGTCTTTCACAATTAGTAAGCCATATGTAAAGTGTACGCCGAATTTAACTGGGACTTCCTGGCCGGTGAAATTGTTGGACAGATATTTAAATAAATCTGTTTCATTACTCATAGGCACCCATCGCCAAGGAAGAAAAAGGCATTACACTATTTTTTTATTCAATCTGGCCTGGTACAATATCTATAGAATAAAGTCCCTTGCCGCGTCTTAATGTGTGCGATAATTTGAAATAGTATTAGATTCACAACCAGACCATTTGTTATATTCTTGAGAAAAAGTCATGTCTTCCTCTAGCCCGAGTGCTCTCGGTTGCGATCTTATCACCCGCCAGTAAGTATTGTGTTGTGAATGTTCGTTTTTTATACCATGTAGTGAGTGTCTTAGAATCAGACATGTAAAACACCCCCTGCAAACTACTGGCAGTATTACGTCTTGAATTTATTGGTACTGGTCCTGAGTTCCCGATGTTAACCTAGACAAGGAGGCAGACGGATACCTTGAAGGACTTCCGTTTATATATATTATTAATATGCACAGAACTGTAACTGTAAATCACTCGCACCGGCCATCTTCCACGCCATGCACCACTTGCTTGAACATATTTTATGACGCAGTAACTCCTAATATATCGACACGGTGGCTAGAATCAGGTTTACGATCGGAAAGACGTGAGCCTAGGCTAGGAAGTTGCCAAAACACTAACGGTATCCTAGACACGACTCTTTCCTTTAATGCGTCGAATATTTAAGTACCCACAATAGAAAATAATTAACTGTATTCTGTAAGTAGCCCACAAGACAAGGAATCTCTGAGTCTACCACAATTTCCCATTTTACCTGTTGCGTTGAAAAGCAAGCCAAATGAAACTCAAGACAAGAAGCAGTATTTTTTCGTAAATATTTCTTAGTAGGTACAAACTATGACAATAGTTAAATGCTTTCTAAAGTCTTATTAAGCCTTCATATTAGATCATCAGGGCTGGATCTAGCAAGGAGAACCGATGTACCTCAAGGTAAGAAAGAACCCGGGCTAATTAAGGTATCAATTTATCCCGGACGTTACTTCCAGGGAAATTCAGCCAAATGTTAAAAAAATTTGAAGACAAAAAAGACCAGAACTAGCCATAGAGTGGGTGCCACATCAAATTTCTGTCCCCGTTCAGACAGGTGCGTAATGCGGAGGGATTTTTCTGATTTCACTAACTATGGTGAAAATTAAAATAATTTGTTTTTAAGTGAGAAGGGCAAGGCCTGTCAGGAGGGCAATGAGGGCACTTGATCGGCATCCCACCCGTATCTGCGCCTGGATTCAGCAGAAAATAAAAGTTTGATGGCGGTAATATTTAGCGATAACCGAACGTTCCCTTAGAAGAAGCGTTCAGAAAATATATGTAGAGAAATCTAGATGTCATGTCGTTATATTTTTTGAACGCTCCCTGGAAACGGGAATCAGATAAGATATTCTTTTAGCGATATTTTAGAAGTTGAGACAAATGTTACGGGACCCTAACTATATAATCTTTTAAATTCAGTTTCGTCTCTTGACTGCCAATAATGATGATATGGGAATTAAAGTAAAAAAAGCGTCACTTTCGAACGTTAACCTATATTTCCAAATATTTTCCGAACGACTTCCAAATGTCAAGATAGAAACGTCTATTTGACAGAAGTGACAGAAGAAATCAATCGCCGCGGCTTGACAACACAACTTTCATTTATTTTTTTAAGTTTCTAAACTATTTGGACTTTGCTCTTTTGTTTTCCACAAACTAGCTCGTTATTTAATTCATAAGTACAGTGCCCAGAACAGTGTAACAAAAACATGACTTCTTTTATTATGAAAAGTATTGTTTTTAAACAAAAAAGGATAATAACTAGTGGGTTCCAAATGATATACTGACCTACTATATATTGCCTTAAAAGTGTTTGTTTTTAATTCGTGTGTTTTTTTTCAGGTTTGCTAAGATTATACTCTTCAGCCAGTGAAGTGCCACAATTTGAAACCTTAGCCGTATCAGTGCCAAAAAAACATGTTTTTCATGTGGAATTAAATAGGCCTAAGAAACTCAATACTTTTAATCATAATATGTGGATGTAAGTACTTCCAGACATTTTTAACCAAACTTCAAAGATAGAGGTTGTAATAATGAACAAATGTTTGATATTTTCCATAGAAATATCACAAATGCATAACTTACAAACTTATCTCAAACAAATAAGTGCTACCTATCTAAATTATGTTTCTTTTAATATTAATTTATACTATTACTAAATACTCATATTTTGTGATTATCAGTTGTCTATGGAGAGGAGTCATTATCCCAGAAAAAAAAACTAAACAGCACCATCTATTGGTAAAAAAATATTTATTTTCTCATCACACCAAAACAGCTGGACTGATTTTACCCAATATTAGTATCGGGATAGCTGGACATCCAAAGATGGTTGTAGAATACTTTTTGCCCGACCACGGTAAAGAAAAAGTACTGCATGCATCTTCTAGTTTAGAAAAAGACAAGCAAACATTATAAATAGTGATTAGGTAATGTTCTTGGATGTTGCTTATATCAATCATTTTAACTGTGTTAAACCTAATGTTGTATTTATATGCATTTCATACACAACTCTGTTGTTCATGAATAAACGATTGAATTGAATTGAATTGTTGGATGTTCTAATAAAAGTGTGTCATTATCAACATTAAAACACCATTATTTATAATTTCAGAGAGATGAAACAATGTTTTGAGTCCTTGAGTGATAATCCTGAATGCCGCGTTGTTGTACTTTCTGCACAAGGGAAACATTTTACTGGAGGTAGGCATAGCTAGACCAGCAGTTATCTGAGGCCATCTTAAAACATACCAGGCACTTGTGCGATCCATAATTAGGGGCCTTAATAAGAAAGTAGCAGGGAAAGGGGAAGACCTAGAAGGGCATATTATATGATATGAAGCAAATTTGGACATTGTCATAATGACATGAAGTTTAATTTTAACTACTCTGAAAATGTAACATAGGACCCTGTAATATTGGGCCAGCCATATTGCTGGCCCAATATTACAGGAAATATTACAGGATTGGAAAGTAGGTACATGCAACTGAATCCCAGGCACTGAGTGCCGTAAGTGCCCAGTGAGCCCTAGGACTCGATAAGACCTCTTAGGACAAAAGGTAACAGCCGAGGAGAATAAATTTGAGTTTTAAGAAGCACAAAAGAACCACAAAAAAACAAAATTCTTCACATACTTCTCCCTTACTCACATATTAGAATTTAAATTTCCTAATAGATATTTGTTATGATGATGTTTAAAAAATGCAAAAGTACAGTCAGCAATGTAAACTTATGCCAAACACATTAAAATATTTTTGATGTATGGTTTGAAATACATTTTATCTGAGATTCCTATGATATACTTGTATCCCAATTTGCAGGTATTGATCTAAACAGCTTCATGGAAAAAGCGAGCGACATCGGGGATTGTGGGGACGTCGCGAGGCAAGTGCGATTTATGCACAAAATCATCACAATCTATCAGGTAATAAGTCATCAGTGCTTTTTCTCGTTTCGATGGTTTTATTTAATACTAGCTTTTGCCCGCGACTACGTCCGCGTGGAACTTGGAAGTATGGAAGCAACCTCGTACAACACGATAGATATCCACCTAATCACCTTAATTAATAAAAGGGATTATTAAAAGCGCCTAAGCAAATGTAAGAGCAATTGTGCTTTTGGTCTAATAATTACATTTCCTACAGGGTCATCAATGTCATCATGAATTACTTCACTTTTCAATATTTTTAGGGATAATTTCCAGGATGAAAACTATCCTATGTCCTTCCTCGGATCTTAAACTATCTCCATGCCAAATTTCATCAAAATCGATTCAGCGGTTTAAGCGTGAAGAGGTAACAGACAGACAGACAGACACACTTTCGCATTTATAATAATAGTATCGATATGGATAGTATGGATGACTGTGGATGTGGGTAGTACAATCTAGATGGCCGATGATTTCAGAACGGGATATCTTCGTTAGAGAAGTGTGTGAAGCCGGTGCTCGCGGTGTCGCACAGCGCGTGCGTCGGGGCGGGAGTCGACCTTATCACCGCTGCTGACATGAGGTAACAATTACTTGATAAAGTGAGGCAATTGCGACTATGGGACAAATGCGTCTTTTGATATCATACAAACAAAAGACTTTATCACTATTACTGGTCTCTTTTTCATATTATCCCCTAAACCATTTTTTTCTACGATAGTAATTAAAATTCCGGTTTTATGTACAGACTGTATGGTTAAAGATATTGCGACCGCAAATATATTGCCGATAACCACTAAAGGGTTAATAGTCTCAAACTTTAGGCAATAAGGGTATGGGCGATCTTAAAATGATATCATCGTAAGACGCATTTGTCCCATGGTCGCAATTGCCTCAAGCTATCTTAATAAATACTAAAGTGAAATCCTTTTTATATTTGCAGTCCTTTTTATTATTGAGTCCAACTTTCAATTGGCCAGTTATTTAATGTTCCTTCAATGAAGTTACCAATTCTCTTACCCTTTATACAATAAAAAAAGAAAATGTGTAAAAAAAATTATATATTGAAGTGAAAATTGAAAAAATGGTTTGGGCGGGGTTCGAACCCGCGTTTCCAACGGCTTTCTGGGTCAACACACTTGCAACACCCTTACCTATTAGACCACTGAACCAATACGCGAGCCAATGCATGTTTCAACCAGCTGCTTCATTTCATATTTGTAAGACTGCAATTTTATTACTTTTCTGAATTCCGCTTAGAAACATGAAAACACTTTTTATATTGTTCCTAAGATTACTAATTATTTTGTTATTAATTTAATGAAATTTTGTCATTCTAAAATTTATTCATTCTTAAATGTAGTAACTCCAAAACTATGACACAATAGCTTACTTTAGTCAGGTGTCTAATTAAAAAAAACTAATGACGTAGAGCTTGACAATAGTGAGAGCTTTTTTTTTCGTAGATAGGTCGAAGACTAACTTTATGCAGCCATAGTTGTCGTAGATTTCGGTTAATTTATATATTTTCTTATATTTTATAGACAGAAAAATAAATATTAATGGTGTACAAGATGCAAAGCTCTATCGATCTCAATATTAATTTACACCTGTTAGAATCATGAAATGTTGTCAATTAGGATGGGGTAGTATAAAAGTATGTTACTTACAGATACTGCACAGAAGACTGCTGGTTCCAGGTTAAAGAAGTCGACATCGGACTGGCAGCTGACGTAGGGACGTTGCAGAGACTGCCTAAAGTTAGTCAAACATACTAATGAAATAATAATGAAATAATGAACTTTATCCCCTCGAGCGATTCGGGCGCACACTGTAATTGGTCGAATTATTTCGTTGATTTTGTTTGATTTCCATCCATAATAAAATAATTCTGGATAGCTATAACGTTGCACCAACATAAAAAAATTGTATTGGCCAAATTTCTAGCAGGCGGGCCAAAGGAAAAAATAAATACTGAAAATATTTCTCTAAACCGCCATTGCTACACAGACGTGATTGTGACTTGTGTTAATCATTGTGAAGTAAATAATGCATATTAAAAAGAGATGATCATTTAAATCGGTGTATTGTTTTATAAAGTTCAGAATAGTGCAAAAACAATGTGATATTTGTGATAAAGTTTAATAAAGTGAGGGGTTTTGTTTCAACAGGTGACAAAAACAAATGAATATTAAAGAAATATTTTTTTTTTCACTGTAATGGAACAGGTCAGTCAATTTCTCCACATTTAGATGTATAGTCAATTTTCTCAGCTTTTAAATGGTATATACTGTTTACAATATAATTATCACATATTAGCACAATTTCACAATTTCTAGCGCCGGTCGGCATTTTTTTTTCTACGAAATTGCCTGTGCACTATGCGTACGTGCGACTGCAAGGAGGCGATCGCTTGACGGGTTACTGTGCAAGTAGGCCACAAGGGCATTTTTACATATGTCTGTGTCTACCGGCATTTCACAAGAGGAGACCACTCTTAAAATTTTCAAAAAATTATTACGCTATGCCAGTTAACAGCTAAATTAATAATTGTTATAAATATCAGATTACAGTACTAAAATCTCGGTCTGACTACAATTTGCGGCGAATATATATTGTTTTTAGGGTTCCGTAGCCAAATAGCAAAAAACGGAACCCTTATAGATTCGTCATGTCTGTCTGTCCGTCTGTCTGTCCGTCCGTATGTCACAGCCATTTTTTTCCGAAACTATAAGAGCTATACTGTTGAAACTTGGTAGGTAGATGTATTCTGTGAACCGCATTAAGATTTTGATGCAAAAATAAAAAAATAATAATAAATATTGGGGGCTCCCCATACTTAGAACTGAAACTCAAAAAAATTTTTTTTCATCAAACACATACGTGTGGGGTATCTATGGATAGGTCTTCAAAAATGATATCGAGGTTTCTAAAATATTTTTTTTCTAAACCGAATAGTTTGCGTGACAGACGCTTCCAAAGTGGAAAAAAGTTGGTCCCCCCCTCTCTAACTTCTAAAATAAGAAAATGAAAAATCTAAAAAAAACATATGATGTACATTACTATAAAAACTACCAACGAAAATTGTTTTGAACGAGATCTAGTAAGTAGTTTTTTTTTTTAATACCTAACTTTGCACCTAATTTATATGGGGCGCTATACATACCAGGTGCAAACTTAACTTAACCACTTAGGGATGGAAAGTGTTTGTACGGAACCCTCGGTGCGCGAGTCCGACTCGCACTTGACCGGCTTTTTTTTATTCCAACCTCCGTATACTATGTTTCAGGTGATAGGAAACACGTCTATCGCCAGAGAGCTGTGTTACACGGCGAGGAGGTGGGATGCCAAAGAAGCGCTGTCTCTGGGACTCGTCAGCAAAGTCTACAAGGACAAAGATACGTGAGTAACTACCCTTAGGGCTTGTGCACAAATCACGCGAGGTTAGAGGGGGTCACGAAAAATAAAATCACGTCAGGTCACGTTGGGGGAGGGTGATAAGGTGACCTCACGTGTATTTTTCTACAGTGAAAGAAAAAGTCTACCACATTAGTAGATACTTTTTCTCGGTTTCGTTAAAAATAAATCTTCACTTGTTAAATACTTACTTCAAAATTACGAGTATATTTTAAGAAATTCTGGCGAAATAAAAATACACGTGAGGTTGTGAGGGCGAGGGAGGGGTAACAAAGGACCTCGCCAAATATCACCAAGGGGAGGGGGATCAGAAAGCAGCCGAAAAAACCTTACGTGATTTGCCCATATTTCACGACGCGGTTGGCGCAGTTTGAAGTGCACTTTATTCAAATTTAATTTATTCATATTGACACTTCACTTCGTCCCAAACAGCGATTGTTTTTCATATTTCGCAACTCTAGCGCTATTGTCACTTATTTCGCATTACCCCGTATAAATTGTCTTTCAATACAAACTCAGAATATTTCAATCGTACAGAAGTACTAGCTTTTGCCCGCGACTACGTACGCGTGGAACTTGATAAAAGGGATTTTTAAAAGCGCCTAAGCAAATGTAAGAGCAATTGCGCTTTTGGTCTAATAATTACATTTCCTACAGGGTCACCGCACCCCAACAGAAATGTTCACTCACTTTTCAATCTTTTTAGGTATAATTTCCAGGATGAAAACTATCCTATGTCCTTCCTCGGATCTTAAACTATCTCTATGCCAAATTTCATCAAAATCGATTCAGCGGTTTAAGCGTGAAGAGGTAACAGACAGACAGACAGACAGACACACTTTCGCATTTATAATATAGTTTATATAGTTTATATTTATAATATAGAAGTATTTCATCATATTCCTTATTTATTAATTTAGAACTAGGTCGATCTTGTTGTCTTACAGTTAGATGTTTAAAGTTAATTGTTTTTTTCTTTATCACAGCGCAATAAACGGAGTGATGGAGATAGCGGAGACCATAGCAGCCAAGAGTCCCGTGGCCATACAGGCCACCAAACAAAGCCTCGTGTATTCTCAGAGCGTGACAAACGATGAAGGATTAGCACATATTGTAAGTAAATATACGTAGTTAGTGGTACTATCGGCAAACATGAGACTACTAACGCCATCTAGTGTCGAATAGTAGGAACAATAAGTTTACTCCTACTGGGCAATAGGAAGCGCCACTAGCGTTATATTATCGGCGGTTATGGAATATTGGTTAGTAGTGGACATATCAAATACCAACAGTCCAAGAGACCCGTAGCCGTATTGAGCGTCAACCAAGCTCAATGATGGCGAATTATCTCACATTGTAACTAAAATAAGTATACTATCGTGCACACTTTGGCCTACTAGCGCCACCTAGTGCTGAGTAGTAGAAAAACTCAATTTACTGCTATTGAACAGTAGATGGCGCTTTTTGTGATATCTAAAATTATATGCATTTTATGAGTGATAGAGATAGAAATCATAGCAGCCAAGAGTCCCGTGGTGACTACCAAGCCAAGCTTCGTGTACTCCCAGAGCCTACCATGAACGATTAGCGCATACAATATAAATAAATAAATATCAGACAACCTCACACAAATCAACCTAGTCCCAAATTAAGCTCAAGAAGGCTTGTGTTATAGGTACTAGGCGACGATATACATACTTATATAGATAAATAAATACTTAAATACATAGAACATCCATGACCCAGGCACAAATATTCGTGTTCATCACACAAATATTTGCCCTTGCCGGGATTTGAACCCGGGACCGTCGGCTCAGTAGGCAGTTGCTTAACCACTGCGCCAACCGCGTCGTCAAAATGACAATATGAAAATAATATTAATGCAGTCGGGCAAGATTGAGCCTACTAAGTGCCACCTGGTGTCGAGTATTAGGATTACTCAGTTCACTTCCATTGGGCAATAGGTGGCGCACTTTGTTGCTGAATATCATATGGCCCATTGCCAATATGAAAATTAGGAATATAAATGGGAATAACAGGTATATAGCGACATCTAGTGTAGACTAAAAAACACTTTGCAGTAGAATGTCTAGGGCTACGGGAATTATCACGTGAAGACTGGATACCATTATAAGGGTTCTGTTCTTCTTTTTGAACTACGAATCCCTAAAAAACAGATGTAATCTTATTCTTTGTCCTCAGCGTACTTTGAATCAAGCATTGTTGCTAAGCGATGATGTCAGCAAATCTGCTATGGCCGCTGTAACAAAAGATAAAGCTGAATTCGACAACTATTAGAAAAATAACTCTATACATCTAATAAATATGTATCAAATATAGAAAATCATGTTTATGAGAGAAGAGAACCACTTCTTAGAGTAATAAGGTAACTGAGAAAAAAATGGTAGTTGTATTTGAAGACTACTAGCGACATCTAGTGTAGAGTAGCTGCATGAATCCGTTCAATACGCATGTTCATTTTGAAAGTGGTTTTTAAATATCATATAAAAACTAATGAGTGTCAAGAACGACTAAATATAATATCGAATTAATAAACTAAAATAAAATATGTTCCCAAATCACAGAATGCATGCAAATACTTAACTTTTGATTAAAAATTTAAAAAAAAAAAACGTGACTACTAGCGACATCTAGTGTAGAGTAGTACAATAATCAGACGTACAGCATGGTTTGATGATGCATGACCATTTCTTCAGTACAATTAGGCTCTAAATCTTTTTACACGTAACCATAAGTCCACCGAAATTCTTATGAATTCAAATACTATGAGCGATAGTTTCAATGAGTTTGGAGTTCCTTATTTTAATATCAGCCACAAAATAAGAAGTCTTTTTGTCATATTGAAGGTAACATTATGTTATATGGGACACATGAGGACTATTGCCAGTTGCTTATTTTACTCCAGAAATAGTAAAAACAATAATCAGTGATATTATGATACTTTATTTTATTTTATTTCCTACTCTGTATTTTTTAAATGTCACAATTTTCCCGAACGATAATTATTTCGCACCCTCTTTAACCCTTTGAGTGCCAAGCGGCAAAGCAATTCACCGTGCCACTGACGCCAAAAACCAAAAAAAAAAAAGTGCTCCAAAATCAACAGAGATTGAAAAACACAGATAGTGGTTTGAAATAGCATGTTTTTGACCATTGAAATTTTTGACGTCAATAGGCGTCGTTGGCGTCAGTGGCACGAATTCCCGATGACGAGATTTGCCGTCTTTGGCGGTCAAAGGGTTAAGACAGTTGAAAATTATATAAAAATGTGATTAGCGCATAGATTCGAATTTGCAACCTTTCGTTGCAAAAGCGCATGTCACAATTTTAGGCCACTGCAATTACGTCATACGATACCTATTTGCTATTCTTTACGTCACAGCTACAACGTTTTTTTATGTATTGTTGGCTTAAGCCCAAATTAATTACCGTTAATTATTGATAAACGATTTGATAACGATTGTTAAATAAATAATTACTTACTTACTTAAAAAGTCTCAATTTAAGCCGTAATCCTGTGAATAACTAACAGCGCTTAGTGAATTTGGGTCGTAAACGGAAAATAATACTTTTTATTTTGTCCACAGCGCTTACTCAATCAAGCATTGCTGCTAAGTGACGATCTCAGCAAATCTGCTATGGCTGCCGTAGCAAAGGAACAAGCAGAATTCAACAACTACTAATTATAAAAAAATAACCTAAGCTTTACAAATTACTAATTACATATTTAATCTGTATACAATTTTAACCAAAATAAACTATCATTGTTATTTAGTGCATTTATTTTACCATTCCTCCTTTTAACGTTGGCATCCATTAAAAAAACAATGTCTCTAATAAAAAAAGTTAAGGAGCAATAGCTACCATTATTGAGAAACTACCCCAATAAAAGACCTAAAGCAATATGGCCGCTCTTAAATACCGGGTAGAATTGCTGACGTCAGAGCTGTGGACTACGTCATTGCACCGGGTATTAACAAAGAAAATCAGGTAACCTACTTTATAGAGGCTTGCATTTACGCTCGCTGCGAATGACCTACCCCAAAATAGAGCGGCTATAAATAGCACCAGGGCCCCCAAGCCTATGAATGGTGCAACTGCAATATATAGGGCACGGTGCAATGATATGACCTATTTATTTTTCAATGGCTGGCAGCATGAACGGGGATGGGCCCGGTCGAGCCCCTCCATTCAGAAAGGCTCTGCCGTGACCTAGTTTACGTTATTCGCTTATGCGCTCTCGGGGTGAACGTATGTCGCAAAATTAAACTGAAAAATCGACGAAAGACTCTCCGGGAATAATCTGTGCTGTGATATTATTCAATATATTGATAAGAGTGCTGAATTTTCCATCGAGAAAAGAAAATTTGAGTGAATTCACTGTAGAAAATCTACCCGGCGGTGCGCTTGTTCAAAAACGCCGCGAAATATTCCCGTCAAGGTGGAAAAGTGACGTCATTGGCTCGCGTACAGTGCACTCTGCTCTCATTGGTCGAAATCGTGTAGGAGGTGAAAACAGCCAATGAGATAGTCGGAATCGGCGCCCGTGCGCGATAACTACGCCACCTGTCGCGCGCTCACACCGCTTTCATTGAATAACCGGGACTGTTTTCTTGACGCAAGCGTACTGAGGCCCAACAAAGGGCCGAAATAAGAACGGTTCGCAAGTGAATCTGATGTATTTATGTCATAAAAATGGTGAACTCGGACAAGTGGCGAGTAGAAATTAGGATATTCGACGTGTCGAATCATGATCGAGGCATCTGAAAAGTAAGTGGTGTCCGCGTAACTCAGATTTTGTGATATATGCTGCGCCCTGCCTGGTAGGGAGGGCCATACCCCGGCCATTTTTCGCAGCTCACGGGATGTGTGAGGTGATTTATGGTGTTTTCCGGAGCCCTAAGGCTGCTCTGAAGCTTTAGGCTCAGCTGTATATCTCATTTATAATGTACATTGTATGTTAAACTAGGTACATCAACTACGACCGACGCCCTTAGGTCACCCTGTGTGTACTGTATAACTATAATCAATGAGAGTCGTTCATTCACAATACAAGTTCTCTTTTCGGGGTCATTTGGAGCTAGCTTGTGAGCTATTTCGTCAATGAACTTATTTCAGCGCGGATTTATTCAATTCGACCGAATATGATTTCGCCTGTGCGTTTTTTCCGCGAAAAAAATGTTGTACGGATTAAGCGCGACTGGTCTAGCTTAATTAAAAAAATTAAACAATGGGTTTTTTATGATGCACGGCTTTGGACTATGAAGGACTATTTTTACGTCACTGTCTTAATAAAGATCTGATGCTTGATTGTTTTAAACTATGCTCTTGTGCTAAGCAATTAGATTATTCATCCAGCAACTTAAAACAGTTTTAACTAGCTATAACTGGCTGTCAATGGTCTACAAAAGAAATACACATTTAAATATCTGCATTTATAATATTCCAAATTTAACAGCTTTTACTTAAACATAACTTGGAACTGTTGTAGAAGTGGCTAATAGTTATTACTTTAATTTCAAGTTCAACATAGTTTTAAACCATCAATTTTATAAAGTAATCAAGTTTTACTAAAATCCTACCAAATTATCAAAATCTAGACAGGATAACAGCAACAATAGACTATTAAAACAACACTGACATTTATTTTATTTACTCTTGCTTGTTATAATATTTATTCCGCATCAAAGTATTGTTTAGTTTTTAGATTCCTGCCTAAGCAAAGAACATAATCTTTTATAATTATATTACCAATGTATTATTGAGATTGTGTATCTGAAAAGTCTATTTGGACACGTTGAAAGCATGATGACACAGTAAGCACAGTTTGTCTTGCAGCTGCTTACTGAGCCAACGGTCCTGGGATCAAATCCCGGCAAGGACAAATATTTGTGTGATGAACTCTAATATTTATTTTTAAATTTTTCACTTCATTTAAACTGTAATATTTTGTTCCCGGGTAATGGATTTTGTCTGATATATTATGTATATTGTCGTCTAATACCCATAGTACAAGCATGATTGAGACCAGGTAGATTTGTGTAAGATTGTCCTTTAATATATATTTATTTATGACATTCAAGGGCTTCAGCCATCAATTGTTTTCAAATTAGATTATGGTTAGCAATTTCAGTATTAAGTATAACCATAATAATATACTTACAAGTAAAAAACGAAGAATTCACAAACTAATGTTGATGAAGATTCTTATATGCATGACATCTTCCTTGTCTTGGTATCAGTTTACATGTGTCTGGTTAAACCTTGTGAACTCCAAAAGGACTGTTGAGACCTTTTACATCTCCAAATTTAATTTGTTGACCACGGAGACTACATCTCCGGTAAACTTAGTAATAAGCTTATTTTTATTTTATTTTAATCTCAACACCTGACCCTTTACATCTCTGAAAGTATAGGTTAAGTTTATTTTAATTGAATAGATCCGGAGACAATATACATCTCCCTGTAAAATATGGCCAATTATTTGTCTATTGCATGATAATATTATTGTAAAATGTGAATGTTCTTTTTATATGTAACTTAGAATCTGACATGTAAAAGAGCTCATGTAGTCTACTTGCAGAATAAAGTTTTGAATTTGAACAACACAGTCAGCTCTGGACAACAGCTAAAAGTCATGCCATTGATATGTTGACTACAGGCACTACAGCCCATATCATTTGCATGAATTTTTATGTTAAACACTTTATAACCATGCAACAATTTAAACACAGAGCAGTATCTCTGATTTCTTGCCTTGCATTGGAGGAACGGTTTTCAGTGGCCTCGGTGCTCAAAAAACTTAACCTTTCAACACCGAAGGCGGCTGTGGTCGACAGCTAAGAGTCTTGCCAGTGATGCCAAGATTGTGATGACAAATTTCAATGATCAAAAGCTTTGTAATTCAAATGCTGTGTTTTTCAATCTGTAAATTTTGGAGCATTTCTTTTTTTTGGTGGGACATTAGGGGCACACTGAATTGACATTTCGTATATTTAATACTACAATTTTACTACTTTTCTGTATTCCGCTTAGAAAGAGGACTTAAGCACTGTTTTTTATTTGTCCTGAGATTACTAAAATGGGTCATTGTCAGTTCAAAAACAAAATTCGTCCCTTCAGTGGTCAAAAGTTAAGAGCTTGTATGAATCTTGGTTATGTTGCTATTACATCGGATTATAGAAGAGGGAACGTTCTTTATTCTCACAGGCATTTAATCAGAAAATTAGGCCCTGGAATCCTTAATTTCGCAAATGTCCACCGGAAAGACAGGCACCTAAATCTGACAATGACCCAAATGTAGTAACACCAAAACTATTAAACAATGTATGGGTTAATTTAGTCTGGTGTCATATTAAAAAAAAACGAATGACGTTGAGCTTGGCATTATTGACAACTTATTTTTTTGCTATGCGGGCATAGTTGTCGTAAATTTCGGTTATTTTATCTTTTTTTTATATTCCTATAGAAAAGTAAATTCAATATTTTTTTAAGGAGTTCACGACGCAATTTTCTCTCGTTCTCTATATAAATCTCATGTTTTTGAAAATTTATATTGTGCTCGTTTTTATTCAGAGTAAATGTCAAAAGCTCTTGAATAGTTGAATAAAAGTGTTCCCGATGACGCGGTTGGCGCAGTTTCTAGTGCACCTGCCTACTTAGCCAGTGGTCCTGGGTTTGAATCCCGGCCAGGGCAAATATTTGTGTGATGAACTCGAATATCTTGTTCCTGGGTCATGGATGTTATCTATATATGTATTTATATATATATAGTCTCAAATATTTGTTAATAGAAAAATCGGACTATACCGCCTCTAAGGGCCTTATCACACTTGCGATTTGCGAGCGTATTTTCTATACAAATAAGCGACGCGGCGAACACGCTGCGCGATCGCCTTCATACAAAATACGCTCGCAAATCGCAAGTGTGATAAGGCTCTAACAAAACTGTGACTCGCGATTCTTTCTCGCACGAGATAAACTACTCATCTCTTTTTTACAGTACTGTGAGAGAGTGACGGGTGATGCTATGTCGAGCGACAAGAGTTGTGCTAGACGGGCTGGTCGCATCTCAATTGCTTCGAATTTTGAGTTGGACTCTATGTATACAGCGTGTATATTTGATACAACGGCATATTGTAGCCAGACGGAGATTTTAGTGCTATAATCTTATATTTATAACAATTATTACCTTAGCTTTAACTACCATAGCGTAATTAATTTTAGAAAATTTTCTGAGCAGCAATGTATGGCGTAGTTATTACTAGTGACAGTAGTTGTGACATCACGATGTTATGTGTCAACAAACAACAACAAACAAGTACATTGCTTGCTGATTAATTTTATATGGAAAAAAAAATGTTCGATTTTTTTTTATAATTTATGGATAAATATATTAATAAGTGCCACTAAGCCCCCGTAAAGTATGCGGTTATATCAAATATACACACTGTATAATAAAATAAGAGTGGTGACAGGTAGCCGTAGTTACCAAAAGCAATTGAGTGGTTAGGCGTGTGGCCAGAATGGCCTTTCCCTTGTGTTTCTGTGTTTACGGTGCCAATGTTTGTATACATGCAACTTGCATGTTTTTAGCGAATAAATAAATACATTTCAGGAAATTCTGATACCAACTGGCCAGTTCATGCGGTTTAAGGCCAGGTTTTTTCTTTGTTTTTGTAAAATTCACGAGACAACACCTAAGTTCAGGGCCGGGAAACAGCGCGTTATAATTTACATACAGTCCCGATTTTGGTCAATAAGTCATGGAAAATTTCAAGAATACCATCTGAGCCGTGAAAGCCAAGATTTAAGTTTTTTTTTATGTAAATTTGTAGTTCACAGTGCCTTGGTTTAATTACTGTAATGCTGTGTAAATGTGTAACTAATTTGAATAAATAAATGTATAATAAATTCTTCCATTGATACATAATCGGAACATGTCTTTACAATGCAAGAATAAGATATTTTATGTAACATACATTTATGTATTTTATTCAAAAAATACGTGTACAAACAAACTTTTATTTAACTTGCAATTAAAATGTAACTATGTATGTTTGTTCGGGTAACTCAATTTTGAAGCAGATATCTTCAACTGATTGAGCTGAAATTTTGCATACCTACTTAACTTTGATGACAATAATAATAATATGGTACCATTGAGCTGGTCTGTTGATGGAGCCGGAAGATGGCACTAGACTCTGGCCCTTATCACACTTGCGATTTGCGAGCGAATTTTGTATGAAGGCGATCACGCAGCGAGTTCGCCGCGACGCTCATTTGTATAGAAAACTCGCTCGCAAATCGCAAGTGTGATAAGGCCCTATGTAATAGGTAAAGCAATCCTACCAAATTTGAGGTATTTAAATCGTTTCAGTGCGCAATGGATGGGTGTTCAAAGAAAAGTACAGTCGGCTGTAAAATCTTGAGACAAAAATTATTTTTTTGTCAGAAACTTATTATTTTCAAACTATAATAAGCGTTTTATAATAAGCGTAATAGCGTTACGCTTATTATAGTTAGTTAAGGCTTCTTATCCGTTCAAAAACGCTGATTGTTTTAGATGTTTTCTTTATGTTCAAACATGTTTTTTAACATAATTATCAATGTTACTACTTAGAACAGGGCCATTGCGGTATATATTTGAAACCTACAGTTCGAATTTTTATTGATCATTTTTGTTTCAAAAACTACTCAACATTAAGACAACAAATACAAATACAAGTACTCTTTATTGCACACCTCATAAAATATACAGGAGAAATACAATGCAAGAAATTACAATTAGAGGTAAACAACAGGCGGTCTTATCGCTAAAGAGCGATCTCTTCCAGACAACCTTAGGGTAGTGGACAACTCACGCAGAAAACCGTTTTTTTTTTTACTTTTTTTTGACTGCACGCAATGAAAGCATGAAATAGCTATGTTACCTACTTTCTTTCTTAGAACTCAAAAAAAAGTATTATTCACTTTAAAAGTTTGAAGTTATCGATATAATAGTCATTACCTATATGAAAAAAAAGGTTAAAGAATTAAGAGAAAAAATGTTTAACCCTTTGAGCGCCGAGCGGCAAAGCAATTCACCGTGCCACTGACGCCAAACCAAAAAAAAAAAAGTGCTCCAAAATCAACAGAGATTAAGAAACACAGATAGTGGTTTGAATTACCATGTTTTTGACCACTGTGATTTTGACGTCAATAGACGTCGTTGACGTCAGTGGCACGAATTCCCGATGACGTGATTTGCCGTCTTTGGCGGTCAAAGGGTTAAGAACCTAATTTTTTATGACGATGTTGATCCTACTACGTAGAGTTCATTCATTAATCCGAATGATTCATTCATTTAAATTCCGAGTCATTCATTCTTGCGGTTTGTTTAGTTACGTCATCACTCGTCAATGATGAAAAGTGACCAAGCGCGAGTCTCGCACACTGAGAAGTGTTACTAAACTATTATATAATTTTATTTTATTGATTATCGACCGACCGAGTGAGCGGAGCGTCTTCCGTTCAGCTTGGCCAAAAAAAAAACGTATGTTCAGACGGCCAGTTAGTGAGTATTTCCGTTAATTTTTTTCTTAACTCTTGTTTTGCGATGATTAGTCCGACCCCTGCTCATTACTTTCGGTCGTCTTATGCCGTAAGTACTTATTTCAATTTTCTGTTTTATGTCTTTATTAAATTAAATGCTTCTTTATAGATGATTTAATTCAATAATATACTCGGTATTTAAATTTACATAGACAAATCGTCAATATCTCATTTACCTCTAAATCATTACCATCCTTACCCTCCTTTTTTGCCTGAAGGTAATGCTTGTGTTTGGATAGTAGTGATTGAAGAAAAAAAAACAATTTGTTTTTGGTACTTATGAATTACCTACTTTACTGTGTTTTACCCAGTAGTTTTTGTGCCATAAGCACATGGTTACTTTACGCGATGTCTCCTACGCATTGTGACTATTTGATTTTGTATTATATAATGACATTTGTCAAATTTTTAAACCTGTTTTTTTATTAATGAATAGCAGTAATTATTTATTATAGGTTAGTGCAATGGGCAAGACTAAAAAGATGCCAAGAAGGTAAGATAAATTATAGGCATCACAAAAAACAAGAATTAATAAAGATAAAAAATTACCACAAATTAAACAGACTAAAAGGAAAAGGAAAGAAAAAGGTATCTCTTAAGAAAGGAACAAAATAAAATATTGAACATATGATTGCAAGAGCACAGAGAGAACAACGGTGAAGATGGCGTGAAAACAGTCGTAAATATTCCAATAAAAAAAGTAATAACGACAAATTCAAAGAATTTTAGAGAAAATACACCACCTATTGTGACAACATTAATACAACAATAATTCGGTGGCACCAGCACCTGCTTTAGATGTCGATCCTTAAGCTATAAATAAATAAGACAAAAACCCTTGGTGGCATACGCAAAAAACTCATTAGTCAGAAAAAATCGGTATCAAAACATGAACGTGATCAAAAATTTTAAGGAACAAATCAGCAAATTGCAAAAAGAGAACTGCGTTGAGAAAGCAAACAAAAACATTAGAACAGCAACAAAAGCAAGTACAAAAAACAAGAAGATTGAAGATAGCGTGGACAATTAACTATTTATCAAAAGATATACCGGAAGAAAAACTAGAAAGTAAATAAAACATCTATTGTTGAAACTGTTAGGAAAAGATTAAATAAAAATAAAATTAAGCCCAAAATATCAATCTCTGAATAAAAAAGGAAATATTCATTTCTGTAAGATATTTTGCAAAATAGCGAGTATAGATTGAAAAAGTATTTACGTATGAACTCGATTATATTACGAAAAATGAAAATACCTGTTATGAAATTTTCATTTACGTTCATTTTTGTTCTGATTTGAATCGAGAACACAAAAAATGGTCAAAACATATCTTATAATAATAAAAAGCACATTTTTGTTGATCTCGTATATTTTCATAAATATACTTTTGTAGAATGTTTATTGCTAAGAGCATTTTATTATTTGCGGATATCGTGTGTATGTTCTAAAAAAATTAGAATATTTTAAATAAAGAATCCCGAAAATTTCTAAAACATCTTTATTTTATCAATCATCACTTCATACTATAATCAGTTAGTTTTTATATCCTATTATCAGCCTAATATCAGTTAAATTATTCAGAAAACTCTTAATACCTTCCATACGCACTCATTACTTCATTACCATCTTGTCTTATTTAATTACATGCGAGCACTAATTATTTTCCTTGTATGATATCCTAAGACCATACAATGCACAAGCGTGTCTTTAGTTTCGCATTACTCTGCGCGAGTATACGAACCATATTTAACACATTAAAATCATAAAAAAAAGTTACTAAAAAAAAGTCCAAATATTCAAAATTTGAACGACTCGGGAGAACGACCCATGTGCACGAGTATGACTAATTATGTTATTTTATATGACATGTTGTTTGCGTTGTCTTGCCTTGCCAAAATGCTAAGTAGTGGCCCCTTTCTGTATACGTCTGAGTATTCAGGATTTTTACGTCCTTTTTATTTAGTTATTGTCATCTCAGCAAAATATCGACCGAACGAACGGATGTTTGGAAGTCATGCTTTCCGGCTGACCTCTCCTAGAGGTCGCATTCCTCAACAGATTCTCATGAAATTTTGTGAATACGTTCGATAAGTATACAGATTCAGTTGTTTGGGAATTTTTCAAGATGGCCGATTTAAGGGGTTGAATTAGTAAAAAAAAGAATTACCATTTTGAAGCAAACTCGCGAAGTCTACGGCTAACAAAGCCTCTTTAGCACAACAGGGTGTTTACAACCCACGCTATATTTCGGGTTTTTATGAGTAGGTACAGTCGAGTTCATTTACATCTACACACTTACGAGAACAAAAATATCTGAACACGACTTTATGCTCCTGACAATAGGGTCGTGTTCAGATATTTTAGTTCTCGTAAAGTGTATAGATGTAAATGAACTCGACTGTACTTTTTTTGTTTTACTGACATCGACTAAATTTTGGTAACTGACGATGAAAGTAGGTGAATGTCACTGATGTAAACAAACAAGTCATTTTTGCATAATTAATCCATAAACTATCCACAGTGACGAATGTCGAGTTTTTTCAACAGGATGCAGTATTTATTTCGCAATAAGCAGGATTGCGCAGTATTGCAGTAGACAATGAAAAAACGTTTTTGAATTCGGTTCATGAAAAAAACTTGACATATTGCTGTTGTGTTGACGTTTAATACTGCAAATATATGACGCATGCACATTATTGCCATATGAAAGCTGTTTGTAGCGTCACTATCAATGGGCCGGACCGACACTGGCTCAATATTACAGGGTTCCATGTTACATTTTCAGAGTAGTTAAAATTAGACTTCATTTCATTACCTATGACACCCAGTGGTTACCCAGAACCGATGGAATTCCAGGCACTACCAACTGATTTCATCATCCAATATATGGAGGTGGTGGAACAATCCTTTGAGTAGGTGCAACAAGAGGTAGCTACACAAAAGATCCCATTGGGTCGAAGTGTATCCGTAAGGACCCCCATAATAAGATAAGATAAGATTACCTATGACAATGTTCAAATTCGAACTCGTCCATGTGAAACATAGAACCCTCTAATATTGAGCCAACGACTTCTTGAGCCTTATCACACTTGCGATTTGCGAGCGTATTTTGTATGAAGGCGAACGCGCAGCGTGTTCGCCGCGTCGCTTATTTGTATAGAAAATACGCTCGCAAATCGCAAGTGTGATAAGGCCCTTAGGCTGTATTACATCACCTGGTGCCAACCAAAACTCACTAAAATTTCTGTCCCTGTTCTTCAAAACCTCGTATCTAGTTAGTAGATTGACATTGAGATACGAGCTTTGTTTTAAGTAGGTATTTGTTACTTAGTGAGTTTAGGTTGTCAACAGACGATATGATTCCAAAAGGCACATACCGATTGGGTCATTGTCAGTTCAATAAACAAAATTTGTCCCTTCGGTGGTCAAAAGTTAAGAGCTTGTATGAATCTAGGTTATGTTGCTATTACATCGGTTTATTGAAGGAACGTTCTTTATTCTCACAGGTATTTAATCAGAAAATTGGGCACTGGAATCCTTAATTTTGCAAATGTCCACCGGAAAGACGCGCACCTAAATCTGACAATGACCCGATTGTGACCAGAAATGTAATCGATTAACGATCAAGATTAACATACTTAATCGCGACTCACGATTAAAAATGAAGATTAATTAATAATAATAAATAAATAAAACATATTATGGGACAATCATACACAAATCGCCCCAAACTAAACTAAGCAAAGCTTGCACTATGGGTACTATACTAGACGACACTATATATAATATATAGGTAACATCCATGACCAGGAACAAATATTCGAGTTCATCACACAAATATTTGCCCCACATAAATATTTATACATTAATCTTAATCGTACGTGTTTCGATTAACTTAACTCCGATTAAATTAATCGTAGATTAATCTTGCGACGATTAATTAATTGATTTAAAATCTAATTGATTAATAATACCCATATCTGATTGTGACAGATCGAGCGATCTTAGCATCTGGGTTTCAGCTTCGGGAAAGATTCATTCTTTTGGGCGGATTACCGGCCGTTCTCGCCTACTTGTCGCATTTTTTTTTAAGTTGGGTAAAATACCAAAACCTTCTAAGTGTAACAAATACTTTTCTGAAAACTGCATCAAAATTGGTTCAGTCAAACGCGAGACGATCGCGGATAAACAAACATACATACATACATACAGGTTAAAAATGGCGGTAATGGTTACCTGCGACAACATGGCGGCTGCAGCATAGGACACAGACGAAATGCGGTTAAACTGCATTCTGCCCGCATAAATGCGGTTTCGATGCAGTTCTATTGCAGCAACGCTGCAAACCAACACGCATGCAGATTGCACACTAGGTGCAAAGTTAGTTTTCTATGGAACAGGGTCGTTATTTTAGGATTAAATAAATAAACATAAATATCGGACAAGTTCACACAAAAATCGATCTAAGCTTTAGCAGGCTTGTAATATGGACACAACTATAAACATTATATAGATAAATACATACTTAAATACAAATAAAATCCATGACCCAGGTACAAATATTCGAGTTCATCACACAAATATTTGCCCCTTGGGATTCGAACCCAGGACCGCCGGCTCAGTAGGCAGCTGCTTTACCACTGCGACAACCGCGTCGTCAAAAAATCTTAACAGCGCGATTCAGCATTTCTATAGGCGCACCGCCGTTCGTACAGTGCCATCTGTTGGCGCTAAAAAATTGTAGACTCCATCTTCTATGTTTGGAGGTACACACTTAGATCAAAATCCTTACTCTGTTGTAGATATTTAATAGGCTAGTTGACTCATGTCAAATTGTAATATACTAGTGTTTATTCCGTATAGTATTTAGCAAAGGAAACCTAAATATATATTTTTCAATTCATAAAAGTGAAAGGTGGCTGAAAAATTTTAATTTGAAAATATGGTTTTTAGTCTGTATTTTGAAATACTTAAAACGCTGTCCGCCATTTTCGCTTATGATAGTGACGTCATTGGGCATGTAAACAAAACTGAAAGTCTACTTTGACGACTTCGAATAGTGCCGTCCCTCTCGATCTCCTGTCAAAGTATATTGGAGTGAGCGGAATGACACTAAACGACGGTCGAATTTCGAATATTTACAGGTAATTGTACGTCACGCCACAGATTAGCAAAAGGCAAAAATGCCGGACGGCGTTTTTGACTGTTCATGAGATTTCTAATTTTCAATTGATAAAATTTAGCTTTCTAGCTTTCACAAAAATACAAGACATTTTTTTTAGAGCTAGTTAGATCATTATTAACCATTTCAAATATATTTCAAAACTGGGTCTACTAGCCTATTGGGCGTGGCATCTATATCTAAATATTTAATAGGAACATATTTTTAGTAGACTGTGGCAAGACAGGCTAACCTAGTTCTCTTTGGCTCTGCGTTCGCCTTTTTTCGTTAAAAATTGGTATAAATTCGTAGCGAGTCGTAGCGGCTCACGCTTTGGGCGGTCGTATCGCCACGCCAAAACGTAAATAAAATTTAGTTCTCATGCGCTTTTTGGGCAATTGCTTCTAAATTTATACCCCCCTCTTTTTTTAGATTTTAGTTATGTTACTTTAGAAAAGATAAAAGAGCACCTATTGTGGCGTTTTACTGTGATATTTAGAACTCTTTTGTTATAATGCCGTTGTCTTATTTCAGTGTCTGCGTGGTGCGAGTGCGAGCGCAGGTGATGTGTCGCGACGAAGGCACGGGCGGCTGGGTCGCCCTCGGGGGCGGGGGGCTGGCCGATGTCATGGTGGGCAAGCGGCAGCGCCCCTCAGGTCAGTACACAAAGAGCAACACAGAAACACACAGTATAGAAATAATTCTTTTGGTTGAGCGAATCCCATTAGCTTTGTACCCGATGAACAATACCATTATCTGTATTGTTAGCTGCGGCCACAACTGCCACTTCAAAATGTAAGGCGTTATAAGTGCAAATTACTTTTACACTAAATTAGTCTTTAAGACAAACGAAATAAGATTTACTCTTAAAAAAGAGAACAGAGATGTTGGTCACTTCATTGTCATTATAAGCATCAAAACGAGCTTCACTGCTCTTTCACTTACGAAGTGACCAACATCTGTGTTCTCTTTGTTTAAGAGTAAACCTTATTTCGTTTGACTTAAATACTAATTTAGTGAAAAAGTAATTTGCACTTATAACGCCTTACATTTTGAAGTGGCAGTTGTGGCCGCAGCTAACAATACAGATAATGGTATTGTTCATCGGGTACAAAGCTAATGGGATTCGCTTAACAAATGTGATAAATACTATACAAAAGTAGTAGTTTTGAAAGTGTACGTTAACCTAACCTGGCACTACATGGCGCAGTGAGTAGGATACGAATCCTACTGACTGCGTCATACGGGGTTCGAATTTGAGTGCGAGTGAGGGGTCGCGACGAAAGCACGGGTGGCTGGGTCGCCCTCGGGGGCGAGGGGCTGGCCGATGTCATGGTGGGCAAGCGGGAGCGCCCCTCAGGTCAGTACACAAAGAGCACACACAGAAACACACAGTACACAGGTGTGTACAAATTCACTTTGAAGGTGTACGTTAACCTAACCTGGCACTACATGGCGCAGTGAGTAGGATACGAATCCTACTGACTGCGTCACACGGGGTTCGAATTTGAGTGCGAGCGCAGGTGAGGGGTCGCGTCCCACAGGTCAGTACACAAACAGCACACAGCCGCAACACAGAAACACACAGTACAAAAGTAGTCGTTTTGAAAGTGTACGTTAACCTAACCTGGCACTTTACATGGTAGGTTATGTAACCTACTAGATAGCTTGCAGACGTAATAGGGGATCCTACCGACTGCGCCATGTAAAGTGCCAGGTTACAAGCAGGATACACTAACACAACCGGCGCATTATTCAACACTGCTTCAGGAACATAGCCTACTATATAGCTTGCAGACGTAATATGGGATCCTACCGACTGCGCCATGTAAAGTGCCAGGTTACAAGCAAGATACATTAACACAACCGGCGAATTGTTCAACACAGATTCAGGCATGGAGTTGCTATAGGGGACGCTTGCAGACGTAATGTAGGTAGTACGCGCCCTGTACAAATAAAAAAATTAACTGTACATCCATAGTCTTCGATGGTTCATTATATGGGCTTATATAAGGACACACCCTTTTAAGATACTTTGGCTTTAAACCTGGGCAAATACTAGTTCTTGTCTAAGAAATTATTTACTCTCAAATTTGCTCTCGCAGACAATCTATCATTTGGTTTTGTGGGACATTGTTTTTTTTTATATATAAGATTTACAATCATATAAGATTCAGAAGCTTCACGCAGCATTCGGGGAAAACATATTATTTCCTTGATCCGGTTATTGGATGTTCTTATGTTGCAGTGGGCGAGACTAACGGCGACACGTCATCTTCGTCTGCAAACGCACCTACACACGATTTTTTCATCCACGGGAAACGAATCAGCGATAATATGGTAAGCGTGCTTGACATTTAAGGGCCTTATCACACTTGCGATTTGAACTCGCTGCACGCTCGCGGCGAAATCGCTGCGCACTCGCGGCGAACTCGCTGCACGCTCGCTTCGCTTTCAACTCGCTCGCAAATCGCAAGTGTGATAAGGCTCTAAGGCTCCTTATGAGTTCAAAAATGCTGATTGTTCTAGACGTTTTTCTCCATGAACAAACATGTTTCTTAACATATAAATGTTACTTAGAACAGGGCTATTGCGATTTATGGGTACATACAGTTCTAATAAGAAAGCATATCAAACGTACATACATGTGATAAACCGTCATACTTTCTTGTAGTTTCTATTTTATTCTGACACTTTTCCTTATTATATCTTAAAATACACTTTAATATGTTTTCTTCGAGGACTACGTATAGGTACGCCTAAATTCTTAAGATAGGTACAAATTAAGTTAAGTTCGTGTTACTGTAATAGTTAAGTACTTAGCCTTTCTGAAAAAATGACTGACTGTTGAGTTTCTTTCGGCGTTGCTTCTCAACAGTGGTGTCCTCTTGTGAAATTCCGGTAGACTCAGACATTTAAAAGTGCCCTTGTGGCCTACTTGCAGAATAAAGTTCATTATTTCATTACATTTGAAACCTACAGCTTGACCACTTTGTATCAATGGTTTAGTTCTAATGATGTTATAATGTCACCAAAAAAGCATTCAGTGCCAGCAGACTATAGACTTTTATAAGCTCACGAAATATATGTCTTTATATAAGAGTTAGTAACTGTATCACTCATATAAAAAAACTGGAGTAAATAAAATACTAAATAGCATTATCTGTGTTTGTACCATAAGGAAGGTTGAGAATAACCACGGTCTGACGGAACATGAATTGTTCTTGGTGCAGAGAATGTTCCTATTGAATTAAAATTCAACATCATGTTCACGTCTTCTTATCCCTTCGAGTGGCAGAAACCGGGAGCCGGACCCCACGTCAAGTGGCAGGCATCCGGGAGCCGGACCTGACAAAACAAGCCGTTGAGTGGCAAGGTTTCTGACTGCATGACAGGAGAAGTGGCACAGCCATCTTGGCAAAATATACCGTTAAGTGGCGGGCCTCCCACGGGTGGTCATCGCGAATTTCCGCACGTTACAAAAAAAATCTTTTCTCAAAAAAAAGCGTCAATTCGACCGTTACTGAATGTCGTCCTTGTTTATTGATGAATGCATCTTACAAGTGTAAGCAAGCAAAATATAGTTTTGACGGTTTTATTTCGGGTCCGAAATAGGACATCGCACAGGGTCCGGGAGCTGGACCCTGCCACCCAACGGCTTGTTTTGTCCAGTCCGGCTCCCGGATCTCTGCCACTTGACGTTGGGTCCGGCTTCCGGTTCCTGCCACTTAACGGTAAATTTTGTAAAATAGACGCGCCACTTCTCCTGCCATGCAACTGGTGGCGCTGCCACCTGAAGGGTTATACAAGAAAGACGTTAAACATTATTTTTATTTCCAGGTGGTATTAGAATGCACGATAAAGAAGGATTTCCAGTACAACAAGGTAATGCCGACCTTTCACCACTGGGTGACCGAAGAGAAGCGTTTCGGGCTCACGTTCCAAACGGCGGCGGACGCCCGCGCATTCGATCGCGGCGTGCGGACCGCCATCGAGCAATTGCTAGACGGTAAGTTTATAAGCAGTGCGCAAAGAGCGGTTTTCGGCTGATCATATTTATTTTGCATACCGATTACCGCCATTCTTTCCACAATTTTGATCGACACAAATTTGTCCACAACTTTTTGAACTTTGTAGTAAAATGTCAATGTAAACAATAATAAATATCGGACAACCTCACACAAATCGATCTAGTCCCACAGTAAGCTCTAGTAGACTTGTGTTATGGACACTAGACGACGATAAACATACTTATATAGGTAAATACCACCACTGAACCATAAGACCACACCGAGATGTGATTTGCAGCAGTGTAGTGTTTTTCTTCCGGTCGTAGTTTTAACTTTATGAAATAACCTCTTTTTTTTTGTAAGGCACACGCAAGGACCACTTTACACCAGTGTGCGGCGGAACCCTTTTTTCATTATATTCGGACATATTAATCGTATGCCAGCCTTCCTCAGCCAGTACTAATCCCACGTATCTAAGAAATTCTCAATACACATTGACAACATTTCGAATTTTCAAATAGGGTTGTTTAAACTAATTTCATTACTTTATTATCACAGAAACCAAAACTATTATTATTATTATTTGGTTATACGTACTAGTTTTGAAAATATTAAAAAAGGTATTAAAAGCAGCGTCGTCTAAAATTAGCACTCAAATGACGTCAGCTTGTGGAAAAGTTGACAGTCGCAACCTACACAAAGAGTATTTAGTATTTCCATACTAAATCCGTCTTAGTAATAGGTAGTCTGACTGTATGATTTACTGCGTTGTGACCAAAAATGTTGCCTACGCTCTTTTAGAATTAGCAAGTTCTCAAATGGATTTAATCACAAATTGAGATGTTTTTCAAAATGTAAAAAAATGTGGTGATATTTAATTTTACCCTTTAATTGATTGTATTAGAAATGCCTGGTCGAGAAAAATAGTTCTCAATTAAGTTTATTTGATTAACGAGATCGATTGATATTGTCAGTTAACTAATTTATCTAATGTGCTTTCTTCATTGCTTCCGTATACTGGATTCCTACACGGTGAGTACAAGACGATATTCTTTGGTAACTGACGTTGAAAGTTGGTGAATGTCACTGATGTAAACAAAGAGGAAACAGGACTAAATAATCCGGTCAAGTAATTTTTGCATTATATAACCAAAACAATCCACAGTGACGAAAGTGAAGATTTTCCAATACGATTCAGTATTTATTTCGCACGAAGAACGAAGGATTGAGCAGAATTCCGGTAAACAATGCAACGCTACTGACGTTTAATAATGCAAATATATGACATACTAGCTGTGCCCCGCCGTGTTACCCGCTCATCCCACGGGAACACTATATTTATTCGGGATGAAAAGTATCCTATGTCCTTTCCCGGGTCTCAGACTATCTCCATACCAAATTTCATCTAATTCGGTTCAGCGGTTTAAGCGTGAAGAGGTAACAGACAGACAGACACATAATATTAGTATGGATATGCTCATTATTGCAACATGAAAGCTGTTTCTAGCGCAACTATCCCTGGACCGAACCGACGCTTGCTAGCCTATAACGATACTAAAATAGTTGTTTATCGTCAGGTCTGGGCGGGGCGTGGCCTGCGCTGCACGCGTACAAAAAACACAATCCAGCGCCGGCCGACGACGACGAGGAACAGAACATATTTGAGGTGAGCTTACTACGTCCATGCTGCCGTGCTACGGTAAAAAGGCGTATCTTACTATGAAACCCACACAAAGATACGACCTTTTAACGTAGGACGGCAGTGTGTATCAGCCACAGACGTCCACTGCTGAACATAGGCCTCCCTGATGACTCGCCACAAAGTGCGATTCCGTGCTGACCGCATCCATTGATCCCCCGCTATCCTCACGAGGTCATCCGTCCATCTAGTCTCGGGCCGACCTATGCTGCGCTTTCCTACACGTGGTTGCTACTTCAGGACTTGTTGCCCCAACGGCAGTCCATTCTCCGGGTTACATGGCGTCAGTGTTGCCAGATGACATTTATGAAAATCCGTAGGGTGAGACCAAAAAGTCTGTAGAATTCCGTAGATCGTCGCTTGAAAAATCCGTAGTTCTACAGACTTTTTTTTCAATGCTTCATTTGACTATACTGAAGCTTAAAATGTTATTAAAAGATAGTAAGTTTTGCAAAAACGTAGGTGAAAAAACAGAAATCTTATATTTTGAACACCTTGTCCTTAGTTTAATCATCGTTTAGAGCTGGTAAAAAAATGAAATTTAAAAAACGGACCACTAAGTTGATGGTGCGTGAGTAGTCCGCGAGTCTGTGCTAGGATTTCAATGAATTTTTCGCAGAAAAATTAAATTCCGTTTTGTTTATGTCATGTTTTGGTGATAAATAAAAGAAGTCTGAAATTCCGTAGGTTCCCCAATAATTTCCGTAGGTCTGGGCACAAAGCTTAAATTCCGTAGATCTACGGATTTTTCCGTAGCTCTGGCAACGCTGCATGGCGTGCCCATTACCAATTCAACCAATGAAAAACGGCAATGTTCTGATTTTCTTTGTGCGATATAATCAAAAATGAGGATATTCGCAGAAGAACCAAGGTAACCGACATAGCTCACAAGATTGCACTAGATTATACAATTCTAGACTAGAAGGAGCCCGCAACTTCGTACGCGTATTTTTTTTGCCATAGACGGATAAAAAGTATCCTATAACCTGTGGATATCCATTATCCATCTATCCCTGTGCCGAAATTACCCCCAAACAATGACCCCTCGCCGTTTTCATGGAGTCATCGTTTCAGGAAAAATCTTAATAGCGTGATGCAGGGTCGTCTTTTGTTTTGGTCCGGCGCCATCTAAAACGGCTGTACAAATTTTAACCATATATTTTTTTTTTACCTACTACTGAGGAGTCTATTTGTGTTTTCTTATTACTGAATCCACTCGTCCGTGTTCCAGTGTCTGAACCTGCCGACGGATTCCCGCTCCAGCTCGGAGAACTCGACGGCGAGCCGCGTCCGACACGACCTCACGCAGACGCCCATCCTGTCCGCCATCAACCTGCCCCGCCATCACGGTAAGGTTCATTGAACGTGTTCCAGTGTCTGAACCTCCGTACTCGCTCCAGCTCGGAGAACTGGACGGCGAGCCGCGTCCGACACGACCTCACGCAGACGCCCATCCTGTCCGCCATCAACCTGCCCCGCCATCACGGTAAGGTTCATTGAACGTGTTCCAGTGTCTGAACCTCCGTACTCGCTCCAGCTCGGAGAACTGGACGGCGAGCCGCGTCCGACACGACCTCACGCAGACGCCCATCCTGTCCGCCATCAACCTGCCCCGCCATCACGGTAAGGTTCATTGAACGTGTTCCAGTGTCTGAACCTCCGTACTCGCTCCAGCTCGGAGAACTGGACGGCGAGCCGCGTCCGACACGACCTCACGCAGACGCCCATCCTGTCCGCCATCAACCTGCCCCGCCATCACGGTAAGGTTCATTGAACGTGTTCCAGTGTCTGAACCTCCGTACTCGCTCCAGCTCGGAGAACTGGACGGCGAGCCGCGTCCGACACGACCTCACGCAGACGCCCATCCTGTCCGCCATCAACCTGCCCCGCCATCACGGTAAGGTTCATTGAACGTGTTCCAGTGTCTGAACCTCCGTACTCGCTCCAGCTCGGAGAACTCGACGGCGAGCCGCGTCCGACACGACCTCACGCAGACGCCCATCCTGTCCGCCATCAACCTGCCCCGCCATCACGGTAAGGTTCATTGAACGTGTTCCAGTGTCTGAACCTCCGTACTCGCTCCAGCTCGGAGAACTCGACGGCGAGCCGCGTCCGACACGACCTCACGCAGACGCCCATCCTGTCCGCCATCAACCTGCCCCGCCATCACGGTAAGGTTCATTGAACGTGTTCCAGTGTCTGAACCTCCGTACTCGCTCCAGCTCGGAGAACTCGACGGCGAGCCGCGTCCGACACGACCTCACGCAGACGCCCATCCTGTCCGCCATCAACCTGCCCCGCCATCACGGTAAGGTTCATTGAACGTGTTTCAGTGTCTGAACCTCCGTACTCGCTCCAGCTCGGAGAACTCGACGGCGAGCCGCGTCCGACACGACCTCACGCAGACGCCCATCCTGTCCGCCATCAACCTGCCCCGCCATCACGGTAAGGTTCATTGAACATGTTCCAGTGTCTGAACCTTCGGACTCGCTCCAGCTCGGAGAACTCGACGGCGAGCCGCGTCCGACACGACCTCACGCAGACGCCCATCCTGTCCGCCATCAACCTGCCCCGCCATCACGGTAAGGTTCATTGAACGTGTTCCAGTGTCTGAACCTCCGTACTCGCTCCAGCTCGGAGAACTGGACGGCGAGCCGCGTCCGACACGACCTCACGCAGACGCCCATCCTGTCCGCCATCAACCTGCCCCGCCATCACGGTAAGGTTCATTGAACGTGTTCCAGTGTCTGAACCTCCGTACTCGCTCCAGCTCGGAGAACTCGACGGCGAGCCGCGTCCGACACGACCTCACGCAGACGCCCAT
The DNA here is from genome assembly GCA_932273695.1 of Apotomis betuletana. Classification (NCBI taxonomy): domain Eukaryota; kingdom Metazoa; phylum Arthropoda; class Insecta; order Lepidoptera; family Tortricidae; genus Apotomis; species Apotomis betuletana. The sequence continues at coordinate 6,310,836 of OW026321.1, read as the reverse complement.
CCTGTCCGCCATCAACCTGCCCCGCCATCACGGTAAGGTTCATTGAACGTGTTCCAGTGTCTGAACCTCCGTACTCGCTCCAGCTCGGAGAACTCGACGGCGAGCCGCGTCCGACACGACCTCACGCAGACGCCCATCCTGTCCGCCATCAACCTGCCCCGCCATCACGGTAAGGTTCATTGAACGTGTTCCAGTGTCTGAACCTCCGTACTCGCTCCAGCTCGGAGAACTCGACGGCGAGCCGCGTCCGACACGACCTCACGCAGACGCCCATCCTGTCCGCCATCAACCTGCCCCGCCATCACGGTAAACTTTATTACGTCACCTAAAGGTTGTCTGGAAGAAATCGCTATATCGGGTGAAGACCAAAAACTTTAATACCTTAACTCATTTAAATAAAATTTGTATCAATTTGTCCCTTGTACGACGACAAATAAACCATCGAATAATGTACCTTAAGGTACTGTTTTGAGGTTCATTATTGTCTCGTTATTTTTTGTCGCACAACGAAACAATTTCCGATCGCTTCTTTTCTAAGGGCAAATGTGTGTTTAAAAAAGATCTGTACCTACTGGAGTACATAAACGAAACTAATTTCGATTTAATACTCCTTAGAAAGTAATGTTGTCAATCGTCTGTAATGTTGAATTGATAAAATGTGTTCCAGATTCAATGAAAGCGTTCGAGATCCAGTATGAAGATAAACCCGACAACGACGACCCGGAAAGGTGTCCCTACGTCCACCTGTCAGCTGTAAGTTATACCTAAATAATATACACCAGGGCAAATATTTGTGTGATGAACTCGAATATTTGTGCTTGGGTCATGGTTATTCTATGTATTTAAGTATATATTTATCTATATAAGTACGTATATCGTCGTCTAGTACCCATAACACAAGCCTTTTTGAGCTTACTTTGGGTAGAATAAAATTAAAATTTATTCGTTAACATACACAAAGTGGACAACTAGTAGTTTATGTGACTGTACAAAATGAAGGGTATTAAACACGAGTGTGGGTTTATGAAACGCGCCGAAGGCAAGTTTCATAATAACATCACACGAGTGTTTTAATGCCTAATTATGTACAGTTACATACACTACTTTATCTAGCCACATATCATAGGTCTCCATGATGCATTCAGGAGTCGCACATTACGACAAATATTACCCGGTAATGGCGGTAATGAAGTTTTCTGCCAGCTGTCATAGTTTTTTTGATTCAGAGACAAACTAGAGTTCGCCCCAACTATCATATTCAGGATTCAGTACTTATTTCGCAAAAATAACGAAGGATTGAGCAGCGTTCCGGCAAACAATGTTTTGAATTTGGTAAATGACAAATCCTTGACATATAGCTATTGACGTTAAATAAAACAAATATATGGCGTATGCACATTATTGCCATATGGAAGCTGTTTGTAGCGCCATCCCTGGGTCGGACCGACGCTAGCTGGGCTATAACGAAACGCGGGTTCGAACCCCGCCTGAACCATTATTTTTAGGGTTCCGTAGTCAACTAGGAACCCTAATAGTTTCGCCATGTCCGTCTGTCTGTCTGTCTGTCCGTCCGTCCGCGGCTTAAGAGGGCGCCGAGCGTTAGCGACTGAACCATAGAGCGCGGGGAATGCGTATTTAGATAGGCGCGCGGCCGCCATAGTAAAAATGTATGGAGAATTAAAAGCACTTTTTGATATATCTGGACCTTTAATACCAAACAATAATTGAAATACTTGATGCGGACAAATTGTAATGTAAACATTCATCTTTTTTTTCAACTGAAAATCAGAATAGATTTCCATTGTTAAAGTATAAAAAAACACTCAACGCCTGCTTACGATTTTACAATTTTCGTCCAACTTTACTTAGATATCTAGGGTAAAATATTAATAATCTCATAATTTTTCCACGGAGAAGTTGTTAACACATTCTTCGAAGTGCTAAATATATAGTTTAGAAATGGATTTAACAACTAGTGTTGACGTTATCTACTTAACAGCAACTGCCTATTTTTTCACATTTCGCTCGGTGCAGTCTTAAAGCTCCGTGATCATTAGTACTAGAAAGCTGAAATTTGGTATGACGACTTTGGCGTTCAAAAGGTTGAAAAGCGCGTTTGTTCCAGGTACATGAATACACGTACCCGCAAGTAGGCTCTGGCGGCATCATCAGCTCGGAGAAGTCCTCGCCCAACACCAAACCACCGCTGCTGCAGAGGGATTCTGGTTAGTATTATTGTAGACGCGGTTGGCGCAGTTTGCAGATACCTGCCTACTGAGCCGGCGGTCCCGGCTTCGAATCCCGGCCGGGGCAAATATTTGTGTGATAAAAGATAAAGATAAAAGATAAAAAATTGGTTGCCTGTAAAGTCGGTATACGGGCGAAAGTTTTACGTGACAACGACTTTGAGTGGTGAAATAATTTTAATGTGAATATTCATTCGTATAGTAGGAAGAATTATATTATCAGTCTGAAATTATTTACCTTTGCTGTTTGAATTGTTGCGATGGACGAAACTACCTTCACATTATCACTACACAATCGTTTTACAATTAACTGGCAACGTGTAAACTTGTATGCAGGCGCCTAAGCGAAATAGAAGCGCAAGACATGAACCGGTGTGTATGCCTATCTCTCTCACTCGGTGGAAGGGACGCGTGCCTCTCACTCGCTCTCATTGTGAGCGCATAACGTGAGCGGAGCGTAACGCAGTTTCTTGAAGTGTCACCCGGCAAACCAATTTATAAGACGTTGTCACGTCAAAAGATTCTTTATTGCACAAAAAAAAACAACAATTAGGTACAGCAAGAAGATGTGTGTAGAAGCGTGCATAACATGTGAAATTCGGAATTACCAGGGGACCCCGCACTAGGCTAAGCCTGTATCGCGGGAGCCAACGATTCGATTAAATACCATGGCTTAATAGAATACAACATGTTAGCTAACAAACAAACTGAAATGATAAGCTAGCTATTCTACTGTTTAACTATAATGAAAATGGAAACAAATACAATAAGAATACAATGTGATGAACTCGAATATTTGTTCTTGGGTCATGGATGTTATCTGATGCCTCCTTCTCGGGAGTCCTTTGTTTCATAGAAACTTATTTCGTCGAATGTTTCATCGAAAAATAATTTCGCAGAACTTTTACTCCTCTGTAGTTTCATCAATTTTTCATAATTCTTGCAAATATCATCCTATTGATTAGCGTACTGTTTGAGATTTTTGTAAAACTAACCTATAGTTTTACAAAAATCTCAAACAGTACGTTTGCAAAGAAAAATGCTTTCCACGAAATGATTTTTCGGCGAAATGAAATATTCATCGAAAAATAGTTCTAGGAGTCAATACAGGCCCTCTTTCTATTTGTCAACTCGGCCCTCCGTCTGAACGAATGCACGCTGTGGAACCAGGGCGCCATATTTTGTGAACTTCCTTTTGTATTGTAATAATTAATTTAAAAAACCGGCCTATTGCGAGTCCGACTCGCGCACCGAGGGTTCCGTACAAACTTTCACTTATCCCATCTTAATTGGCCTGGTTGAGTTAAATTTGCACCTGAAATGTATGGAGCCGCATACAAACGAGGTGCAAACTTAACCCAACCGAGTTCTCCACATATGATGTTTGAAAAGGACTATATTTTATTACAAATTTATAGTTTTCAGATTTTTATATGTATTTGTAGTATGTGACGATATTACTTGCCTAATTTCATAGTTCTAGGTCATCGGGAAGTACCCTATCATTTTGATTCCCTTGAGAGTGTCGAATGTACGTTTTTTGCGACATAAATGGCCGTATCTTTTTTTCACGTTAACGTAGAAGAGTTTGATTTTTTCACAGCTTCAAGGTACCGTAGACCGTACATGGTGTTAATTTCAACTCGATACCTCCACGCGTTCTCCAGATAAAGGGTCTTGACAGACATACGGACGGACAACAAAGTGATCCTACAAGGGTTCCGTTCTTTCCGATTGAGGTACGGAACCCTAATAGTTACCGTTAATTCCAGGATCGCTAAAGAAGCACCCGTACAGCGGGCCGCCGCCATTGCCCGACAAGAAGCCGCCCGAAACCTTCCAAGCGAGACTCAAATGCAGGTTCGTATTGATTGCTTATTTTTAGGGTTCCGTACCCAAAGGGTGCAAACAGCGTGACCACTTTCAGTAGTTTTCTACTTTTTTGGTAGATTTCAAGCATAATGGATACGGTCTTGGTATGAAAAAATGAGTCAGTAGTATTTAGTAGTTTATGGTTGTAACCACATTTTTATTCAAAAATAGGCTGTCCCCATACTTAAGAGGTGATTCGCCGATTCTAGTGACTAGAATCGGGGATTCGGAAACTAGAATCGCGAAAATGTGAAAAAATTTCAAAACGAAAAACAATTATACCGAAATATTAAAAAAAACGATAGTGATGACGTAAAGCGACGATGTTGATGATTCTTAAGTACTTAAATTAAGAATAAAATTATGACCGTTTTACGTTTTTTATTTATTATTTGCGTAAAAAATCCTTATCACCTGTAGTGTACTCGCAATTGATCTGATTTTATATTCAGAACCTTGTTTCAAATCGAATATTTTTCAATGGTAGATTTTATAACAGAATAAATTTGAACTTCGGTAGATTTTAGTAGTTTTTGATTGCGTTTTTAGTAGAAATGCCGATTCTAAAGTGGTCACGCTGGGTGCAAACCGGACCCTATTAGTAAGCCGCTGTCTGCTTGTCTGACTGTCCATCTGCCACAAGACTGTATCTTTCCAACCGTTATATTTCATTTATTTCATTTCATTTATTTTATCATTAAAGGAAGATATGAGCAAAAATATGAAGAAAGTGCCGGTTTTTTCAATATGGCGGCGGGCGCGGAGGGGGGGGGAATTGTGCATTTTGCATTTTAAACACTGCCTAACCATCCTAGACAACATATCAAAAATTCAAAACTACCGGACCGTTTGTAAGGTCACACATAGTACTTTAGTCTCTATTCACCGTATTATTTATTCAATTCACAATATACATTGCATTTGAAATAGAAACTTATAACTATAAATCCACATTAAATAAAAACAATAACAATAGGTAGAGACTTGTAATTTTCGCGTGTGTATAATGTTGTTGCTATAATGTTGCCGCTAAAAAAATTAAATTAACAATAGTTGAGCAGTAAAGACAGGACTGCCATACAAAACTGCTTGTTTTGAATTGTCTAGGTTCTTTTTTCATCTAATGGTTGTATGGTAACATGTTTGACTTGATTTTTTATAAGAAATTTTATGAACAAAAACGCTGTCCTCCATTTTGTCTATAGCTTCTGTGGCGTGACGTAAGCGATCCCGTAAACAAAGACCAGTAATACAGTCTTATCTATGATGTTTTAAGTTTAAGTATTTTTTACTGGATTGGTGAACTCACTGGCGGACACGTCGCTGACACGTGAAAATGGCGGACAGCGTTTTAAGCATTTCAAAATACAGAATGAAAATCATATTTTCAATTTCATTTTGTTCAGCCATCTTCTACTCATGTGAACTAAAAAATATATGTTCTTGTTTCCGATGTCAAATGCTAATAAATAAACATTAAATTTATTTTTATTAAAGCAGTAACGTCTGCTAACGTAAACTAAATGTTTACAAATGAAGCGAAAATTGAAAAATTCAATGATTCGGACAGGATTCGAACCTGCGTTTCCAACGGGACGGTGCCGACGATAAAGTCTAAATCTTTACGGTAGATGGCGCTACGATGCCACCCTAAGGCATGTCGAAGCAACTGGTTGAAAAAAAAATTCAATGGCTCTGACATCTGATTCGGTGGTCCAATTGGGAGGACGCCCGTGTTGACCCGGAAAGCCGTTGGAAACGCAGGTTCGAATCCTGTCCGAATCATTAAATTTTTAAATTTTCGCTTCATTTGTAAACAAACATTAAATTAATACAATTTAACATGAACATGAGTTATTTCCGCAGGCACTGTCACGAGTGGTACTTAGAGAGCGCAAACCGAGCGGGCGCGTGCGAATTCGCGCCCGACTCCTTTAAAACGTGCATCGACGCCGTGTCCTGTATCAAGTGCGCCCAGGTAATCTATACTATACTAGCTTTTGCCCGCGACTACGTCCGCGTCGAACTTGGAAGTATGGAAGCAACCTCGTACAACACGATAGATATCCACCTAATCACCTTAATTAATAAAAGGGATTATTTAAAACGCCTAAGCAAATCTAAGAGCAATTGTGCTTTTGGTCTAATCATTACATTTCCGCAAGGGTCATCCATGTCATCATGAATTACTTACTCACTTTTCAATCTTTTTAGAGATAATTTCCAGGATGAAAACTATCCTATGTCCTTCCTTGGATCTTAAACTATCTCCATGCCAAATTTCATCAAAATCGGTTCAGCGGTTTAAGCGTGAAGAGGTAACAGACAGACAGACACACTTTCGCATTTATAATATTAGTATGGATATTGAAAATTAAAGGCTGACCAGAAATATATGAGGATTGAGAGGGCGCAATATAGAAGAACGCAGATTTATGTGGCAACAATTTTGCAACCAATCGCAACCCACTATAATGACATTACTTTAAATGCTGAACTGACAGGAGTTCCACTATGTTAACCTCGTAATATCACTTAATGGAATGCACTCTTTTCCTGACTGTTTTTCGTGTAATAAGCACGTGTACACTTTATTTATAATCTTACATTCACGACTCTTGAATGGTTTTCTTTGGATAATTTTAAATATTTGTCTTTTAAAGAAATCACTACGAATGACATTGACATTGTTACAAACCATCATAAAATCATTGCCAGTGTAAGAAATTAGTTCCAGTGATATTCCGCAATATGGCGCATCCTCATATATTTCTGGTCAGGCTTTTATAACGTTATGACGACGCTGTTGGCGCAGTTTGCATTGCACCCGCCTACTAGCCGTAAGTAACTGTTTCTGTGATGACCTAGAATATTTGTGCTTGGGTCATGGTTGTTACTGTTTTTTTTATTTGCCCGTTAGTGTCCCACTGCTGGGCAAATGCCTCTCGATTAGATCTCCAGAACTCCCTGTTGCTTCCGGCCAGTCGACTAAGAATGCGTTCAGATCGTTATTCTATGTATTTAAGTAAATGTTTATCTATATAAGTATGTATATCGTCTAGTTTCCATAACACAAGCCTTCTAGAGCTTAATTTGGGACTAGATCGATTTGTGTAAGTTTGTCCGATATTTATTTATAATTAGTTTTCGGGATATTATTAAATGCACATCTGTATAATTTTTCAGCACACTAGGTAACTCCACTAATTAACTGAATGCATACCAGAAAAACGAATGCTGTGCAAAAAAAACAAATGATTAACTGAACATGTCCTACAAAAAAAACTTAAGAGGCCTTATTCCTTTGAAATGCTGATTGTTTTAGACATTTTTCTCTATGATCATACATGTTATTTAACATATTATTGGTGTTACTACCTAGAACAGGGCTAATGGGATTTATTGGTATATATTTCAAACCTACAGTTTGAATTTTTCATTGATAATTTTTGTTTCAAAAACTACTCGAAATTGACAAAATTCTCGCGGAAATTTAGTTTTTTCAACTTATTTTCCACTGCTCGCAATAAAAGCATGAAATAGCTATGTTACTACCTAGAACTCGGAGGAAAGTATTATTCACTTCAAAAAGTTGGTTGAAATTATCAATATAATTTGTCATAATATGAAAAAAATAAATTTTAAAAGGAATAAGGCCTCTTAAACATCATACAAAACGAGATGACCTTTTTAACCGAATTCACACCAAAAATATGGTTCGTACGTCGGATATATTTGAAGTTTCACCAAAAATACTGACTTGCGCACTAATTATCCTCGCACTGCACACTAAGATCCGACTCGGCCGGGTTAAGTTAGGTTAGTTTTTTTTTTTTTATATCCAGTAAAACAGTTTTGCAAATACCTTTAAATAGTATATTGAATTCGCATTATTTAGTGTGCAAGTCAGTATTTTTGGTGAAACTTTCAAATATTTTGATCGAAAAAAGGGAATATACAGATATCGATTTTAAATACATGCCTTAGTTTTCTATGGAGAGGGGTCATGATTCCAGGAAGAATCTTAATAGCGTGATGCAGTCGTCTTTAGTTTTGCATGAACGCGCGGCGCCATGCCAGTCTGGCGCCATCTATTGGGCATAATTTCGTTTGTCCTCGCATCACGCCGAAACGGCTGGGCAAATTTTAACCAATTTCTGTACAGGGATAGCTGGACATCCAAAGATGGTTATAGGATACTTTTTACCCGACTACTGTATAAAAGAAGTTGCGGGCGCATTCTAGTTTGTTAAATAAATAAATATCGGATACTACACAAACGGTAATCCCAAATGAAGTTCTAGGAAGCGTGTAATGGGTACGAGAAGACTATATATATATGTATATATATCAAGATATCGGAATAAATTAAGAGGCCTTATTCCTTTTGAAAATGCTGATTGTTTAGACATTTTTCTCTATGATCAAACATGTTTCTTAACATATTATTGAATTTTCTACCTAGAACAGGGCTATTGGGATTTATTGGTATATGTTTGAAACCAACAGTTTGAATTTTTCATTGATAATTTTTGTTTCAAAAACTACTCGAAATTTACAAAATTCACACGGAAAATTAGTTTTTTCAACTTTTTTTCGACTGCACGCAATGAAAGCATGAAATAGCTGTGTTACTACCTAGAACTTGGGGAAAACTATTATTCACTTCAAAAAGTTGGTTAAAAATATCGATATATTTGTCATAATATGAAAAAAATAAATTTTGAAAGGAATAAGGCCTCTTAACCACACATATGTTTGATCTGGGGCTTTCTGAATTACCGCCCGTGGGCTTTTTAAGTTTTACGTTACCTTTGGCCGTTAGTGGAATTTTCTTGCTTTGGCCGGGAAGATAGATCTTCCCGCGGAGCGGGCAGATAATCCACTTATGACCAAGGGTTACGTAAAATAATAGGTATTCGTTATCTATTGCACGATGGGCAATTTCCATTAGGATCCTATCCTTGGATCCAATTAGTCTTTAACTTCAAATGTTAGTTAATATATTTTACGTGACATTTTCTGAAAATCTAACTTTCTGGCTAAGGCAAGACGTCAAACTTTAGACAAACCACGGGCGGTAATTCGTAAAGCTCAGATCGCATATTTATGGCCCTCACCTTCGGTTCGGGCCACAAGCACCTGCGATCTGGGACGTTCACGAATCACCGCACCCCACCGTAATAGTACATTACGTAACAAGAGTGGTAAACGAAGAATTACAAACGAGTGTATATTAGAAGCCCGAAGCCGAAGGAGAGCGCTTTAATGACACGAATTTGGAATTCCTTTACACCAGAGAGACTTACGACGTTTTTCATCACACTTTGGAGGAAACAAAAGTAGTAGTAGTCAAATTACCAAAATTACTTACCGCCCTAGGGCGTAATATACGAATTACCACCCTAGGGCGGTATATACGATTTACCGCCCGGTTTTCTAGCATGTAAGCCCTTGTTTACGAGCAAAGTGTGATGAAAACTATTTTGCTACCGTCCACATAACGAATACAAAGGAATATTTAAAAAATGATTTCCCCTGGTTCCAGTGTATGCTGTACCACTGCATGTCGGACGCGGAAGGAGACTTCGCGATGCACCCGTGCGCCTGCGCGCCGCCCGCCGGCGCCTGCGCCAAGCGGTACGTGCCGCACCTTTTACACGCCACACCTCAACCCTTTGCACTCCACAGTCGACATGTCACGATGTTGGGAAATTGCTACGCTGACGCCGACGTCGGCAAATTATTATTTATTTTTTACTAGCTTTTGCCCGCGACTACGTCCGCGTGGAACTTGGAAGTATGAAAGCAACCTCGTACAACACGATAGATATCCACCTAATCACCTTAATTAATAAAAGGGATTATTTAAAGCGCCTAAGCAAATGTAAGAGCAATTGTGCTTTTGGTCTAATAATTACATTACATTTCCTACAGGGTCATCAATGTCATCATGAATTACTTACTCACTTTTCAATCTTCTTAGGGATAATTTCCAGGACGACAACTATCCTATGTCCTTCCTCGGATCTTAAACTATCTCCATGCCAAATTTCATCAAAATCGATTCAGCGGTTTAAGCGTGAAGAGGTAACAGACAGACAGACACACTTTCGCATTTATAATATTAGTATGGAAGTATGGATTATTTATTTATTTATTAATTAAAGTGTAAAGCTAAAAACATATACAATTTCCTGCAAAATGGTTTGTACTGTTTGTCTGCAGGTATGAGTCTCTTTATAATATTTCTACAATAGTTATTGCTAAACACTTGAGTGACACTTTGTATAGACAACGTTATCACTCAAGCGTCAGCAATAGGTGCTTTTTTAAGTACTTTTTAAATTTGGACTTATTTTGCTCGTGTCGGTTATTCTCGGGCAAACTGTTGAGTATGTAGGGAATCCTTTTGCTCAATGTTCTATCTCCATAGTAGTTCCTGACCCTTGGTACTTCAAATTTGCCCGCGGCGTCCAATGACGTCCAATTATCAAAAACTTCTTAATTCTAACTGCTACAAGTATTCCCTCATGTCACCACATTGGGAAATTACTACGCTGACGCCGACGTCGGCAAATGACGTCCAATTATCAAAAACTTCGTAATTCTAACTGCTACAAGTATTCCCTCATATCATCAGTTCATCACATTGGGAAATTGTTACGCTGACGCCAACGTCGGCAAATGACGTCCAATGTTAACATTGGACGTCATTCCAATTCGTCAATTCCTCAGTTTGAATTACGAAGTTTTTGTTAATTAAAATTAACAAAAACTTCGTAATTCAAACTGCTACATTTTTCAAACTCTGTTTATTTTGTCAATTACTCAAAACAATTACAGAGATAGTCCGCTAAATTTCCGCGTGACGTCATACCGTGGTTTGATTGACAAAAGAAAAATATCTGTTCAATTTTTTTTTTATAATCTAATGGACTCAATGATTAGTATAAAATAATTCACAAGAAAAGTGACCGCTTTTCCCCATACGAGCAAGCTCCATTTGTTCAGCTTGCGCTTGGATCGAGTTGAACAGACAATGTGTAGTAATAAAATAACACGAACGCATTTAAGTGACAAGATTTCATAATTCTAAGACTAAAATTTTATTACTTTTCTGGATTCCGCTTATAAAGAGGACGTTATTACTGTATTTATATTTTTCTAAGATTACTAATTATTTTAATATTGATTTGTTAAAATTTATTCATTCTGAAATGTCATAATTATAAAACTATGACACAATGGAAAGGCTTTAACCTGATGTTTAATTAACAAAAAACTAATGACGTTGAGCTTCTCATTATTGACAGCGTATTTTTTTCGCGGATAGGTCGAAGATTACAACTCTATTCAGGCATAGTTGTCGTAGATTTTGGTTATTTTATATATTTCTTTACATACAGAAAAATAAATTCAAATATTTTTAGGGCGTACACGACGCAAAGCTCTCTCGATCTCTTATATTAATTTCCACCTTTTACAAATATGAAATGCCTACTGAGCCGGCGGTCCCGGGTTCGAATCTCGGCCAGGGCAGATATTTGTGTGATGAACTCGAATATTTGTGCTTGGGTCATGGTTGTTCTATGTATTTAAGTATATATTTATCTATATAAGTACGTATATCGTCTAGTATCCATAACACAAGCATTCTTGAACGGTTGTCCGATATTTATTTATTTGTGTATTCCAGTTGGATCGGCATCACGCTGCTCAGCCTCCTGGTGCCGTGTCTGTGGTGCTACGTGCCGCTGCGCTGCGCGCACCGCGCCGCGCGCCGCGCGCACCTCGCCGGCGGCGCGCACCGCCCCCAAGCCAAGTAGCGGCCCGTCTGCAGCCGGGCCGGGCCGGACACGTAGCGCCCCGCCTGCAGCCGGGCCGGGCCGGACACGTAGCGCCCCGCCTGCAGCCGGGCCGGGCCGGACACGTAGCACCGTCCGCTGTAGCCGCAGGGACGTGCCAGTCTACACTGTGTGCGCCCCTACTCCGGGGCTAGTGTTGTAGTGATGTGTGTGCCGGGAGCGCACTCCGGAGCAAGTGTTGTAGTTATGTGTGCGGACCCCCGGGGGTCGGGACAGCTCGAGGAGACCGAAGGGTTCTGTGTAGTGATGAAAAGTGTTAGTGATGGATTGTGCCTCTGGAGCTGGCTGGTAAGTTGCACTGAAAAAGAATGTACCGAGAGACGGGGCAGCATGCATGTGAACTTCAGAAGTTTTGTGTGATGAAAGATTATTCAACAACGTGGAGCTGAGGCGCCTCCCTAATCAACGGAATGGGCCACCTGGAGGCTTGGAAACTTGGCAGGACCATGTTACTGTAGTGGATAGGTGATTGATACAAAGACGTTGGCGACGAGTACTCCTAAGAACCTAATAAAAGGCAGATTTTGGCAAACTATAACCAAAAAGGCAGTGCCAAAGAGGTTTACCTGAGAATTTGAAAGAGCATTTTCGGCACATGTTGGAGTATTTTAACCACACGAAATGAAAATTAGACTACCTCACCTACACAGAATCCATCCCTCATAACAAAACAACTGACAGCTTGCTATGAGAATGATTTTAAAATGGCAACTAGACACTTAGTTAGTGGCTACTTAGGCAGCCATTGACGCTCACCCTGCTGGATTTTGGATAGAAAATGGACTTTATAAAGGAAAACGTAACACTACAACTATATTCGCTTCCCATTTTGCACAAATCTATACCGTGATTGAGTGTTATATTAGAATAAGAGTACAACATACATAAGAATGGAGATTACAAAAACAAATAAAAATGTTGTTCAATATGTCCTGAATGGGTTTGCTTCAAAAAGAATACTAATTGTAGCAGACAAAATCAGAAAAATGGTAGCTGAAAAATAATAGATAATAGTATGTGTCGAAACACCCACTATACCTGAAAATATGATTTATTTGTGTAGGTTTACACAGAACTTATATATATATTTATGTAATAATCTCCAAAAAACCGAAATAAGCTTCCTTAATGAATGTCTGTCACGGCGAAAGGTCTGAATTTTGCTAAGGCACGGCAGTGGATTGGACAGTACAAATTGCAGTGTTAGTGACTTAACTGTGTTTTTGAAGTGGAAACTGTTTTCAAGTAAATTGGTGCAAGCGAGATACACTGCAATGCAAGGAAAGGTAGCAGATAGCAATATTTAATGCTATGCTTTATAGGTGTGAAATGTGGACTTCTGGACTTATGAAAGCACTGCCGTGTGGTCGAGGCAATAGACAATGTGGTCTAGTTTTTATTTTACAATGGCGAAGATCAGAGAGGATTGAAAGAGGATAGGAAAAAGGTGACTGAAGTGATTCTAAGCATTCGGGGAGAAACGAAAAGAAGAAATTTCAATATTTAACAAACAGAAATTTCTGGTTTTTGATACATAATTAAAAATATTTAAACGTTTACAAGTGATTAAATTTTTAATACGTTTTAAAACTTCCGTTGTTTTTTATGCACAAACGCATAACAAATTATCATTAATATGTTGCAGATGTTTAGAATGTTACGGATATCGATTTTTATTGAGTGACACTTAACAATGTGTTGCCATATTTAAATGAATGTTGCAACTCTATAAATTGTTACATTATTTAGCATTTATCAATGGAATATTAATTGGTAAATCGGTATTAATTCGTCATGGTTAATCTTAAATGTATTTTACTGAGGTATATAGTGCCATTCAATTTAATATAGTTTCGACATAGAACACGTTTTCAATCCATACATAGCCAATATTTTTTAATTGTTAAAATGGTTTTTGAAGCGCACTGAAGTGTTACATTTACTCGTAATACAGGATAGGGTTATCAAAAAAATGTGTAAAATGTTATTTTATTTTTTGTATGAATACATAATTGTAAAATACCTTTGTCGTTTTAAAGTTATAGTGAAAGGTTGTCTGCTTAGCACAGTTCTATTCTCTTCTGTCTTCCATGACTATTTTAGGTATTCTAGCTTTTTGATTGTTGATATGTTTGGAATGTTGGATCTGTTAATAATCTCACTCTATGGTCTGTTAATTAGGTTTTTAAGGGTGCATAACCACCGCGCGGATTCGCCTGTAAAAAAAAACTTTATTTGTTTTTTCATTACAGGTCACGGTGATGGATCACCCTAAGGCTAGTTTTTATAAAGACACCTTAAATTTAGCTACAAATCTGTATAAAAACTAGTCTTTGTCAAGTTTGACAACCGTTAAAACGAAATACGAATTCTATTGATTATTAGAAGTGTTACATACATATCTATGAAAGTTCGTCATAGAGTTCCATAGTATTGTCATTATTGATGTGCCATTATCGAGAACGTTCCCCAATTTGTATGGCAGCATTTTCCATACAAAACGTTCTCCAGGAAATTCTCGGAAACGGCATATTTTCTAGTTTCCATAGAGTATGTTTTTGACATTTAGGTATGTATTTTTCGCATACTTTGCTGTTATAATTATAATCAGGGAGCGAAACTTTGGTGCCGGTGACGTCATTATGACGCAAAGTCGCATATAGGATGTTTTTTTAAAACAAAATTGCAACACATCAGTGATTCTTTATAATGTAATAATGGTAATACAAATATTATTGTTTATTTATTAATGTTTGGTATTTATACAAAAAATAATGTAAATATTAAAAATAGAAACGAATAAAAAAAATTACTGGATAATGAAATTCTAACAAAAAAAACTTTTCCTCGAGTAAATGAAACAACACAACAAAAGTTTCGTTGGATGACGAAGTATGCAGAACGCTTATTGTTCAAACATAATAATCGCATCTTCTTTCTTATTTACATGTAGGAATAACGATGTACGAACTTTTGGAGGTGATACAGGAGACTATTTGGAAGAGTTTGAACCCTGCGAGTATATACTTTAGTCCAATATGTGATAGTTTTTTTTTAATCGAGTTTTTCCAATTCAGTGCGTACCAAAATTTGACATGAGTTATACATTTAAACTAAACTATGCATATAATTTACATGTATACATTTCACACGTAGTACATCCAGGGCAATATAATTCTCGAACCTCTCGCCAGTTATAAATATGCCAATAAGTTGTCATTTGATTCGGTATCTATAATCTAAATAAAAACACTCTGTATGTAGCTTGACGTCATACGTCTGTCATCGGCACCAAAGTTTCGCTCCCTGATTATAATACTAATTCATGACAAAATATGTATTTTATCTCTTTTAACAATTTTCTTCTGCAGTGACTTGACATTTAATACATAATTTTGTACAACAATAATTATACGGGTATAGGTTACCGTAATACATGTAGTCTGTGTAGAGAAATGGCATCTCTCATACTTGTTTTGTATTGAAGTTGACCATTTCTCTTCACCGACTATAATGTGTGTATGTCAAGTTGTATTTTTTGTTCGCAAAACTCTTTGACATGTAATTAAAGTTAAATGTGAATATTCAATACTACATAAGTATAAAGAGTATTGAGAAATCGAACCATTTCCATCCGTTCTGTCAATATTATTGATATTCATGCAATTGTTAATCAATAATACTGACAATATTAATATCTTTCGAATATCCCAAGATGTTGTAATTATGTTTTTATTGTAGTTTTTATTGATGGAAGTGGATCGAAGATAATGTCACTTGATCAACAAATTATTAGTGTTAAAATAAGGAGGCTACTGGTGACATTTTGTATATCTATGTCGCCATTTTGGCAGCAATGAAAAGGCTAGCAATATTCATCACACTTGATAAAACAATTATTTTGTCATTGAACATGAATAAAAATTAATATTTACCAAGTGTGATGAATTTGTTCATGTTTGTCCTGGAGGGGCATGTATTATAACGCTACAGGTTATTAAAAACACAGATAAAAAATGGTAATACTAGGGACAAAATATTTTTGGTGTTGCCAGTTTTTATTTCCGAAATAGTTTTATAATACATGGTCTTTGTGGTATGGTTTTAACTGTAATTAATGACAGTTACAAGTGGACAAAATTATATACGCGGTTGTTGCTGTGGTTTTTGGTCACTACGTGTACCATACCAGCACCAAACCAACCGCAAATATAACTTTGTAGCGCGAATTTTAAACATATATGAATGTTTTATGGAGTTAACATTAATTCATATAATAAGATTAAATGTATTTAAATATATAATCGAGCATTTTCATAATTTCTGTACGAAAAAAATCTAGTCTTCAAATTTTTTAAAGCCTTTTCTAAAATATATTTTCATTCGTTTACAATATTATTCCGTTTAGTAAAAAATGACCAAACTTTTTTGTATATTTATATAATAGGATTAAAGGGTCGAGATGTGGAGCAGAGTCGTAGTCGCTCTTTGGATACTACAAAAAACACAAAAATATATAAATAAATTATAATTTGAAAAAAATTTAAAGTTTTCGATGCTTAACGGTATTGGGCTCAACCGTGGGTGTTCGATAATTTTATATTTTCTTGCGTTTGTGATTTGACTTTTGTATTTGTTAAATCGCAACCGCGAAGTAACAGGATCAAATAAAAAAACATACAATAAGAATACAGTGCGGCATATTTGGAACACCGAAGAGGGACTCTTCACCAAATCCACGTCTCGCCCATTCTGTAATTGTTATTCCGCATTTTTTTTAAATATAATATCGTATGTACTAAGTAAATGTATTAAGTGTTTAAAATTACTCTAAGAATTGTATTTTAACTGTTTTTTAAATATTAACAATGTCTCTAAGATTGAAAAGAATCTTAGCTAGAAATAAAGAGACTTTACTATAGTGAATTTAATTTCTTTAAGGCTAAATTAAAAATATCAATGTTTAGTGTTTCTCGTATTGTAAGCATGATAACAAATTAAAAAAAAAACCAAAGTGACGGTCTTCGGACTCGTTGAAGATAAATGTAATTGAAATAAAAATAAATAATCATAAATACAACTTTCTGTTTATTTGTATGAATTCCAAAATCCTTTTTAGCACTTTGTGAAACCTCTAAATTTTAATTATAAGTTTGCGGTAGTATGTTCAGAGATCACGATCAGAATTAGTACGAAAAAAAAATCTATCATTTCATCGTATCGAATGTACTTGAAGAATGTTTCAGTATAATTGTACAAGATGCTATCCCCCGAGTTTTTTCTCTGTAGGTTAGCTTTAGTTTTATTTTCCATGTGAAATCACTTGAAAATAGGAGTAGGGACAGTTGGGGTACAATGGAACGAAAAAACACCGCGTCTCTTCCTCCGTCGGATTTATGAAAATTGGATAATTACGATGAGAACCTAAGGGAGAAAATTAGTAATATGTAGGGAAAAGAGCTTTCAATCCGGTAATTTTTGTATGGGAAACCCTTGGGTGATTTTCAATGCAAAAAATACCAGTTTTGGAAGCCCTTAGTCAACTTGATAAAACCAACTTTTAACTTAAATAATTTTATTGCAAAAATAATCGTTAAGGCTGATTTAGACGATGCCAATTTTGAGACGCCTAAATTACGGCGCCTCGAAAAAGCACCGTGTAAACACTTTCCGCGCCATTTTTTCGCCGCATGCCAGCGCTGGCGCGGAATAGAACACGAGCCTATTTTTTGGCGCCAGTGACCCCCCCTCCGCGTCTCTCGCTGCCACTAATGACTGGTACTGAAAAAAAGCACCGTGTAAACACGACTGGCGGCGAGATTTAGGCGGCTGAACATAGTCATCGTCTAAACGGTCGGAGGTGTGCTGTGCGGTAATCACTGGCGCCGTAATTTAGGCGTCTCAAAATTGGCATCGTCTAAATCAGCCTTAAATTTACTTAACCTAATCTAACAATATATTAGAATTCAAGAGGAACATTATTTTTATAAGATTGAGATTGTTAATTAACATCATTGGTGAGACCAAGGCCCATCGTCTTCGCTGGCTCGGCCACCTTGAGCGTATGGGAGAGGATCGGCAGGTGAAGAGAGCATACCTTGGGCGACCGACGGGGCGTCGTCCGGTCGGTCGGCCAAAGTACCGCTGGATAGATCTGGTAGAGAAGGATCTGCGTGAGCTCGGAGCCACAAACTGGCGAGAGATTGCGCAGGATCGGGTAAAGTGGCAAGCTCTTGTGTCGGAGGCCAAGACTCATTTTGGGTCGCTGAGCCAGCGCAGTTAGTTAGTTTTTTTTGAGATTGTTAATTATCATCATCCTCCTAGCCTTTGTCCCATTTTTTGAGAATGAATTCTCAATCGGGGTCGGCTACCTAAATCCCAAGATGTGGCGTAGGCACTAGTTTTTACGAAAGCGACTGCCATCTGACCTTCCAACCCAGAGGGGAAACTAGGCCTTATTGGGCTTAGGTGGTTTCCTCACGATGTTTTCCTTCACCGAAAAGCGAGTGGTAAATATCAAATGACATTCCGTACATAAGTTCCGAAAAACTCATTGGTACGGGCCGGGTTCGAACCCGCGACCTCCGGATTGAAAGTCGCATGCCCTAACCACTAGGCTACCACCGCTTCCCCTGTTAATTAACATGTACAAAATCAAAAACGGACGTTTCAGAGGACACATTTTTACTTAGCGCCAATTTTTACTTTTTACTAAACTGCCACATTAATTTTTAATCCTATTAAAGCCTGACCAGAAATATAATATGAGGATTGTCAAGAGTGTGCTATTTATAAGACTTATATGGCAACAATTTTGCAACCAATCGCAACCTCACTACAATGACATTAGTTTAAATACCTGTCAGTTCCACTATGTTAACCTCGTAATTTCATTTAATAAAATGCACTCTTTTCCTGACTGCTTTTCGTGTAGTCACATGTTTACACTTTATTTATAATAGGTATAACGTTCGTAAATGGTATTCGGCATTTACTTTGGATATTTTTAAATATTTGTCTTATAAATCAATCTTAAATAATCTTAATTATCCGTCAATTCCAAAGCATATAAATATCACCTTATGTACGCACCATATATTCTGTGAATAAATGATTATGATTATGAAAGAAATCACTACGAATTACATTGACATTGTTGACAAACCATCATAAAATCATTGCCAGTGTAAGAAATTAGTTCCAGTGAAATTCCGCAATATGGCGCATCTTCTTATATTTCTGGTCAGGATTTATGTTCCTAAACATAACATAACAGATTCTTGGTTATATTTAGATAAATATTATTTAGTACCTGTCGTTGAAAAAGATAATCGTAGGAAAAATATACCTACTAAAATGGCTTGAATCTTAAATGCTTCAGTGAACTTTGAATCAATTGGTCAGAAATGTTAAAATGTGTTCTTCACCATCCCACTAATCCATGTATACTGTCATAAAATTCAATTGGAAATCTGTTATCAATGGAGAGGGGTCATTATTTCAATCTGTTGGTAAATATTTTTGACCCGTCATCACGCCGTAACGGCTAGACAGATATTAACCAATTTAGGTACAGAGAGATCTGGACATCTAAAGATGGTTACAGGATACTTTACACCCGACAACGGTAAAAAGTTTTATCTATCCAAATATTATAAACCCTCCATGATGTGTTCAAGAACCGCACATTATGACCAGTCTATTTTAATGGTGGTCATAATGTGCGGCTCCTGAATGCATCATGGACGCTTATGATGATGATGTGGGTAGATAAAGTAGTATGTATGTGTATGTAACTGTACATAATTAGGCATTAAAACACGTATGATGTTATTATGAAACTCGTGTTTAATACCCTTCATTATGTACAGACACATAAACTACTATTATACGGTCCTTATAATATAATATAGTGTATCGTAATGGGGAGAAGAGGCACGAGACTAACTTTGAATTTCGAACTTAAAAATGTAGGAGTTCTTTGCCCTCGAGGCTTCAGCAGAATCGACCAATGACATTGACGCTAACAATAAAAATCAAAATGGCTGCCGGTCGAACAGCTGTTCCTGCGCCGAAAGTTGCCAGGGCTTGTGTCAAATTGTGCGCTTCTTCCTTGGGTTCTTCTAGAACTATGGGATATTCGTTGTACTCGACCGTGACCGGAGAATAGTTTCCAGCTGAAAGAAAAACAAAGTATTACTAAATTTGCCATTGGTTATACAAATGGGTATGAAACTGGCCACCCTTGTTTCACCGAAAAACGTTTCATTGAATTTTTATTTCGGCGACACTTTTTCCCCTGTTGTAATTGATCATCATTGTCAAAATGGGTGAACGGCCTCCATGAATTTTAACCAATTTCGGAACAGGGATAAACTGGACTTACTCGTCTAGAGTAAAGAAAATAACGCCTAGTGACAACAAAAACTCACTAAAATTTCTGTCACTACTCTTGAAAACCTCGTATCTAATTCGTAGATTGATACTTAGATACGAGCTTTATTTTAAGTTGGTATTTGTTACTTCGGAGTTTCAGTTGTCAGACGATATGAGGGTTACGCGGAAGAACCTTCAAGATTTCAACAGAATGTGTTATTTTTACCTCCAGGTTCCGTCGCAAAATGTAAAACTGACGATGGTTTGCTCCACCCGAAACTGAAAAATAAATAAAGATATTTTTTATCATGTTATAGGTCAATTTGTAAGAATTTAAGGATGTCATATGATTACTGAATTACCTATTCCTGGATGTGACGATGGCTTCGTAAACTGTGGACGGCGTCAAACCTCGCACCGTGTAAGTTGCACTGTGGATGGGTCCTAAAAAACAACAAAAAAATATTATGAAGGGCTAACATATTAATATTATTAGAACAGTCGTGAGACATCTTCAAAAATTATAAAAATTGGGTAAGTGCGAGTCCGACTCGGGCATGAAGGGTCCCGTACCATAAACCAAGTTTGTTGTATTAAATATTTATTTTATTTTATTTTTAGTATTTGTTGTTATAGCGGCAATAGGAATACATCGTCTGTGAAAATTTTAACTGTCTAGCTATCACCGTTCTTGAGATACAGCCTGGTGACAATGACAACGGACGGACGGACAGCGAAGTCTCAGTAATAGGGTCCCGTTTTTACCCTTTGGGACGGAACCCTAAAAACGGTTTAACCTCACATAAAAATTGTCAGGAACGGCCCGACATGTATGTAATATGTTGGCTAATCGGTACCTATATATACCTATTTGGTAGCTTTTTTTTTATTTATTTATTCAAAACAAGGAACTTATGATCTAGTAGTTCATTTACATCTACACACTTACGAGAACAAAAATACCTGAACACGACTTTATGCTCCTGACAATAGGGTCGTGTTCAGATATTTTTGTTCTCGTAAGTGTGTAGATGTAAATGAACTCGACTGTATATAAAATACGGTGAGCGAAAACCGCGCACGGTTTATATGTCACCGCGTTATCTCTCGCTTGGTTAGTTTCGTTATCAGTTTTTTGATATGTGTTTTAGTTACAGAAATATCGCCTATAACCGTACCATGAGTTAATCTGACCGTACCTACTCGCTTCGCTAGCGACAGCGTAATCGATTTGTACGGAGAATAGTAACCCCTAGCGGTTACTTTGTAGAACTACAATTTTCTATACAAATCGTTAACGCAAACGCTAGCGAGTACAGCCACTGTAAAATCATGGTAAAAGTGGTCGCACTGAAAGATTACACCCTGTTTGTAAACAACACTGCACAAAATGACGAAGCGGTTGGCTCGGTTTGTAGACACCTGCCTACTGAGCCGGCGGTCCTGGGTTCGAATCCCGGCCAGGGCAAATATTTGTGTGATGATTTCGAATATTTGTTCCTGAGTCATGGATGTTATCTATATATGTATTTATATATATTATTTATATCTTTGTCTAGTACCCATAGTACAAGCTTTTTTTTTGCTTAGTTTGGGACTAGGTCGATTTGTGTATGATTGTCCCTTAATATTTAT
This sequence comes from Apotomis betuletana, assembly GCA_932273695.1. Taxonomy (NCBI): domain Eukaryota; kingdom Metazoa; phylum Arthropoda; class Insecta; order Lepidoptera; family Tortricidae; genus Apotomis; species Apotomis betuletana. The sequence goes on along the minus strand of OW026321.1, from coordinate 6,288,839 downwards.
TTATTATTTAACAAAAGAGTGAGGTATTTTAATTTATTTTAACACAAGTTTAACCTATACACAATTTAACAAGAAGCAAGGCTTTAGAATATTGTTACTGATTTTTATTAAAACAATAACGTCTGCTAAAGCAAATGTTTAAAATTCAATGTCTCTCGCATCAGGTTCAGTGGGCCAATAGGTAGAACGCCTGTGTTGGCCCGGAAAGCCGTTGGAGAAGCAGGTTCGAAAAGTGCCTGAACCATTCCATTTTTAAATTTTTCGCTTCATTGTAAACATTAATAAAATTCATTGTTAGCTCATCTCAAAGAGCATTATCTATCCCTCTCATAATTCGTATTTAATTCAACTGCTCCTATTATCATTTAGTTTAATGGCTGTGTATGTACGATTGTACAGTCGAGTTCATTTACATCTACACACTTACGAGAACAAAAATATCTGAACACGACCCTATTGTCAGGAGCATAAAGTACGTACGTACCTATGTGTGTATTTATGTATGGATTTATTGTTTATTATATTTATGTATTTATCTGTTTTTCGTGTTATTACAAATTAATTATTCAAGTTCTCCTCTACACAAAGGTTGTCTGAAAGCGCTCGCTCTTTAGCGATAAGACCGCCTGTTGTCTACCTCTTATTATAATTTCTTGTATTTTTCCTGTATGTTTATTGAGGTGTGCAATAATAGTTACTTGTATTGTTTGATGATGATTATGATTTGGTGTAGGGACGCCCGGCCAGAGACAGGCGGGCTGTCGACCGCTTGGTTGCATTCATTCAGCCTAATTCCCAGTACTAGTACTAGTACTTGTATTGTTACTGAGTTATTAAAGTAAACATTTGTATCCACGTACCATCACTAGAGTCTCCAGGAACGACAATCTTGTGCCACAGGTTCGCTGGCGCCTGCGTGGTGAAACTGTCGGGCTCCACTGTCGACAACCGCCCGTAGTAAGGCCGCAGCCATAGGTTATAATCTGTATGGATAAAGTAGACATAAAAAGATATGGACTTAGTCTGAAATAAAATATTTGGTTGTTCGTTTGTAGGTTTTGTTTAGTCGCTTTATATTTTAGCCACAAAGACACGTCTATTTCGAGAACTTTAGCCATCGTATGTAAGAGTTACTTAATGATTTTATTAAAGCACTAGTAATAACCTAAATTAAAAATTTAAAACACCCGCGACGCAAGCAGGGGCCCTATGATGGTTGCGTTTATCACGCGATAAATAAGTGATAAAGCATCCGTCACGCTTTGACATAATGCGAGTGTGAGTGACATATTCTTTGTCACTTATTTATCACGCGATAAACGCAACCATCATAGGCCCCGTCGTCATGAGACGCGCATTCAATGAGTGATATAGAAAATGCTACTAAAAATGAACATATAACTACAGTTTGGAATTCTTAGCTTTAATATTGTCTGCGATATTGTCACTTGTTCCAATTAAAGCTGAATATCTTGGAAACTACTGGCCCCATTTCTACTAAACTAAGAACCATCTTGACGGATAAGTTATACGACGAAAAAGTAAAAAAACACTCAAAGCGGTCCATCCGTTTAGAAGCTACGGTGCCACTGACAGACATAGATATACGTAGGTATGTTAAACTTATACCACCCGTCTTTTTTCGTCGGGAGTTAAAAATAGTACATTTACCGTCGATTTTAAAAATGAGGAGGTTATCTAATCGGTTGTAGGTATTTGCTATTTATATTGCTTTTATAAATTTATGAAAACATGTGACGTCTCATTTTTTTTTTAAAGTGGGTACATCACAATTTTTATTTAAACCATTAATACAAAGATCAAAGCTTAAAGAAAAATTGAAAAAGGAGCTACCTGGTGGAAGGGACCGGGAATCGAACCCGGTACCTCTGGATTACCGGTCCAGCGCGTTACGGTAACGGTCCCTTCCACCAGGTAGCTCCTTTTTCAATTTTTCTTTAAGCTTTGATCTTTGTATTAATGGTTTATATTGCTTTTATCATGCGATAAATAAGTGCAAAAGCATCCAACACGTTTTGACAAACTGCGAGTGTGAGGTGTGAGTGACAGATGCTTTGTCACTTAACATCGCGTGATAAACGCAACTATCACAGGCCCCCAGATCCCGTTATTTATGAACCTATTTATTTGAAAATATATTTTTTGTTCGAGAAAAGGCATCTCCATTTTTTTATCCTTACCAAGAATATGGGAATACGAATCCACCTCCCAGATGAGAGTGAAACCGGTGGACGTGGCCTTGTTCAGGACGGGGTCCACTTTGAACGACGCCACGTTTGGAACACCTGGAATTGCAATTCGGTACGTAAAGTTTTTGACGACAGTCCTTGCTATAAGGGTCTTTAAACTGCAGCATCAATTTTTAAACCTTCGTCACGACAGTTGGCAATTTTATTGGCTGTAAAACTCAATTTAAATAAATCTACTGATGATCGGCACTTGTCAATGTGAAACCGTTAATATTTTGACACACGTCAGTGTCAAACCGTTGTAATTCTGTTCAATGTGTCAATCGTGTTCAAAAAACTTTACATCCACATTAAATAAGAGTCATTTTCAAAACACATGTAGGTAGGTAGTTAAGGGCTTTAATTAAAACAAAACTTAATTGATTCCATTGTGTTACGATAGTTACCCATACATTTTGTATTTGTAACTTTTGTCACACAAAAGAAGCGATCGTAATTTTGTTTTCATTAAGCCTTTACCTAACTATGTACATGTATTTTGAAAATGACTCATATATCTGCCTTAATGCCACATAAATTTCGCAGTTCAAGTTTTCTTTACGAGTCGAACTTTGTATCTAGTAATAAGAATAATAATTTGAGAATAAGGGTGCGTTTTCTTTGAATCGAGGCGGAGCGGGGACGTGCAGAATAGACCAATCATCTAAGTTGAAATCTGTATCTCAGCTACGGTTCACTTTTGTGATTGGTCGATTCCGCACGACTCTGCTTCGCTTCAGTGGAGACGCACTCTAAGGACTAAGTCGCCCCGAGCCATCTCAAGCAATGCTCACCTGTTAGCTTGAAGGAGACGTCAGCCATGCCGAGCGAGTTCTCGGCCCTGAACGTGTAGTTGCCGAGGTCTCTCGCTCGCACGCGCCTGAAGATCAGCTGATGCACGTTGTCCTGAACCACCATGTGGACTCTGTAACAAATGACCTTAGAGAGCTCCGTACGTCGCTTAACTTTGCCATAATATTCATTGGCGTATCTAAATGTTTACAATGAAGCAAAAAAATCAACGGTTCAGGCAGGATTCGAACCTGCGTCTTTAACGGTTTTCTGGGCCAACTCGGACGTTCTACCAACTGGACCACCGAACCCGATGCCAGAGCCGTTGAATTTTTCAACCAGTTGCTTCTACATGCCTTAGGGTGGCTTCGTAGCGCCATCTACCGTAAAGTTTTTGACATTATAATCGGCACCGTCGTCTCAAATTATGTTTTGAGAATCGATAGTAGGTAACGATGTGCTACACCCAAATTAATTATTTTTATTAAAGCAGTAACGTCTGCTAACGTAAACCAAATGTTTACAATGAAGCGAAAGACGAGACGTTTGCAGACGATACAGTTTTAATTAAAATAATGGCGTTAATGGGCCTGGGTAGGGCCTGGCCATGGCCTGTGAGATGAAGCCATGAATTTCTATCCGAACCCCACGTCCTGGGGCACTAGACCATACTGGGGTGGGCACGGCCCACCCGGCCACACCCCTAGATTATATTCTCTTCTCGAGAAAAATATATAGTGTATTTCCCTAAGAAAGCTAAAATCATAATAGGTACACTGCCATAGTTATATTTCTAAGAAGTTGCTACTGATTTTTGTAATTTATTGAAAAGTCTTCCTGCAGACAAATTGGCATAACAGCTTCGCAGGAATTTTGATTATTTGTAATGTTATTGTCAAATTAATAATTAAATAAAAAATCGGCCAAACGCGAGTCGAGTTAAGTTAAATTTGCACCTGGTATGTAGGTATGGCGCCGCATACCTACAAAAGAGGTGCAAAGTTAACGTAACCGATCATTTTTTTTGAAATTTAAATATTTATTTTACTCTGTTTTTTTAGTATTTGTTGTTATAGATAGTGGCAACAGAAATACATCATCTGTGAACATTTCAACTGTCTATAACGAGATACAGCCTTGTGTCCGAACAGACAGACGGACAGCGTCTTCGTAATAGGGTCCCGTTTTTTACTCTTTGGGTGCGGATGCGGAACCCTAAAAATCGCTATCAGAACTATGAAAATTCGGAATAAAGACGCTTTCGGACAAATGAAACTTCGGAATTTTGCGTGTTTCGTCAACATGGGTGTCGTTTTACTCACTGACCTGTCATCAGTATGCACTGCGCGACCGTCCCGAAACCAAGAGGCCCGAGCGGGCGGCGCGGCGAACTCCACTCTGGCAGCCAGCGCCGCGCGCAAACCCACTGCCGTGTGCACGAAGGACCGCACCGCTGACACTACCGGCGCATCTGTAGACAAATGTTATTAGATAGGTTAGTTGGAATAGCGCCATCTAGCGGGATATATACACAAACTCCTTTTACATTATATCACAATAAGCACGGGATTTATCACTACAATAATTATATACTATACTACGATTTCTAATTCAAGACCAAAAAAAACTACCACAAGGTTGCCACTACAATAAAATATTATTATTACGATAGTAAATTTCTTTTTATTTTTAAACACGCTAAGATAATTTATTTATTGATAACTTTAACTCTATGTTTTGACAAAATAACTAGAAATATTTATTATTACATAATAACGAGACGAGATAATAAAAACTTAAACATCGGAGATTTTTGGTACAAAATCTGGTATTGTACTTGTAACATTGTCCATTAGGTGCAAGCCAAGAAACAAACTCAGATGTCATTTAAATGTTGTCAATTTTGACAGTGACGTATCTGTCGTAGTTTTTAGGGTCTTGAATTAGAAATCCGAGTTTACGCGCGCGACACATATACTACCTGTCACAGTTCTATACCGTGCAAGCGAGACGGGTGACGCTGAGTCACGCGACAAACGAAGTCGAGGAATGCTAGCCCTATTGGGTACTGACCGTGTATGATGACCCGAATGTCAGCAGTTGCCGGATCCCCCACTCCGTTCTCAGCCGTACATTGGAAAACCCCCGCGAGAAGTCGGTGTTCAGCCTTGAACTTGATGCGGTGCCGATGCTCCAGTAGCGCCATGGGTTCCCCCTGAACAAATATTACATTTAAATAAGGTCACCTGTCTAGCACGACTATTGTTCGCGACATAGCATCACCCGTCACTCTTTCACAGAACTGTACGGAAAGAGATAGGTAGTATACCTTGTGCAAGAAAGTGGCGGGTTTCATAATTTTCCTTAAAATGATGGAAGTGCCGCGCGGTGACCTTATACTTCGAACGTTACACATATTTATTAGTTAAGTGCCATACTGCATTAAAACATTCCGCTCAATCTGGTCCGTAAAATCGATAATTTCCAGAAGGTAATAAGTAATTATAAGTAATTTGGCGTTTACGAGCTTTTTTATAGAGCTTGAAATCTTTCTCGTAATTTAAACCTCGGGCTTAAAACCGCTGTTTTAAACCCGTCTAATTGTGGGCAACTACGGAACCCTACACTGAGCGTCGCCCGACATGCTATTGGTCGGTTTAAAAAAAAACTCCTATGCAAGAATAAGTATAAAATATAAATAACCTAAGTTCAGAATTTAAAAAATCCCCAACACAAAAACTTATTAAACGAGGGCCTTCTGATGGCCAGATACATCATGAGGGCCTGGTTTAATAAGTAGCATAAAAAATATTCTAGACCTTAACATAAACCACTAAGATGATGGTACTGGGTTTGAATCCCCACGAGTGAAGACATTTAGTGTGACGGGTGATACTCACGTTCTTCTTCCAAGTGATGAAGGGCTGCGGAGTGCCGGAGGCCTCGCAGCCAAAGTCCACGTACTCCCCCTTCCGGACTTCCAGGAAGCCGTCTTCTGGAATACTTCGTATTACCGGCGACGCTGAAATATGAAACAACTATAAGTACCGTGGAGGAAACATTCAAGGAAGAAGACCAAGAGGAAGGAGTCCCATGCGCTGGACCGATCAGATTCGAGACACAACGGTCACCAAGTTTCCCGACGCCATGGGGTCTGCAGTAGATCAAAATAAGTGGAGAGCGATCGTCCGAAGAGTGACAAATAGAGTTCACGACCCTCAGCAATGAGGAATACGACACAAGAAGAGGAAGATAAGTACCGTGAATCCGTCCAATTTTGACCTATCGGGTAAATTGAAAAAATAAAGTCCCCATCCCATAGGCTTTAAAGTATATTAAGATTTCATTAGCTCATAGATCACATAGATGATCGTATGTATTTATATTTAGGTTAAAAATACGCCTGAAATAGGTTGCTATTTCAGCATATTTTACGTATTTAAAACCGCGGGGATATTAAGAGTCAAACCACGCTGACTCTTCCTAGAAAATGAACTGTCAAACCATACAAAGTGAGTAGGTTTGACAAATTGACAGTTCAATTGCTTGGAAGAGTAAGCGTGGTTTGACTATACCCGCTAGGGCAAAAATGAACGGTTTCACGGTAGGTATAAGATGGGTTAAGTTTTATAAAGTGCATGTCGTTTTCTACAACGTGTCCCTGGCCTCTGGACAAACATGAACGGTAGGTGTTGATTAGGGTATTTATAATCGACTAGCTTTTGCCCGCGACTACGTACGCGTGGAACTTGATAAAAGGGATTATTAAAAGCGCCTAAGCAAATGTAAGAGCAATTGTGCTTTTGGTCTAATAATTACATTTCCTACAGGGTCACCGCACCCTAACAGAAATGTTCACTCACTTTTCAATCTTTTTAGGTATAATTTCCAGGATGAAAACTATCCTATGTCCTTCCTCGTATCTTAAACTATCTCTATGCCAAATTTCACCGAAATCGATTCAGCGGTTTAAGCGTGAAGAGGTAACAGACAGACAGACACACTTTCGCATTTGTAATATTAGTATGGATTAGTATGGATAATGGATATGGATATGGATGTACAAATATGCGTTACGTGTAAGATGTGTCAAATATGCGGTTTATTAGAGTTATACGATATAACATTTCCTTATAAAAGAAGACACACTGTTATTAGTCTATTACAATACCGAAGTATTTAAGTAATAGGCGGCTCACAATTGATATAAATATCTTACACAAGGCCAAATTACCTCATCTCACAAAAAAATAAACATTCTTTGAAATTCGATGCGTCACATTATCAAGTTCGCCCGCGTATTTTTTTTCTTTATCATTATCGGGTAAAAAGTAAACTACAACCATATTTGGATATCCCAGCTATCCCAGTACTAAAAATTTGTTAAAATCCGTCCCGCCGTTTCGGTGTGATGAAAGGACAAAGAAAATTTTACCAACAGTTGCCGCTGTAGGGCTGGCGCCGTTGAAAAACAGTTTTTATTACCTATATATTATAATCAAATACTTATAAATATTAATATGAAAGGATTAAATCATACTAATATAATAAAGAAAGCCCATGTTGCCCGGAGAACGGACGGCCGTATGGGCAGCAAAGTCCTGAAATGGCGACCACCTATAGGAAAGCGCAGCGTGGGTCGACCCCCGACTAGATGGACGGATGTCCTCGTGAGGGTAACGGGCAATCAATGGATGCGGTCTACACAGGATCGCACTTTGTGGCGAGTCATGGGGGCCTATGTTCAGCAGTGGAAGTCTGTGGCTGATAGATAGATTAGATAGAATATAATAAAGGTGAAAGTTTGAGAGGGTCGTTATTTATGTTTGTTAATTTTACACGCTCAAACAACTTTGATAATATTTGGTATGGAGGTAGCTGACACCCTGGATTAACACATAGGCTACTTTTGATCTGATAAACCGCGGGTAAATCCGCGGGGCGCAGCTAGTTGATTATCAATGCAAAATATGCGAAATATATTATGAATAGTCAAATGTCAAAGGACTTTGGAACACGACAACTTTAGTTCGTTGAACTCAGTGTTGAACTCCAAGCGTCCGGTCCATAAACCCTCCTTTTGTGTCGGATCTTTGTATCAATTTAAGTAGCATAAGCATGGACCAATAATTCAAGACTACTCAATGTCTATACAAAGTCACTATGGAGGGTGGAAACAAAGGAGCAATCACACTAAAACCCGTTCCAGACTTTCCGATCCGATCCGATTTATCGGAGGAAACGGGTGCGTAGTGTAAGATCCTAACAATTGCACTACACATTATCCGATTTCTTCCGATAAATCGGATCGGATCGGAAGGTATTATGGAACGGGTTTAATATTATACAGGCGAGCTCAACATTATTCTTTTTTTTTATTATTAGACACCAAACTAAAGTAACCTATGCATTGTGTCATAAAACTATGACTTTACTACATTTAAAAATTGGGCAAGTGCGAGCCCGACTCGCGCATGAAGGGTTCCGTACCTATACATATATATAATCTATAACAAGTTTTTTGTATGGGAGCCCCCCTTAAATATTTATTTTATTATATTTTTAGTATTTGTTGTTATAGCGGCAATAGAAATACATCATCTGTGAAAATTTCAACTGTCTAGCTATCACCGTTGTTGAGATACAGCCTGGTGACAGACGGACGGACGGACGGACGGACGGACGGACGGACGGACGGACGGACAGCGAAGTCTCAGTAATAGGGTCCCGTTTTTACCCTTTGGGTACGGAACCCTAAAAATTAGTAAAATTTAATAAATTAATAAAAAACCTAATATTATAAAGGCGAAAGTTTGTGAGTGTGTTTATGTGTATGTTTGTAACTTCTTCACGCTCAAACGGCTGGACTAATTTTGATAAAATTTGGTATAAAGGCAGCTGACAAAAAGATGTCGTCGATTTCGGTTATTTTATGTATTTTCAGAAAAATAATCCAAATATTATTTAGGGTCACAGACAACCCCCACTAGACGGAGCATGTAAGGCGACCCGCGCGCACCAACGATATGGTACGGCAGAACATTAAAGTATGAACACGGCGGCCACCGTTTAGTTGCGTCCTTGTTTATGATCCATGCGTACGTCAACGAAAAAAGAAATTAAATAAATAACATGGTAAATTGTAGTGTTAAGTGGTGTAGAGAGACCTCATAAACATGGACGCAACTAAACGGTGGCCGCCGTGTTGATACTTTAATGTTCTGCCGTACCATATCGTTGGTGCGCGCGGGTCGCCTACGGGTCGCCTTACATGCTCCGTCTAGTGGGGGTGGTCTGTGTTTAGGGTATACACGACGCAACGCTCTGAATGTCTATATTAATTTTCACCTTTTAGAAATATGAAATTTGTCAATTTTGGTAATAATGGTTACTTACACTGCACTTCTATGGCATGCATCTGTCTGATAGGGCCCCATGGTTCCGGCCGGATCACCTGAAATAAAAGTTTAGGTTCAAAATACAGTTCCGTAAAATGGGGTTACTTTAGGAAAATTTGGAGCTACTTTGATAGATTTTAAATGGCCATAAAAACGCAAATGCTCATAGTCCGATAGAGCAACTGAAGTAACAGGTTAGGTCATTTTTAAAGGCAGGTATTCCATTGCCACAGATGGTTAAAAACACAACGACATGGTGTAAAAACACTTTTCCAAAGTAGCCCCTGCATTTTAAAGTAACCCCATTTCACGGTTATTTAATAGGTTAGGCACATAATAATTATTAAAACGGTTTGAACTCACGTAAAAATTATCAGGAACGGCCCCGCATGTTTCGAACTCATATGAAGTTCTTCATCAGGGTCAGCTATCCACACATCAGGCCGTTCCTGGCAATTTTTACGTGAGTTTAAACCGTTTTTATAATTGTTAAGGATGTCTCACGATAGTTTTAAGTAGTGATAGTGACATCAAATCAAAATATATTTATAGAATCTTTTTATCAATTCTATTTTTTTGTGGAAATAGCACATTTTTATTTTTATAAATATTGACACAAAGGTAGATTACGAAAGAAACATTTAATGTGATCTAAGTACTACAATCTAAGCGTAAGAATTATGGAATGAAAGATTTGGTGAGATTGACGTAACGATCTAATAGCTCAGTTGGGAGAGCAATACGCCGGAAACGTAGAGGTCGCAGTTTCAAGTCCTGCTTAGATTGTAGTAGATCGCATTCAATTTTCTTTCGTTATTTACCTTTGTGTCAATATATAAGTCAAAGTCAAACATTTCATATCAATAAATACATTTTAATTTCAAAAAAGTTATAAATTATTAGAGTTTCGAGTTTCTCTGGTCTAAGCGTCGTCTTAAAAACCTCCTTGTTTTTGGTTGAAAGCAATCCAATTTTATGGTACTCCACTTTTATAGAGGTACTCTACTCTTAAACGCACTGTACTCATTACCATAATCTCCATTCCCATAACTCCTTTGTCTTGCCGACATCCTAGTTAGTGGACGGGTTAAATTAACCCTGCAGCCGGAAAGGTAGCGGAAGGGCTAATTACCACATCGTTTAGTTTAGGGCCAATTGGAGACCACCCCATGACGAATGGTCATGGTTCGTCATTCTCCGTGAATTGTTCATTTTTTCCATCGTATTTAATTCGCAAATTTTAGTTTGTCAGAGGTGTGCATGTTATTGGTCGATTGAGCTTGTATGACAAGCGGCTAAAATAAAGCCATTTACGACACGAATTGATTTTTTAGATGAGTGAACGCAGTGAGCAATGACAAATATATCTGAGTGTCATAATAATGGCTTTTAGCCACACTATTAGGTATGCTTTTCGCGACCGTGAGAAAAAAAAACATTAAATTATCCGAAATTCTGAGTTCAACTATTCTCGATGAATACAAACTTGTTAATAGGTACAATTTACAAGGAAACTTAATGTTTCCGATTCAGATAAGTCGAAGATATTAACAGCCTGGTTTAATTACCTACATCATTTATTATTAATTTATAAACCCTTCTTTTTACCTTTGTACTTGTCGGGTAAAAAAAGATTAGGACCTTTTTCTATTTTACTACGGATCTCAAGATACTTTTTATTGGCGATACAACACAACTAATTTTTTAATTGGCTGTTAATGGGCAGAGACGAGAGATGGCCGCTCAAAAGAGTTGTACAATTGATTAATTGCAGATAATTGCGCTAGGGAGCCAACTGACCGGTTGTAGGGACGAGATGATTCCACCGATATCGATAAATCTTATCCTGCTACACTACTCGCGACGTTGGTATAGGTTGGGCGAATATGAGTGTGGAGGGGTTTCTAGCACTTCGCTGCGGAAGCCTACTTCGACGTCTTCGACCAACTTCGCCTCGCCCAACTTTGGTCAAGTTCGCGAGTAGTGGGTGCTAGGGTTACATAGTTGACAGCGTCCGCGGTTAAATGTCTGACACCTAGAACTCGCATGAAACAGTTGTTAAAATATTACCAACCCAGTTTAGTTATTTTTAATATGTAGGTACGACAATTACTAAAGAACTAGATTTTGCCCGCGGCTTAGCTGATATTTAAATAGGTCACAACTGGTACCATGCTTTTTTTTGGCCTTTGCCTGTATCCTAACGGGTATAAACTATTTATGTTCCAAATTTCATGCAAATCTGTCCGGCCGTTTCGGCGTGAAGAAGTAACAAACATACACACACGCTTTCTTTTTGATAATATCAATGGAATTTATATAAAGGCCATGTTTATTTAATTATTATTTTTATTTCGTGGTGTTTTTAATTTGTTAATGGTGGCTAATAGTTATAAAAATAAATCTTACAAGGGAAATAATAGTTTATGACTAACTATAAATGTTAGCGGTATGAAGAGTTTCAGAGATAACGGGTCTCCTTGCCTGACGCCTCTACCTATTTTGATCTCGTCACCTCTGGCTTCTAGCGTCACTCTGCTTACGCAATTCGAGAAGAATGGTTTTCATTTGTAGAGCTATGACGGATGATTGCTGGGTTAATGTTGCATATTTGTAGAGCTTTCCAGATAGTGTGGTAAATGCTATCGAAAGCTTTTGTATAATCGATTGTTGATGAATGCTCGTCTGATATTGGTAATGTTGTTTTTTCTACTGTCACGTGACAGGCACTAGAAAATACAACATTACCAACATCAGATGAGAGATGAGCATTTTGATCGATGATAGACTGTTCGTTGCGAGCACCTAAAAATTGAAATATTTACTCAACATCGATACGCTGCTTTATCGAATATAACACTTCCCTAACATTAAATTCTAAGCGTTAGTGGTAACCGAAGGGCGTACCCACTAATCGCCTCATGAGAAATGGCTTCTTTTGAGCTGTAACGATCTTTTGATATCCGCCAGATATCAATCTTAGTGAGTTCCAACAAGACAAGTTAATTTATCACTAATTTATTCCATTCGTTCGCATGAGTGAGTCAGAAGACTAGTTGTTTATTGCGTAACTTTAAAAAAAAAAACCGGCCAAGTGCGAGTTGGACAAGCACACCGAGGGTTCCTTACAAACACTTCCCATCTTAACTGGCCGGGTTAGGTTAAGTTTACACCTGGTACGTATGGCACCGCATACAAATGAGGTTCAAAGTTAACGCAACCGATCACGTTAGTTGTATTCCCATACAACTTTCAGTGAGTTGGGTGCTGAGAGAAGATAAAAGCTGACTTTCACGGTGTATCCTCCTCCTTGCATCGGTATCCTCATTACTGAGGGTCGTGATCTTCTGATCTTAGAGTTCCTTGGGCATCGTGGAGCGTAACGCGTAACTTGGGTGGTCAGCGTAGAGCAAATTTGGCGGACTTTTATTTATTCTATGGTATAACTTTAATAGTAACCTAACTTACTTTAGCATTAAAAGATTACCTACCTCACAGGTTTACTGCGCAGTGTCCTGCGCAGTGAGCCCGTCTATCTGCAGGCTGTAGTTGGCGTGAGATGGTGGACGTTGCTCGTGTCTCCCAGGAGCGTGTCACCTTTGTAGCGCACTCGGATGTTCGTGTCTAACCTACTTTAGTATTAAAGATTACCTCACAGGCGTACTGCGCAGTGTCCTGCGCAGTGAGCCCGTCTATCTGCAGGCTGTAGTTGGCGTGGAGACGCGTGCGGGGCGGCAAGAGATGATGGGCGTCGCTCGTGTCTCCCAGGAGCGTGTCGCCTTTGTAGCGCACTCGGATGTTCGTGTCTAACCTACTTCAGTATTAAAGATTACCTCAAAAGTGTACTGCGCAGTGTCCTGCGCAGTGAGCCCGTCTATCTGCAGACTGTAGTTGGCGTGGAGACGCGTGCGGGGCGGCAGTAGATGGTGGGCGTTGCTCATGTCTCCCAGGAGACACGCTCCTGCGCCCTTTGTACCAGCGCACTCAGATGTGATCTAACCTACTTCAGTATTAAAGATTACCTCACAAGTGTACTGTGCAGTGTCCTGCGCAGTGAGCCCGTCTATCTGCAGGCTGTAGTTGGCGTGGAGACGCGTGCGGGGCGGCAAGAGATGGTGGGCGTCGCTCGTGTCTCCCAGGAGCGTGTCCCCTTTGTAGCGCACTCGGATGTTCGTGTGTAACCTACGTTAGTATTAAATATTACCTCACAGGTGTACTGCGCAGTGTCCTGCGCAGAGAGCCCGTCTATCTGCAGGCTGTAGTTGGCGTGGAGACGCTTGCGGGGCGGCAGGAGATGGTGGGCGTCGCTCGTGTCTCCCAGGAGCGTGTCCCCTTTGTACCAGCGCACTCGGATGTTCGTATCTGGGTAATTAATTCAATTTAGTTCATTAGTAAATGTTTTTTTTAAAGGTAACAAAACAAGAAAAACGAAATGACAGTAAATAAAAAATAAACTTAAACACTACTATGCTATGTACAATAAAGCTAAAATTAAAATATACTAAAACAAATTCAAGAACTTGCTCCCCTTTGGCAAGGTACCGAAAATGCTGGCATTTAGTTCATTTCATTTACTTATTTCTATATTCAAAATCATAATTTTTTGTCCTAATTTCAGGAACATTTTGAATAGCGCATCATACATTACGGACATCTTCTAGTCACTTAAGAGGCCTTAATATTACTTTTAAAATGCTGATTGTTTTAGACATTTTTTTCTGTGATCAAATATGTTTCTTAACATATTATTGTTTGTTACTACCTAGAACAGGGCTATTGGGGTTTATTGGTATATATTTGAAACCTATAGTTTGAATTTTTTCATTGATAATTTTTGTTTCAAAAACTTCTCGAATTTGACAAAATTCACGCAAAAAAATGATTTTTTTTTTTCAACTTATTTTCGACTGCACGCAATGAAAGCCTAGAACTCGGGGAAAAGTAAGTATTATACACTTCAAAAAGTTGGTTGAAATTATCAATATATATTTGTCACAATATGAAAAAAAAGAAATTAAAACGAATAAGGCCTCTTAATCCTAACCTAATAAAGAAAACTATTTTGCTTTGCGAACTTGGCTGAGACACTGCCGCATGTCTAAGTGTATTGAAAAAGAAAACAATTGTCTATGTGAAGATTTCAGGAAAAATCTTAACAGGACGATGAACGTTGTCTTTTGTTACACATGGACAGCGATTACAACTCAATCATCGATCGGAATATCTTTATTTCTACCAATTTTGGTGCAAGGGTACCTGAATTACTCGTATCGTATTCACAATCTACATTCGAAATAACGTTCCAAGATTCGCCCCTTTACTTAAATAAAAATAAAAATCTTCCATCCAGCCACGTGTCAACACGAAGACCTCCATTCACTCCATTTATGACTAATCTCCATAAATTGCCATCCAAGTGGCTCATACAATTGGGATATAAAGATAGTGATCTACAAACATCCTGTACGGTTCGGACCGGCGGCGAGCGCGTATTGAATTTGGAATCAAATTTGATTGGTGATAAATAGTAACGGTTGAGTCAAGGGTCCGAATTGGGCTTAGGGTCAATTTAAGTCGTGGTATTCCGCCGTAAGGTATTTATTGATCGTAGATCGGCGGCCCAAGTTGTTAGTTGCAGTCAAAGTTCATGGGTATTGATCTCTTCACTTCGTTTCTAAAAAGAAAAAAAATAACAATTCCTACATGAAAATTCTGGGATCCTTCTTTTATTTATAGAACAATACTTCACCGAATTCCTTCCTTCAAACCTTCAAGAAAAGAGCGTATTCCCATCTGAAAGGCCGGCAACGCACTTGTGACTCCTCTGGTGTTGCAGGTGTCTATGGGCGACGGTAATCGCTTTCCATCAGGCGATTCGTTTGCTCGTTTGCCCCCTATGACATAAAAAAAAAAAAAAAAGAATTCATTCAATAGAATTTTGATTTCACAGACAAACTATTCCTCGGAAGTCATACCTACATTTTACAGAAATCTTGAAAATGTCAACCTATAGGTTAGGTTAGGTTTGTGTTACAACATTACAAAATATTTAACGATTTCAGAAAAAAAATGCTTTGACGAAACTAAGTTTCTGCGAATTGAAAATTCGATGAAACGTCTGTCTTTAAAACAAGTGTACTTAAATCAAAAATTCTATTCCATCTTAAAAATTAAGAGTGTACTTTAACGAGCCCAAGAGACGAAAACCGCTACCAATTATTGCTTCTTTACTTTATTCCACGGAATCGTTGCACCCCGCGCCCCTAGTAGCATAGGTATCAGCTGCATAAGCGCTTTATACAGCCCTTGTACAGTCGTCATCAGATATATCGCAGCATATAAGGTCCATACATATCTGAACATGTACTATAACGCCCAGTTAATAAGAGTCGTGTTCAGATATTTAAGAACGCCTTATATGCTGCGATATATCTGATAGCGACTGTACAGCTAATCTAAGTTGTATAAGGACATAAGCGCTCATGTACCCAGCACCTCTAGCATAGCTGTCATACGCGACTATTTCTCGCGCGAGATAATTCCCCGTCTCTTTCTGTGCAGTAATGTGAGAGAGTGACGGGTAGCGCTATGTCGCGCGACAAGTGTCGCGATGTATAGTTTTGTGCTAGACTAGACGGGCTGTGTGCTACTCGCTTCGCTTTCTGCAAACCGCAAGTGAGCTAAACCTCTAAATTAAAAAAAATGTGTATTAAACACTAGTGTTTACCCGTGGCTTTACCTCCGTTACTGTTGCACTACTTGCACTACTGCACAGCTTTAAAATGGCCTTGCAGAACACGTGTGTTGGGTTTTTGAGACAATTGACAACATTTCATATTTTTAAGACTATCATTTTATTACTTTTCTGAATTCTGCTTAAAAAGATGAAGTAATCTCTGTTTTTATTTATTTTCTGAGATGATTATTTACTTTATTATTAATTTATAAAAACATACTCATTTTAAAATGTGGCAACACAGAAACCAGAACTTAATGGAACGGATACGTTAGTCTGTTTTCTTATAAAAAAAAAACTTAATCAAACTCGGTATGGATCTGTCACCTGTCAACGTCAAATAAAAAATATATATTTGATTTCGCTCTTTGGTTTAGACAACAACCCTATTCAGCCCGTATTGTCTTAGATTGTAGTTATTTGATGTATTTTCTTATATTTCTTTAAATACAGAAGAATAAATTCAAAGATTTTTTTTTAAGGTACACGACTTAAAGCCCTGTGATCTCTATATTAATTTCCACCTGTTATAAATATGAAATGTTGTCAATTGGTCGCTACAATTCTGAATATATGACTAGTGATCCGTCCGGCTTGTGCCGAGTGTATTTATAAATAAAATAAATAAATATTAAGGGACAATCATACACACATCGACCTAGTCCCAAACTAAGCAAAGCTTGTACTATGGGTACTAGACGACGATATACATAATATATAAAATACATATATAGATAACATCCATGACCCAAGAACAAATATTTGCCCCGGCCGGGATTCGAACCCGGGACCGCCGACTCAGTAGGCAGGTGACTACAAACCGAGCCAAACGCGTCGTCGTTATATGTTTGTTACTTCTTCTAGCTCAAACAGCTGGACCTTTTGATAATATTTGGTATGGAGGTAGCTGACATCTTGGATTAACACATACTGCTTTTTACCTGCTAGTGACCCGCCCCGGCTTCGCACAGGTATATAATTCTGATAAATTATGCATGAATTATACACATAAACCTTCCTCTTGAATCACTCTATCTATTAAAAAACGCATCAAGTCCGTTGCGTAGTTTTCAATAAAGATGCCACGAATATTCGGCAACTATTCGGTATTCGGCCTATTCGGCCACTTTTTTGCTATTCGGTATTCGGCCGAATAGTGCGTACTATTCGGCCGAATACCGAATAGCAAATCATGTAAAAAAAGACACGTTATTTTACTCAAAATTATGTATTAAAATTAATCAGTGGTAAGTTGTGATGGATAAAAACGAGCTTTTCAGCATTTTTTGGTAGCAAACGAAACGAGAAAAACAGGTTGTGACTTGTCTTATTCCAGCTAACGCGCCCCCACCAAGCATTCGGCGGCCGAATATTCGGCGCTTCGGCCGACAGCGTTGCCGAATATTCGGTATTCGGCCAATTCACTATTCGTGGCATCTCTAGCTTAGATCTTGAAAAGTTTTCAAGATCTAAGCATACATAGAGACAGACAGACAGCAGGAAGTGACTTTGTTTTATACTATATTTAACGTTTCATGCTCCCGATCTGTTATTTATATACCTCCGTAAAGTATACCTTACGGTGGGGTAGCACGTATTATCGCTCACATCTATGTTCATCGGTGGGTCAGTTCTCTGGACATCCATTTAACAAATGGGTCAGACTGGGGCGTCGGAAACAAAGACCCAACGGCTCAGATTACATCTAATACATACGCTCAACAAAAATGTCCGGATGTCAACTAAACAAATTCGTTCTAACACAAAATCTGAGTGCGTAATCACAGACCTATACCTATATGCATTTAAGTATACATTTATCTATTATGTATATCGTCGTCTAGTAGATACCCAGTTTTAAATATTTTAGGTATTTCAAAAACTATTTCAGTTATTTTGTGCAACAAGAGGCTAAGTTGTTTTTTGGCTACGAGTGTTTAATTTGAATTCCGAGCAAGGGAAGGGTCTACGTCTTTTTAGGGTTCCGCACCCAAAGGGTAAAAATCGGGACCCTTTTACTAAGACTCCGCTATCGGTCTGTCTGTATCTCATGAACCATGATAGAAATTTCCACAGATGATATATTTATGTTGCCTCTATAACAAAAAATGCTAAAAACATAATATTAAAGTGGCGCGTCCATACAACAAAAGTGACCGATTGCGTTAACTTTGCACCTCATACATTACCAGGTGCAAACTTAACTTAACCCGGCTAGATTGTTTGTACCCTTCGTGCGCGAGTCCGACTTACACTTTTGTTAAAAAAGTATGCGATGCCAAGAATGATATCATGAATAAATATAGATCTTGAAGGCAGAATCTAGCTCAAATATTGCCATTGACCTTACACTAAACGATGTATGTTGCAGCTAGTTAGTAATCTAGCTACTCTAATAATTAATCTTACGCGTAAGTGAGTAAATACCTATGACACTACTGGTGACTATGCGTAGGTATATCTGATTGTTACGAGAGTATGTCGCTAATTCGACGGAACATTGCGATATCTTCAATCTAGCAATATTTTGGCTTTATTATCTACTACATTTGCATGAGGTAGAGTAGATATATAGAAATATGTCTATTTTTAGAATGCATTGAGTTACATTGGCAAACAGACATTTTCATTTTAAAGTCTAAAATTAAATATATTGCTCGCACCTGTTTTTGCCACTTGCGATGAACTTAGTCTTAGTAGAAAAAAAATACTCCATAATCAAAGTAGGTACTTCCGTGGCATTTAAACAAGCAGCTGAAAAGCAGCATTTTATGTAAGTAACTATGTTTGTTCGAGTGGAATACAACTCAATTTTGAAGATTATGTAGGTATGTCTTCAACCGATTGAGCTGAAATTTCACATATCTACTTATTTAACTTGGACAACAATACAATAATATGGTACTTGTCGGGCTAATGTGATGATGCCGGATAGTGGTCCTAGAAACTTTGTAATAGATAAAGCAGTCCTACCGAATTTGGGGTCTTTAGAATCGTCTCAGTAAGCAATTGATGGATGTTCAAAGAATAGTAAAAGCTTTAAAAGCTTGTTACCAAAATGATATTTTTGACAGAAACTTATCTGTATAAAACAATCAATCAAATCCAGCACTAAGGACACTATCGCAAAGATCAAAAGACATAATATCTGTAATGTTTTAATTCTGTGACTAAAGTTAGTAGCTATTTGTTTAATCTAAACACCTGTTGAAGCTCAGTTCACATAGTTAATGTAATTGGTTGATGCTTGAAATAATGGGCGTAGTTTTTCTGAACAACTTATTTGAATTAAGGCCGCCTACACTCTCGTTACAACTGTAGTTAATCGTGTACGTATGGATTACTACAGTAGGTACTGTAGTTAATTCGCATATTTATGATGTAGGTACCTAAAAATAATGTCCCCATTTTTTTTTATTAAGTCGTAATATAGGTATAATAATAATCGCCTATTATTATTTTTTTTTCGATTTTCTCCTTAGTGAGTGTTTTGTTGTGACATCACTATTCACTTGGATTATACTGCAAAACGGCAAGGACAAGTGATAGTAGACAAAATCAATATGAATTTAACTTTTCACATTTTGACTACAGTGAATATAAATTGTATTATTGAAACCACTTAATACATTTAAAAATACACGGACCCATACTAACTAACTTTTTAAGCTTTTGGACATTAAACTTGGGTCGTAAAAAATTGGTACCTACATCTCAAAAGCGGCCATTGAAAACACACCGTGCTCGAGCCGCCTTATTACTACGTACAATCACGTTGTAAAAGTAATCAAACTAATTTGATATGATTACTTTTAAGTGCGACTATAAACATTAGTTACCTATTTATATTAAAGAAGTGTTCTTTTGTTTAATCTGCTTTCGTTTTAGTTTATAAAAATTGTGCTTTCTTGTAATAAGAAAATGGGTTTCTATTGACTGCCATCATAATAATGCTAAAAACGTTAAAAATAAGTTAAAAAATATCCTTAGTTTAAAATAAGTTCCGAAGATTTGATAAGTAGCGTTTTTTTTTGTCCTAATACAGTCAGATGCTACGTAAGTCAGATGTTCAAAATGATATACACGCGGACTCTCTAGAGAATAAAGGTTTCTTTTGTTGCTGACAGTACCTACATATTAATTTGGTATCATTATACATACAGCCAGTTCCCTGAACGTCTAGTCGCGCAAATTTGACACCGTCCATAGATTGAATTTTATTCATACGACTGCATCGATTTACCTATAATAGGTAGATCCTGGGCCGGGCCGTTACCACCAACATTGGAGATCGAATCTATCCATCTTTTATTCCCCTTTTTTAGTTAGGCACTACCAGTAGTATCATGGGAAAGTAATATTTTCCTTAATTCCACTGGTAGTGCCAAGCGGAAGTACCGAAGTAAAAAAGGCTAATTCCTATATGTGTCAGCGTATGGTAAAATAGGCGTTATTTCTGTTATCGACATCGACATATTCGTGAAATAAGATTCGGCGAGGTAGACAGACAGTCGGGGAATTAGACGTACGTCATGGACCAAACCGCCCTATAGAAATAAAAATATTTGTTGTTTTTGACTTAACATAGACAAGCGATCGGTTATCTTTAATGTTCATCCGACATCCGTCAATATAAGACAGGCAGACATCAAGCAGATGTACATTCATTTCATTTGCATAATAAATGTATCAACATGTTCCTATCAAAGTCAAAACAACAAAACGAACTTAAAAACAACTTTATTCACTAAGTATTAACTTAGAAATCGAATGTCTTTCTTTGTGAAGGAATGCTGCGTTCGTGTCGGGGCATAGAGTATTCTCATTATTTTTTTATATCCTTTTGAGAGCTTTGTAATATTTAGGGCTGCTTAATATTTGTAAATTGTGATTTTCGGGTTATGGTGGATTGGATTCGTGATTATTTAAGGGCATTGTATTTAGGATGTATAATTTTTCGTATTATTAAGGCTACTTATCCGTTCAAAAATTCTGATTGTTGTAGACATTTTTCTCTACGATCAAACATGTTTCTTAACATATTATTAATGTTACTACTTAGAACAGGGCCATTGAGATTTATTGGTATATATTTGAAACCTACAGTTTGAATTTTTCATTGACAATTTTTGTTTCAAAAATTACTCGAAATAGTTTTTTTTTTTTACTTATGAAATAGCTATGTTATTATCTAGAACTCCGGGAAAACTTTGAATAGTTGGTTGAAATTATCAATTATCAATTGTTGTATTTGTCACAACATGATAAAAAAAAATTTAAAAGGTATATAAGACCTCGGGTAATTGTATTTAGGGTCTATAAATTTCCGTATCTATTTATTAAAAGATTAGGATTAGTTGAATTATCGATTGTTCTCTTTTATATTTATCGGCACTACCACAGCCACGACACAGCAGCAGTATCTTTACCATGAGTTAACGTGTCCGCACTCGCTAGCGAAGGCGTAAACAAATTGTAAGAATAGTACAGTACAGCGCCCATAGCGTTTAATTTGTAGAACTACTGTCTAGGTATATAGGCGCCAGACGCCCATACAAAACAAACGATGATCCTGCATCACGCTATTAAGATTTTTCCTGAAATCATGACCCCTCTCAATAGAAAACAGATTAACAATACAAATCTAGAATTTTATCTCTACATATTATAAAACAGTCGCTTCCTGCTGTCTGTCTGTCCCTATGTATGCTTAGATCTTGAAAAGTACGCAACGGATTTTGATGCGTTTTTTTTTAATAAATAGAGTGATTCAAGAGAAACGTTTATATGTATAATACATGCATAATTTTATTTATCAGCATAGCACCCGTGCATGGTCACGGTCGAGGGGGTGTGTGTGTGTGTGTGTGTGTGTGTGTGTGTGTGTGTGTGTGTGTGTGTGTGTGTGTGTGTGTGTGTGTGTGTGTGTGTGTGTGTGTGTGTGTGTGTGTGTGTGTGTGTGTGTGTGTGTGTGTGTGTGTGTGTGTGTGTGTGTGTGTGTGTGTGTGTGTGTGTGTGTGTGTGTGTGTGTGTGTGTGTGTGTGTGTGTGTGTGTGTGTGTGTGTGTGTGTGTGTGTGTGTGTGTGTGTGTGTGTGTGTGTGTGTGTGTGTGTGTGTGTGTGTGTGTGTGTGTGTGTGTCTGTGTGTGAGTGTGTGTGTGTCTGTGTGTTTTCTATTCTCACCTGAGTCGTGGATGTAGCACGGCAGCAACACGGTGTCATTCTCATAACTCTTCACCGTCACAGGAATGCTTTTGAACACTTTGTCACAGTACACAGAGCATAACGTCAGTAGCACCACCAGTAAAGTCTTCGCCATTTTTACACTAACAGTCGTGCATTACAAATGTATAGGTATGTGATACCTTTTAAAGTAGCTGTTATGAGAGTTTTGGTAATGAAAAGATACTTGGTACCTACTCTAGGTGTTAGTAGAACTAACTAAATAATCATTCTGCATGACAGATCACTTCAACTCCTTATTCAATTCAAAATGCCTACGTAATATAAAAATCAAATCAAATCGGTTCAAATGATTAATTACATAAATCAAGATAATTATAAGGCGTTCATACCTAGGGAATTATGGGAACTATTTATTTATAGAATTGCTACTTTTTTATCTCAATCAAATTGATGTGTTTATATTCCCAAGTAGCAACAAGCTACAGAACCGTTTATAAAGCCCTTATAATGCTAATTTAATCTGAAAGGCTGTATATAGGCGCTTTTGTGATAAATTATTATATTTTACTTTTTATATAGATCTGAAACTATACGAATAAGTAAATAAAAGCAAAATAAATATTAAAAGGCATTTTTGTGTGCAGCGACTTGTGAAACGGATGTGCGAACATCCTTTCCATCGAGATTATAGATTAAATAACAAACAGCTTTAAAACCAACCCTTTAAAGTGCATATTTATTCAAATTTCTGTCATACTACGCTCTACCGCACTGTGTGATAAAACCTTAAAGTTTTTAATCCGGTCAAAGAGAAAAAGGTTTATTTTTAAACGTCATGGAGTCAACTTGTAGTCTATGGGGTTTTTACGAGATTCGAATACGGTCCATCGTTTATCAGGTTGTGCCAAGAAAAAGCGAATTGCGGTTACTGAACTCTTCAGAATAATTATTTTCTCTGCACTTCTAGCATCACACCCGATTCTTTGTCGCGCAACAAATACCTGTCCCTTTCCTTTCAATACCGTGTCAAGTCCTTGATTTTTGTTTGAGTGCATTATTAATGTTAAGTGAAAGCACAGCTAATTTTTTTTCAATAATCTGCCAGAAGATCTAAAATTGTCAGAACTAGCAGAATACAAAAATAAGCTTCTCAAATGGTGTACTGAGAGAGCTTACTACAATTTAAGTGAACATTTTGAATAAATTAATTTATGTAGGTAGTATAACCAAAGTATAACTACAACATCTGATTATAAATGTATAGACAATTCTGATTATGTAATGATATATGTAGCCAAGATTATATTACGGTATTATAGAACTAAGAAATCTGGCATGTAGTTACTTTAATTACAAATTGTAATGTACCTATGTGTAGTTGTTATTTTAAGTTAATGTAAAAATTGTACGCCGGTTATCGGTAGATTGTGAAGAAACTATAATATAATGTAAGACCTACTTTTTGTACTCACAATATTACAATAAATATATGATTATGATTATATGATAATGATTATGATCATTTAAAAAATCAGAAGATTTACTATTATGCTTTTTTTACTTTTTCTCTTACCACCTGGCGAGATGGTAAGCTGTTTTCAGTTTAAATCAGTGTAATAACTCCGTAGGTTCACCTGTGTAATGTTACTTATGTAAAAATATATAAGCAATCATGTAATGTAATGTTACTTATGTAAAAATATATAAGCAACATGCATTGCATCAACTGCGGTAGGGTTATATTTTTTTACATTTTTCATATTTTCATACCTGATTATTTTGAAATTGCTAATATTAATCATATTTAGATAGTTTTATGTACCTACCAAATCATTAACCATATTAAATAACGTATTGTTTTTTTTTTCTCATTAAAAAAACGCTAAATTTTAGGAAATTTTTCAATTGTAACGAATGCATAGCTTTTCTAAAATTTTGAAAATAACTTTCTAATGTGATAATTTATCAATACACCAAAATCGAAAGATATTAGAATTGCCAAAGGTTGACTTTCTATTTTACTTTACTGGACTATGCTGGTTTGCCAAAAATGTTTTAGGTGAATTAAGTATGATACTTAATATAATGTTTGTAGGTGCATAAAAAAATATAAGACTGTAGTATTACACGTACTTTTTGCACCACGTTATTTACTCAATAAAATTACTTCATCTAACATTACTGTCTAAATAAAATAAAAATCTTAGTACAGCTTAATTTTATAATTTTATTTTGATTAATTTCTCTCTTATTTGGTCACTAACGAAGAAAAATACTTACGAACTATACGAAGAAACTGATATAAGAGTGAAATTTTATGTAAGGAATTTTATTTTATTTTGTTTTATTATTTATTAAAGTTACCAAATTATTTGGTAACTACGGAACTCTATCTCAATTTAAAGTTTCCATTTTATTTATTTACATTTAATAGTGCCTAGGTATATATTTTATTATTTATAAAATATATACTTAGGTCTATACATCCTATGGTTGACCTAGCAATCTGATATTTATTTATTTTTTATTCCCAAGTTTATTAAATCATCACTAGCAAATTAGCTTCACTTGTTGGCACTTTACCTCAATTCACAATAAACACAGTTTTATGACAACATTAAACCTACAAGCTATTAAAAACAAAATAAGACAAATTTGTAGTCTATGCGCGCGCACCGCCGCGGGAAAACTGACACTGTCAGCTGCGCAGTGGCCGTCTCGATCATTAGAGTGCCCGGGGCACACTGGGAGTAGCAAGATTATCCGCATACTATCCCATTGTCCTTTTCATAGAACGACGCCACAATAGCAAATAATATTATTCCTAATTAACACTAATTATAAGGGTCTATCGCAATATTCCCTACTTATTTACCTTCCTTATCTGACGTTATTATTTATTATTATTTATTTAAGTAACTGGTCATGACGAGACCCTTATTCAGTGAGTCGATGCTGCTAAACTGAACATAACAACAAAATTTGGAGTTCTACGCTTCAATTCGTATTCGCTGAGATCTTGTCACTTGTTCCATTTAGAGCTGGAAATATCTTGAAAACTACTGGTCCTATTTCCACCAAATATAGCTAAAAACTATCTCAATAGGAAAGTTTCTCGATTAAAAAAAAAACGCACTCAAATTGGTCCATCCGTTGTAGGGCTACGATGCCACAGACAGACACACACATAAGTACACAAATACACAGATACACACACAGACAACTTATAACTTCTTTTTTGTCGGAGGATAAAAAATCAAGTCAAATTAAAGGCATGTTTTATCTCAGTGTGTCCCGCACTTTACAAGCGTCACATATACCCCAATTAAAAGAAATCATAACACTCCGTTAGACCAAGGGAGATGTCTTGCGTGCCGGATTACTCACTAGCCCTGTCATACATACTAAAATCTTAATCATACATACACGTACAGTGGCCTACAGTACAGGCAATACGGCACTGCCTGGGCACTGCACATTCGCCCAACTTCGGTCAAGTTTACGAAAATCCTGTTAATCAAGAAATTAATACATCCCCAATACTAATCCTCATATGTCGTTATTCTGACGTCATATACATTATTTTTTTCTTCATTATGTGGTGTCTGGTGTCCTGTCCACCCTGTCAACAAATTTTTTTTTTAAACAATCTTCGATTAATCTTATCAATCATTGGATGACACGGTTGGCACGGCGCTGTTGCCGACTGAGCCGGCGGTCCCGGGTTCGAATCCCGGCTAGGGCAAATAATAGTGTGATGAACTCGAATATTTGTGCTTGGGTCATGGTTGTTCTATATGTATTAAAGTATATATTTATCTATATAAGTATGTATATCTTCGTCTAGTACCCATAACACAAGCCTTCTTGAGCTTAATTTGGGACTAGATCGATTCGTGTGAAGTTGTCTGATATTTATTTATTAATCATCTTTTCGACCCCGAAACGAGTACTGCTAAGGAGGCCGAGGCCTAGGGGCCCAGTCCCAGAAGCAGGACTGCACCATACTTACTTGAGTTTCTTTCGACTTTCTTCTGAACAGCGGTCTCCTCTTGTGAAATGCCGGTAGATTCAGATTTATACATGTGAAAGTACCCTTGTGGCCTACTTACATAATAAACGTTTTGATTTTGACTTTGATGTTTTGATCTTTATGTCCTCCTTTCTTACCTAATCAATTAAAATACTACTACCTGCTATTTAATTTGCTAAAAACTGTTTCGAGAATGCCATGTGCCTACGGGTCCTGGCTCTTTAAGTTCGGGCCTGCGAATATGATAGTGTGGAGAGATCGGCACTTCGCTGCAGATACTACTTCTGCCAACTTCGCCTCGTTCGTGATAGTGTGGAGCCGGGGTAAAATAATTTAATGTTAAAACCCGCTCCAGACCTTCCGATCCGATCCGACTTATCGGAAGAAATTTCCTAACAACTGCACTACTACACATTATCCGATTTCTTCCGATAAATCGGACAACTGCACTACAGCCCGACACAAAAGAGTAGAAAACGGATGAAAAAGGAACTAAAATTTTTCATACAAAATTGTTACCATATTCAAGCACTTTACGTCAAAAATGTGACAGTTGCGAAGGAAGTGGCGCCCTCATTTATTTTCTACTCTTTTGTGTCGCACTGTACACATTATCCGATTGCTTCCGATCGGTCGGATCGGATCGGAAAGTCTGGAGGTGGAGCGGGTTTAACTGCTAACAAATACCGTTAAACCCGTTCCAGACGATCCGATCCGATTTATCGGAAGAAAGATCCTAGCTAACAATTACACTAAACATTAGGTATCCGATTTCCTAACAATTACACTACACATTAACCGATTTCATCCGATAAATCGGATCGGATCGGAAGGTCTGGAACGGGTTTAAGTACAGTTTGAAAAAAAGAGTAGAAATTAAAAAGTGGCGATACTGTAGTGTCGTCCCTTTCTAATTAATCTAAGAAAACGGGGACGACACTACAGTAGGTATTTAATTTCCACTCTTTTTTGTCTGTACCTATTCAGGTGTCTCTTGTGAACTTGCCGCTATTGTAACGTAGGTGGACCCGCGGGAGGAAATAGGTTAAATAACTTGTCAAATAAATTAGGGTTCAGTTAACGTTTATAGAGATCGTGAACTTTGTCACACATGCTGACATTTTATGAGGGTGTTAATTTTGACAACTAGTATATGACTATTAAGAAATAAACTCTGTCCTTGTCTAATTCATTGCTGTATGTTCCCTCTTTATATCTATGTAAATAAGTAATCGAATTTTATTTCATTTTGGTGACTGCTTATCTGGAGTGGAATTCACAACATCAGACATATCTCTGCGTCTAATCCCTCAACGCTCAACGATATTATTAGACACGTGAGGTCGTGGTAAATGTTCTAGATCACAGGTCAAAATTTACTGGTTGCAAAATATAGTGGCAAATAGCCACTTTGACATAAACATGCAAAGCTAAGGATGAAACCTATCATACCAATACTTGATACTAGTCTAGGGAAGCCCGGTACCTCTGGATTGCCGGTCTAGCGCGCGTAGCGCGCGAGCCGGGTTCGATTCCCCGTTTCTTACACCAAGTTACGGATCTTTGTATGAATGGTTCAATGCAAAAATTGGGGTGTGTATACCCACTTTAAAAAACCGGCCAAGTGCGAGTCTGACTCCGCGCACCGAGGGTCCCGTACAAACTTTCACTTATCCCATCTTAATTGGCCACCTGAAATGTATGGCGCCGGATACAAATGAGGTGCAAACTTAACGCAACCTAGTTCTCCAAATATGTCTGAAAAGGACTATTTTTGTATGATTTTATTACAAATGTATGATTTTTTTAAGTATTTGTGGTATGTGACGATATTACTTGCCAAATTTCAAGGTTCTAGGTCATCGGGAAGTACCTACCCTATCATTTTGATTCCCTCGAGTGTCGAAATGTACGTTTTTTGCGACATAAACGGCCGCATCTTTTTGTCACGTTAACGTAGAAGTTTGATTTTTTTACAGCTTCAAGGGACCGTAAACCTGAGTATATGATGTTCATTGCAACTCGATACCTCCACGCGTTCTCGAGATAAAGGATCTTGACAGACAGACAGATGGACGGACAACAAAGTGATCCTATAAGGGTTCCGTTTTTTTCCGATTGAGGTACGGGAAGGAACCCTAAAAATTAGACATTACATGTTTCATACATATATGCTTAAATTAAAGTTTATAGCTACCATAACGAGGAATAATCGAAGTATTTAGTCAGAATATTATTTTTATTACTTTAAAAGAATATTAAACAATCCACATTAACTGAGATTATATATCTACGACGTCTCGCTTTCTCTTTTAAAGGGATTACACCACATTTAAATCTGTACAACGGATTTGAATTCATTATGTTTGTGATAATATTCAATGACGCCAGTGTCGGCCAGTAGACAAACGGATGGATTTGATAGGATTACATATTTAAGTACCTAATTAGATTAATTAAGTATTTTTATTCTAAACCTGGGCCGGATTAAACCACAGTTACATCGAAAAAATGCGAAAATGTCTATCAAAGGCAATCAAACAAATTACTTCAAAAATCTAGTGATTCTTCGTCGAATCGAAACTATTTCCGCGTATTTTTTTTTCTTTACCATAGACAGGTAAACGGTATTCTATACCTATGTATATCTATGGATGTCCAGCTATCCCTGTACTAAAATTGGTTAAAATTCTTTGAGCCGTTTCGGCGTGATGAGATAACAAGGAAAATCTCACCAACAGATGGCCCCGTACGGCTTGTGGCACGTTTCTGCATCGCGCTACGCTTTCCTTAAATAATTACCTCTCTCCATCTTCATAGAAAAATCTTTTGAAGATTTTCATTACAATTTATAAAAAAAAATCTTTTACAATAGTATGTTTCTGTTTAGTCCTATGGTTGACTGGTAGAATGCCTTATGGCATTAAGTCCGCCATCCAATAAAGTTTAAATAAATATAGAACGCAATTGGGGCGTGGCGACGTGACCCAACGAAGAATGTGTGTCTCTACTTAGCAGTGGCGACGAACACGCGCCGAATTTGCCCGAACAACGTTGATAGAACCCGTCTCGGTATAAATTAATTTTGATGGGCATAAAAGACTATTTCTCTTCTCACACATCAAAACCAAATCACTGAATGTTTTTATAGCGTTTCTAGCGTTCAAATGCACATTATCATTTTTTTCCCCGTAATAATGTCTTTATTTATCACAAAAGGCCCGTAACGAGCATCTAGCTCCTAACGAAGTGGTCTCTTTATTTTTATATCCGGTCCGAATTGAACTTGGGACGTTTGTTTTTTTTTTATTGGCTGTTTGACGTACCGCCTTCGGTTAATTGAGCTCGTTAGATGAAATAAGAAATGTAAATAATCATTGTTTGATTACGAATTATTTCAAGACGTTCTTCTAATCAAGGAAGTGTACGACGGTTAAAGTAGATGATGTATTTATTTGCTTTTTCATTAAGTCAGTGAAATTAATCAATGATGTTTTTCTTTTACTGATATGGGATATCACGCGGGGTTTTTTTTAAAGTTAGCAACTATTTTTTTTTAAATATTTTATCACGTTCTTTATTACTGTCAACTCACTTAGTTTGGATTGTCTGGACAATCAATCAATTCGAAACCCGAGTCACATTGTGATCGCGTTAAAACTCGATAAAAGACGATTGGAACTGGTCTCATCACTTCCCGCACTACCTAAAACCACTAATGGCGGCTGTGTTGTGCACATTCTCGCCGAGACAAAACGAGGCAAGCATGCCGTCCCGTTTGTTCCCTATAAGTAAAGAAAGGACCGCCTGCATGTCTCGCTCCGGTCTCGGCGTGAGTATGCAGCCGCCATGGCACGGAATCTAAATTCGAAATTAGATTAAAGTACACGAGTAAGTAGGTGAATGGTTTGGAAACGATTGTTTTAATATCTTAATGATTTTCCAACGGCTGGTCAGATTTTTGTCAAACATCTAGCTAAGAACCATCGTAGGAAAACACGCTTTCAAATAAATGAAAAACCGCACTATAATCGGTCTATCCGTTAAAAAGTTACGATACCACTGACAGACATAAAATACAAATATATAAACGGAAGTATGAGGAAATATGTACTACTGCTCATTAAGTTTGCACCTGATGGTAACTATGGCGTCATATACAAAATATACAAATGAGATCCAAACTTAACTTAACCGTATTATAAAACCGGCCAAGAGCATATGTCGGGCCACGCTCAGTGTAGGGTTCCGTAGTTGCCCATCAACAATAGATTTAAATTACGAGAAAGATTTCAAGCTCTATAAAAAGGTCGTAAACGCCAAAGTAACTAATTATTTATTACCTCTTCTGGAAGTTATCGATAATACCCTAAAAATCGAGATTTCGTTCTCGACGGTTTCCTCCTAAACTTAATCCTAACGAAATTTTAAAAAACCTAACGCAAAAGAAATGTTCTGCATGGATTGTACCAGACTGTTTAGATTTTTATTACCTATTATAGGATTTGTGTATACTGGGCTACTGGCTGTCAAAAGTTATGATGTTATTCGCTCGTAACTGTACTTATTCCATTTATTGTTTGTGTAAAGTAACGTAATTCCTCGCCTTCAGGAAATTGGTACGAACGCGCTTCGCGTTTTCCTGACCAAGAGCGGAAGGCGGCGCCATTGACAATGAGCGCTGCTCAGGGCGCGTAGTAAACCCATCTTGCTTCTTATCGTTCTTTATAACTTATAACCGATTCTGTTTGTATGACCTCGGATCGTTTAGGCCAAGTTTAGACTGAAATTGACGCATTGTGCATTGTGCCATCAATTCGCAACCCGACTCGTATTGTGATCGTGTTAGCTCGATGAAAGCCAGATGGTCACTTCTCAGTCTTACACTATCTTACTTTTAACTCAACTGCCCGTCTAGTACAACAATGCTACGCGACTCATGTTGCGCGACATAGCGTTACCCGTTACTCTTTCATAGTACTGCATAGAAAGAGATACTTAGGTAATAATTTCCTCTCGCGAGTCTCGCATGTCTCAGTAGCGGTGCGAGAAAGATGCGTAATGGTGGCACTCCACTTGGTATGGCGTTGCGTGTTCGCGTAGCGTATTCGCCGTGTTTGTCTAAATATTCGTATGAAGTCCACATATCACAAATACGACATCCACACATGCGAAAATATTATCAAATTCGCAAATATGTTTGCCGTCGCTCATACAACTGAGCGAGCCATGTGTAGACGGTGAACGCAAATATTTGCCATATTTGCGTCCTTTGAATCCTTTGATGTGTGACCAAAAACCGACAAGCGGGCGGATACGCGTGTTTGCCTATTTGCGCTATTTGGCATTTCGTGCAAATATGGCAAATATAGACGAATAAATCCTCCTCACATGGTCGTATTTGGCCGAATAAGGCAAATACGCGAACACGCAACGCCAAGTGGAGTGCCAGCATTACACTGAGTCGCGCGACAAGCGAAGTCGCGGCAAGATGACTTCAGGCCGTTGCTAAGCAGTGAGAAACTTTAACAAATTGTATCTCACATAAGAGTACTTTTTATACTATTGTATCTGTATATTTTTAAGATAAGGCTTCTTCTGGGTACGGTAGTCACTTTATCAACTGTTTTTTTTTCAGTTTTAATCAAATACAAAGTTGAAATTGTACATTTTAAATTATTTATTTCATTCTTAAACATGGTTCTGTAAAAACATTATTACGAATTATCACTTAAAATTAATGATCTGATCTCTTATTAATGAATTATTCTGTGGCGCCATCTTTTGGTGATGATGTGACTTTATTAGTAAAATATAATATGTTGTCTATGCTAAATGCGAACACGCATTGTCATGTTGGTGTTCATGTATCCTTAACCAAAATAAAATAAAATATGGGTCTACTTGAACTGTAATAAACCATAGACAACAATTCTTTTAATAACTTCTGCATGTTGGTAACCATGTCACAAGATGTCCGACGGGAATTGCCAAAACGATGTTTTAGAACCTCCTTCTTCAAAGAAATTGAAATCTAATAATGAAAAAGATGTAAATGTAAACGGAAATAGCTTGCAATTGAAAGACTTTGTGTTAGAGAAGATTTTGAATAATAATACAAATAGGAAAACAGTGTGTGTACAAGGGAAATTCAAGGACAGGAGTGGGGTTGCTTTGGTTATTCTCGAGAAAAATGCTTTCAAAGAAGAAGAGTTGGATAACGACGGATACTTTTCCGTAGATAGCGAGCTGCGTACGTTCTTCGAGAACGATATTTACGGGAATTTCGAGTGTTTTCCTAAACCTTCCATCAACGGTGAGATTATGAAAAGTAAAAGTATGCGATACCATATGTTTTGAGCAAAGATTTCTTTGTTTCCTAAAGTTAAGTCATCATTTTGACGTGTTGGACGCATTTGTTGCGTCGTGATTATCGTATTTACATTTTCCTGAATTGTCGGCTTGTTTCAATGACAACTCTTATTGGATAAATGTGATTTTTGTAGTTTATCTTTCAACTTGAAAATTTTACAGATAAGGTTTGCTAAAACTAATTTAATTATTTAGCTAAGGCGTAGCATATCTGTAGGCAAATAATGTTTTATTCCTATTAGTCACAGAATGACGTATTTAACATTATTTCATGTTTAATAGTAAGCGCAAACTGGAAAAAAAATTCAAAAATACAATCCCAGTACATTAAATTAGTATAGTAATAACTATGGCGGGGGGCAGGGGGAGGCTCAGATTTCTCTGCAGCTTACTATTCGGGTGATTCTCATGAGCGTTTGAACCGTCGTCACAACCATGGCCTCTTTATATACATACATCTTCATTGAAGACTGATGCCATTTGCGGATATTTCGGAGAACTCAGGGCCGTTTACATTTTGTTATTAAATGTAAACGGCCTTTACTTATTATATCGTCAATAAAGAGAGCATGGTTGTGACGACGGTTCAAACGCTCATGAGAATCACCCTTCATGAGACGTGCAAAAAAAATATTTCTTGTTAATGCACAAAAAGGGAAGTTATCTAATATTATATTGTCGTCTAGTATCCTTAGTACAAGCTTTGCTTAGTTTAGGACTAGATTGATTGGTGTAAAATTGTCCCTAATTTTTTTTTCAGGTGTGAAAACAACCATCATATACCCCGCTACAGAGAAGCACATCGTCAAATTCAGTCAACAGGAGGTTCACATTGTGTTGGAGACACCGGAATTGTATGAAAAACTGACTCTGCCGCATTTGGAAAAGGAGCAGTTTAATCTACAGGTATTATAAATAATCAACAAAGCTACTGATATTAACTACTATCACTTACTGACAAAAACAACCACTATAACTATGATAACACTTCAGTACCTAATTTTTGTAGCATAGCAATATGTCACCGTTTACATTGGAAAATGCTTATGTATCAAAAGCTTGTCACAAGCAGAACTTGTGAGAATAAAGCATTTTTACATGTTTTTAACCAGGACTTGAACATTAAGGATACCACACAACAAATGAATCACCCAGGGTGAATGGAGTGGAAGTGATAAATAGCTATCAATACTTTCAGAACATGAAAAGTCACTTTCTTGCTCTTTTAACTTTCTCTAAGTCTTCATGAAAAATTACTTTCTTTATTAATTGGTAATTAGAATTACTATCTAATTGTGTTTATTATGTGTTTTTGTTAGAAATAATCCATTACAAAGTGTAGAGACTGGTGGAGACCATTATTTCATTGTTTTCACCTACATAAAGTTAGGAACAGAATCCCTATTCAAAATGTCATGTTTCTGAATCCACTTTTTACTGTATGTTATCTCTTACTTGCTATTTCAAAACTAGACATCCAATCTTCATTCCAGTGGGTCTACAACATCCTTGAGGGCAAGAGTGAGGCAGACAGAATTGTCCACAACAACAAGTGTGAGAAGGAGGGTTTCGTGTTGGTTCCGGACCTGAAGTGGGACGGTCTGACCAAGGAGACGTTGTATCTGCTGGCAATAGTGCGACAGAGAGGCATCAAGTCTATTAGGGACTTGGAAGGCGGCCATTTGCCTTTGTTAAAGAGGATCCGAGACGAGGGAAAGGTGATATATTATTCATTTATTAATTTTGCATTATAGTAGGAATCCTTTTTTGAGGACAAATTAACTTTGTTTTGTTCTAACTAACAATACGCCACAAACTGCTTCTTTGAAAGTTCAATTTGTGGCTGCAGTTCTTAAAGCACACAATACCCATTCGGCATCTTAAAAAAGATTTCTACTATACTAGATTTTTTCTTATGTACAAGTCAAAACACGCTTTAAAACTAACACCATTCTCAATATGCCCACATATTACTATGTAATTTAAGGTACATTGTTGATGGAAAAGAATCAGTTATTTCAGTAGTAATGTTTTGAAAATCAGGTAGCTTGCTCTTCTAAATTCTGTACACATGGAAATCTAAACTAATATTGCGTTCTAGGAGTAAGTGACGCAAGAGTTATTTCCATTATAAGATTAGACAAAAGGCAGTAAAAGGTTATCTGAGTCTTTGCAATAAATGCTAAACTCGATAATGACGTCATAATGAGCACCATTGTCTCGTGAACAATGTCCCGTCTGAATGATATGACGCACATATTGTCGAAAAATAATATTTTTATTCACTCATTGACGTATTTCTATTTGAATTAAACTAGGATTAAATATCCTGTGCATACATTTATCCAGATATCTGGTAATTTCTGTGTTCTTAATATTGACAATGTTCAATTTTTGTAATCCTTTTCCGATATAATCAAATAAAGAATATAAAATGTAATATTACCCCATTTTTATAATTTATGATTAAGAGGCCTTATTCCTTTTAAAATGCAGATTGTTTAGACATTTTTCTCTATGATCAAACATGTTTCTTAACATACTATTGATGTTACTTTCTAGAACAGGGCTATTGGGATTTATTGGTATATATTTGAAACCTACATTTTGAATTTTTCATTGATAATTTTTGTTTCAAAAACTACTCGAAATTGACAAAATTCACGCGGAAAATTAGTTTTTTTAACTTATTTTCGACTGTACGCAATGAAAGCGTGAAATGGCTATGTTACTACCTAGAACTCGGGGAAAAGTATTATTCACTTCAAAAAGTTGGTTGAAATTATCAACATATTTGTCATAATATGAAAAAAATAAATTTTAAAAGGAATAAGGCCTCTTAATAACTGCATTTGAAAAGTTCAGCATTCTAAAAGAGCGTAGGCGACATGTCACTGTCATGTGATTTGGTCACTGCTCAGTAAATCATACAGTCGGACTATTACTAAGACAGATTTAATGTGGAAAGTTCTTTTTGTAAATTGCAACTATTTTTTTCCACAAGGTGACGTCATTTGAGTGCTGATTCTTAGACTACGCTGCTTTCACCTTTTTTTTTAATATTTAAAAAACTACGTATAGCTAAATAAAAATAATAGTTTTGGGTACTGTGATAATAGAGTAATGAAATTAGTTTAAACTTAACGGTCGGTATTTGAAAATACAGATTAGTAGGATGACAAGGAATTTAAGACAAAATTGGTTTCTGAGTTAGAAAAGTTAGTACCTGATCACCGATTAAAAATCATCGTGTATAATTATAGTACCAATAAAAAAAAAACTATATCAATAGTTTCGCCGTAAATTTGATTGCAAGGTGGTCCTGCTGGGGAGCATCGCCCCAGCAGGACATATTCCTTAGTTATTAGTATAACATTTTAAATTTTATCTCTTCCAGAAAGCGATTCTCCAGAAATACAACGTCAAAGGATCCCAGTTACGAATTTACCTGCACTACCAACCATCCTTCTACCACCTGCACATTCACTTCACGTACCTGCGGCACGAGGCGCCCGGCATCTATGCCGAGAAGTCCCACCTCCTCGATTCTGTCATCGACAACATCGAAATGATGAGCGATTACTACAAAAAGGCAACTCTACCCTTCACCATCCGGGAGATGGACAATCTTTTCACAATCTATGAAACCAACGGCCATGTGCAGAGAATTAATGATAAGAATATTGAGCTAATCGATAAATAAGGTATTTTTGTATTTTTCAATAGTTGTAAGTGAAAATGTTGATTAAGAGTATTTTCATGGAGCTGCGCTCCAGATTGCGAAGTTGCAACGTTTATATAACTACCGGAGTTGATTTTAAGAGAAATTGCAATTTGAAGATCAGTATACAATCGAACTGTATTGTACTGAATTACTACGACGATTCCAAAAGACGCGATAGTCTGTCGTCCATAGAAAGTCTCTCGGATTGCTACTCTGATGATGAAGAAGTCACATCGGTTATACCGATACAAGAATTCTGCCAAATTATACCAAATTCTATGTCATGTCTCAAAATAGATAAGAATAATATATCGTTCCGTATCCTAACAGAACCTAAGGATGGGGGAAACTTTTACAAAGAAATGCTTTCCAGCAACAACGTCCAAACTAACACGGATACGCAAGAATTGAAGATTAATTTTGTATCCAACGAGGAGGTGAAAATTCTCTGCGGTAACTGTTCCAACGTCATATCAGATAATGTGATTAAGTTTGACAGGATTTTGGAACTGCCTTCAACTAATATAGATATGTCAGAATGGTTCTGCCACGGTCACTGCCATGGCGGCGAAACACCAGAAATCTCTATAAAACCTAACAAATACGATTTCCTATACAGACTGACGTTCTTCGTCATCAACAACAAGCTTTTGTCCGAGAAAACCACCAAATTCAACGCTAAGAGAGAAGTATACCACTGCAATAGATGCTTAGCGTGGTTGGGTCTAAAAATCAAAGACACAGTCAAACTCTTCAACTCAGAATTGAAACTCTACCACAGTGGAAACGAATCAAATATATTTTCCCACAAAAATGGGGAACAATCAAGCACAGCAGACTTTATATTCACAATAGAAAGCATGGCCAAAGAATTCAACCTAGGTCTTCAGTTCACAGTAATGTGCAAAATCGTCTTAGAGTGCACTGTATCTGCTGAGAAAAAGCAGTATATTCTGATCTGGATTATGGATAAAGAGTTACAAGTGATCAGTAACACTGGCAAATATATTCAAGGAGATAAAATAGCGCTGCAATCAAGTCTACTGACTAAAATCCTGTATAAAGTTGAGATGAGTTTGAACGATGAAGTTGAAAGTTGGTTGTCTGACCCATCGGTGACTTCCACTGAGGTTTCGAAGAGTATGTTTTGTCAAGGCCTGGAGCATTTGGAGCGGATGTCGAAGAAAGTGCCGGAATGGTGTCGCCACGCTAATGAATACTGTGTCAGTTATCTGAAAGTGTAATTAAATATAATGCCGCATCAAATATTTCGTTTTATTCTCTAGGTCTACTAGCTCAACTGTGATACGCATGATATCTGTCTGTTTCCTTTTAATATTCGCGGCCGATAGGACAGAAAACATAGCTATAAAGCTGCGTCCACACCAAGCCAAGAGAACGCCAACGAATTGGTTTCGCCGGCCCTCGTTGGCCCAGTCTGGACGACTTAAGTCTTCAAGAGGGATCGATGCATCAATACGAATGAGTGAGATGGAGTTATCTCTATACGTGTCACACATATTGCTGCATCCCAGTCGTTAGTGACTAATTTAGGAAAGTGTAATAGCTGCATAAGCCGTACAGACACGGCCAACGAAAACCAATTGAATTGTCGTTTGTTGGCTTGGTGTGTACGCAGCTTTATTAGATGGCGCCACAATACAAAACACACCATACTCCTACACAGTACACATGCAGGCGTTGGGGCGTTATAGTTACCCAGGGCGTATTTGTGATGCTGATCCGCACAAAATGGCCGCCGGGACGCGACGTATTCGAATGATGAACTGCTGCTCTGTAGCTTTACGGAGATGCCACTACTTTACGCGACACAGGCAGCTGTGAGCGGTACGTGTGTATCGCTCACTCCTATGGCCACGGTGCTCGGATCTCTCGCTCAACCGCTGGTCGCGCAAAATCGCGGCATCTCCGTCGCCCAAGAACCTTCAGAGCATGTAGATTATTTATGAGGTTTCAGATGGATTAAAAAAAAACAACTAATATAGTATAGGTATACGATATATTTCAGTAAAATTATTAAATTTATTATGAAAGTTTAGAATACTTTGTGGCATGTGCGAAAAACTACGAGCATATACATTAACCTTTTGCGCGCCAAAGACTGCAAACCACGTCGAAGGAAAGACGTGCTACAAACGCCGCGACCGTCATTTGCATTTGCTGCTATACATTGTACTATGTGCAATTCTGCAGCACAATGTGCAATTCTGCAGCTTATTGTACTATCTGCTGTCACCTTGTCACCTGGGACACAGTTTTCCGTCGACCAAGAGGGTGGTTAAAAGGTTGAAATGTCATAACCTATTTTTGAAGGAACAACCCATCTACCATCTTACATTTAGAAACCTATACCCCATATTGGAATGATATTAGTAATATCTATTATTAAAACCTTACACAATACATAACAATAATATACTTCTTGCAATCATAAGTATTGAAATGGATTATAATTTACCATTGTTATGCAGAAAGCTATTGCCGCACACATTTTTTGTTAGGTGACTGAAGTCGTGCTCAATGAATAAGTTTGATCACATTTTACATAAGAAAAGAAATTTGGTTGCTTTCTGCCAAACTGTGGGCCTATGATGGTTGCTTTTACCACGCGATAAATAAGTGACAAAGGATCCATTACGTTTTGGCAAAATGCGATCGTGAGTGACATATGCCTTGTGTGACATATTTCATCACTTGATAAATGCAAACATCATAGGCCTCCTAGTAAATTAAGGCACTTCGGTATAACAATTTTAAGAAATAGCTTGCATAGCTGATGTGTTCCGTAGACTGGAGATGCTTCCGACAACTAAGGTGGTATTGAACCACCAGAATAATGTGAAGAGGATCACAAATACAATATCTGTATTGGAGTTAAGGAGATAAGTGATTTATATTTATTTTGAAATTTAGTTTATTCCCTAATAATTATAAAAACGGTTTAAACTCACGTAAAAATTGTCAGGAACGGCCCGACATGTTTCGAACTCATTTGGAGCTGTGGCAGTGGGTCGCGAGTCGCGTATCAACACGGATAGCTACCCCTGATGTAGAGCTCCAAATGAGTTCGAAACATGTTGGGCCGTTCCTGACAATTTCTAAATGAGTTTAAATGGTTTTTAGGGTTCCGTACCCAAAGGGTAAAAACGGGACCCTATTACTGAGACTTCGCTGTCCGTCCGTCCGTCCGTCTGTCACCAGGCTGTATCTCAACAACGGTGATAGCTGGACAGTTGAAATTTTCACAGATGATGTATTTCTATTGCCGCTATAACAACAAATACTAAAAATAAAATAAAATAAAGATTTAAGGGGGGCTCCCATACAACAAACTTGTTATAGATTATATGTATGTATAGGTACGGAACCCTTCATGCGCGAGTCGGGCTCGCACTTGCCCAATTTTTATAATTATCAAAGATGTCTCACAA
This sequence comes from Apotomis betuletana, assembly GCA_932273695.1. NCBI lineage: Eukaryota > Metazoa > Arthropoda > Insecta > Lepidoptera > Tortricidae > Apotomis > Apotomis betuletana. The sequence goes on along the minus strand of OW026321.1, from coordinate 6,248,898 downwards.
TACTTTTAATAACATTATTTTTAGTTCATTCCCTACAAATTCTATCTGATCTACACATGACATGGCCAATCAGGCGCAGATCCAGCTCTCAAACATAGCTGTGGACACCCATATGAAAAATTGGTCAAGTGAGAGTTGGGCTACTAGTAACATGCATCTGCTATGCTAAAACCCTTAATTTGGCAATGTACACCAGGATGTACAAACTCTTTGACCATCTTTTTCTATTTTTTTTCAAATGAGAATTGTTAGCTCTATACAACCTTAAAGTTATACCTCTGCAAGAAATAAAAGCACCACCCTTGGCAGGCTCTGTCGGCGTCTATAGGGTTGCGCCCACCTAGCAGGCTCTGTCAGTCTATGAGATAGTTTTAGTATTTTTTACGTAGTCATGAAAGCGTTATACAAGCTATGCTATGCCATGTTTGGGTGAAACCGTTTTTGGATTTGGAAAACACCAGTTGAACCAGTCATTACAAACTCAGCTAAAACAACCAGGTACAATGGGCCAAAATTAAACATACCTATCTCAACAATTTGTATGGCACCAAAAATATTTAATAAATTACTGACATCAATTTTAAAGCTGGCAAGCATTATTGAATTAAAAAACTCATTATTTAAGTTCCTAGCATCCAAGGCGTATTACTCGATTCAAGAATATGTAAATGATATTACATATTACTAATTCATAAATAAATTATGCATGTGACACACATAACATATTGAAAAATTTGCATGACTCTGTGACGAAACATGTAGTTCTTTAAGTAGATTTAAGACCAACTGTATGTACCATGTTTGAGCAAATAAATTACTGATTCTGATTCTGTAGTGAGATATTCCTGTACATTTTCATTCCAGCCAAGTTGAGAGTAGTCTGACCTACTAGTAACAGCAACAAATTACAAAAGAGAGATCTTGATTGTGTTAATAGATCGTAATGATATTGGCAGTATGAATCATAGATATAATCAAGTCTACCTTAGAACTCATTCTAACCTAATTTTAAGTAAATAGTTGTTATTTAAAAAGGATACGTATAACAACCTTCTCCCAAGGCTCCACCATATACAATTCAGTAACCAATAAGTATCTTTGGTACCAATAACTGATGAATAGCTGAAGTTTCTTGATTAGGGACATTATTGTACGTTCTCGACGAATTCACTGCTGATCTTAAACTTAATGGTATGTGTAGGTGACTCAGTTGCGTCTCGACTATTTCAACGATTCGATTCGAACAGATTAAATAGAGAAAAATATAAATTAATACACAACAATACGCTTTTTGGCGTATTATTTGCGTGTAAACTACACTATCGACACATGATCGACACCGACAGTTGACACTGGAACGTCAGAACGCGTTATATCTACTATACTATATCTATGATCTTATATGATATGACATGACATTGACAACAATGACAGCTGTTTTTACTTATTATAGCAGCTCCACACTACTCACGAAGTTCATCGGCGAAGTACTTTAGGCCCAGAGCTGAGGTATCCCATGTTGTCCTCTCTTCCTCTCGTAGCCAGTGTCCGCGGCCGTTTTTAGGATTCCGTACCCAAAGGGTAAAAACGGGACCATATTATTAAGACTTCGCTATCCGTCCGTCCGTCCGTCTGTCACCAGGCTGTATCTCAAGAACGGTGATAGCTAGACAGTTGAAATTTTCACAGATGATGTATTTCTATTGCCGCTATAACAACAAATACTAAAAGTAAAATAAAATAAATATTTAAGGGGGGCTCGCATACAACACATTTCTTATAGATTATGGTACGGAACCCTTAATGCTCGAGTCGGACTCGCACTTGCCCAATTTTAGTAGATCCACTAGTACACAGGTCACCGCCTGCTAGTATTGAGTTGTGAGATACTTAGTTATTGTTTTAGCAGGTATCCGGATTCTCACCATAGAACCACGGCATAAGTAGTTTATTTCTCTTTCAATAATGCTACACCGTGCGGGAATTTACCATACATTATGCGTAGAGTGATAAGTCCCGACTGGCGGCTGGTGCTCCATCGCATTTTAGATTAATTGGGCCTTTATTGTGTTGGCTTCGGCCCCACACATGCTTTACTACATAATAATACAAAGTTTAAACTTCATATCGTCGAATGCTGTAAAACAAAGATGTAAAAGCAAAAGGTGGAGGATAGAGAATTAATTATAGCCAATTAAATATAAATATATTTTATTTATTTAGTATCAAAGACGTGTTTGAGATTAGATACCTACCATAAATTAAATTTCTTTACTTTTACAGTTTCCAAAAGTTCCCAATTATCCTATAATATTTTTCTATCATCCGTATGTAGGTATACTACTAGGTCGATGCAGAGTCAGCCACCGGCTAAGCTTGCACCATAGATTGGAGCGGAGTTTTTTTTTTATTTTTTTTTCGAAATTTTCTCTTCGTCACGACCTAGCGAAATTTAATTTGTGCATTTTAAAACAAAAATTTCTAAAATCGGTTGAGAACTCGCTGAGATCTGCGCATTGTTACAAAGTCCATTCGAGTCGATCCATGGGAGCTTCGCTCGCTTCGCTCGCTCCGCTCCAATAAACAGTTTTTTATTATTTTATTAGTATCTCCCTTTCCTCCTGTAACAAAAAAATATAGATTACTGCTAATGCCAGTTGGGGGACAATATAAGTTGCATTTCGTATATTGATGGATACAGTGTTATAAGTGACTTGACTGCAGTTGTACACTACTTGCGAAGTTGGCCGAGGTTGGGCGAATATGGTAGTGTGGAGGGGCACTTCACTGGGGAAACCCATAGTTCGAATACCATATAGTCTGGCAAAAAAGAGTAGAAATTAAAAAGTGGCAATACCGTAGTGACTTCCCTTTCTAATCCATCTAAGGAAAAGGGGACGGCACTACAGTATTGCCACTTTTTAATTTCTACTCTTTTTTGCCAGACTGTAAGTGTAGAGCTAGAGCCAAAGCTGTCAATGTGGACTCACGAGTCGTTGTCCTCTATCTGGTCAGCCATGTACCGGCCGGTGGCGTAGCCGGCCGCGGCGCCGACGATAGCGCCCACCGTGGCGCCCACCGCGGTCCCGACACCCGGGGCACACATGGTGCCAGCTGCGGCGCCAATCTCAGCGCCTGTAATTAAAAGATTGGCGAGGTTATCTCTATTATAAAAAAACAGGTGATACTTTTAAACTGTATACTTATAGTTGTTTGCTTATCTTTTTTTGTAATTTGATTAAGTTGCAACCAAACAGTACACACATAGTACACTTTATTTCAATGATATTCAACAACTAGAAAGGAAATAATAAAAGTAAACATAATATTATCATGGAAAAAAAAACTGTTACCAAAATTGTTTTCGTATAGTCCGAAAACAATTTTGGTAACAGTTTTTGGCAGTTGCAAAATTGTTGCCATATAAATCTTCTAAATAACGCCCTCTTGACAATCCTCATCATAAAGGTATTAGTGGTCAGGATTTACATGGAGCCTGGAGCTGGGAGCTAGTAAGTAATACCTGCTAGTTCCATTGAACTGTTATGATGTAGCTGTTAATCCGAAGTTCGAATTTGGACTCGACCAGAATGAAAAAAGTTATGGCTTTTAGATCCCTGATCTCGTCGCAGTTAATTGATTAGAGTGATTACTTCATATATATGATATTTATTTATTTATATTATGATATATATGTAATTATATCTATATGTATTATATTTTGGAATTACACATATTTTATTATATTAAGACTTAGTCCTTAGTGTATCTGTGCATACTTGGTGCATACTAACTTGTTCGTTTGTCTATCTTCTTGGATATCCCATTATTTTCTCATTTGCTCAAAGGTTAACTGGAAGAGATCCCTTATAGGGATAAGTTCGCCTTTGTACATGTTTTATTTTTATCTTTTGAAGTTTTGTGAATTGTTTTTGTGTACAATAAAGTGATTACATACATACATACATACATACATGAAACGCTGGTGACCCGTGTCGCGCGATGTTGCCAGACATGTCGCGCGTAGTCCGGCAACGTCGCGCTACCTCACCCGACGTCGCTGGCGACACGAGTCGCAGGACATTTGTCCCCTAGTGTATCCTTGGCTTAAGGCACGACGCACGACAAAACTTCTATTTTCAAATGTCCAAAATTAAATCTATTGTCAACTACCATGTCATCTGCTGATGAAAGATTGCGAGCGAGGGATTCCGCTTAATGATTTATGATTATGACTCAAGTCTCACGTTCGGTTAGGATGCATTTTGGAACCTGCCCTTCTAGTACAAGCATGGTTTGCGACTCTTGTAGCGCGGCAGAGCGTCACTTGTCACTCTCTAGCAGTACTGCACAGAAAGAAATAGATGAAAATCTCGCGCGAGAAAGAGTGTCACAGTTGTGCCAGAGGACCTGGTTAGTGGCACCTACCCGTATGAGCGCCTGCAACACCACCAGTGGCGGTGCTGGTCACAACTACAGCATCCTTCATTGGACTTGGGGTCTTCTTGTTCTTACTTGGCATTCCTAAAAGAAAATGTGAATAAACATCGTTTCGTGTTCTAGGTATTATCTTATTGGTCGACGATTGCAAGAATGAAAAAACGCGACGAAGGACTATTTTTTAGAATGATTTCAACAGTTTTTGATATAAGGAAATTGACTTTATACAGACGGTTTTAGGATGTTTTGCATATTTATTTTAGTTTAAAAGAAAAAAAAGACGATTTCGACGAAAAGAAGACGAAGAAGAAGAGGGTCTCGACCCCAGGTAACTCATTTAATTTTTTCTTTGAGTTTTGATATCTTTGTATCAATAGTTTAAAAAAAAGATGGTTATGTTTTTTCTTCCTCGCGTAAATACAGCTGTGGTCACCAAAGTAAGTAAATAAAATGTCTTAGAAAATTCACCAACGAAGTAAACATATTTTTTTCCAACACACTGCTATATTTTGTATGGCAACATTACCTCTCGATAACGAGGGCGTGCCCCCACTAGAGCTCATTCTCTTTTTATCTTAACGTAAACATGCGTCGTGTAAAGTAGGAATTTATGACATCAGCGTTTCCAAGAACTTCGACGATTTAGTTCGTTTGTTTAGTTTGTGAAGCCACGTTTGTGTTGTGTGTTAGTATGTGTAGGTACACGTACGTGACTGGGCTGTGGTTTGATTCTGACCAAGAAAAGCGCGTTCTTGCTAAAATTACAAATGCAAAAGTATTTTGTATGTAAATAATACTGCAGTTTGTAGATATTATACGAACTGACTTTGGGGAAGGCCTTTGTCCAGCAGTGGACGTCTATCGGCTGATATGATGATGATGAGACGAAACTAGAGACAGAAATTGTAATAAAATTCAATTATTTAGGCCCAACAGGCTCTTATTTGGCCAAGATTGGCGCGTGTTTTTGCCAGTCGTAGCGGCGCACGCTTGCCGGTCGGATTCTGTCCCGTTATACACCACAAGAACCAATAAAATGCAGTCATCAGGTGGTTTTGCGGAGTTCAAAGCAAAGATCTGTGGAATTATATTAGGTGCTGTGACATACATTTATTTGCCCGTTATAGACATTAGGTATTATATAGATACTTGAAGGTGCAACTTCGTACGCCTAATTTTCGGGTCGGGTAAAAAGTATCCTATAAATAAATAATTATCGTTGGATATTCAGCTATCCCTAGCTGTACCTAAGGCTACCATCTCTGAATGCGCTGAACCCGGCTTAAAAACCCCGGACAATTGGCATAAATCTCATTTTTCCCCGGACTTATACGAAATAAATTATAAAAAAGACAATCGCTTTATTTTTCATTCACATAAAACGTGTACGGGACACTTTTTGAAAACTCCCCGGACGGCCTCCAAACTATGACAAATCCGGGGAATCCCGGACGGATGGCAGCCCTCCCTGTACCGATATTCGTTAAAATTTGTCCAGCCGTTTGGGCGTGATGCGAGGACAAAGGAAATTATGCCCAACAGATGGCGCCAGACTGGCATGACGCCGCGCGCCCATACAAAATAAATGACGATCCTGCATCACGCTATTAAGAGGCCTTATTCCTTTTGAAAATGCTGATTGTTTAGACATTTTTCTCTATGATCAAACATGTTTCTTAACATATTATTGAATTTTCTACCTAGAACAGGGCTATTGGGATTTATTGGTATATATTTGAAACCTACAGTTTGAATTTTTCATTGATAATTTTTGTTCGAAAAACTACTTGAAATTGACAAAATTCACGCGGAAAATTCGTTTTTTCAACTTATTTTCGACTGCACGCAATGAAAGCATTAAATAGCTACGTTACTACCTAGAACTCGGGAAAAAGTATTATTTACTCCAAAAAGTTGGTTGAAATTATCAATATATTCGTCATAATATGAAAAAAATAAATTTTAAAAGGAATAAGGCCTCTTAAGATTTTTCCTGAAAGCATGCTCCATAGAAAAGTTATATTAATTAACCAAAAAAAAACTTAAACTTATAACGTACATAGTATAGATATTAATCCTTCCTTATCTGCAATCCGTCCGAGTGCCAATGTGATGTCACCGTCGCGCCATTTAATTCAATTCATATTTATTGCACAGACAAATGTAAAACAGTGACGCTTAGAATGAGCGGCGAAAATGAACATTAACAACACGTATTAAAGCAGATATTTCAATGGTAGATTACTATATCAATATGTGAATCAACGCGTGGTTTGCGTCATACTTAGTTTGGTCTATATCGGCTATTGGCCGATACCTACTTTATAATGGCATTACCGTGCATTACCGATTATAATGGCAGTGAGATTTGTATAAGTACTTGAGTAATTGTGCAATGATTATTAAATAGAAGTGAATGCAAGAAGATAATATTTCTAAGAATAGAGGTAATAGGTATAGTAGGAACAGACTGAACTGATTAAAATAATATTTGAGTTCAATATGTGCTTGCGATCCTTAAAACAATGATATAAATGTAGATGAGTTTATAAACGTAAATTAACATTCATAGGGTATAGAAACGATTCATTTGTCGTGCATATCGGCATCACCCTTCTTGTTCGCACGGTATTTAAAAGAAAGTGACAGGCAATGTTTGTCGCACGTCTTACAGTTGTGCCTGAGATGATGAAAACAAGAAGCTTTTTAAATTGTTGGTCACGATTACGACATTATCGGTACAAATATTAGACAGTGTTAGGTTGTGCTCAATGTATTTCTAGTTTCTAGAAGCATATACTTGATCTAGTTTTACAGCCGTGTTATTAACACGTTGAACGCCAGGCCAAAAATGTAGTGTTTCCATTGAAGCCCCGGGGGTCACCGGTGAGCCAAACCATGTTGAACCATTGGAGCCACGGGGGTCACCGGTGAGCCGCGGTGAGCCTTCATTTCAAACCTGTTTTACAGGCCACCAATCACTTATTCCATCCAAAAACGTATGAAGGGTGAGCCGCGTGGCCTCAGAGAAGATACTAGTTGCCTTGGTTCTTTTGTACTGTAAAGGACTTATGATTTTTTCACCATTTTTTATACTTTGTTAGGATTGCCTTACACATCATAAATAATATGTAGTTGAAAACTGACAAATAAAGCTTTAATTAAACATGGAGTTTGGTTAAAAATTTACGTAAATAAGTTATTAAAGTATTACTATTTATTTAACCAATTAAAACTAATAATACTATTCTTCGGAGTCGGAGTGCAGAATACGTCGTTTTTTTCCGATGCGACGATACTGGCTGCAACTCATCTTCTGAATTTAGTTGAAAACTGCTGTTTAAAAAGTTTATTTCTACGCTTTCAGTTTCAGCTAAGTCATCTTGAGTTAGAACAAAGTCTTCAAAGCCATCGTCATCCATAATAAACAAACAAGTAATAATACACTTTCTTACAAAATTAAAGACGTAAAATCGTACGTAAATAATTACGCATGGTACGTGAAGTGCGTTGCTGGATACTAGCGGCACTGTCAGTCAGTTGTGAGACTGGCGAACGCGTAGGCAAGTGCGAGGAGCGCGGGCGGGTGAGCCGCGGCATGACCCCCGCGGCCCCCGCGGAAGAAAGTTCGCAATTCTTTCCGATTAGGCCACGCGGCTCACCGGTGAGCCTTTTAAGGAAATTCGAGTATTTTTGACGTTTAAGCTAGTATCTTTTGATCTATAGTACTAAATATAATGTTTTACATCCAAAATAACCAAAATATTTTTTTGAAAAAATTGCATATTATCCGTTTTTACCATGGCCCCAACGCATACATCGTGATGGCCCACCGGTGGGTGGCGTGGCGTCCAACGTGTTAACAATGAAGTACCTACATACTTACAGAAAATTGATTTTCGCACATATTTTGATCTTCAAGATCAAAGATTTGTGCCAATGGCACAAAATACAAAAAATGTGTGTTATCATAAACCACTTTTGTTCAACAATCAACAGAATAAAAACAATGACTTACCTTTATATTATACGCCGAAGCGTCGTATACGAACAGTATCACTGACAGCTGACTCAAAGATAACTTTAATAATAAACCAATGCTCGGGCTTAGTGCGTGCGTACGCGCATGTACAGTGTTGCCAGCTCAAGAATTCAATTAGAGCTAAAATTTGTTACGTTACGTCGCATAATTTACACATTCGCGCGAGTCGCTGGGAGTGACGAACGAATATATTTATAAACAGGACTAGATATAACTATGTGTATAGATAATTATAAAATGCTTAATTACAAAGAAAGAACACAAAGTACCAAAGTAGAAATAAAATAAAGACAGGTCACTTATTGTAATTTATCGGTGGACGACATGACAATCGGTATTAAACTATTAAATCTAATCCTGCACCACTATATAGCACAATTGTCCTATCTATTTCTTGTACTTGTCTGTACCGTGTTGTTAGGAGATATTATTTTTAAAAAGTTAAAAAACAATAGGCAGCCTGTAACGGCTGTAACATAACTGGTCAAGCGCGAGTCGGCCTCCTGCAGTGTTTCCACCAAAAGGTTTCTTTGTCATGTAGCCACAACTTTATACTGTTCAGATTTTTTCCTTTAGTGTCATAAAATAAACAATCTTCTTTCCAACTTTCGTGATCCTTGGTCAACGTCAACGGGAAGTACCCATGTGGTCACCCAGTCTAGATTTATTATTTATTTATTAGGAACTTTACAATTTTCTTAAATCTAGATACATTGTCCCACAAAACCAGTCGCTGGTTTGACTGTGGGATCTTTGTGGAATCTCTAGTTTAGGTTCAAGGTATGTATTACGGTAGCAGTGTGAAGAAGTGTTTTTTTAACATTCTTTTGAACTTGTTTTTGTTTGGCTCTCGTCGTATTTCCTCCGGTAAACTATTGATTAGGTACGGGATGCGTTTTTTTAGAGTTCTATCCTCAAAGTAATTGTTTACCCTTGGTACCAATAGTTTAACGGAAGTCATAGACTTGGTGTTATGGATATGTTGTACAGGTTGGATTATGGATGCTTCTGAGCTATACGTGCCCGTATTTCCATTAGGAGTAGGCCCTTTTACATCGTCTAGTAGATTAATACCTACGAATTACGAATAAAACGTCAAGTAGCGTTTGAATTTATTTTATTTTTTAAACCTAATGAGATTACCATAAAAACACAAAAAAACATACAGTATTGAAATTGTCCTAAATATATACGAGTATTACCTATTGCTTCATAAATGAGTACCCACAGCCGGCTTTAGAGATACAGTCCACCTCCTAATATCTTCCTTTCCTCCTGTAACAAAACAAAACGTTTACTAAGCAAAATCGACGACCTCTAAGGTCCAAAGAAGCTACTTCTTCTTATCGTCATAGTTTCCTCTCCCGAAAACCCCCAGGCTAGCGACGCCCTTGCCCCTCTCAATAAATGTTACCGTATAAGACCTATAGCCCGTACAACGTGGAAAACGTACTTATTAGGGTTCCGTAGTCAACTAGTTTCGCCATGTCCGTCTGTCCGTAGGTCCGCGGCTTAGCTCCGTGATCATTAGTACTAGAAAGCTGAAATTTGGTATGAGTATGTGTATGTATCACGCCGACGGTAAAACCAAAAAAATATAAATAACAACTTTTTTTACCTCCCGTACAACTAAAGTTATTATTATGAACCTATTATGTCCCACTGCTGGGCAAAGGCCTCCCACTCTCTTTCCATCTGTCGCGGTTTTGAGCTGTATCTGGCCAGTCCTTCGACAATGAGTCCAAGTCATCCCGCCATCGCCTACGAGGTAGCTAAAGTGGGGATGTTTTTCCTTCGTTCCAACACTAGTGTGTGGGGTGTCGTTGAATAGGTCGTCGGTCGAAAAAAAAAGGCTTTTTTTAGTTTTTATTTTACCGTTTTGTCAGCGTAATACATAGGTACACATACTGCACTGATACCAAATTTCAGGTTTCTAGTACTAATGATCACGGAGCTAAGCCGCGGACGGACGGACAGACGGACATGGCGAAACTATAAGGGTTCCTTGTTGACCTTGTTCCTGGTTGAACTGTTTTTGAGTTATCACAAAATTTCATATATTTTAGTCCTTATACCTAATTTGAACGTTACACATATTAGTTAAGTGCCATACTGCATTAAAACATTCCGCTCAATCTGGCGCGTATAATCGATAACTTCCAGCAGGTAATAAGTAATTACAGTAACTTTGGCGTAGTAAACGCCTTTTGTTATAGAGCTTGTGAAATCTGTAAAACCGTCTATTGTGAAGGATGGGCAACTACGGAACCCTACACTGAGCGTGGCCCGACATGCTCTTGGCCGATTTTTTTCAAAGCTACAGAAATATCTGTTACTTGTTTCTATGAATGAGGGGGGTTATTCCTATCTTTAAAAACAATTCAAGCTTTTTAAATAAAGAAACACCCATTGCCCAATGCCCATTAGTATCGGGCACAGGCATTTGGTAATGCTCTCGATTGCAACGTGTAATAGTTATTAACTGCTGATGATATTGATAATCGACTCAATACGGGAACTTACGAATCGTTGTCCTCAATCTGGTCAGCGACCAGCCGCCCCGTAGCGTACCCGGCCGCGGCGCCGATGAGGCCTCCTGCGGCTGCTCCCATTATGGTCCCCATTCCGGGACAACACATGGACCCTGCCGCGGCACCTATTTCGGCCCCTGACAAAAAATCGGCTAATGTCAAACCACGCTCACTCGTCCAAGCAAATGAACTGTCAAACCATACAAAGTGAGTCAGTTTGTATGGTTTGACAGTTCATTTGCTTGGATGAGTTCGTGGTGTGACTATAAACGCGAGTCCGATGCTCACGACACGACGGGTTTACCATAACATCAATTAAAAAAACGGCAAAATTCACGTTTGTTGCCTGGGAGCCTCATTTAAGTATTTATTTTATTTTGTTTTTAGTATTTGTTATAGCGGCAACGGAAATGCATCATCTGCGAAAATTTCTACTGCATGTCTAGCTATCACGGTTCATAAGATACAGCCTGGTGAGAGACGGACAGTCAGACAGACGGGCGGACTCCGGTCTTAGTAATAGGGTCCCGTTTTTACGCTTTGGGTAGGGAACCCTTACAAAGTTACACTTATTGAAATTTGTGTGGTGCAGAGAGGACGACGAAATCCATACTGACATTGGAACTGTATCATTTGTCATGGAGGATTTTTTCCTATCATCACTACCCAAAGGTTGTCTGAAGAGGATCGCTTTTTAGCGATTTAAAAATTGTATTTGTTTTGTTTGCTTTTGTAAACTTTTATTGGTGTCCAATAAAATATTGTTGTATTGTATTGTATCACTAAATTCTACCATAGAACCTATAGATATTGTACTTGTACTATCCTACCAGTTTTAGCCCCAGCGACTCCCCCTGTGGCGGTGCTCCCCACCACCACTGCATCCTTCATGACATTCGGGGTCTTCTTATTTTTTCCCATCTGAGAAAATATGAACATTAATTGCATAGACAAACAGTAGAAGCAAACATTTTTAAGTATTTTTCTCAAACATCCAAGGAAATGTCGTGCTTATGATCGTGTTAACAGAACGCGAAATACGTCTTTGTATAGCAATTGTTGAAGATTCGTTCTAATTTCAAATTAGAGGTCAATAAAGGAATTTCATACAACATTATTGGCCGTGGCCAACAAAGAGATTGTCTTTTGTTTCAGTGGGGTTTATTTCTTTTATTGATAATCTATGGCATACTGCCAATAAAAAAAAAAACGTAGTTTGTGTATGTATATTTACGTTTTATTTCTGATATTTAACTAGATTATTAAATTAGATTAAAACAGATATTCAATAAAATAAACAAGGAATCACGTTTATTGTTAAAAAATATAACAATATCTAATTAATAAGGTGTTGTCATTTTTTAATAAATAGAATCATCTTAACATTTGGTGGCAAAAACATTAACACGAACAGCTTAAAAAATAAATTTGTTCTTTTTTAATAAATTTGAAATACATTTGTTTTTATATGAATATATAAGTTGAACATTTGTATTATTTCCTTGGATTTATTTGAGAAAAGCACTATACAAGCCTCGGCGCGAACAGGGATTGTCGGCCTCGTATCTCTAGATGGCCTCGTTATCACTCGGCCATCTATTACTACTCGGCCAACAATTCCCTATTTCGCGGCCTCTGCAGTAATGTACTATACCTTGCCCAATAGTTATGCCAAACACGTACGAAGTCTTCCGCCAAAGAAACTACAAAAAGAAACGACCAGTGTACCGGTGCGATTATCGCAATAGCAGATTTTGTATCTGGGAGTGTGTACCTCACCTCCCGCTAAAATTGGCGGAAAAAAATATGTTCGGAGAGTTCGTTTGACATCTCCTTTGGGCTATCTATAATATACTCAAAGCGAAAATAAATTACTTATTACACTTTTTCGCAATCAAATGTTTCCCCATAAATAAATCATACATGTAGTATAATAAGATATTGCAGTAACTGATACAGAAGATTTTTCTCCTGCCTATGACACGGTCATACTTATTATTCTAGACGGTGGTAGGCACGTGGTAGGTTAGTAAAGGTTAGCAATTTTAGATGTCATACTAACAACTGAGTAGTTTATTTTAAGTCCTAGCTTTTTCTATTCTGATTTCATTTGTTACTAACACGATATGGATCTCGCATCTGAAATAAATGATTTTTATTTTTATTTATTTTTTTATTTTTTAGTCCACATCTATTGTTTTTGAGTCTTTCTTAAATTGATTTTGTCCAACGAAGAAAAAACGGTTTAGACTGCTTTATTACAGTCTGACCAAAAAGAGTACAAATTAAAAAGTGGCAATACTCCCTTCGTCCCTTTCTAATCAATCTAAGAAAACGGGGACGACACTACAGTATTGCCACTTTTTAATTTCTACTCTTTTTGGTCAGACTGTAGATAAAGGAAGAGCGCTATCTATATATTACATATGGTAACACTGGTGACAACGCACGGTATTCCCCGACATACCTATTTATATTTGCGTTTATATTTGCGTTCTCTTTTCGCTTCGCTGACGACACTCTTATCACAAACGCAGCAACTAGAAGATTTATGTTATCATTTCCACGAACTTAGTCGATTCTGCGCCTCAAGCGTAAGATTTTAACGCAACAATACGTCTCGATTGCGTTTATGTTTCTCTTAATACACAACTGGCGAACAAATCTGTAACTTTTTTTCTAGGAATGAGTGGGGTATTTTTTTACTAATACACTTAAGAGCGATAGTGATCGGCGATTTTCAGACGGAGCCTGGGCCGCCTTGCCATGTCATGGCCTATGGAGATGAAGCTTAAATTTCTATCCGTAATCCAAAATGCTGGGCTGGGCACTAGACCATATTGGGGCGAGCACGGCCCACCCGGACGCCCCTCTAAATACGCCTATGATTTGAATAGAGTGGCCTATTAATATAGTCTATTTTAAAGCTATATGAAATAGAATTACGAGTATATGTAAGCTTGCTTCAAGACTACTTAAACGGGAGACGCGCTATAAAATTTTAGAGTTTTGAAAACCTACACGTGAGGCTCCGTTAATTTGTTTACTTGGTGTACGCAGTAAATGGACTTTGACCAAGTGTGAGTGTGAGTGCCGTAACTAAATATAGCTACATTGCTATCACATCCTTCTCATAGGTACAGTTCTCTTGGGGTCTTATTAGAGTCATTTAAAAGAAACATGTACATAGGCTTCATAAAAACAAAATTACGATCGCGACTTTTGTGTGATGACTGATGAAAATTACTCATACAAATATGGGTAACTATCGTAACACAAAGGAATCAACTAAGTTTTGCTTTAATTAAAGCCCTTATGTACCTAGTACACGTTTTTTAAAAACGACTTATTACACTTTTTTTTTTTTCAGACATGACTTGAATTGTATCAGGGCTGGTTAGCCCTCACTACCAGTAGTCGGACTTTGTGTGGGAGTATAACCCGTTAATGGGATTATCTCCGCTTAACAACGACTTATTACACTTACGATACGAGCGTCTTTTCCATGGTATAAGAAAACAAGGTAGGTAATGCTACTTCGGATTGACAGGTGGACTTTCGATGTAATCACGCTATGATTGGTTGGTTGGTTCTGTCAATCCGTTTGTGTTGCCAGTGGTGTAGCATAATACTCCCCGGTTCCCTTGTTACCTGTATGAATTTCATAAAATAGTGACTGTTTTAAATTAATTATTACGACTAAATACAATGTAGGCGATGAACATGGCAACATAAATGCATAATTCTTTTTTTTTTGTACGACTAGCGGCAACTTTTCATCCTTATAATTCTTTTCTTACTTTAAAGCGGCAATAAACCAGTGACGTAGAAAGTCTCACCGGACCGGAGTGTCATACCTTGTTTTTTTATACCATGGTGTTTTCTATTACCTACTTTCGCCTTCATACAAAATTCGCTCGCAACTCTGTTAAGGCCTTTAGATACCTACTAATGTGACGTCATCGCCATTTATTTAATGTAATTTATATTCTACAGACAAACGTGAAACAATCATGTGAAAATAAACTTTAGAACGTTTTCTTTAAGCGGATACTTCGCTGGCAAAGTAAACATAAACATGTGAATCAGCGTGTGGTCCGAGTAGGTACAGCTGAATATACCTACTTTCAAATGGTAACAAAATGAGTAAATGAACCTAAATATTGTGCAATTGGAAATTAAATTTTTCAGTTTAAGAATAATGAATACATTCCTAATAAATTAATTCATATTTAAACATGATATCATTAAATGTATGTATACTTTGTTAATATCTTTATTGTTATTGTACCTATTAACCGGATTGTTAACGTTGACTTAGCATACTGTTGTAGGTTGTAGTGAATAATGTCTCGCCAAAGAAAACAAGCAAAAACGAAACTTAAATGAAAAGTTCGAGCTTTGTCGACCAAATACGATGACACAAGTTTATTCACTAAATTTGTACTAAATACCTACTTAGGTAATTGACTAATAAGTTTTAGAATATACTTAAGCGGCATACTAAATTATCAAGGGCGTCGCCAGCCGAAGGTCCAGGGGGGGGGGGGGGGGGGGCAAGTTGATATAAATGCAGGATGAGAAAAAAAAAGGAAGGAAGGTACAGCCTTGCTAGAGGATAGGAAGCTGCACCCAGCACATAAAAATAGAAGTGGATTTCGGCTTACAGTCATAATCATAATTGTCATAATATACGGAGATGGAAACGCGAGCGTAGCAAGCGCGAATTTTTTTGAAAGGGGACGTTTAATAATACTTATAGATAGATATAACGCGAGCGTAGCGAGCGCGACATTTTTTGGAAGGGGACGGTTAATAATACTTATTCAGATCAAACGCGAGCGTAGCGAGCGCGACATTTTTTGGAAGGGGACGATTAATAATACTTTTAGACAGATAAAACGCGAGCGTAGTGAGCGCGACAATTTTTTGGAAGGGTACGGTTAATAATACTTATGGTCAGGTCAAACGCGAGCGTAACGTGACATTATTCGAGAGGAAGGATCAAAATAAATGCAAAAATTTTCGTTAGCCATAACGTAAATTGAAAGACAATCATTCAATAAGTACATTTTAATGCAAGTGCGGAAAATCACGAGTCATGGGACCGAGAGATCTTCCCACGAACCGAAGATCCACTGGACGCGACGAGTAAAGACTCAAGGTTGCCCAATAGACCGCAAAATCACAAAGCTTTATCAACCGAGCGAGTGAAGCATCTCCGTTACAACTTGGCCCAACATTCTTTCGTATTTTCGTATGTTCTCGCCTACCGGTCGCATTTTTTGTCAAAATGACGGGTAGTAATGGGACTGGAGACGTAAAAAAAAACAAATTTCAGTAATTTCGGAACAAACTCGCGAGGTCTTCAGCTCACAGAGCCACTAGAGTAGTTCTATTATTTTATTTTAGTACCTATGCTATGTTTTATAGACCAGTTCTTCTTCGGTACTCTCTACAAAGTGTAACCTGTCAGTGCTTCGCCACTCGTTTCGTAGAGTCACTTTCCGTGAGCTTTACTGACGGTAGCCCAACGATCTTCCTTTAGCCCCTGACCTGGTACTGAATTCATTTGAGTTTCGATGTGCAAGAATGATCGATCAGACAAGTCAAGTGACTGGACATATTTTTGGATCTCCCTGCCCCCCCTTGGCGACGCCCATGTAAATTATTTAGGGTTTTACTACGGTTTACCTTTGTTTTATAGAAAAACGTTTCAGTTCATAGAAATATCATTTCATCGAAACAATTTTTTTTCTCAAACCTCAAAATATTTTGGAATATGCTAATACAAACTGACAAACCTAACCTGATAGGCTGACATTTTCAAGATTTCTGAAAAATTTATGACTTCCGGGGAAAACATTGTCTATGAAATTTTTGGTGAAGTGTTTGTCTATAAAAAAAAAGTATGTTCAAAGTGTTGTACCTACTTACCTATCTCGAGTCTCGATTAAGTATTCTCGACCCTAAACTGTCCGGGTCATGATATCATCATCATCATCATCTCAGCCATAGGACGTCCACTGCTGAACATAGGCCTCCCCTTTGGACTTCCATATATACCGGTTGGAAGCGACCTGCATCCAGCGCCTTCCGGCGACCTTTATAAGGTCATCTGTCCATCTTGTAGGTGGACATCCTACGCTGCGCTTGCTGGTCCGAGGTCTCCACTCGAGCACTTTACGGCCCCATCGGCCATCTGCTCTGCGTGCTATGTGGCCTGCCCATTGCCACTTCAACTTGCTAATCCGGTGAGCTATATCGGTCACTTTAGTTCGTCTACGGATTTCCTCATTTCTGATTCGATCACGTAGAGACACCCCGAGCATAGCCCTCTCCATTGCTCGTTGAGCGACTTTGAGCTTTGAGATGAGGCCGATAGTGAAAGACCACGTTTCGGTGCCGTAAGTCATCACTGGTAACACACATTGGTTGAAGACTTTCGTCTTGAGGCACTGAGGTATGTCGGATGAAAAGACATTGCGTAGTTTCCCGAACGCTGCCCAGCCGAGTTGGATTCGGCGGTTGACCTCTTTCTCGAAGTTGGACCTACCTAATTGGACCACTTGTCCTAGGTAGATGTATGAGTCAACAACTTCGAGTACCGAGTTTTCAACAGAGACTGGGATGGGCACAACCTTGGCATTTGACATGAGTTTCGTCTTGTCCATGTTCATTTTTAAGCCCACCCGTTGAGAAACTCGATTGAGGTCATCGAGCATCATGCTGAGTTCCTCCATCGACTTTGCCATGACTACGATGTCGTCGGCAAACCGAAGGTGAGTGATGTATTCGCCATTGATGTTGATGCCAAGTCCTTGCCATTCCAGGAGCTTGAAGGCGTCTTCCATAACGGCCGTAAACAGTTTCGGGGACACAACGTCCCCCTGTCTTACGCCTCTTCTCAATGGAATGGCCTTTGTGCTCTGCTCCTGAACTCGGACCGACATGGTGGCGTTACTATACAAACACTTCAACACTTCAATGTACCGATAGTCAATATGGCATCGCTGAAGTGACTCGAGCACCGCCCATGTTTCCACCGAATCGAAGGCTTTCTCATAGTCCACAAACGCTAAGCATAATGGCAAGTTATACTCTTCAGTCTTCTGTATAACTTGTCGCAGCGTATGTATGTGGTCTATGGTACTATAGCTTCTTCGGAAACCGGCTTGTTCGGGAGGCTGGAAGTCATCAAGTCTATGTTCGAGACGGTTCGTGATGACCCTTGAAAACAACTTATAAACATGGCTTAGAAGCGTGATGGGCCTGTAGTTCTTCAATAGGGTTTTATCACCTTTCTTGAAGAACAGTACCACCTCGCCTCTATTCCATGCTTCAGGCGTTTTGCCCCCGGACAAGACGGAATTAAAGAGCTTCTGGAGGACCTTAAGTACCGGTGTTCCACCCGCTCTCAGAAGCTCTGAGGTGATTCCGTCTTCGCCCGGCGCCTTGTTGTTCTTAAGGTGTTTCAGGGCCATCCTAATCTCGTACAGACTGATGTCCGGGATATCTTCGGTATAATGTCGGGACAGCTTGGCTCTTGGATCGCCTACCAAGCTGTCAACGGGCTTTGCGACTGAAGTGTATAACTGACCATAGAACCTCTCGATCTCGCCTAGAACCTCTGCTTTGGTCGACGCTATGCTGCCATCTTCCCGTTTCAGCTTGGTCAGCTGGCTTTGTCCAATAGACTTGTCCTTTGCGAACACTTTGGAGCCTTTGTTCTGCTCAATGGTCTCTTTAACACGGTTCGTATTAAAGAGCCGCAGATCATGTCGCAAGGACTTCGATATACGTCTATTAAGCTGCCTATATGACCTCGCGTCATCGGGAGACTGCAACTGTAGCGAGCGTCGTTCAGCCATGAGGTTTAAGGTTCGATCAGACAATTTCTGAGGTCTATCTTTACGGCGGGGTCTGAAAAACTTAGACCCTACCGTGTGGACAGTTTCCACTAGCCCGTCGTTGATCTCGTCCACTGAGACAAAGTTCTCCAGACAAGCGAAGCGGTTGGAGAGCTCGAGTTGAAAGCTCTCGGGGTTTTGAATATGGGCCCGAGTAGGTCGGAGCGTAGACTTCATCAGACTGGACCTTTCCAGTTTAACATTGATATTCAGTGTGCCTCTTACGATTCGATGATCACTGCCGGTCTTTACCCTATTGATCACAGACACATCACTGAAAATCCGTTTCTTGTCGGTCATGATGAAGTCAATCTCGTTTCTCGTGGAACCATCGGGACTTATCCAGGTCCATTTCCTGTGAGGCGGCTTCTGGAAGAAAGAGTTCATCATGAAGAGTTCCTCTTTCTCCAGAAAGTCGGCCAGCCTCTGTCCCCTAGGGTTCCGTTGCCCGTATCCAAATTGCCCCACTCTCAACTCATCACCGCTGTTCTTGCCCAACTTTGCATTGAAGTCCCCCATAACAACAGTGAAGTAGGTTTTGGAAGTATGTATGGCCCACTTACGTCCTCATACATAGCCTCTACTTCCTCATCAGAATGTGACGAGGTCGGATCATGATAGGTCATGATAAAATGATTCATGCTAGAATAGCTGTTTATCAATTAATGAAAATGTGCCTGAACAATTTATTACTCAACGCTGTCACGAATCACGATGGTTTAAAAATAATCTATTCATAAATTCAGTGTTTATTGACACCTTTGTATTGTTTAATACATATTACTGATGTAGTAACAATAAAGTACAGGACATAAATTAGCATCCACGTTTTGCCATGCTTAAAATAAAAAGTAAAAACTTCATGTTAATATTTAAATTCAATTAAAAAAGAAGAGTAGCTCAGTTCTTGAGAATGAGTTGTGTAAGTATAAGGGTATACTTTTAGTTTGTCCCATTGTCAACACGTCAGGTCAGTTCATCCGATGATTTGATCCTGGAGAAATTAAACGAACTCTTCAAATATTACAGGCACAAATATATCGTGATTTGGGTAGGTAGGTATTTTTTTAGTTACTTTTGCAGTTCCTTAGAATTCTTAGAAAGCAGAATTTGGTGACGTGAAGTAACGATGGAGACCACAGAGCGAGAGGGCCACCGGCGATACAATATTTCCTAGAAGTCAATTGTGTCTGTTGAAATAATATATAAATTCAACAGTTAAAACAGTGACATACCTTAACACGTTGGACGCCACGCCACCCACCGGTGGGCCATCACGATGTATGCGTTGGGGCCATGGTAAAAACGGATAATATGCAATTTTTTCAAAAAAATATTTTGGTTATTTTGGATGTAAAACATTATATTTAGTACTATAGATCAAAAGATACTAGCTTAAACGTCAAAAATACTCGAATTTCCTTAAAAGGCTCACCGGTGAGCCGCGTGGCCTAATCGGAAAGAATTGCGAACTTTCTTCCGCGGGGGCCGCGGGGGTCATGCCGCGGCTCACCCGCCCGCGCTCCTCGCACTTGCCTACGCGTTCGCCAGTCTCACAACTGACTGACAGTGCCGCTAGTATCCAGCAACGCACTTCACGTACCATGCGTAATTATTTACGTACGATTTTACGTCTTTAATTTTGTAAGAAAGTGTATTATTACTTGTTTGTTTATTATGGATGACGATGGCTTTGAAGACTTTGTTCTAACTCAAGATGACTTAGCTGAAACTGAAAGCGTAGAAATAAACTTTTTAAACAGCAGTTTTCAACTAAATTCAGAAGATGAGTTGCAGCCAGTATCGTCGCATCGGAAAAAAACGACGTATTCTGCACTCCGACTCCGAAGAATAGTATTATTAGTTTTAATTGGTTAAATAAATAGTAATACTTTAATAACTTATTTACGTAAATTTTTAACCAAACTCCATGTTTAATTAAAGCTTTATTTGTCAGTTTTCAACTACATATTATTTATGATGTGTAAGGCAATCCTAACAAAGTATAAAAAATGGTGAAAAAATCATAAGTCCTTTACAGTACAAAAGAACCAAGGCAACTAGTATCTTCTCTGAGGCCACGCGGCTCACCCTTCATACGTTTTTGGATGGAATAAGTGATTGGTGGCCTGTAAAACAGGTTTGAAATGAAGGCTCACCGCGGCTCACCGGTGACCCCCGTGGCTCCAATGGTTCAACATGGTTTGGCTCACCGGTGACCCCCGGGGCTTCAATGGAAACACTACATTTTTGGCCTGGCGTTCAACGTGTTAATATTTAGCGCTGAGTCTCCCGCCGCTCCGCAGAATATCACTGACAGCTCAAAGCTATCACAGATGTTTTTATATGCGCACACGCAATGTATTGGGCTTGCGCATTGCGCATGCCCTGTGTTAGTGTTGCCTGGACCCAAAATTAAATGATTTCCCAAGTAAAAATAGAAAAATCCGTAAAGCGGCAACACACTACTTGCGAAGTTGGTCGAGGTTGGACGAACATGATAGTGTGGAGGGGCACTTCACTGCGAAGCCCATACTTCGGGCAACTTCGCGAGTAGTGTGGAGCCCGGGGTTCAGTAGATGTTTTTCGAAGCTTTTTATTATGCCGGGACTTAGACTAAATATAAAAACTACATGAAGCTCAAACCTATTTATATAAAGAAAAGCGTTATAAAACCTATAAAAATAATCCTTGGAATGTACAAGCATTAAGTAGTGTTTTTCTCTGTATTAGTGTTGCCAGGTAAAAAAAACCGTAGTATTTCCATTTTTAAACCTTTATTTGGATAAAGCTAACTGGTGACACGACATTGATGAGAACTTTTTTTGTATTTTGAATATGCCAATGTGGTTGTGGTTTAGAGTGAGAAAAGGGACGGCCTGAATACCAACGCTGCGCAGACGCCTGGCTGTCGCAGCACATGCTCAGTCCGATCCTTTTGACACACGGAATAATTTGGTTGGACAATGTACTGACAAATTGTCAGTACATTGTCAGTGACAATGCTGTTCTTGCTTATTCCTTGTACCTATTTATTTTATGGTGTGGCAATAAACGTTTCTTTCTTTCTTTCTTTTATTCCGTGACGCGATCAAAGTCTCTTTATCATCATCATGAATTTTTACGTGCGGTTGAATTGGTGCAGTCAGGACATTAGCTAGCTGTCAAGGCAATAGTTCTGTAACTGGTTAACCTATTGACCGCCAAGCGGTCTAGCAATTTACCGTGCCACTGACGCCAGAGTAAAAAAAAAAAGATGTGCCCCAAAATCAACAGGGATTGAAAAATACTTGTAGCGGTTAGAATTACAAAGATTTTGATCATTGAAATTTGGACGGCTGTGGCCGACGTGGCGTCAGGGGCACGATTTTTTGTTGACGGCCACAGCCGACTGTGGCGGTCAAAAGGTTAATAATCCTCAGTTATTTGGAAAGCTAGTCCAACAGCCAAGATTGCGTAAAAAAGATTTGCTTCGGATTAAACAGCCTATTGCTAAGACAGCTCAGTGTAACAAAAACTGTTTAATGATGTCTGGAAAAATATATAACAGGATCCCTTTAGATTTAAGAGCTTTGCCACCCTAATTATTCCTCGTAAAACTTAGGCATTGGCTTAAAGACAGATGTTTTTACTCATTAAATGAATGTATTAATTAATTTGTTCTCATGAAATCCGGGGTTTTGGTTGCAGCGGGGTTATTCTGTGTTTATAAAATATTTGCATGCCACTAAATTGGTGAATTATGCTGATCCTTATGTTTAATTTATAAGATCTATTATGTACCGTTATTCCAGCAAATAAATACTTTGACTTTGACTTTTGTCTTTGACTTCACCGCGAATGCTCCGACTGTACCCTCGATTCTTGAAATCGGTTAAAGGACAACTGCTCACTGACATTACATTAGGTAGGAATATAAACACAACTTTATGTAAATGCTTTATTTACTTGCTTGGTTAATTATAATGTGACCTTACGACTAACATAATTGGTTTCAGCCATTTCATTGTACAAACTCACGCAATCTCCGAAACACGCTATATATGTATATTGTATATTTATGTATATATGTACCAATCCATGTTTATTCTCTTACATTATCTCAATAGAGAAATTAATCATTTAACAAAGTGATTGGTTTTAGCGAGTTACTAAGCTTTTTTTTTTTTATTTATTTCGACAATGTTACAGTTAATGAAGACCAACTTCATGCGATTCGGCAATGTAAAGTTGCCAGTAAATATATAGCTAATAATGGTAACATTATTATTCATTTACATTAGGTATATAAGCGTGCTTATATTTTTTTACGTTAGACCTTTGACCACAATGTTTTAACTTAATATGAACATAATATGAATAATACATTTGTGTTTAGGTGTATATTACATAGTTGAAGTCACTAATGCGACGATAGATTGAATATATACAAAAAAACATTTCAACAAAATATGGTACAATATCCAAATACAGATAATACCTCTAGTAGAGTTGTTGTTCAGATCACTTCTATTTATACATTCATTTAGAGATAGGAGCCCCGCGAAGGGGCTATAATTGTAATTACGCGCGATTGTACCGTAATTTGCGTAATGTTTCCGTATATTAGACAGTCATATTTCTAGTCAATTGTCCTGTTATTTAAGGTAAGTGGCATTATCATCTGCACTTATAGTACCTTGTCAAATTTGCGTCATTAATGAACCAGCATACGATAAAATCAAACGAGATAATATGACATGGTACTATTTATACAAATGTATATCAAAATGATTTTGTATCCAAATAATACCCTAATTCGTATACTGTATACTATAACTTTCAAAAACGACTTATTTTTTAATATGTACTTTTAATAGGACCTTTTTTTAGATACAAAATTCATAAGAATTCGCCTTAAACTAAAAGTCTGAGCACTTATAATATTGGCATATATTTCAATCCATACAAATGACTGTGTATAATTAGGTACATTTTAATACAATTGTACAATATAATAACACATGTGTCTCTCAGTCTCTTGCAAGGCACTAAATATGTAACTACCTTGATATATAAAGCTGCCATATATATTATTTTAATCATACAAAGCTTGGCACGGTGTATTGTTACTATTATTGTCGGTAACCTAATGAAAATTTTGTTTCATATCAAATTACATATATTATAAACTAAAAATACTGTTATTTCTTATTCGTGAATCGAAAATATTCGATTTATAAGTAAACTCATATGACGATATTATTAATAAAATACCTACCAATCCAAATTTTAGGATATTCACACGATACCTATGCAAAACAATTAATACTAGTAATAGTGCAGATTAAAAAAGATAGGCTTTACAAAATCAAGCCAAACCAAACGAATAAATTTAATAAAGTATGTTCAGTTATATCCAGCTTAATCATTCTTAGATGCTAGTTTTGAAAGTATTATAGAGGATTCTGAAATATTTTTCATATTTTTTGTTCCGGAGTTCATTTTTTAATTAAGTCGAACTGCATCTGGTTATTATCGTTTAAGTTGATAAAAAACATCATCACAAAGGAAAAGATTCAATATTCAAAGTATAAATGTGTCAACTCAACATTATTTCGCATGTAACTTAACTTAACTTATGTTTGAGACATACCCAATGTTTCAATTCCTAATATTCAATTCTCTCCAAAAAACTTCAACCCACAGAATATCACACCAAGATAAAACTCAGTGCAGAAAAAAATCAAAGATAACTCAAATTGTCTCTCTTTATGTTGACAAACAAATACGATCATTCAGAGAATAATATTCAATGAGGTACACACACTATACACTTGCACCTAGTGAAAGTCACTCCGAATACATCATTGTATATGTGAAAATATTCAGACAATGTTTAATGAGAGGTAAGACCCCGAATTCGATCAGTTCTTGCAATACAAAAGTTCACTTGGAATATAGCAAATTACAACAGTAAATATACGGACGAGATCTCAGATCCCATGTTGAAATCAGACCTAGTGGCCTAAAATAAAGATATTTCGAATATAGCTGAGCAAAATTATCTAAAAATTTGGACAACCAGTCAAAATAGCGTAACCCCGAGCTCTTATGAGCTCCAAACCTCTGAGTAAAAGAGTCTGAAAGACAGATATTAAGTCGAGCTCTGACTCCTAGTGTAGACCATCGAATGCCTGTAAACATCTAAAGAGTAATCCGTTCAGTCAAGGTAGTCGGTGTGTCTGAACATTTTGACAATCAGCCAAAATAGCGTAACCCTGAGCTTTTATGAGCTCCAAACCTCTGAGTAAAAGAGTCTGAAAGAGACAGATATTAAGTCAAGGTCTGACTAGTCAAGACCATCTAATGTCTGTAAACATCTGAAGGGTTACCCATTCACTCAAGGTAGTCTGTGTGTCTGAACATTGTGACAATCAGCCAAAATAGCGTAACCCTGAGCACTTATGAGCTCCATACCTCTGAGTAAAAGAGTCTGAAAGACAGATATTAAGTCAAGGTCTGACTAGTCAAGTCTGTAAATATCTGAAGGGTTACCCATTCACTCAAGGTAGTCAGTGTGTCTGAACATTTGGACAACCAGTCAAAATAGCGTAACCCTGAGCACTTATGAGCTCCATACCTCTGAGTAAAAGAGTCTGAAAGACAGATATTAAGTCGAGGTCTGACTACTAGTGAAGACCATCGAATGCCTGTAAACATCTAAAGGGTAATCCGTTCAGTCAAGGTAGTGGGTGTGTCTGAACATTGTGACAATCAGCCAAAATAGCGTAACCCTGAGCTCTTATGAGCTCCAAACCTTTGAGTAAAAGAGTCTGAAAGACAGATTAGGTCGAGGTCCGACTGAAGACCATCGAATGTGTGTAAAAATCTGAAGGGGTAGTCGGTGTGTCTGAACATTGTGACAATCAGCCAAAATAGCGTAACCCCGAGCTCTTATGAGCTTCAAACCTCTGAGAGACAGATATTAAGTCAGGGTCTGACTAGTCAAGACCATCTAATGTCTGTAAATATCTGAAGGGTTACCCAATCAGTCAAGGTAGTCGGTGTAGCCCTGGGCGCCAGTGAAGACGACGTCGATCCAGATCCTCGCAGCCTCACCAGAGGGCGCCATGAGGAAGTAGCGGCGCTGGCGGGTCTTCACGATGAACGTGGTCTGCGGGGTTGGGGACCTCGACGTGTTGCCGTGGTCCAGGTACACTTCTTCTATCACCTGGAAACGAAATTAAATCATATAAATAATGTAGTATGTGCAATCCCGTTGTGGTCATATTGAAAGCATACATAATAGGAGTTTTAAGGTTGTTGGAAATATTGGGAAAGGAAGACCAGGCGAATGTTCCTAGACCAAATCAAGGGTGTTCTAAAGAAGACGACAAATTCTCGAAGACGACGAGCATGATGAATAAAATAGAAATGTTGCTGAAGGGAAAGAGGCATGCAAGTTTCGTAAAGGTGACCTTCTCCCATAGAAAGAGGCGTTTTAATAATTATGTCGCAGTCTACTGTCTACTGGAGCCTTTACAAGATACTGGAGTACTGACAACTCTAATTTATACCGGTAGATTGATACCGGTAGATTTATATATAAAGGTACTTGCCTGGAAGTAAGCGCCGCCCCGCGGTTTCCTCTCGCTTTTATCCCAGTAGTACACGAACGTCTTCGATTCCCGGTCGAAGACAAACCACCTGCATCACGAAAATACATATTTATTTAACCTAAACAGATTTGTGATTGGGTTGGTCAGTAAAATAAGTTGTTTGAATAAAAAGCTCTGGAGATTTATCCCAACTCGTTCCTCGGTCATAAGAAGGGGTGTTATGCACTTCGTTCTACTGTTGAACGTTTCAGCAAGCAGGCACCTTTGAAATTCAATATCTAAATGAAAAATCTATACAAAATTGATTGACAAAATCCAGATTTGTAGAAATTTATTAATTTATTCTTTACATTGGCACTAACAGATAAACCTTACACGAACAAATGAAAAGAACAACTGTAAACAACAACTGATCTAGAATTGGGAATGTGTAGAAAAGAAGATGTGTATTTACCGGAAAGGTGTACAATTGGAGAGAAATGGAATAGGTGCGGAAAGATGGCACTTAAGCCATAGTAGTTCCGGCTCAGTCGGTATTATCAGGTGACGAACAGAAGGCTACTACTTATTTAGTTGTCTGAGTGTGCCTCTTACACCACGTGTGAAGCTTAGTGGGTGAACATCAAATTCGCGCCGGTGATAGTATAGTGATCTGATTTTTCTGTTGAATGTGTGGAAAGTGTTGGCTTACCTCTTGGACCATGTGTGGAACTTGGCGCCGAGTTTATGCAGGTAACCGCGACACGCGCTCGCGGTGACCGTCACGTGGGGGCACAGCTCAATCTGGTGACCTGAAATAATCATTTATACTTCTCAAATTATGCCGGTTCATTTCTCTCTACTAGTTTGTGTCTTCTCCCTTTTGACCCACTTGGATTGATCACCCGGTGTAATGTGTGACTTACCGGCGGATTCCACATGGCGACGTAGGTCGAAGTCTTCGCGGTCGACGGGTAGGTACCGGGTGAGGGGGCGTTGTGACGCTGAATATGGCGCCACGATTCGCCGGCTGCGGCGAGGGCCGGTCGTGAGTGGCACTGCAATCAGGATAAATCTCATGAAACGATGAGTCAGGGCAAAAAAAAAGAACGATACTGGTTCCATGTCAAAAAAAAATCCGTTGAGGCAAAATGTGTTTCATTCTTCTTACAATATGGGGACCCTTCAAGTGAAGCCTGAAGAAGCATCTCTCGGGCCAGCATGGCAGTGTCAATTGACAAGGCAGGGTTGGTTTCTTGTAAATACAAAAAAAGGCAAGCTGAAAGGGAAACTGAAATTCAGTGTAGCTAGGGTAAAACTGAGGGCATGCTTACGTATATTGTCTCGGCTGAAGTCAGAGGCGAGGCTGAGTGGTCGGCTGTCATCGCTGCGTTTCTCGTCCTCTGTGGATTCGGTGCGGGAATTCCTTACTTGCAACTGCGGACAAAATGATCTACGTCAATGGGCTGAGAGATGGCATGTGTTTAATTAAGTACGACAAGGAACGGCCCGGCGATGACTTCGCGCGACCAGCGGGCGGCGAGTGGCGGCCATAGGTGGGAGTGGAAGGTCCGAGCGTGGCGTCTCGCTCAATACTATGGCCGCTGGTCGCGCGATGTCGTAGCCAGTCAGAAAGAGCGAACACACTAATGAAGGGCTACTCCGATGTTGCAAATTTTACCGTCGTATAGTGCCATTCCACTCACTCAAATATAAATTGCCAGGAGATCGAGAGGGATGGCACCGATTCGACAGTCGAACATCGGAGCAGCCGTTCTGCTCAAAATACGCTGATGAACCGTAAAGTTCGAAATTCAAAGTGTCCCATTTATAGCCCAACAGTGTGTTTTTCAGTTTCAGCCCACGCCATATTGCGGATTTTTAGTGGCACTAATTTATTTTACTGGCAACGACACATTTTTGGTAAATGACGTTGAAAGTCAGTGAATGTCACCGATGTAAACAAAGAGGAAACAGGACTAAATATATATTACGCAAATTTCAAGTATTTGTATGAATCTTTTTTATCGATTCATATTTTTTATGTGGTAAGTAATACCACATTTTTACTTATAAAAATTTCTTAATTAATTTAATTTTTTTATTTATAAAAATTTCAAGTAGCTAATGTTTGCGTAATGACGCCAAAACTATCCAGTTGATGAAAATCAAGTTTTTTTTTCCATTAAGATTCAGTAATTATTTCGGAAGAACCAAGGATTAATCAGCATTCTGGTAAACAATGTTTTGAATATGGTTGATGACAAATCCTTGACAAATCGCTACTGACGTTTTGTAACACAAATACATGACGCATGCACATTATTGCCATATGAAAGCTGTTTGTAGCGCCATCCCTGGGCAGGCACGACATGTATTACCTAGGGCTTAAATATCGTCTACGATTTCGAGGAGAATGGCACACTAAGGACTTTGAATTGTGGACAGTAATAACTCTAAAGTGGTTGTCATTGACTAAATTACTTTGACAATTCTCTAACGTATTCGTATTTTCATTACTTTACACTGTGCGACGCGAGTAGGGCTGCCATCTCTAAATTCGCCGAACCCGGACAGACTTAAAAAAAAACCCGGACAATTGGCGTCAATCGCATTTTTTCCCGGACGTGTCCGAAAATAATATTAATAAAAATATACACTTTTTGAAAACCCCCCCCTGACGGCCTCCAAACTAAAATAAATCCGGGGACACGCGGACGGATGGCAGCCCTAGGCGCAGGCGTTGCGGATTTACCAATTACAATGATTCTATTGCCACGCATGCGCAATTTAGATCATTATAAGATGGGTCAAGCGCGATACGCTCCAACTAGCTCCACGCCAGTGGGAAAGCACCTTTATTTATGCGCTCACCATACCATTGTCAAATTAGATATATAATTTCTCATGTAAGTGAATTGTAAATATTCTTATGAGAAAATTAATTTCTTTAAACCTAAACCTAACCTATTTATTTAAGTTAAAGCTTATTTCAGGGGTTATAAAAAAAGGTTAATAAACGATCGTTTCTCAAAAAGTTTGTACAAAATTAAGACGTCAATTAAAATCAATATATTTTTCCTATTTTGTCACGAATTTTCTTTGTGATTTCCAAAACGTTGATTTCAGATTATATATAATTAAAAAAGTATAAGCATAACAGAACCTTAATCATCGAACACAGCAATAGCATTGATATAAAATTACTAAAATAATTGGTAACGAAATACGAAAATTATATTGAACTCTAATTGACGTCTTAATTTTGGACAAACTTTTTGAGAAATGCTCAACGATAACTTCCAAAAGTTTTCTATGGTATAAGTACTCACAAAAACAGGTTTAGGAGAACAGCTGATGCCCCAATTCGATGTCTTTACGAACGTAAGCCACATAGACATAATGTTCCTATAAGTTGTGGTTATACATTTATGTCAACACATTTAAATCACTTCTATCAGACAGACACTATAGAGTAAGTTTAACCAATTTTTATTAAACAGTATAGTTTGCTAGCGTAAAGTACAGTCTGACAAAAAAGAGTACAAATTAAAAAGTGGCAATACTGTAGTGCCCCTTTCTAATCAATCTAAGAAAACGGGGACGGCACTACAGTATTGCCACTTTTTAAGTTCTATTTTTGTCAGACTAAATGTTTATGTATAGAAGCATAATACATAATTTAGACGATGGTGCTAAACATATAGACATGATCTTTACGGTAGATGGCGCTACGAAGCCATCCTAAGGCATGTAGAAATGAAGCAACTGGTTGAAAAAGTCCATGCTTTGGCTAGTGGGTTTATGATAGCATAATTGGTAATGCACCCGTCTAGCCCGGAAAGCCGTGAGGACGTGAGTTCGAATCCCGCTCAAAGCATATTTTTTTAATTTATTGCTGTTAAATTGTTTAAAATAAATCCGACTTCAACAAAAACCACTTCTATTCTCCCACATTTTGGGATTCTAATTTTCACAAAATGTGGGGTGGTAGATGAGTTTAAAAACGTAAAAGTTTCTGTCAAAAATTTCATTTTAGTGACAAGTTTTTATAGCCGACTGTACTTTTCTTTGGATATCAATCAAATGCTCACTGAGACGATTCTAAAGAGCCCAAGCTCGGTAGGATTGCTTTTTCTATTACAGAGTTCCTATGGCCACCTTCCGGCTCCATCATCAGATCAGCCCCATGGTACCATATTATTGTATTGTCATCAAAGTTAAGTAAGTATGCAAAATTTCAGCTCAATCGGTTGACGATATCTGCTTCAAAATTGAGTTGCAAGATTCCACCCGAACAAACATACTTACATACATACATACATACAATGCAAGTTAAATAAAAGCTTGTAAAAAAGTCTACGTGGCTAGACCGATTTCAACAAGTTTTGTTACACGGGTAGCTGCGCATCTCCAGATGGTTATAGGATATTTTTAACCGACAACGGAGAAGCAAAAAAGAGGGTTATGATTCTCTTTCTTCCACGCGGACGAAGTTTGCGGGCGGGCATATTCTAGTAAGTACCTAAGTAATAAATAATAATAACATTTATACAAACATCAAAGCTTAATGAAATATTGAAATGCGTAACCTGGTGGTGGGAGAGACCGAAAATCGAAACCGGTGCCTCTGGATTGCCGGTCCAGCGCTTTAACCTTTCCGCCACCCTAACGCCCAAGCAACGTTTCGATTTTTTCCTTATGCTTTGTGTGTCGATCTTTGCATTGTTTATTTGAAAGGCCTTACACCTTATCCTCTTCCACGGTCTCTTCCTCCAGGTTACGCATTTTAATTTCTCTTTGAGCTTTGATCTTTACGTATATCAATGGTTTAATATAACAATTGTGGTGTTTACCCACATAAAAAATGAGACATTACATGTTTCATAAATAAATATAAATATAATTGTCGTTTATAAACAAGCTCAATGGAATTCGCGTAGGTGCTATATTTCTTAACACCACTCATAACCAGACGTTCTGTCTCCCGATGTTTTCATTTATAACTAAAGCAAATAAAGATTTTATTTGGACAGCCGGACGTTTTTACGAGTTCCGAACGAATAAAGAACCGCAAATTGTTCTCGGCGGTCGATAGGCAGTTTTCCCGATGATACTGACTGATGACACATTTAGGGCTGTTTAATGGACATTTCTATGAGTCAGTCTCCTATTAAGGCTTCAAAAATGCTGATTGTTTTAGACATTTTTCTCTATGATCAAACATATTTCTTAACATTTAATCAATGTTACTACTTAGAACAGGGCTATTGAGAAACCTACAGTTTGAGTTTTTCATTGATAATTTTTGTTTCGAAAACTAGTCGAAATAGACAAAATTGAAAACTGGAAGAAAACGGTTTTTTTAACTTATTTTCGACTGCACGCAATGAAAGCATGAAATAGCTGTGTTACTTTCTAGAACTCGGGAAAAGTATTATTGACTTTAATTTAATTTTTCAGTTTGTTGCAATTATCAATATATTTATCATAATTCTGAAAAAGGAAATTAAAAGGAATAAGGCCTCTTAACGACTGTTCGATGTAAGCCTCGTTCATTTACTTAGAATAATGACTGTCGAGAAGGATTACTCCGAAGTCCCAAATTCTAACTTGGTGTTGTACCTACGCGTTCATTCAGACATTGCTTTTTTTTTAAACATGTTTGAACTGTATCCGGGCTGTCTACCGGTAAGTTGGACTTTGTGTGGGAGAACAAACTCACTGTAATGAGAATGTCTCCGCGCCACAGGAGTGATTAGGTATTGCTCAACTGCGAAGCGACAGGATAGTTAAAAAAAACCAGCAGCGAACAACATTTGGTTGAAATGTTCACGCGGGATTCAAAGCCGCGTTTCCAACTTTCCTCAATTTTCACTTCACTATTCGAAACGGGGTAAGGACAAGTCGTACCAAATTTAGCCATACGAGAAATAAAGCGATGGGAAAAAGTTCTAGTAAAGTAGTTAAAATAGAACTTTAAGGTACGATATTCGATGGTTAACTGTCAACGGAAACGTTCATACAAATTTAAGCCAGTTAAGATGTTAAACTTTTTCAGGACCATCGCCAATGTACGACCAATGACGTATGTAAACGTAATTGTATGCACAAAATGTCTCTCGAAAACTTCATTGTATTAGGTACTTCTTATGACACGTTGGTCTGAATAATACTTTTGTCATGCACTTGTCTAATAAATAACACATTCCAACAAAATTGAAATTTCATGTACCATAAAAAAAATTGTACGAGTAACGCAAGATTTTTATTTAAAATAAATCATTCACCACTAAAACCCAAAACACAACACACTGCGCATATTTTAATAACGTATTTGAAAAAATCATTCAATTGTTTTTCTCAGTGTTTATTTATGTACTTTCAAACGCACTGTATTCCGAATTCAAAATCACAACACTCGTTTCGCGCCAATCAACTTTTTTTAAATTAGCCGTTTAGGCCTTGACTGTTACGACCGTCAGCCGAAAACGCACTGAGATATTATACTCTCGTGACTCGTCCACAGGCATAAAAACATAAGGGTGCCACAGATTAAACAAAAATAACCTTTGAATCAATGGGACGAAGACCTTGGCATGTCCCAAATGATTTGGTGTTTTTGTAAAACAGTTTATTCTTGATGTCCTAAACGGTGGGTGGGATTGAATGATCGTGTTTACGATTTTCAGTGAATTTTCCATGAGTTGTAATTATGATTAATTGGTGAGACTGAGGATTAAAATAAGCGTGTACGTATTAGTGACGAAAGCATACGGTATGTGAGACGTTTTGATTATCCAAGGGACGAGGATTTTTTTTAAATTTTGTTTTAGCAGTGAGACTTAGTTGATTTCTCCAGAAAATCTTAACAGCGTGATGCACGTTTTTTTTATATCGTATGAGTATTGATTACAACGTAGGGAATGCAAAAGCCGTCATTTTGACATAGTAAATCCGGATATAAGCAGTTATTACTATAGTAAAATAATTAGTTTTGTTTTCCCATGTGGCTTTCGGACAAATGAAAATTTGGTGAAACGTTACAGATGGAAAACAATGTTTCAGAGTTATATTAGTATACTTAGGTCGCAGGTACAGCCAAACAATTTGATTCCTAGGCCATTTCGTACCTTGTCACAGTGAACGTCAATATGAAAGCCGCTTGAAATCTCATATCATTGTCATTGTGACAAGATTCTATAGTGGCCTAGAAATAAAATTGGTTGACTGTACAGTGAAATGAATAATGAGGGTATTACACATGTTAATTCCCGGAAGCTGATAACTGATTAGATACACTATAATATTATTATGAACAATAGATAACCTTCCACAATACCAATATTTACGATAACTAGCTTCATTATTATATTCATTTACAATAATTGGAGAGAGATGACATTTAAAGTTAACGATGCGGAGGCAACCGTAGTAATAGGAATAAACCTTTTAAAAAATGTCCTCTCTCTCTCTCTACCTTTAATTATCTTTTTGTATATTTTTTTTAATTATATTGTTTTAATTCCTGAATAACAACGAGGCTTAAAATGGGGACTTCTCATGTATTTTGCCAAGAAATGGGTTAATACCCATACCGAGGCGAAAATTTTGTAACTATAACAGATATCAACACTTTAAAATGATATCAAAGGAGTACCTACCAAATACAGATTTGTCGCCTAGTCAAGTAGTCACACTCAACTATTAGCCCTGTGTAGGAAGAATAAGTATGCTGAGTTTTAAAATACCTACATATGTTACATTAGTACTTGTCTCTATAGGTATAGTTAACTATTGAGATCAAAGCACAAAGAAAAATTTAAATGTGTATCCTGGCGGAAGACACCGGGAATCGAACCCAGTACCTCTGGATTACCGGTGCAACGTGTTAATCTCTCCACCACACTAACGCCTCGATCTTTGTATCAATAATTAAATATAAAAAAAAAAAAAAAAAAATGAGAAATTACATGTTTCATAAATGTATAGGTATAGCGTTATCTTGGTAATCATTAGTAGACACACATGTTCAATAGTGCACTGATTTGAAATACTTTAAATACCTCGAATAACTCCAATAGGTACCTGTAACTTCATATCCGATATCCTGTCTTCCAAAGTTCTAAAATAGATCAAAATTTTCTAGTAATAAAACGAACGCGTCGTCTGTGCGCGTGCGCCGGAAACAACAAATGCGTTCAAGATGTCGCGGTACCGAGACAAAAATATGATTCAACTTGGAAATGGATAAATCTTCATTTTCCTGTCTTGTTATTTTTGAAAACAGTTTATAACTAAAGCATCTAAAAGGAACTACATATCTAAAAGGAACATATCCTTGTTTGCTCAAAAGGTTAGTTTAATACGGGTGGAAATATAGTTATGTGTATAAAAACTAAAAGCATTCGAAAACGAGATGGTACATCCTTTCATCGTGTTTGATGTCAGTCTCTAGATGGAAAATTCTAGTTCCTAATTGAATACGTAGTCAGGTGGCCATTCTCTTTGTAATCAGAATACCACCAAAAAGCCACCATTGCAATCTATTGCTATAGAAGTATGTATAGCGTTTATTGATTTGTTGAGTGTTTATTGGTTAATTCCCAAATATTTCGGGGAGACGTCCCTATCTAACACGACTCATACACAGGTCATATTTACACAATATAATAGGGATGTTGAGTGATGTTGAATTGTAATTGGGTCTCTCGTTATATGAATAAAATTGGCTCAATATGTCATGAAACCGAGAAAAAAATGACAAAAGGGATAATATTTTTTGAAATATGTGAATTCAAAGGTACGCAAAATTTTAGTATTTTATTTTAAATCAAAAAGAAATTTTGAAATTGTTTTTAGGATCCACATAATTTACACGGTTAAAATGGCAAATTATTTATACTCTCCCCACCTGGGTACCCATTACATACAATGACGTCACGATTAGGTGGCCATTTGCATGTATAAAGCCTTTTTAACGCTCCGTAGGAATTACAAACTTTGACGGGCATTTCCGACTTTTAGAAAAGTCTAAGTATAGTTAGTCCCACATAGACTTTTGATCCCAAGAAAAAATAGAATCCATTGACATCCTCAAAAAAAAAATGTTTATTGCGGTGTAAGAACCCCATTCTCAGATATGATTACAAATTAGTATTGGATTATGAACTTCTCAGTTAGATTTTGTATAGCCTGCACCTCTAGAACAACTGTTCTCGCGCGACTCTTTCTCGCGTGAGTAATGTTACTTATCTCTTTCTTCACTGTACTGTGAGAGAGTGACGGGCGAAGCTATGTCGCGCGACAAGTCAAAGCGTAGTCGCACGGCGCACATCCATCACCATAGTCGTTTCGGCAATTTGAATATGCGTCAGCGTACACTTTTAGCCTTCAAAACCAAAATTTATGGCGATCTTACAAATGCACGCCTATCTCAAAATTCTAAAACGAACCCATTAGCTTTATTTCTTGGCCACAGCTTATCAAACGTATTTTAAACCGTGTATATTTATTTATAACCCGTTCTAATACTGTCCGTGTATCCGTCGATTTGCTAAGATGTATATTTATGTAATTTTTAATGGTCGAGTGGCGAGTCTATTCTGCGTGTGACGCGGGAGGAACGGTATGCTTTTGTTGTCTATTTATAACAGTACACAAGTGTTTTGTGAACATATAATGAGGAAAATTATGTGTTATGGTCAATAAAAGTTCTCTTCTGGTTAAGGTGGGGTGGGGTACGGAAAACACATGGGAATAAGAATAAGGGAAAAACACAGAATATTTATTTATATGTATGCGTCTCTATACAATGTTTGACTTTGAGATATATCCGAAATTTCGTTCCTATTTGATTTTAGCGATAAACGACCTTTATTTCCATTATTATGACAATTTCTTACTCTTTGATAAATGTCAAAACCACCTAGTGTCTACAGTTGTTTAATTTAAGTTTTCTCGTGTAGCATATTTCTTGTTGGTGTGCAATAAAGTATTGTTGTATAGCATTGTTTTGTCATACTCCATTTTAATAGGTGTAAAATCATATCGATAAAGAACAAGTGATACTAAGTAATATTAGACGGCGCGGTGGGCGCAATGGTAGTGCCTACAGAGCGGACGGTCGTGGGTTCGAATCCCGGCAAGCCCAAGGGAATATTTGTGTGATGAACTCGAATATTTGTTCCTGAGTCATGTTGTGTTAGATACCCACGTTATTTTAATTGAATAATCATTCCCAGAATTACATCCTCGTGGGCGGTCACATGACTGAATAACTGACGTCAATAAAACACCGATCAAAATCTTAATATTTTGGTGCTTTAGTGTGAAATTGTGTTTGTACGCTCAGTATCAAAACAAGCTTAGATTTTTACGGCTTCTGTCAAATTGCATACTTGCCGAATACTTTTATGCTGACAGTACCTATTTGAACGGTATGGCGCGACACGTCCTTTTAATTTCGATCTTCCGGGTCACTCAGACCTGCTACGATACTTTTTGCAATGGCGTGCGCTGCGATTGTTTACTTTCTCCTACTGCGGGCCTATTATGGTTTACTTTTATCGCGCGATAAATAAGTGACAAAGCATCCGTCACATTTTGAAAAAATGCAAGTGTGTGTCTTTTCTGTGACCGAGATGCATGCCTAAAAACGTTGGAGTGTAGAGGAAGATCTCAGGAAGATAGGGAAGTTTACCAGCTGGAAGGTCAACAGGCATCGTGACAACTGGAGGAAGATTATGGAGGAGGCCAAGACCCACAAAGCTACTCGGGTTACTAATACTGCATCACTTCTGACTCTGAAAGGGCCACATGTCGCGATGCTTTAAATCAAGATTCGGACAACTCCTTTCGCACAGGATATTTATTTAAGCCACAAGTGGACAATGATATCGCAATAATAAAATATTGTCATAGCTCTTGCATAGACATGCAAATGTGTATGTATTATGACGTCATACTACGATAAAATGACACGTCATTATCTACTACTTCTTAGTTAAATATTTGTTTCATTTCTTATCCGACAAGAAGAATCTTTTAACATTTGGAAAATAAGTACATATAGGTATAGCTTTTACACACCACATGTATACATCCTTGTAATGTAATAGTTTTCATTTCTCCTGTTACATTGTCCAAATCATTTCGCTCGTTCCCTAAATATCAGAATGGCAAAATACTAGATTGCCGATTTACCCGATTTCTGAAATACCAGATTTCTAAAACACCAGTTTTTCTGGTTACCATGTTTCTCTTATATCGGGTTGCCAAAACAACTTGTTCTCAATATACTGTATTTTATTTAACACCGAATTCCCATAATACCAGATAATGAAAACACCAGGCTCGTAAAGCACAATGTACTTGAAACACCTAGTTTCTTAATCTACCAGTTACTCGATATACCAGATTGCCTGTTTATTTAATTCCCAACACACAAGATGCTAATTATACTTCATTTCCGAAAGCTTAAATTCCTAAAACACCAGATTTTTACTTTAGTAGATTTTATAAGTACTGATAGAAAAAAAAACAATTATAAACAACATCATTTTATTGTAAACTTTATTTACTCATTTAAAGTTGGCAAATACTACTAGTTTTCTATAAAATAAAATAAGTTAACCCTTAAATTGGCACACCATGATAGAACATGTTTTTATTTATTTATTTAGGGTTCAGTTTAATGTTGATTTTGGGATAATTAGAGGATAAATATAATCTAATGATCCCAAAATTATCCTTGTCCCTCGGACGGACGTTCTGAAATGTATTTATATTAGAAGTAACTGTACATAGATAAAAAAAATTGGGCAAGTGCGAGTCCGACTCGCGCATGAAGGGTTCCGTACCTATATATATATATATACATAATCTATAACAAGTTTGTTGTATGGGAGCCCCCCTTAAATATTTATTTTATTTGAATTTTAGTATTTGTTGTTATAGCGGCAATAGAAATACATCATCTGTGAAAATTTCAACTGTCTAGCTATCACCGTTCTTGAGATACAGCCTGGTGACAGACGGACGGACGGACGGACGGACAGCGAAGTCTCAGTAATAGGGTCCCGTTTTTACCCTTTGGGTACGGAACCCTAAAAACACAAATAGTGGGATATGATTTTTATTGTAAAATATTCTGCAAAGCCATGCCATGGATATTATAAGACTGACGAAAATAGCTTTGGGTTCTGTTGTAAGAGTATTGCAGAATATTTAACAATAAAAGTCTTATCTCGCTATTTGTGTTTATTTATTTGCTTTAGCTATGTACAGTCACTTCTTATATATATACTACTAATAATATGACAGTGAATGGGCTGGTAGTCCCCACGCAAGCTCACAGCGGGTTGGGGACTTCACATACACCTTTGAATTTCTTCGTGGCAGGTTTCCTCAATTATTTTATCAACTTCTGTTACATGTATTGAGTGCCTCCTCTAGAAATATTTATTTTTGTAATAACTACCGAACTAAGTAGCAGCTTATACAAGACATCCAGTCCAAATTTTATCGATATACCTACGTCTTGTAGTTTCTGAATAAAATGCCTGTGACACACGGACGGACGGACCGACGGACGAACACGACGAAACTATAAGGGTTCCGATTTTGCCATTTTGGCTATGGAACCCTAAGAAGATATAATTCTCTTTAATCTTAACAGTTACATAGTGTACAAATATGTATATTTAATAAAAAAACACATGTCTAACATGTTTTACATATTAATTAGCAATATCCGTTAAGAGTGAAAACGCGATTAATAGTAACAGGCAATGTCCTTTTTAAGTGACACCTAGGTTTACACA
Source organism: Apotomis betuletana (assembly GCA_932273695.1). Lineage (NCBI taxonomy): Eukaryota > Metazoa > Arthropoda > Insecta > Lepidoptera > Tortricidae > Apotomis > Apotomis betuletana. The sequence continues at coordinate 6,209,571 of OW026321.1, read as the reverse complement.
AATAACAAGAATTAAATGCCCACACTTTTTTGTAATTAAATTCTGAAATTAATCACTTAATTACCATTTTAACTGAACTACGCATAAAAGTTTAAAAGTGGGTTAAGTCATTTAGGGCCTGCAAATATTCGAACATTTTTAGTATTCGAATTATAATTGTAATTGTATTTAAATTAAAGCCACATTGATAAAGTGTGCGCCAAATTGAATTCCGCACATTATATCATCTCGCGCCTTTCACCCAACTTGTCAGGTCCGAACATTGTCAAGGCCTACTATGGGTACGTCCACCCAGTCCTATCGTACGATCTGGATCTATGGGGCTTGGCTGCGGGTAGGGATCAACCGTTTATAATTAAGAAAAAAATTATCAGAATTATGGCAAAAGTACCACCGGATACTCCTGCCCGTCAACTGTTCATTGACTTCCGGATACTGACACTCCCCTCCCTATTTATATTTGAGGTAGCAAAGTATGTCCGGGCTAACCTGACATTATTTTCCAAAAAACGCTGGAAAAGTAGCAGGCATTTTGACAGCCGTCAGTATGACTTAGAACTGCCCACTCATCGGTTAACGAGGACTAGCAATTGTATGCATGTTATCGGAGTTAAAATTTTTAATAATATCCCATGTCACATTAAAGGTATAAAAACCACTACGGGTTTTAACTCCAAATTAAAATTGATGCTACTTCAAAAGGCCTATTAGGTATTCAGTTAATGAATTTTTAGACGAAATTGACCCTACTCAGTAACTTGTATTTCATATTATAACGTACCTAATCTCTAACTTCAATATAAATTAATATAAATATAAATTAAGTTACTTTAATATAATTGCTGATTGTATTATACTTGGTGACAATGTATGACTAATACTGAATAAATGGATATGGATATATGGATATGGATATTCGAATACCGCACACGGTAGTATTCGAATATCAAAACGAGTCGAATATTCGTACTATTCGAATATTCGAATTGCAGGCCCTCGTAATTGATATACTTAAATTATAGTAATATTCATAACAGGAGCCAACATTGAAATTAGTGTTTCTCTAAGAAGTAATCCAAAAAATGCGTGATAAAAGAATGTAAGAGTGAAAAGAACATAATAAAAAGCGAAAAAAATAAATAAAAAAATAACCGACTTCAATAAAACTAAAAAGCCAAAAATAACCCGTTCAAGTACAGATTACATTTGAATCACCTTTTGAAGTCGGTGCCAAACCACTCAATTATTATATTTATGGGTCTATATTGATTCGTAGAAAATTTAAGTACCGTTTTTTTTTGTGAATACCGTTATTAGTCATATTATTTGTTACTCATATTGTCGAAAGCCATAATTTCAATGTTCATATTTTCCAAGGTACTATTTTTGAGGCTTATACTTATTGATTGTCATAAAATTGTTCGTCATAAGTTTTGACATTGCTATCGTATTACTTTGTAGAATCTCAAATTGAATAATTTCAGATAGAATAACGATGAAAAGAAATAAAATTACGGACTATAAAATCATTGATCATAAAACTCCAACAGATAACACAGTTGGTGTATAACAATAATAAAGAATAATCTCATACGGTATGAAAGTAAAATTTACATAACACAACTTACGAAGAACAATCATAAGGAATAATATCTTAAAGAATAGAGTCAAGCGCCATCAGAAGAATTTTGACGCTCCGCTCGCTTCGCGCGCTCCGCTGTTTTTGGTCATAATACAAACCTAACCTAACCCACAGTTTTCGGTTTTTGACCCATTTTGGCTATAATATAGGTACTTCAGAATAATATTTGTCAAAATTCTTCTCGCTTGCCTGCCTGCCTGTTTGCATGCATGTTGGCTTCCTTCCACTTTATTAATTACACAGTTCTAACCTAACCTAACCCATTGAGTTCGGTTTTAACCTAACCTACTTCACTGGCAGCAGTTCGGTTCTGTTGTGGTCACAGTTCTAACCTAACCTAACCCATTAAGTTCGGTTTTAACCTAACCTACTTTACTGGCAGCAGTTCAGTTCTGTTGTGGTCACAGTTCTAACCTAACCCATTAAGTTCGGTTTTAACCTAACCTACTTCACTGGCAGCAGTTCGGTTCTGTTGTGGTCACAGTTCTAACCTAACCTAACCCATTAAGTTCGGTTTTAACCTAACCTACTTTACTGGCAGCAGTTCGGTTCTGTTGTGATCACAGTTCTAACCTAACCTAACCCATTAAGTTCGGTTTTAACCTAACCTACTTCACTGGCAGCAGTTCGGTTCTGTTGTGGTCACAGTTCTAACCTAACCTAACCCATTAAGTTCGCTTTTAACCTAACCTACTTTACCGGCAGCAGTTCGGTTCTGTTGTGGTCACAGTTCTAACCTAACCCAACCCATTAAGTTCGGTTTTAACCTAACCTACTTTACCGGCAGCAGTTCGGTTCTGTTGTGGTCACAGTTCTAACCTAACCTAACCCATTAAGTTCGGTTTTAACCTAACCTACTTCACTGGCAGCAGTTCGGTTCTGTTGTGGTCACAGTTCTAACCTAACCCATTAAGTTCGGTTTTAACCTAACCTACTTTACTGGCAGCAGTTCGGTTATGTTGTGGTCGCAGTTCTAACCTAACGTAACCCATTTTACTGGTATCAGTTTAGTTAATAATCGCCTAATCTAACCTATAACCTAAACTAGTTTCCTAGCACTCGTCTGTTCCGTAAACTATGTCTGTAATTCTGTATGCCATAATAAATTCGGCGATATTAATGTTCCGCCATTAAAAATTATGTGAAATAAAAGTCAGTGATACAATACAATACAATACAAAATGCTTTATTGCACACCAAAAAAGTTTACAAATTCAGTACAGAACAATAATTTTAATAACGGTAGACAACAGGCGGTCTTATCGCTAAAGAGCGATCTCGTGATACTAGTGTTCTGCCATTTAAAATTATGCTGAATTAATAGTATGCTAGTTAGCATACTCCATAATTGTCAGTTGACAATTATGATACGAGTACATAATATGATTATGTTAAAGAATCATTCGACTAAAAATGTTTCGGTGATATCTGCTATGCGAAATGTATTTCGGAGAATCGATATCATGCAAGATAAAGGGAACCCCCTGGTCCATGTTCAGGTCAAACGCCAATATGAATGTTTAACAAAAAGTACAGTCAGCAAAAGTTTTTAGTATAATTTAAAAAAATATTTAATAAATAACTTGGAAGGAAGCAAGCATGCATGCAAACAGGCAGGCAGGCAACCGAGAAGAATTTTGACGCTCCGCTCTCTTCGCTCGCTCCGCTATTTTTGGTCATAATACAAACCTAACCTAACCTACAGTTTTCGGTCTTTGAACCATTTTGACTGTAATATACTTCAGCTCAGAATCTAATATGAATAAATAAAAATAATAATATGTATGATCAAATATATGACTAAAATACTTTGACAAAAAGACATAATGAATACAAATTATAATATAATTAAATATTACTACTTATTATAATTCGGCAAAAAGGCAAAATGAATACAAATAATAATATGATTAAATATTATTTCTTATTATATTTCAGCAAAAAAGCGAATATGAATGCAAATAATAGTATGATTAAATATATGTCGGGGCATAAGCGGCAGAGGCCTTCTGAACATCAGATGGGTTCATCTTTAGTGGGCGGTACAGTGGGTACAATCACGCACGCAAGTCCAGTTACACAACACAAACACAACAGTGACAAGTAGTGTCACAATCACAGTAAAGTCACAATAGTGCTACAAGCACAAACACATGACAGTAAAGTCACAAATAGTGTCAGTAGTACAAACAAAGTCACTAAATCACTAACGTATCAGAATAAGTCTGTAATCGCTAAATCGCTACACTAAATAATTGTAAATTAACTCAGAGAACAAACTAAATGAAACGGAAACGAATCCGTGGGTCAACTCAAGAGGCACTTCACACGGCACGGTCTGTATGGTACACGTCCCGTCTCAACCATAGATCGAACCCGAATCATCGTCCGGCACCCAAGCCAGAACTTAGAACAAAACAACTTAGTCAAATTACATTTCTCAGACCCACGGCTACGTTCGGCAGTGTTTACATTAACATCATAAAACTGCCCCGCTTCTATGAACAAAGAGTTCCTTTGCTATGCGTCAAATATCACCTAAAGCTCAATGCCGCTAACATAAACATTGAACTGAATGCGCGTCGCCCTTCGCGAGTCTCGATAGCAACGTACTTAAAACGCCCCGCGCCGACACGGCGATCCTGACTATCACACGTCCTCGTGTGCCCAACTACTCATACAAACATAGTTGCAAACAGTAAAACTCGCTCGGCTACCCTGACATTAGAGTACACCCATGACAAACAGGTAGGTTCCCAAATTCATGACATCTATCAGCTATCAACAGTAGCTTATCATTTTCACAGGACACAGATCAGACTCAGCCCAAAAACATATTGACCCAACCAAATATCACCCGTGAAACATTTGCACGGTCACTCGTACAACAATGCTCAAAATGGCCATGCCTCATTGACCATAACATAACCAATGCAACTGTAACCTCCTGCTTGCCACTACACCGCGCAGTCTCCGTACCAGCTAGACTGGGTTTGGAATATGACCTACGGCTAATGATCAAGGCAGTAGATCAAGTTGCAAGTGCTCAAATTGCTGCATTAGCGAATACTAAAACCATTGTGTATCAATAACACCTCATAAATCGTGTGCGTCACAAACGCCAATGTGTATCAATAACATCTCATCAATCATGTGTATCATAAACAAAAATGCGTATCAATTACACAACAGAAACCAAATACAACTTGCACCCTGAACTTCTCCTATGAGTATCAGCTACTCCCATGGGTCGTAACTATTTCCATGAGTATCGTATCAACTACTTCCAAGAGCATCAACTACTCCCGTGAGTATCAACTACTCGCCGACAAGGGCTGATCCTGACTGTTCCTCACTTTACTTTCATCAACATTAGAACTAGCTTCAAATTCTGGGGAACATAACAATCTGGCATCGCACGCAACTGTCGTGTGCACACTTGTAAGTTTTATGGTTATCCTAAAAAATATATCATTCTCCTCCAAACAGTTCAACAATCTTGAATGGACCCCAAAACTTTGGGTCCAATTTTGTTTAATTCCATTAATAGTTTTCAATCAGACCAAAATCACCAAACAGTAAACTTGCAAACTTTACACTTCTTACTGTGAAAATGCTCTTTATCTCTACGAGCCTTTTCATTATAGAATTCACTGACTGTTATCCGATTCCAACAATATCTATTATGTCATAATCCAGTGACAAAGGTTGCACTACTTTACCAATTAATAATTATCTTATATTAACTTCAACAAGTAAATTGTAAACGTAATACTTTAGTGTACTTATAACACGTTCAAATTGACAAGCTCCAGTTGAGTTCAAATAATAAATTTTATCACAAAATTCACGGAAAGTCTTATTTCCCAAGCAACGGCCTCGATCCGCTATTACCCTTGCTTGTGCACCAAATAGGCTTAATCCACATTTTAAAGCATTAATTGCACAAAACGCGTCAATATATAAAGAATGACGCAGAACAACGTACTTAGTAAATGCATGTACAGAAGTGTACACCGGAATTCAGTTGTCCACTTAGTTTGCCTGTAGCGTCGATGTAGATGGTATTCAATGGAACTAATGTATGCAGTAGGACTTAGATTTACTTTTAAATATTCAGAAACAAGTAAAAATCGTATGTTTTCCAAAGTATTTTCCCATCCAAGGTGCATGATTGACTTATGGATATGATTAATCACAGACTAGCGAAAAGCCCGCGACACAATTGGTAAGCTACGTGCTCTACCACATTACGTTGTATTTTTCGGTTCACCGAACCTTCTTCAGAAGGGAAATCATTTGATATGAATTTAAGAAATCTTGCGAATCACGCCAATTATCGTCGTTATTATCAACCATTTTAATAACATTTATTTAGAATCTTGGGATCGCTATTGTGTTCAACATGTAACCTAAATTTACACGTTTCTCTTGTACTGCACACAGTGGCAGAGTTTCAGGAATGATAACTAACATGACCCATTCGTTTACCGTCTCTGTAAACAATTTTAAAGTCAAATGACAAGTGATAAATCTCCCAACTCTGAATTCTTGGTGTTACATCAATTTTAGTGCAAAACAATGCAATTTTAGTGAGTTACAGTCTGCTATTAAATATTGTGAATTCTTTCACCTTTTCTTCAAACTACCCTCAAACTTACTCACCTTTCAAAAAATTATGAGTGTATTATACGATGAATTCTACCAAGGTTCTAGTTTGTAAGAACCATAGCAGGATTTTGAATCAAATGTATTTTTGCTGAAATGTACTACTACATTATGACTTCAGGTATTTCTTCTGTAAAAGCATTTCACCATAACCTTCTACACAACCACCGGTATTTAAGTCTATCGCAGAACTCGGATCATAAATCATGATAACCGATTAATTATTTCGGTAAATAATCATTTTCTAGCGTATCTCTTCGTACTTTTTCTTTCACATCACTTTACCTTTTCGAAAACTATGAAATAACTATGAAAATCTGGAGATTACTTGGCGAAAATAGAAAGCTACATAAGCCATCAAATTGTCGTATCTGCCTAACCGTTTCTGCAGCCTGCAGGAGGCAAATTAGTAAGAGGCGCAACAATTTACGAGATAAGCCTGATTTCTCCACTAGTTACCTCATAACTCAAGAATTGCAACCCAAGTATTGCGAGAATATAAAAATCCTATACTTTTTTTTTCTTAAAGGTTCAAAGATATCCCGGACAGTTAGTACGTTTCTAATATTACGTCAAGCCTCTCTCATCCTTCGTCCATAGTCTCTGGTACGATCTTAATTATTATTTTCCAATTAACAAACAACGTACGAATTTACAAGATCACCAAGATCCTCGTACAATGCTCTTTAAAAAACGGCATAGCTTTACGGTTCAGCTCTCTGTAATCAACACAGTCTATTTGAGCCATGGCTTTTTTTTATAAAAAGTAACGGGCTCGCAAACAACCAGCAACTTGGCCAAATAATCTTCCTTCCAAATAAGTTTTCAACAGCTCTTTAATTTTCTCACGAAAATAAAAGCGACATGTCTCTCATCAGGTCAGGACTCAATCTAAAAGGTCGTCGTTGTAATGTGCGATTAGTATCAATAAGTTTTATCTCAATTTCACCTGTATTACCGCGTATTTTAAGTGCACCTTCAACAAATGACATATAATTTTTTAGTGTGCTGTATTCCAAAAGGAAATAAAAACGGAACCCCCATAGGACCATTCCGCCGTCCGTCCGTTTGTTTCCCAAGACTACCTATCCCGGGAACGCGTGAAAGCAAAGAGTCGAAATCAAAACCACACACCCAGGTTCACAGTCCCCTAAAGCCGCAAATAAAATCAAACCTCGGCACTTTCAAGGGAATCAAAACCTATAAGGGACCTCCCACCGATCCAGAACCATGACATCAGGCAAGCAATACCGTTCTACACTACAAGTATAGGGAAAAATTTGAAAAACACACGTTCGTAATTAAATCATAAAAAATATAGTCCTCATCCAAAGTACGCAAAACAGTTCTCCATGAGTAAAGCAGACAGCAGACTTGTCTGTCGCTCAGCACAGTTAATTCCCTTGTTAGAGCCATATGCAACGCCCCCACAGCTCGCACGAAACCCCCGGCGCGCGAGCCTGACTCCCACCTAACCGGCTTTCTTTAAACGTGCGTCAAAATCACACGATGCTTGCCGCTGACTTCCGTGTCACATGCTGACTTATCAATCTCACATAATATGTTGGCTATTTTTAATTTCTTTACACAACTAAATTATTATAAATCTCAACAGTAAAACATCCACAACAACACGTCAAATCTTTAACGATCATAATATCATAATGACATCGTCAGGGACTATATGAAGAAATCAATCTTATTATTGTCAATTTAATTTCGGACAATATTGGTAAAAGTATTGTATCAATCGGCATCACCAAAGCCTATCAACGCTATCAAAGACAAATCTCCCATTTACTAAAGTTTCTTTTGTAAGAGAACTTTCTGACCCAAAAAAAATCAAATAATAATGGAGCGACTGACCAAATCGTGCAGTAAAGCTGAGACGGCACAGGCTTGACGCTGCTGCACACGCCGATATTCAGCAGCTCAAGAAGTGCCACGATGCGATGAAAGTACACGACGACTAAGGCACTGAGGAGCAACGTGTCCCACTTGCCCGCAGTTAAAACAAATCATCCTCATCCTCTTCTGACCTTCTTCGTTTGTTTCTTAAGTGATAAAAACCACATTGGTTGTTTTCATCTTAGAACTGCGTTATCCACATTCGTTAGATTTATAACCGTACTATCCGCAGTTGTGTCACGTAACAGTCTTCATCCTCTTAATTAAACGCCACAAGGCAGTAGACAGAGAAATCTCCTCCACAGAGAAACCCTGACATCGATTCACCATCGGTGACTTGAGTATGGCATTATTAATACACACTTATGCAGCAAAGTATCAGCTGCATCGATCCTTCCAAAATTGTTTCTCAAAAATAATTGCAGTCCATTCCGGAATAAATTATTTCAGAAAACTATGATCAAACTGACGCTCTTAATGCACTTGTCAAATAATTGATTAATTACTTCCTGTCAATGAATTTTCCTCCATACACAAAGCCATAGTGTCACACCAAGCTGTTTTAGCATCTTCTCATAGAATACCTCCATAGTGTATGTGTCTTCAGTTTGTTCTCGCAACTCAACATATTCGGAATTCTCATTTCCGCTTACATTCTCTCGGTCTAGCTCTCGCAGCGCGTATCCCACTTCTGATGTCGGGGCATAAGCGGCAGAGGCCTTCTGAACATCAGATGGGTTCATCTTTAGTGGGCGGTACAGTGGGTACAATCACGCACGCAAGTCCAGTTACACAACACAAACACAACAGTGACAAGTAGTGTCACAATCACAGTAAAGTCACAATAGTGCTACAAGCACAAACACATGACAGTAAAGTCACAAATAGTGTCAGTAGTACAAACAAAGTCACTAAATCACTAACGTATCAGAATAAGTCTGTAATCGCTAAATCGCTACACTAAATAATTGTAAATTAACTCAGAGAACAAACTAAATGAAACGGAAACGAATCCGTGGGTCAACTCAAGAGGCACTTCACACGGCACGGTCTGTATGGTACACGTCCCGTCTCAACCATAGATCGAACCCGAATCATCGTCCGGCACCCAAGCCAGAACTTAGAACAAAACAACTTAGTCAAATTACATTTCTCAGACCCACGGCTACGTTCGGCAGTGTTTACATTAACATCATAAAACTGCCCCGCTTCTATGAACAAAGAGTTCCTTTGCTATGCGTCAAATATCACCTAAAGCTCAATGCCGCTAACATAAACATTGAACTGAATGCGCGTCGCCCTTCGCGAGTCTCGATAGCAACGTACTTAAAACGCCCCGCGCCGACATATATAACTAATATATCGATACCTTTGGGTTCAATTGGCGTTAAAGCCAAAATGCTACTTTTAAGGAAAGCAAAAAAACTATTTTTGAAATCGCTTTTTTCATATAACTTTTTGAATTAAATATGTACATAAAAGTTACGTATAGGAAATATGCTTAAAATTTCAGCATGAAAAAGAATAAATTATCAGCTTATACCAGCCACATTTAGTTTAGGAAATAGTTAGGATTTACGCCCAAGATATTTGCTCTATAAGGTAATTACGTCTTTGGATAATTGTTATCTGAGAACCCTTTTGTGATGTATTACCACTTTAATAAACGCGGGTTTATATTTCTTGCCGTAAAACACGATTATTTTGTAGTCGTATGTTGTATTAACCATATAAATATATTATTTTTGTCTATAATATTTAATTATCTACTAAAATTAAATGAAACAAGGATAAATTAGTAACATTTGTTTTATTCGTGTTTTGACAAATGCTATTAAATTGTAGTCTATTATAAACTAAAATTAATATCATATATAGCCATATATAATTATATATGGCTATATATAATTAGCCACATGAATATTAGTCGAACTCGACGTATGATTAATAAACAATAGTTTTTAAATGAAAAGTAGCAGTCATCAACTTAGTAAGCCTTCTAAAGTTGACTATTTTACACAAAATAAACAAAACGACAAACAAACGAAAAACTTCTTTGTACCATTAATGACAATTAAACTGTTTGAGTAGTATTATCGGTTTTAAAACTAAGTTTCTAAATCACTTTCTACTTCGTCTTCTTCATCGGTCGGATCGGACATTTCCGTGGGGCAAATCCAAGTAACTCTTATGATACATTTTCGGAATAGTACCATTTTCACAAAGCCGTTCTAAATCTCTATATGTCGCCTCAGAAATTGCCAATTGTTTCGGATAGAGAACAGACGGACCTGTTTCCTGAAAAATATAACTTGGATCTCTTCAAGTCGAGAGTGAATAGGCATCTTCTAGCCAAGCATGCTCCATCTTAGGCCTTATTGTCACTTAACATCAGGTGCAATCGAGGTTAAATGCATGGCTATCTTGAATAAAAAAAAAAAAAAGTCGGGGACAACACCATGACCTTTTCATATGCATTTCTGTTTATTGTTTATTCGCCAATACATTTGCCCTTAGTCGTTTTTCCCTTTTCTATTTGTTAACTCCCTCGTTTCACTTTTCCTTTATTTTCACTATTCTGAAATAGTGTTAGTGTGTCCGTTAGTATATCTTCTTCCATGGAATATTTCAGATAAATTTGGTTTAAATTCTTTTTTATAAGGTGACGCTCCTAATATTTCTATTTTTTTCATTTTTGGTAGTTTCTGTTGAGAACGTTTCTTCAACAATCTCATCTCATTTGTAAAAATCGGAATAATTTTATTAAAACTTTCGTGAGACATATTTAATTATTGTATTAAGCGGTTTACACTCACGTGAAATTGTCAGGAACGGCCCGACATGCCCGGCCTGATGAAGGGCTCCATACGAGTTCGAAACATGTCGGGCCGTTCCTGACAATTTCACGTGAGTGTAAACCGCTTAATACAATAATTAAAAATCGGAATGATCTATTTTAACAACATTATACGGTTCAGGGTGCTTTCTTGCTGCCTCGATATAAGATGGGCATTGTGACGGACTCCACATAATTACTTCTTAACTTCTCGTTCTATAATTGCGTGGACAGAGTCCACGGGCATATACGAGTAAATATGTATGTCCGGGTAGCAAGTAGTTTATTTGAATTACTTCAAGATTCTTCAAATGCATCAAAGAATAGTTAAATACAGGCAGAACCGTCTTGTTTTTTTTTCCTCCACAAGAGTTACAATAAAACAATATAATTTTTCACACCTCTTTCATCAACAGCTTTTAAGTACAAATACAGGCATGTAGCGATTTCATTAGCACCCTTCTTTCCATCGCACTCTCCCCACAAAAAATACATTTTGTGTGATGCTTTCGTATAAAGTAAAGTTAAAGACCGGGTACTTCCTGGAATAATATAACACAACACTCTTACCATACGGTGTATTCAAATTTTTTTGCAAATCAAAACTACTCACAATAGTTTCATTGTTCAGAGTTGGTAAGTTTTGATGCACTTTAAATATTTCGTACGTCGCCAGCTTTTCTTTAAGGTGATCTTCAAGTTTTTTTTGTTTTTTTCGTTTAGGTTCTAATCATGCTCAGCTTTAAGACTTAAATTTAGATTTAAAATAGTAATTATGCATCCGTCTAATATTCAATAAATATAGGTAGGTGCAAAGTTTATAGTTAATGCACGTTCAAATAGAAAGTACGAGTATAACGATAAAGCCAATTCGCAACAGTCAACTATCATTTTAGAAGCAGTTTCAAGTCGCAAATACAGTATCATTCTCTGTTTCGTACCTATAATTTTATATTCGTAAAAGACATACTGTTTAAAATAATGGCGTAAAAACCTCAATATTCTATAGTTAATCGGTATAACATATGGGCGTTAATGCGAGATTCTTGTGCTTCACAAAACTGCTATGGACTGCTACGCCACGTAAGTTACAGTATACACAAAATAAACATAGCAAATTCTTAATGTATAAACCATGGGAGATATTTACAAAATATAGCAGTTCAAGGGACAGTGGTACTTAAATAAAAGTATTAAGTATTAGGTAAGTAATAAAAGTATTAGGTTTCAAATACATTGTGTTAATGTTTTGCGTTATGTTAATGTCTCAAAGGTTTTACTGAACGAAATATTCCTTTAGTACCTATAAATATAAATTCTAAGCCGATGTTAGCAAAATAACCTTTCTGCTTTTAAGCCAATGGATTTAACACAATTAATGAAAGGCAGAAAGGGATAACTATATTTCCGAGTCAGAGTGTCGGGAACGTTCGGAAAGCAAACTCAAGTAAAAAAATCATAGACCATTTTAACTTTTATTGTACGTAAAGGCAATCATTTGAATAATCCTGTTTTTAAAGCATCTTACATCAATCAATTTGGTGAAATCCTTCATAATTCATTGGCGTATAAGCCATGAAGCTAAAGTTATGGTTAATACGTCAATCTACTTGACTAGTAGTTAAGTTACGCCGTGCCGATTAAACGCAATAACAATAATTCACTTACAAATACTGTGACGTATAAACCCTAAATTGCAGCACTGGCTTTAACGTTATTTGATAAAAATATAAACGCATTTACGGTTCACTTAATTTTAAAAATTAAAACTGTGTGTTTTTTACATCACACGGTTCTCATTTTTGATGATATTTTTTGTAAAATACTTGGGTCGTATAAACCCTAAAGTTGTGAATTTCGATGAATCTTATATACAGATCGATAGAGCTCAAAATTCTGAGAAAGACTATATATATAACTGATATTGGCCAAAATGGCTTTTACGCCAATTGAACCCAAAGGTATCGATATTTTCGACAAAAAAGTAATATGAATACCAATAATAGAGTGATAAAAAATATGACTAGTATACTTTCGGGAAAAAGATAATATACATTCAAATAATAGTACATTAAAATATATGACATAAAATATATCTGAACAATGAGTGATATGACTTCAGATATTATGGAGATGTACTTTGTGACTTTTAATACGTATAATGTTTGACATTATTGGACATTATTGTTAGATTCAACAAGCAGGATGCTTAACAATTTTTCTGAACATTGACAATTATGAGCATAAATAATATGGAGAACATTTTCTGACCATCGATAATCGACACAATAAAATTATAGGAATCAAAGGGATCCCTATATTTATATATGGGTACAATTTAAATGCTCACCAAAATGGCTTTTATACCCCCAAAACTAAATACCAAATAAATTGAATTGCGTCCATTTAATATAAATTCACTCTATACAGTGCTCCCCAAATTAAATCATTTTGTATACCAAAATCGATATACATTACACCAGAATAATTTTATGTTGAGTCAGAATATCTTTTTGCTTCCCAAAATGGATTTTTTGCTCACCAAATATTGTTTTCATAAAACATCAAAATGATTACCAAAAAATATCTTTTTGCTTCCCAAAATGGATGTTTTGCTCACCAAAATGGATGTTTTGCTCACCAAAATGGATGTTTTGCTCACCAAAATGGATGTTTTGCTCACCAAATATTGTTTTCATAAATTAGTGTTTCAGCTAGGTATCCATCTAATCCTGATCACCTTTCAGAGCAGATCCGACTTAGGTTAGGTTAGTTTTTTTTTTTATATCCCTAAAAAACACTCTATAATGTGCGGTAGTCATTATTAGCTATGCTATATCAATTTGAAATTTTCTCCATACAAATCGTTTTTTTTTTCGATATTTTCCGAATTTGACCGAATTTTCGGACAAGATTTCAGATTCATATTTTTGAGCCCCGAGAGCCCCCCGATACCGAGTTTTAGCTGCCTAGCACCAATTTGAAATTTTGAATCGTTTTTTTTTCGATATTTTACGAATTTGACCGAATTTTCGGACAAGATTTCAGATTCATATTTTTGAGCCACGAGAGCCCCCCGATACCGAGTTTTAGCCACCTAGCACCAATTTGAAATTTTGAAAAAAAAAGTCGCCATCTTGAATTTTTTTTCCACAAGTGTCTAACAACCAATCTTTAAAAACAAAACCTGCTTTTTGTCAAACCAGCCAGCTGTGTGAATGACCTTGTTGTTGAAACCAAAAAAAAGTTACTTTGCAGGCCTAGGCCTGAAAAGCAGTATGAAATCCCTTTACAGTCTTCTCGAGTTATTGCGCCCAAAAAGCGATACTTCCGAGCCTATTTTAAGGAACGTAAAGACATTTCATTGGATGTTTGAGAAAAAGCCATTTTGGTGAGCATTTAGTTTTTTGCCTCAGCAAAAATGACTAAAATGGAAGTAATAATATAAAATATTGGTGACATCCATTTAACAGTAATTTAGATTATTTGGTCTGAAATTAACTTTTTAGGTGTGCATATATTTTTATAGGATGTAAGAAAAAGAATTATTTGCTTTATTTATAGAATAATTTGGGGTACACTATTTGGTGAGCATTCATCCGTTTTGGTGAGCATTAAGAATTTATTGGTAGTAATTTATCAATATATTTGGTAGGCGTTTAATCTTATTTGGTAGGCGTTTAAACCTAAGCCTTTATATATTATAGTTTACGTGAGGTTTGGCACCGACTTATTTAAATTACTTATTTTTTTTAAATTCGCTTAAAATCGTTTGCGTTGATGCACTGACCCTACTTTATGATATTTGATATTTTGGACATCTCGTCTACTTAAAATCCGGTATTTAAAAAATCTGGTTAAACAGAAATCAGCTGTTTGAAATATCATGTATTGCATGATAACGGTTAAGTGAGATCAAGTTATTTCGAGAAGATTATGTTTTGCGAATCTGGTTTGTTCAGTATTTTTGTGTTTTGAGAGTCTTTTGATTTCGAAATTTGATATTTTGGGTATATGGTGTTATAGGAAACATGGTGTATTAAGAACATGTTATTTTAAAAATCTTGTACAAAAGCGAATATAATATAAAGAAAATCTGGTGTTTTTTGAAATCTGGTATTTCAGAAATCCGGTAAATAGGCAATCTAGTATTTTGCCATTCTGATATTTAGGGAACGAGCGAATCATTTAGTGAAGACACATAATTAGGTACAGGTTTATAGTCCCACACAATATCCGACTCACTGGTAGTGAGTGCTAACCAGCCCTGATACAGTTCAGTTCAAGTCATGTAAAAAAAAACTACCTAGTTTAGTAGACGAAAGCTTCTACCCCTTTATAGACTTGTTTGTACTAAGCGAATAATGTTATCCTTTATGTAACACACTTTTGTACAATAAAAATGTATTATTATAATTATTATATAATATCTGCACCAAAATACTTTATGTAAAAACATCAACTCACCTCTTCAATTGACGATGACATGAACCCAGAACTGAAACAAATAAACAATTATTAGAAAATGTATGTGACATAGGTATATATACAACTAACACTTGTATTGAAAATGGTGAAAATTAATAGCATATTGTTAAGATGATAAGAAAAAAAATGGTACATCAATTTACAGACAAAACGTTAAACGCATTTACTGCCAGCAACGCATATATGCGTTCACCGTCACACAAGTTTTTTCCTAGGCCACGCCCCCTGGCAGTGAATACGTTAAGTTCGGGCTTCTCGCATTATTGTTTCTAGAAATAAATTAGAGTGGCTTATCAAAATAAACAAGTGAAAGATACCTAAAGTGAAAGATTTTTTCGAGTGCAGGTAAATTTTACACGTAGACTTGAGAATAAAGTGTCGACGTTATAATCAAAAGAACACTATGCACTGAGTCATTAGTCCCATAACATAAGCATAACAATCCCATAACCTAATTATAGATCCTTATTTCGAATCATGTCGATGTGTGTGAGAGTATACGATTAAATAAAAAAATATAGTTTATACTCACCAACATATGAACTTGGTCGATTTATGCTTCGCTTTCGACATTGCAGCTTTTTATTATAACTATAGGTACACGGAAAGGTCCTTAATTGACTAATTAAAGCACTTCACTTTCTTGAACCTAGATGTTCTTTGCCATTTATATACTTAAATATAATGTGAGATATTTTAATTAACTGTAACTCCACAGAGACATCACTAAAGCACTTTCATAGGTCAACATTTACCCAAATTAATAGAGATGGACTAATTTATAGTCCACATATTCCATGGAATAAACAACTTTACACCAAAGGAAGTACCAAATAGAAAACAAACAGTCGGACATACAACCTCCTCTAAAAATGGCAACCCCAGTTTATAAAATGACCAAATACCTATCAAATATCATTATGTATAGTTTTAGTAGCATTTTCTATATCACTCATTGAATGAGGTTCTTATGATGACCAGCTACTCATGTCGAGGGTGTTTTAAATTTTTAATTTAGATTATACTAGCTGTGCCCCGCGGTGTTACCTGCTCATCCCATGGGAACACTAAATTTATTCGGGATGAAAAGTATCCTATGTCCTTTCCCGGGTCTCAAACTATCTCCATACCAAATTTCATCTAAATCGGTTCAGCGATTTAAGCGTGAAGAGGTAACAGACAGACAGACAGACTGACACACTTTCGCATTTATAATATTAGTATGGATATGGATCTTGCTAATAGGTACGTACGTATACGTATGTTTAGATAACAATATCTTATAAACATGCTTCAATAACCAATGAGTGAAGTGCAATGGCACGTGAAATCGATTCATAGTAAACATTCGGAGTACAAGTTTCATATTCATAAGTCATTATATTAGTCTAATCAATGAGGATTATTATTTGAATTCAATGTGAATATTTTCCAGTATACTACGATTTCTAATTCAAGACCAAAAAACTACGACAGATACGTCACTGTCAAAATTGACAACATTTAAATGACATTTGAGTTTGTTTTTTGGCTTGCACCAAATGCTGAAGTGTTACAAGTACCTACAATACCAGATTTTGTACCAAAAATCTCCGATGTTTAAGTTTTTATTATCTCCTCTCGTAATTATGCAATAATAAACATATCTAGTTATTTTGTTAAAACATAGAGTTAAAGTTACCAATAAATAAGTTATGTTAGCCTGTTTACAAAAGAAAAAGGAATTTACTATTGTAAAAATATTTTGTTGTAGTGGCAACCTTGTGGTAGTTTTTTTGGTCTTGAATTAGAAATCGTAGTTTAGTTTATACGGAATTAAGGAGCACGCCGCAGCGCCCTTGTCAAGTCGAAAAATTATCACATCGGTTAGGTAACCGTACGATGCCCGTACAAGGCGGATTTTTTTTTTTATTTCTTTTTTAAGGGTTCCAAATATTAAAAACAGAATAAAATAAATATTTCAGTTGGGCTCCCATACAACAAACGTGATTTATTGCTGTTTGGTGGTACGAGTCCAAATCGCACTTGGTCAGTTTTTTCTAGGAATGAGGGGGGGAGGTTTATTCACTACCTACCTATAAGTTCAATATTGTTAAAAAATGCATCCATCTCCCATTATAAGGTTGTGAAATCTATTTGTAATTTTTTTCTAGTTTTTTTTATTATAATCTCACACTAAAACACTTAACAACCTTTTTTACATCACAACGTAGGTAAATATCGATGTCTGTATAGTTACATGTTTAAACGAACAGAGGCGAAAGGCGGAGCCGGGGAACATAACTACTTACAAAAGTACAAAAATCAGCTGTTGACTTTGACCGGAACAATTATTTTTTGAAAATAATATTGTGTCAAGGTAAAATGCTGTTATTTAAAGCCATAATAACTAAACCATGTATGTATGTCCGTCGCGTCGTCAAAACATCTGTGGACTCAATTGGTATTGAGGATGTTTATGAATGCAGTCACACTGGCATACGGGGTGCTCCGTAATTTGTGCATTGGCTTATTTTTTACCGATAATAATTTAATCTGATCTATTCTATTATATAATCTTAAAATTGTATTAGAAGCAGTTTTTTATGGAAAGTGTAGTGTAGTTAAAAGTAGGAATTGGTATTGGCGCCAGCCGTACAGTGCGATTTATTGGAAAAAAATTGGTATAGGGGTAACTGAACATCCAAATATGGTTATAGGATGCTTTAGGTAGAAAGCACTACAGTAAAGAAAAAAACCGGCCAAGTACGAGTCGGACTCGCGCACGAACGGTACCGTACCACCAGAGAAAAAAACGACAAAAAAATCACGTTTGTTGTGTGGGAGCCCCACTTAAATATGTATTTTATTCTGTTTCTAGTACTTGTCGTTATAGCGGTAACAGAAATACCTACATTATCTGTGAAAATTTCAACTGTCTAGTGTCTAGCTATCATGAGATACATCCTGGTGACAGATAAACAGACGGACAGTGGAGTCTTAAAAATAGGGTCCCATTTTTATCCTTTGGGTACGGAACCCTAAACGGTAGGCTTATGTTTATATATTTCAGTAACTTTATGCATATTTGCTTGCAACTGTATGCAGTTGTCGCCTGATCGACGCAACGACACTGGGTGTGCCCGCATTCGTTTAATTACGTTATCACTCGATAAGGGAGTGCTTGTAATTATCTCAACTATGCGAAGTGCATGGACATCCATTGACATTGAACTTGACACTTTCGGCGTCGTTTATTACTTGAGTGTTATTCAAGATTACAATATTAATCAGTTTTAGATGATATAAGTGATTATAATACAACACTCATAGGTTCGAGTGTTCGTTTTCGCTTTAAAACATAGACGAAAATCAAATTTGTAAAGTAAGTATTAAGCTAAGTTTGACTTTCGCAACAACATCAAAGTTACGCATATCAAAATTGAAATATCCCCATAATAATAGCCTGTTTAACTTTAATGTATGTATTTTAAGTGTTATCTGTGTTTCCTTTTCAAGCATTTATCTTTTGGAGGTCTGTTGTGTTACACGGATTAATGTACACCCTGTATATCGGATCGCCCTCATAAGGCCGACCCAAATCTGTTCCGCTGCCATATCAATATGTCACCGAGCCACGTGTTATTCATTCCAACTAATGAGAAAGCTGCATTTCCTGACTATATTAGTCATCTAGGTTGGACAAACGATTTACGGGTTCAGGAATGAGTCGTTCATATTAGAAGGTGGACTACTTCCGCGTAAAACTTTTTTATTTACTGTTGTCAGGTAAAAAGTATATATTTTGTTCAGCTATCCCTAAACTAAATTTGTTAAAATCCGTCTAGCTGTTTCTGTTGTCTTCGCTTGTCGCGCGACTCAACGTCACCTGTCTTGTACGCATGGTATGGAAAAGAAAGTGACAGGTAGTATTTGTCGCGCGACATAGAGTCGCGTCTCACAGTTGTGTTAGACGTACTGCATCACGCTGTATTTTCATGAAATAATGCCTATGCATAGAAAAATGGTTTTTAATACAATTTAAGAATTAGAAGAGGGTGTTTGAGTTTTTGTTTTGTTTTTCCATTGCAAAGTACTAAAATTAAATAGAATGAAAAAATTGTGGAATCAGAAACAGGTACTTTTTGATTTCCAATTCACGATTTCAAGTAGGAATAACCTAAAATTTCTCGACAACTAAGAATGAGATGATAAACTCTCTATTCATTAAACAGGCAGAAGACAAATTTACTACGAGTCATCGCCCAGTTGGTACAATCACTTTAATTGATTGTAATGTGCCCAATTGTGAATGCCCATGATTCCAGCTCATACAAGGAGTAGCCGTGTTGAAGAATTCATGACATTACAGATAGCGTCGCGTTTAGTTAGCATCTGATATAATTAGACACGTGAAGTAATGGTAAATACTCGAGGTTACAGGTCATAATATAGTGGTCCGGAAAGCAAATCACACTATAGTATAAAAGCGAAAGTTTCTGAGTGTGTTTATGTGTATGTTTGTTACTTTTTCACGCTCAAATGGCTGGACCAATTTTGATAAATTTTGGTTTGAACGCAGCTAGCACCCAGGATTAACACAGGCAACTTTTTATGCCGAAAAATGTAGTGTTCCCGTGTGATGAGCAGGTAACTGCGCGGGGCGCAGCTAGTAGTCAATATTATCTAAACAAGGACGAGATCTACGATTCGATACACATTCTTTGAATAACTATGTCGGCCGTTTTCCAAAATCAGTAAATTCGGGTAAACACGAATAATTCCGCAAATTTATTATTCTGTCACTTATTGTCACCTATTTATAGATTAACAAACAAACACGTCAAAATTTTTAAGTTTTCAATTCTGTTTTTGTATTTATTTCGTGTAAAAAAAATCTATCTGTCTATCTGTTTGACTATCGGACTACCATACCTCATACCATAAATTATCGGACATATACCAAATAAATTTATCATATATCGAACTCTTTAGGTATTATAAGCATGTTTAAATTAGTTTGACAAAGTCACACGCAACGCTCAAAACTTGTCACATATCAACTCTCCGTGGATCAATTATGATATGTTTCCACTTTAACAAACTTGGATATACGCGACGCAAAGAAAGTCACATATCAAAACCACTGTCTCTACTATAGTGTACGTTTTCGATGATTTACTTGTAACAAAGGCACGCACGCTAGCCTCGGGCAGTATTCGCGACGCAACTGCCTATTATCTTATCAGGACGATACTGACCCGGTTAGGTATCGATGTAGTGTGCTGTAATCAGTACGGATTTGGCGCGAATCGATTACAGTTTTATGGTTTAGCCACGTTTAGCTGTATGCCTTTCTTGAGTGTCATTGGTTAATCTATTGTTTGAAGTTATCGTCTAATTGATACAAAATTATTGTATTAAGCTTTTTACTGAGTGTGACATTTTTTCTTCAGTAGTTGTTGTTATAATGCACATTAAGCGAACAATTCAAGGATCAACCTATACGGTTGGAAAGATAGACAGCGGACAGCCCACAGACGGAGCGGGAGCCTGTGGGTACAAAACCCTAAAAGTCATCCAAACAGGAAACGGCTGGATTATTATCTTGAATTAAGAGGCCTTATTCCTTTTTAAATGCTGATTGTTTTAGACATTTTTCTCTACAATCAAACTTGTTTCTTAACATATTATTGATGTTACTACCTAGAACAAGGCTATTGGAATTTATTGGTATATATTTGACACTACAGTTTGAATTTTTCATTGATAATTTTTGTTTCAAAAACTACTCGAACATGACAAAATTCACGCGAAAAATTAGTTTTTTCAACTTATTTTCGACTGCACGCAATAAAAGCATGAAATAGCTATGTTACCACCTAGAACTCGAGGAAAAGTATTATTCACATCAAAAAATTGGTTGAAATTATCAATATATTTGTCGAAATATTAAAAAATTTTTTTTGAAAGGAGTAAGGTCTCTTAACAATTTTTATTTTACGAAAAAGCAGGGCGTTAATATTTTTGGTATACATCCCAATTCATTCGTCCTGCTCTCATCGGATTAAGTTCTACAGAAAATTAAAACTCGCTTACCTTTCACCCTAAACACCATCGACCATTTTTTTTTATGGCATCCTATCCACTGAATAGGAGCGGAAAAAATTAACCAATCAGGCTGCGCCTTTGTGAAGCCTAAAAGAAGTCATTCAAGTCTGAGGAATGTGATTGGTCCATAACCATTTCACACAGCTCCGCTGCAATGGCAGCCAAATGGCACCGGATATTAATCAGGCTTTACATTGATCAACTTTTTTTTGTCATGGGGGCAAACGAGTAAAACGCCTGTGTTATTCTGTCGATTGTCTAGGGCCGGCGATGTAAATAAACTACATATATCACTCACCTTTCGTCATTAACGTTGGTCATGTTGAGGCTGTCGTCCACCATACTGTCCTAAGGCTTGTCGGCCTCCACGCTTTGACAGTCGCTGTCGAAAGACTTAGACTGCTCGGAGCGATACCCCTGGTCCCACAGCTTCTTGGACTAATGTATATCTTACTTATTTATGTTTTATGATTATCATACTAACCGAAAGCCATCAGTTTTGGACAAAGGGCTAAAGTTTTTCAGTGATTAATCGTATACCTCATCTAATTATGGGGTATTCGACGCTGCGTGTTCTGGTAAGTGCCACTCAAGAACTTAAGGGTCTCGCGTGCACTAGGCAGCCTCGAACTCACTTACCTAAATTCTTGGCCCTCCCTTAGGCTTACTGCCGAAACGTACTTTCTTTTATAGTCTATGTGAAGTTCCAAATCACTCACCTTTCGTCATAAACGTTGATCATGTTGAGGCTGTCGTCAACCATACTGTTATAAGGCTTGTCGGCCTCCACGCTTTGACAGTCGCTGTCGAAAGACTTCGACTGCTCGGAGCGGTACCCCTGGTCCCACAGCTTCTTGGTCTCGTCTTGGACTCGCCGCTTGAGCTCCGATATCTTCTCTCGCTCGTTCTCTATTACTTGACAACCTGTGAAAAATTACACCGAAATGATTAAATGTTTTCTTAAAATTATCAATGACATATCTGACTCCACCTCGAATAGTCAAGGTCTATTTGAAAAATCTGGATACGATATACCATAAAACCCAAAAGCTGAATATTAAAAATACCTAAAATTAGAATAAAAACCTACTACATGAAAAACAGTTATACTCTGTTTTTAATTCACAGATGTGTTAATCTTTAACTTAAGACATTTTAGATTTCGGTTTTCGTTTTAAGGCCTTCGATATTTCGATACTTCGGTATTTCCGTAACTCGGCATGTTGCAATTTTTTAATAAATAAATATTTACCCTTGCTGGGATTCGAACCCAGGACCGTCGGCTCACTACACTACCATTATGTCAGCCACGTAGTAATCAATTTAATACACAACTGGATAAAGGGATATTCAAAATTGAAGTGAGAACTTTTGAATAAAATATTGTATAAGTAAATTTATTTTAATGTGGGTTATTTTAATACTCGTACACAACATTTTTTATATTAAACTATTGATACAAAGATCAAAACCCAATGAAAAATTGAAATGTGTAATCTGGTAGAAGAAACCGGGAATAGAACCCGGCAATCCAGAGGTACCAGGTTACGCATTTCAGTTTCGGAAGAGGCCAACAGACAATGGCGTGAGACAACGGACTGTCGACAGTCGAAGATGATCCTAGGAGGCATAAACAGGAAAAGGACCAGGTATCTCCTGGAACTAGGTAAGAAAAATCTCAGATTATTAACAGGTATAATCACGGGACACAATAGCCTTAACAGGCACCTAAACATTATGGGTGTAGTAAGTGATCCATGCTGCTCACACTGTGGCCATGAGGAGACAAGCAAGCATGTTATAGCAGAGTGTGGCATGTATGCGATAGTACGCTATAGCATCTTCGGGAAAGATAAACTAGAAGAGGAGGAGCTGAGGGACATTAATCTTAAAGATGTCCTTTCCTTCTGCAGGAGAACAAGAAGATTCGAGGAAGAAGGCTGTATGGGAGCGCTGCCGGGACAGTTACCGTTGGCTCCAACTGGGAATTGGGCTGAATGAACGTAATCAAGCGATAGACAGCCCGCCTGTCTCCGGTCGGGCGTCCCTACACCAAATCATCATCATCATCATACGCATTTCAGTTTTTCTTTGAGCTTTGATCTTTGTATCAATGGTTATATTGTATACTAGCGACCCGCCCCGGCTTCGCACGGGTGCAATGCTGATAAATTATGCATATAAACCTTCCTCTTGAAGCACTCTATCCATTAAAAAAAACCGCATAAAAATCCGTTGCGTAGTTTTAAAGATTTAAGCATACAAAGGGACATAGGGACAGAGAAAGCGACTTTATACTATGTAGTGAAGTAGTTAATGTAGCTTACCCTGTTCTTCCAACATCTCCATCCTCTTCCTCTCAATCTCCATCAAGCTGTCCAGGGTTCGCTTCCCCAAAGAGTTCATATCAGTATCACTGGACAGTATAGGAGCATCCATCGTCACTTTAGATATCCTATCAATGTCATCCTGCGACGGAATCTTCCCAGAATCAGAAATCCTATTAAATTCCCTAACACTAGGCTCATCACCGCAGCTTTTCCTGTGTAGAATTTTACCATTTCTATCTTCAAAGGAAACGTTGTGACCTTTCTGATTTGGCTCAGATTCTTCCTCTTCTTTAATATCGTCTTCTTTCATTAGTTTGTCTGGTGACAGTGATTTGGCCTTTACGTATTTGTTATCAACGCCACTCGTTTTGGCGTTTTTGACGTATCTGTTTTTAGGCTCTTCATCTTTGATTTCGACTTTGACATCTCTTGTTTTCTTCCCGAACGAATCCTTTTTGATTATTTTGCCTAAAGCGGCGAAAGTCGGAATTTTAGATGACGAAGCGCTTTTGACGGGTCCGTTTTTCTCTTTCTTATTCTTGGAATGTCTCAAACTATTAAACCTATCTAAAGAAACATCATTTTCAATAGTATCATTATTGTAAAACATGTTCTCATTCAAACTCTGCGACATAACGTCGACTTTCTCTTTCTTTTTATCCTTACTCTTTCTTTTTAATGAATCGAAATTCCGCTCCCAAAATCCTTTCTTCTCTTTAGAAGTTGAAGACTTAGACGGACTTTCGTCATCGGTGACGTCGCATACTCGTCGTTCTATATCTACAATCATCGATTGTGACATTTGATCGATAGAGTTAAACTTATCTTTTAGTTGGTTAGTGTGTTCTTCGAATTGTGTTACTTTTACATCTAAATCGTCGCTATCGCTGGTCTGAGGAGATTCTCCGAATTCTCCCGACTTAGCTCTAGTTTGGTCTGTATAGAATGCGCTATCTGGAGATTGAGTTCTTTCTAAATCATTTAGTTTAGCTATTATAGGTTTCAATTCCTTTTCTACAGCTTGTACTTTACCAGTGATCTCTTCAACTTCGTTGAGTAATCTCACATATTCTGCTTGAAGTATTTTCGTTTCATCCAGAGCTGAAGTTAAGTTGCTGTTAGCTTCTGACTTAAGTGTTAGTATCCTCGTTTTCTGCGCTTCTATTTTCTTTGTTAGTAGGATTATTTCGTTTTGAAGATCTTCTCGGTTCGCGAGTCTGTAACAAAATAACACATATTAGTAAAATATGGGCTGAAGATATTAGCATCCCAAGTACAGTGTATCCTAACCCTTATAATAGTAGATTTTGCGAGTTTGTTTTCAAATGGCTGGAATTTGTAATTTTTGTATATTTTAAGCATTGGTATCTACGCAATTATGAAAAAAAAAATACCTATTATGAGTTTCGATGTTACACATTTTAGTGGCATTTGGAGTTATATGGAAGAGATCCTCAATTTAAAAGAAACTAGTAGTGCCGCGCTAAAATACTAAAATGGATGTCGTTAAGTCAGTCGGCCACAAGCGGTCTCGAGGATGGCGGAGATTGGAGGGGTAATCTAGTTTTTCGGGGAGAAAGGGTTGTGTTTATGTACACCCCAGGCTAAAACTATGGAAACAAAGTTATTTCTTTTAATATGTATGTATGTATGTAATCACTTTATTGTACACAAAAACAATTCACAAAACTTCAAAAGATAAAAATAAAACATGTACAAAGGCGAACTTATCCCTATAAGGGATCTCTTCCAGTTAACCTTTGAGCAAATGAGAAAATAATGGGATATCCAAGAAGATAGACAAACGAACAAGTTAGTATGCACAGATACACTAAGGACTAAGTCTTAATATAATAAAATATGTGTAATTCCAAAATATAATACATATAGATATAATTACATATATATCATAATATAAATAAATAAATAAATATCATATATATGAAGTAATCACTCTAATCAATTAACTTCGACGAGATCAGGGATCTAAAAGCCATAACTTTTTTAAGTTCTCCTTAAGCAATGCCACGGATTGTGACTGCCTCACGGATACCGGCAACGCGTTCCATAATTTAACTGAGTGGACTGTGAAAGATTTCCGATAAGTGCGCGATTTACTGGGCGGAAAGGCAAGAGCGAGACTGACACTCGAACGCAGGCGGTGTGCACTGCCAGACGCCATATAGTTAAATCTTTCGGAAAGGTAGAGAGGTGAAGCCGGGTTGAATAATACATTGTAGAGCAATGACAGGACATGCACATCTCTACGACGGCGGATCGGAAGCCAGCCGAGCTGTGCACGGTAATGAGAGACATGATCAAACTTTCTTAGACCAAAAATAAATCTTATGCACACATTTTGAAGACGCTCAAGCTTGTCAAGCAGCTCCTCCTTAAGGTCCAGGAAAGCAATGTCACCATAATCAAGAAGAGGAAGCAAAAGCGAACGTGCGAGAGTAATTTTTGTGTGAAATGGTAGGAAGTTCTGCAGACGCTTCAGAGAATGAAGTGACGCAAATAATCTCCTGCTAATCTCGGATATGTGCGCTGACCACGACAGTGTCTGATCCATAATGATGCCCAGATTTTTAACAGTTGAGGCGAGGGGTATCGTTATACCATCAAAAAGTATATCTGGTAGCAACTGGTCTGATATTTTGTTAACAAAGTGGGGACTTCCAATGACAATCGCCTGCGACTTCTTTGCATTAATTTTTAACCCGTAATTAGATGCCCACACACGAATGGATTCTAAATCTCCATTGATTATATCAACCAACGAAGGAAATTCTTCTATGCTAGCTGAAGCATAAATTTGTAAGTCATCCGCGTAAAGATGATAATTCGACTTCAGTGACCTTGTAATGCCATCAATAAAAATTGAAAAAAGAAGTGGCGAGAGCACACCTCCCTGCGGGACACCAGCGGAAAGGTCACACCACTCAGATACCTCGTCGTCAACTCTAACACGCTGGCGCCTTCCGAAAAGGTACTCCCTGAACCACGCTAAGGCGGCATGGGATAAATTAAGCGTCTGAAGGATTCCTAAAAGAATATCATAATCTACAGTATTGAAGGCACTGCTGAAGTCCAATAAAACAAGAACAGTGAGTTTTTTGTTTTCGATATTAAAGCGAATGTCATCGGTGACTTTAACCAAAGCTGTGGAGGTGCTATGCCCAGGACGGAAACCAGATTGGAAAGGATTTAACAAATTGTTCCTGTTGAGGTGTGATAGGAGGCGACGATTGACGAAATGCTCTATAATTTTGGACAATACGGGGAGAATAGATATTGGACGGTATTGGGACAAGTTGGATGGATTAGAGGTTTTGGGAAGTGGGATAACCTGAGCATATTTCCAAATAGAGGGAAAGGTTCCAGAGGTAAAGGAATAATTGATGATGTCCGAGAGGATGGGAGCAATATGGTCCGCCACGCGCATGAGCATATCCAAGCTAAGCCTATCTTCACCGATAGCTTTCGTCTTAATAGTTTTGAGAATTGCAAGAACTACTTGCGGTGAAATGCTACCCAGCTCAAAGGTAGGTGAGTCGGGGTGTTGGGTATTAGCAAGGGAAGAAAGAGTAAGTTGATGTAATATTCGTCCATTATTAAAACATGTTAATATTGTAAACGAAATATAAGTACTTACTTTACTCCGGGAAAAAGTTACATATTGCCCTTTTTATTGCTTTTCTACAAATGTTGAACTGGCAATTTTCATAAGCAGAATCTGGGCCATTGATTTTAAAATGTTTATTAAAATTTTTATCGAGTAATTTGTTCTTTATTTCATAAGGATATTACAGCTTTGTATTGTAATACGAGTATAAGTGGTTGACTGGTAGAGAATGCCATTAGGCATTAAGTTCGCCATTTGTACTGACTTTTGTTTTGTGCAATAAAGTTTAAATAAATAAATATAAGCCTTTTGTAATATAAGCTTTTTCTATACTTATGGCCTGGGGTGTACGATCAATGCTATGGGTAAATAAGGACTTACAGCTCCGATTCTTCTTCCAAGTGTTGGAACTCCAGATCCTCGAAGATCTTCGTCTCGTTGTCCAGGATATCTTGGGCGTTCTGCAATTCTTCTACCGTCGCGCCGTTGTTTAGGTCATTCTTTATCCTAGACAAAAAAATACGGTTAATGGTCATCTATCGCCTGGTGACAACCGAAACTCACTAAAATTTCTGTCACCACTCTTCAAAACCTCGATCAGTTGCCGAGAAACTTCTTGAGCCTAACCTTGACTGCGCAGTAGCCGATTTACGTACAAATATGCATGCGCAGATCCGCCATTTTGGGTCAAGAAGTTTCTCGGCAACTGTATCTAGTTTGTAGACTGATACTGAGATACGAGCTTTGCTGTCAACAGACGATATCTTTGTCTCATCTGTAACGTTTCACCAGATTTACGTTAGACGACAAACTGTTTTATATAGAACCTCTTCACATTTCTAGATAGGAAATAATTATGGTAACTTACTAAGTTTCGTTCCTTAACAATAATAAAATGTTTTTTTTTTTTTCAAATATGAGCTATTAATCACACTAATCCATACTAATATTATAAATGCGAAAGTGTGTCTGTCTGTCTGTCTGTTACCTCTTCACGCTTAAACCGCTGAACTGACTTAGATTAAATTTGGTATGGAGATAGTTTGAGACCAGGGAAAGGACATAGGATACTTTTCATCCCGAATACATTTAGTGTTCCCGTGGGATGAGCGGGTAACACCGCGGGGCACAGCTAGTTAATAATATAAAGGCGAAAGTTTGTGAGTGTGTTTATGTGCATGTTTGTTACTTCTTTACGCTTAAACGGCTGGACCAATTTTGATAAATTTTGGTCAGAAGATAGCTGACACCCTGGATTAACACATAGGCTACTTTTTATCTCGAAAAAATGTGGTGTTCCCGCAGGATGAGCGGGTAACACCGCGCAGCGCACCTAGTTATCAATAGAAAGAACATTAAAATACTACGAAACAGTATATTTTTTTAACGTTTTTAAATAAGCCATACACGCTTTATAAAAGGCATGTATTTAAATCGATATCTATATATTCCCTTTTTTCAATCAAAATATTTGAAAGTTTCACCAAAAGTACTGACTGACCATATTTTTGGTGTGAATTCGGTTAAAAAGGTCATCTCGTTTTGTATGATGTTAAGTTTTTTTTGTAGGACATTTTCAGTTAATCAATTGTTTTTTTTGCACAGCATTCGTTTTTCTGGTATGCATTCAGTTAATTGATGCTGATATGGATAGTGGTAAATATATGTATGCTTACATAGAAAAATAATTTTTTATTGATATTTTTACATGTAAAAATGGAAGTGGGACATCGCTCTTTTGTATGGAACGCCAAAAAAGTAGTATTTTTATTTAATTATTTTGAGTACAAAATAAAAGATATCTCAATTAAAACCTATTCCAACCTGTAGGTAAATGTGTTAGTAATATAATTAACACTTAACATCTACGATACTGTAATACGTAGTATTTTTTTTTTAATCTTTTCGAGTTGGGACAAGAAAAAATAACCAAATGGTAACCTAAAATGAAAATGACCCGTTTAAGTTTTTTTTGTAGGACATTTTCAGTTAATCAATTGTTTTTTTTGCACAGCATTCGTTTTTCTGGTATGCATTCAGTTAATTGGTGGAGTTACATAAAGGGATATAATTAAATGCACATCTATATAATTTTTCAGTACACTAGGTCTAGTGTACTGAAAAATTATATAGATGTGCATTTAATTATATCCCTTTATAAAATTTTACCGCCGTTAGATATACGTTTATTCAATCAAATATGACATTATTCACTGCAGAAGAGTACAGCCAATCGCACAAAAGACGGACTTAATACTATAACGTACTTACCTACCTACCAAACAACTATCCTAAGAGCAAGCACGCTGTTGAAAAAACCCGCTTTGCGAATGAAAATGTTAAAGAGACCTGATAAACGATCGAGTCTAAGATTTAGAAATCCTTATCTGGCACTAAATATTAGATTCACTTATTTTGTTCATAATTTATAACTTCACAACCAGAAGACTGGTAGAATAAACGAGCATGCATATATCCAAATGTATGTAGATACAGTTTTAATAAATAAAATATACGTGACACTTATAAAGCAAAACTATAACAAACTCAGAAATGCGACCGACCTCACGTCCACTAAAATTAACACTAAGCAAGTACGCAATCGAAATCTAATTGCATATTGGAAACTTTTTATTACAGATGTATAATGATGTGTATGTCTTTAGGAAATGGGTCTTTAGCGATAAATGGAACTACAAAATGGCCAAAGGGGATAATCCAAAGTACAGTCACTTGGGATATTTGATAAATCCGGTATTTGAATATAGTGGAAATACATTATATCATTGAAACTACTAAACGCACATTAAAAAGTACGCGGAACCAAATAAACTACCACTAACTTTTAGACATTATATTATTTTTAATTGGACAAAAACTAAAAAGAAGACGTGTTTTGAGTTAGTGATTAGTATGACGTCACAAGCCAGTATCTTCAAAGAGACTTCATACTAACAGATCGTTTTTAGGGTTCCGTACCCAAAGGGTAAAAACGGGACCCTATTACTGAGACTTCGCTGTCCGTCCGTCCGTCTGTCACCAGGCTGGATCTCAATAACGGTGATAGCTAGACAGTTGAAATTTTCACAGATGATGTAGGTATTTCTATTGCCGCTATAACAACAAATACTAAAAATAAAATAAAATAAATATTTAAGGGGGGCTCCCATACAACAAACTTGTTATAGGTTATATATATCTATAGGTACGGAACCCATCATGCGCGAGTCGGGCTCGCACTTGCCCAATTTTCGACATTTCATAAAGATTAGCTGATTTGAGCTGTCATCAAAAACCGTATTCTAATAAAGGTATTATAATCTAACCTAACTTAATATAGACTCTATACAGATAAAGCCCATTAGGAAGTTAATTTCTTATTTAATCATATCATGAATGGGTTCGCATCCCGGCAAGGGCAAATATTTTTGTGGTGAGCCCGTATTTAATATTTTCTTCGGTTTCCGCGACTGTCACACATTTAAATAAAACAATTTACCTTCAGTCAACCTTTGACAACGGTATCTGTAAAGGTACTGAAACGTCAGGGAGGCTCAAATAATTAATATACGCGATATAATCCGTTTAAATTGTTTTATTTAAATGAGCCCGTATTTGTTCCTGGGTCATGGCATGAATGCTATTTATTTGAGTATATCTTTACTATTATAAAATTATAGATTAGTATAGACAATCATGTCATAATTTCAGGAAAAATCTTAATAGCGTGATGCAGTATAGTCTTTTGTTTTGTATGCCGCGCGACGCCGTGCCAGTCTGGCGCCATCTGTTTTCACAACTTCCTTTGTCCTCGCATCACGCCGAAACGGCTGGGCAAATTTTAACCAATTTTGGTACAGGGTTAGCTGGACATCCAAAGATGGTTATAGGATACTTTTTATCCGTATATGGTAAAGAAAAAAAAAGGACGAGGACGAAGTTGCGGGCACCTTCCAGGCTTCCAGTCTATCTTAGTAATATAAGTAATCGTCGTTTAGTGCCCGTAACATAAGTCTATTATAGATTAAAGCTTACTGTGTGGCTAGATCGATGTGTGTGAGGTTGTACAACTTACCATTCAACTTTCATAGTAGCAATATCGACTCTCTCGCTCATATCCTTCTGTCTCGCTTCCTGCTTCTCTTTCAGCTGCTTTATCTCTTCTTCTATCTTCTTCGCCTGTTCTGCTAGCTCCATCTTCTTTTTCTGTTCTATATTCAAGATGGCGATTTCTGAATCGTACTCGCCTTTTATTAGGGCTTTCTCCATTTCGAGCTGAAATTTTAATTTAAAAATGTAATCAAATATGAATTGTTCATTAAGAGATCTCAATAAGACAAATTTATTTATACCGAAAATAATAAAATAACTATAAAAATATCGGCAATAAGTCTGTAAATTCAAAAGGTTTTGTCATCTATAAAAACACATTTGTGTGGACTATCTAATGAGGAAATATTTTAAGTTCATTAATTGTAAAACACCCAAGTCATACGTTGTCTCTTTTTGACCCCCGAAGAAAAAGGAGGAATGTTATAAGTTAAACATGTGTATCTGTGTAATTGTGTGTATGTGTGGTTGTCTGTGGCACCGTAGCTCCCAAACGGATGAACCAATTTGAGTGTGCTTTTCACTGTCGACACCAACAACCCGGAGGCCGGGCGCTCGTAAACTTTGTTCAGATGCCGGCCAACCCGGTAGCCGGGTTGATGCTATAAAAGTCGGCTCGGCCGGTTTCTGGGATATGTCTTACTTTTTTGGTCTGGTTGCGAAAGTGTTAATCAAAAGACATGACCGTCGAAATGGTTCATAGCTATGTTTGGTGGAAATAGGACGAGTAGTTTCCAAGATATTCAGCTTTAATTGGAACGAGTGACAAGATTATCGCCAATATTAAGCTAAGTATTCAAAAATTTGTAGATGTTTTAGTAGCATTTTCTATATCACTCATTGAATGCCTTCTCATGATGACCAGCTACTCATGTCGGGGTAATTAAGGTGTCATCATAAGAAACGCCAAGGTCATCATCCTCCTAGCCTTTGCCCCATTTTTTGAGAATGAATTCTTAATCGGGGTCGGCTACCTAAATCCCAAGATGTGGCGTAGACACTAGTTTTTACGCAAGCGACTGCCATCTGACCTTCCAAACCCAGAGGGGAAACTAGGCCTTATTGGGCTTAGGTGGTTTCCTCACGACGTTTTCCTTCACCGAAAAGCGAGTGGTAAATATCAAATGACATTCCGTACATAAGTTCCGAAAAACTCATTGGTACGGGCCAGGTTCGAACCCGCGACCTCCGGATTGAAAGTCGTATGCCCTAACCACTAGGCTACCACCGCTTTTCGTCGGGGTAATTAAGGTAATTTAGGTTATTATCTTGAGAAGTCTGACTTAACGTGTCCTATGTCCCATTAATGTTAATAACATTACGTGGAACTAAATGCTGTAGATATGGTCTCGCAATACTACTCAAGATATGATTTAGAAAGTATAAAAAAAACAGTAATTAACAGTTATTGCCTAATTTGCAACGGATTGGGTTCAAATGAGTTATTAATGATGTACTTTCTTGAAGGTACGAACGGATTTGCTTATTAGATAATGACAATGAAGGGGTTAGTTATTTTTACAGTTCTTTCTCCCAAGTATATTCTTCCAAGAGTAGACAACAATTTACATCTGATTTATCAGAAAATAATGAACTAAATATTTTTTTTATAATTTCGAAGATAAAATTGTTCACATATATAACTTACCTCTCTCAAAATATCATCTTCTTGTGACCTGATCTCAGTCATCTTGCACTTGAGTTCATGTATTTGAGCCACTAGCTTCTTTCTCTCGTCTTTAAGACTATCACATTTAGCTTTCAAATCCACCATATTCACATCTAAAGTACTATCAATGGAGTCAGCTTCAACGTCGATCTGTTTTATACCTTCTTGTATTTGTCTAATCATCTTCTCTCTTTTACTTTGTTCTAGATCTTTCTCGAACTCTTCTAACTCTGGTATATCTGCCATTAGCTCTTTCTTAACGTCATCGAAGCTTTGGTTTTTGGTTAAAGTCTTTTCGTTTACAAATACCTCATCGGTTTCTGAATTGTTGGATTTTTGTCTTTGTATATCTTCTTTGTCTATTACTATTGTAGAATGCCGCTGTTCTATATCATTTGTAACATCAGCGTCATCTATCATAGGAATATCTTCTTCGAGACTAAGTTGTTTTTCAATACCAGCGAATTTTTCTTTCGTTTCAGTTGCATTAGCTTCATTTGTGTTGTTAGGTATATTAAAGTTAGGTTTTTTTGAGTTATCTGCAGGCGGTGGGGTGGGGAAGATAAAGTACTGTGGTGATGGAAGGTTTTTGTGAGCGAATGTGGTTTTTATTCTCGTCCGCGGACTTGAAGAATTAGGTGATTTTGGCTTAAGGTTACCTCTGTTGTAGTACACGTTTTCGTAAGGACTACCTGAAACAGAAAAATAAAAATTTGGTTAATCAACTTTGAAATCGTACGTGTGAAAGTCGGGTAAATTTAAATCAATATGGAAATTAAAGAAGTTTACTTTTTGATACTGGAAGGCATCATCAGTAATTTTCTTCACTACATAGTATAAATCAAAGTCGCTTTCTCTGTCCCTGTGTCCCTTTGTATGCTTAAATCTTTAAAACTACGCAACGGATTTTGATGCGGTTTTTTTAATAGATAAGAGTGATTCAAGAGGAAGGTTTATATGTATAATACATGCATAATTTATCAGCATTGCACCCGTGCGAAGCCGGGGCGGGTCGCTAGTCTATATATATATTACGCGAGGCCGATTTTTGTACATCCCATCAGATCTACAGTTATGGTCCGATTTTGATAAATGATATGTCATTAGATTCGTCTCATGCTGGAGAGGTGCATAAAACTCTTGGATTTTTAATTTTTTCCTGAAAAAGTACTGAAAAATGGATTTGAAAAAACTACTGTGCGCTAACCACGTGACATTGACCACGTGACCTGTGATCCCTATTTTGACATAATATGACCAAATAATAATAAGCATGATTTGCTCACAAACCTGTATTAAGTTGTTCAGTATGATGAAATATTATTTTTGAGTCGGCAACATAATATCCGCAACACTTAAAACATGTACGAAATTACGAATATGCAATAGTACATTACATCAGAGGCCGGGAAAATGAGGATTTCCGGCCAAGTGGGTATATACGGCCGAGCGAGCGTGCGAGCGAGGCCGGATTGTGATACGAGGCCGGGAATCCGTTTTCACGACGAGGCATGTATAGTGCTTTTCTCAAACATACAATGAAATAAAAAAATATACTTCAAAGAATAACACTTAATATTGTTTGCCCGATATTTTCCGAATTTGACCGAATTTTAAAAATCCGATTTCAGATTCTGACTCAGGGGCCCCAAAAACCCCCGGATACCGAATTTCAGCCTCCTAAGACCAATTTGAAATTTTCTCCATACAAATCGTTTTTTTTTTCGATATTTTCCGAATTTGACCGAGTTTTCGGACAAGATTTCAGATTCATATTTTGGGCCCCGAGAGCCCCCCGATACCGAGTTTTAGCCGCCTAGCACCAATTTGAAATTTTGAATCGTTCTTTTTTCGATATTTTCCGAATTTGACCGAATTTTCGGACAAGATTTCAGATTCATGTTTTTGAGCCCCGAGAGCCCCCCGATACCCAGTTTTAGCCGCCAAGCACCAATTTGAAATTTTGAAAAAAAAAAAGTCGCCATCTTGATTTTTTTAAGTCTAACAACCAACCTTTAAAAACAAAACCTGCTTTTTGTCAAACCAGCCAGCTGTGTGAATGACCTTGTTGTTGAAACCAAAAAAAAGTTACTTTGCAGGCCTAGGCCTGAAAAGCAGTATGATATCCCTTTACAGTGCTCTCGAGTTGTTGCGCCCAAAAAGCGATACTTCCGAGCCTATTTTAAGGAACGTAAAGACAATATTTCATTGGATGTTTGAGAAAAAATAATTTTACAGTTTGTTGACAATGAATGACAGTAACCATATTCTGACAACTTTTAATGTATTTTTTATTAGGGGCTATTATGTCAATGATCTAAATTGCCAGGTTGTTTTTCTTTTTAAAATGTTGATATGAAAACTTTTTTCGCATACCTGTTAAAAATGTGGAGGAAAAAGCCGGTTAAGTGAGAGTTGGACTGGTGCTCGCAAGACTAGAAAAACTGACCGTCATTCAAGAATAGATTATTTTTATAGGCGAGTTTTACAGTAAATCAAAGCAGAAAAAATGTAGTCATTACAACTAATTTAAACGTCATTCAAATAAGTAAAGTTCTGATTCTGATAGATTATTATAAATATGATTATATAAGTCCATCAAAAAAATAATTCCAAGGAAAATGGCATGAGTGATGGTAAATTAAATGGTATTGTACAAGAAAAAACTTAAGTCCTTCCGCTTGAATGTCGACGGGATGGGAAATGTGGTCGAGTTGAGAATATGGACGACTTGACAATTTAGCATGATTTAGCTAAGTTGGGAATGTATCTACATTGGTAATATGGATGAGTTGGTAAAATGGACGAGTTGGAAATGTGGTCGAGTTGAGAATATGGACGACTTGACAATGTAGCTAAGTTGGGAATGTATCTACATTGGTAATATGGATGAGTTGGTAAAATGGACGAGTTGGAAATGTGGTCGAGTTGAGAATATGGACGACTTGACAATGTAGCCAAGTTGGGAATGTATCTACATTGGTAATGTGGACGAGTTGAGAATATAGACGAGTTGGCAATGAAGACGACTTGGTAATACGGAC
This sequence comes from Apotomis betuletana, assembly GCA_932273695.1. Taxonomy (NCBI): domain Eukaryota; kingdom Metazoa; phylum Arthropoda; class Insecta; order Lepidoptera; family Tortricidae; genus Apotomis; species Apotomis betuletana. The sequence goes on along the minus strand of OW026321.1, from coordinate 6,173,161 downwards.
GAGTTGGTGATATGGAAGATTTGGCAATAAAGACGAGCTGATAATAAGGACAAGTTGGTATTGTAGACGAGTTGGGAATATGGACGAGTTGGAAATGTGGATGAGTTGGCATGTGGATAAGTTGGTAAAATTGACAAGTTGGGAACATGGAAAAGTGGGCAGTTTTTTTTTATGTCATAGGGTGCAAACGAGCAAACGAATCGCCTGATGGAAACCGATTACCGTCGCCCATAGACACCTGCACACTTGTGGACGAGTTCGCATTATGGACGAGTTGGCAATGAAGACGAGTTGGTAATACGGACAAGTTGGTAATATGGACGAGTTGTCAATGTGGACGAGTTGGGAATGTGGATGAGTTGGCAAAATGAACAAGTTGGTAACACGGACGAGTGGGCAATGAAGACGACTTGGTAATACGGACGAGTTGAGAATATGGATGAGTTGGGAATGTGGATGAGTTGGCAAAATGAACAAGTTGGGAATATGGACGAGTTAGCAATAAAGACGGGCTGATAATAAGGACGAGTTTGTATTGACGAGTTGGGTGTATCGTCGAGTTGGGAATATGGACGAGTTGGAAATGTGGACGACTTGGAATTGTGGACGAGTTGGGCCTATGGACAAGTTGGAAATGTGGACGAGTTGTATTTGTGGACGAGTTAGCAATATGGACGAGTTGGTTTTGTTGATGAGTTGGAAATGAAGACGAGTTGGCAATGTAGATGAGTTGGGTGTATGGACGAGTAGGAAATGTGGACGAGTTAGCAATATGGATGAGTTGGCATTGTGGACGAGTTGGGAATATGGATGAGTTGGAAATATGGACGAGTTGGCATTGTAGATGAGTTGGGTTTATGGACGAGTGGGCAATGTGGACGATTTGGCATTGTGTACGAGTTGGAAATGTGGACGAGTTGGAAATATGGACGAGTTGGAAATGTAGACGAGTTGTATTTGTGAACGTGTTGGCATTGTGGACGAGTAAGCAATATGGACGCGTTGGAATTCTGGACGAGTTGGGTATATGGACGAGTTAGCAATATGGTCGAGTTGGCATTGTGGACAAATTGGGAATATGGACGAGTTGCCAATGGAGACGAATTGGTAATATAGACGAGTTGGCAATGCAGATGAGTTGGGTGTATGAACGAGTTGGCAATGTGGACGTGTTGGGTGTGTGGACAAGTTGGCATTGTGACCCAGATGGGAATAAATATAGACGAGCTGACATTGTGGACGAGTTGGCAATATGGAATAATTACATGTTACCCTAACATGCGTAACTTGATGGTAGAAATAACCTACATATGATGCAAATTTCAAAAAATCGACGCTCTCAAGAATAAATCATACCTATTTGAATTAATGACGTCTGGCTGATCATTCTTATTCTCATTCAAAATAAAATTTGACAAATTCTGCTGTCAACAAAACAAATTAATTTTATAAGGCTTCCGTTTTTACCGACTATGGTAAGGAACCCTAAAATTAGGTGTATATCATAGACTTGAGATTGAGAGTATAGATAGCATCTCCCTCACTCTTCTGTCAGACACTATTTCAATGAGAGGAAAGACGAAAGTTTGAATTTGGAATTCAGGAATTAGGCCTTCAGTTCTAAATTTATTGAAAAAAATATGTCTTAATATTCTTTTTTTATTAAGTATACCTAGCGTAAGAATTTCAAACACAATGTGTACCTAATTGTTATTGAATAAATGATTGATGATGATGACATGGCAGCACCCATATTAAGAAAATGTGCACGATCTATTGAATTTCATAAAAAAACAAGCATTGATAATAGTGGTTTTTCGTGTATCTATAAACGTTTTATACTCTCTATTTCATACAATTGAGTTTATGTAACATTTTTTATTATCACTATTTTTAAGTATTTACGATTATAAATGAATACATAAACAGTTACGCACTACATGATTTAATTTCCTTTTAAAAACCTGCGTAGTGAGTGCCCAAATCTGTCGTTTCGATTCATGTGCTATTTCTGGAAATTGATAGACATCGATAAATTCTTCTTTCCTGAAGAAAGAACAACAAATTAAAATCCTACCAATCTTATGTTCGGTCCTATGAAAATATGTCAATTATTTTTTTAAGATATGGGATTATTTTTATGAATTAAACTTTTCCATAAAAAATAATATGCATTTTATTTGTGAAACAGATCAGCAGATCACATGTGACATGTCATTAATGCAAAAGTTATTTTTACAAACAAAAGAGTTGAAAATGTTGTCACGATGAAGCTGGCAGTTGGCTATCAGGCCTGGCTCTAGCCTGGCATGTTGTAACGTTTTTAAAACATCATTTAAACGTGTTTTTTTAAAAGCTTTTATTTAACTTGCAATGTATGTATGTATGTATGTATGTATGTATGTATGTATGTATGTATGTATGTATGTATGTATGTATGTATGTATGTATGTATGTATGTATGTATCTAAGTATGTTTGTTCGGGTGAAATCTTGCAACTCAATTTTGAAGCAGATATCGTCAACTGATTGAGCTGAAATTTTGCATACTTACTTAACTTTGATGACAATACAATAATATGTTACCATGGGGCTGATCTGATGATGGAGCCGGAAGGTGGCCATAGGAACTCTATAATAGAAAAATCAATCCTACCGAGCTTGGGCTCTTTAGAATCGTCTCAGTGTGCATTTGATGGATATCCAAAGAAAAGTACAGTCGGCTATAAAAGCTTGCCACTAAAATGTCATTTTTGACAGAAACTTATTACAGTATTTATTCTTCGTTCGCCAAAAACTTCTTATCTATAAAGCAGTTATTTTCTGTAACACTACCGAATTTCCATATTCTAGCGGCGGTTCGACGCCGCAACGGGCCTCTAGTTTTATTATATAAGCTCTCTAAAAAAACTTTATTTCTGTTCAATCAACAGTGTGTGTGCGGCAATGGATATTTATTCTTAGGAAATGGATATTTCTATGTAATCAAGCATCTATGAGAGCATTCTATGGCGAGGGGTCATGATGGTCGCGGCGGCGTGCCAACCTAGCGCCATCTTTTTTCATAATTTTCTTTGTCCTCGCATCACACCGAAACGGCTGAACAAATTTTAACCAATTTTGGTACAGGGATAGCTGGACATCCAAAGATGGTTATAGGATATTTTTTATCCGTCTACGGTAAAGAAATAAAATACGCGGATGAAGTTGCGGGCACCTGCCAGTTTATCTATATAAGTATGCATACTTATACATAATAGGCATACATATAGGCTGTCTGGTACTCATAACACAAGCCTACTACAGCTTACTTTGGGACTAGGTCTATTTGTGTAAGGTAGTCCGATATAAAACCTGACCATTAGTTTAAATACCTGTCAGTTCCACTATGTTAACCTCGTAAAATCATTTAATGGAATGCACTCTTTTCCTAACTGTTTTTCGTGTAGTACACACGTGTACACTTTATTTATAATCTTACGTTAACAACTGTGAATGTTTTTCGGCATTTTCTTTGGATAATTCTAAATATTTGACTTTTAAAGAAATCACCACGAATGACATTGACATTGTTGACAAGCCATCATAAAATCATTGCTAGTATAAGAAATTAGTTCCATTGAAATTCCGCAATATGGCGCATCCTCATATATTTCTGGTCAGGCTTTAAAAAAGATTATTTTCTAAAGCTACATACCTATGGGCGACGTGACACTATGATCCAATCTCCTTATAAGTACAGGGCTGGACAGCTCATCACAAATGGGTATCCCTATCTCATCCATCCGACCACTCGGCACCTCGGGAGTGGGCAGGGAGTCCATGTTCTCGTAGCTGGAGAGGTTCCGTTGGATGGGCAGGGATTGGCTCATCCCGTTCTTGTTGTGACTAGTTTCGAACCTGGAACAATTAAACGTAAAGCCTTCAAATAAACAATGCAAAGATCGACACATAAGGAAAAATTTGTTAGGTTGCTTGGGTGTTAGGGTGGCGGAAAGGTTAACACGCTGGACCGATTCCTGGTCTCTTCCACCAGGTAACTCATTTCAATTTTTCTTTAAGATTTGATCTTTGTATCAATGGTTTAATATAAAATAAGGGAGACCGAGAGGTTTTGAAACAGAAGTCAGTTGTGTAGTAGGTAGATTTACTTCTAAGCTACTTTCATATATACATGAAGGTTAATAAAGCAGTCGTACGTCATCAGCTGTTTTATTTAGACCTGCTCCTTACTAAAAGTTAAAACAACGTCAATTTCTCAGTATCTAAGTCCGTTAGCGAGCCGGCAACAACGCTGTTTGAACGGGTCCCTTAGCTGCTTTATGAGCTCTTGCTTCGCAAACAGATGTAGACCCAAAAAATACGTTCTGAACGGGCTGTTTGCCCGTGGGATGAATGTTGTTTGTAGTAAAGTAAAAGATGTAAGTTGTTGAGTGGTTTTATTAACACTAAAAATTATTATAAAGAACGTAATATTTAAACGGTGCAAATTATAGGTATGTAAGCAATGTAAGGTCGGTTTCGCTATGTAATCACAAATATTGATAGGTATGTACAACTTGCTTGTACATGCTGCCGAACTACAAAAAAATAAAAGAAAAGAAAATTGTATACAATAAAAAAATGGGAAATCTCAATATGTGCGAAGTTCTCTGGGCATCGTAGGTGATGTGGCGACATCCACGGGAACTCGTTGCTGCACGGTGCCGGTGCTGCTCGTCGTTACCGCTTGCATTTCCAAACTGGGGTTCGCCGTGTTTGTTGATGATGGGTCATTATCGGCATGTTGTGGACGTTTTCCCTTTGTCATGATTATTTTGCGTGCTCCCTTGTAAACGAGAAGTGCGACAGCCATAGACATTAGTATGTATATAGTTGTGTACTGATGTATATCGTGGAATGAGACAGATTCGGTGTTAGCGGAATCTTGTTGTTTTTTCAACTCGTCTATCTTCTGGTGGAGCTCGTTTAGCGCTTCAGCGTGGTCTTCAGTGGCCATGATGAGTGTTGAAGCGTTATTTATGAGGTTGTTGATTTCTGGGGGTGGTGGCACATTGATCTTCATCTCGTTCTCGCTGGTTTGTATTATTGTGCTTTGAAGACTGAGATGGGCCGGTATCGTGAATGCGTCGTGTTTGAGTAGGCATCCCCGACCTAGTGTAATAAGTCCTGTGCCATTCAACTTGCTCGACGTAACACCACCTGGGCAGAAAATGCGCACTGCGCATTCCTGGCAACACGAGAATAGCCACGCGCCGCCACTGTGCAATTGTATCCATTTGTCGCTACAGGTCGTTATCGCCGTCTTACACTGTGTCAAATTACTGTTGTTTATAATTTGAGTCTCGCATGTGGCTTCGGAACCTTTTAAGTTGTACATAGGTTGTTTTAACGGGCATAATAAATGAGCTTCGTTAATTGTTAGGCATGTTTGTAGTTGATCTGGATGCATTGAGATGTACATGTCTTTTCGGAGATCGATAGCCACGTATTCTGACGTGGGTATTATAATTATGCATTTAGAGCTTCTCGGTTGTGGTATTGGGATGATGCGATGTAATTCGTATTTATCGATGTTGAGCAGTGGTAATTTGACCTCAAATATAAGAAATTCGTCGGTCAGTCTTGAGTGCACACGTAGTACCTTATATATGTTTCTCAGGCTTTGTTCGTTGCTGAAGTTAGGTAGGGACATGTCACTAGGCAGTTGACTGTTGATTACGCCAAGTTGTTTCAGCAGTTCCGTCGGGCTCAGCAAATGTATATCCACTCTCCCGTTGCGTGTATCTGTCACCATGTCTATCATTGAGTCTTGAATACGATGTAGGTTAGAAATTATGATTGCTGCGGCTAGAGTGCTGGTCGTAGCGTACATGTAGTGTTGCTGCTGATTATTCAATTGAACTGTCTTTGTCTTAAGATCTGATAAGTGTTTATTTATGAGTTGATACTGTTTGTTCATCACGTCTTCGCTTCTTTTTAGTATGTTGTATTCAGCTTCAATAACGGATGTTTGTTTTTGATATAGGGTTTTCATGTGGTTTTCGTTCTGCTGTATTAGTTGGATATCATGCTTGTATTGTTCGGCGAATCGTTCGTCTAACACCCCAAACAGAGAATTTGCGAGGTACCCGACGCCGTCGATAAGCCCTCGTTTTCGGCGGTTATCGTGATCAAGTTGAAGTAATTTGTCGTTATGTTTCAGCTCATTGATTTCGTGTTTCAGTTGAGAAGTTATTGCTAAGAAGGCGGCTTCATCAGTGCATACGCCGTTCAAGTGATTGACGTAACTCTCAATGTTGCCGAGACTCTGCTTGTAAGAACTGAGATTGTAATACACGACTATCTTCCACTCATCTTGAATAATGTTTACGTTGCCAATCTTGTCGAAGTAAACAGGTTTTGTTGCGTCTAGTGTCGTAATATTGTACAACTGTTGCACAGACGGCGAGATCAATGTCCCGAGAAAGAAAAGTGTGGCCAAGACATAGTGTGTCAATGTTTTCCTGGTTTTTGGCCTGATTTCTGGCTTGGATGCCTTGTCTTGGATGGCTGGTTCTGGATCCTCTTTCACGTGCAATGGTGCCAATTTGACGATGGGTCGTTTGAAGATGCCGTTTTTTGTTTTCACTGTTACGACACGAGTCAGCCCATCCTTTCCTGGATGTAATTCCTGGATTCTGCCGAGGAGCCACCTCGCGGGCGGAGCGTTGTCTTCTTTTAACAAAACAACTTCGTCGATCTCCACATTCCTCTTTTTCGTGTTCCATTTGCTGCGTGATTGTAATGTGTGTAGGTACTCGGAAGACCACTGATTCCAAAAGTCTTTGCGCATCTTCTCAATGAGTTGCCACCTGGTGCGCAAATCTTGAACATCTGCGCCTGTCGGGGTTGATAGTATGGAGCTACCAACCAAAAAATGTCCGGGTGTCAAGTAGTCCAAATCTTCACAGTCTTCCTTGAGTGTTGTCAAGGGCCTTGAATTAAGGCAAGCTTCGATGTCGATTAAGAGTGTGGTGAATTCTTCAAATGTGAGCTTCTGTTGCCCGATGACACGCTTTAGATGATGCTTCATTTGAGCTACAGCTGACTCCCAGAGGCCTCCAGCGCTCGGCCAAGCGGGCGCGTTAAAGTGCCATGTAATTTGTTCTGCGGCGATGTGTTCCATGAATTCAGTGTTAATGTAGTGTTTGCAGGCCTCTCTGTGGGCATTTGCCAATACCCTTGCTGTTCCAACAAAGTTGCGTCCGTTGTCCGAATACATGTGTTTTGGGGTTCCCCTCCTTCCACACATGCGTTTAAATGCGGCAATAAATGTGCTCGAGCTTAAGTCTGAAACTAGCTCGAGATGTACTGCCTTAGTTGAAAAGCAGACGAAGACTGCGATGTATCCCGTTGTGGTTTTTATTCCCCGGCTCTTGTTTGCCTTGACTTCCACTTGTCCTGTGAAATCCACTCCACAGTGCGTGAACGAACGAGATGGTGTTACTCTCGGCTCGGGCAGATCGGCCATAAACTGGTTGTTGTTACTGGAGTTGAAGCGTATACACTTAACGCATTTTCTTAGTTGCTCTGCGACTCTCCCGTACCCGCCCAAAATCCAGTAATTGTTGCGTAAATAGCCCAACGTCAATTTGGGCCCGGCGTGTAGCGTTGCTTGATGAGCTTGTTCAATCAGCATCTCGGTGACTCTGTGTCTCTTGGGTAGTATGATGGGATACTTCGAAGTTGTTCGTAGTGCTGAATGCTTAAGTCGGCCACCAACGCACAGTAATGAACGTGTGTCTAAAATTGGATTTAATTTAAGTAAGTTGCTTCTACAACCTACAGTGCCTTGTTTACGCAATCGTGCTATGTCTTCAATAAAATCCAATTGCACTGTTTGCATGATTGCTGTGTGTGCTTTCTGTATTTCTGCTGTTGTTAGGTAGTTTGTGCGCAGGGCATTGCCTTTGTTTCGAGCGTTGTGGATGAAACGTGATATCCAACATATGATTCGTATTATTCGAGTTATTGAACTGTATTTATTTATGAGATCTTTTATAATGTTTGTTTCCTGAGATGTTTGTACTGCACATGTGGGCTTTGTAGTTTTAACTTCCAGTTCCGGGCTTTCAACGATTTGTTCCTGCTGAATTGCTTCATACTTCAGCCATGTAGGTGCTTCCCACCAAATCTTGCATTTTAGTAGCTGTGATGCGGTCATCCCGCGGCTCGCCGAATCAGCAGGGTTCTGTTCTGATAAAACATGTCTCCAGCACGCCGAGGGCATGACTTCGGCTATTTTTGTCACTCGGTTAGCTACAAATGTCTTCCATCTTGCCGCATCGCCTTGTAGCCAACCCAAGACTACCATCGAATCGGTCCATCCGTATACTGTTACGTCATGTCCAATGAAGTTTTGTTTCACCTTGTTCATTAGTTGGGACAGTAATAGCGCGCCACAAAGTTCTAATCTCGGGATGCTGACTTGTTTCTTATATGGTGCTAATTTTGTTTTTGCAGTAACGAGCTGTACATGTGTGCCGCCACTTTTAGATATTGTTTTGCAGTAAATGACGCAGGAAAATGCTTTCTCTGAAGAATCCGAGAACCCGTGCAATTCGATGCGGTCGGTGGTATCTCCCAGCCATCGTGGAATGGCGATTCTATCTATGTTCGGCATGTCGCTTCTGAACATTTTCCATTCTCTTTGAATATTCTCTGGCAGTGTGTCATCCCAGCCGATCCCTGATTCCCAAACATTCTGGAAAATCATCTTCGCTTTGACCGTCAGTGGGGATAAAAATCCCAAAGGATCATATAGGGTTGATATGTCGGAAAGTAGTGTTCGTTTTGTAATGTTTTCGTTGATGTCGTTTTCGCGATACATTTTTTGTTGGAATGTAAACTGATCCAATTCTGGGTTCCAGCGTAATCCAAGAGCCTTGTTTGTTTGTGTGTGTTTAAAGTCGAGCATGCTCACGCTAACTTGTGATTTTGATAAATTTTCAAGTAGTCTTGGTTCATTACTGGCCCACTTTCGTAGATTAAATCCGCCATCTTGTAAAATTTGAATTAGCTGTTGCTGTGTTTGTTGTGCCAATTCGATGTCGTCTTGTCCGGCTAGTAGATCGTCGACATAGAGTTGATTGTTCAATGTTTCGCACGCCAACGGGTACTTATGCCCTTCATCTATTACGAGCTGTTTGATCGTACGCATAGATAAGTAGGCGGCGGCTTTAGTTCCATACGTTAAGGTCGAAAGTTGATAATCTTTCAATGGCTCCTTATTCGCATCGCGCCATACTATTTTCTGTAAATGCTGATCTTCCTCATGGACCATGATTTGTCTGTAGAATTTTTCGATGTCTGCAGTGTAGACGTATTTGTATTTTCTCCAGCGCAATAACAATCCCTGAAGATCTTGCTGTAAGTTTGGTCCACACAGCATCAAATCATTTAAACTCTGCCCACTGGTGGTGCGACTTGAAGCATTGAAAACAGCACGGAGTTTCGTGGTGGTGGAGTCCAGCTTGAGCACTCCATGATGAGGTAAATAATAACTAGGATTTCTAGCAATGTTGCACAGTTTCATGTGTTGTAAGTCTTTGTATTCGTTGATGAACGCTGTATATTGAGTGCGGAATAATGGATCACGTGTCATTTTTCTTTCCAGTTGGAGAAACTGGGCTACGGCTTGTGTTTTGGACGTCCCCAAGTGTTGCTCGAAGTCTTGTTTCATGGGAATCTTGACCTCATATCTTCCATTTGGTAACCGTGTTGTTGTAGATTTGTAAAGTTGTTCGCAATATTCCTCTTCGACTGTATAGGTCGACGTAGAGTTACTGCTTATTTCTTCCATCTCCCAGAAGCGTGACAGATCTTGTATATTGTTCAAAACGACGTGACAGTTGAATGTTTTTATGTTGCCAAACAAAATCCAACCGATTTTTGTTTGTTGAGCGAGAGGAGCTTGACTCGGGCCTCGAAGGATTCCATCCATGATAATATCCGAGTATACGCTGGCATCCAACAAGATGTCCACTGCCCTCGATACGTTATAGTCGGGATCCGCTAACTGAATGTTCTGTAGATGTGGCCATTGTTGCTTCGGGAAGGAGCTGCAGGGTAATTTGTTGAGAACCTTTGTCATGATTAATGCCTCAGTTGTAAATTGATGGTTGCCGTACAAGGACTCGCAGTTTATCTCTACGATACCCTTGCTCTGGTTGGTAGATGAGCCGACGCCAGAGATAGTTCCGCTGTGATGACGTCTTTGTAAGCCTAGTCTCTGAGCGGCGTTTTCCGTAATCAAACTGATTTGAGACCCCTGGTCGATAAGGCATCTCATTTGTATGTATGTTCCATCTCTAGCTTGTATATTTAGCAGTACAGTAGATAGGAGAACTTCATTATCTGGATTTGACACGTGATTCGATGATGAATTCAAGTTCGGTGACCGCATTTTGTTTTGTTGTACCGACGACGAAGGAATTGCGTCACGATGATTATACACGTCGTGCAATATTGTGTTATGTTGCCCGTTGCAAACCTTGCATCTTTTTCTAGAGTTGCATTGCTTGCCATTGTGACAGTATAGACAATTAGGGCAAACTTGTAATTGCTCAATTGTTTTTAATTTAGCTTCGGACGTCATGCCTTGAAATGTTTTGCAATGGAAAAGTATGTGGTCAATTTTGCAGAGCGGACATTTTCTGTCGTTCGTCACGTGGTACGATGTGTACTGTGGCTTTCCTTTGTTATTGTAGGGTTGCGAAAACTTAAATTCCTGTTTATTTCCAACCGCCTTCTGAATGTTGGGGGCCACAATGGTAGATCTTTTAGTTTTATTTGTCATGGGCTCCAAAGCTGCAAACTTGCCCTCCAAGAACGTCATGAGTTCGTCAAAAACTGGGAGGCCGCGCGGACTCTTCCTGGCTTCCATGTATGATGCGTATGTCTCGGAATCCAATTTTTCAGTGATAATATGTACCAGTATGGGGTCCCAGGTGGCGGTGTCTACGCCGAGATTTTGTATGGCATGAACAGCTTCCATACTGGTGTCATAAAGACGCTTCAACTCGTAGGACGTTTGCCTTTGCACTGATGGTTGGTTCATAAATAGCTGTACATGTTTTGTGAATAATAGTTGTATATTGTTGTAGCGGTAGGAGAGTAATTCCCAGCAAGTATCGTAGTTGTCGGCTGTGATATAGAGATGTTGCACTAAGCGTTCCGCTTCGCCCTTCAACTTTCCCTTCAAGTGTTGCATTTTCTGTGTTTTCGTAAGCATGGGATTGTTATGAATGGCCTCAGTGAAGAGATCCATGAATGTGGGCCACTGTGTGTATACGCCTGAGAAAGTTGGTATTTCAATCCTCGGGGTTGATAGCTGTTGGTGTGATGTAGAGCTTAGTCTCTTGTTTAACAGCTTTTTTGTAGCTTCGTATGTCGCTTCATAGCTCGTGTATTCTTGCTCATATGCTACGTCAGATCCCATTAATATATTGTCAATCTGCCAATGTAGGTCATCGACAGTTTTCCAGCGCTGCTGTAGCATGTGAAGCTTGTCTTCGAGCTCCCATTTTTCCGTCATTTTGTCAATGTCGATGCTTTTGATGACACGTAAAAAGGCTCGAAAGTTAGTTGCTTGTTGGTATTTCATATCGTCAGCCCTAGACGAGGTAGATCGCTCCTCTGTTGATGCTCCGGGCTTTGACGGTGTAGCAAACCTGTTAGCGCCTGTCGTTAGGTATGTTTCCAATGTTTGTCGATGTTTTTCATAAAGCTGCTTGACAGAATCGTACATGGCGGTCCCTTGAGTGGCTAGGAACGCGGAATCTGATTGGGCTATCTTCGTATGGTTTCCGGCGAACTCTCTCCAGATGTTGTCTAAGGCCTCTAACCTTTTTGCAATATAATCCTCAGTCTTCCTGCTGGCGGAATCCTTGCTGAAGTTAATGGCTGCATTGTCGATCTTGTCGGCGAGTTCCCTTTGACGAACTTTTAAATCCTCCATGACTGTCGATGCTGGCACCAGATGTATGTATGTAGGGTAACCGGCACTTCCTGAAGTTGTTACTGTTGTCCACTGTCTTCGTGATCTTTACCTGGTCCCAAGTGCAGGGTATTGATCTGCTACGCAATTCACTGGCGAGACCCGCTTGTGGGAGACCAATGAACCACTTCACTGCACCAAAGGCCCAGATCCGGTTCGAAGGACCAAAATGAACGGGCTGTTTGCCCGTGGGATGAATGTTGTTTGTAGTAAAGTAAAAGATGGAAGTTGTTGAGTGGTTTTATTAACACTAAAAATTATTATAAAGAACGTAATATTTAAACGGTGCAAATTATAGGTATGTAAGCAATGTAAGGTCGGTTTCGCTATGTAATCACAAATATTGATAGGTATGTACAACTTGCTTGTACACGTTCTTTCAACCCGCCTCTGTTTCTAAACCCCTCGGTCTCCCCTACAAGTAGATGCTATCTATTGAGCACCTCACAGATAAAATACAGCATTTTTTCCGTTTGTCCACACTGTATACTTTTCAAATACATTTAGTACGACTGTCCACAGAAGCTGTGATATAAATGCACTTCTTTCGGGATTTATTTATTTTATATATTTATTTGAACTTTATTGCACAATGGCATATGCATAATGTTCTATTATTGCATAATGCCTAATGGCATTCTCTACCCGTCAGCCATAGGGCCAAACAGAGATCAAGTGGGATGCTTTACAATGACGCATCCAGAGAGGCAGCCCTAGCGCACTAGTTGCATAAGCATTTATACAGCCTGTATACAGCTTAAATGTCTTCAGGGCCCTGTCAAAGAATATATACTAACGTAAAAAGAAACGACAGCGACACTTGTATGCAGTAACAAAACTCGCGGCTATGTGTGCGTGTCGAGGGGCGAGCGCAGCGGTGAAGGGCATTCACGTGAATACCTCGTCGAAGGATTCGGCATTACAAGGTCACCGACGCCCGAGCTACAAAGATAGGCCGCTGTCACGCCTGTTGAGGCTCCCTTGATACTGTAGTGCTTCTGGCATGTTTGCGGATGCTAGCATGGACGATCTTTATGCCATAACGCATTCACTACCGCGTAGCGCTACGGGCTACGCTCGTAGCCGATAACATGGGAAAAACCGTATGTAGCGAAAACTTACTACGAGCAGAGCGCCCGGCTACCGGGTTGCTGGTGTCGAAAGTGATAATACGCAAAAAAACTGCGTCTGTAGTACATCGTATACGGAGCGCCAACAGTATCCTGAAGATGATAGCTGACCGTAGAGATGGGCGCTCATGGGTAAATACCCGGTAAATACCGGGTAAATACCCAATCTACTACTACTACCCGGTAGATTGGGCATTTACCCGGTATTTACCCATGAGCGACCATCTCTAGCTGACCGGCTTGACTCGGTCATTCATGGCCGATATATCGAACTGCACGTTAGAAAATGTGCAGTTTGATATGTTGGCTAAAATGACACGATGGTCTGTTACGTGCGTATGTGTTACTGTCTTGTTACTAACATAGAATATAGTTGTAAATACTAACAAACTATGGACTTCTCTGTTTGAAAATAAATGTATTTTTTTTATTTTTTTATTAGGTGTATAATGGCTGTATAAGCTCTGGGGCCTTAGTAAGATGACGAGTACTTACTTATAATAACCTTCGCTGGTTTGTACAAAGTTAGGGTTGTTCAACGCGACACTCCTCGGTAGTGACCCGTTCGTGATTATCTTGTTGTGAGGCCGCTTCTCCGTCGGTGTTATTGGTATGCCTGGAATAGAAAACAATACACGAATACAATACAACAGAGAATAGAAGAATTGCTTCTATAGACCACATTCATAATGTCAATGTCATACAATTATTGTTTTATTGAATTATTTATATTCTAAAAAAAAACGCTTTTGGATTATAAAAAAACATAAAATTTGCGTACCGTCGTACTCCCATATTACAAAGAACTCTTAGTTTTTTTTCATGATACATTGAGTTATTTTTAACCCCGACGAAAAATGAGGCACAACTAGGGCTGCCATCCATCCGGGTTTCCCCGGATTTGTCCTAGTTTGGAGGCCGTCCGGGGGGTTTTCAAAAAGCGTCCGGGGAAAACCCGGACACATTTTATGTGAACGAAAAATAGAGTTATTGTTTTTTTAATAATATAATTCACGGACACGTCCGGGGAAAAAATACGATTTAAGCCAAATGTCCGGGTTTTTTTAAGTCTTTGTCCGGGTTCGGCCAATTTAGATATGGCAGCCCTAGGCACAACGGACACTTGAGAACACCACAAACATGACTGTAGCTAATCAGGATCACTACGCTGGCTCAACATTACAGGGTTCTATGTTTCACTTTTGACGAGTTCCAACATTGTCATAAATGGTATGAAGTCTAATTTTTACTATTCTGAAAATGTAACATAGAACCCTGTAATATTGGACCTAGTGTTGTCACATACAATTTTGGGATAATGGTAGACCAGGATGCAGAAATTAGTAGAAATTGGTAGAATTTTAAGTGAAATAGGTAGATCTGCCACAACTATGAGTCAGTAAGTTTTCAATTATTAACAATTCGTATGTGTTTAAGTGTTTAGAATCACGGTATATACTGTCACCTGTAACTGTCAAGGCAACTGTCAAGTGAGTGTCTGTCTCACCTTACACACACATACACTTAAAGCGTTCCGATTTAAGTGAAGAAATTACAAGATAGGCTTTGGCTCTATGGACAACAGGCTACATTAAGGCGCGCTTATAGGCGAACTTTAGGTATTTGCGGGGGTGAAGCAGACACGCGGTGGAGGCGCATGCGGGGCGCCCCGCTCCACGCCACGCGCGTTGCTCGCGCAGCCCGTTGATGGCCTTATTCTGTTCGTAACCGTATTCTGATTGAAGTAAAAAATTATAAAGTACTATTATTTTGTTTTATAAAAAAAATGCTTAGCGCTTCATTTAATATTCATTTAATGTAAGTAAATAGTGGTAACAATACACCGCGTTTTTATCGATGATTTTATTTATTTTGTTATGGGGTGATCAGGTAAACCAAATACGGCAACAATTTAAAATGAAAACTTAAACTTTAATAACTAGGTTCTTAAATCTAACTTAAATTTAAAGGGCGCCAGGAGAGTTATAGTTCTGTGTATTACTGGGAACTCTGCCTATCCTTGCCAAGCGTAGCTCAGTCTGCTTCCAAATGAAAGCCGTGGGTTTAAAGGGCGTATCGGTAGGCTAAAATACAAACATACTAATATTAGCTATCCTGTTAAAAATGTAAACTAGCAAGCCCTACAGATACGATCCATTGTGAACTTACCCCTTTTTTAATATTCACAGCACACCAAAATATAAAATTAGTCACTGCCACTAGATGGATGTCCGGAAATTCAGTTCCACAATTTCTATAATATTATTTCCTAAATCACACACTATGTGGAGGACCTTTACTGGTCGCTAGTCAGAGCTCAATTGTCGAATATGCCAGTCATGACCCCAAACAATATTTTAAATAAATTACATGCATACCGTGCTATAAAAATGCAACTAAATTTACAAAAAGAAAGAAGACACCTGGGGAACGAACTCCCGACCTCCTGCTTACTAGTCCACCATGTAGACCGCCGCGCCAGAAGCGCAATTAATTTGCCTCACGAAATATGTGATTACTAATTCCTACTTGTTCAATGTAAGTGTCACAATGGAATAGCAACTCTCAGAGCTGGAAATAAGGTCCTCAAATTCTATAGCTACGTCAGTCTAAATCATTAATATGACAAAAAAGTCTGCACTTTGACATAACAATTTATTTTATTTATTTATGAATGATGATTTATTGATGATGATAGCACACGCAGTAGCAAGTAAGCAAAATAAAATTCAGATGTGGAAGTATGATAAAAAATTATCAATTAAAAACTGGTCAAGTTGCGAGTCGGACTCGCGCACCGAGGGTTCCGTACAAACTAGGTTGATTTGTGTGAGGTTGTCTAATATTTACATATTTATTTATTCAAACACTTTCCTTCCTTAAGTGGTTAAGTTTGCAACTGGTATGTATAGCGCCCCATACCTACAAATGAGGTGCAAAGTTAACGCAACCAATCCCGTTTGTTGTATTAGAGCCCCCCTTAAATACTTATTTTATGTTATTTTTAGTATTTGTTGTTATAGCGGCAATATAAATACATCATATGTGTAAATTTCAACTGTCTAGCTATCACCTTTCTTGAGATACAGCCTGGTGACAGACAGACGGACGGACAGCGAAGTCTCAGTAATAGGGTCCCGTTTTTACCCTTTGGGTACGGAACCCTAAAAACCAGCACTTTCTTCATATTTTTTTGGTCATATCTTCCTTTACATGCGATAACTGCGTATTTCCTTATCCTTTGGAAGTGTTCGAACAATAATTGTAAATATATTTATTAAGAAACCTAGCCCGTGTAAGTGCTGTGATTTAGCAAAAAGGTTATAGTAATAATAATAAAATTATTATTTACAACGTATGTTGTAATGTAACTAAGAGACCAATTAAGCATTTTTTTGTAAAAGAGAATGTTCTAATGAAACAACTTTGTTACTATTGAACAACTGTCTTACCATTATGTCCCTATTTCTATATTGAAGTTTTTCGATTTCAGTTGTACGATTGGTTTCTAAATTATATTACAAATATAATTATCAGATGCAAGCTAACATAAATATTTATCAATGTTAAATACTTTGCTAAGATATTTTTACGCACTTTTGTAAAAAGTGCACAACAGTAACACAGTTGTCTTTTGAATGTGATTTAAAGGACTAAATAAATTATAATTTCTAATTAAAATTATGAAAAAAAAAAGATTACGTCCTTAAAAACGTATTGTATTTTTTCTTTGTTGTAATGAATGACTGGCTGTGCTGGCAGTGTATTGCAATTGTTTAGATATAATTCTGCATACATACAATGACATAACTTTATTTATCTTTACACAATATTTTTTTCAAACCCGTTACTACTAGTGTCAAAAACCTGCAGTAAAAAGTAGAATGACCCAACATACCTATGGGCGAGCATCCTAAAACGTTTGTGTCCTTGTACCTTCTCCTCAGTGAGTGCCGCGTCGTCGCTCGACAAGGTCGGTCGTGCACGCATCTAATTTTGGTGAGCATATTACTGTCTCCGACCGTCTGTGAGACGGGTGGTAGGTGGATACGTATTTTTCTTAAGGGTCTCGGAGACGGGTGGTAGGTGGTTACGTGACTATGGATATTTTTTTCTTTACTTAGCCGACCGCTAAGTCACGTTGGTAGTGATTGGAAGTGCGGAAAACCTGTTCTACTTTTGACCCGAATAAAAAACGGGACCCAGTACGTATGTTTCTAATGTAAAAAATCTATTTGCCTAGAATGTGCAAACAAACTTACATTCACTGCCGCGAACAAATTGATCAAATTAGTGGTCTGCAATTTTATAAAAATATTACCTTCATTTTAACTAAACTTATTGATTTAGCATTGTTAATTATTGAGTAATTAGAAATAATGACTTGGATCTTTATATAAAGTCAAAATTTTTGTTGATCTCACCTTCCAAAGGATATTATAGTTTCTAAAGTGAAATAAGGACTGTTGCCATATGTTAACAGTAAAAAAAAAAATCTTTTAATGTTTCCAGAATGATTATTAGTTTAACAAATATTTTAATATGTCTATATTGCCATCATTATTTAAAATGTCCGATCCGATAAAATTTTTATATACAGGGTGTTCGGCACATGGACCGACAAATTTTTTTGGGATATAGTTGGGGTTATTTGCTATCTTTTCACTCTTGGACCTTGGGTCCTAAGGGTCACGGTTTTGGAGATATGATTTTTTAAATGTTGTTTCTCAAATTTCCCGAAATTCCGCCTTTAAACGTTTGTAACTTTTTTGTTAATGTATGTACAATTGTTTTGTTTTGTATTTAATACTTGGCAATACACACTTGTTCAAATAATTATAGTTTTTATTCTAATTGATGGTCTCAGAGGGACGTACGGGGTATTTTAGTTTACAAAAATACCGATTGTGTGAAAAAGATCCAACTTCGAAATTCAATTATGATGAAACTAAAAACAATAGAGGACTTCATTTTTTTAAAAAAACTTCGCTAGTTTATGACCTTTCTAACGATATGCTACACACTGATAACAAATAAATCTGAGCCAAATTACGGGGATATTCCGTCAATAGGGCGGAATTTTTTATGAATTTGCGAGCAGTAAAACTTTATTTTTTTTAATGGTTAGTGTACGGGCAAGCGTACATGGTTGGAAGTCTTATACGTGACGAAGAGCCAATCAGTTAATCATTTTAGCTACATGGGAAACTTGTAAATTATCACTATGCGACGTGATGGCGGAAGTCATGTCGCTCACGTAAAATAATGTATATATTGATGGTTAAGGATCGATTAAAATGTTGTCGTTAAGTATCAAGCTGTGGTTTCACTCTGCTCCTCTGCCTCGGCATATATCATATATCAATTATCATTTATCAAGTAGTTAGGGTCGCTCCCTACAGTTAGATAACTTTATTTCATACTTAACTGTGTTCTAGTTTACAAATTTTGTTCGAACTGTTCTCCCCTGTTTCTAATGCATGCTCGACATCTCTTTCTTACTTGAACAGTTACGGTAGCTAGCCGCATTTCGCCTTTCATTGTCATAAAAGCTGCGTTTATCCTTTCAATTAACACCTCTCGCGTGGGCACCTCCGTAACATAAACCAACTCTTTCGCCGGTCCCCAGACATAAAAGTCTAAGGGCGTTAGGTCTGGAGACCGTGCGGGCCAAGGTATCGGGCCGTTTCTGCCTATCCACGCGTTAGGAAAGGAGTTATCGAGGTGCTCTCGAACTTCTCTTTGAAAATGTGCCGGGCAACCATCGTGTTGGTACCTTAACATAATGATAGTTAATTCACGTGTAGGTTAATTACAAACTGGAGTTTAAATAATACTAAGACATATAATAAAATTATAAATTGTACTTTTAGTTAATTAGGTATTGAAAAGTCTTCCTGTAGACAAACTGTCATAACAGTTTCGCAGGGCTTTAGATTATATGTAATCTTTGTTGTAAAATTAATAAAGAAATAAATAAATAATAATAATAATATTAACACTCATTAAGGAAATAACGTTTGTAACTCACTTTAAGAGAACTAGAATAGAATAGAACTGTACAACACACAATTAGTAAAACTGCACCCGAACTGAAAACCAACTACGTAAAAACGAATGTGAAATCCACTACGATGCGGCCGGTCGATTGGTCTGGTATAGGTACTACATAAATATGTTCTCTTAGTTCACTTAAGCGTTTCCTCTTTCGCTTAACTTTATTTACACTGTGATTACCCATATTGCTTGCTGTCTAAAGTCGTATTACCGCGTTAGAAAAATGTGCACAGGTCCGGCGTCGACCGTTGTCACGAGCGTACTGGCGACTAGGCAATAGTCGGCCGCCGCCGCGCGCTGAACCATTTTATTTTGGCAATAACGAAATGAATTGGTATGATTGATGTACTCAACCTATTAAAAATCTATGAAGCACAAATCGAAATATACTAAAAAACTATTAAATAAAGCAAATTTTGTGTTGATATTCATAATAGTTATCGAAATATTTGGCTTAAGGTGTAAAAAAGGGGTACTTTTCAAAAAAATAAACTATCGAGAATTTTTTCAGTAATCGTGTTTCTGATGAAGTAAAAAACTAGGGCATATACTGAAAATTTACATATAAAAAAGTTGCACTTGTAAGTTATGTGCAAGTATTGTATTAATATTTTCTAAAATTGTAGTTTTCACTATTTACCGCGCCTTAATAAGTGAGGAACGTTTCGTTCCTCGCGTTGAGAATTGTTTACGATCGTACATTTTTGAAAAATAGGTAGATTTGATGCTGAGGGTGACAGGTAGAACGGAGGCAAAAGAGGTAGATCTACTATACAGTTAGTACATGTGACAACACTGATTGACCCAGCGACTAGTTATAATGGTTACCTGAAGTAATCTGCCTCTCGTACTCGGCACACATGTTGAGTATTTCCTCTAAACGCGCTGTTTCTGCTTCTTTTTGCTCTTCTTCCTTTATCCTATCCTGGTACGCCTGAAACAGAATACCATAATATTAAACAACTTTCCAAGGGTAGCTCAACAGGGGGTTTTACAACCCACGCCACTAATCCAACTGGCAACGACAATTTTTTTGGTAACTGACGTTGAAAGTCAATGAATATCACTGTTGTAAACAAAGAGGAAACAGGACTAAAATATTCCGCAAATTTCGAGGAAACAGAAAATTCCGCACATTTTAAGGAAACAGGGAATTCCGAAAATTCAAGTAATTTTTACATCATAAAACCAAAATTACCTATAGTGATGAAATTCGAGTTTTTTTTAATAGGATTCAATATTTATTTCGCGATAAGAACGAAGGATTGAGCAGCATTCCGGTAAACAATGTTTTGAATTTGTTTAATGACAAATCCTTGACAAATGGCTGTTGACGTTTAATAAGGCAAATGTATGACGTATGCACATTATTGCCATATGAAAGCTGTTTGTAGCGCCACTATTCCTGGCCCGGACCGACACACTGTAGGTACTATACGCAATCAACATAATATTTTCATATGTACAGTAAAAGGCTCGTCCAGAAATCATCAACCCTATTACTAAGACTGTCCATCTGTCTGTCACTAGACTGTATCTCATGAACCGTGATAGACAGTTGAAATTTTCACAGATGATGTATTTATGTTGCCGCTATAACAACAAATACAAAAATAATAATAAAATAAATATATAAGTGGGGCTCCCAAACAACAAGCGTGATGGGTGGGTTACGTTTACTTTGCACCTCATTTGTATCCGGCGCGATACATACCAGGTGCAAACTTAACTTAAGCTAGTCGACGGGATTAAATTTTTGTACGGAATCCGCAGTGCGCGAGCACTTGATCGTTTTTTTAAAGACACGTGCCTTTAATAGCTGCATCACTAGACGGCGCTGACATCGTCGGTGACTTATGTATGGAGAGACACTTGCACACATCACTGGTTAGAACTTATTTTATAATACGGTACAACCGACTTAGATACATTTGTGCCGAATCGAATATAAGAATCATTAACTAATTACATTAAGTACTTATAGATTCATTATGGATAATGGAATGCAATATGGCACTTTTGCATGGGTACAGTCAGGAGCAGAAGTTGCTACACAAACCTATGTAGTTCTAAAATTGTACCATTGTACCCAGTTCATGTTGACGCCTATGTGCTGTAACGGTTCTATATTAAACTTCTAATTAAATAAGTCTTAATAACTACTTATAAAAATAAATCTACAATATTATTTACTACAAACACTAACCTTAATTAAAAACTTAAATCTAATCGTTCACTGATAAATGACATACTGATTATAAACTATTTGCATCTGTAATAAATTAAACCTCTTTATTCAGCACTGGCTGAATATCTACGTACTGGCCGAAAAAGAACTCGTTGAAAAAGAAACAAAAGACGATCGGGAAAAAAGGAACACGGCTTGCGCTGGCATGTCGCTGTGGTTGTAATTTAAAATGTAAATAATTAATTATTTTATTGTATATACTGTACATATCTTTATAATTCTAAAAATGTATTGCTACTACGTTAACATATTACAACTAATACTTTTATGTACAGTTCTTGCTCAATATCTCAGTTAATTTGTAAATATAAGCTGCTGTGTTTTCCCCAATACGGGTGAGTGTTGCGAGATTATATTTTACATAGGCTTAATTTCGATATCGCCTAGATATCATGTCTTTTATGTTTAACTAAATGAAATGCTAACAATTTCCTACTTATATTACTTTTTTATATCTGTAAAAATATCTTTTGATTTCGTTTCGGTCTACTCTAAATATGAACTATTTTCTAAATGTATTTCTTTGCTTTAATGTTATTGTGCTTGTGACTGCCACATCATTGATGACTAATAAATGCTTAGGAGTTCACTTGACTAGCCTACGAAACTCGCGTAGCCATCAAGATGTTGCAGTCACATGCCGAACTTCAACTAAACATTATGGGATTTCCAGGGAGCAATCCTAGGGCCACCGAACCTATCCCGGGGCCGGAAAAGCAACCCTAGGGCCACCGAACCTATCCCGGGGCCAGAGAACCTAACCTAGAGCCGCGATACCGGCTTCCGTTTCCTATATCCTGACGCTACCAAGACTAAGCCTGGGGTTTGCCCAGGACTACATGAAGATCATCAGTCTGGAGGTAGTCTGCCCTACCCAGACTACCAGGACGGCTAGAGCTAACCTAGCTCGAACCTGGCCTGCTGCGACGAAGACGACGTGTGCAGGGAAGTGGCTCCTAACAAGGACTTGTCTCCTCTAAAGTGTACTCAGCTCGGATTAACAATCTAAATTACCCACGACCTAGCCGGATCTTTTTTTTACTTTATTTTATTTCTATTAAATGTACATATATTCAAATCTACATTTTAATCTAACCTACCTATAACGCATATACCTATTATCCGTTATAGTGCATATTGTGATGCCTAGACCCTTATACATTTCTGAGAATATTTAATATTTTAAGTTTAAAAGAAGACGCGGCATCGTGGCACGATGGCGTGTCGTACCACGATACGATGTCGTATCTCGTGATTATACACTAGGCTGCAAAGAAATCGGACCACCTCAGCATAATTAACGTTTTTTCGATTTCTTATTAGGCGGATTGTAAAAATTTTGGCCGTTATGTCTTCTCTTGATAATACTGTTAGTTGTTTTGGCCCTAACTGCTATAAAGATATCTATTGCAGTGGTTCTGTTTTATTAGCGATATTAACCTTTTTAAATTTTTTAGTACACGACTTACGGAGCCTAAAAACTACAAAAACCGATAATACTTTTTTTTCTAAGAGCAACAGATAGGGAAGCTCAGACGCTTTATGATAGACAAGCCGGGAGAAATCCAGTTATATGGACGCCTCGTCCTTGATACATAAATATACTTATTGTCTTTAAGTCGGTTAATCATAGCCAATACGAGTAATTCTATTTCTAACAATCTTACTTACCATACCGCAAAACAGTTTATCAATCTTCTTGATGATGCTATTGTAAATTTCGTTTCTTATATAAAACTGATTATAACTGTTGCATTTGAGATCACTTCCAACAATAAACACATTTCCATTTTGATCATCTTTACTTTTCAAATTCGCCACATCAGAAAGCATTTTCTTCAATTCATCATATGACTCTTTAATTTGGGTTTCAAGTTTGATTATTTTGCCATCCATAGAATGTTCGTGATCTCTCGTCTCTTTTATGTAATGGTTTGTCAAAATGGTGTTGATAGTTTTATATATTTTTATATCGTTTCGTAGTTTGGTAACGATTTCGAGTTTATCGTTTACCGTATTCGATATATCGATAATCTTATCGATTTTCTCGTCGTCGGATTTTCTGTCGATGGTTAGTTTCAGTTCTTTCAAAGCGTGCGTGTTTTTCTTTAGATTCCTTACGAATAGTTTGACAAGTTGTTTGTGAGATAATCTTCTTTCAGATGCAGTCATTTTGAATTTCAAGTTATTATTTGTACTTCTGTATTAGTATTACTGTTAATTATAGTGTTAGAGGAGTATCTTTGTTAAAATCTTCTTCGACGTAGCGTCTCAAGCTTTACCGGATCATTCTTTGAAAACCTTCTGTAATACAGAATACCATAGTATGGTGACGTTAGTACACAGATATTTTTTTTTTATCGAACAATGAGTATCTTAAATGTTTTTAAACTCGGTCTGTCTGCTGTGTCGGGGCGATCATAGAAGTTAATTCCAATCGGCTTGCTTATTTTAAGCCATCTGGGAACTTTATTTTACTGCTCTTGGAGACAAAATAAGTCAATTCCGCCTTCACCAAGACTATGTTTACTGCCACACCACTGCTGATTAAGCTTCCTCCTTGCGTTTGCTTGATTTGATTATCTCTTTATAATATAACCGCACTAACTATTAATGTCGTCGTGTACGATCAAATTCCTTTCATTTTGAATGCACTATTATTATTTTATCATAACACTACACCACAGTGCGACATTCTAGCAAAAACTGTTCCAAATTCTCGAAGCCAGATGAAATTGATCCGTCACTCGCGAGTCGTATCGAATTCCGGACTTAAGTCGCCACTTGAAAATGTGTTGGTACTTCCGAGTGTTTTTTGGTGATCGTTATGTATATTATTACAAGGTAAATAAGTCATAAAACATCAAATTGGTAATGGTAATCGCCAGTGCTTTGAGAATGCGTTCTTCGGCTATTATTCTAATTTATCAGCAGTCACTTGGGGCGCTGGCTCCCAACGGGCGTTTCTTTAAAGGCCTAGGGCGTCTATGGCACCACACAATGAATGACTCGCCCAGGGCGATATGTGGCTAAGGGCGGCCCTAATCGTAGTCGTCAGTCCTTTGAGAATGAATTTCCACTTTCGAGTGTTCTTCGTCGATTGTTCTTAATATTACTACGTAAATAAGTAATAAAATACCATCAAATTGATAATCGTAGTAGCAAGTCGATTGAGAATATGTTCGAATTACTTTCGATTGCTCTTCCACGGTTCTCAATACATAAGTAGGTAGGTATACCAAAGCGTAACGTAAACTAATTATAAAATTATATTTGTTCTAAAAAATAATATGTTTTTCAAACTGCCTGTGAAATCTAACGAAAGTTATTGATGCAGAGATCATAAGGCCAAACTAACTAGGAAAAAAACGAAAGTAACATTTTTCAAGCTTTGTATGCATAAATTGAAGTCAAATCAATCTTTTCGTTCGACTCTTTTACAATTCCTTATTTTAGAATTTGTCACTACATAGTACAAAACAAAGTCGCTTCCCGCTGTCTGTCTGTCCCTATGTATGTGTTTTTTTGAAGACAAGAAGAAGGTTTGTATGTATATATA
Source organism: Apotomis betuletana (assembly GCA_932273695.1). Taxonomy (NCBI): domain Eukaryota; kingdom Metazoa; phylum Arthropoda; class Insecta; order Lepidoptera; family Tortricidae; genus Apotomis; species Apotomis betuletana. The sequence continues at coordinate 6,148,127 of OW026321.1, read as the reverse complement.
TATGCATAATATAGTAAAGTACAATTAGTATCCAGTATTCCACCCGTGCGAAGCCGGGGCGGGTCGCTAATTTAAAGGAAACCGTGGAAGAACATTAGAATCTGCTCAATATCTATTATAACTTTATTTATCTGTGTATAAATGGTCACTTATTTATAACTATAACTATATAACTGATTTCTCACTTCACTACACTTCCTCACTTTTTATTATTTTATATATATTTTTTTAATAATTTCTATTTTCTATTCACATACAGCGTGTTATGTCAAGATTGTCGCATTGACTTCTGCAATTATCAGTACGTCAGCCGCTATCAGTGATAACATTGTTTCCTTAATTTAAAGTTTATAAAATGTAATCAGTAGGTATTAAAGCTGTATTTATATTAGTATTTCTGTCTTGACATTGAGATACTCTGGTATTTCTGGTTTATATATCTGGTTGAAGCTATTCATTCACAAGAGATTATATTAATCATATTTAATCGAAGGCGCTATGTGTCGCGTAGTGGATACATATTTCTCAACAACTATACATATAGTATGGATAGTAAAAAGATTGGTTTACATACTATCACACTAATATTATAAAGGCGAAAGTTTGTGAGTATGTTTATGTGTATGTTTTATACTTGCTGACTGGACCAATTTTGATGAATTGTGGTACCTATTAAGGTAGCTGACGCCCGGGATTAACACATAGCGTACTTTCGAAAAAAGTACTGTTACACCGCGAGGAGCATTTAGTACGGCATAAAATAACTCAACAGTGGATTCTAGTCTAACATAGCGTGATTTATCTTATATCTAATTCATCACAATTTCTATGTCCAATATCCATTTCTGGACACCGGCCTCCACCGGCCGTCCTATGCCACGCGCGTGGCCTCCACTGGACAACCTTTCTAACGGCCATCGGTTGTTCGAGACTAGGACTTCAAATAAAATTTTCATTTGCCATATTCTCAAAATTGCATATCCATATAGCGAGTAGAAAGTGACCCAAGTTGACCCTAGGGTGGAAAAGTAATTTGTAAAAAATTGGGCAAGTGCGAGCCCGACTCGCACATGAAGGGTTCCGTACCTATACATATATAATATAATCTATAACAAGTTTGTTGTATGGGAGCACCCCTTAAATATTTATTTTGTTTTATTTTTAGTATTTGTTGTTATAGCGGCAATAGAAATACATCATCTGTGAACATTTCAACTATCTAGCTATCACCGTTGTTGAGATACAGCCTGGTGACAGACGGACGGACGGACGGCGAAGTCTTAGTAATAGGGTCCCGTTTTTACCCTTTGGGTACGGAACCCTAAAAAGAACACTCGGGTCTGCATAGCAAATCCAAATGTGCTTCGCGGCAAAGGAACTAACTTGTACAGCAATGAAAAAAAACAAACTTAGGAATTGTGGATGATATTATTATAAAGTAAACGCATTAAAACAAACCATCTTTTTATGAATAATGACTAGGTTTTTCATTAAAATTCAATAAATAAATTAGCACGTGGTTAATATATAAAAAAGTAGTACTTCTTAGTTTAAACAAGTTCATTACTAAGTAGTAGTGACATATTGCATTAAAAAGTGCGTTATTCCGTAGAAGAGTAGTCCATAGAGAACTAAAAAAAGTTTCTTTAACGCAATCTGATTGGTGATTCCAATGAGACGAATGTATCCTGATTGGTAAATACGGATTAAAAAATAAACATCAACCATAGTTAATAGAGTTAGTTTAAAAAAATATGTGTTTTTGTCATATGATAGTCGAAATGAAAAGTAGTACTTATGTTCAACTTAGAAAAAAGGCACTACTTAATTTCACTCTCAAACTATTGGCGCTCTCACTCCGCTCGAGCGCCTAAATATATCGAGAGATATGAGTACCTTTCGTAGCTTGTTTACCAATCTATTATTTCTTATTTGTAGGTTAGTCTAAATAAGGTTACTTAATACGGTATGTGAAAAAAGTTCTTCCAAAGATTCATTAGATTACATCTCCATGCATAATCATTTTCTATTGCTTAAAATAATAAATAAACAAGATCGCGATAAACTTAAGAAAGCCTTATTTATTTTTTGTAAGGAATTATGTTCATATTTTTCACTATATATATATAAATGTTGCCAATAATGACTATGACATACGCGAATTAAACACAAAAAAGTATTTACTTACAATGTTTTTTTTTTTCAATCTTTCCGCAAATTTCCGATACATATTTGGTGATGTTACTACATAGTAGCATTACTGTAAAAATCTCTGTTATGATACCGGTATATACCAGTATAATACCGGTAATCACAATCCAGTTATATTCTCATAGAAAGATTGAACTACCTCGTCCCTTTGCACGATATTTCTATCATTTATAACTTTTTCACACAACACAAGCCTCCTTTCACATAAAGTAGAAAACGTACTGGTTTTTTAATCTCATTAACTTACACATTGCACACAAATCTCTTACCAACTAACAGATTAACTTCAAGTATCCTTTGGTTTAAAATGAATCTTATCGGTAAATTATAAAATACATTGTATGATAAAGATGGAATGTAGATAATCTGTTTTGGGATGAAATATAGTCTTTGTTTATAAGCGATTAACGTTGTTTGGAAATTTAGGGCAGAGATAAACTGATAATGGGCTTGTTGAAATATTGCTGTGACATTTCTTGTAGGCGTTTGTTTTTTATCTTTAAGAGTCACCGAAACGTTTAAAATTAAAACGTTTTTACTGTAAGTAGGCCACAAGGGCGCTTCACAAGAGGAGACCGCTGTTGAGAAGAAAGCCGGAAGAAACTGAACAGTAAGTATTTTTTTCGTAAATTATACTTAAAATTGTAAATTATATTATAACTAGCGACCCGCCCCGGCTTCGCACGGGTGCAATGCTGATAAATTATGCATGTATTATACATATAAACACTTCACTTGAATCACTCTATCTATTAAAAAATCGCATTAAAATCCGTTGCGTAGTTTTAAAGATCTAAGCACACATAGGGACAGCAGGAAGCGACTTTGTTTTATACTATGTATAAGGGCGTGTACCGACATCTGAATCTATCAACATTTCACAAGAGGAGACCGCTATTGAGAAGAAAGCCGAAATAAACACAACAGTAAGTAATTTGTTCGTAAATTATACTTAAAATTGAAAATTATATTATAACTAAGTAATTGATACATTCACAACTCTAAATCAATATTTATAGTAATAATTATATAAAATTAAGTGAATTTTCCAGAGATGTAGGTCTCTAGGCGTCACGACATGTAATAGATGCCATTAATATTTTATTAATTAAATAATTTCATGTGATGCATTAAGGTCTCATCTCAAGGCGTCAGTGAGATTGTTTTTATAGTGATTCTTTTTTTAAACGTTTTTTTAAGGTTTTTGTTTAGATTTACGTTTTCTGTCTTACTGTAAAAAATAGATAGGGACGTCACCGTCAGTTCTCCTCCTCTATGTATTTATAGGTGTCCGTTTTGTATGAAAGCCGCCAGCCGGTAATAAAATAACATAGAAAACGGATATGTATAAACTCTATACAGAGTGGAAATAATGTATGTTCCCAGATTCCCTCCAGGGTCCATAATTTTACTCTTCCTCCTTTTCTACCTAATTCTAACTAAAAACCTTTTCTAATTTAATATTTTGTATCGGCGTCGTAACTAGTCCACATAGCTTAGTTTGATTCGGTGAAGAGTACGTATTCGGTGAATAGTTACGGTGCAGTTTGAGAACCGCTGCTACAAATAGATCTATAGATAAAAAAAGTACATACCCGGATCCTCTTATTTTCGGCTTCGTAACTCCTATCATAGCTGTTAGCGTATACTGGAGAATACTGCGGATTCCTGTCATAAGCCGGCGAGGGCAAACAGGGCCTTTTTCCATTAACCTCCTTCCCAATCTCCTTATCTTTACTCTCATTCATAGAATTCAAGTTACTTTTGTCAAGATTCTTATCCTCCTTAGTATAATTAATCTTTCCGTATATATTATCCGTTCTAATCTGATCATTATTGACCTTTTTAAGCTTGAAATCTCTTGAATTATCGTCGAAATTCCTGACTATATCTTCTATTTTAGTCTTGTTTCTTAAAGCTACGTTCGTGTAAGATCGGTTCTTTTCCGTGCTGTTGTTATCATTAAGTACTATGATCTTTTGATCGGTGTTCTTCATATAATTAGGTACATTTCGGCCTCCTAATACGTCTTTTGCTGGTGTGTTTACAGTTAGAGAATTCGAGCTAAAGACTTTTGGCGAGATTTCAATTTCGTTTGAAGTGTAGAATTGGCTTCTGCCGATTTTCTGTTGTTTCGCGTAATATTCGAACTTGGATACTTTGGCCATAATACTGGACATTTTTGGTCGGCTTTCTTGGTCTGAATTCGAATCTGTGTCGGTGTAGGGTTTTCTAGGAGCTACTGGTGGTTTTTTCTTTGCTATTTCGTTGAGAGTCATGTCTAGTTCTTGGTCGAGTTGGGAGAGGTTGGTGTCTTTGAATATTTTTTGGATGTTTGCGTTCTGGTAACATTGGTTCTGGTCTTGATGGTAACCTGCGAAGTAAAATATATTATGATCAAGTTAATTTTGCATTAAGTAACTGATCCACATATTATATTCTTCCAATATGGGATTTTAGATGAGATAGTGGACAATTTTGTTTCGGTTTGTAGACAAGTTGGGAATATGAACAAAGTGTGGAAAATATGACACTTTATACTCTCGCGGTTTGTACACATTACTAACTCAAATTATAACGGGCCTCGAGATCGTGATATTCTTCATTTACCTTCATAATCTAACGTTTCGGCGGGGAGTAAGTATGTTCTTCATAACATACATTCACCGGTACATCTGACGCCGTGGTCTCAGATGTACTGGTGAATGTCTTAAGGTAAATAAGGAATATCGCGGTAGACCCATTATACTTACTTACTTAATGGCTCAGTGAACCAAAGCGAATCTTGGCCTCCGACACGAGTTTACGCCACTTGTCCCGATCTAGCACCGTTTCCCGCCAGTTACCGGCTTGGAGTTCACGCAGATCGGCTTCTAAGACACCGATCCAGCGATACCTGGGACGGCCGACCGGCCTTCGGCCAATCATCATCATCATCATCATCATCTCAGCCATAGGACGTCCACTGCTGAACATAGGCCTCCCCTTTGGACTTCCATATATACCGGTTGGAAGCGACCTGCATCCAGCGCCTTCCGGCGACCTTTATAAATAAATCGGCCAATAGGTCGTCCCAAATATACCCTTTTAGCGCCGCCATCTTCGTCCATCCTTTCCACGTGGCCAAGCCAGCGGAGACGGTGGGCCCTCGTTTCCCCAATGACATTGGGAGTGGCGAACAGCTCCTCCATTTCAGCATTCTTACGGATTCGAAAGCTACCGTCCTCCCTTCGCACCGGTCCCAGGATCTTCCGGAGGATCTTTCTCTCAGCCACCAAAAGCATGGTTTCTTCTTTAAGTGTTAGCGTCCAAGTCTCACATGCATACATAAGTATGGGCCTTATGACCATCTTGTAGATGCGGATCTTTGTGCATCTGCTGAGCAGCTTGGACACTAACACTTGATGAAGGGCGGCGCTACATCGCAGAGTGTTTTGAATGCGGATATTTATATCCTCTTCGCGTGTATTGGTGTCGGTGATAGTGCAGCCTAAGTATTTAAATTTGGCTACCCCCTTGAAGACGTTATCTCCAACATGCAGGTCTTGCCTCTTACTGCGTACGTCTTTATAGCGTTTCATGTGGAGATACTCTGACTTTTCGTAGCTAATACTTAGGCCCACTTTTTGGGCTTCGGCTTCAAGGACAGCTGCAGATTCAGCGACTTCTTCTCTGGTTTCCCCGAGCAGCGCTAGGTCATCAGCATAACCTATCACCTTATGCTTTCCATTTAGTTGCACCCCGACATCCAGTGCAAGCACCTGTCTGAGGGCAAATTCTAGCACTTTAAAAAGCATAGGTGACAGGGCATCGCCTTGCTTTAGCCCTGTAACTACCGCAAACTCGTCCGTTAGCCCATTATCGATCCTTACCCTCATCTCACTCTCCCTGGTTGCTACTTGAACCATGTCCACTAATTTCTTAGGGATGTTGAAGTTCAGACCCATTATAATTTGTGTTAATTAAAGTGTGGAAATGTTGCCGAAATAGGAATGTGGACAAGATGGGAATGTGGACGAGACAGGAAGTGAACAATTTAGGATTACACGGATGTCTAATACACGGGCATCAATAAGATGCAAATTTACCTTGTGGCAGACAATACTCGTTGGGGATATTGCACTTACTCTTTATTGCACACCTCATAAAACATACCGGAGTAATACAACGCAACTGCGTACATGGCTTCGTCACAGAACACGATCACAACACGCCGATCAATGGGCAGAAACCAGTACATGCAGGCAGTCCCGGGAAACAGTCCCATACCCAGACACACGCCTGACAAAGCGCCTGTTATCGCTAAGCAGGCCCGCCCTGCGAGTAGTAGTAGGCACTATCACTGGACACTGCACACTTAACAAGCATTTATATGTTCTAGGAATGACCGATAGCCCCCTGTGTAGGGGATGCCTGTCGGCCGAAGAAACAGCTACCCACGTGATCCTGGAATGCGCTGCCGTAGCTAATCAACGGGCTGAAATCCTCAAAGCACCGAGGTCACTTCGTGAAGCCTGTGGAGACACCAGGAGAATCCTGCGCTTCTGGACGGAGTTAGGCTGGCTAGACTATTAGCCGGCAAATCTGTACGCACAATGGCCCGAACATACACGGGCTAAGTGCGGAAAGCGGAGCCCACAACCATAACCATAACCATATAATACAACGCAAGAAATTACAACTAGAGGTAGACAACAGGCGGTCTTAACGCTAAAGAGCGATCTCTTTCAGACGACAGGTGTACCAAAAGCCATATGTTGTACATAGATCCGCGAATTACTGGACTTAAATGCCACATTACTCGTAGAACCGATTGCCGTTAGGACTGAAAGGTTCTTGAGTGGAGATGACGTAGCGTGGGAAGGTCCCCAAGAAATGGCTCTTGTAGATAGCCTTGAAAAGAGGACTTGATCTTTAGAGGTTGAAATGAGGGTCGGGTCAGATATCGGTACCTAATGATGTTGATGGTGAAATAGGAACGTGGACAAGGACATATATCTGCGAATTTCCGGACTTAAAAGTCACATTACTCGTAGAACCCATGGCTTTTGTAGATAGCCTTGAGAAGAGGATCTTTAGAGGTTGAAATGATGGTTATAACGATGACGGATATGATGATGATAATGATGAAACTTTACCTTGAGGCAGACAATGCTCGTTGGGCTGATATTGCACAGGAGCCATGGAGACGCGAGTGGAAGGGAGGACGGACTTCATAAGCTTGGCTTCCTCAGGGTGGTTGAAACGGAGGTAGTTGGACCGGCCAATTGTTAGCATGCTTCCTGGAAATAAAGGAAATACAGATTATACATTAATAAAGATGTTAGATTAGATAATATACCATTAAATCAAGTAGGATCACCAGGATCACTTTTGCATCGTCTACACCTAAATATGCAAGAACAATGAAGTAGTAACAAACTTTAAAGCCTTGCTGACTGGATTCTATAGTTTAGTTAGTTTGGTTCGGAGCGTCATAGCAACAAAACGAAATGGTTAAATTGGGCCAGTCCAGTCAATTAAATGGCTAACCCATCGATTGACGCAGAGTGCAGGCCTGGTTAGGTTGGTAGATGTCGCAAGTGGGATCAGAGCATTTTGTCTCGAACTTGTGGCAGTGAGCGGGCATTGTTCGTACAACCGATAGCCGAGGGGCAGAAAGGTTCTTGAGTCGAGACCTCGTATAGGAAGATGCATCGTAGTAGCCTAACCAGGTGAACTGGCAACCTCCTATGGATTGCGGGAAGCCGTCGGAAGTGTGCTGACTTTCGTCCAGCATTGGACGGCTTTTGAACTGATATTTGATTACCTTGCGAGAGGCGGGTCGGCTTGTCGACAGGCAGGCCGTCGAGGAGGGTGCTCCCGCTGGTGGGATACAGGGTGACCACGCCGTGGGAGTTCTCCACTCGACAATGAACGCTGGCTACCCCGGTGCCCACTACGTAGATATCGCACGTGGGGTCCGAGCCGATTGTCACGCGACCTGGAATGGAGATTGATGAAATATTAGCGACAAGCAGCTGCATTATAACCAGGGATCGGAAATTCGGTTAGATATTTACCTAAATTTGACAAGATCCTATTGATATCTCACTCATACTTCAAAAAAAATCGCCTAACCCTACAGCTGGACGACAAAGCCGCCGCCAAAGTTTAGGTAAATATCTACCTGAATTTCCGATCCCTGATTATTGAGCCAACCGCGTGGTGAAATTGTTACAGGCATTTCATATAACGAGCGATAGAGAGCATTCGATGGTCACGTATGTATATTACACCATAAGTAAATGACAATGACGCGTTTTGGTAAATGTATGAGTGCGAGAGTGACGGATATCGTTCATTTATCACTTGACAAACGAGACCGCCTAAGGTCCACAGGTCTATTTTGGGGCTAATAGTATGAGGGTATCAAACATTCCAACCACGAACTGGAAGACGCAGTAAATATGCCTTTAACAAGATGGACAATTGCCTGGTCAAGGTCACTGATGATCTAATTAAACCTAACTTAAACTTTTGGGACCTAAACTATATGTACATGTACCCCCTAGGTCACTACCATTGGGTAGAGTGCTCGTGAGGCTGGCCGCGTTAAGGCCGCGTAAGGAATGAGCCAGCCCTACGATCACCGGAGGACCGGATAGGCTAATGGCTCTTGGTTTGAGTTTTTTGGAAAGCTTAGTTGCTTCCGATGCCCACGGCCCTAGGGTCTCCACGCCAAACGCCGCAAATATGAGTTATGTTAAGTCAATATAGGTTAACTTACCCTGTTTAATGGGATGGAGAGTAACCGCGGTGCTCAATCTGCCCGTTCCCAGGCTCACCAGGTGCGGAGTGTTCGTGGCCACTCTGAAATAGAAGAAAAAAACGATTACAAACACCGATAGAAAATAAACATGGAATGCAAGTAGCGGAACGTGAGTTTCACTAAGACTGAAAAGCGAGAGTCAATAAGTTATATACAATAAATTCGTATGATTTACCTCTGCTTGTAATCTTACTTGATCTATCAACAGGAAATGTTGTTTTCCTGTCAAGTAAAGCAATTCAGAGTTTTTATAGTATGTAACGATTGTAATTGTAAGGCAGGCGATGTTTTACGAAGTAGCTCGACTTCGCCTGACACGTCATATCGTTGTCTACTAAATCCGTGGCCCAACTACGGAAACGCATTGCCATAAGTAGCGCCCTCTGCGTCACTGCCCGTCTAGCACAACTATGCTTCGCGACTCCTCTGTCGCGCGACAAAGCGCTACCCGTCACTGTCTAATACTACTGCACAGAAAGGGACGAGCAACGATCTCGCGCGAGGAATAGTCTCGTATGACAGTTATGCTAGAGGTGCCGGTCTCTAAGCGCATTAGCCATACTCTAGCGTAGGTACGTTTACACACGTCCCCCCAGTCCCATATTATTTAAAGATTATAAAATTAGGTCGTACACTTACTTCGTACACTTATTCAAACGTGTCTGTCAGGAATCCAAACAACATAAACAGTATAGATACCGTCGATTACCAAGAAGGCGATAAGGCGATGCTAATAGAATGAAGTCATCGCTCTGTACAGTTATATTCTGTAGTAGGTGATCCTAAATACTTTGACATGCAATAAGGACATTAAGGAAGCTTTGATAAGGACCATATTTAGTTGATTGGATACAGGGAACTTAGTATATTTGAAGGTACAGTGGTTAGTGCGATAAAATACTATGCTTAGATTGAAGGACTAGTAACCTAATAATGCTGCCTTCTTTTATAATTATAATCGTCCAATATTTTAATGGAAACGACAGGTCATTATAAGATTATAAAAACAATTAAAGAAGCTTCTATTCTATACAGTGGTAATGTACATGTGACGTGTTTTTCTTACGTTTGTTACGTTTATATCTCAGATCTCAATTATGAACCGAGAGGATATTTCACTTTATTTTATAGTTCTCTCCGTTGCGAAGGAAATCCACAATCACTAACATACTTAGTCACAGATCGTGAAAGTGCACAGACTCTCTATGATAACATTTAGTAGTCATCCGAAGAAACTTCAAAATCAAGGGAGTTACGATTCTTTCACCCTCTTGTATTAAGATCACTTCATCTTTGAGAATTCATTCTTCTTTTGATTCATCATCATTATCATTCATTCTTCAATTATTGGAGGTGCGTAGCGAAACACGCGCGAGCGGCTCGTGCCGTGAATAACCCTGCCTTAGTCCAATTCTTGAAAGCTGTTCAGGCAAAATCGGCGCGCTTTCGTAGCGGCACAATTACATTTGTCGGTCGTGTCGCCACGCTACATCAATTGCATCGCACTGTACGCAAACGACCATGTGGGAAAAACGAACGTTAACTTTTTAAGTGCCCAAAAAAACTGTCATCTCGCTCGCAAGCGGTTACGTGCTCCTTTCATTGACATTAAAAGATAACCTTCTGTTACTATCTTTTCTCATCCACTGACGCGTTTGCCTTCATCTTAGCCCAGATGATATTTCGAGGACAAAATCTTCTTAGCTTAATCTCCGTCGGCGGGGTACAACCGGCATTTAGACTCTCTTTCCCCTCTCCTCCCGCCCTAAGCCAGACTGACTTGGTTTAGTCTATTCACGACGCAGTCCATGCGCCCAGTGCGCCCACGTCACCCTCCCCAAGTTACTCCTGTGGCGCGGACATAATCCCATTAGCGGGTTATACTCCCACACAAAGTCCGCTCGGTAGTGAGGGCTAACCAGCCCTGATACAGTTTAAGTCACGTCTTAAAAAAAGAGGCTAAAATCTAGTATATACTGTCCTCACAAGAGCAATGCTCAATGCTAAACCCACGATCCTTATGAGTTCTCAATAATATCCGGTTGAAACTGGTTGCAAGTCGATACTAACACTCGATAGGACCTAGGACATGTGATATTGTAACACTACCGCGGTTGGCAAATGGGTGGTAATGTGTTTAACCAAGAAATGGGTTTAGAGGATACATATTAAGATGTAGCAAATTTTATTTAGGTTTGCTTCTGTTTTATTCATTTATATATGTATATCATCCATCAAAATGTAAAAGAAACTTAAATGTTATATTCAAAATCATCGTGACATTAAGTCCACCAGTTGTACCGATGTTTGTAATGTGCTATAAAGTTTAAATAAATAAATCCTCATCTACACTATTAATGCATAAGTATTTTATAGGGCTTAATCATGACAATCATTTTAACAGCGCGATGCACGTTTTCTTTTGTTTTGTATGAATATTCGTATTGAATAGGCTATCTTTGCGGCCTCATCACAGTCTGATTTTAACCAATTTTGGTACAGGTATAGTTGGCCAACCAAGATGGTTATAGGACACTTTTTACCCCACTACGGTAAAGAAAGTACCTCCGCTATGTGGATGAAATCTGGTGCATTTGGTGGGGAAATGTATAAATTTGATTTTTCGCTTCAATACTATTATTTGAATTTGGTGCCCTCTGAAAATACATGGACTACATAACCAGGAAACCACACACAACGGCCAAATGTTCACAGGACCAAGTAAAAGGAGTAAAAACTCCCTCGTGACCGAAATAGACGTTTCCTGCGCCGGGCAGTAATGATCACATTGTTAACGCCATGTGGGCGACACGTACCTACACACGAGGGCATTTAAAGAGGGCTTTGCATTCAGCTGTTTCCTTGATTATAATTCTGTTGTTACTTGTTGGAGGCGAAAAGAGGAGCAGAAACAGAAACTTTACCTCGGAACTCCGTGTTTTACCCCCTGTAAATAGAAGAGTTGTGTATTGAAATATAAAAAAAAGCGTAAAATATGCTATTTAGAGGTCACATTATGTATGTCTGTATGTACGTATGTTTGTGCCTGCATCCCGCCTAAATGGCTGGACTGAATTTAAAAAAAATTGGTACACAGGCAAACTGGATGATTATAGGAAAATTTTTACCCGACTACGGAGAGGCAAAGTCATGAATTTTTCTCCTTCAATTTTCATATCAAACTCACACATTTTCCCTTAGAATGTGATTAATTTCGGTCGCCATCGAGTTTTTTTTTGTTAAATGCTTATCTTAATTTTTACATTTACACGTAGGTACAGTCAAGTTAATAAATAATTCATGAGCAATCATCCTCCTAGCCTTTGTCCCATTTTTTTGAGAATGAATTCTCAATCGGGGTCGGCTACCTAAATCCCAAGATGTGGCGTAGACACTAGTTTTTACGAAAGCGACTGCCATCTGACCTTCCAACCCAGAGGGGAAACTAGGCCTTATTGGGCTTATAGGTGGTTTCCTCACGATGTTTTCCTTCACCGAAAAGCGAGTGGTAAATATCAAATAACATTCCGTACCTACATAAGTTCCGAAAAACTCATTGGTACGGGCCGGGTTCGAACCCGCGACCTCCGGATTGAAAGTCGCATGCCCTAACCACAAGGCTACCACCGCTTTAATTCATGAGCAATAATATGATAAAAAATGTGGAGTACATTTTTTTTTTCATTCTTAGAGGCGTGTTCAGATATTTTTGATTACATTTTTGTTCAACAATTTAAGAACTCGACTTAGTATCCAAAATAACTGTCATCTATCACAGAAGACTGTTTTCACCATTACACTAGACAGCCTAACCTACTATCCACATGACTCATAAAATGACTATACTGCATTCACCAAACGTCACCAATCCCATATTAACTCTTATACCAATAGTATAAACTCCAAAACTGTTCAACATTACGAATAGAATTGCGAAATGTAAATATTTGTATCGGTACAGTTGACCATCACATGTGTGATCTAAATACAGTTGTCGTAAAACTGTCATGATTGGATTTGTTTATGTAACTATGCGGCGTAGTGTACAGATAGGTAAAGATAGATGTCGTAATTTTTTGACTAGGCAAATATAGGAGAAACTGAATGTTTGTCAACCATCATCTCATGTTTTAGACATCCGTATTTATTTGTATTTATTAATATTATTAAAACTATTGCGCGAGACAAACGGTTTAAGTCGCGTAAAATTTTCCTAAACGGCCCGACATGTTTCGAACACATATGGAGCTCTTCATCAGGGACAGCTATCCGTGCTGCTACGCGACTCACTTACGTTCCTGACAATTTTTACGTGAGGTTAAACGGTCTTTATAATTATTATTTGTATGTATATATTATATGTATGTATATATTTATAGTGTGTAAATATACGGATGTATCTTTGTATATACAGTCATGATAAACATTTCAAAGTATTTACTTGTACCCTAGATGCTCTTTGTATAATTAGATTTCTAATTATTTCTTCTAGTATCTCTGTTTGGCCATACGGTTGACTGGTAGAGAACGCCATTTGGCTTAAGTCCGCCATTTGTACTGACTTTTGTTTGGTATAATAAAGGTACAGGTACTTAAATACTAGTCAAGTGAGAAATTTTTAACAGTCATCGATTTCATTTGTCTATGATTCAACAGTCAGACATCTTGATATTTACTTTTTTTCTTGTATAAGACTATGCATTCAACATAGACCAGACGTACTTTTTTATTTTCTTACTGATACCGCAAATACCAAACATTACTCTGATATCGATACGACAATACTCAAACTAAAACTGGTATTTCCACTTATTACCACGCGCAATTTAAAAGCAAATATTGGTTTCATTATTTCCTTCAAAGCAAATAAAATGATCATATAACAATCGGTTGGCTGATGTCGAAATTTTCTGTCAAAATTGTAATATGAATTGACAAAAATATAAAACGTGAGATGTTTGGGTTCGTAGTTATTTTAAATTTACGCGTTTACTTCAAGAAGTAGTAAAGTTTTTTATCTTATCTAACTCAAAATCGTTTGCAAATTTGAACCTTGAGCAAGAAATAAAGTGTCCCAATAACTAGTATGAAAACATATTGTCATGTTTATAGAAATAGAAAAGCATTCATACAAAAACGTGTCGACCTGGAATTAAAATTTTGAGAGACTTTCCCTTATATGCGGTTCTACAACAACAGGTTCAAACGATTCTGAGTAGGTACCAACGATGAGGCTAAAAATTGAATTTCCTGAAAAAAAAAAATCATGTCCATTTTTATGAAAATTATACAATTTTGACTTCTAAAAATACAGCAGTCTAGGATCTGATGACACGATTACTTAAGACACACACGTTAATGACGTTATCTTCACATCCAAATCGGTGCATGTTATTTAACAGAAGAGTCACTGACCGATATACGCAACATCTGATACCGGGACCTAAATCGGGTGAGCATAACATGTTGTGTCATTTGTTGCGCCAGGGCTAATCATTACAAACTCGTGAGATTAATTGTCTATTTGGTAAACAATTGGGCGATTTATTTTATTTTGATTTTATACCATAGATACTTCCGTAGTTCCGTAATTCTATGTAGATCGTACAAGGAAACAAGTTTCGGTTTAAAAGTGTAGGTACCTACTTTGCTGTCTTTTCTCAGACTACAGACTTTTAGTTGTTCTCAAAATAATTTGTAGGTACTTTAAAAGTTACATAGTGAATACAAGATAGAATGTGTCCCAAATTCTGCATTCCGGATCGTCACATTTTTGTATGTTTTTTTTTTATTTGTATGAACGTGACGCACAGGAAAATTCTCTCTAGGTATACAGTACAAGAAAACCAAAATAATCGTTAAATTATCATTATATCAGCTGATAGACGTCAACTGCTGGAAAAGACCTCCCTCAAAGTTCTCCACAACGATCGATCATGCACCGCCTTTAGAGCCTTATCACACTTGCGATTTGCGAGCGAATTTTGTATGGCGGCGATCACGCAGCGAGTTCGCCGCGACGCTTATTTGTATAGAAAACTCGCTCGCAAATCGCAAGTGTGATAAGGCCCTTATGGAATCGCTTCCAACAATCCTAACCAGGTCGTCGGTCTACCTTGTTGGCGGCCTTCCCACTGCATTCTACAGTACGCGGTCGCCACTCAAGAACCATTCTGCCCCAACGGCCATCGGTTAATTTATGTTTGTAGCTGAACATTTTTTATTACATCATTTTTATGAAATTATCAACTACTTACGTGGTCAATGTGTTCGATGGAGGATAACTGTCCAACCAACACATGATTAGCATCACACATCCTTGCCGTATAATCTCTAATCCAAACCATAAATGACTCACCCCATTTATCATCGCTTTCTCGCGGGGGAGGCTGAGATAGTCTAATTGACAATGCGTTTTTGGAGGAGAGATTCTCTGACGGCTTAATGGTGATTCATAACGAGTTGGCTCTCAATCTGTCTGTTTATTAATGCTGTAGTATGGTAGGATTTATATAGTGTAGGGTGAATCGTAAATCGTAAATAGATTTTTTCTGGTGCAGCTTGAAGATGTAGTTCTCAGAAGTCATCTTGCGTGTTCCTAAAGAGGTTTGCATTAAAAATGAGTGAGTAACGATGATCTAGATGATGAAGCATGTTTATATCGAGATAGTGGTTTTCTAAATAGCAAAACATAACTCTCATGATTCATATTTTGTGAAGCACGTAGCACGTCAGATATTTAAGTGAATTTTTCGTTCCCGTATTCATAGAAACATTGTCTTAAACGCGTTCTATGGCGTTTTTCGAAAGAAAACTACACGAAAGCACAAGTACACTTACCTTTTTAACGTGACCGTACTCGCTAGCGACAGCGTAAAGGATTTATATGAAGAATAATACAGCGCCCCTAGCGGTTAGTTTGTAGAACTACAATTCTTCATACAAATCGTTTACGCTGTTGCTAACGATTATAGTCCCTCATACTCAACGCATACGGTAAGGGTTCAGGACTGAATTGAACTACATTACTACGAGTTTCATCTTTCAAGGTTTCTTGAAAACGAGTCTCCACTAAATGCCAGCAACATCCGTACTATTGATGGACTCCAAAGTGTTAATACATTAGAAAATTAGGACTGAAGGATACTTAAGTGTTGACCACGCTTGGATGCGGTAGTCAGGTATAAAATCGATCTGCTCAAAGCCGCTGGTTGGAAACTAGACAGCAGACAACCAGCTCTAGCACGACTTTGATAAGCGACTCCTTCTCGCTCGAGTAATATTACCTCTCTTTTACCGCTGTACTGTGAGAGAGTGACATGTGACGCCATGTCGCGCGGCGCTGCACCTTGTGGAGAGGATGAGACTTTTGTTAAATAGTCGTCGTCCTGTACGTCTAACCATAACTGTGACACGCGACAAACACTACCTGTCACTTTCCTATCAATGCCGTGCGAGCAAGACACGTGATGCTGATTCACGCGACAAATCACGTCACGGCAAGATATGCTAGCTAGAATTATGCACAATTTTGAGAAACTCGACAGTCCAAATCTCAAACTGTCACAAACACAGTAACACAGAAGATAAAAGTTTACAAATACAGATACATCACTCGATACCGAAATAGCGAGCTGTGAATCATCGGCGTCATTATAAAACTGGACGAGAAATAAAAAAAAATGTCGCATTCGTACCGTCACGGTGCGCTGGGGCATAGATTAGATATCGTATCGTGCGTAGGACGCGATTCCTGATGATTCGAAAGGTTACATTGGGATTGCAACACGATGGAAGCCAAGAATAACATGACTAATAATAAATACCCTATTGGCATCGCAAAATAAAGGATAAAAACCAAAATCAATAGGTAACAACAGGCGGTCTTATCGCAAAAAAATATCTCTTCCAGATAACCTTAGGGTAGTGAGTAAGCGAAAAACAGTGAGGAATGATATACAGCAGTATTTTGACCTTGTAGTCTTTTCATAATTTCATTTCCCAGCCGATATTTTCTCTAAAACCGTTAACATTTTCACTTAAGATTAAAAAAATAAGTTTTTTTTTTGTTTCTATGAAAGCGTAAGTTATGATACCTAATTGAAATAGTTGCGTAACGAGGCCACGGCCACATTAGGCAGAATAGGCAACTGCATGTCGCCCCACATCTCCGAGGGGCCCCGAGGCCTACCTAGAGAATAGGAACCTCTCCCCCGAGACTTGCGTTGCCTAGCTGCTACTGTATGGCTTAATACTGGCTGGCCACTAGGTTAATATTGCACGGAATAATGATATTGGCCAAGCTGAGACGTTTTCACAATACTCATTGTAGACGGAATTTCGTATTAGCGAACTAGACCTGAGGGATAATGTTATTAAAACTATCGTGATACATCTTCACTCATTATAAAAACGGTCCAGTAGTGACAGCGCAAGAGCCCTGCCCTCCCCGTGCCGCGCTATCTGCGCGTGCGCAGAGGGCGGCAAGAAGAGCGATTAAAAGTGCAGTGGGTCGCGAGTCGTGTAGCAGCACGGATAGCTACCCCTGATGAAGAGCTCCAAATGAGTTCGAAACATGTCGGGCCGTTCCTGACAATTTTTACGTGAGTTTAAACCGTTTTTATAATTAGTAGAGCTGAGGGAATTTCAGGGAATCCCATTGGGTTCCACTTCCATCATACGGAAGCGGTGAAACAAGACTGTGAGTGTAACTAAACAAAATATCTTAATTAACTCCTACAAAAAGGCTGCCTGTCCAATGGACCAATCACGTGCCTCAGATTAAATGCGCTTCTTAATTCTTATGGGCTTGAAGACGCAGTCTAATTTGTTCATTTTCTCCGGTCCGTTTCTGTGGACAGGCAAAAAGGATGAGGTTATCGGCCTTGAATAGGGCACTTTGGGAAAATTGTTCGTGAAGCTTGTCTTTTAATATTTACTACTATTTTTGTCTAACGTACTAGACAAAAATAGTAATGTTTGTCCCGTCTGTCGTCGCTAGTCTCTGCCGGCCAGGAATAAACGGCGAGCGTCGACCCCAGTTGCATCCATTTGGCTTAATTGTTACTGCATTCGGTGGTACTGTTTATTTCGTCGACTCACTCAGCTTACTACAAAGTCGACCAATATAAAAAAAAAACGCTAAATAACACTTTTCTATAAAAAAAACACATTTTCATTTGTTGAAGAGATCGCTCTTTAGAGATGTTGTTTCTGCTTATTACTTTTATGGTAATTGCTATCTGAAATTTGCTATCTAGCCTGCCTTTCTGTCTAAGGTATTTTTGTGAATCCGAGATTAGCCTGTCTACACTGGCGCAATATTACAGGGTTCTATTTTTAATTTTTGACAAGTTCAAATTAGAACATTGTCATAATGACATGAAGCCTATTTAACTACTCTGAAAATTTAACATAGAACCCTCTAATATTGGGGCAGCGATTGGCTAGCCATAGCTGCAACTTCGCTTGTCGCGCGACAAACGCGTGTCACAGTTGAGAGGCGCTGGAATACATGGCGAGTGTTAACCCCAGTTGCATTCATTCGGCTAAATTGTTACTGCATTCGGTGGCACTGTTTATTTCGTCGACTGGCCCGCAGAGTCGACAAATGAAAAATAAAACCTATGACAAATTCATAAAAATAATCACATTTCCGCTTGTTGAAGAGATCGTCTCCTTTAAGCTATAACTCCACCAGTTGTTTACTTGCTTGTTAATATGTTCTTCGGTTTCCGCGACTGTCACACATTTAAATAAATCAATTTAAACGGATTATATTGCGTATATTAATTATTTGAGCCTCTCTGATGATTCGGTAGCTTTACAGATATCGTTGTCAAAGGTTGACTGAGAAAAATTATAATTTTTCTCTGTCAAACTTACATTTGTGCAAACTACCCATTTTATAAATATTAATTTAAAATAAAGGTGTACATACGTCGTTTTCAAGTGGAATCAGGCCATATGGAATGAACTAAATCGTAACACATGTATTTTTGTTCATTTTTATACGAGGAAAACGAGATCGCACCAACGGTTTCTGATCAAAGTGACCACACTGTTGCACTTAACATCTGTGGCGGTTCCTAGAAGTTTATTTCGCCTCTGATGTTGGTTAAAAATCACTTCCTTCATGTGTTTACGGTGTGCTAAAGCTGTGTGTCTGTTTTGCTTTCCATTACGGTTGTGTGTGGTTTGGTTATGGTCGGGATTGAAATGGAGTTGGTTTTGTTCGAGCTTCATATATTCATAAGAAAATTAATAGGGTACCCAAGTAGCACAGGATGCACTTGTACAGCCTTAATACAGCTTAAATTAGAGTTATAATGGCTGTATAAGCTCTTGCTACATGGCCTACAGTGTGTGTGCTACCTGGGTAGGTACTTATATACAGTTTTTGGAAGATAATTAAATTCTACTTTCTCCGATAGTCCTTGCTATAACCATTTGTAAACTGCAGCTCTTTGATTTTTCCTCGACAGTTTTTCAAAAAAGCTTTTTATAAATTTTCGCTATAGACTGAAAGATTATATATTTTACATTTTCAACCGCCATTTTGAAGAATACCGAAAAGCTGACTACAAAAACAAAAACATCTATAACATTATTGACCCAGCTTACATAATTTCAGGATAATCAATTGAGAAACGCGACCTGTACCTACTATACAAATTACAAACGCATCCAAGCCTAAACGGAGACAACTCGCTCGCTTCGCTCGCTCTGACAATTTTTTTGAAAAGAAAAATCAAGCTAACCAAATTAGATGCAAGCGGTTTCGCAACAAATGAACGACATATAGCGTACTGTCTACCGGATACTCCACCGATAGGGTTTCTAGTGATTCTAGTACTTGGGCTTCTACATAACTTATTGGCTTAATAAAATCACATGGCACATGTTTACTTATGAGATCAGCTGTTATACAAGAACGTACGTCATTCACGACAGGTAGGCTCGTTACGCACCAGCTTCCACTTTTGTTAGGGAAAAACGGCGCGCGTTCAGAACCGTGATAGATACGAGTAACACGTGGTGATTGATCGCATCGCGACGCAATCGCGTGTTATTTTACACAAACCATTAATAAAGTTTGTATAAAAAAATATAGTAAGTCTCAAATGCCGAAATCATAGTAGAGTTAAAGTTACTACCTACAATACAACGAAAATGGATAAGTTCACCTTTGTAGACATATAATGATAATTGTTAAATTATTATTATATGCAATGAAAAGTTTACATACAACTACATAGTCTACATACAATAAATATCTACTTCTGTTCACAATCTATATCATCTACCTACAACACTAAAACACCAAGTGTGTTAATATGAGGTTTAAAAATATGCAAGAATGATCAATGAACACTATGAATATTATTATCATTATAATTTGTTTTCAATACGCGATATTTCCGGTTTGCCAAGTTTTAAAAGTCAATGTCTATCTTTATAGTTTTAATGTTGTTTATTATATAACGAAAACCCGTTTCATTAATTAGAATGCATAGCATAATGATCGCTTTACGTCATATAGATTTATAGATTAGTAGGCATCTCGTAATTTATATAGGTATGCCATTATATACGGCAGACAGACTGACGATCCATCTAAAACAGGGAATTTAATTTCCTGGCTGTTTTACAAGTAACATATTCGCCATTAGCGCAACTGTTTTTTTTTATAACGGCACTATATAGTGGCTACGCTTCGCCTGATGGTAAGCAAAAAGGGGAGCCCAAGTAGCAATGGAAACTGACAAGAAACCAACAGTGCCATGTCAGTTGACACTGCCATGCTCGCCCGAGAGATGCCTCTTCACGCTTCGTTTGAAGGGTCCCAAGTTATAAAAAGGAACTAACACATGAGCCGGCAAAGAGTTCCATATTTTAATAGTTCGGCAGATGACGGAACTGCCATATTTCTTGGTACGTGTGGGAATATTCTCCACAGTGAAGCGATTACATCTCAAACGCAGCACTGCCTTGGATACAGTAGAACGTCGAGCCTTAAGACTCATTGGTGATGCTTTGCCGGCTTCCAGAGCTACGAACATCGCCGCAAAGTTGCCAGCTTGTCTGTATTCTATCGGATCTATTTTGCCTCAAGGCAACTGGTGAATTGGTGGGGGCGCTTACAAATTTCGAGTTAATACGAAGTCAGATAAGTGACCGCTACCTATGACGTGACCATAATACTATTTGTTGAACAATACCTCTAATTCAAGGTACCATTGCGCAAAGTGTCCGCCAACTTATTACGCCGATGCCCAAATTAGAACTAACGCCCATTTATACTGAGGTGTATTGAGTAAAACACAAGGCGATCCATGCAAGACTGGTTTATTATTTATATGGCCGGTGGATACATAAATCTAGTTTTAGTTCTACCTACATTACATTCTTCCCCCCAGAGAGAGGAATGAGAAAGAGAGAAAAATATATATAAAGAAAACATGTTCATAAAAATAACTATAACTTTGAGTCACTTTCAATTTAGACCTTTACGCCCAGTATTACAGTGCAAAGTCAAACATTGTTATAGCAGCTGTTCTTAACAAAAGGTAACAGCTGACGAATGACAACACTAACTTAAACTACTTATTTATAACTACAAACTACGTGAAAATCTTAATCAAATATATTCCACTATAATGCTTATAAGTAAACAGGTACCTAATTCATGGTAAAACACATATTTTGTCATTGACAGACATATATCTACGTATGAACGTAACAAATTGTAGAATAGCGGCGCCTATAAGAGATACTGGCTTATTAATGTGTTTCGATACATTTTTGGTACTTTAAGTTACTGACGTCAGCATACGGACAGAGGCGATAAATAAAAGAAGACTAAGTAGGTATGCCTAAACGATTACTGTGCTCAGTATACCTATTTTACTTGAGCGATACTTACCTACTAATAAAATATGATTACTTAAACTTTGTAGTTTCGTTTGACCCGGGGACGTAAGGCTTTCTTCTGCATCGGGCTTTCGGTAGGGTCGCGGGCCGGCGGGCTCGCAGAGGGCTCGCGCGCTCCCGGGCTTGGACTGGCGGTGCCCGGCGAGGCCGGCGCAGCTTCGTCCTCTTTTAATGATGTTTCAGCATCGCGAAACTCCGGAGATTCCGCCCTGGATGCGCTTCCATCCGGTTCCTTTGGTGCGAGCTCTGGGTTAGATATAAAGCTATCACTGGGCAGTGAATAACGGACCATCTTTTTTTTTATAAGTTGGTCGACGTGTCTGCTCGCGTCTTGCCCGTTGACCTTCACATTGTAAGTAACTGCACCGGTGCGCTCGGTCACGGTACCTTCTGTCCATTTAGGGCCAAGCTTGGAGTAATTTCTTACTAATACGTGGTCCCCATGCTGCAACTCGCGCTGCGCACCGCCGGCGCTGCGCTGTTGCGCGCTCTGCGCCGCCTGCACGGCGGAGGCGGGCGCGGCACTGCCGGCGCGCAGCAGGTCTAGCCGCGTGCGCAGCCGCCGCCCTAACATGGCCACGGCGGGTTCGCGCTGTGTGGTGCAGTGAGGGCTGTTCCGATACTGCAGTAAAAATTTTAAGAGGGCAATTTCGACATTCTGGCCCTCGGCCGAGGCCTTTTTCAATACCTTTTTTACGGTCTTGACCGCGTTTTCTGCGGCTCCGTTACTCGATGGATGATAAGGTGCCGTGATAATGTGTAACACGCCATTTTTCTGTAGGAAAATCTCGAACTCGTGAGATGTGAAGGGAGGTCCACCGTCAGTTACAAGTTGCACTGGTAAGCCGAACCTCGCGAAGCATTCCCGCAGCCTGGTCGATACGAGCGCGGCCGACGTGCCGCTCGTCATCGAAAATATTTCGATCCACTTTGAGTGCGCGTCTATGGCGAGAAGATACGTACGACCATTATGATGCAGAAAGTCAGCATGTAATCTCTGCCACGGTTCCGCAGGCCAGGCGTAGGGCGCGGGCGTCGCGCGCGGCGGCGCGTCGAGCTGGGCGCGGCAAGCGGCGCACGAGCGCGCGCGCTGCTCCAGGTCGGCGTCGAGGCCTGGCCACCACACGTAAGCGCGCGCGATCTGCTTCATGCGCACCATGCCCACGTGACCCGCATGCACCTCCTCCACTATCTGCGCCCGCAGGCCGCCAGGGACTACCACACGGTACCCCCATACTATGCATTCGTGATCGATGTGCAGCGTGTCCTTGCGTGAAAAGTACGGTTTCTCATTTTCGATCTCCGTCCCCGAAGGCCACCCGCTCATGATGTAACCATATATTTTACATAAAGTAATGTCTTTTTTCGTCTCCCTCGCGACGTCCCTATGACTCAGAGGGAAAGTTTCTTCTACGAAGTGAAGATAAGCCGCATCGTCCTCGTCGTTTCTCGCCGCCACCCCTGGAAGCGGCAACCGAGAGAGGCAATCTGCATTACCATTTTTATCTGTCGACACGAATTCTATATCAAAATCGTAGGCCGCCAGTCGCACAGCGTACCTCTGCAAGCGGCTAGCCGCTGTTTGAGGAAGTCCATGTTTTGGACCGAATATATATGTCAGTGCTTTATGGTCACTGCGAAGGGTAAACTTACGACCGTAGAGGTATTGATGGTGCTTGTTGACCCCGTAGACGATGGCCAGCGCTTCTTTGTCAATCTGGCTGTAGCGCCGTTCAGTTTCGCTTAAAACGCGCGACGCACAGCATACTAAGCGTTCAGTGCCATCTGGGTAACGCTGCGCCAGTATGGCCCCGAGCCCGTACGCACTGCTATCTACACAAAGCACAAGAGGAAGCGATGGCTCGTAATGCGCCAACGCTGGGCTATTTAATAACTCTTCTTTTACCTTCGTGAATGACTCTGCACAAGAAGGGGTCCACTGCCATCGGGTGCCCTTCGCGAGCAACGCGTACAGAGGTTGAAGCATAGTGCTTATATTGGGTATAAAGCGCGAATAATAGTTTACTAGTCCCAAAACTGCCCTAAGCTGAGAAACGTTTTCTGGCACAGGTAAATTATTAATTGCGGCAATCTTACCCTTATCCGTATGCAGACCAAATTTATTTATTCGATATCCAAGATAACAAACTTCGTCTTTAAAGAACTCGCATTTTTCGAATTTTATTCGTAAGCCAGCATCTCTCAGTCGGCTTAACACGGCATTTAAATTTTGCATGTGATGAACTTTATTTCTACCAGTTACACATATGTCATCAATGAAGGCCACTACGCCCTCTAATCCGCTGAGTGTTTCCTCAATAAGTTTTTGGAAAATTTCTGGTAAGCATTTAATGCCAAATGGAGCCCGACGGTATACAAACGTGCCGACGTGTGTTGTGATCGCGGTTAGGGGCTGTGATCCTTCATCGAGGACCAATTGCAAATACGCATTTTTCAAGTCTAATTTTGTAAATTGCTCCCCGCCACTTAGAGCAGCAAATAATTGTTCGATACGGGGTAACGGATAGTGGAATTCTTTTAAATATTTATTGACCGTGACCTTGTAGTCGCCGCATATGCGAATCGAGCCATCTCGTTTCACTACAGGTACAATGGGTGTCCCGTACTCCGACGATTCCACCTTGTAAATAACATTTTCAGATTGTAATCTTTCGAGCTCATGTTCGACTGGCATACGCAGCGCCAAAGGTAGCGGTCGGGCTTTGCAGAAAATCGGAGAACTGTCTTTTAGATGTAATTTTATTTTTGTTTTGAAAGTACCAAGTTTATCATCAAAAACTTCTGGAAACTCATTTTTCAATTGGAGCACCATGGGGTCATTGTCAGCAATTTTATTCAACTTAATTGATTCGAGATTTAATTTACGCAACCAGAGACGACCCAACAACGGAGGCCCTCCATTACTGATAACAAATAACGGTAAATCGGTTGACTCGTTCCCGCTCGTCACGCGCACGCTTATGCGGCCGAGTGGGACTATCGCTTCACCCGTGTATGATTGCAATTTAATGTTATCTTTTTGTAGGCTCAAATAAGAGAAATGTTTTTCATAGAACTCCTTAGACACCGCCGATATTCTGCTACCCGTATCGATTTCAAATAACACATTACAATTTTCAACTTTAAGCTCACAGTAATAAGGTCCGTCTTTTATATTACTTTTTACTGATAGAATATTGTACATACCATCACTCGCGTCACTATCAGAGTCATCACCTTCCATGTAATTCTGATACTTAGACCGACCGACACTATCACTCTTGCCACTTTTCTTGCACACACTAGACAAATGTCCTTTGTCTCTGCACTGGTTACACGTGTAACTCTTGTACCGACACTTGTTAGGCGCATGGCCATCCCGGCCGCAGCGCCAGCAAGCGGGCCGCCGCTTGTCGTGGGCGGGCGCACGCGCACCCACGTGATGCAGGGCGGCCGCGCCCTGCCCGAGTCCTGCCGCCGGCGCCCCGCCGCCGCCGCTGCCGGCCGCCGCCGTCTCGGCGTGCCGCTCGGCGGCTTCCAGTGCGAGCGCCAGCTCCACCGCCTTTTTGTAATCCAATGTGGGTTCCGCAAACAAGCGCGAGCGCATCTCCTCGCTTCTGAGGCCCGAAACGAATTGATCGCGAATATTTTCTTCCAAACTCGAACCAAAATTACAGTACGTTGCGAGATGTTTCAAATTTTGAAGAAAAATCCCAATCGTTTCACCCGCTGCTTGTCGCCGTTGTCGAAAAATATGCCTTTCAGCAATTTCTGACCTTTTCGGGTCCAAGTGATTTCTAACAAGGTCCACTAGCTCCTTAAAGTCCTTCTTCTCGGGATGATCGGGCGCACAAAGATCGCACATCAACTCGTAGGTCGCGGCGCCGACATGAGTCACCAAAGTAGCCACGCGCAATTCTTGTTTGATGTCGTTGAGTAAAATAAATTGATCTACGAGACGTACGTACGCGGCCCAATTACCTCGACCGTGTAGATCAAATTCGTGTAATTTCCCGAAAGGCATGATCACTAATTTCGACTAAAATTCACAAACTTGTCGCCAGTTGAGGTGTATTGAGTAAAACACAAGGCGATCCATGCAAGACTGGTTTATTATTTATATGGCCGGTGGATACATAAATCTAGTTTTAGTTCTACCTACATTACATATACAAGATATTAATCCAAGAAAATTAGATTGCAATATATGGAAAATTTGGCAAAATGAAAGGACAACTTTTATCTATCAGGATATGTAGGTTATAGAGCCAAGTTTAATTTTATCTACTCTCCCCCCTCTCAGGGGTGAGCGTCACCCCCCCGCGCCCTCGAATGTGTCCCGGAGCGCGGTATTTTCCACTTTAAAAGAAAACCGTGTACGATACATACAAAGTGTATAGGAACGAAATAATCCTGAATAAATTTACTACAAACCTTTTATACATACAAAAGCGATATCACTTATACAATAAGCGCAATCTGTTACCAAATACTAACGTTTTTAATTATTGATCTTTTTTTTCTGCTAAAAGGTTAGTTATCTCAAAAACTGCACACTTCTCGGCCAAAATATGTATGACAAAAGTAAAGAATGGAAAATGTTCTTTCTAAAAATGTATAATTTATTTCTGTTTCTCTTTCATTTACCGTTGCAATGCTATTTTTAAAATTTATGTCATTTGGCCATTATGCGAAATATAAATATTCGTACTAGTTAAACGGTGTTACTTGCAATACCATAGACTTCTGATATGTTTTTCTGTAATCTACAAGTATTGAACTATATTCTGTATTTTTTTTTTTTTTTAGCCTCACTATTTTAGGAAATAAGGGGTGTGTGGGGAAATCGTCAAGTTTTGCTCATTTTCGTAAATAACTTCAAAACCGTTTAATTTAGAATTATATAATACATATATTTGAGATGTTCATAATGTACCCTTTCATTTGATATGTCACACGATATACTATGCCATTTTTTTTTTCTATTATCCCCCTAAACTGGCCCTCATGTCAAAATTTATTTATTTGCGTTACGTTACGTTACACGTCCATGTTTGGGTCATCAATTTACATACGTGTACAAAATTTCAACTCAATCGGTCCAGTAGTTTCGGAGCAAATTGGCTATGACCGACGGACGGACTGACACAGACACACGAGGGATCCTACTATAATCATAGCGAATTTTCTCCGAAACTACTGGACCGATTGAGTTGAAATTTAGTACACGTATGTAAATTGATGACCCAAATATGGAAATGTAACGTAACGTAAAGTAAATCACGTAATTTGAAACATGGGGGCCAGATTTGAGGGGTAAATTAGAAAAAAAAATAGCAAAGTATATCGTGTGACATATCAAATGAAAGAGTACATTATAAATATCTCAAATATATATATTTAATAATTCAAAATTAAACGGTTTTGAAGTTATTAATGAAAACGAGCAAAACTTGACGATTTCCCCACACACCCCTTATTTCATTAAATAGTAAGTCTAAAAAAAAATATATACAGGATAATAGTTCAATATTTGTAGATTACAGAAAAAACATATAAGAAGTCTATGGTATTGCAAGTAACACCGTTTAACTAGTACGAATATGTATATTTCGCATAATAGCCAAATTACTTAAATTTTAAAAATAGCATTGCAACGGTAAATTAAAGAGTAACAGAAATAAATTATACATTTTTAGAAAGAACATTGTCCATTCTTTACTTTTGTCATACATATTTTGGCCGAGAAGTGTGCAGTTTTTGAGATAACTAACCTTTTAGCAGAAAAAAAAGATCAATAATTAAAAACGTTAGTATTTGGTAACAGAGTGCGCTTATTGTATAAGTGCTATCGCTTTTGTATGTATGAAAGGTTTATAGTAAATTTATTCAGGATTATTTCGTTCCTATACACTTTGTATGTATCGTACACGGTTTTCTTCTAAAGTGGAATATACCGCGCTCCGGGACACATTCGAGGGCGCGGGGGGGTGACGCTCACCCCTGAGAGGGGGGGAGAGTAGATAAAATTAAACTTGGCTCTATAACCGACATATCCTGATAGATAAAAGTTGTCCTTTCATTTTGCCAAATTTTCAGCTAATCTTACTGAATTATATGCTTTCTTTAGACCTTGTCGCGTCTAAATTGATTTAAAGTTATGCGCTTTTTATCACGCCTTTGTATCTGAATTATGATTTTTAGAGTTCCGTACCCAAAGGGTAAAAAACGGGACCCTACTACAAGACTCCGCTGTCCGGCAGTCCGTCTGTCTGTCTGTCACCAGGCTGTATATCATGAACCATGATAACAGTTGAAATTTTCGCAGATGATGTATTCCTGTTGCCGCTATAATAATAATAATAATAATAATAATTCTT
Source organism: Apotomis betuletana (assembly GCA_932273695.1). Lineage (NCBI taxonomy): Eukaryota > Metazoa > Arthropoda > Insecta > Lepidoptera > Tortricidae > Apotomis > Apotomis betuletana. Next base: position 6,119,792 of record OW026321.1, on the reverse strand, counting down.
TATTTCAGATAACACAATCCATATTAAATTGTTAGTAAAAAATAAAATAATAATAGAAGAAGAACTTATATCTATGTTAGTAATGTCACTACAATAATTAATTAATTTTATATAGCTATAACAACGAATACTAAAAACAGAATAAAATAAATATTTAAGTGGGGCTCCCATACAACAAACGTCATCGGTTGCGTTATCTTTGCACCTTATTTGTTTGCGGCGCCGTACATACCAGGTGCAAACTTAACCTGGCCAGTTAAGATGGGAAGTGTTTGTACGGATCCCTCGGTGCGCGAGCCCGACTCGCACTTGACTGATTTATTACTGGCTGTGTCGCTGACGTATGCAACTCCTGCATCGTGATGTTAAGATCTTTCATGAAACAATGACCCCTGACCATAAAAAACTGATTTTCAATACAGTTTTAAACTTTTATAGTAGTACCAGGCGGGGCGCACTCCGCGATTAACGTTTCCCGCTACAAGTACATGCCGGTGGCCGCATGCATGCGGACTATTCAGTGGCTGACACGCTCTGTCTCGGAACGCACGTACCTACACGATTTTCGCGCGCTCACGATTTACGTCGCAAGTGAACGTTCCGCATTCATCTGTTGATACCAGTGTTATATTATAATACTATTATCTATTCTGTGGTAGTAAGTACTAGCTTTTGCCCGCAACTACGTCCGCGTGGAACTTGGAAGTATGGAAGCAACCTCGTACAACACGATAGATATCCACCTAATCACCTTAATTAATAAAAGGGATTATTAAAAGCGCCTAAGCAAATGTAAGAGCAATTGTGCTTTTGGTCTAATCATTACATTTCCTACAGGGTCATCAATGTCATCATGAATTACTTACTCACTTTTCAATCTTTTTAGGGATAATTTCCAGGATCAAACTATCATATGTCCTTCCTCGGATCTTAAACTATCTCCACGCCAAATTTCATCAAAATCGATTCAGCGGTTTAAGCGTGAAGAGGTAACAGACAGACAGACACACTTTCGCATTTATAATATTAGTATGGATAGATATCACGCCGGTTACCACGACAGATGGTTAAGAATAAGGTTGACCTATAGCTGACGACTGACCTCAACCTTTGTCACCAAAACTCGTTGTCATGGTGATTGAGTCTTGTAAGGAATTGACAGAAGCCAGTGAATGATGGCCGTGACCGATCGGTAAATCATAAAATTGATGAGGTAATTATTTTATATGGTAGGTGTATGATTTTCTGCCCAGTTATAATACTAAGGTATATTTATAATGATACATTAACTGCTGTTATTTTTGCGTATGTGACTGTCAACTGTCCACCACGTACGTATTTAACAGCGACGCTTCTTTCACGCTGTTCCGAATATTTTCAAAACTAATCGCTATGATCCAATTAAAAAAATCTAGTCGATGGTTGACACTTGTCAATTTCAAAATTTTAACGGTTTGACACTGACGTGTACCAGAATAGATGGTTTGACACTGACGTGTGTCAAAATTTTTACGCTTTGACATTGACAGGTCTCAAACTTCGATTTGTATTTTTTTAATTGGGTTTCGAAGGCAAAGGTCCCTTCAGCCAATACTATAGCGAGCTTTCAATTAGTCAATAAAAAAACATTTTGTGAAAACCATGGCGAAGAAAAATGAATGAACCGCAGTTTTTACACCCTAACAGCAAGGACGTTAGAAAAAAAAATGTGGTCTTCAAATAATTGTACCAAGCCTCTACAAGGTCAGTCTTGTACAATTAAAGATAATCGACAGTCATTTGTTCGAGCGAGCAAAAAAAAACGAAGAATCATCACGTATTGACATGAGCACCTCTGTTTGTATATTGTCTCTGTTTGAGCGGATTTGATAAAAAATATTCGAAGTTTGAGGAGATTAAAGTCTTATAATATTAAAAAACCCGACCCTATAGTGGTCATCATGTGACCCTAATTTAAAAGTGGCTTCTAAACCTGGGGACCTATGGTGGTTACGTTTATCACGTGATAAATAAGTGAAAAAGCATCTGTCACTCACACTCGCATTTTGTCAAAACGTGACGGATGCTTTGTCACTTACTTATCGCGTGATAAAAGCAACCATCATAATCCCGCTGAACATAATCATAAAGTTAGGAATGTATACCATGCCTGAGACCCTTTCGTTTGTTTCAGTCTAATCTGAATATCTAGAAGCGGCTGTGGATATTTACACCGTACATACCTAAGAACCGTCTCTATAACTAGACAAGAATTTCGATTAAAAATCCGCATTCAAATCGGATCATCTGTTCAGGAGGTACGACGCCACAGAAAGAAGCACAGATACACATGTTAAACTTAAAACACTGACTTGCCAAACATTGACTTAAACTTATACGATTTTCGCGCATTATCACAACAAAAACGCGACTTATCGCGAACAACGTGACTTATCTACCACTAATATAAGAGTAAAGCAGTGTATTAAATAGTAAACGCTGTCTAGGTGTCCGAATGGTGATTCTTCATCTCGGTAAATAGGACCCCACAATGTCATTGTCTTACAAGTTAGAGAAATAATGAACTTTATTCTGCATGTAGGCCACAAGGGCACTTTTACATGTCTGAGTCTACCGGCATTTTACAAGAGACCACTGTTGAGAAGAAACGCCGAAAGAAACTCAACAGTCAGTCATTTTTAGGGTTCCGTACCTCAAAAGGAAAAAACGGAACCCTTATAGGATCACTTTGTTGTCCGTCTGTCCGTCTGTCAAGACCCTTTTTCTCAGGAACGCGTGGAGGTATGAAGCTGAAATTTATATCAATTACTCAAGTCTACTGTCCCTTGAAGCTGTGAAAAAATCAAACTTCTAAGCCAACGCAATCAAAAGATACAGCCGTTTATGCCGCAAATTTTCGACACTTGCAAGGGAATCAAAACCTACAGGGTGCTTCCCGTGAACTCAGAATCTTGAAATTTGGTACGAAGCAACGTCTTATAGCATAGATAAAGGAATAATTACGAAAACCATAATTTTTTTTTTTAATACCTAACTTTGCACCTAATTTATATGGGGCGCTATACATACCAGGTGCAAACTTAACTTAACCACTTAGGGATGGAAAGTGTTTGTACGGAACCCTCGGTGCGCGAGTCCGACTCGCACTTGGCCGGCTTTTTTTTCATAAAGGATAAGTACTTAACTATTACAGTAATATGAACTTAACTTAATTTGTACCTATCTTAAGAATTTAGGCGTACCTATACGTAGTTCTCATACCCTCAAGTATCGAAGAAAACATATTAAAAGTGTATTCTAAGACATAAATGAGGAAAAGTGTAAGAATAAAATATAGAAACTACAAGAAAGTATGACGATTTATCACAATTTATGTACGTTTGATATGCTTTCTTATTAGAACTGTGTCCCTCAAACTAGTCAGGTACAATCTAAGGAGTCAGTTACTCGGTTTCTGGTTCAGGCCATGCATTTTTGTCTGTCAGATAGTCCTCTACATCTCAGAGAATCTCATTTTAAGCATATGGAGGAAGGTAACAAAATAAAAACGCTATTATTTTTACGGACGAGCGAACATAAATATCCATCGGACATTTTGTTCGCACATGCGTACCTACCGCTAATGAACATCAAGCCCGGGATTTTCGGTGCACGAATGGTATCTTGATCATCAAACACAACAGGGCGGTTCATACGATTCCGTGTTCGATGTAAAATTAAAAGACACTTTGGTATACTCAAATTTACGAGTGTTTAACTGACATAATAGTCCGCTTAAAGCATCAAAGCCCAGTTATCTTCTAATGACTGAAATGATCATGAAAACCGAGCCCGCAATCTTGCCAACAAGGAAATGAGTATCTCGGATTACGAAATGCAACATCATTGTGGCACATCAGCGGCGCAAAAAAGATAAAAACAGTATTTTGTTTTTTATTAAAACGCTCGAATCAAAAATTCGGGTAAGCTTTGTCATTTACGCGGCTGACTTCATCAGCCATTAGTGGGTGTACGTACACACAGCAGGCTTCACAACTATAAATATAATGCTAGCCAATATCAGTATCTATAACGATACGCCTCGCTATTATAAACACTACTCGAGTGAACACACGCAAAACTTATAATAATAATAATAATAATAATTCTTTATTTCAGATAACACAATCCATATTAAATTGTTAGTAAAAAATAAAATAATAATAGAAGAAGAACTTATATCTATGTTAGTAATGTCACTACAATAATTAATTAATTTTTAACATTAATCTAGAGAGGATCCCAAGTGGACTTTCGTCCAATGCTCAAACAATGGGCCTTCTACCCTATCAGCTATAATGGCTACAAGGCTATTGCGGCTGCCACGGACACGGCGCCACAGGGATGCGATTCGTTTGCGTATGATGGCCTGGAAAGTGTCTACTTTGCCTCAACGAACATTCCTGAAGCACTACAGTATCGTGGCAGCCCCATCATGGCCCTGAAGCCATTATTATATTGTACGCGAAGGGCACTGTGGGTTTTTTTCGTGTAATTGACCCATAGGCTGCAAGTGTAAAACGATTGGCAATACGCTTTAAACAAAGTTATTTTAACGCTTTTGGTACACTTTGCGAACCTACGGGCCAGCATGTTACACCTAACTGACAGTGCCCTTCGCTCCCTGTCCATGTCAAGGTCATCGCTTAGTGTCTCTGTGACCCAGTGACCCAGGTATTTAAAATATTATATATAAAATAAAATAATAAATATTAAATATTTTATATGTTGTAAGTTTTGAATTTCAAGAGCATGGTTTTTTCTATTTTTTTCAAATAGTAATCAAAGTTTCCGTTTCATTGAATTTTCACGTCTTGAAAAACGTTTCTGGATCAATACAAAAATAACTAGACCCGACTTGTTAGTAATTTTGATTTTGATAGAACTTTACAACATTACACCTTGCAATAAAATAAAAGTTTCAGGTCTAGGCACTGAAACTTTTTGTAATTTAAGTTTTAAACGTTTCATTCTCTAGGATTTTCCAAAAAAAACGTCTTAAAAAATCCGTGGGCCTAAGACTTTTTTAGGGCCCGTAGGAGGTAGCAAATGATCCCTCATTTTAATTTGGCAAACGATGTACCAAACACCCTGTATAACTTACACCAGCACTTTTGATTTTTCACAAGACAAAAAAAAAGGTATTTTGACGACAACATACACAGACCACAACAGAACCCTGTAATATTAGGCCAGCGATATATGTACCCGAGTTTTCAGAGCATAGTTAATATACTGCTTATAACTCAACCGTGTTACCATCAGAGGAGACACTAACTGTCATCCGAAATAAAACGGGGCACGGCGGAGGCCTAATTTAGATTTACGAAGCCGTAAACCGAATGTTTATTAGATTGGCCCGTTGGACGGACGGACAGACGCGCGTTAAGTGACGTATGGCTTTCCTGGAGCATAAATCTTATTAAATAGGTGCTTATGTATAGGAAGATTGCATAAGTTTCCGCCACGCAACCAATCATTGACTGCGAGAGTTATTATGCAAATTCTAGACAATTTTGTAATTCCAGAGGAATGGAATTATATTTAATTATTTACTTATTTGCGCTGGAAGCGATCTTGATATTACGTCGTGCTGTGCGGCCAAAAGACATTACCAATACTTACTATGGGGCCTGACAACAGCGTATCAGCGTATTTCGAATTTTGGAGTAACCCTAAGAAAAGAGCGTACTACGAGCAATGTGTATTTATTTAGACCAGTCTCAAAGTGGGCAGTAACGCCCACATGGGGGCGCTCTGGAGGCCTCTAGGATCGACTTGCGAAGTGTAGAAGCAGTTTATGAGGGTAATAGCTAATTTGTATTCGGGTATACATATACGTAAATAATCCGCTGAAAAATGTCCACTGCTAGACAAAGGCCTCTTAGAAGAATAATCGTATTAAAAGTTTCGTGAGACAATTTACTTATTGTATTAAGCGGTTTACACTCAGGTGATATTGTCCGGAACGGCCCGACATGTTTCGAACTCGTACAAAGCTCTTCATCAGGGACTGCTACCCGTACAGCGGCGTGGTAACTTCGTCACTGACGAAGCCGTTCCTGATGAACAGCTCCGTACGAGTTCGTAACATTGGACTCTCAGAAACACCTCCACATTGATTAATTATGCAGTCCATATTTAACGGCTTTCTGCGATCCTAAGCATAGTCTGATCGTTGGTCAGATGGAGGCCATACGCCGCTCCACCTTCTGGCACGCGATCGCCGCTTAAGAACCCCTTTCCCAAACTGAAATCGTTCTACGAGTGTGCCCCACTCACTGGCACTTATGTCTGGACTTCAAGCTATGTCGACGTCCTTTGTTCTCTTACGGATTCCCCCATTCCTTACTACTATGTTCACAACTGCATTCCATCTACAACTTGTATGGAAACTATTTGGAACTACACTCTGACTGCTCAATATCTTTGAATCCGTTTCAGCGGATGCGATCTACAAAACGGAGAGTAAGTACTCCTACGAACTGTCGTCGCTTGCGGTATTTCCGGACCGATACGACCTTCAAACCTTTAAGAAAATAACGTGCTCCCACCTGAAAGGCCTTGTGACTCCTCTGGTGCTGCGGGTGTCTATGGGCGACGGTAATCGCGCACCATCAGGCGATCAATTTACTCGTTTGCCCAAAGTTTGTCCAAAGTTCGAATTCGATGTTTGTATATACATAGAACCGACATTTACATTTTAAAACGAAAGCAAGGGATGGCACGATACAAACTTGGAGTATCTAACCTCGCTGACTCGTTCGATTTGAAAAAAATACAAGTATTGATGTCGTCAAAGGGTCTTAACGGATTGAAACTACTTATTTTATTTTTTTGATAATTTTATGGCCTTGGACATACTTATATTTGTTGCAAGGGTTGCTGTCGTTTGTCAATTTCGAGTAGTTTTTGAAACAAAGAAAAATTTAAACTGTTAGTTTCAAGTATATAACAATAAATCGCAATAACCCTGTTCTAAGTAGTAACATTGATAATATGTAAAAAAAACATGTTTGATCATAGAGAAAAATCACTAAAACAATTAGCATTTTTGAACGGACAAGGAGCCTTAAATCGTTCGAAGAAGTTACAGGACCGCAATTTCCAGTAGTGACGTCACCACACAATTGCAACAACCGAAGTTTAATCAGATCCTTTCTCGACCATCAAAGGTCGGAAAATGGTTTCCACAATCCAACTCCACAACACAACATCCGATGTAACGTTTTCCATCTGCGATGTTTTGGGGCTTGTGTTACTAATATAGAGTTTAATTTGCTTTGAGTCTTCATGAGACTTGAATCCTCTTAGTAATGAATCCGTTTTCGAGCTAAAGATCACAATCTCATCCAATTACCTGCTTCGCTGCGTTCTAAACGAACACTGAAAAACTGCTATAGTTTATTTTATTAAGAAAAATAAAGACTAGAAAGTGCTGTCGTAAATCCGTCCGTAAAAGAAAAAACCGGCCATGTGCAAGTCGGGCTCGCGTACCGAGGGTTCCATCCAAAAACTTATCCCATCTTAACTGACCGGGATAAGTTAAGTTTGCACCTGTAAAGTTAACATAACCGATCACGTTTGTTGTATGGGAGCCCCTTTAAATATTTATCTTATTCAATATTTTAGTATTTTTTGTTATAGTGGCAACAGATATACATCATCTGTGAAAATTTCAACTGTCTTACTATCACGGTTCATGAGATACAGCCTAGTGACAGACGGACGGACGGACAGACAGACAGACAGACGGACAGCAGAGTCTTAGTAATAGGGTCCCGTATTTTATTACCCCTTTGGGTATGGCACCCTTAAACTGTCTATTAAAAAACCAACATGTCTATTACAAAACGGAATCATAATGACAATATTTATGGGTGAAGAAATTATAATAATAGCGTATAAATTGGCTTGATTTATAAAAGCGAATTAGGGACGCGTTGGAATTAGGTTGACAGGCTTTATTGACAAATGCGCTATGCTTGTTATTAGATATTGTTTATTAGATCTATTTAACCTTTGAAACATAATTTATAGCCTAACAAGTGTAGGTCCGGCCCAGGGATAGTGGGGCTACAGATTACATATGGCAATAATGTGCATACGTCTATATATTTGCATTATTAAACGTCAATAGCGATTTGCAAGGATTTGTCGTTAACCAAATTCAAAAAATTGGTTACCGGAATGCTGCTTAATCCTTCGTTCTTCTTGCGAAATAAATACTGGGTCCTATTGAAAAAAAAAAAAACATGGTTTTATTATGCAAAAATTACTTGAATATTTAGTCCTGTTTCCTCTTTGTTTACATCAGTGACATTCACCAACTTTCAACGTCAAAAAAATGACATTGACAGTAAAATTAATTAGTACCACTAGAATTCCGCAGTATGGTTTGGGTTGACCCCCCCTCTGTTGAGCTATACCATACAGGAACGTCACGCAAAATGTCGACTTTTTGAACCCCCCCCCCCCCCCCCCCCCCCGGTCACGCTTTTTTGCTATACCATTAACATGTACACGTTTGGTATGACACCCCCCCCCTTAACGTGTGACGTAATTTATGGATGACCCCTGAGACAGTGACAACTCATATCATTAAAACCTACAAAACGCTTTCTTTTGATCCTATTTGATTCCTTCTCTCTGAGCAAGGCCTGAGAACTGTATTTTTAACCGACTTCAAAAAGAAAGAAGGTTCGCTATTCGGTTGAATTAAAAAAAAATGGGTGTTAGGTACCTCAGAAACGACATTCAGAACATTTTTTTTGCTAGAGAGTAGGCCTCTCCTGATGGGTCCCATTAAATTTTGCTGAGCATCTGATGACGATGCCCATGAGGAATCGAAGGTACTCATGTATTGTAGGCGCATCTACGGCGATTTCAGTTTTTTTATAGTACCTAACTCGATTGTCAAATGTTGATTGGCCGCCGCCGCGACTGATCGGCTCTCCTGATGACGAATGGCGAACCGATTCGAAACATGTCGAGCGATATCCTAGTTCTACGACGTGAGAAAACCCGTTTCGTATGTCTCTTAGAACGTACCTAACTTGTTTAGTTATTCTCGGTAACACGACTTTTTCACGCAGAAGTCGGTTCTTTTATTTTGAAATAATGATTATATGGGTAGTATTTTAAAAATCGGACGCAATTGGTTGTTAGATATGGCGCTGGCCTCACGTTCGATCTACGTGTTACGCACCTCTATGTCTGTTTATGAAGGGGCGCGGTTTTGTCTGAACAAAAGTAGAAGGCAGAGCATCTGGCGGTTATTAGCGCAGCAAACTGCGCGTAGTGTAGTGAGCCCGTTTTGGCGGTAAATTGGCAGGTTATGTTTACACATTAATCTTAGTGAATGATGTCATAAATACGTAACAGACGAATAACCCACTTGCATACGGAGATAATTAGGTACCTAATTGTTTGTAATAACTAAAAGATACAAACATTACTACGGCAAGGATCGTTAAATACGTTGAGTTCTTTGAATTTCGTAATTTCCGAGTAAATACCAAGTTATTTCTTTTATGTATATCGTGGGCAAACGAGCAAAAGGATCGCCTGATGGTGCGCGATTACCGTCGCCCATAGACACCTGCAACACCAGAAGAGTCACAAGTGCGTTGCCAGCCTTTCAGGTGGGAGTACGCTCTTTTCTTGAAGGTCGTATCGGTCCGGAAATACCGCAAGCGACGACAGTTCGTACGAGTACTCTCTCTCTGTTTTGTAGATCGTATCCGCTGAAACGGATTCAAAAATATTGAGCAGTCAGAGTGTAGTTCCAAATAGTTTCCATACAAGTTGTAGATGTAATGCAGTTGTGAACATAGTAGGAAGGAACGAGGGAATCCGTAAGAGGACAAAACGTCGATATAGCTTAGGAGTTGCCAGACATAAGTGCCAGTGAGTGGGGCACACTCGTAAGAACGATTTCAGTTTGGGAAAGGGGTTCTTGAACGGCGATCGCGTACCAGAAGGTGGAGCGGCGTATGGCCTCCATCTGACCAACGATCAGACTATGCTTAGGATCGCAGGAAGCTGTTAAATATGGACTGCATAATTGATCAATGTGGAGGTGTTTCTGAGAGTCCAATGTTACGAACTCGTACGGAGCTCTTCATCAAGGACTGCTTCGTCAGTGACGAAGTTACCACGCCGCTGTACGGGTAGCAGTCCCTGATGAAGAGCTTTGTACGAGTTCGAAACATGTCGGGCCGTTCCTGACAATTTCACGTGAGTGTAAACCGCTTAATACAATAAGTAAATTGTCTCAACGAAAGTTTTTATACGATTATTCTTCTGAGAGGCCTTTGTCTAGCAGTGGACATCTTTCAGCGAATTATTTACGTATATGTATTTGTATACCCGAATACAAATCAGCTATTACCCTCATAAACCGCTTCTACACTTCGCAAGTCGTTCCTAGAGGCCTCCAGAGTGCCCCCATGTGGGCGTTACAGCCCACTTTGAGACTGGTCTAAATAAATAACTCAAATACTACATTTAACCCTCAAATTTCAAGTTAAGACATGCTCTCTCGGATCCACGACTAACTGTAAACACACGTTAGCAGAGCGTGACACTGGTTACGCTGAGCTGAGACTTAGATCTTCCTTCATATAAACAACTTACAAAATGTTTGCGAATGACGGAAGATTGGGGCTTAAATTGTGATTAGGTATCAGATACCTATACCTTGTATGTAGTTGTGTATGTAATCGTTTACCTCAAGAGTTGAGATACAACTACATTAAAGTACTGACTGCAAAAAAGATGTGAATGAATGGAATGAATATAAATGTAATTACAAGCACGATATTATTTACGAAAAATTGGTAAACAACGAGAAAAATAAGAACTACTTAATAAAGTAGTATCGATGTATCTTCATCTGATTCATTAAGATGTATTACAAGGTCGGTAGTCGGAAATATTATCAATATTATCGCGTTTATAAAACTATAATCTAATTTAATTCAATCAAATAATAACCTTGACGATAAACGTAGGCATTTATAAAAAAAAAAACGAAATAACTTGAACAAATTTTTAGTCAATTTTGCAGTTCGCTGTTGAACTTGCTATCGGCACGAAAAAAGAACGGTAATTTCAAAATCTCGCTGTCATTACATGACATGTTGTTGTGTGCGTTACCTCAACTTGTATATAATCTGTGCCTCAACTCTCGTAGCTACACCTACCTATATACTCAATTATCGTATTTACAAAACGTGTGAAATGTGGTTTACGTTTACGCACTGACCGCAACGCTCATTTTCGCCACAGAATAAGAAACTACAGAAAGTTCTGTCAAAATCTTCCCAAAGCCGTTTCTTCAATTAAGGTCTTTCTGCTCCATCTTTGTTGGATACCGTTTTCGAAAACGTTCTTATATTTAAAAGATCAAATCGGCTAGTGACATCCATCTCATTAAAATTTCTGTCGCTGCGCTGCTCTTCAAAACTTCGTATCTAGTAAGTAGATCGACGATGAAATACGAGCTTTGTTATAAGTAGGTATTTGTTATTTAGTGAGTTTTGGTTGTCAACAGACGAAATATATCCTAATTTTCGGGACCGGTTCAATGTAAGTATATCCAGAAGATTCTAAGGTGTTATACATAGGTACACATGCATATAATAGGTAACATACCTCAAAGCACTGCCCTGCTCTCTGACATCGACCCCATTGATAACGTCTTCGCCCCTCGCCTGCAAGCCCGACATTTTCCACCAATCAGGGACGGGGACTCGCTGCGCAAGCGCGGCTACGGCATGCCGCAGCCAATCGGAGCGCGCGACGTCACTGCGAGCATTCTGGAATAAACGGTTAGGTTTAAAATCGGTTTATTTTATTTTACTAATTTGTAGAATAAGTTGCAAAAGATCTTGCAGCTGATCTATGAATGGTTGCGTTTATCATGAGGTACTTGAGATAGCTATACGGGGTGGAATGGAAGGAGGGTCTTTACTAAAAATATAATTTATTAACGTAAATTCGACTGCAATAGTTAAACGTTAGTAATAATAATAAAAAAAAAAAAACAATTCAGCGAGCTGTAAATAGAGATAAAACAAGCACTTGACAAACTATAACTTCAGAACGGTGACAGTTATTTACATTGTTTATTAGGAGAAAAATCTCGTTCCCTGCCAAACTGTTAAATGATTAAGCATATTTCACTGTCGTCAAAAAGTACAAATGCTTTATCATATATATTTATCACGCTATAAACGACATATAAGCACTTTTCATGTTGACTGTAACTGTACGTAGAACAATAACTGGACGACATAATAATGTTGCAGTGTTGATTGTGCTCGCTTATACATTGTTAATGATTATATCATAACATAACAATATTGTAATTGAAATCATGACCTTGTTGTCTTGTGGTTTATGGCATTGTTCTTTTAATGCTCATTGTAGGTATAAGCCATGTTTAAAAACGGCAAATAAAATTAATCTTCTCTTATTTTGATACATTTTCATAATATATTTTCAATTTGTTTCATAAATGAAGTTCTCAATTCCATGTGTATTAGTAATTTTTTTTTGTTATTTCCTTAGATTTATTTTTCAATTTTGAAAATTTGAATGTTTCTTTTTTTTCGCATTGAGTTCTTACGATATGATTTGTGAAAAATTGGACCTCCTTTATTTTTGTACGTACTCAGAAATTTGGTAAATTTTCATAGAAATGTTTTGGTTGAATGAATGAATTTATGAGAATTGAAGTTATTTTCTTTGAAGTCGTGTTTTATAACGTGTTAAATAGAGTGTAAACAAGACAAAAATATACCTAACAAGAGACGTAGGTCAACTTAGACAATAACGTTATACTTCCGTAGACAATAACGTTATACAACCGTTACATAACAGTTATCCGATAAGCTTCCTGCGATCCTTATATGACTGCTTTATGGCTTGAATTTAAGGTTACGGATGTTGGTGCCGTTTGTGCATAAAGGTTTACGGCATACCTTGTAAGGAAAACTTAATCGGGATTTTATTATTACTTACCTACTTATAGATGGTTTAATAAGTTTAAACTACTTATTTACTGTATCCATTAGCCAGGCTAAGCTAGCAATCTTCTTAAACGCAGATTTTTCTGGTAACTGACGTTGAAAGTCGGAGAATATGACCGATGTAAACAAAGAGGAAACAGGACTAAATATTTCGCAATTTTCAAGTAATTTTTGCATGATAAAGCCAAAACTATTCACAGTGATGAAATTCAAGTTTTTTTTTCAATAGGATTCAGTATATATTTCGTAAGAAGAACGAAGGATTGAGCACCATTCCGGTAAACAATCTTTTGAATTTGCTTAGTGACAATTCCTTGACAAATCGCTAATGACGTTTAATAATGCAATTATATGACATTATTGCCATATGAAAGCTGTTTGTAGCGCCACTATCCCTGGGCCGGACCGACACTTGCTAGGCTATACAAATGTTACTAGATTAAAATCCAATGATGCTTTCCAACGAGCACTTAATAAGCATTGCATAAACCATTTAATAATGCAAATATATGACGTATGCACATGATTGCCATATGAAAGCTGTTTGTAACGCAACTATCCCTGGGCCGGACCGATACTTGCTAGGCTGATACAAATGTTACTAGATAAAATATCCGATGTTGCTCTCAAACGGGCACTTAATGAGCATTGCATAAGCCACCGATGCGAACGCTAATTCAATTCAGATCATTTAGCGCTCCAACTGACCCAATTTGCTCGCTAATCAGTGTTGTCATACAATTTAGTTTTTTAGGGTTCCGTACCCAAAGGGTAAAAACGGGACCCTATTACTAAGACTTCGCTGTCCGTCCGTCCGTCCGTCCATCCGTCCGTCCGTCCGTCCGTCCGTCTGTCACCAGGCTGTATCTCAAGAACGGTGATAGCTAGACAGTTGAAATTTTCACAAATGATGTATTTCTATTGCCGCTATAACAACAAATACTAAAAATAAAATAAAATAAATATTTAAGGGGGGCTCCCATACAACAAACTTGTTATAGATTATATATATATATATATATAGGTACGGAACCCTTCATGCGCGAGTCGGACTCGCACTTGCCTAATTTTTTTTTCTTACCGCTGTGAAAGAGGTTAGTTATCATCAGGCTGTTTATTCTTTGTATCTTACGCTAACGTTAACATTACGCAAGTAAAATGTACATATTATTAGTCAGCAAACTATTATAAGCCTACACTACTATGTACAACAACAAGAATAAACGCATAATTTGTTATCATATGTTATTATCAATGTCAAAAGCTTTAACAATGAACAATAACAATAATACATAAATAAAATACGAACTACTAACAACTGGCAAATAGACTAGTCGATGCGACGGGTGACCAGAGGGCTGGCTCATACCTATGCCAAAGAATAGCCCTGGCAAATACAATTTAAAAAATCGGACCCCTTTTGCATGGTTCCAGACGCTGGCAGCATTTCGCTACATTACGCTATCAGGGATTTACAGTTTAGGGCATCCGTGACAGGATATGATAGTTCAATTTATTTTTTAAATCTCTTTCCAAAAGATTTTACTTTAAGTATTTTCGGTGACGACCATTCGATCTATAAGACATTATAGATAATCTACACATGTATGTTAAAGAGAGGATTTGGCTGTCTGATGTACCTACCTTTCAAGTTTCAATGGCTAGACAAATCCTTCCAACTTTTAACGCTGAATTTTTGCACATTTTAAGGCCGGGTCTTTCAAAACTCTCATGAGCATAACCACTGCAAAAATACAACTTTCTTGTAGATAAAAAAAAACTTGTATACAAATACAAATCAAAATACAAATCCGTTATCAGTAACACCAAGTTACTGTATACATATAGAAGAAATAAATGGTGAAATCTGACAAGATATGTCTCAAGAGAACACTGGATGTGTTGTTACCAAGAAAATACAATATTATAATTTTAAAAAGAAACTGTCCTACATTTTTCGCACGCGAAAATATCTCTCAAACAAAAGAGAAATTTCACCTAAAATCCATACAACGAACGAATGAATTTAAATGAGTATGTCAAATAAATCATAAAACAATAGCTTGACACCTACGCACTCTAAATTTCCAGTTAGCAATTAGTTCCAAACAGTCTGACCTCAATCTGTTTGCCTCTACCTACGTAGCGCCTAAACGTAGGTGACGTAACATTGACCGACTGAGTGTAAGGTCATTAGGTACATGCTTCAAATAATTAATTTATTTATAAGAACAATGATAGAATTATAATGAATTGGAAGTTCTAATGAACATTTAATGACCTTTTAACTTCGTGAGTTCGCTTTAGATTTAAAGAAGGTTTAAGTGTGATCTCGCGATAAGCCATTATGAATAGCTACTAGTAATTAAGGTTAAGTACGATACTGTCGATCTTTAAAGGCCTTCTTATTAAAATGAACATCTAAGCCTTAGGTATCTATTTTATCGATGTGTTTAATGGTATTATTATATTCATAACTAGACGGCGCAACTTCGACCACATAACCCTTCTTTTCGCTTAAGATAATCGCAACTTTGTCATGGGAGGAGGTTAACGTCATAACTCTCTTATTTGCTTATACGTAATAGGGTGAAAAGTATGCTATATTCATATCCAGCTGCTTTGTGTCTGTATAACAAGTTCCAGATGTGATGAAACCGCAAAGACAAGCAAACAAACACCGGTGCACCACATATGAAGATGAGCGCTGGCTCTCGAGCTAGCATCATTCTGAGGTGGAACCTTTTCGTGGCACAGCCGTGATATTATAGTTGCCTATTGTGTTAATTATGTTTTTATACTCGCGTACTTTAATCTGTCAATTATAATTTCACAGACAAAATCACAAAACGCACTTTTTAATCCTGTACCAAAATTCTATACTCTATGGTTCCCGCTATATAGAACTTTAATATTCATAAGACATCTCTCTACTGAACTCAAATAATTTCAAAAAAGAACATCAGCATATTTGGTTTAATAAAAAAAGAACGCTAATGTTCAATGATTGGTTGAAATTACTTGTCAAAATATTTAACTAATCACGAACCCGACATGGCAATCGCGATCATATTTTTTTTGATAGGTCAGTTTTAGTCGAACGAAAAGGGTTACATCAAAAATAAAAATTCAGTGGGGAATGACGATTAAAGTAAAAAATGTTTTTCTGTGTTTTGCTCGTATAAAAAGTATAGTATGCAATAGTTACACAATTAGGTCTTAAAATCTCGTACCTACCTTACTTAGGCCACTCGGCAAGCCTCGCGAACGACTTTAAGAACCTTCATTGTGCAACGATTGCATAAAATACAATTTATGGCCACGTCACGAATAAATGTATTTCTATTTAATTTCTTTCAAAGAATAAGTACCATTCAGTAACCTCTAAATAGCCTATTTCAGTAGCTTACGTAAAAAATCTTAAATGTACATTTTCATTTACACAATTTTGTTCCACTACTACTATAGATACGAGTACTAACCTATAGAAAAATGAAATAGGCTATTAAAATAAATATCGGACCAGCTCACACAATCGATCTAGTCCCAAATTAAG
Organism: Apotomis betuletana; assembly: GCA_932273695.1. Classification (NCBI taxonomy): domain Eukaryota; kingdom Metazoa; phylum Arthropoda; class Insecta; order Lepidoptera; family Tortricidae; genus Apotomis; species Apotomis betuletana. The sequence continues at coordinate 6,103,160 of OW026321.1, read as the reverse complement.
CTCAAGAAGGCTTGTGTTACGGGTACTAGACGACGATATACGTACTTACATGGATAACTATTGTTATAAAACGATCGAAACCAGCCGTTAAACATTTGTTTATTCATGCGAACAAAACCTCAGCTGTCCCCGCCAGAGCCGATTTGTGCGACAAAGTAGAAAAGCCACTCGGCTACGGTACGGCTAAATGGTAAAACCGCTAAACTTGGAACTGCGGATTGGCGTTCGGATCACGTAACTGTTGCAAGGGACAAGCGAGAGCGGGTATGAACTATTGGGAATGCTAGGCCCTTGCGTCTATTGCAGACGAATGGTGTAATGTTCGGGAGACACCGTTTCTGGTGGCTAACTAAACCGATACGAGATACCGCAGGCTTGACAAGAGAAGTGTGCGACAGGTGGCGCAAACGCGTTGTGGAGGATCGCAAGTTATGCGACGAGACCTGGTTCGAGGCATTCGCTGACAAGAGATAAAGACATCGCCAAGGCAACGCAGTACCAATTGGCAATGCTACGTCTATTGATTATCAATATAAACATCCCTGCATTTAAAAACATAAGCAGGGCTATGCTCGGAGTTTTTTCTGCGTGATAGAATCAGCAATGAGGACCAAATTTCAGACATAGCTCGCAGCATTCGCAGGATTGCACGATTGAAGTAGCAATGGGCGCGCCATGTAGCCCGGAGAACGGATGGGGCAGTAAAATTGCTATGACTCAATCCAACTACAGTCATAAAAGACGAATCGTTGGTATATGCGACAGATGGTCTAATTCCCAGTCATTTTATAGGTACCATGGCTACGAGTCAGAAAGCGAAAAGCTTAAATCATTGAAATGAAATGAAATTATTTATGATGATGAAATGAAATCAATAAAAGTCTGTACAGACGGCCAACTTAATGCCAAATGGCATTCATATCCTGGTTAACCAAAGATACAGCAAAAATACTTCAAGTGGGTACAGAGTAATGATTTAACGGTCATTGTAAAGTAAATATAAAATTTGCACACATGTACGAAGCCTTTGCAATCTGTAGTCAATATTGAAAATTAGATGCTAATAGACGTCAACATTGACAATCCAATAAATCCGCTATTCGCTCCCCTCTTGGGCCACCATTTTCTACCGTCAGACGAACTGTCACGGGCGTCAAAGCGAGGACGCAGTCTGTTTACATTTTAAAACGTATTTAAATTTCAGATAAGCTACCTATTGTATATTTATCGTTTGTACGGGTTGTCGACTTTGTTTTTACTTATTATCGGCTTTCGCATTCGCGTCCACACGATGACGTAAACATGACTACAGTTTGATTGACTACACTTAGATACTTGGGTTAACTTAGAACCATGCCGCTTTCATATGCTAAAGACCTGTGAGCTGTGGCTAATTACGCGAGGAGAGTTAAGTGTCTGTATACTGTGACAAAGATGTAAAGTGTCCAGCTACTTAGGTAATTGAGAGTCATATACATACGTACAGTTGCCGAGAAACTTCTTGACCCAAAATGGCGGATCTGCGCATGCATATTTGTACGTAAATCGGCTACGGCGCAGTCAAGGTTAGGCTCAAGAAGTTTCTCGGCAACTGTAAAAATGCCAATCATCACCCAGGCCAATCCGCATTTGAACGAAAGTTTAAATTCAACATGGGATTCTCTCTTTAGGTAAGTCAAAGTCAAAGTCAAAAGTATTTTATTCAAAGTAAATTCCAAGCGAATATTTTTTGACGGTCAACTTTAAATCAAATAACTTAACTAAAGACAATATATTAACTTAACTTACACTCATTGTTTCATTGTAACAGTGAATATCAGAAATAATTTCATTTCTACAGTTTTCAGAAAAATACGTTTCTAGAGGTATAGCATAATCTTGGGTTATGGAATTTTTCCATGTATTTATCTACATAAGTATGTATATCGTCGTCTAGTACCCATAACACAAGTCTACTAGAGCTGACTGTGAGAATAGATAGATTTGTGTGAGGATTAGTACGTTAGAGCATTCTCTGATAAATCGAATCAGGTACTTGCAATGCAAAAACTTATATATCACTCAAATTGTTATGAGTTAGGTTAGGTATAAGTTAGGTAGTACCAATCGAATGAAGGCGAATGCTTTGATAATGCGTCTAAAAATAGACACCCGGGTAAAAGCTAGACATAAATAAAGACAAACAATGCATTAAATCTTAAAATAGGCGTACGAATTGCGCTTTGGCGAGCCGAATGCAGATATATTTAGCTCTCATTTCGTTACATCAAACGCTATCTCTATTACAAATATCTTATTGCCAAGGTCAGGCAATCATAATAAAGTCGTGTGAATTATCGACGTGTTATAATAGCCAAATGTTTTTATGTTATAGAGATATATTGGCGTCAAAACGTACGATTATCTCCTCAGTCTTCAGCCCGTCTAGCACAACTATACTTCGAGATTCTTGTCGCGCGGCGCGACATAGTATCACCCGTCACTCTCTTACAGTACTGTACAGAAAGAAATAGGTAGTATATCTCGCGTGAGAAAGAGTTGCGTGTCACAGTGGTGCTAGAACTGCTGGCGTCTTTAGCGAACATCAAAAGTTATGTAGTATACTATGGTCCTATGGTCAGCAAATAAATTGGCCTAATACTTTTAACCTTACACATAGGGAATGCAAACCGGTAATTTACCGGTCATCCGGTAAATACCATACCATAACAAAACCAGCCAAGTGCGAGTCGGATTCGCGCACCGACGGTTCCGTACAAACCTAAAATGTATGCTTTTCGCAATTTTCCCTTTATCTGTGCTATAAGACGTTGCTTCGTACCAAATTTCAAGATACTGAGTTCACGGGAAGTACCCTGTAGGTTTAGATTCCCTTGCGAGGGTCTAAAATTTGCAGCATAAACGGCTGTATCTCTAGATTGCGTTGGCTTAAAAGTTTGATTTTTTTCGCAGACCTGAGTATTTGATATGAATTTCAGCTTGATACGTGTTCCTGAGAAAAAGGGTCTTGACTGACAGACGGACAACAAAGTGATACTATAAGGGTTCCGTTTTTTCCTTATGAGGTACGGAACCCTAATTACCGTTTTGCATTCCCTAACATAAGATAGTCGTAAAGTTGTACATACATTTCTTAGCTTACTGTACCTATTACATAAAAGAACACACGTTTCATCACATCTGACTACCGAACAGCATTGATTAATTGTTAGTACACCTACCTGGGTTTGAACCCGTGACCTCGTACCGTACGTACGCCCGCGGAAGCAGACACGGCCCGATTGCCAGTCAACCTTGCTATGACAATGACATAGTGTCATTTCTCTCGATGACTTGGTCATAAAGTCTTTACAATGGTTATGTTTATGATTATTCGTGCATACTGAAACTGTAGATACTCCTAATTGAAACTGCTTTTGTAGATTATTTTTTTTGAGGATGTCAAATGATTCTATTTTTTCTTGGGATCAAATGTATATATGGGACTAACTACACTTAGACTGCTCTAAAAGTCAGAAATGACCGTTAAAGTTCCACATTCCTACGGAGCGTTAAGAGGCCTTATTACAAGATACAAGTACTCTTTATTGCACACCTCATAAAATATACAGGAGAAATACAATGCAAGACATTACAATTAGAGGTAAACAACAGGCGGTCTTATCGCTAAAGAGCGATCTCTTCCAGACAACCTTTGGGTAGTGGAGAACTTATTCCTTTTTTTTTTTCATATTATGACAAATATATAGATAATTTCAACCAACCGTTTGAAGTGAATAATACTTTTCCCCGAGTTCTAGGTAGTAAAATAGCTATTTCATGCTTTCATTGCGTGCAGTCGAAAATAAGTTGAAAAAACTAATATGCCGCGTGAATTTTGCCAATTTCGAGTAGTTTTTGAAGCAAAAATTATTAATGAAAAATTTAACGTTATGTTTCAAATATATACCAATACATCCTAAATAAGGCCTCTTAAAAACGCTCCATACAAATCGCCACCTGACGTTACGGGTTGGCTACCAGTATTTGTATGGAGACAATGAGTAATTTGCCATTGTCACGGTTCATGGTTGGCATACAATTATTGTTTTTTTGAAATTACGAGGATTCTGAAAACAATTTAATTATTTTGTTTGAATTTAGACTAAATCATAACATTTTTCACTAAATGAAAAGAAAATGACTACTGACTTAATTGAGTAGTTTCATTTCGCGGAATAACGGCTGATCCTATCAATAACTTTGGCGAAGTTTAAAATCAAGTAACAGTCATGGGTCAATGCATTCATGACAAAGAACTTTTACGGCCTTTTTGTCGAAATTCAATATCAGAACCAAAGGTTAACGATATTATCAACATAATATTATATGCAAATACAGATCCAGTTTAAATATACCTTGTGACTAAGAATCGTATAAAACCCGGTCACTACTCCGTGCCGTATAAAGGAATCCAGTTTTACACTTAAAGGCCTGAATAATCTTGAATAGGGAACATGCATGAACGCTAAATTAACTAAATATATATTATATCCTCACAAATCTACTTAAAAAGACGAGGTTTCAAAGGACCATGGCCAAATTTGTATGGAGACTTGGCCAGGAACCAACAGAGATGAGAGTTAAGTTATTAGATAGGTATTAAAATCAGCTAAATTTTTTACTGTGGACACCAAGCTGGATTCTAATGATTCAATTTAACTCCGACTCTGTAGGTTCTTGGTTCAATTTGGTTAGATTCAAACGAATGATATACGTATCAAATTCTTTGTCCTAAACGTAACCAAAAATTTACGATGTATACATATGTACGTGCATTTTTAGTTCCGTTATTTGGTCCTTATCACGTTGGGACATGATTCATACGAAAATCTCATTTAATTGATACAATGTTGTGTGTTGCAAGTTCCCAATTCATTTTGAAACGTAAATCAAGTTGGCAATTATATTTAAATCCTTTTTGGGACTTTATGGTTAATTAGGCTGTATCGATTGGCGTATCAAAAAAGCCGAAATACTGAAATTGGTTTACATAATCAATAAAAAGATAAAATAGCCAAAAATTAAGAGAATCGAGAGATTTATTTATAACTAGCTTTTGCCCGCGACTACGTCCGCGTGGAACTTGGAAGTATGGAAGAAACCTCGTACAACACGATAGATATCCACCTAATCACCTTAATTAATAAAAGAGCGCCTAAGCAAATGTAAGAGCAATTGTGCTTTTGGTTTAATCATTACATTTTCTACAGGGTCATCAATGTCATCAAGAATTACTTACTCACTTTTCAATCTTTTTAGGGATAATTTCCAGGATAAAAACTATCCTATGTCCTTCCTCGGATTTTAAACTATCTCTATGCCAAATTTCATCAAAATCGATTCAGCGGTTTAAGCGTGAAGAGGTAACAGACAGACAGACAGACAGACAGACAGACACACTTTCGCATTTATAATATTAGTAATGGATAAAAAGTACACTTTATCTACACTAAGTATTACAAAATTCTAGATTAGTAATTAAATATCAGTTTTCTATATCAGGTTTCTAGGTCACGATTTCAGGAAAAATCTTAATATCGCGATGCAGGATTCTCTTTTGTTTTGTATGGGAGCGCAGTGCCACGCCAGTCTAGCGCCATCTGTTCGTCATCATTTCTTTGTCCGCTGCTTTGGGCTGGACAAATGTTATAAATTTTTGGTACAGGGATAACTGGACATTCTGTCTGTTCCTATGTATGCTTAGATCTTTAAAACTAACGCAACGGATTTTGATGCGTTTTTTTAATAGATATAGTGATTCAAGAGGAAGTTTTACATGTATAATACATGTAAGATTTATCAGCATGCCGTGCGAAGCCGGGTCGGGTCGCTAGTATGTAGTATAAAACAAAGTCGCTACCTGCTGTCTGTCTGTCCCTATGTATGCTTAGGTCTTTAAAACTACGCAATGGATTTTGATGCGTTTTTTTTAATAAATAGAGTGATTCAAGAGGAAGGTTTATATGTATAATACATGCATAATATAGCATTGCAACCGTGCGAAGCCGGGGCGGGTAGCTAGTATATTTATAAAAGTAAAACTCCGTTTTTTTGTCGCAAACTATTTGCACGTATCGGCATAAATGTACCTAAACTAAAATCCACAGACCTACGGACTAAATTGACAAATGACTGACAGGTCAAATGATACCAGGAACAGCAAAATAAAAATAGTGAAGGGTATATGTCGATAACAATATATCGACAAGTTGTAAAGTTCAAATAACAGACTAGTTTAAATCAAAAATAAGTATATTAGTTTCAAATAAGAGGTACACATTTTGGTTTGTTTGATTTTCGAGGTAGTGGATGGATAAAATGCGTTTTTACCCACTAGTTTTAAATCATAAAAAGGTTTCCGAGCCTAAATATATAAATATTCTACTGTCGGACTTGGGTTGTCAGACTATATTACATATACAACAAACTTAACGGTAATAATTGAAAATCGCAATACAATTTACCTTTACAACAGTCGGGGCCTCGTTTTTTTTCAAAAAACATATGCATTTTTTGACGTATTGCCGCAAAAGTAAATTCGTCCGTATCTTTGAACGTTAATTTTGGACCGGGTTTCAGAGGCGAAGTAAACTTCTCTTGTTCTTTGTATTCCTTCAAAACTTCAAAAACTGAATTTCTCGAAATAAGAAGAATTTCGGATGTTTTCATGACACACTCGTTTTTATTGACATGAATGTCCTCTGGAATATCTTGTTCGTCCTGTAATCTGTCTACCATCTCATTATAAATATAAACGTAAACTCGATGAATCGTCTTTTTTCAGTTTCACTAATATATTTTTTTCTCCTTTTTTGTCGGAGGCGAACATTTTGATGAACATGGTTCTGGTCCCGAATCTTGCGAATCCATAATAACACGTAACAATTTCAATAAACACTCGTAATAGCAATGATAACGTATATTGTTAGATACATAAAAGTAGTTTGTAAACAGCGGTCAACTATTTCTGAAGATACCCGCTTTTTTTTTTGTTAAAAAGATGGACCACTTTGTTGAGAATTTGAAAATAAAGAACAATAATTTCATTAATGCATTTAATTAAATGTATGTATTCAATAAACTATCAATTATCATAAATATATAATTTTCATGTACATTATTGCTGGTTTGACATTAAATTTTTTTGTCTAATTAGACCTTTTGATCTGTCAAAATCACTGAAAAAAGTTGGTATATAGATTAGCCGATCAAATTGCCAATTTGATTGTCCCGTCTGGGTGGACCTTAAACCTACGATGGAACAATAATTTTAATATCGATGAGAACGACACTGGCCAAACTGTGGCAACATTTGTTCATACTTACTTGTCAATTTGGTCCGTAGGTCTGTGGATTTTACTTTATATTACAAGACTCTTTATGAAATAGTTGTTAGTAATTAATGTTACTTATGGATTTTGCGAAGAAGCCACTTTCGCAGAAGTGAAAACGGCGGACAATCTAGCGACAGCTCGTGCGATGATTGTGAAATACCTACCTTTAGGTGAAATACTAGCTTTTGCCCGCGACTACGTACGCGTGGAACTTGATAAAAGGGATTATTAACCTTTTGACCGCCACAGTCGGCTGTGGCCGTCAACAAAAAATTTTGCCCCTGACGCCACGTCGGCCACAGCCGTCCAAATTTCAAGGATCAAAAACTTTGTAATTCTAACCGCTACAAGTATTTTTCAATCCCTGTTGAATTTGGGGCACATCTTTTTTTTTTTACTCTGGCGTCAGTGGCACGGTAAATTGCTAGACCGCTTGGCGGTCAATAGGTTAAAAGCGCCTAAGCAAATGTAAGAGCAATTGTGCTTTTGGTCTCCTTGACATTTCCTACAGGGTCACCGCACCCCAACAGAAATGTTCACTCACTTTTCAATCTTTTTAGGTATAATTTCCAGGATGAAAACTATCCTATGTCCTTCCTCGTATCTTAAACTATCTCTATGACAAATTTCATCAAAATCGATTCAGCGGTTTACGCGTGAAGAGGTAACAGACAGACAGACACACTTTCGCATTTATAATATTATAGTATATAGTATGGATAGCATGGATACAAATCTATTCCCCACTCAATTCCCTCTTGCCTCAAACCAATTCAAAGTAAAAGCCGTAACATACGATCGAACAGTCCGGCGGACCGATAGGGACACAGCTATCTGTTAGAAAGAGATAGTAATATATATCTCTCATTCTAACAGATAGCTGCGTCCCTATCGGTCCGCCGGACCGTTCGATCGTCTGTTACGGCTCTTATAATAAGTAAGTAGATTCACCGACGCGGTTGCCGCAGTTTGTAGTGCACCTGTGTATTGAACCGGCGGTCCTGGGTTCGAATCCCGGCCAGGGCAAATATTTATGTGATGAACTCGAATATTTGTTCCTTGGTCATGGATGTTATGTTAACAAATGAGATTTTCAGTGGATTTTCATATATTTTGAAGTGAAACTTCTAATGCGATTTCCAACAAGGTTGCGTTAAACGTTTAACGGTTGCGTTAAACGTTTAACGCTGCCGTGGAGGGGGTAGGAAAGCACTGTTGCGTTAAACGTTCAACGCTCCTGGGGAGGGGGAATAGAAAGAGACAGAGCGAGAGTGAAGAACTTTGTCTTAAAGAAACAATATGAGTTCACTAAAAATCAATTTCTACCCCTTCCTATTTTCATTTCCACATTAGGAAGTTTCACTTCTTCCGCGCGGAGGGACTCCACGCACTATTTTTTTTTGTTCCATTACATTACCTTAAAGAAACCAAAACGAATAGTAAACGTAACGTAAACAAATTTGAGATTACAAAGATGAACCTGTCATACTGATATCAGATAAGACAACGAACAAGCCACAGCAAATTCGTATAATCTGGTTTACTTCGCGTTTTGAAACGTTTTTTTGATGACGACTTTGTTACAAAACCTGTAAACAGCCTACCTATGAAATAAGTAGGTAGGTTTATTTAACGTGTGCCAAATATTTACAATTTTTGTTCATATCGAAAGCTGTTTCTAACATTTTGTAACAATACGGTGATTAACCTTCGGTAGAAACAATTCAGAACGAATGTAAGACACACACATGTTAGTTACATATATAAGTAAACAGTTACGGTGACAAGACAAAACCTATCGCTTCACTGGACAACATCTCTTAGGTCGGTGTCCAGATGTATCTAGATGCAACCAGAGTTGATGAACCATTTGTCGCTATGGTGCTCATCAATTGATCTCTCTTATTAACCGATGCAGTGAACGCTACACTCGTACGTAGGTAAGGTAAACGTCACTGTGCTCGACATAATAAATACTCAAAATTACATAATAAATAATACATAGGCTAATAGTCAAATCCAGATTCGTTCATTGCAAGAACATAGTAACAAATTAGGTGATACAGGTATATACAGTGTTGCTTATGTTCTAACAAAAGGCATGCAAACAAAATAAAACAATATTCAAATAATTGTTACATATTTCGACACCGTGCTGTCACCTCTATTCCTAATGACATAACATTCACGTTCAGGGACGTTTACCGATGGCTGTGAAGTTGACCACCCCAAATCGTTTGCCCGCAAATGGCATATGTATATCGTTAGTTCATCGTTAGTTCACGTTAGTTCAGTAGGTAAAATCGTTAGGATCCGACTCTGTCATATTTTTTTTTAAAAAACAAAATGGGGTGGCTGTCTTCACGCTAACCACCCCAAACCACTTTTTTCCACTTTTGACCATTCACTTAGCTAGATAATCGTTAGTTCACGTTTGTTCACTATAAAATATCGTAAGGACCCGACTCTGTAATTTTTTATTTTTTTTTAAAGTGGGGTGGCTGTCTTCACGCCAACCCGCCCACTACGAAATTGTCAAATCTAAAAATATCCACGCATCAGGGGACGTTAGTTCACGTTTGTTCAGGCATTAGAAACGTTAGGATCTCATCGGTGTAGCCACAAAAAAATAAAAACGTAAAATTAGAAATCTCCATATAAGGCGATCAGACCAAGTGCTCTAAAATGTTATTTTATGAGATCCTAACGATTTCAATGGATGAACTAACATCTTAAGACGACGCTTGATCGATATAGATAGCTAACTTGCGGGCACTCGACAGCAAATGGCCGATTTCGTCATTTTTGTTTTTTTCATACATGGAGGCGGCTGTCTTCACGCTCGTTAGTTCACCCAGAAACCAAGCAAATAAACCATTTATCTGGTGATGTATGGATGTGAGGACGTTAGTTCGCGTTTGTTCAGGCATTAGAAACGTTAGGATCTCATTGGTCTAGCCACAAAAAAATAAAAACGTAAAATTAGAAATCTCCATATAAGGCGATCAGACCAAGTGCTCTAAAATGTTACTTTATGAGATCCTAACGATTTCAATGGATGAACTAACATCTTTAGACGACACTTGATCGATATAGATAGCTAACTTGCGGGCACTCGACAGCAAATGGCCGATTTCGTCATTTTTGTTTTTTTCATACATGGAGGCGGCTGTCTTCACGCTCGTTAGTTCACCCAGAAACCAAGCAAATAAACCATTTCTCTGGTGCTGTATGGATGTGAGGACGTTAGTTCGCGTTTGTTCAGGCATTAGAAACGTTAGGATCTCATTGGTCTAGCCACAAAAAATAAAAACGTAAAATAAGAAATCTCCATATAAGGCGATCAGACCAAGTGCTCTAAAACGTTATTTTATGAGATCCTAACGATTTCAATGGATGAACTAACATCTTAAGACGACGCTTGATCGATATAGATAGCTAACTTGCGGGCACTCGACAGCAAATGGCCGATTTCGTCATTTTTGTTTTTTTCATACATGGAGGCGGCTGTCTTCACGCTCGTTAGTTCACCCAGAAAACAAGCAAATAAACCATTTCTCTGGTGCTGTATGGATGTGAGGACGTTAGTTCGCGTTTGTTCAGGCATTAAAAACGTTAGGATCTCATTGTTCTAGCCACAAAAAAATAAAAACGTAAAATTATAAATCTCCATATAAGGCGATCAGACCCAGTGCTGTAAAATGTTATTTTATGAGATCCTAACGATTTCAATGGATGAACTAACATCTTAAGACGACGCTTGATCGATATAGATAGCTAACTTGCGGGCACTCGACAGCAAATGGCCGATTTTGTCATTTTTGTTTTTTTCATACATGGAGGCGGCTGTCTTCACACTCGTTAGTTCACCCAGAAACCAAGCAAATAAACCATTTCTCTGGTGCTGTATGGATGTGAGGACGTTAGTTCGCGTTTGTTCAGGCATTAGAAACGTTAGGATCTCATTGGTCTAGCCACAAAAAAATAAAAACGTAAAATTAGAAATCTCCATATAAGGCGATCAGACCAAGTGCTGTAAAATGTTATTTTATGAGATCCTAACGATTTCAATGGATGAACTAACATCTTTAGACGACACTTGATCGATATAGATAGCTAACTTGCGGGCACTCGACAGCAAATGGCCGATTTCGTCATTTTTATTTTTTTCATACATGGAGGCGGCTGTCTTCACGCTCGTTAGTTCACCCAGAAACCAAGCAAATAAACCATTTCTCTGGTGCTGTATGGATGTGAGGACGTTAGTTCGCGTTTGTTCAGGCATTAAAAACGTTAGGATCTCATTGGTCTAGCCACAAAAAAAATAAAAACGTAAAATTAGAAATCTCCATATAAGGCGATCAGACCAAGTGCTCTAAAATGTTATTTTATGAGATCCTAACGATTTCAATGGATGAACTAACATCTTAAGACGACGCTTGATCGATATAGATAGCTAACTTGCGGGCACTCGACAGCAAATGGCCGATTTCGCCATTTAATTTTTTTTCATACATGGGGGCGGCTGTCTTCACGCTCGTTAGTTCACCCAGAAAACAAGCAAATAAACCATTTCTCTGGTGCTGTATGGATGTGAGGACGTTAGTTCGCGTTTGTTCAGGCATTAAAAACGTTAGGATCTCATTGGTCTAGCCACAAAAAAATAAAAACGTAAAATTAGAAATCTCCATATAAGGCGATCAGACCAAGTGCTCTAAAATGTTATTTTATGAGATCCTAACGATTTCAATGGATGAACTAACATTTTAAGACGACGCTTGATCGATATAGATAGCTAACTTGCGGGCACTCGACAGCAAATGGCCGATTTCGCCATTTAATTTTTTTTCATACATGGGGGCGGCTGTCTTCACGCTCGTTAGTTCACCCAGAAAACAAGCAAATAAACCATTTCTCTGGTGCTGTATGGATGTGAGGACGTTAGTTCGCGTTTGTTCAGGCATTAGAAACGTTAGGATCTCATTGGTCTAGCCACAAAAAAATAAAAACGTAAAATTAGAAATCTCCATATAAGGCGATCAGGCCAAGTGCTCTAAAATGTTATTTTATGAGATCCTAACGATTTCAATGGATGAACTAACATCTTTAGACGACACTTGATCGATATAGATAGCTAACTTGCGGGCACTCGACAGCAAATGGCCGATTTCGCCATGAATTTTTTTTTCATACATGGGGGCGGCTGTCTTCACGCTCGTTAGTTCACCCAGAAAAAAGGCAAATAAACCATTTCTTTGGTGCTGTATGGATGTGAGGACGTTAGTTCGCGTTTGTTCAGGCATTAGAAACGTTAAGATCTCATTGGTCTAGCCACAAAAAAATAAAAACGTAAAATTAGAAATCTCCATATAAGGCGATCAGACCCAGTGCTGTAAAATGTTATTTTATGAGATCCTAACGATTTCAATGGATGAACTAACATCTTAAGACGACGCTTGATCGATATAGATAGCTAACTTGCGGGCACTCGACAGCAAATGGCCGATTTCGTCATTTTTGTTTTTTTCATACATGGAGGCGGCTGTCTTCACGCTCGTTAGTTCACCCAGAAACCAAGCAAATAAACCATTTATCTGGTGCTGTATGGATGTGAGGACGTTAGTTCGCGTTTGTTCAGGCATTAGAAACGTTAGGATCTCATTGGTCTAGCCACAAAAAAATAAAAACGTAAAATTATAAATCTCCATATAAGGCGATCAGACCCAGTGCTGTAAAATGTTATTTTATGAGATCCTAACGATTTCAATGGATAAACTAACATCTTAAGACGACGCTTGATCGATATAGATAGCTAACTTGCGGGCACTCGACAGCAAATGGCCGATTTCGCCATTTAATTTTTTTCATACATGGGGGCGGCTGTCTTCACGCTCGTTAGTTCACCCAGAAAACAAGCAAATAAACCATTTCTCTGGTGCTGTATGGATGTGAGGACGTTAGTTCGCGTTTGTTCAGGCATTAGAAACGTTAGGATCTCATTGGTCTAGCCACAAAAAAATAAAAACGTAAAATTATAAATCTCCATATAAGGCGATCAGACCCAGTGCTGTAAAATGTTATTTTATGAGATCCTAACGATTTCAATGGATGAACTAACATCTTAAGACGACGCTTGATCGATATAGATAGCTAACTTGCGGGCACTCGACAGCAAATGGCCGATTTCGTCATTTTTGTTTTTTTCATACATGGAGGCGGCTGTCTTCACGCTCGTTAGTTCACCCAGAAACCAAGCAAATAAACCATTTCTCTGGTGCTGTATGGATGTGAGGACGTTAGTTCGCGTTTGTTCAGGCATTAGAAACGTTAGGATCTCATTGGTCTATCCACAAAAAAATAAAAACGTAAAATTAGAAATCTCCATATAAGGCGATCAGACCAAGTGCTCTAAAATGTTACTTTATGAGATCCTAACGATTTCAATGGATGAACTAACATCTTTAGACGACACTTGATCGATATAGATAGCTAACTTGCGGGCACTCGACAGCAAATGGCCGATTTCGTCATTTTTGTTTTTTTCATACATGGAGGCGGCTGTCTTCACGCTCGTTAGTTCACCCAGAAACCAAGCAAATAAACCATTTCTCTGGTGCTGTATGGATGTGAGGACGTTAGTTCGCGTTTGTTCAGGCATTAAAAACGTTAGGATCTCATTGGTCTAGCCACAAAAAAATAAAAACGTAAAATTAGAAATCTCCATATAAGGCGATCAGACCAAGTGCTCTAAAATGTTATTTTATGAGATCCTAACGATTTCAATGGATGAACTAACATCTTAAGACGACGCTTGATCGATATAGATAGCTAACTTGCGGGCACTCGACAGCAAATGGCCGATTTCGCCATTTAATTTTTTTTCATACATGGGGGCGGCTGTCTTCACGCTCGTTAGTTCACCCAGAAAACAAGCAAATAAACCATTTCTCTGGTGCTGTATGGATGTGAGGACGTTAGTTCGCGTTTGTTCAGGCATTAGAAACGTTAGGATCTCATTGGTCTATCCACAAAAAAATAAAAACGAAAAATTAGAAATCTCCATATAAGGCGATCAGACCAAGTGCTGTAAAATGTTATTTTATGAGATCCTAACGATTTCAATGGATGAACTAACATCTTAAGACGACGCTTGATCGATATAGATAGCTAACTTGCGGGCACTCGACAGCAAATGGCCGATTTCACCATTTAATTTTTTTTCATACATGGGGGCGGCTGTCTTCACGCTCGTTAGTTCACCCAGAAAACAAGCAAATAAACCATTTCTCTGGTGCTGTATGGATGTGAGGACGTTAGTTCGCGTTTGTTCAGGCATTAGAAACGTTAGGATCTCATTGGTCCAGCCACAAAAAAATAAAAACGAAAAATTAGAAATCTCCATATAAGGCGATCAGACCAAGTGCTGTAAAATGTTATTTTATGAGATCCTAACGATTTCAATGGATGAACTAACATCTTTAGACGACACTTGATCGATATAGATAGCTAACTTGCGGGCACTCGACAGCAAATGGCCGATTTTGTCATTTAATTTTTTTTCATACATGGGGGCGGCTGTCTTCACGCTCGTTAGTTCACCCAGAAAAAAGGCAAATAAACCATTTCTCTGATGCTGTATGGATGTGAGGACGTTAGTTCGCGTTTGTTCAGGCATTAGAAACGTTAGGATCTCATTGGTCTAGCCACAAAAAAATAAAAACGTAAAATTAGAAATCTCCATATAAGGCGATCAGACCAAGTGCTCTAAAATGTTATTTTATGAGATCCTAACGATTTCAATGGATGAACTAATATCTTAAGACGACGCTTGATCGATATAGATAGCTAACTTGCGGGCACTCGACAGCAAATGGCCGATTTCGCCATTTAATTTTTTTTCATACATGGGGGCGGCTGTCTTCACGCTCGTTAGTTCACTCAGAAAACAAGCAAATAAACCATTTCTCTGGTGCTGTATGGATGTGAGGACGTTAGTTCGCGTTTGTTCAGGCATTAGAAACGTTAGGATCTCATTGGTCTAGCCACAAAAAAATAAAAACGTAAAATTAGAAATCTCCATATAAGGCGATCAGGCCAAGTGCTCTAAAATGTTATTTTATGAGATCCTAACGATTTCAATGGATGAACTAACATCTTTAGACGACACTTGATCGATATAGATAGCTAACTTGCGGGCACTCGACAGCAAATGGCCGATTTCGCCATTTAATTTTTTTTCATACATGGGGGCGGCTGTCTTCACGCTCGTTAGTTCACCCAGAAAAAAGGCAAATAAAATAAACCATTTCTTTGGTGCTGTATGGATGTGAGGACGTTGGTTCGCGTTTGTTCAGGCATTAGAAACGTTAGGATCTCATCGGTGTAGCCACAAAAAAATAAAAACGTAAAATTAGAAATCTCCATATAAGGCGATCAGACCAAGTACCTACTGTAAAATGTTATTTTATGAGATAAATAATAATTCAATTTTTTCCTTTTTCTCCATTTGGTTGATCGTTATTTGAGTTATCACGTTAGTGTGTAATCGAGAAAATTTGGTATTCAAGTCAAAGTGAACGCTACTCAAGTAGGAATGCGGCTATGTTACTATCGCTACTATTGTCGATACCAATTTCGAATTTGATAACTGAAATTAAATAATGGAAGATTTATTGAAAGGAGACCTACGCAAAAAAAAAAATTGTAGCTTAAGTTGGCTGCCTTATCTTACCGTTTAGAAATACCCTTCTTTTTGGCTCCTGCTAAAAAAGTATTGTAAATATGTATTATATGTTGAATATGTTTCATAAAAGTTTTTTTATTAAATGTGCGTTTATTGACAAACTTTTAGAACCTTCATATGTGACGACCTCGTGCAAAGTACCTACCTACAGGTAAATTAGCACTCCCTATTCTGATCACCGCCTATTAGGATAAAGGAACAGTAACCGGCCCTGTGCTTTGCACGGATTGCAGGCAAGTTAGGATAGACATAAACTGCCGGAAATGTATGATTCATCACTAGAAGCAGCTAGTTTGGCAAGACTGTTTTTAAAAAGCTTATTAGGAATGTTATTTTTTCGTTACCAGAGAATATGTAACATATAACGTAAAATATATCACTACCGTAGAGTCATAAATGTGTTGGAATGTAGCATTTTTTTTGTTATAAATGGAATTTCATATTGTTTTGTCGAGGACGAAACTATCGATAATTCATACTTATTCTTAGGTACCATCACGTTTTAACTTAAAATATTATTGACCACAGTGTCACCTGTTGTCGAGTAGAAGAATTTTGGTGACTTCATGTTAGCTTTTGGTGACTTCCGAGCATTTTTAAAACAAACTTATGTTACAATTTTTGAAAATTGTAATTTACATCGCAAATGAAGCGAGGTAAAGTTTCTTTCAGTCTAGAACTGAGGTATAACTTAAGTGACATTTTGTTGTTGATATTGCTGTAACTTTAAACCAATGAAAAAAGAGTTGTAATAGTGTGACGTGTAACGATTTTCTTTTATTTGTATGAGTTAGGCGACAGCGGTTTTCGTACGATTTAACCTACATGCCAATTCCATAGGTTCTTTCTTCCATGGTCAAATGGACAAGATTGAAATATAACAAATAAGGATTTTATCGCTTATACAATACCTATACATACTAAGTAGGTACCTATGAAATTTGCGTTATTTATTCGAAGTCAGTATTACCAGATACATCTAGTGTATTTTAGTATTAAAAATCTATTTTTTTTAAATATCCTAATATTTTAAAAGATGACAAAAATAATGATAATGTACTTGAAAAATACCAAGTTATAAGGTTTATTAGGGGTTTCAACAACTCTAACTCTCTTTCAATATTTTCAACTACTTAATCGAACACGAAATCTAACACCAATTTCATAAAAAAAGGAAAAAAATCAGCAATTCAAAGAAGATATGAGAGATTACAGTCTGTAAGATATTTAAACAAACATTTGACAGTTCTCTGTTGATGTTTGGAGTGATGTAGCAAAAAAATATTTTTAGCCAAATCTAACGATTATGAATGGTTGATCAAATCGATTTTATCGACGAACTTTTTTCAAATTTGAATATATGTATTTTTGTTTATTTGCCGAGCCGTCGGACTCACTGGAGCTTTCTATATAAAATAATAGTTGGTTTTATTGTTCTTTCTTTACGTTCTAAATTTATCGATTTAATCGATTTCTACCAATTTACGGAAATAGCACATGAATTGAAACGCAATTTGAGTAATGATTTATTATCGTTAAATACTTCAACACCGTGATAAGAAAAAAATATAACATGAACTCAATTGTATCAAATAGAAAGTAAAAAACGTTTTGTTATGTCAAAGTGCAGACTTTGTTGTCATGTTAATGATATAGACTGACGTAGCTATAGAATTTGAGGACCTTATTACCAGCTCTGAGAGTTGCTATTCCATTGTGACACTTACATTGAACAAGTAGGAACTAGTAATCACATTTTTCGTGAGGCAAATTAATTGCGCTTCTGGCGCAGCGGTCTACATAGTGGACTAGTAAGCAGGAGGTCGGGAGTTCGATCCCCCAGGTGTTCTTTATTCTTTATCTACGCACATATCATTAGTGCTCTAAAATGCGTTCAGAAACCGTAGGAAATGCCAGCCATTATTACAACCAATTTTACTATGAGAACTTTTTTGTGTGTACTTTTTTGTGTGTGAGAAATCTGTACTGTAATGTTATTACAGTACCGATTTTTGTAAGGTTACGAGTTTAAATTAGGAACAGCTGTCAAAACACAAGTTGGTCTCTATTCTAGTATCCATAGATATTAATATTTTTATCGATACGAAACGTCAATTTAGTATGTTTTTTTTTTATAAAAACCTTACGACATTTGATCTCGAGTGACATGAGAATATGGATACATATGATTTAGAAAAAAAACATTCGTCTTGACGGAGGTTCGAATTGCCGCCATTATTGTTGTCATTTGTTTGTTGGTTCTTTGCTGTTACGAAAGTAGAATTGTCCCCTTCGTGTATGTCCTGGCAAAATTTATTAAGGACTTCGGTATCAAGCTCTAATTCCTCTCACTTTTTGATTCCGTTTATTAAGCGATGTATACCACCGTTTAAATGTTCGCGGTGTTTGGAGGTTTGACAACTTTGACAACCGATTACTTGTAGCTTCCAACCTTGACGCTGGCAGAATTGTCCCAATGGACAGTAGCCATTTATTTATAAAAATTGAAGTAGAATTGTGAAGATTTGTTTGTAATTTACATTTTAGTTGAAAATATTGTTCCAATGTAAATGTCAGTTACAACTATTACAATAAAAAATCTGTTTATGTATTTGTTCAGATTTATTGCTTCGTGCATTTTATGTATAATGTAGTCTTTAGATATTTTACAGGTAGCACTAGTGGTGCCGGTCATTTCCTTATGGCTTCTGAACCCATCTTAGAGTACTTATGATATGTGTATAGATAAAGTAGTGTATACAACTGTACATAATTAGGCCTTAAAACACTCGCTAACGCTCGTTTCATAAAACCCCACTCGTGTTTTAAGGCCTCTCATTATGTATCAGTTGCATAAACTACTATTTTCTAAATTTAGTTGCATTTTTCTAGCACGGTATGCATGTAATTTATTTAAAATATTGTTTGGGGTCATGACTGGCATATTCGACAATTGAGCTCTGACTAGCGACCAGTAAAGATCCTCCACTTAGTGTGTGATTTAGGAAATAATATTATAGAAATTGTGGAACTGAATTTCCGGACATCCATCTAGTGGCAGTGACTAATTTTATATTTTGGTGTGCTGTGAATATAAAAAAAAAAATTGGGCAAGTGCGAGCCCGACTCGCGCATGAAGGGTTCCGTACCTATACATATATATATTCTATAACAAGTTTGTTGTATGGGAGCCCCCCTTAAATATTTATTTTATTTTATTTTTAGTATTTGTTGTTATAGCGGCAATAGAAATACATCATCTGTGAAAATTTCAACTGTCTAGCTATCACCGTTGTTGAGATACAGCCTGGTGACAGACGGACGGACGGACGGACGGCGAAGTCTCAGTAATAGGGTCCCGTTTTTACCCTTTGGGTACGGAACCCTAAAAAGGGGTAAGTTCACAATGGATCGTAATCTGTAGGGCTTGCAAGTTTACATTTTTAACAGGATAGCTAATATTAGTATGTTTGTATTTTAGCCTACCGATACACCCTTTAAACCCACGGCTTCCATTGGGAAGAATTGTTGATATCTGTTCTACACGAGAACGATACCACACAAGCCCTAGTAGCGTTAACTGATCAGTAATAATAAAAGAAAAAGAGGACTCCTTTGCTCTATTCATCCCGCTTTCCAACCGCACAGGGGACGAATCTGACTTCCCTCCACATCTAAAAATAATCACAGCAAAATACTCTATCTGAGGTAGAAATTTCGTGATTGTATCCCCATGTACACAATTTCGCGACTTAGCAAAATGTACTGGAGCACGCAGGCTAAGCTTAACATCAATATTTTTTTCAAGGTACTTTTTGTATGAGATGTGCCTAATATGTACTTATACATATTTAAAAACTAGATAATTTTTTTTATTTAGCAATATTTTTTAAAATTGTAAATATTCAGGATATATATATGTAACTAATTTATCGTTCTGAATAAAAAAAACTTCTTGTGATTTTTACCTTTTCGTCAATAAACCCATTTTTTTATATCAAACTATTCCTAAATAACATAAAAAATGAATTGCTGATAATGTGTTTTCCACGAAAACGATGCCGCACAAGCCCTAACAGCCTGAACTGATCAGTAATAAAAAAAAGAAAAAGAGCAGTACTTGGTCTTATTCTCCCCACTCTACCGCCACGCAGGGGACGAATCTGACTTCCCTCCACATCTGAAAATAATCACTGCAAAACGCTCTATCTGTGGTAGAAATTTCATACTTGTAACCCGATGCGCACAATTTGGCGGTTTAGCTACTCTACTATAAGAACCTAGTTATTAAAGTTTAGTTTTTCATTTTAAATTGTTGCCGTTATTTGGTTTACCTGATCACACCATAACAGTTGAAAAACCACTATGTCATTGCTTGTTTTTTTTTATGAAATTCAAAATGTCGCGCAGATTTACGTTATATGGATCCTGACCTGACTCCTGTGATGTGACAAATGTTTGTTTAAATATCTTACAGACTGGTCCCATATTTCCTGAGGGTTACTGAATTTTAATGTAATGTAATTATGTAATGCCCAGTATACTGATACTGGGCCATATTTTTGTATCATCGGCCTCGTTTGTTTCTCTCGGACATAAACTAAGTTCCTCAAAGTGCTGCACGTCTAGCATAACTTTGACACGCGACTCATGTCGCGCGAGATAGCATCATCCGTCACTATCTCAGTACTGTACAGATAGAGACAGGAAGTATGTTTCGCGCGAGAAAGAGTCACGTGTCAAATTTATGCTAGCCGTGCAGAAGGCTTAAACGTGGTGGAACTACAGAAAGTCACAGAAAGAGTTAGTGGCGATAGCACCTTAGATTTCTTTCCGAAATTAAATCTAAGTACTACTATTTGGTATTACGGGGACATGAAGCAGGCTTCGAAGGAGCGCTTCTTTTGTCGTTTGACAAAATGACTTAATTCTTGTCGGGTGGCTACAAGGTGAGTTTGGAAGATTCCTCTGTTCACTTACTCCTTTGGCGTACTGAGGTGGACTCAGACTAAGCTAGCCGCTTTGGACAGGAAGGTGCTACTCACTGTATATGGCATGTTAAAGCCATCATTTGTGAGACTGTTCATTCTGCCTGCACTTCTACTAGAGCTATGTAGCACCGATGATAAATAAATAAATAAATAAATAATAAATAAATAAAGATCAGACAACCTCACACAAATCAACCTAGTCCCAAATTAAGCTCAAGAAGGCTTGTGTTATGGGTACTAGGCGACGATATATACATACTTATATAGATAAATAAATACTTAAATACATAGAACATCCATGACCCAGGCACAAATAATCGTGTTCATCACACAAATATTTGCCCTTGCCGGGATTCGAACCCGGGACCGTCGGCTCAGTAGGCAGTTGCTTTACCACTGCGCCAACCGCGTCGTCAAACCGATGACCGCAAGGACGTATGGAAGAGCAAGGAGCAGTACGGGTTGTTTTACAGGGACCTTACGTTCTTAGGATCTCGTTCTCGAGCCATCTGGCTGGGTCAGATACAGAAGGATTCACTTTGCACACAGGCTTTATCGTCGATTTCGCTTTGGATTGTCGTCGTCACCGTATGTACGTATTCACGAATTGCTGTTCGTTTAATTTTACTACTGAAATTTAAAAAAGCTACTTTTCATACTTTTTAAAATAATTTCAACTATTCAAATAGTATACGAATAATTCGAATATCTGCGAAAAAAACGAATATTCGAATACCTAAAATGTTCGAATATTTGCAGGCAATTCTAGGTGAAGTTCTGGTGTATTTTTTACAGAATGGGGAAGCCTCAGGTGAATGTATCTTATTACGAGTACTTGTTATAAAATAAGAACTGTAGATAATTTTTACTGTAGTTTATACTAAAAGTACTTATTAAAACAAGAGTTATGATGGTGGACAATGTTATCCAGTAACTTGCTAACCTATGAATGCTAACATTGCCCAGCCTAAAAAAAGGGTTAGGGTTGTCACCTTTTCGTAATTTTACCTGACTGCGTAAATAAAGGAGGGTTATATATTTAAGGTAAGGTAAATTATATTTCGATTAAGCCGTTGTACTTTTAGCAGTAGCTGCATGTCATGTCATGTCCATAAAACACAAAAACATAGAATATTCAATTATGATCATTTTTATTTCGATTATTCTAACGTGGCGTAAAAAAATTACCGCCTAACTATTAGTACCCAATATTATGCATACATTTTTCATTTTGATAATGGTATTGGTAAAGGTGGTTTACTCAACCGAAAGTGACAACCCTGAAAATTTCAAACTGCTTGATTCGGCTTGTATGGAGAAAAACAAAATACCTATGTAACATATTGCACACGTGTTTGTATAGTTAAGACCAAGATATTTACGTGGAACGCCATTATTACCCCAGATTTTACACTGATCCTTATCCTAACGTTGTAGGGGCTATAGTTACGAAAATAATCGATTTGGGCAATGTTGGCAAAAGTTTAGATAACTTTACCAGAGGTGAAAATAGATAAAAAAGTTGGTTAAATGTAAATTTAAAAATTGTTTCTCGTAATAAACGCATGCATATAAATACGATGGATGCGTTAGACAAAAAAAAACTTTATCCCGTAATAGAAAAAAAAATTAGGCAAGTGCGAGTCCGACTCGCGCATGAAGGGTTCCGTACCTATACATATATATAATTTATAACAAGTTTGTTGTATGGGATTAAATAAAATATTATTTAGTATTTGTTGTTATAGCGGCAATAGAAATAGTGAAAATTTCAACTGTCTAGCTATCACCGTTCTTGAGATACAGCCTGGTGACAGACGGACGGACAGCGAAGTCTCAGTAATAGGGTCCCGTTTTTACCCTTTGGGTACGCAACCCTAAAAAGAGAGAAATTCGGGTTTTTACGAAAAAAGCGGGCAAAGTTGGCATGTTTCACGTATCTATATCGATCAAGTGTGATCTAAAGATGTTAGTTCATCCATTAAAATCGTTAGGATCTCATAAAATAACCTTTTACAGCACTTGGTCTGATCGCCTTATATGGAGATTTCTAATATTACGTTTTTATTTTTTTGTGGCTAGACCAATGAGATCCTAACGTTTCTAATGCCTGAACAAACGCGAACTAACGTCCTCACATCCATACAGCATCAGAGAAATGGTTTATTTGCTGTTTTTCTGGGTGAACTAACGAGCGTGAAGACAGCCGCCCCCATGTATGAAAAAAAATTAAATGGCGAAATCGGCCATTTGCTGTCGAGTGCCCGCAAGTTAGCTATCTATATCGATCAAATGTCGTCTAAAGATGTTAGTTCATCCATTGAAATCGTTAGGATCTCATAAAATAACATTTTAGAGCACTTGGCCTGATCGCCTTATATGGAGATTTCTAATTTTACGTTTTTATTTTTTTGTGGCTAGACCAATGAGATCCTAACGTTTCTAATGCCTGAACAAACGCGAACTAACGTCCTCACATCCATACAGCACCAGAGAAATGGTTTATTTGCTTGGTTTCTGGGTGAACTAACGAGCGTGAAGACAGCCGCCTCCATGTATGAAAAAAACAAAAATGACGAAATCGGCCATTTACCGTCGAGTGCCCGCAAGTTAGCTATGTATATCGATCAAGCGTCGTCTTAAGATGTTAGTTCATCCATTGAAATCGTTAGGATCTCATAAAATAACATTTTAGAGCACTTGGTCTGATCGCCTTATATGGAGATTTCTAATTTTACGTTTTTATTTTTTTGTGGCTAGACCAATGAGATCCTAACGTTTTTAATGCCTGAACAAACGCGAACTAACGTCCTCACATCCATACAGCACCAGAGAAATGGTTTATTTGCTTGGTTTCTGGGTGAACTAACGAGCGTGAAGACAGCCGCCTCCATGTATGAAAAAAATAAAAATGACGAAATCGGCCATTTGCTGTCGAGTGCCCGCAAGTTAGCTATCTATATCGATCAAGTGTCGTCTAAAGATGTTAGTTCATCCATTGAAATCGTTAGGATCTCATAAAATAACATTTTACAGCACTTGGTCTGATCGCCTTATATGGAGATTTCTAATTTTACGTTTTTATTTTTTTGTGGCTAGACCAATGAGATCCTAACGTTTTTAATGCCTGAACAAACGCGAACTAACGTCCTCACATCCATACAGCACCAGAGAAATGGTTTATTTGCTTGGTTTCTGGGTGAACTAACGAGTGTGAAGACAGCCGCCTCCATGTATGAAAAAAACAAAAATGACAAAATCGGCCATTTGCTGTCGAGTGCCCGCAAGTTAGCTATCTATATCGATCAAGCGTCGTCTTAAGATGTTAGTTCATCCATTGAAATCGTTAGGATCTCATAAAATAACATTTTACAGCACTGGGTCTGATCGCCTTATATGGAGATTTATAATTTTACGTTTTTATTTTTTTGTGGCTAGACCAATGAGATCCTAACGTTTTTAATGCCTGAACAAACGCGAACTAACGTCCTCACATCCATACAGCACCAGAGAAATGGTTTATTTGCTTGGTTTCTGGGTGAACTAACGAGCGTGAAGACAGCCGCCTCCATGTATGAAAAAAACAAAAATGACGAAATCGGCCATTTGCTGTCGAGTGCCCGCAAGTTAGCTATCTATATCGATCAAGTGTCGTCTAAAGATGTTAGTTCATCCATTGAAATCGTTAGGATCTCATAAAATAACATTTTAGAGCACTTGGTCTGATCGCCTTATATGGAGATTTCTAATTTTACGTTTTTATTTTTTTGTGGCTAGACCAATGAGATCTTAACGTTTCTAATGCCTGAACAAACGCGAACTAACGTCCTCACATCCATACAGCACCAGAGAAATGGTTTATTTGCTTGTTTTCTGAGTGAACTAACGAGCGTGAAGACAGCCGCCCCCATGTATGAAAAAAAATTAAATGGCGAAATCGGCCATTTGCTGTCGAGTGCCCGCAAGTTAGCTATCTATATCGATCAAGCGTCGTCTTAAGATGTTAGTTCATCCATTGAAATCGTTAGGATCTCATAAAATAACATTTTAGAGCACTTGGTCTGATCGCCTTATATGGAGATTTCTAATTTTACGTTTTTATTTTTTTTGTGGCTAGACCAATGAGATCCTAACGTTTTTAATGCCTGAACAAACGCGAACTAACGTCCTCACATCCATACAGCACCAGAGAAATGGTTTATTTGCTTGGTTTCTGGGTGAACTAACGAGCGTGAAGACAGCCGCCTCCATGTATGAAAAAAATAAAAATGACGAAATCGGCCATTTGCTGTCGAGTGCCCGCAAGTTAGCTATCTATATCGATCAAGCGTCGTCTTAAGATGTTAGTTCATCCATTGAAATCGTTAGGATCTCATAAAATAACATTTTACAGCACTTGGTCTGATCGCCTTATATGGAGATTTCTAATTTTTCGTTTTTATTTTTTTGTGGCTGGACCAATGAGATCCTAACGTTTCTAATGCCTGAACAAACGCGAACTAACGTCCTCACATCCATACAGCACCAGAGAAATGGTTTATTTGCTTGGTTTCTGGGTGAACTAACGAGCGTGAAGACAGCCGCCTCCATGTATGAAAAAAACAAAAATGACGAAATCGGCCATTTGCTGTCGAGTGCCCGCAAGTTAGCTATCTATATCGATCAAGTGTCGTCTAAAGATGTTAGTTCATCCATTGAAATCGTTAGGATCTCATAAAATAACATTTTACAGCACTGGGTCTGATCGCCTTATATGGAGATTTATAATTTTACGTTTTTATTTTTTTGTGGCTAGACCAATGAGATCCTAACGTTTCTAATGCCTGAACAAACGCGAACTAACGTCCTCACATCCATACAGCACCAGATAAATGGTTTATTTGCTTGGTTTCTGGGTGAACTAACGAGCGTGAAGACAGCCGCCTCCATGTATGAAAAAAACAAAAATGACGAAATCGGCCATTTGCTGTCGAGTGCCCGCAAGTTAGCTATCTATATCGATCAAGTGTCGCCTAAAGATGTTAGTTCATCCATTGAAATCGTTAGGATCTCATAAAATAACATTTTACAGCACTGGGTCTGATCGCCTTATATGGAGATTTATAATTTTACGTTTTTATTTTTTTGTGGCTAGACCAATGAGATCCTAACGTTTCTAATGCCTGAACAAACGCGAACTAACGTCCTCACATCCATACAGCACCAGAGAAATGGTTTATTTGCTTGTTTTCTGGGTGAACTAACGAGCGTGAAGACAGCCGCCCCCATGTATGAAAAAAAATTAAATGGCGAAATCGGCCATTTGCTGTCGAGTGCCCGCAAGTTAGCTATCTATATCGATCAAGCGTCGTCTTAAGATGTTAGTTCATCCATTGAAATCGTTAGGATCTCATAAAATAACATTTTACAGCACTGGGTCTGATCGCCTTATATGGAGATTTATAATTTTACGTTTTTATTTTTTTGTGGCTAGACCAATGAGATCCTAACGTTTCTAATGCCTGAACAAACGCGAACTAACGTCCTCACATCAATACAGCACCAGATAAATGGTTTATTTGCTTGGTTTCTGGGTGAACTAACGAGCGTGAAGACAGCCGCCTCCATGTATGAAAAAAACAAAAATGACGAAATCGGCCATTTGCTGTCGAGTACCCGCAAGTTAGCTATCTATATCGATCAAGTGTCGCCTAAAGATGTTAGTTCATCCATTGAAATCGTTAGGATCTCATAAAATAACATTTTACAGCACTGGGTCTGATCGCCTTATATGGAGATTTATAATTTTACGTTTTTATTTTTTTGTGGCTAGACCAATGAGATCCTAACGTTTCTAATGCCTGAACAAACGCGAACTAACGTCCTCACATCCATACAGCACCAGATAAATGGTTTATTTGCTTGGTTTCTGGGTGAACTAACGAGCGTGAAGACAGCCGCCTCCATGTATGAAAAAAACAAAAATGACGAAATCGGCCATTTGCTGTCGAGTGCCCGCAAGTTAGCTATCTATATCGATCAAATGTCGTCTAAAGATGTTAGTTCATCCATTGAAATCGTTAGGATCTCATAAAATAACATTTTAGAGCACTTGGCCTGATCGCCTTATATGGAGATTTCTAATTTTACGTTTTTATTTTTTTGTGGCTAGACCAATGAGATCCTAACGTTTCTAATGCCTGAACAAACGCGAACTAACGTCCTCACATCCATACAGCACCAGAGAAATGGTTTATTTGCTTGGTTTCTGGGTGAACTAACGAGCGTGAAGACAGCCGCCTCCATGTATGAAAAAAACAAAAATGACGAAATCGGCCATTTACCGTCGAGTGCCCGCAAGTTAGCTATGTATATCGATCAAGCGTCGTCTTAAGATGTTAGTTCATCCATTGAAATCGTTAGGATCTCATAAAATAACATTTTAGAGCACTTGGTCTGATCGCCTTATATGGAGATTTCTAATTTTACGTTTTTATTTTTTTGTGGCTAGACCAATGAGATCCTAACGTTTTTAATGCCTGAACAAACGCGAACAAACGTCCTCACATCCATACAGCACCAGAGAAATGGTTTATTTGCTTGGTTTCTGGGTGAACTAACGAGCGTGAAGACAGCCGCCTCCATGTATGAAAAAAATAAAAATGACGAAATCGGCCATTTGCTGTCGAGTGCCCGCAAGTTAGCTATCTATATCGATCAAGTGTCGTCTAAAGATGTTAGTTCATCCATTGAAATCGTTAGGATCTCATAAAATAACATTTTACAGCACTTGGTCTGATCGCCTTATATGGAGATTTCTAATTTTACGTTTTTATTTTTTTGTGGCTAGACCAATGAGATCCTAACGTTTTTAATGCCTGAACAAACGCGAACTAACGTCCTCACATCCATACAGCACCAGAGAAATGGTTTATTTGCTTGGTTTCTGGGTGAACTAACGAGTGTGAAGACAGCCGCCTCCATGTATGAAAAAAACAAAAATGACAAAATCGGCCATTTGCTGTCGAGTGCCCGCAAGTTAGCTATCTATATCGATCAAGCGTCGTCTTAAGATGTTAGTTCATCCATTGTGTACAACTTGTATAGAACGAAAGTTCCCAATACAACGCGTACCAAACAAAGTTTACCCAATTTGCCGCTAGATGGCGCTACTGTGCAAAACATGTAACGGCTGCATCGCGCTGTTAAGATTTTTCCTGTATACATAAGACTGTTTGATGAATTTTTGTTTTTGAGATTAATATACCACTCTGGACTGAATCAGCTGGTTTTATTCAAGTTTATTCATGGTCCTTCGAGTAGCCGGATTCGGCAGGCTTGTACACAGTGGTGACGTTTTTTGCGTAATCAAAACAAACAATTCTTGGGAATTGTTTTGCGCACCTATGGGCAGTGGATTGCTGTTCGGGGCGATTGCAGCGAGTACGTGATCGTACTGCATCCAGTAGCGGCCGGCAGAGGGCGCTGTGGAAGGAAGCCTGAGACAGCGAGATATCTACAGCCGTGGAGGGAACCACGGAAGGATACGGTGCAATTAAACGGAACAAACGAGGTGACAAAACCATTTGGACAAATTGTGAGTACTTTTATTGTTTTTCAATGCAATTTTGAGCCTTAATACATCAAGTGAAGTTTAATAGTGAAAAGTGAGCAAAATTGAACCTTAAGTTCAGCAATAAAATAACTTTGAAGAAAAAGTGAACACTTTAGAGAGGTGAACTAAAAGTCTACGGAATTTGAACTTTAAGTGTAGTAGTTAATTAACTTTGAAAATAAATTAGACTTAGGATAATTTAGTGTAAGAAAGGTTGTTTATACGGGGAATCCATGCCCGATTTCACTTAGAATTTACAACTTTAAAACACTTGTAAAATTTTCTACATTTATTCTATGGACTTAGAAATTTTTTGCAATTTCTTATATTAACTTGTAAATCTTTTGTTAACTTATGAACTTAGACAAAACGGTAACATCTCGGACTTGTAAAATATTGGCAAGTTATTTTATGAACTTAGAATTTTCGCCCCAAGATTGATTTTTAACTTCTAGTATTCTAAGAAACCGTTCTACTGCCTTGATAGTTTATAGCGCAAGCGGATAAAATTTAGTCTTCGAGAAATTTGCAAGTTTCATATAAAAATGGAATCGTTGGTAGCGGGTCAGGAAGACATTTATAGTCGCATTGTAAAGGCTAGAACCAATTTCAAAAAATCGTCAAAAGAACGGATCACGGAAAAATATGTCGAAGTTAGAATAGAGAACTTGGACGAATTGTGGACGGAGTTTTTATTGGGACATAAACGAATTTTGGAAAATTTCCATGTGGAAATAATGTCTTCTAGTTACATGGAAAATGATGTGTACGATGTAACTCAGGAATTTTATTTGGACTATAAGGCAGAGTTAAAAACTGTAGCACAGAAATTTAAACCGAGTAGTAGTAATAGTTCTCAACATCAACCTCAAACATCTAACAGTTCTGTAACAAAACACAATTCGGTCAAGTTGCCTAAAATAATTATACCCGTTTTTTCCGGAAAATACACCGAGTGGGCTACTTTTCGTGACTTGTTTGAGTCTCTAATTCATAAAAATGAGGCGATCGATAACGTACAAAAAATGCATTATTTGAAAGGTTATTTAGCCGGAGAGGCAGAGCAGTTGCTCCGTCAAATACCTATCTCTAACTCGAACTATGACAAATGTTGGGAATGTTTAAAACAGAGGTATAATAATAAAAGATATTTATGTCAAACCATTTTAAGAAGATTTTTGTCCCAAAAAAATGGTACTTGTGAGTCAGCAACCTTTCTAAAGGAGCTTATTGACACCAGTACTGACTGTTTACATGCATTAAAAAATATTGGGATTGATGTCAGTACCTGGGATGTCATGGTGATTCACTTGCTCACTCTAAAGTTGGATCCAGAGACAAGGAAGCAGTGGGAATTGACTGCTTCGATGAATAGTACCGAGGATTCGTTGCCTACATTTGATCAGTTTAAGGATTTTATTACAAACAGATTCAGAGCGTTGGAGTTCATCGAAACCAAGAAACCAATAAACCATAACGCAGCTCCAGTTTCTCATAAACCGCGAACTTTGCATGTAATTCAAAGCAGTCAATGCCCGTTTTGCTCCGAATCTCACAAAATTACATTTTGCAAACTATTTGGGAAGCAAGATGTAGACACACGTCGTAGTTTTGTCCAAACTAAAGGTTTATGCTTTAATTGTTTGGGTGGGTTTCATTCCGCGAAAGTGTGCCAGAATCCTACTCCATGCAGAATCTGCAAACGTCGCCACCACTCGCTGCTTCATCCAAAGAGTGGTCCGGTTGCTGATGGTTCTTCGGCTGAGGTTGTGGCAGGTGCTAGTAATGTTGGTACTGTTGCTGAAGACGATGAAGAAATCGAGGAATGCACCGAGGAAACAACCATTACGTCCTGTTTTTCTTCAGGTAATAACGAGCAGGTGTTGCTAGCCACTGCTGTGGTTAGTGCCCAGTCGAAAAACGGGGAATACTATCCCTTGCGAGCATTACTGGATCAAGGGTCACAAGCTTCCTTTGTCACGGAAGCCACGGTTCAGTATTTGGGTCTGAAAAGAAAACCAGTTAATGGTAACATTTCTGGTCTGGGCGGGAACAACAATGTAAGATCAAGGTCAATAGTCATATTGAGCCTGCAATCATTAATATACCCGGAAATTAAATTGTCAGTAAAAGCATTTGTGTTGAGCTCAGTCACTACCCTCTTGCCCTCCAAAAGGGTAGTTGATTTGAACTCCGCAGAAATACAGGGGTTACAATTTGCTGATCCAAATTATCACACGCCTAACAAAATTGACTTGTTGTTAGGTGCTGAGGTGTATAGCCAGATAATTATGGAAGGAGTAAAGAAGAACAAGCAAGGTACCCTGGTTGCCCAAGCTACGTCGTTAGGATGGATTTTATCAGGCATAGTAAAGTCAACTGATAACAGCTCGAATGTAGTTGTTTTACATACGCACCTAGTTGAAGATGACTGTCTAAAAAAGTTCTGGGAGTTGGAAGCAGATCCTTCGACTGGGAAGAGACACAATCTGTGGACAGAAGAAGAGAAAAGATGTGAAGAAATATTTGCCGCTACCACCACCAGAGACGAAGAGGGCAGGTATATAGTTAAACTTCCTTTTCACGATGAGGATCCCAGCTGTAAATATGGACAATCTCGAGAAATAGCTGAAGGTAGGTTTTATGCGCTGGAAAAGAGATTAAACAAAAATACAGAATTAAGAAATCAATATCAAGAGGTAATAAAAGAATACTTACTGTTAGAACATATGGAAGAAGTACCTGAAAAAGAGAAATACAAGTCGGATGCTGTATACTTACCACATCACGCTGTTGTGAAGCAAGACAAGGACACGACGAAGGTTAGAGTAGTATTCGATGCATCATGCAAGGGAAAAAATGGAGTGTCACTGAATGACAATTTAATGATTGGTCCTAAGTTGCAGCCAGACTTGAGGCACTTAGTGCTTCGATGGAGAACATATCCCATTTCATTGGTGTCTGACATAGTAAAAATGTACAGGCAAGTTAAGGTAAAAAAAGAAGATGCTGACTTTCAAAGACTATTGTGGAGGGATAATCCAGATGCAGACTTACAACATTATCGACTGCTGAGAGTGACCTTCGGTACGGCCAGTGCGCCCTATTTAGCAGTGAAGGCACTGCAGCAAATAGCTCAAGATGAGGGAGAAACATATCCTATGGCTGCAGGAAGAGTTCTTACGGAATTCTATATGGACGATCTCATGACCGGATGCGAAACTGAAGAGGAAGGAATTCAGATTTATAGGGAAATGAACGAATTACTAAGCAAGACGGGATTTACTTTACAAAAATGGACAACCAGCAATAACAAATTATTGGACATGATCAAAACGGAAAAGGAAGATGTGGGTACTAGAAGCGGAATTGAAATTAAACAGGATGAGGTAATCAAAATTTTGGGACTTACCTGGAATCGAGAACGTGATGAGTTTCAGTACGCAGTATCACTTCCAGAGTTAAAAACACCTATAACTAAAAGGAATATTATTTCGGACATTTCACGTTTGTTTGACCCCTTGGGCTGGGTCGCGCCGAGTGTAGTGGTAGCTAAGGATATGATCCAAAAGTTATGGCTAACTGGAGTAACCTGGGACGAAGAAGTTCCAAGCAATCTGCTAAATGAATGGTGTACTTACCGGGAAGAATTAGCGTTGCTGACGATGGTTCGCGTTCCAAGATGGATGGGTTTGCAGAGAAGTAACAAGAAGGTGGAGTTACATGGCTTCAGTGATGCGTCTAAATCGGCCTTTGCAGCAGTGGCGTACGTTCGAGTACTAGATAACACTGAAACGATCACTGTAACATTAATTTCTGCCAAAACTAAAATTGCACCTATCAAGCAAGTGTCGATCCCCAGGTTGGAGCTTTGTGGAGCAGTGCTCCTAGCTAGACTGCTTGCTGAAGTGTCTGAGGTCTTAAATATCGACAAGAGTAACATTCATGCCTGGACAGATTCTACAGTCGTTCTAGCATGGCTTAACAGCCATCCGAATAAGTGGAAGACTTTTGTCGCGAATCGAGTCTCTGAAATTCTAACCACGTTGGACTCAAGTCAATGGTCACATGTTCCATCGAAACTCAATCCCGCTGACTACGCGTCCAGAGGGCTACGACCGTCTGAATTACTAAATGCCTCTATGTGGTTTAGTGGACCGGACTATCTGAAACAGGAACCAATAAAATATGACAGACTGAAAGATATTGCAACTAATCTGGAGGCAGCAAAGGTTTTTCACATAACAACGGACTGCAACGAGATTTGGAGTAGATTTTCCTCCCTAACTAAGTTGATCCGAGTCATTGCTTACTGCAGACGTTTTCTGAATTTAAGAAAGCCAAGAACAGAAAGACAAAATCCCAGCTATTTAAGTAGTGAAGAGTTACGCGAGGCGCTCAACGTATGCATTAAGCAGTGTCAAGCAGTAAACTTCGAAGTAGAATTTGAGGTTTTGAAAAACAACGGAACGCATATGCCACGAGGTTCGAACTTAAAGTCATTAAATCCTTATTTAGATGACAAGAATATTATGAGAGTTGGCGGGCGATTAGCAAACACCAAGCTCTTGAGCAACAATAGAAAACATCCTATACTGCTTCCTCGAAAATCGCCTCTATCTCGACTTATTGTGAATGACGCTCACATTAAAACTTGCCATGGACCACCCCAACTCATGCAAAATTATATAAATTCCAAGTATTGGATTTTAGGATGTAAAGATTTGGTTAACGCTTGCTTTCGAAAGTGTGTGTCATGTGTCAGACATTCAGCAGCAAGCAGATCGAACTCACAATTGATGGGACAGTTGCCAGCTGCTAGGGTAACACCTACGAGACCATTCAAGGCATGCGGTGTAGATTACGCTGGTCCAATCAGTCTCCGTACGTCAGGAGGTCGGGGCCACAAGGCTTTCAAGGGCTATATATGTCTATTTGTTTGTATGAGCACACGTGCGGTACATATAGAAGTAGTCAGCAGTCTCACCACGGAAGGATTCATCCAAGCTTTTAAACGCATGGTGGCCAGACGGGGACCTTGTCAAGAGATCTGGAGTGACAATGGTACCAACTTTTTAGGAGCTTCCAGGGAGCTTAAATCTTTGCTCGAATCAGAAAATGCCAATATGTCGAAAGAAATCGCAGAAGCCTTGGCAACAGAAGGCACTACGTGGCATTTCATTCCTCCGCACGCCCCCAATTTCGGTGGTTTATGGGAGGCAGGTATAAAGTCCGCAAAGTATCACCTGAAAAGAGTAATTGGTGACTCTACGTTAACATACGAAGAGATGTCTACGGTGTTAGCACAAATCGAGGCGTGCTTAAACTCACGGCCTATCACTCGTATGGATAATGACCCAGATAATATCAATGTTCTGACACCTGGACACTTTTTAGTTGGAGAACCATTGGTAACAGCACCCGATCACGACTATTTAAACACGAATGTTAGTAGTTTGCGTAGGTGGCAGTTAACGCAACGCATGATTCAGGACTTTTGGCGCAGATGGTCGCATGAATATCTTACTCGTTTTTTACACCGCTACAAATGGGCACAACAAACGCCCGAACCTAACATCGGAGATGTCGTCTTAATCAAGGAAGACGATCTGCCTCCTAGTCGGTGGTTGCTCGGTAGGATTGTAGATAAACACCCTGGTACGGACAAGATTACTCGTGTAGTTACCTTACGCACAAAAGGGTCTTTGATAAGGCGGCCCACCTCTAAGCTTTGTGTTCTCCCAGTTAGTGAATAATTGTAATTTTAATTACCTAGTACAGTAACATTTTGGTGTTTCATTTTATTCATAACGAATGCCTTAACCTTTATTATATTTGTAATAGATTTAAGTCAAAAAAAAAAAAACGCAGATGCATGCTAATTCTGCTGTTTCAATATTGTTATTGAAAATTATTCTTCCTATATTTGTTTATAAAAAAAGTCATTGTGTAGGTATTTATGTTCATTAATTAGTCGCAATGTAAGCCCCAAAGGAAGGATCTCAATATTTATTAAGAGCCCCTCATGGTGGGCGGTGTAATATACTCGGTACCTTAAAGAAGGACGTCAGGACGTTCCTTGGTGGGCGGAATGTACAACTTGTATAGAACGAAAGTTCCCAATACAACGCGTACCAAACAAAGTTTACCCAATTTGCCGCTAGATGGCGCTACTGTGCAAAACATGTAACGGCTGCATCGCGCTGTTAAGATTTTTCCTGTATACATAAGACTGTTTGATGAATTTTTGTTTTTGAGATTAATATACCACTCTGGACTGAATCAGCTGGTTTTATTCAAGTTTATTCACATTGAAATCGTTAGGATCTCATAAAATAACATTTTACAGCACTGGGTCTGATCGCCTTATATGGAGATTTATAATTTTACGTTTTTATTTTTTTGTGGCTAGACCAATGAGATCCTAACGTTTTTAATGCCTGAACAAACGCGAACTAACGTCCTCACATCCATACAGCACCAGAGAAATGGTTTATTTGCTTGTTTTCTGGGTGAACTAACGAGCGTGAAGACAGCCGCCTCCATGTATGAAAAAAATAAAAATGACGAAATCGGCCATTTGCCTTCGAGTGCCCGCAAGTTAGCTATCTATATCGATCAAGCGTCGTCTTAAGATGTTAGTTCATCCATTGAAATCGTTAGGATCTCATAAAATAACGTTTTAGAGCACTTGGTCTGATCGCCTTATATGGAGATTTCTTATTTTACGTTTTTATTTTTTGTGGCTAGACCAATGAGATCCTAACGTTTCTAATGCCTGAACAAACGCGAACTAACGTCCTCACATCCATACAGCACCAGAGAAATGGTTTATTTGCTTGGTTTCTGGGTGAACTAACGAGCGTGAAGACAGCCGCCTCCATGTATGAAAAAAACAAAAATGACGAAATCGGCCATTTGCTGTCGAGTGCCCGCAAGTTAGCTATCTATATCGATCAAGTGTCGTCTAAAGATGTTAGTTCATCCATTGAAATCGTTAGGATCTCATAAAGTAACATTTTAGAGCACTTGGTCTGATCGCCTTATATGGAGATTTCTAATTTTACGTTTTTATTTTTTTGTGGATAGACCAATGAGATCCTAACGTTTCTAATGCCTGAACAAACGCGAACTAATGTCCTCACATCCATACAGCACCAGAGAAATGGTTTATTTGCTTGGTTTCTGGGTGAACTAACGAGCGTGAAGACAGCCGCCTCCATGTATGAAAAAAACAAAAATGACGAAATCGGCCATTTGCTGTCGAGTGCCCGCAAGTTAGCTATCTATATCGATCAAGCGTCGTCTTAAGATGTTAGTTCATCCATTGAAATCGTTAGGATCTCATAAAATAACATTTTAGAGCACTTGGTCTGATCGCCTTATATGGAGATTTCTAATTTTACGTTTTTATTTTATGTGGCTAGACCAATGAGATCCTAACGTTTTTAATGCCTGAACAAACGCGAACTAACGTCCTCACATCCATACAGCACCAGAGAAATGGTTTATTTGCTTGGTTTCTGGGTGAACTAACGAGCGTGAAGACAGCCGCCTCCATGTATGAAAAAAACAAAAATTACGAAATCGGCCATTTGCTGTCGAGTGCCCGCAAGTTAGCTATCTGTATCGATCAAGCGTCGTCTTAAGATGTTAGTTCATCCATTGAAATCGTTAGGATCTCATAAAATAACATTTTAGAGCACTTGGTCTGATCGCCTTATATGGAGATTTCTAATTTTACGTTTTTATTTTTTTGTGGCTAGACCAATGAGATCCTAACGTTTTTAATGCCTGAACAAACGCGAACTAACGTCCTCACATCCATACAGCACCAGAGAAATGGTTTATTTGCTTGGTTTCTGGGTGAACTAACGAGCGTGAAGACAGCCGCCTCCATGTATGAAAAAAACAAAAATTACGAAATCGGCCATTTGCTGTCGAGTGCCCGCAAGTTAGCTATCTATATCGATCAAGCGTCGTCTTAAGATGTTAGTTCATCCATTGAAATCGTTAGGATCTCATAAAATAACATTTTAGAGCACTTGGTCTGATCGCCTTATATGGAGATTTCTAATTTTACGTTTTTATTTTTTTGTGGCTACACCGATGAGATCCTAACGTTTCTAATGCCTGAACAAACGTGAACTAACGTCCCCTGATGCGTGGATATTTTTAGATTTGACAATTTCGTAGTGGGCGGGTTGGCGTGAAGACAGCCACCCCACTTTAAAAAAAAATAAAAAATTACAGAGTCGGGTCCTTACGATATTTTATAGTGAACAAACGTGAACTAACGATTATCTAGCTAAGTGAATGGTCAAAAGTGGAAAAAAGTGGTTTGGGGTGGTTAGCGTGAAGACAGCCACCCCATTTTGTTTTTTAAAAAAAAATATGACAGAGTCGGATCCTAACGATTTTACCTACTGAACTAACGTGAACTAACGATGAACTAACGATATACATATGCCATTTGCGGGCAAACGATTTGGGGTGGTCAACTTCACAACCATCGTTTACCGTTATTAACAGAAGATATCGGCAACGACCGCTATTATAAGACTTAGTAGGTATGAGTGTGATTATAACAATACAAAATTAGAGTAGGTATATATTAAAAGCAAAAGTTAGTTCGAACTTAGGGGGCAATTTTATGCATAAACCATAGGCATAAGTTTATAAGCAGAAGAGCGACTTATAACTAAGAAGTTAGCCATTTAATCTATCAAACAAAACACAAGTTACTAAATCAAAACACTTTTAGATGATAATAACCTAAATGGCAATAGCATATAAGTATGTTAAATGGTATTTCGAAATCGGTACCAAAGCAATCACTTTAGGATAAAACAAATTGCATGAAAACTGTGGCGTGTCCAAATATATCGTAACCAGATTATAATTATTGATGGAAGGGCCACATAGGTACTGAGTGGAGGGGCCCGTATCACCCCATCACAGAACAATACAAAATGGCCGAGTCACTGGATTCAATAATGAACGCGTGTCCCAATTTACGAGAGATGAGAGGGAAGCAATTGTTAATAATAAGGGCATTTCAAGATAGTTGAAGGAAAGGCTACATTGTGACCCGTAGTCATCAATTCATCATAGTTATATTCAGTAAATTCAATAGTGAGAAAAGCGTGTCCCAAGTTATAAGAAACTTTGTAAGTAATGAAAAAGAAGAAGCTAGTGTATCTTTACTAGTCATAGCTACCAAACGTCAACTTGCTCAATAGAGTGCCAATTTTTTTTTTTTTTTTATTCAGGATAGCCACGCATTTAACCTCGATTGCACCTGATGTTAAGTGACAATAAGGCCTAAGATGGAGCATGCTTGGCTAGAAGATGCCTATTCAAGTATTCACTCTCGACTTGAAGAGATCAAAGTTATATTTTTCAGGAAACAGGTGCGCAGGAAGAGAGTTCCATTCCTTAGCTGTCCTCATAAGGAAAGTAGACGCAAAGCGTTTCGTACGAATCAGTGGTATATCGACAACATAAGGGTGGAATCCAAGTCCGCGCCGAGTACTGTATTGTCTGAACGGAGACGGTGGAACTAATTCATGCAGTCCTAGTGCACACTCACCAAAGTGTATCCGGTAGAAAACCGATAAACAGGCGACTTTCCTGCGGTGTTCGAGATTTTGCAGCTTTTCCTGAACTAAGGCAGGGTCGCTAATGAGCTTCTTGGCACGTTTGTCAATTGAATCCAAGGCGGCCAGTTGGTATTTGGCGGACCCATCCCAAAGATGGCAGCAGTACTCCATGCATGATAGGACTTGCGCCTGATATAATTGAAGCAGCTGTCTCGGCGTGAAGTACCGCCTCATCTTAGATAGGATCCCAATTTTTTTTGCTGCAGTTGTAGCCAAGGAAACAATGTATTGGCCGAAGTTCAGGTTGGATGATAAGGTCATCCCAAGAAGCTCTAGGTGGTCTGAAATCGGAACGGATACACCTTGGAATGTGGGAGTCAGGTCAAAGGGACTCCGTTTAGCGGAAAACAGACACGCCTGAGTCTTGGTGGCATTGAAATGCCAAATGTTGTTACGAGTTACGACCCATAGGGCAGATATATGGCAAACAGAAAGGGCCTTCCGAAACCACGGACGAAAATCGTGTAAGTTTCCACCGGTAAGTTTCAGCTCGCCATATATCGCTTAGATAGGTATGCCAAGTACTGCAATGCTAATTATAGACGCGTCATCTTGCATTATCCTAAATGGAAAGAGACAGGTAATGTTCCTCGTTCCACAAAGAGTATCAGGATTCAATTGTGGTGGAATTAGGTTATTCTATTTGTTGTCTGACATAGTGATTAGCATCATTATTTTAAACTTCCATAACTAAGATCGTCTTGACCTGTGACTTGGACCAAACACTCCGTGCATTAGAAAGTGACTGACATTAACAATATAGGTAATTTGGACAATTTAAACATTGCTCCGTGCCTTCCTCCATAAGCATAATACTTGGTCATTGTAATAAAATACCTCGTGAAGAGAGATCGCAATTGACGGAGTATTGTCTTCGTTCTTTGTATTAAAATATTTCACTTAATGCTGTGATTGGTTGGAATGTTATGTCATCGATTTCATACTGCCGGTAGATCGCATGGTGACAGTCAAAATTCACTAAACTTTCTGTCTCTACCTCGTATCTAGTATGTAGATTCAAACTGAGATACGAGCTATGTTTTAAGTAGGTATTTGTTACTTAGTGAGTTTTGCTCGTCAACAGACGAGATGTTCTTTAATTCAACGCACCCCAGTATGAGAGGGTCGAACGAGGCACAGAGTAAACACCACAGAACATTGCTTTGATTTTCGCAAAAGGCGCCTCTGATCTTGATCTTTGTTGTTTGTGTATAATGCGAATTAATTGTGAGGCGAGACGTTGCGACAGACTTATCTACGTGTGTGAGCCGGTACGATCGGCTACGAACAGGCTTCGAACGAAGAGGCCAGAGAGAGAGGGCACCTTGGTGCGCGCTGGCTCGTCGTAGTGAACTATTTTTTATAAGGCCAGTAAGTTTAACTAATGATTTCTTAATTGATTTTTCGCTACCTTTAACTTACCCTACCTAACCTTAATTTGTTTCCGAAGTTTAACTATTTTCAGGGATTCACATTTAGAACCTGATGACATAGGCTATAAAATGTGTCTCTTCTTCTTGTGTCGTATTTCACATAGCTGAGGGTTGTGACCTCTGTTTGTCACGATCGCTCGTCACTTATTTTGATCTACTGCAGTCCGCATGGCGTCGGGAAACTTGGTGACCGTTGTGTCTCGAATCTGATCGGTCCAGCGCATGGGACTCCTTCCTCTTGGTCTTCTTCCTTGAATCTTTCCTGTCACTAAGAGCCTTTTCCAGGTTGTCATTATTCTTGCTATACGACCGAAAACTAAGCTGTAAATTACAGATATCTATCTAATTGTGATTATATACAATAAATAGTAGGCTACGTGAACACCTAATCCCGTTTCCTAGAATCCCCGAGACACCAATCTCGGGTTCGATTCTGTGAAGCGATCAAATGATGTTTATTTTTGTAACTATACGCCGCCGTTCTGTACACAGCTCCGGTCGTAACGCATAAACTCGTGAACTGATATCCTAATATCCTAATCCATATTTCATATCAATCTATATTGGGATTTTACGTTAGAAAAGCGATATTGTTTAAAAGTTTCACGATGTGAAATTTCATTTGAAAAAGATGTCATTTTTATTTACAACGAGAGAAAAGACAACTCCCTTTTGTTTTAAACCGTTATTCGAATGTCAACAGACGAACTGCCACTATTTCGAAATTCGAATATCCAAACGTCCGCCGATTGGTTCCAGACAACCGCAAACTTTTAAAATGACGAGTGTGCACTTCGGATCAAATACACATAAGCTGTTTTGGAATTAGAGAGTACCAGAGACAATACTGTTATTTTATCTGTTCGAAATATGAACTGTCATAGAAAAATACGTTAATTTATGTGCAGTAACTGTGGTTTGAGAAAGCAATTGTATTCGTAGTGTATGCGGTGAACAATCAATTGAAACTTCATTCGTACTTATTAGAGATATACTGATATTTTCTCGCGGGTTTGTCATTCTTGCTACTGTACTTGTTTGTCCTCAGAAATATACTTTTTTGTACCTATTCAAGTTAATTAAGTATATAATATGTAGTTTCATTTCCCAGAATGTAAACCGTTTTTGTCCAGTTTTTTTCATGTTTATCTTTAAACTGACCGGCGATTCACCTCAATACCTAATCTAGTGCTAACACAGACAAATAAATATCATCTTGTATGTAAGAATGTAAATGGACACAGCTTAAAAAAATTGCAACTATATGTGCCTTCATTAACTTCACATATACTTATTCAATACTCAATCCGTTAGTCTTATACCTTTATTCATTAATAACTATAACTAAGCACAACGTGTTTAAACGGCGGTAAAACATGTTTTCCTCCTATTTTTACGACTGAGGTCGAAACCTCGGCAGAATTAAACATTAGATTCTATTGTCAATGGTTTACAAAGTACGCGGCACTTAGTATACAGAGTGGTTTTTGCACGGGGCAAAATTTTCGGAATATCGACTCCACCATCTCGGAATATCCTTGTGAAAGGAGCATATGATCAACCATTTGTTAAGGATTGTTCTCTTTGAGTTTGACATTAATTAGGAATCGAAAGCCCTTCAGTCTTTTACACACAATGTAAACAGTGTCACGTAGGAAGAATCTGCTTCTTGTAAGCCAATACGAGAAAGCCACACAAGACCCAAGGCTTGGTAATTAAATTGGAATCATTAGAAAAACTGCGCCTTATTACATTTTATAACTATATTCATTAATAATTTTCCAGGCAAAATAATAACTGATAATTCTTATATTACTTTAGCAAATGCTTCCCTGTGAAAATATTTTTGAAAGCGTAAGCGGTAAACGCTACTGCGAGCGCTTCATCCAATAAAATTGCAAATGACTTGTTGAAAAATCATGTTAAGGACAAATTAAAAAACTGCAGTATGTACATCCTTATAGCGTAGACTGTCGGAAAAAAGTATAATTCGGGACTCATCGGGAGTAATGTAGGGACAATGAGCTGTAGAATTGCATGGCCCATTTATAAATGAATTCGTTCATAAGGGCCATGCATTTGTGCAACCTATAGTACATAGCTACAAACGTCAAACAAAAGTCAAAACACACATGAAATGACAGTTGCTTCAGTCCTATTTCATCGCAGTTTAGTAAGTACTTTGAAATCACCCTGTATATCTCTCAGTTACAACCTTTTGTGCGTGAAAGGAGAAACAACTGCTCGAATGCGGTTTACCATGTTACCATGATATCATCGACCAAAATGTCTGTCTGAGTCCTGTTACTGCGTTACTTAGGAATGCGAAGCGTCCTTGCAAAGGACGAGTCCCGACTTTGTTTATGGGGCACTTTTTTATTCATGTACGTTAATTTGATAATATTTCTACCATGTAGATACAGAAAAAATAAACCATAATTAAATGAAGTAAAGAAAATTGTCACTAGCTAAAGGAAAATTTTATAATAGCTGTTAACGAAAATCATAATGTTTTAGTACAGTCGAGTTCATTTACATCTACACACACACACAAAAATATCTGAACACGACCCTATTGTCAGGAGCATAAAGTCATGGTACATGATTTTGGTATTTTTTAGGTTGTGTGTTTCGCTATTGACACTGGACTGGTTCAATTCAATCGCAGTAAGTCTAAAAACAATTCTCAGTTTGTAGTTATGTTATTATTTGTAATATAAAGTTTAATAGCTAAAAAAAATCTTTTGTAAAATCCATATTAAAAAATCAAAAAGCAAATAAGGTAGTAAAAACACAGTCTACTCTTACTTAAGTTGAGTGTGCTTTTAGGGTTCGTTTCCACTGAAGCGAAGCGGGGCGGAGACGTGCGGAATAACCAATCACAGAAGTGTATGTATGTATGTATGTATGTAAACTCTTTATTGTAGGTACATTAAAATATAATTATAAGGACATTAAACTAATGATATGTACAAAGGCGAACTTATCCCTGTAAGGGATTTCTTCCAGTTAACCTTTGAGCAAATGAGAGAGAACAGAGAAGATCCAAGAAGATAGGCAAAACTATTAAAAATGCACAGAGACACTAAAGGCTTACGCAAAAAAAGACAAAATCTTAAATATACCTACATAAACTTATACATTATGAATATAAATATTATAATATAAAACAAACTAATAAATATATAATAATAATAATAAGTATTCAATTTTAACAATAAATACAGCACTCGACGAAATTAGGGGTCTAGAAACCATAACCTTTTTAACTTTTCCTTAAATGATGCCACGGATTGCGATTGCCTGACGGGCACCGGTAATGAGTTCCACAATTTTACAGAGTGAACTGTAAAAGATTTACTGTAAGAGCGTGACTTATTGGACGGGAAGGCGAGAGCGAGATTGGCGCTCGAACGCAAGCGGTGACCACTGCCAGCCGCCATATAGGAGAATCTTTCGGAGAGATACAGAGGTGTGGAAGGATTGAACAAAACATTGTAGAGCAGTGACAAGACATGCACATCCCTACGACGGCGTATCGGAAGTGATGCGGAGCCGAGATTCAGATTCACCTCAAGTGATTGATCGATTCCGCAAGTCTCCGCTCCGCTCCGCTACAGTGGAGTGGAGACTCACCCTTAGGGCTCTTCGTTTTTTAAAGTCATAACGTGATGGCATTTAATGAAATCTACGTTCCATCCCCAATCTCTATTACACAGATAATGCTTGCATTAAAGCACTAGTTGAATTTATAATTTTATGTATATTATATTGACCGCTTACACATTCGCCTCTTATCAGCTTTAATAGCCATTACATTATGAACCTTATTAAAAGTGGAAATCCTCTTTATTTGTATGCTTTGGTATAAATCGATCGTAGATAGTAAAGGGAATGAAACCGCATTCCGCAGTCACGTAACGAGTATTGGTAACTTTGGTAAGCCATTGCGTTGATACATACATTATATATTACTGTACTATCGCACGCATCTTCATAATAATTAAATTAATGAGGCTGTCATAATTAGAAAGGTAGCTTTAACAAGACGTTCTGTGCGCCGCAACTTGTGATAATAGCCGACGCGATTTTAGGGTTACCCAAAGGGTAAAAAACGGGGCCCTATAACTTAAACTCCACTGTCTATCTGTCATCAGGCTCATGTCTCATGAACCGTGATAGCTAGACAGTTGAAATTTTCACAGATGATGTATTTTTGTTGCCGCTATAAGAACAAATAATAAAAACAGAATAAAATAAATATTTAAGTGGGGCTCCCATACAACAAACGTCATACCTTGGGGTTTTTGGTGCACGGATGATTTAACACTAGAAATCATTAGTGCACCAAAAACTTCGGGGTATCATCATACCTAATATAAAAAAATGTATTTTACGCTTGTTTTTAGGGTTCCGTACCCAAAGAGTGCCGTGGGGTGATCGGCCTTAGAATGTGCCGTGGGGTGATCGGCCTTAGAATTGTCCCCCACCATATCGTCCCGTGGTTGCAGTAGAAGCCTGCTAAGGGAATAATAATATACCGGGAGATGGGCAGCAGCGTCTTCCAGACCTTTAAAAAAAAAAAAAAAAAAAACTGCGCGCGCCAACCCGCCTGCCAAGCGTGGCGCGTATGGCAAAACCCCCTTTATGATAAGTCACATTAATACCAGGCCCCCAGTCTCCGGCAGCTCCGCTATCCCTGGCGTGGGTAGCGGCCAAGGTAATGGCGGAGCAGGGGGTGCTAAGAATCCCCGGACGAAA
The DNA here is from genome assembly GCA_932273695.1 of Apotomis betuletana. Lineage (NCBI taxonomy): Eukaryota > Metazoa > Arthropoda > Insecta > Lepidoptera > Tortricidae > Apotomis > Apotomis betuletana. The sequence continues at coordinate 6,058,600 of OW026321.1, read as the reverse complement.
TCCGGCTACCCATCCCCACGACGACTGGCCCTGGTAACACACAACATACGCACAATGAGGACTGACGAAAAGATTTGCGAGTTGGAAGAGGAACTGAGCAGGTTACACTGGGACATTGTAGGATTATGCGAAGTCCGTAGAGAGGGGGAGGACACCGTAACCCTGAAGTCTGGTAACCTGCTCTACTACCGGGAGGGCGCCCAACAGTCCCAAGGCGGTGTCGGGTTTCTCGTTCACAAGTCCCTCGTTAACAACATAACTACCATCGACAGTGTGTCGAGCAGGGTGGTATACCTAATACTCAGAATATCCAAAAGATATTCGTTGAAGGTCATTCAGGTATACGCACCGACCTCGTCACATTCTGATGAGGAAGTAGAGGCTATGTATGAGGACGTAAGTAGGGCCATACATACTTCCAAAACCTACTTCACTGTTGTTATGGGGGACTTCAATGCAAAGTTGGGCAAGAACAGCGGTGATGAGTTGAGAGTGGGGCAATTTGGATACGGGCAACGGAACCCTAGGGGACAGAGGCTGGCCGACTTTCTGGAGAAAGAGGAACTCTTCATGATGAACTCTTTCTTCCAAAAGCCGCCTCACAGGAAATGGACCTGGATAAGTCCCGATGGTTCCACGAGAAACGAGATTGACTTCATCATGACCGACAAGAAACGGATTTTCAGTGATGTGTCTGTGATCAATAGGGTAAAGACCGGCAGTGATCATCGAATCGTAAGAGGCACACTGAATATCAATGTTAAACTGGAAAGGTCCAGTCTGATGAAGTCTACGCTCCGACCTACTCGGGCCCATATTCAAAACCCCGAGAGCTTTCAACTCGAGCTCTCCAACCGCTTCGCTTGTCTGGAGAACTTTGCCTCAGTGGACGAGATCAACGACGGGCTAGTGGAAACTGTCCACACGGTAGGGTCTAAGTTTTTCAGACCCCGCCGTAAAGATAGACCTCAGAAATTGTCTGATCGAACCTTAAACCTCATGGCTGAACGACGCTCGCTACAGTTGCAGTCTTCCGATGACGCGAGGTCATATAGGCAGCTTAATAGACGTATATCGAAGTCCTTGCGACATGATCTGCGGCTCTTTAATACGATCCGTGTTAAAGAGACCATTGAGCAGAACAAAGGCTCCAAAGTGTTCGCAAAGGACAAGTCTATTGGACAAAGCCAGCTGACCAAGCTGAAACGGGAAGATGGCAGCATAGCGTCGACCAAAGCAGAGGTTCTAGGCGAGATCGAGAGGTTCTATGGTCAGTTATACACTTCAGTCGCAAAGCCCGTTGACAGCTTGGTAGGCGATCCAAGAGCCAAGCTGTCCCGACATTATACCGAAGACATCCCGGACATCAGTCTGTACGAGATTAGGATGGCCCTGAAGCAACTTAAGAACAACAAGGCGCCGGGTGAAGACGGAATCACCTCAGAGCTTCTGAGAGCGGGTGGAACACCGGTACTTAAGGTCCTCCAGAAGCTCTTTAATTCCGTTTTGTCCGAGGGCAAAACGCCTGAAGCATGGAATAGAGGCGAGGTGGTACTGTTCTTCAAGAAAGGTGATAACAGCCTATTGAAGAACTACAGGCCCATCACGCTTCTAAGCCATGTTTATAAGTTGTTTTCAAGGGTCATCACGAACCGTCTCGAACATAGACTTGATGACTTCCAGCCTCCCGAACAAGCCGGTTTCCGAAGAAGCTATAGTACCATAGACCACATACATACGCTGCGGCAAGTTATACAGAAGACTGAAGAGTATAACTTGCCATTATGCTTAGCGTTTGTGGACTATGAGAAAGCCTTCGATTCGGTGGAAACGTGGGCGGTGCTCGAGTCACTTCAGCGATGCCATATTGACTATCGGTACATTGAAGTGTTGAAGTGTTTGTATAGTAACGCCACCATGTCGGTCCGAGTTCAGGAGCAGAGCACAAAGGCCATTCCATTGAGAAGAGGCGTGAGACAGGGGGACGTTGTGTCCCCGAAACTGTTTACGGCCGTTATGGAAGACGCCTTCAAGCTCCTGGAATGGCAAGGACTTGGCATCAACATCAATGGCGAATACATCACTCACCTTCGGTTTGCCGACGACATCGTAGTCATGGCAAAGTCGATGGAGGAACTCAGCATGATGCTCGATGACCTCAATCGAGTTTCTCAACGGGTGGGCTTAAAAATGAACATGGACAAGACGAAACTCATGTCAAATGCCAAGGTTGTGCCCATCCCAGTCTCTGTTGAAAACTCGGTACTCGAAGTTGTTGACTCATACATCTACCTAGGACAAGTGGTCCAATTAGGTAGGTCCAACTTCGAGAAAGAGGTCAACCGCCGAATCCAACTCGGCTGGGCAGCGTTCGGGAAACTACGCAATGTCTTTTCGTCCGACATACCTCAGTGCCTCAAGACGAAAGTCTTCAACCAATGTGTGTTACCAGTGATGACTTACGGCACCGAAACGTGGTCTTTCACTATCGGCCTCATCTCAAAGCTCAAAGTCGCTAATCGAGCAATGGAGAGGGCTATGCTCGGGGTGTCTCTACGTGATCGAATCAGAAATGAGGAAATCCGTAGACGAACTAAAGTGACCGATATAGCTCACCGGATTAGCAAGTTGAAGTGGCAATGGGCAGGCCACATAGCACGCAGAGCAGATGGCCGATGGGGCCGTAAAGTGCTCGAGTGGAGACCTCGGACCAGCAAGCGCAGCGTAGGACGTCCACCTACGAGATGGACAGATGACCTTGTAAAGGTCGCCGGAAGGCGCTGGATGCAGGTCGCTTCCAACCGGTATATATGGAAGTCCAAAGGGGAGGCCTATGTTCAGCAGTGGACGTCCTATGGCTGAGATGATGATGATGATGATGACCCAAAGAGTAAAAACGGGACCCTATTACTGAGACTTCGCTGTCCGTCCGTCCGTCCGTCTGTCACCAGGCTGTATCTCAAGAACGGTGATAGCTAGACAGTTGAAATTTTCACAGACGATGTATTTCTGTTGTCGCTATAACAACAAATACTAAAATTCAAATAAAATAAATATTAAAGTGGGGCTCCCATACAACAAACGTGATCGGTTGCGTATCCAACGTGTATACGACGCCATACATACCAGGAGCAAACTTAACTTGACCCTGCCAGCTAAGATAGGATTCAATGTATGTACGGAACCCTCGGTTCGCGACTCAACTTGAGATCAATCGATAATACTAATTCAAGGCACAATTTAGGTAACAGTGTAGTTGTCACAGCGTTTCTACTACCTACTGTAATTTTCCTGACGCAAATAATGATGGAATTACCCATCATAATCATACCTTGGGGTTTTTGGTGCACGGATGATTCAACACTAGAAATCATTAGTGCACCAAAAACTTCGGGGTATCATCATACCTAATATAAAAAAATGTATTTTACGCTTGTTTTTAGGATGTACACGACGCAATCGCTCTCTCGATCTCTATATCAATTTCCACCTGTCAGAAATAGGAAATGTTGTCAATTAGTAGGTATGTTTGTCTCCTAACTTATAAATCTAAAATCATAGTGAATTTGCTTCAACTTTTTGCAGCATGATTCCAAGACGAGATGCAAGTGTCTATAATTAGACTAATATCTGGAGGCATCCTGTCCCAAATTAACACGTGCGGAGACGTCACCGGTTGCGTGAGAATTTGTTGCGTTATACTAAGATCAAAGCGGGAAGAATTAATTTTTAGGGTTCCGTACCCAAAGGGTAAAAACGGGACCCTATTACTGAGACTTCGCTGTCCGTCCGTCCGTCCGTCTGTCACCAGGCTGTATCTCAAGAGCGGTGATAGCTAGACAGTTGAAATTTTCACAGATGATGTATTTCTATTGCCGCTATAACAACAAATACGAAAATTAAAAAATTACAGAATTTCCATGAAATAAATTGTTACGATTAATACACACCCTAATTTATTATCCTAATTAGAAGCTGCGTTCGGATGTTTACTTTATATTTTTTACCAAGCGCATAAATGGTCCGTGAAAGAAAATGTCATAATCATTCATAATGGTTACTTTGCTAAAGTAGACTCAACATACGTACTACATACGTAGGTTGAGACAGTGGCGACATCTCAGCCAAATGTCCAAAAATTTGCTTATTAGGTTAACTCCAGCGGAAAGCCAACATTACGGCCTGTTTAAACATTGATTAGTGATAAGTGCGAGTTCATACGATTCCTACTTGCGTTTTGTAGCAAATGTAATCACAAATCCATGTTTAAACAGACCACAAGTTTGGCTACTCCGTTACTGGCAGGCTTTTTAAATTGGCATTATCTTTTGTCGAGTTCTATTTCTGAATTTTTCCCAAAACTGCGTGCTCAGCCGTTACGCAACCGTCCAAACGCGCGTGAAGTCACGTTCCAAATTTCGAAATTCAAAATTCGTCCATGGAATTGTTCGTCTGGGAAAACGGTCGATTGGTTCCGGCCGCGGCGACCACAGACAATGCAGCAAAAACGGGATCTATTTGCGTAATAAACATGTTTTTGACATTTTTATTCACGACGGACCAGTTGACAGTATGGAATGTTTACAAGCGTGAAAGATATTTCTCTTTGAAGATTATGTTTGGAAGTACCTATGTATCAGGGGCGAATTTGCGATGACGGTAACCACAGATATAAAGAGAGGTAGTTCTGCTCAATCAAGCCTCTTACGAGGCCTTATTCCTTTTAAAATGCTGATTGTTTAGACATTTTTCTCTATTATCAAACATGTTTCTTGACATATTATTGATGTTACTACCTAGAACAGGGCTATTGCGATTTATATGTATACATATATTTGAAACCTACAGTTTGAATTTTTCATTGATAATTTTTGTTTCAAAAACTACTCGAAATTGACAAAATTCACGCGGAAAATTGGTTTTTTCAACTTATTTTCGACTGTACGCAATGAAAGCATGAAATAGTTATGTTACTTCCTAGAACTCGGGGAAAAGTATTACTCACTTCAAAAAGTTGGTTGAAATTATCAATATATTTGTCATAATATGAAAAAAATATTTTTTAAAAGGAATAAGGCCTCTTACGGCTCCATTATATGTGAATTCCGCATTTTGTCTTTAGTTCAGCATTATACAAGGGTGTATGTGATGACAAAAATAAGCTTATCAAATTAAAACTAACTGATATTTTGACGTAATGTTGAAATGTTTCACGGATCCGTGTTTAAGCATATGGGGGGTTAATAATAGCTGTCCATCTAGCACAATACACTTCACGACTCTTGTCGCGCGAAATAGCATCGCCCGTCACTCTCTCACAGTATATCGAAGAAAGGGATAGGTAATATAGTTGGCGCGAGAAAGAGTCGCGTGTCACAGTTGTGCGGGACAGGACTGAAGATGGTTAAAACATATCCGGCTCGAAGGACCATGAACAAAATTGACACATAGGATACCTACTTTTTACCCAACTACGGTAACGAAAAAAGAAGTAGCAAACCAGTTGCCAGCATCTTCTAATAAATAAATAAATAAACACAGCGTGTGTTCTATCACTCGTTAAATCGCTTACGGAACTGTTTTATATGTATAGACAGATTGGTTCCTGCACCTTACAAGTAAACAGATAGATTGTATAGTTACGCAACCGATTCACTTCCAAAACGGCATAAGTTACATAGAAACTCCCGTTAGTTACGTCTTTTCATGAGCATCGAAAATTCGCAGCGAGTTAATTCGTAAAAGGGTATATGCAAAGCTTCACATCCAAAAGAACGTATGTTACTAAAGAACTATCTTCAGTTGCGTCTTTTCGCGATCTTCCCGAGGTAGTAAGCTTAATTTGTAAAAGGGCGTATGTACATAGGTAAGTCATGTAAGTTAAGACGTTTCGTGTGCATCGTTGTGCATCGTTTGCGCACGCAATTAGCTATGCAAACAATTAGGAAGTTACGTTCAGGAAACTGGGGAATTTGTGATTTGGTTGATGGCGATGCATCCATAGTTGCACATTCTTTATTTATTTTATTTTATTTTTTATTTTTCTTTATTGGCACATTCATTTCAAAAAATAAAGATACAAAGGACAGGTATTACAGATAAATGTCATCCAAAATAAGCATGCACATCATGATTTTAACAATATAAGTACATTGAAAAAATATCCTAAAATAAAAATTATTATAAATGTAATATTATTATAATGGCTAAACTGTTTAATTTAACATTTTATTTAAATAGTGCCCCGCCTCACCGGGATGCTTATCGACATCGCCTACCCCGCATCCAAATAGATTATTATAGAAATGTATGGGAGCGAACTCACTTGGTGATGCTTAGCCAACATTTTTGTATGAGATTTACTTATTATTTAAGTAGAACGTGCCCCTAACTTCGTCCGATTAGAAGAATAAACAAAATTCCTTTTAGCATTGGCATTTTTTGTGTTTTCCTGATCGAGTATAAAGCCCCGATTTATGGAATTGTGACAGATTCCGATAGTTTCGCAGGTATGAGAGGTACGCAGATGGGCTGTATGTCAAAACGTGCGTCTGCCGGACGGCTTCAAAGTGCAATTTGAATTCCCAAAATTGGTCAATAATTTTAAAACAATTAAAAAATTTGGCAAAATTCAAAAAAAAATATTTATTGTCTTAACTTCGATCTGTAGATTTTTTTTGTATTTAAAAAGGTTTATTTTTTTCTTAAATAACATAACTCAACTTTTCATTGTATTGGAGTTGTGAGGTAACAAACTTAAAAAAGAATACAAAAAATACAACCAAATTGAGAACCTCCTTTTTGAAATTTGTTGAAGATACAGAAAATAATAAATGCCAAAATCAGTTATCAGGCAGCTCTCAGAATTCATTATCAATGAATTCTTATCAAAAGACACAGAATAACTCACGGCCAAGCTATTTAGAAAAGTTCCATGAATAGTATCTATACACTATAAAAGTGAATTAGATTAAGATAATATACATAACACACGTCTTAGTATGCTGGGATTTCATGTTATATTCATTATTCACCAATGGTGTGGTATGGTATCCATAGAACCTTCTATTCTAAAGCATCTAATCAGATTAGTCTCGCCTCATCCGTCCAATGAAGATTTCTTATTTAAAAAAGTGATATAAAATATTTAAAAGCGCCCAAGTCAATGTGATTTTGGAAAAATGATTTTTACCTTTCTATTATGTATGGACTTCCAAATACAGATAGTTTTTCAATTTCAAAATTGAGTTTGAAATTGGTAATTGGTTACAGAATTTGGGAATTAATTTAATGCATAATACAGGTAAGATTTTCTAATTTAATCAACGTCTGATCCTTATCAAACAAGTAGTAATTAATAACATGTTATTCTCTTTTCCCTTTCCCTTTCTTGTCCCTTTCTGCCTCATAAAAAAAATTGCCGGAAAATCCAGTTTTTCATCAGTACTAACATACAACACAACAGAACATCATTATAGATATTTTTTAGCACAGTGATAGCTGGGCATCAACGGATAGTTTTATCTGGTTAAAAAGAGGGTGAAAAAAGGAGGGTTATGATTTTTCTGCTCTGTCTGTTTTTTATGATTGGTATCTATTTTAAGAAAACCTTGTAAAGGTGTGTTTTTGGTAATAAATTATTTTTAAGATATTTGGTAAACCAAAAAAATATTTAATATTTTCATGTATACATGCATAGAATTGAACATTGTTATAATTAACTGCAACATTTTTGGCATGAATTTCTGATAAGTTATGTTAGCATAATTTTAAAGTGGGTATTCTTATTATTAAGAACTGCCCACCATGTTACTGCCCACTTTTCATCTTTTCTGAACATCTACTAAATGATAGTTAACATACTGAATACAAATTTCATAATCAAGTTAAGTTAATAGAACAATATCTTTCAAAATATTAATATCATTATGATTTAAGCATATAGATATTTCCGATATATGATTCAAGCAAAATTTACTCGTTTTCATCGTATTTTGAAGATGTAACTGAGCAGATGTGTTCTGGGTATCATTGGGCTTAAAACTGCAACTTTTATTAACTTGTATTGAGGTCAATCTTCAGAGCAAAAAAAGTTTCGCAAGCCGTCAACTATAAGTTGAAATCACGATTACCTTGCCCACCCATAACTTAATGCTTACTTAGTTATTTAAGTAACAGGAACATAAATAAGTATGATAAACTTTAGCACTTACTTTATTTTAGACGTTTATACCACCAGTTGGAAGCACAGACATGAAGGTTCAAAATAAACACAAAACGACAGCCGAAACTACAATCACTGCAAGTAAAACTTTGCGGAAACTAATCGATATCACATGTATTCACAACACTGGGCAGTTTCAAAGTTCGTTCTTAGTACGTGAAATATATAAAGCGATATAAGTTTTGTTAATTACAAACGTAAATAAACAAGAGAAATGAAGCGAAACACACGAAACGGGCTAGATGACTAACCCAACTGACGTGAGTGAATGAATTCAATGAATGAAAAAAGTAATGAAAACAACGAAACGAACGAATATTTATTGAGCTTTGGTCCGTTCGTAGCGTTCATTCCTTGCTGTCAAAATGTTGTCTATTTCTACGTTGTATAGGAGCGTTCACGTTCCGTTTGTCATATATGTATAAATGTTTTATTCTGTAATTTGTGTAATATACATATTTTCTGTTTATTAGGATTAATAGTTAGAATATTGAACGTACATAAGCTATTATTTAAAGTTGTAATATTTACATCCTTTTCTAAAATTCTTTTGAAACGAGGTTAATACGTTATGATCAGATTTGTGAAGCTCAAAAGTCAGCTATGCTTAAGCGTTGAGCGAGGAAGCTGCCTCAAATAGTTGGTCGATTATAATATCGATGTGATAAGAGATTTTTTTTGTCCGAAATCACTAAATACTGACAGTTTATACATGAATGGCAAAGAATAGATTAGAAATGTGTAGATAGTTTGTGGACTGTAACTTTTTATTTGTTTGGTCGTAATGACACAGCCCTACTTACTTCCATTTTATTTATTTAAGGATTTCCTACCGACACAAAAAAGTAAATCGAAATATTAAAATAAAATTCGGTTTCGTACAACTAATCAAATTACAAACGTAAAAATATCTTCAGTGTTACTATGCCAAAACTTGTGCCAAATTAAATATTCATGTTTTTTCTACGATATTATTCATGATAATTTATATATTACTAGAGACCCGTTGCGGCGTCGAACCGCCGCTAGAATATGGAAATCGGGTAGTGTTACAGAAAATAACTACTTTATCGATAAGAAGCTTTTGGGGAACGAAGAATAAATACTGTAAAAAAAACACATGAAAATTATGTTTTAAAAACGTTAAAACATGCCAGGCTAGAGTCAGGCCTGATAGCCAACTGTTAGCTTCATTGTGACAACTTTTTCAACTTTTTAGTTATACTTAGTTAATCAAACCCTTCTTACTAATCTAAATAAATTACTGACCAACAATACTCCACCATAAAAAAAAAGAATGTGTCAAATATGTGTAATAAAAAAAATCCAATATATAAAACAGCTAAAAATGTTTGAAAAAAGAATATAAGATATATTTTTTTCAATTTTAGAGCTGAAGGCTTAATACCCGAATTCAAAATTCAAACTTTCGTGTCTTTCCTCTCATTGAAATACCTAGTGTCTGACAAAATAGTGAGGGAGATGCTATCTATGATACTCTCAAGTCTATAATATAAACCTAATTTTAGGGTTCCTTACCATAGTCGGTAAAAACGGAAGCCTTATAAAATCAATTTGTTTTGTGAACAGCAGAATTTGACAAATTTTATTTTGAATGAGAATAAAAATGATCAGCCAGACGTCATTAATTCAAATATGATCTATTCTTGAGCGCGTTTTTTTTTTAATTTGCATCATATGTAGGTTATTTCTACCATCAAGTTTCGCATGTTAGGGTAACATGTTAATTATTCCCAACTCGACGATACACCCAACTCGTCTGCAATACCAACTTGCCCTTTTTATCAGCTCGTCTTTATTGCCAAATCTTCCATATCACCAACTCGTCCGTATTACCAAGTCGTCTTCATTGCCAACTCGTCCATATTCTCAACTCGTCCACATTGCCAACTCGTCCACAATGTCAGCTCGTCTATATTCCCATCTGGGTCACAATGCCAACTTGTCCACACACCCAACACGTCCACATTGCCAACTCGTTCATACACCCAACTCATCTGCATTGCCAACTCGTCTATATTACCAATTCGTCTCCATTGGCAACTCGTCCATATTCCCAATTCGTCCACAATGCCAACTCGTCCATATTCTCAACTCGTCCACAATTCCAACGCGTCCATATTGCTTGCTCGTCCACAAATACAACTTGTCCACATTCCCAACTCGTACACAATGCCAAATCGTCCACATTGCCCACTCGTCCATACACCAAACTCATCTACATTGCCAAGTCGTTCATATTACCAACTCGTCTTTATTGCCAACTCATCCATATTCCCAATTCCCAACTCGTCCACAATGCCAACTCATCCATATTGCTAACTCGTCCACATTTCCAAGTTGTCCATACACCCAACTCGTCTACAATACCAACTCGTCCTTATTATTAACTCGTCTTTATTGCCAATCTCGTCCATGTTATCAACTCGTCCGTATTATCAACTCGTCTTCATTGCCAACTCGTTTATATTCCCAACTCATCCACAATGCCAACGCGTCCATATTACTTGCTCGTCCACAATGCCAACTCGTCCACAAATACAACTCGTCCATATTCCCACGTAGTCCATAATGCCAAGTTGTCCACATTACCAACTCGTCCATACACCAAACTCATCTACATTGCCAACTCATATTCATTTCCAACTCATCAACAATGCCAACTCGTCCATATTGCTAACTCGTCCACAAATACAACACGTCCACATTTCCAACTTGTTCATTTTGCCAACTCATCCACATTCCCAACTCGTCCATATTCCCAACTCGTCCACACTGACAACTCGTCCATATTAAAGCCTGACCAGAAATATATGAGGATGCTTCATATTGCGGAATTTCGCTGGAACTAATTTCTTACACTGGCAATGATTTTATGATCATAGGAACTGACAGATATTTAAACGAATGTCATTAGAGTGCGGATTGCGATTGGTTGCAAAATTTTTGCCATATAGATCTTATAAATAACGCCCTCTTGACAATCCTCATATATTTCTGGTCAGGCTTTACCAACTTGTCCGTATTACCAACTCGTCTTCATTGCCAACTCATCCATAATACGAACTCGTCCACATTGCCCCCTTGTCCATGTTCCCAGCTTGTCAATTTTACCAACTCATTCACATTGCCAACTCATCCACATTTCCAACTCGTCCATATTCCCAACTCGACGATACACCCAACTCGTCTGCAATACCAACTTGCCCTTATTATCAGCTCGTCTTTATTGCCAAATCTTCCATATCACCAACTCGTCCGTATTACCAAGTCGTCTTCATTGCCAACTCGTCCATATTCTCAACTCGTCCACATTGCCCACTCGTCCGTGTTCCCAACTTGTTCGTTTTGCCAACTCATCCACATTCCCAACTCGTCCATATTCTCAACTCGTCCACATTGCCCACTCGTCCGTACTCCCAACTTGTTCATTTTGCCAAATCATCCACATTCCCAACTCGTCCATATTCCCAACACGTCTACATTGACAACTCGTCCAATTAACAACTCGCCCATATTAACAACTCGTGCATATTCCCAACTCGTCTATATTACCAACTTGTCAATTTTACCAACTCATCCACATTCCCAACTCGTCCATATTCCCAACTCGTGCACATTTCCAACTCGTCATTTTTAACAACTCATCCATATTACCAATGTAGATACATTCCCAACTTAGCTACATTGTCAAATCGTCCATATTCTCAACTCGACCACATTTCCCATCCCGTCGACATGCAAGCGGAAGGACTAAGATTTTTCTTGTAAAATACCATTTAATTTACCATAACTCACGCCATTTTCCTTGGAATTATTTTTTTGATGGACTTATATAATCATATTTATAATAATCTATCATAAATTTACTTGTTTGAATGACGTTTAAATTAGTTTTACAAATTTTTTCTGCTTTGATTTATTGTAAAACTCGCCTATAAAAATAATCTATTCTTGAATGACGGTCAGTTTTTCTAGTCTTTCGAGCACCAGTCCAACTCGCACTTAACCGGCTCTTTTTTCCACATTTTTAACAGGTATGCGAAAAAAGTTTTCATATCAACATTTTAAAAACAAAAACAACCTGGCAATTTAGAGCATTGATATAATAGCCCCCAATAAAAAAGACATTAAAAGTTGTCAGAATATGGTTACTGTCATTCATTGTCAACAAACTGTAAAATTATTTTTGCATATTCGTACATGTTTTAAGTGTTGCGGATATTATGTTGCCGACTCAAAAATAATATTTCATCATGCTGAACAACTTACTACAGGTTTGTGAGCAAATCATGCTTATTATTATTTGGTCATCTTATGTCAAAATAGGGATCACAGGTCACGTGGTCAAAGTCACGTGGTTAGCGCTCAGTAGTTTTTTCAAATCCATTTTTCAGTACCATTTCAGGAAAAAATTAAAATTCCAAGAGTTTTATGCACCTCTCCAGCATGAGACGAATCTAGTGACATATAATTTATCAAAATCGGACCATAACTGTAGATCTGATGGGATGTACAAAAATCGGCCTCGCGTAATATATATATAGATTTTCTTATTACATATTTTCCTATTAGCATAAATAAAATGCATACATTTACATTTAGATAAAAGAAAATGAGCCAACAATAAATATTTGAACAGTTTGAAGGACAGTAAAAAAGAAGACAAAAATAACGATTTGTCTAATGGTACCGTACTAAAGGTATAGCGTGGTAAAATCATATCGCAAAAATTATTGAATATAAGCTTTATTGGGAAATGGGCTTTCTTCAAAAAGTCTACAGGATTTTTTATTTCAGATACTTAATGGATTTTTTAGGCTCATCTTGATGAATGTCATGAGTACCTACACTCGGACCAGTCGGACCTCTTATGAGACAAATAGTGTTAACACGTTGAATGCGGGAACTGGATTTTATAATTTTCATTCAGTGCTATACATATCATTTTTGAATTGTAACATAGTTATTCACTAGTGCGGTACGAGTCTATTTTGGCTTGTGACTATTTAGAGGTCTAAAATTTGCCAAATATATCTTTGTTGGTTAAGCAAATTGATGATTTACTGATAACAATAGCAAGTTAAACAATTGAGTGATCTAAATCTAAGTTCGTTACAGACTATCGACCTTGGTTTAGGAATTATAAGACAATTAATTAACGATACGAAACTGACTTGTACCGCATCATGGACACAGGGCTGGTGCTCTCAAGTCGATGTTTTGTTAGGGAGGGGAAATATAATGAAATCAAACATCGATATCGATTGTTGTAATTATTAAAAAAAGTAACTAAAATTACGTATTTGAATGAGACTTATTGAAACATTCTAAACGTATTTTGTTCACATTCTTGGCAGTAAGTAGGTATTAAAATAAATACTTTAGAACCGGCCCCACCTGTGTTTTCTCCTTTAATTGTGAATATTCTATCGTCGCATTACTTCTCAATTTCATTATTCTTCGGTTCACTACGCTCAATTTCTTCAAATATTTTATAACACTCTTGGTAATATTTTTTTGGTCGACGATGACGAAAAACTAACGACACAGCCGAAAGATAAACATGATACGTAAGGATCGACCCCTGCACTGGCTTTTACTGACTTGTACCCACGGTGCGATACAAGGCGGCAGGATACAAGACACTTTTGGCTGGTACCGCACTGGTTGACTATTTTTTTCACCTGGTGCGCTACGAGTCAAATTTGTCTTGTACAGTTTTATGTATCCATTCGATAAAATTTGCAGAAAGAAGCATAAATGTATACTTGACTCTTTCTAGTCCATAGGATTTCATATTCAAATTGCCCCCGCACCAGACAGAGACAAGCTACTTCCTCGCGCCGCACCAGAAGAAAGTCCAGTACAAGCCAAAACTGGCATGTACCGCATTCAACGTGTTAAACCAAACTTTTTTTTTTATTCACAAACTGACCGGCGATCGACCTCAGTATCACCTGGATGGTAAATTTCTAAATGACCATGATGGGGTCAAAGATGTAGTTCGCAGGTTCAGCAAAAGCCTATTCACTCTTGCCTTGAAGAGACCCAAAATATAATTTTCTGGAAATACATAAGATGGGAGCGAATTCCATTCCTTAGCAGTTCGCATTAGAAATGATGAAGCAAACCGTTTTTTATGGCCTGGTTGTCCGATGGTGAGACGGGGATGGCGGAATTAAATCGCACAATTACTGCATACACTCACCAAAGCAGTAACCGATAGAAAACATACAAGCTGGCAACTTTGAGGCCTTGTTCGAGGTTCTCGACTGAAGGACACTAATTCCATGGTCACGAAATAAATAAATAAAAAAAGTTCGATGTTCTGGAAGATGCCCCCGGCCAGCAAAGAATCATCAATGAGTTTAAAGGCCTTATCACACTTGCGATTTACAAGCGAATTTTGTATGAAGGCGATCACGCGGCGAGTTCGCCGCGACGCTTATTAGTATAGTAAACTCGCTAGCAAATAGCAAGTGTGATAAGACCCTTGGGGCTCGACGTTCTACTGAATCCAAGGCAGCTAACTGGTACTTGGCAGAGCCGGCCCAAAGATGGCAGCAGTATCGTAGAAAACAAAAACATTCATACACAACGTGACGATCTAGTAAATTTGGGACACTTTTTTAGAGTTTCGTAGTCAACTAGGAAGGAAGGAACCCTTAAAGTTTCGCCAGGCCTTCTGTCCGTCTGTCCGTCCGCGCCTTAGCTTCGTGATCATTAGTACTAGAAAGCTGAAATTTTGTATGAGTAAGTATGTATGTACTTATCACGCCGAATAAACGGTAAAATAAGAACTAAAAAAAAACTTTTTTTCGGGTACCTCTCGTACACCTAAAGTGAGGGTGAATTTTTATTTCGTTCCAACACTAGGTAGTGTGTGATGGGGTGTCGTTGAATAGGTCTTAAAAATAATAGGGGTTACCTATTTCTTCGAAAATCGAAAAAATTGCGCTTCCCCCTCCCTCCAACTTTTCAACCACGGGTCAAAAAAATATGGAAAAATTCGTGAAAATGAGGCCTTATTAAGTGCTTATGAAAACTATATTGAATGAAATCGGTCGAGCCGTTTTTGAGTTATCGCAAAATTTCATAATTTTCTTAAAAATGGCGTAAGTGCCGCGCGGTGTCCTTATACTTCGAACGTTACACATAGTAGTTAATAGTGCATTTAAACATTCCGCTCAATCTGGCGCGTATAATCGATAACTTCCAGAAGGTAATAAGTAATTACAAGCTTTTATTTTCATTACAAGCTTTTATTTACTGTCCCGTTGCCTGTAATGGAATTTTGCAAGTTAAATTTGACCCACTTTCCGGTTTCCGATTGAGCTAAAACCACCTAAAACTTTGCACGAATATGCAAATCGCGTGACAATGCAATATTATGATGACGTGGAGCTGATCTGATGATGGAGCTGAAAGGTGGCCAAAGGAACTCAGTAATGAAACCACATATTAACCCCATCGAGTTTGGGCTTTTTTGATTCGTCTTAATGAGTACTTTGTCTTGGTAACCTATCGCAACTTCAAAACATTGTTTCCCCGCTGTAACGTTTCACCGAATTTTGATTTGCCCGAAAAAAAAATCCTGAAACCCGTAATATTTTCAGGATTTTATGAACATCGTTTTAAAGAACCCATTAGGTTAGGTTAGGTTTGTTTTATAATTATTTTGAAATATTAATAGTGTAGAAATAAATAGCTTTCGGGCAAATGATAATTCGGCGAAACGTTACAGCGGGGATACAAAAATTCGGGATTATGATAGGTCTTTGTCTTCAGATAGTTTCCAGGGTCTGATGAAGAACGAACGAAGAACAGAAGCCTGTGCGAATCTACTGAATTTGGGCCTTTTAGAATCGTATCAGTAAGCAAATTGATGGATGTTCAAGGAAAAGTAGAGTCAGCTATAAAAGCTTGTCACAAAAATGAAATTTTTGACAAAAACTTATTACAGTTACTTTGGCGTGTACGACCTTTTTATAGAGCTTGAAATCTTTCTCGTAATTTTATTGAGACCTCGGGCTTAAAACCGCTGTTTTAAGCCCGTCTATCGTAAGGGATGGGTTTTTATCCTGATAATATGTAGCGTTCCCGTAGGATGAGCGTGTAACACCGCGGGGCGAAGCTAGTAATTGATAAACTTACAAAACATACTCTGATCTGAATTCTGAACCATCTTTTAAGAAGTTGGTTAATGTAATCCCAAGTTAGATAGAAATGTAATATTATTAAAGATGGAACTTAATTCCCTTATTCTAATGTAACAATGTACAAACATTAGCATTTATAAAGGTTTTATGGGTATAAAGCGGGAGACCTGTCGGATGGATTATCACTCGGCTGTAAGCAGCGGATCGAGTTGTTTTCCTAAGATGGTGTTCAAGCTATTAATAGTCCTGGCGATATTGTGAGTATTTAACCCCTAATGAAAATAGACTTTAAGCTTTGATCTTTGTATAAATAAAAATTGTGGTGTACCCACATTAAAAAATGAGACATTACATGTTTCATAAATTTATAATAATAACAGCACCCTCTCTCGCTTGCTCGTTCACCGCTGTAAAGTGGTGCGGTAAGATGTGTATATTAACGTATTCACATAGAGGTCGCTAAGGTTGTAAAAACCTTTCAAATAAACAATGCAAAGATCGACACACAAAGCATAAGAAAAAAATCGTCAGGTTTACCTGGAGCTAGGGTAGCGAAGTGGTTAACGCGCTGGACCGGTAATCCAAAGGTACCGGGTTCGATTCCCGGTCTCTTCCATTTCTTTAATCTTTGATCTTTGTATTAATGGTCTAAAATATACGTTTTATATTGAACACTAGCTGTGCCCGCGGCTCCGGACGCAAATCGGTCTGTGTCCGTTTTGCTTTATCACAATTTCTTGATACCCCGCAGACAGGACTGTCCAAATATGGGTACTCGATAGTCGTAGCACATGTTTGAAAAAAGTTTGCACCCCATTCCTAAATAGCGCCATAAGATTCATGTGCAAACTTAACTCAATCGAGTGTAGTGGCTACCCCCGCTTTTATTGGTAAATATTTTATGGGATTATCTCGACAAATTATTGAAGTTTCATCAAAATCCGTTCAGCCGTTTTCATGTAATGCGTGGTCAAGTAAACGGACAAACAGATAAAGCTACAAACAGATAAACGGTTGGAACGTGTTCTGTTATCGATTCTATTAAGTAGGTATCTCCCGCCAACTTTTTTTCGAATATTTCCATGTACAGACTTTCAACCCTATTCAGCTTTATTATATGTATAGATTTTTAGGTCAAAAAAATAAGTAATTCCCTTGTAAATGCGAGCATGTATAGCCTAACAAATGGCCGGCCCAGGTATAGTGGCGCTACAAACAGCTTTCATATGGCAATAATGAACATACGTCATATATTTGCATTATTAAACGTCAGTAGCGATTTGTCATTAACCAAATTCAAAACATTGTTAACCGGAATGCTGCTCAACCCTTCGTTCTTCTTGCGAAATAAATAATTATTTATTATATTAAATAATTAATTAGTTTCCGCGACTGTCACACATTTAAATAAAACAATTTAAACGGATTATATCGCGTATATTAATTATAAATGCCCTTCTGGCACATGTGTAACTGTCTTTACACATTAGGCCCATCTGGCATGTATGAACACCTTTATTTTAAATTAATATTTACAAAATGGGTAGTTTGCACAAATGTAACTTTGACAGAGAAAAATTGTGTTTTTCTCAGTCAACCTTTGACAACGGTATCTGTAAAGGAACTGAAACGTCAGGGAGGCTCAAATAATTAATATACGCGATATAATCCGTTTAAATTGTTTTATTTAAAAATAATTATACTGTTTATAGTTTTGCCTTTAATACTTATGCAAAAAATACCTACTTGAAATTTACCGGTCAGTGACCAGATATTCACCGACTTTCATAGTCAGTCACCGAAAATTGGTCGTTACCAGTAAAATAAATTAGTAAGTACCACTAAAATTTTAGTTTTTTTTATATCATTGCCTACTTTTAATTTGTCATGCATTTAAAATGCATTTATAGCTTGGGACCAATAGTGTACAACCGGCTACCTGAAAATGTAACAAATGCAACTACCACCACAAGTTTCAAATTACAAATAAAAAAATGGCTCCTACAAAATAATTTTTATGACCACAAGGAGTTTTTTAATTTACCACTAGTATTATAGTTAAACAATTTTTAATGAAATGAAATAAGACATGTAGGTAAGCACATGCAATTTATAGAAATAATGTAAAAAATGACCTGTAACAATTGTTATTAAAATAAATCATTTTCATTTTTTTTTTTCATTTTTTTTTGTCAAATATTTCTTTTAATACTACAAATTAAAAGTAGGCAATGGCATAAAAAGAGGCTAAAATTTTATCCTAAGATTAGCATAGGTATATTTAGTTCGATAAGTATACCCTTACCATGAGTGACTGTACTCGTTAGCGACTGCGTAAATGTTTTGTATTGACAATTGTAGTTCTACAAAGTGATCGCTAGTGGCGCTGGACTATTCTCCATGCAAATTGTTTACGCTATCGCTAGCGAGTATGTCACGTTAACTCATGGAAAGGGTTAGTTACTTTTAACTAGCTAGAGTTTAAGCCTTTAATACAAATATCAAAGCTTGAAGAAAAATTTAAAAAGTAGCTACCTGGGGGAAGAGACCGGGAGTCGAACCCGGTACCTCTGGATTGCCGGTCCAGCGCGTTAACCATTTCGCTACCCTAGCTCCAGGAAGATCTGACGAATTTCTCCTTATGCTGTGTGTGTCGATCTTTGCTTGATCTTAGCTAGAGTTGATAAAAAGGACAGTTCCAGAAGCTAAATTTCGTACACAGCTACAATGCAGTTTGGACTAATTAAGATAAAATTTGTTATTATACTTCTTTTGTCCAGAAAAAAATGCGATTTTCCGTGGAAGAAGCGGGTAACACCGTGCGGCACAGATAGTGTTTACAGAAAACTTAATTAATTTTCAGGATCCTTCACACTGATGCCAAGAACTCTGTCAATATCCCTCTAGACAAATGGGAACTCTACGGCAATGATCTCCTCACCCTGATCTACAAGCGGCAACCATCAGATACCGAAAAGCGTAAGTCAGTGCAGAAGCACCTACTTATGCATATATTTTTTAAATCGTATGGCATATACAGTGGCAACAGACAACTCGAGTACTTTAGTATTACAAATCAACATTACTCATTACTCACTCAATTGCTCAAAGGTTAACCGGAAGAGATCCCTTATAGGGATAAGTTCGCCTTTTTACCTATATGTTGTTTGTGATAGATGTATTTTTTAACTGTTTTTGTGTAAAATAAAGTGTTTACTTACTTAACATTAAGATTTGTTAGCCACTTAAGAGGCCTTATTCCTTTAAAAATGTTGATTGTTTTAGACATTTTCTCTATGATCAAACATGTTATTTCGATCAAACTTGTATATAATCTGTGACGCAATGAAAGTATGAAATAGCTATGTTACTACCTAGAACTCGGGGAAAAGTATTATTCACTTCAAAAAGTTGGTTGAAATTATCAATATATTTGTCATAAAATTAAAAAAATAAATTTTAAAAGGAATGAGGCCTGCCTCTTAATGGCTTCGTCGCTGAGGTCTGGACGTCATCGGGAGGACCGCCGGCATAGCGCGTTATGGGGTAGTCGTGGATGATGTGCTGGATGGTTTGCTCATCGGCTCCACAGGCGCAGGCAGGAGAATCCACCCACCCATCTACTTATCTATTACAAGAATATAAAAAAAGAGAGATATACAGTAAAAAATCAAAAGAGGTTAATAAGAGGTGGTCTTATCACTAAATAACGATGTTTTCCAGACACTTAGGTAGCGGAGTAGGTCAACAAAAGTTTGAATTGAATAGGTGACGCAAAACAATTTTAAGCCACAAAAAATAATCATACGTAAATATAAATAAGGTATTCAGATAATACTTAGACATAAGAAGTATAGCAGAATAAAATAGAACCAGAGTTAAGTCACATCGCATAGTAAGCACTGTAAGCAGAGCGATTTTCATTGCAATGGAAAAGGCAGAGATGAATACTCACGTCAATCGTGATTTCGGTGCCTATTAAGTATAGTAATTTCTTCAGTTGTCCTTGAAAGTGCGATTTCTTCTCCTTTTAAGTAGTTTTTTAACCGACTTCAAATAAAGGATGAGGGTTCTCAATTCGACTGTTTTTTTATGTTTGTTACCTCAAAACTTTCCGACTACACGGGAAGCACCAGCTTTAAAAGTTTTAAAAGCTGGCTACAAGTTTGTTGTATGGGAGCCCCCTTACATATTTATTTTATTTTATTTTTAGTATTTGTTGTTATAGCGGCAATAGAAATACATCATCTGAAAATTTCAACTGTCTAGCTATCACCGTTGTTGAGATACAGCCTGGTGACAGACGGACGGACGGACGGACGGACGGACGGACGGACGGACGGACAGCGAAGTCTCAGTAATAGGGTCCCGTCCCGTTTTTACCCTTTGGGTACGGAACCCTAAAAAAGCATAAACGCTACTTACAAAAAATCTAAAATTAAAATAAATTGTGTTATTGTATATTCCATTTCGCTCATTGAAGTCGGTTATTTTTTTGTGAAAAAATGATTATATTTGAATCACTAAAAAGCAACTAAAATATACCAGGTGTTTCCGTAATAGGAGCAATAAATTAAAATATAGATTCTACTCTTCAAATTGAACAACATTTAATTTTATTAAAACTTTTGTGAGACATATTTAATTATTGTATTAAGCGGTTTACACTCACGTGAAATTGTCAGGAACGGCCTGACATAGGTACGTGAGTGTACCTAAACCACTTAATACAATAGATTTGTTCACAAACTTTAAAAAAAAGTAAGTTTTCAGAATTTTATTATTTCAAACAAATTAAATAGTATTTTCAATGTACGTCGTCCAACATTGACATTCCCTGAGCATTGACATAGCTGTCACTCTACTAATATCGGACATTTCGCAATACATTGCTTCTTTGTCTAAACATTCTTCTACAAAATATGATTTAATACACGTTATTTTCAGAAGTTGCTTAACAAATGTTGTCCAGTTTCAAGCGAAGAATCTATGTTTTAATTTATTGCTCCTATTACAGGAAACACCCGGTATAAATAATTTTTTAACAAAAAAAGAATCGACTTAAAAAAAACTGAAAAGCCAAACATAATCCGATCATGTACAGATTACATTTGAACCACCTTTTGAAGTCGGTGGCAAATCTGTTTCCTGCATAGTAATAATTGAGTGGTTTGGCACCGACTTCAAATGTAATATGTACATGATTGGTTTTGGCTTTGAATTTTTTTATGTTTCCTTTTTTTGTCAATAATTAATTCATTTATCTTTCCTCTGTCCAGGGGCGTCAGCTACTGCTTGTTCCCTTGGACATGGTTGCGGGACCATTGGGACGCCGAAAGCCACAGAAACATTTCATGTGACAAATAATGGGAAGAGAACTTGGGGTAAATTAGATTTC
This sequence comes from Apotomis betuletana, assembly GCA_932273695.1. NCBI lineage: Eukaryota > Metazoa > Arthropoda > Insecta > Lepidoptera > Tortricidae > Apotomis > Apotomis betuletana. Next base: position 6,036,795 of record OW026321.1, on the reverse strand, counting down.
ATGGTAAGAGAACTTTGATACTAAAACCTCAACCTAATCTAATTCAAATAAGTAAGTGCGGACCATGAAATGACGATGTAGTCACTAGAATTGAGAAAAGGATGCTTAGTTCGTTTCGGCATGTAGAGAGGATGCGTGAAAGAAGTAATAATCCATACTAATATTATAAATGCGAAAGTGTGTCTGTCTGTCTGTCTGTCTGTCTGTCTGTCTGTCTGTCTGTTACCTCTTCACGCTTAAACCGCTGAACCGACTTAGATGAAATTTGGTATGGAGATAGTTTGATACCCGGGAAAGGACATAGAATACTTTTCATCCCGAAAAAATTTAGTGTTCCCGTGGGATGAGCGGGTAACACCGCGGGGCACAGCTAGTAAATAATAATAATTACCTACCCGTTCCGGCGAGTACTTGGCTCAAGGATCTCCCTGGCGATAATGCGCGGCAACTCCGCTAGATGCTAGGGACCTTTGAGCCAGGCGCAATACAATACAATACAATACAAGTACGCTTTATTGCACACCAAAAAACATTTACACAAGAAATCACCTCTAAATAAATTAGAAACGGTAGACAACAGGCGGTCTTATCGCTAAAGAGCGATCTCTTCCAGACAACCTTTGGGTAGTGGAGGCACCTTCCGGAACTGTTCATAGATCCCTTCTAGTCTAATAACTATAGTTTTACTTATCATTAATTTTAGTTTTATTTGAAACGTTGGTTACGCATTTCGATTATTACCTATTTATAATATAACTGTATTACTTTTTAAGTATAATTTACCTACGAAAAAATTACTTACTGTTGAGTTTCTTTCGGCTTTCTTCTGAACAGCGGTCTCCTCTTGTGAAATGCCGGTAGATTCAGATTTAGACATGTGAAAGTGCCCTTGTGGCCTACTTACAGAACAAACGTTTTGATTTTGATTTTGAAGATTCACGAAACAAATCTTTAAGGCGAATGTGAATGGAAATGTTGGAAAAGAAAGGCCTAGACGAACGTTTCTTGATCAGATTGGAGACGTTCTGAAAAAAGGGCAAGTCAAGAGTACTCTAAACCGACGAGCATGCATGAGTAGATTAATGAATGTTGATGAAGCGAATGATATGTATGTCAGGTCCGTAGCAGGTGGAAAGATGTGGTCTCTGCCTACCCCGTTGGGATAAAAAGGCGTGATTTTATGTTTGTTTTATGGACCATGGTCGGATTAGGGCTGCTATCCGTCCGTAAAAAAACCTAAACACTTTACCTATGTGAATGATATTTTCTGACACATTCGGGTAAAATTGCGATTTACGCTAAATATCCAGGTTTATTAAGTCTGCCTGATAGTAACTGACGTAGAAGGGGATGTGACATCCTCTCTCGCACCTTTGAAAAGCGCTTCAATTATTAATTAATTAGAATCAATCATGATTTTTTCCTAATATATTAATAGGTAATGAAGTAATGACATTGCATGTACATACAGCGATTTCATGAACGTGCAACACTAAATGACATCATTTATTTTTCTGAGGTGCGGGGACGGGGTAATTCAAATAATGATAGTTGGATGATTTGGGGCGGGGAGGAGTTGTTAGAATCAAATATTGATGACGTAATTTCAGAAAATATTTATTTTTTAATGTAACGTTGAACGATTGTCAACATAGTTTGAGACGATGGTGCCGATTATGAAGTCTGAATTTTTACGGTAGATGGCGCTACGATGCTACCCTAAAGCATGCAAGAAGCAACTGGTTGAAGAATTCAATGGCCCTCGCATGAGTTCAGTGGTCCAATAATAGGTAGGGCGCCTGTGTTGGCCCGGAAAGCCGTTGGAATTGCATGTTCAAACATTGCCCGAAACATTAAAATTTAAAAAAAATCGCTTCATTGTAATAATTTGGTTAACGCTAGCAGACGTCAGTGCCTTAATAAAAAATAATTAATATTTCAGCCACATAGAAAAAAAGTGTGTTACAACTACTCTCAGAGCCATTAGTTATTATTTTGTTTTATTTCAGAATCTTCTTAGGTCCATATCTCGCGGAGAGACTCCTGAATCTGAAATTTACGACTATGAAAATGAACCAGACGAGTAAACCGAATACGAAGATCAACCAGACCCGGTACACGAAGATTATTCAACCATGACCCAACGGCAATTCTCTTTATTTATTGTTTGAATTATACGAAATAAAAGTATTTATACAGAAAAAAAATCTTATTAAAACTTTCGTGAAACATTTACACTCACGTGAAATTGTTAGAAACGGCCCGACAATTTTACGAAGAAGATGAACTCCATACAATCTCGAAACATGTCGGGCCGGTCCTGACAATTTCACGTGAGTGTACCCGCTTGAAACAATGATTAAAAAATAAAAAGTGACCTTGACTCTCGCTGGAAACAAAATTGCATTTTGTTCACTGTTATCTCGCAGAAAAATCGCCATGTTTGAGGTGGTGAGGTGAAAATGATTATTTATTTTGTTTTCACGCGTTTCTTAACTAGGCACAGGCACACTTTCCTTATTCTAATGAAAAAATATACAAAACTAGTATTGGTATTTACGAAGGTTTTAAGAGGTGCTAGCTTCTGCCCGTGAACTCACCTGTGTATTTATAAAAAAGAAAACATTTGTTTCGACCAACTGGGATCATAGTGCTAACATATATTATGTTAGTAACAGACTGATATTTCTTATGCTATGGTTAATGAACGTTAATTATACTTACTCACTAATAAATAATTTCGTACAGTGCTTACAAAAGGCTTGATTGTCAGTAAGTGAACCACATGGTAGTGGTTCCAATACTGACAATCAAACCTTTCGGCAAATGCCTTCAGGATGTCGTTAACACTAGCTCACACGCCACGGGTCAGGGATGTAAGTACACTTTTTTTTAAACATGACTTGAACTCTATCATGACTGTTTAGCCCTCACTACCAGTGAGTCGGGCTTTGTGTGTGGGAGAATAACCCGCTAATGGGATTATCTCCGCGTCAAAAGATGTGCACCGCTTTCTCATGGTTTCATAAAAGTAATCAACCCTTGCTTCTGCGAACATCCCAGACCAGATAAAACGCCTAAATAAAATTGGTGGCTGATAAGACCAAAGACGGTGCTTCTGCTTTCTTCTCAACAGCGGTCTCTTATGAAATGCCGGTAGATTCAGATTCAGACATGTGAATGTGCCCTTGTGGCTTACTTACAGAATAGATAAACATTGTGATTATGTTTTTATCGCAGACTTAAGACCATAGATTGTCTGTAATATGCTGAATGGTCTATCTATGGTAATGATGATGAAATAAAATTGAGTGGCAAAACTTGTATTTCAATTAAAGCACATTGCCCAGCCAATATTGAAGCTAAGATATCCAAATATTGTAGTTATGTTCAGTTTATTTTATATCAGGCATTCGACTTCTTTATCTGTAAAATTTATTTAGTTTAGATACAAACAAAAATAAAAATAGTCACTCATTGAATGAAGGTCTCTACTAGGTAATACAAAGCTATTTGTGTCGGGCTCGGGGGTGTTTTAAATTAGTAATTTAGGTTATTTAATGTTATATTAAAGAGTAGTGTGTAACAGAAAAAAGCCACAAATAGGTCTCGATAATTTTATTCAAAAGACATAACTTTGATCATCTATCTACATTAAACAATAATCAATACTGATATAATTATTCTGTACACTACGGGTAAAACGTTCCAACGTATTTCTAGCAGTTTTCGTTGCCGATGTCTCGATGACAGTTGATTGTGAAACTTCTCTTAGTGCTTCTTGGAAGGTCTGAAAAGTAATGATAAAATAAAGAGTTACACAGGATAAATACGAAGCCAAAATTGTTTGCAATCCACTGAAATCAAAGTGGGAGAATTCAGGACTGCTTACTCGGAGAAGTGTTCTTACCAGTCAGCGATAGGACTGCTATATACAAATAAGAGATGTGGTTTCACTACAAACATATATAGGATCAACATACCTACGATAAAATCAGGTGCAATAATTTTAATAACGGCCTATTTATTTAATAATAGGCCTTGTCTATGACAGATGATTTAAGCCCAATTATTTAAAGCTACGGAAAATACTGTAAGTACCTATCTTAAAATAAAAAAGGGTTATTGTTATTTATAAAAAAATATCAAGTGTTCCTAAAAATTTCCATTGTGTTGAACAAACAACCAATGAAATACAGCTTTCAGATGGCCTTTTAGATCAAAAAGAGAACCTTACTGTTGTCTGTGTAGTTTTCTGTGTCGAAAATATGAATTTACCTGAATTTGGGAGAGAATCTCCGTCTTCTTGTCTCGTTGTTCTCGATTTTCTGTTCTTCTTCCGTTGGCTCCTGTACAAAAATGTTTATGTATTAGCTATGTCTATGTACATAACTGCAACGCTGCCTAGGGTTTGTATATAGAGGTGTGTCAAATAATGAAATCGTAAGGATATAATGACTCAAACACTTCTTTTTACTCCAGCCTGGCGGGTACAAAGATCAATAACAAATCAATCCCCGTCAGCTTAGTTGGTTAAGGGCTTAGAATAAATCGTCTGTTGACAACCAAAACTCACTAAGAGCCCTACTTAAAATAAAGCTCATATCTCAGTATCAATCTAAAAACTAGTTTTTTTTTTTATTCAAAATAGCCATGCTTTTAACCTTGATTCCACCTGACGTTAAATGACAATAAGTCTAAGCCTATTCACTCTCGACTTGAAGAGATCCAAGTTATATTTCTCGGGGAACAGGTGCGCAGGAAGAGAGTTCCATTCCTTAGCTGTCCTCATAAGGAAAGCAGACGCAAAGCGTTTCGTACGTAATCGTAGATCCGAGGTTTTGAGGAGTAATGACAGAAATTTTAGTGAGTTCTAGTTGCCACCAGGCGACATACGCCTAGAAACCTAGTCAATCCTTAAAAGTGAACCCAGTTTTGGTAAGCACGTGCACGGGCGGGCACGTGTACGCATCGGACACAACGTCAATATCACAAGCAAATCGTCTCTATGATTGGTTCGTAGACACGCACACACAAAACCAAGATCATCTTCATCTTTCGCAAATCTTTTGTATGAAGACACTTGTTCTAGGCGTAGGTATTTGTTCTAAGGTTTAGGGTCTAAATAGTTTTCACTATTTATTCACAAAATTAAAACTTGAAGATATGGAAACAAGGTGCCACTAAGAAGAATTTGGGAAAGGTTTACCTGTACAACGGCTGACCTGACCAGCTCATCAGCCTGAGGAGGGCCGTACTCCCTGAAGCCGGGGGGTCCGTATTCCAGGAAACCTTCAAGGGCTTGCTCGGCGGAACTGAAATTGTTAATGAGTTGTTTACACCGAAAATTGATATGAATGTGACGATCACCTACACAGTGATTGGTGCTTAGGTTGCCCGAGTTACGTAGGAGAAAATCTGATATCAGATGAAATAAGCGAAAAGTAGAATATCTCAGATGATATGAGCGAAAATAAGAATATATCAGTTATGATCTCCCACCTACACAGTGAGTGATGGTTAGGTCGTCAGAGTAACGTAGGATAAAATCCGATATCAGATGTAATGAGCGAAAAGAAGAATATCTCAATTAAATATAATTATTAACTTGAAAACATTTGTTACAACACCATCGTAGATTAAATGACAGAGCATTACTGTATCAAGTCTATGGAAAAAAAAATACTTGTGATCAAAAATCCTCTACAGACTATCTAAACTGTAGGTTGTTTCTTTTTAACACCAGAGCAACTTCATTGGCTCTTATTATACTTGTATTTAGAAATTCAACAATGTAAGAATTGACAAACTCACCCCAAAATCTGGACAGATTTCACCTCAGCTTCCTCGTTGATTTGAATCTGCAAGATAAGAATATGTGGATTCCTGTATCTTGGGCCTTCTTATGAGGCGAAATTGTAAGCAATATCAGCAATTGAAAAAAAAAAAATTGACTCACCTGCTGAGCTTTAATTTCCTTCTCCAGATTGGTAAGCGCTTCTACAACATTCTGCACTCCTTCAACAGTCCTAACCTCAGCTACCTCAGCTTGGCTAACCTCAGATTTGCTATCTTCAGTTTGGCTCACTTCAGCTTGACTCTCTTGAACCTGAGCTTGACTAACTTCAACCTGTGAGGACTCAACACTGCTATCTTCAACGGCGACTGTACCTACAGCAGCCTCAGTAACTTCGGCGGGATTAGTAACTTCGGCAGCCTCAGTAGTGCTGGCTTCTACACTTTCAGTGGTGGCGTCTTGAATGACAACAGCTTGTTGAATAGCTTTAACGTCGATAGCCCGTCCCTGAGGAACACCCTGTTCTACTACAACGATTTTTTCTTCAATTATTTCAGTCCCTGTCTCTTCAACGACTTTTTGTTCTGTGGTCACTGTAATTGCATAATTTTACAAATCAGTGATTTATTTATTTAACAAAGATCAAATAGAAACGAGTACAGGTTGGCGCACAATCTATATACAATTAAACAGTATTCCATGCATTTATTTCTTAGATAGTTCTCACAAAGACACATTTTGATAAATTTATTCTTAATTAAACTATTTCAAAGGAAACACTAAAAGAAATCTCTCAGTTACCTACCTACATAAGAGAAGTTGGCGTGATTATAATTTTATCAATAGTATTATATTTAGAAAGAGCTATACAAACCCATGCTCTTTTACCACTTTTTAATGTATTGCACCAAAATCAAATACATGTTAAGCTATCATCTAATCCATTCTCATCATCGGACCTATTTAATAAAAATAAAAGACCTAAGTATTGGCCTTACTGTATCGATTTTTCACCAAAATTACCTTCTACAGCCTCCACAACAGCCTCAGTCACTTCTTCAGCTTTCACTTCTTCGACTGCCTTAACCTCAACCACTTCCTCATTTCCATTGACCTCTTCAATGAACTTAGCTTCAATAACAACGAAGGCCTGTTCGGTCACGGTTTCTGGAAGGGCCTGACGAGTCAGGTCTTGGGATACCTCGACCACTTTAGGAGGCCCGTATTCACGAAGGGCATCAGAGCCTGACGCTTCGGATTCGTTCAGGATTGTGTCTTTTAGAGGATTTTCTGCTGGTTTCTGCAAGTAATATTATATCCAGTAAAATTCAGAATTGGAGATATATTTGTTTAGAATTTGGGAGATAACCAAACCAAAAGAGATGTTGATCAACTATCCTCCGAAGATCTAAAATTGTACACGAAAAACTAAAAATTAAATGTTGGAATTTTGTACTGGGGTTTTGTCTTATAAGTTACCTGGACCTCCGAGGGTAAATAAAAGGCTGGTCCCTGAGGTCTCCAACCGCTGGGGAGGTAGGGTCCGGAGCCTGAGCTGGACACAGACGCCACCACGAAGAGTACCAGAGCAAGGACCTGGGAAATTAGAGAAAACAGAAATGAGTTAAGTTTGAACTGACTGACTGTATTGATATCTTGATGATTTCAACCCATAGCAGCATAATACGGAAATAAAACAAGGTTCAATTATATTTTGGGGAAATAGCTACATGTATAATATAAGCAAAGCTTTAGTTGCTCAAAAAAGAGCGTTACGATCCATTTTGCGTCTTCCGCAGTGGGCCGCCTGTAGAGAACACTTTAAAAATGTGAGTATTCTAACAGTTCCCAGTTTATATGTACTCGTTTTACTAACTGCGTTTATGAAAAATATCTTCAAAATTGAGACTAGCGAAAAACAAAAGTTTCGTTTTCTTACACGCACCAAATGTTGAAGCCTGGTTTCTGTCCTAAGCACTGCACAAGAAACCAGGCAATGATCATTTTAACAAGCTTCCCACTAATTTAAAAGTGATTTCAGACTGCGTCGCGTTCACTATCACCAGGGGGAAGACTGCCACAGTCACAGTCCAATAACGTACTGTTAGTCTTACCTTATTAGACAATAAATTATACATATTAGTCTTAACTTAAATTGGAACTTCATGTGTCAAAGGGGCATCTTTTGCCTAAGTAAGCATTAGGTATAATATATTGACTTTCAATTAAACCAAAATGCAAGAAAAAATATTTTTCGAGACTTTAATGTTCCCTAAAATTATAAAATTACACTGTGACTGTAAAACTACGGTTCCTAATAGGAACGAAATATAAGTTATATTAACTCATAATGCAATACAATACAATACAATAATTCTTTATTGCACACCAACAAGAAAAATTGAAACCTTAATTTATAAATGGTAGACAATAGGCGGTCTTATCGCTAAAGAGCGATCTCTTCCAGACAACCTTTGGGTAGAAGAATAAGAAATAATGACCAAGCACTTTATAAAAAAATAGAGCCTTTTTTATTTTACAGCATAAAATTCACGAAACTCGGTTTCCTTTGTCACGGTACGCGTTCACGAACCAAAAGGGTTTTAATGGATTTTAAAGTATATAGTTTATGCTAATGCGAATTCTAGCAAAAGTAATAAACACAAACACTTATAAACTTCACTTAAACATATCGCACCTGCATTTTGCTATAGGCTGCTGAAGCTGAGATCTTTGGAACAACGAATGATGACTCCTCATCGACACACAGCATTTTATACCAATTATCTTAACAAAAAACCACAAGGCTGGTCTTGACAAATATTTGAAATTTTTTAATTAGTGTTTGATCGGATTATGCAATTATCAATGCGAAAAAATCATGTAGAACTTACTTGTGTAACTTGGTCTCTGGATCCACAGATCCAACATATAGTTCAGATATCTTCCAATTTTGGACGTGTAATATAGTTTGACCAATTCAACTTGAGCTATAAATTCATAATATCATGTATGCCTACAGAGTCTTTACTTAATTTAGACGGTGTACTTAACTGGAATCAAACGACAATTTTATTTTGAGCCCTCAAATCCATGACGATGTATGAATAGCAGGTGATGTATATTTTGGTTATTTGTATATTAATTCAAGGTCAACGCAATGCGTAGTTTCCGATTAAAACTAGGTAGTGCTTAATTTTCAGTGGCCTTAGAAGCTTCTGTTGTATGAGAAAAATATTGAAATACTTAGTTTATTAAAGAAATGTTATAAGCAAATCCTTAAGGATGTCCTCGGATGAAGTAGTATTCGTGTCAGGCAATTTAATGCCCCATATTAGAAAAAAAACATAAGTTCCATTCCAACAATAATTCTGTACACTACCGCATATAAATAAGACTATCCTTACGTTTTAAGGGAACTAGTTGGTACTATCAGGACCACTTATAGTTTTGATATGACTATTTGTTCATCTGTCCGAGGCTTAACTTACTCTTAAAGATATTTAATAGAATAAAAAACGATCGTAATAGCCCTGGATCACTCGAAAAGAAGTTTCATTTAAATCCAAAACCATCAATGAACCGAACATCTCAAAACTTTGAAAGTGAAAGAACGCGTTACCATCATTTTCGCCATGGATCATTCATTATGTTACTGTACCTAAATAGGTTAGGTTTTAGAGTTATATGATATCCCAGAAAAAATCTACATATTTTATTAGAACACGGTTTTCGGGATTATGAAGATTCGGAATGATGATGCATTCGTACAAATGGAAGATTCACGTGGCCTAATTACCCTTGTGCTTAGAAATATACCTTCTTGTTTTTGTTTCATTTAAAATATTTAAATCAAGCTTGTAGTTCTGAAGTTACGATATTATAAATTGACAACAATTAGGTCTTTTCCGATATAATCAAATAAATAAATAAAAAGATTGGGCAAGTGCGAGTCCGACTCACGCATGAAGGGTCCCGAACCATAAAATAAGTTTGTTGTATAGGAGCCCCCATTAAATGTTTATTTTATTTTATTTTTAGTATTTGTTGTTATAGCGGCAATAGAAATACACATCTGTGAAAATTTCAACTGTCTAGCTATCACCGTTCTTGAGATACAGCCTGGTGACAGACGGACGGACGGACGGACGGACAAGCGAAATCTCAGTAATAGAGTCCCGTTTTTACCCTTTGGGTACGGAACCCTAAAAATAGAAGTTCCTTATTCTAAAAGAGCGTAGGGAAAAGTAGGTATTTGGTCACAGCGTAGTAATTTATTTTTTATTTTTAAACTAGTCGGTATAATCAAAAAATAATACTTAGTTAGGATTGCATGATAATAAATTAATGAAATTAGATTAAAAACTATTAATTTTTTTGAAATCTTGTCAATTAAACGCTAAATATAACACACTATGTAATGTATCTGACCCATATTTGTAAGCAAACATGGACAAGCCCGAAGATGATGACGAACAGACAGACTAATATTTGATCATTTTACGCCAAGCACGGTTTTGTTTGACATCAATTTGCTCTTATTATGATAGTTTATTCAATGACAGTTTGAAGGTTCCGTCTGTATTTAGGTTATATTTACTTCTCAATGATAAAAAGAATAAATTATTTGACGTCATGCATTAAGTGACATTTATGTATGGTTATTGACGACGCGTTTGGAGAAGTGTGTGGAGTGTCTACTGAGCCGGCGGTCCCGGGTTCGAATCCCGGCCAGGGTAAATATTTGTGGGATGAACTCGAATATTGTGCTTGGGTCATGGTTGTGCCATGTATTTAAGTATATATATTTACTTATATAAGTATGTATATCGTCGTCTAGTACCCATAACCATAACACAAGCCTTCTTGAGCTTAATTTGGGACTAGATTGATGTGTGTGAGATTGTCTGATAAGTAAGTAGGTATTTATTAATTAATTTAATGACACAAATAGTCCCAGAAAACTTTATAGATATGATTGTCATTGTCACAAATAGTCGCAGATAAAAGTTTTTCCTACTCCGCCATTTTGAATAATTAATCGACATAAAATTCCAAGTATAATTTGCTCACAAAATTTCACCAGAATCGGTTGAGGAATGCGACCTTTAGGCGAGAACAGCTGGACATATAAACATCCAAAATTCTGAACTAAATAAAAAAAAGCATATATGAAAATTAAGCAACTGGTTGAAAATTCAATTCCTCACGCATTGGTTTCGGTGGTCTAACAGGTCGACCTTCGAACCCCGCCTGATCCATTACATTTATATTTTTTCCGCTTCAGCATAAACATTTTGTCTTTTTAATGTATCTCATACAGAACCCTGATATATATTGTGTGTATGTATAGTGTGTGCTTACACTGCTTACGCATTTAAAGACAAAAGATTTAAGTGATATCGACTAATTTTGGACAAAAACTACAAGAACATGAAATCCAAAACGTGTTTAGAATACTTTTGACTTGACACTGAGTGTAGAAGTATTTTAAACCATCGTTAGAAGGACTAGGGTATTAAATCGGCTAATTTAGGGTATTTGTACCTATAGCATACTACTTATATAACTATACACAAATTTTGGAGGAGGAAGCAGACGAGAACGAAACCGCGATTTGAAAATAAACAGTGGTTTTAAGCCTCTTAAGCCCTCAGTCAGTGAGTCGGGTTTTGTGTCTGGGACCTTAGAGTCTGTTATGTTTGGCTGCCCGAATACACAGGCACGGATACCTACACTATTGGGGGCAACCATTAAGGTCTGTACACGTATGTATGGTCTCAGTTGCCATACTCTCTAGTATTTTTTTTTGTATGGATGCCCACAACCTTTTCTGAGAAGTCGACCCGAGCCTGAAACCACTTTTTAAGTGTTGATGTTTAAGGGACAGAGGGCAGAAGTAGATAATCAAACATGAGACTGGTGAAAAAATAAAATATATTTTACCTATTCACAAACATCTTGCTCGCGCCGACATATACAATAAACTATAAAGAGTAATATTTTTGTATTTTTCTCACAGATGCGCTTAAATAACTACATCGCCATCTTACAAAGCAAAATGAGCTCTAAAATAAGATTCAAATCGAGTCAGTAGCCGTTGGAGCGCGCGTTGCTACCGTGGTTGCCATGGTTACCGTGGCCGCCATTGCCGAAACTGTCATGGCCGCCGGCGGTGCGCGCGTTGGCGGCATTCGAGTCGTAGCCTCCGGAGCGACCGGCCGCTTCGGTATCTTCGTAGGAGATGTGGGGCTTGAAACCACGCTCATCGGCTTCGTAGCTTACAGTCTGAAAATAAAAGAGTGGCTGATTTAATTTTTTTTGCCTTTGCCGTTGGCTGCCAAGTGAAATAAAAAAAAACCGTTTTATTATCCATATATGATATTGTGGGCTACCGTCGAATGCGCACGGAAAGCGGCTCTACGAGACAAGTGGCGACTTGTCGTCGAACGAGTCACTCAGAACTCCACAAATACATCATAGCCACGAAGAAGAAGAATTTGATATTGAGACCAAAAAATACTGCTTCAGGAGTTTCGGTAGGTCGTCGTTGATAAATAGCTAATTACGAGGAAATTAAAAATGAATTTTCTATGGTTTGAGTAAGAGTAACCTTGTTTGCCTAACGACTGAGGAATTTAAGCTCATATTTTAATATCAAAGCAATGGTTATGTATGATGATTTTTAGATTAGGAATATGAAAGAACAGCTGAAATTGTAAATTATACTCATGACTGAAATGTGAAGATGTGCTTATAACCATGAGACCATGAGAGATGATTTTAGACATATATGAATTGATATGATTAGACTTATATGCTGTTGGAAGTCAGTCAATACGGTATTTGATTATGATGAAAATAAATTGAATCAATGTAGGTAAACACATTCCAAAATACACGCAATTAAATCAGATGTCAAGGCGGGATTGACATCTGATTTTAATTGAAAAAAAAAAACTGAAAAGAAGGCGTGTTTTGACTACTGATTTTTATGACGTCACAAGCCAGTATCTACATAGTCTTCCAGCTTCATACTAACAGATGGTTTTTGACATTTCATGAAGAGTAGCCGATTTGAGCTTTCATCAAATACCGTACAGACCCCAGAAATGATAGAAGCGTTTACCTGTTTTCTGCCATCAGGCAACACGACATGGTACTCCCCCTGTGCGCTCTCTTCATGCCTTTCCTCGTGATGTCCAAAATCAGTTCCCTCCTCGAAATCATTCACCATATACCCGAAGTTGTAGTTCGCCGGCTCCTGAACAGAAATAAGCATAAGTACTTATGTTTTACTTCTTACATGTGGTTTAGTACTTATACTTATTCTGTGTTAGTTGAAGCATGATGCTTGGTGAAGATGATTCGTTTTATGATGATGGTATGGTTGACATGTGAACATGGTTTTTTGAGAATATCAGGGAACTTTTTTAAAATAATCCAATTACCATGGTATATGAATAAGGAATATGTACTATGAGTATAAACAATGATATTTTATAAGTAGATAAGTTACTAGCGCTCCAAGCTATGGCAACGCTTTAAAGACAGCTTTAAGCTCCGGAAACTAGGAAATAAATATTGCAGCTGTCATAACAGTGCAGTGCAGTTGCAGTGTATTTTAACGTATCAACTTATAAAACATCATTGACTATAAATATGATTGTGATGTAATAGAGTTTGACCTAATTTCTGTCAAGATCATGACATAATGTAAAATGAAGTAAAATATGTTTAATCGTAAATCCAGAATAGTTTAAATTACAGTCCATGAGTTCTTAGATAGGGATTCTGGTTTCGTTAGAGAGTATTGCGATCGCATAAGAACGAGCGAGAGGTATAAAACTCGAATCACTTTCTGTCAGCACTTATATTGATCAACGTCATCTAGATTAGTCGACCATTAGTAGGTGTATAAGTCGTTTTGATGGTTCATATCCGTATTATGGATCTTGTCGATCAAAACGAAGAATAAGACATGTTATTTTACAACTTCGTTTTCGTCATGACCATATCCAGCCGCTGGATATTGTTTTCATCCCATATGACAAGGAGGAATGTAATTTTCATGTTACTGAAGTTAAGTTAGCCGTAGAACATGCAATGACAACTTAATTTGGTCACTTATTACTTACCCCACTGGCCTCTTCAAGAGCGTTCCTTCCGAAAGCAGCAGCGTTCTGGTCGTAGCCCTGTTCCTGTCCAAATCTGGCCTGAGCGCCCTGACCGTGCCCATGGGATCCGTGACCACCGAGTCCACCCAGCCCGCTCCTGTAATATTATGGTGATCTCGTTAAATATTGCTTGAAGTAATACACGAAATCGGCTGCGGGCGGACCTTTGCATGAGTGCATCAGAATGTTTGTGAATCGCGAGAAATTACGTAATATCATACAGCGAACAATATCTGCCTCTTATAGTACTAGCAGCTGATCACGACCGCTCTGTAAAGAGTGAAACGACTAAGAAGAAGAAGATACACGAGATCACCTCCACGTCTCCAGGGTACCGCTGGGGAGACGTGGTGGAAGCTGATCTGCATCTGTGTAAGCTTCAAGCCGAAAACAGGCGAGAAACTGCGCAGGATCGGGACAAGTGGCGTACTGTCGTTTCGGAGGGTAATATCCTGTTTGGGTCACTGAGCCAAAATAGTTAGTTAAGATAAGTACAGGAAAAGCGATAACTCTTAATTTAGTCTTGTCTAAAAAATAATTTCATGGATGTTTAGTCATAATCATAACAGAGTACTCAAGTGTCTAATGAATGCCTCAAAACTGTTCTTCTAGTGAATCTACCCACCATGGATTCGAACACCTGTCTGACTGACTATTTGAGCATTTCTCAAAAAGTTTGTACAAATAAGACGTCAATTAATGTTCAACTGAATTTTTCTTATTTTGTTACCAATCTTCTTCTTGATTTCCAAACATGGATTTCAGATGATATATATAAGTAAATAAGTATAAGTATAACAGAACCTTAATTATTAAACATAGTCGTAAGATTGATATAAAATTACTAAAATAATTAAGATTAAATAATTTATTGCAAGAAAAACTTAACTTATAACAAAGAAATAGTAATAAAAATAATAATGTGTAGCAAAAAGTTATAAAACACATTACTAAAATAATTGGTAACTAAATAGGAAAATCATATTGAACTTTAATTAAAGTCTAAATTTTGCACAAACGTTTTGACAAATGCTAATTTTAGCAAATTAATGTAATCGTTACCTAGCAAATCCACTGCCCTGCGCGCCCGCTCCGTGGCTACCATGGCCATGGCCCAGCCCATGGTCTCCATGGCCATGGTCCAGACCCTGGCTCCTGGCGGCGATGACGGCGGGGCCCTGGGGCCCACCGGCTTGAGGGTAGCCTCCGCTGCGGCCGGCGGCGGGGGGCGGGAGGTAACTGAAATTATTATAACGGATGTTACAATAGAATGGCGAGAGGATTAAAGTGGCAATGGCTTGGAGTGCAGCATATGTTATTTTTCTACATTGATGAAGGAGCATTTAACATAAGGGTTATTCCATTACCAGTTATAAAAGTGAGCGCAGCATTCGCCAATAAACGTATGTTTGGCGAAAGTAAGATAAATGTACCAAATGTAAGCATTGCATGAGATAAATAAATAAATAAAAAATTAAAATTACAAATTAACTTTGACCTTCTTCAACCCAAAGATGACTGCTGAATATAGATTTCCTAAAGGGCTTACACATGTATGGGCTTATTACGTTTCTTAAATGGCATAGTCTAGGTTATCGATAGGTTTCGTATCCCTCTTTAACCCCCAAAGAGGGGTGTCATAAGTTTAACATGTGTATCTGTGTCTGTCTGTTTAATCTGTGTTTGGTGAGAATATGACTAGTAGTTTCCAAGATATTCAGTTTTAATTGGAACAAGCGACAAGTTCTCAGCCAATATTGAAGCTGAGAATCCCGAATTGTTTAGTTGTGTTCAGTTTTAGTAGCATTTTCTATATCACTCATGAGGGTCTCATGATAACCAGCTACTTTGTGTCGGGGGTGTGTTAAATATTTAATTTAGTTTATTATTGTGGATTTTTGTGCGATTCAAATGGCTCTATAGGACAACCTCTTCCTATAGAAAATTGGTTGTTATATTACATTACGTAACAAGGGTGGTAAACAAGGAATTACAAACGAGTGTCTATTAGAAGCCCAAAGGCGAGGGCTTTAATGACACGAGTTTGGAATTCCTTTACCACCAGAGTCACGTACGACGTTTTTCATCACACTTTAGAGGAAACAAAACAAAAGTAGTAGTAGTCAATACCAAAATTACTTACCACCCTAGGGCGTAATATACGACTTGCCGCCCTAGGGCGTAATTTACGACTTACCGCCCGCTTTTCTAGCATGTAAACCCTTGTTTACGAGGAAGTGTGATGAAAATAAAGTTTTGAATTTGACAATTAGGTACCTGTTAGACGGGGGAGGCTCGGCCAGGGCGACGGCCACCAGAACAGCTACTGCGATGATGGTCTGAAAAAAAGGACGAGCTGAAACATTCACTTGTTTAGACTTGTCGGCCTGAGCATATCGTTAAAGTAGACGAGATCTCGGACATATATTATTAAGACACGTTGTTTTTTTCTTTGACGTTAAATTTCAGTATTGTCATCTGTACCTACTAAACTAACAAACTATGGAACTAAGTTGTCTGAAAATAAATATGTTTTTGGTTTCTATTAATTTGGTTAACTCAGTTTTCCGTATTTCTGTTGAATTAGAATAAAGTGTATTCTTACTATTAAAAGAATAGCACCAAAAATGCATACTCCACGGCAAGTTGATTTCATATTGAGAAGAAGACACTTTACATAGGTACAGTCACGAGTAGATTCTTAGAATCGTGATCTGTTGAGAGAAGAAGAAAATATTTATATGAAAATAAAATTATTAAGTATTTTTTATTTCCATGTTTATAAAATTACTATTTCTGCAACAGGCAGGTTATAAGTATTATTGTATTGTATTGGATTAAATTTTATGTTTGTTACTTTCTAACAAATCCCAAACAAAATAAAACCACTGAAATTGTGAAAGTTAGTATGATTGATTTCAATAACTTTATGATATATCATCAGGTATATTTATGTAGACACACTTAAACATAATATGTATATCTTATCTACCTTCATGTTAGCTGAATTGTCACTTCACAGTTCACTGATGTCACAACGAATGTGCTAATGTCACCGTGGCCTGAGCTTTTATACAAGCCTCGTCTTCCTAAACGTAACATGATACACTAAATGCTTTAAATCTGCTCTTAATACCTTGACTTAGGGTTTAGGAGAGGCTACAGCATGTATTGAGAAGCATAGAGGGGCTAAAAAATTACAGGCAATTAGATAAGAAAAGAACTCTCAAGGTACGCCGGATTAGAAGGACAACGGGACGAATGGAGTCGTCACGAACAACAATGTTGTTTAGTTGAGACGTATGTTTTCGTTCGTTTAAGACGAGCTGTACGATAAGATTAGATTAGTTAATTTTATGATAAAACTAACTGCGCGGTACTTCAACACTAAATTTTATCAAAATTGGTCCTGTTATTTGATTAAAGAAGTAACAAATGTATTAACATACAAACTTTCGCTTTTATAAAATAAGTGTGATAAAGCGAGGTCCTTAATTTATCCGCCTTGCTATCGCGCGCTTGCCTAAAAAATTCGACATACAGTCCGAATCATGTCGAATGATATTCATTTGGCATTAAAATAACTGTTTAATTCAAAGTAGTATATACCTACATCTGTATCATCGATGGCTCAATATTATAAAGAAGGACCTGAATAGCTGCGTGTTAGACGAAGACGATGTCCCGGATAGAGTGAAGTGGAAGCAGAAATGCAGGAAAGCGGACCCCGTCTCCGGACGAGACAAACGCTAGGAGGATGATGATGTTTGATGAGTATATACATCTGTATAAGTGACGACGTGGTTGGCGCAGTTTGTAAGCACCTGTCTACTGAGTAAGCGCTCCCGGGTTCGAATCCAGGCCAGGGCAAATATTTGTGTGATGAACTCAAATATTTATGCTTAGGTCATGGTTGTTCTATGTATGTATTTAACTATATATCGTCGTCTAGTGCCTATAATGCAAGCCTTCTTGAGCTTAATTTGGGACTGGATCGATTTGTGTGAGGTTGTCTGATATTTATATTATTTTATATTATATATCTATTAAGTGGTAATTTAGCTAATTGTGAAGCACATAACTTGTAACTCATAGTTGGTTAATAAACCTATTATAAATTATTTCATAGTCGTCTCTACTGCTTCCCTTATTCTCCACAAGGATGGCAGAGCTTCCTAAATCGCGTGTTGTAACGTACGACCTTACCCTGGTTGGTTCCGTTGTCATCGACGTCACGTCACGACGTCACTTGTCAGACATCGTGACAGACTTTGTTTGGGACAGGAAGTCCCTTCGCAGGAAACTTGGAACCTAATTGTTGTCCCTAAAATTGGCAATGTACACCAGGATGTACAAACTCTTTGGCCATCTGTTTCTATTTTTTTTTTCGAACGACAATTGTTAGCTCTATTCAACCTTAACGAGACTTGAACTATCGAGCTTCGTTTTTTTGTCAAATTAAGGGTTAAATTAAAACTACCTCAAATATCAAACCATTGAATACAAATAACAAAGAGAAAAACTGGAATTAGTAACCTGGTGGAAGAGATCGGGAATCGAACCGGTACCTCTGGAGCTTTGATCTTTGTATCAATAGTTTAATACAAAAATTGTGGTGTGTACCCACATACAAAAAAATAGACATTGACATGTTTCTACTTGCTAAATCTTTTCTGGTAAGCCCTTATTCCTCAGATTTGGCCAAACTATATAATTTACTTACTTACCTAACCTATACAAATATATAATTTGTATATAGTCACCCCAACAGGGGTCCCTAAGCCAGTGTGTGCCTGTACAATTACCTCTATTATAACTATGTGACCAACTTGCCTCCGCTCAAATGAAAAAAAAAAAAAATTATCGGTCTGTAAATTACGAAGTTTTGAGGTAAAAAAAAATATATAACCGATAATAACTACCGAATTGACAACCTCCTATAGGTTTTGGAGTGAGTTGAATGGTCTTCGAATACTCGAAGACAGTTAGACCAATTTGGGGAATTATTTTCTATGCCATATACTCGTAGGTACGAGTACCTATGCTTTTTAGGGTTCCGTACCCAAAGGGTAAAAACGGGACCCTATTAGTGAGACTTCGCTGTCCGTCCGTTCGTCCGTCCGTCCGTCTGTCGCCAGGCTGTATTTCAAGAACGGTGATAGATAGACAGTTGAAATTTTCACAGATGATGTATTTCTATTGCCGCTATAACAATAAATTTTACTTAAAACTTTAGAAAATAGATATATGGAAAACATTATTAATGCCTGTAAAATTTGAGGGCTAGATCGGTGATCTAGATTTCTTAAATATAAATCCGAGAATGTCAAAAGTCATGTGAGTACTATTATTTAGTTACAAAATTTCAATTACAATCATAGAAGAGCCTATCCGAAAAAATTCTACTAATAATTTACATTGAAGCGAAACATTTAAAAATGTAATGTTTCGGGCAGGGTTCGATTCCGTGTGTCCAAATGCTTTCCGGACCAATACGGGAGTCTTACCTATAAGACCACCGAACCGATGCACGAGCCTTTGAATTTTTCCAACCAGTTGCTCGTTGCTTGATCTCTTATGCCTTTAAATTTCTCACTTCAATGTAAACGTTTGGTTTACGCTAAAGACCAGCTATAGTCTATCAATCCATAACTAGCCGCAACTTCTCTAATCGCGTGATAATCAGCAGTCGTCTCCGTCTATGTCAGTGATAAGTGTAGTGCAAGTGCGAGTGAAAAACAAGAAAAATGTGGTGAAAGTGAAAAGAATGAGACGAAGCATGTGGATAGAGGCAGCTCGCCACTATTCCGAAAATTGTCGTTTAGAGTTTAACTAGTTATAATTATCACATTGTTTGATCACCTTGTCTCATTAGCTTAAATAATCTCATCTCATCGTTTGCCCCCGCCAAGATGTTCGGTGCAGTCATTGCACCTAACACGTGATTTAGCCTCGAGCGCATAGTCAGCACAAGGCGCATCGATCAGTAATCTAATTAACAGAGTCAGTGCATATTTCGGAACTATCGCGACCGGGTGCATTCGAACATAACATTTATAACATTTAACATTTTCCAACATTCTACTAACATTAGTATAATTCAGTTTTGTATTACTTAGGAATTTATGACAATAAACAATTGCTACTTTTCTCCGAACTTTCTAAACATTCACGACCAACCCCCGCACCCCACAGTCTAGCTGTACTGGCTGAAAAGAGAGGTAATGCATCACTTTACCGAAAATCGTTTCATCGATTATCGTTTCCTATAACACTATTCGCAGAATTTTATTACAACTTAGGAATCATTCATCGAACTTCGTTAGATCGCTTGTACATTTACTCGACTTACCTTTTACACAAGAATCAACTCATCAAATTTTACTTCATTATTTTATTTGTTTATCGACGAAGTCGTTCATCGAAACGCTTTTACTATAATTTTGGTTTAACGTAAGTTTCAGTTCCCATAATAATTATATCATAGAAAATCATTTCACTCAATAATACGCTTCAAGGACCTAACATTTTTTTTTTGACCCGAAACCCGACTTGGTTGGGTTAGGTTTAGGTTATTTGTTTTTTATGACCTGAAACCCGACTTGGCTAGATCCGACTTGGTTGGGTTAGGTTTAGGTTATTTTTTTTTTATGACCTGAAACCCGACTTGGCTAGATCCGACTTGGTTGGGTTAGGTTTAGGTTATTTTTTTTTATGACCTGAAACCCGACTTGGCTAGATCCGACTTGGTTGGGTTAGGTTTAGGTTATTTTTTTTATGACCTGAAACCCGACTTGGCTAGATCCGACTTGGTTGGGTTAAGTTTAGGTTATTTTTTTTATGACCTGAAACCGGACTTGCCTAGATCTGACTTGGTTAGGTTAGGTTTAGGTTATTTATTTTTTTATGATCCGAAACGTTACTACGATGAAACATTTTTCGTGGCAGTAATAATAAATGGGACGTGCCATCTGTGAATCATGTTTTGATAAATTAATACTGCGACCAAGTAATTATTCTATGAAAGGTAAATTCGATGCATATTTAGTTAAGCTACGATTTGAGACAAATTCGAAACAATTTACGTTGAATAGTTGATCGATTATTCGAAAAGCAATGAATTGATGATTATGTGCCTAGAAAAAAAAATTAAAAGACATTCGTGGAATAGTTTTCGGTGACATGAAAATCGACGTAAGAAATTTCGATGAAATGATAGACAAGAGATGGGTAAAGAGATGGGTAATACGGCGCATTCTGCTAGAGGTGTAGGATCCTATTTCAATGTTTTGATTGATATCAGCACTAAGTGTAGGTACTCATATCATGGGGTAGTTGAATGGTGGTTGAAATTATCCTACGATTTCAACCACTAGATTTCAACGCGTTCTCCAGAAAGGTAAAATTATTTTCCAAATGTAAATTTCTGTGTTCAATATTTTCAACCGACTTCAGAAAGGAGGAGGTGCTCAATTCGTTAGTATTTATTAGTTAGTAGTTTTTATTAGGTAGTAGTATTTATTAGTTAGTAGTTTTTATTAGGTAGTAGTATTTATTAGGTAGTAGGTACTATTTGTTCTTAGGATAGTAGTTTTTATTTTTATGTAATTTATGACCCTTTTTTCCAGTTTATAGTCATCTTCAAGTTGGTCCCATAAAATTTGGGTGAAGATTGATGACGAGATCCATGAGGAATCGAGGGAAGTCCTCAAATGTTATAGGCATATTTATGACGATTTCGGTATTTTTATAGTAATTCGTATAGGATAGAATAAACTAAAATAGAAGAGAATGGTTTATTTGATGGAATACTTAAGTTTAGATGCAATAAGATATTATTGTAATTATTATATAATTCTGTATTCTGCCGAACAATGTCGACATGCAAAATTAAATCGTTCAGTTTCTTGCATATGTCCTGACTTCCAGATGCCCGGCTGTTCTCGGCTACAGGTCGCATTTCTCAACCGATATTGGTGAAATGTGATGAGTCAAATACAAATGTAGGTACGATGTAAAAATAAATGTACGATGAGTCAAACGTTAAGAAGGCTTTATTCCTTTTAAAATGATGATTGCTTTAGATTTCTCTATGATCAAACATGTTTCTTAAAATATTATCGATGTTACTACCTAGAACATGGCTATTGGGATTTATTGGTATAGATTTGAAACCTACAAATTTGAATTTTTCATTGATAACTTTTGTTTCAAAAACTACACGAAATTGACAAAATTCACGCGGAAAATTAGTTTTTTCAACTTATTTTCGACTGCACGCAATGTAAGCATGAAATATTTCTCATAATATAAAAAAAAAATGTTTAAAAGGAATAAGGCCTCTTAAGGCTCATTCTCATTATCCGTTCAAAAATGTTAATTGTTTTAGACATTTCTCTCTATGATCTGATGAAACACGTTTCTTACCACAAATTGGAAACTATGAGAGAAATAAAGGTGGATGTTAGATAGTACACTGCCTACATAAAGGTTTACAGAAAGATCACAAAATTAACTCGTAAATGAAAGGAAAAACAAAATAACGTCAATATAAAATATATTTGCACTAAATTATCACTACATCACAAGCAACTTACAAGCTATGAGGTACTTTTTTTATACATTTTTTTCAATTTGCTATCAAAATAATAAATAAATGAGTATTTTGCTAAGTTCGTTCGTTGAGTTCGTAAAAATTGCAACCAAAAATAAACAAAAAATATGCGAGTCCAATTTTAAAAGTCCATTTTACATCAACTCTTAATATGTAAGTAATTTTAGGGATATGACCAAATGTAAGCCGTTTCATATATTGACAAACAAGACATAAAAGCACCTCGACTCGTCAATCTACGAGTAGCCCATCCTTTTCTAAAATCTTCCGAGTGATGAAACTCTTGAATGTTAGTGTTGCCAAAGGATTGCGAGATTCAGGCTTCCTTGTCAGATAGATCAATTTTTACGTTGGTGTAAGTTGTCCCCTCTGAATTTAAGTAATTTTTTCATCATGTCGAAGTTAAATTTCAAACTTTAGATCTATCATAAAAAAAGTCGCAGGCGAGAGTAAGTCTCGGGCTCAATTTGTATCAGTAACAAGCCTGGTCGCTACAGACAACTTCATAAATACTTAGGGACGAGCTACCAAGCTTTGTCTATAGCCAAATCGAAAGTTTATGAGTGTTTAAATATATGTTTGTTACTTCCACGCTCCAATGGCTGGACCAATTTTGATAAATTTTTGTATCAAGGTAGCTGATACCCTGGATTAACACATAGTTTACTTTTTATCCCGAAAAAATGTAGTGTAACACCGCGCAGCGCAGCTATTAGAATTATAAAATGCGAAAATGGACTGCTAAAACTGGACGTTGAGCAACATAAAGCGTTCTGATTCCTTAATAGGGTCCGTCGCCAGACCGGCCGATGTTTCCAGCGTTGTCGTCGTAGCCCTGGCCCTCTGCCGGCTCTACGGAGATGCGGGGCTTGAATCCACGCTCATCAGCTTCATACTCCACCGTCTATATGCGAACAAACAGATATACAATCAAAATAGGGCAATTTTTCAAAAGCATTATAAGACTTGTCGTCATGTATGGATCAGAGTGTTGGGCAGTAAAAGGGACGGATGAAATAAGGTTACCTTCATGTGGCAGAAAAGAATGTTACGGCGGATGTGTGGGGTGACAGGAATGCACAGAATAAGAAATTAATATGTAAGAGGAAGTCTGAAAGTAGCAGGAATTAGGGAGAAGCTGCAAGCTAACCGACTATCATGGTATGGGCACGTGATGCGAAGAGAAGAAAGCAACGAAATGACTAGATGACGAGTAATAGGGAAGAATGGAGGAAGACATGCTGACATGCTGCGCTGAACCCAAATAAATGGGATAAGGGCAAGAGAATGATGATGGTTTGACGCATTCACTGCCACTCCCTTTTTCTGGACATTCGTCAGGTGCCATTTTCTGCTTTGCCCAAACGCAAATGTGAGCCCAACCATCTATTGATGAAGGCACAGGGCGTAAGTTACTAAATATTATGGACGCGTCTGTGCGTTCGAGGCACTGGGTGAAAGTAACGGAAACGCATATATGCGTTGCTGGCAGTGAATGCGCTAAACAAGGGCGGTACCCTAATCAGTCCAGGTCATTATGATGATGGTCAGGTATCAGGGATGATGATCAAGCATCTTGGATCGAGGAGTTTCAATTTCCCTAATTTCTCAATTCCTCGGCACATATTTAACATTTTTAGACTTCGATCTGCTCTTAGCGAAATAGATTGCTTCGAATGCTACCAATACAGTACCTACAGTAAAGTAAACTTATACTTGTGAGATCTCTGACATATTCCAGACATAATCAGGTGCAGAATCATTGAACCCAGAAACTTTGCCTGAAGATGAACTCCAAACGAGTTCGAAAAATTCCAAGTAACAGACAGTCTGATTAAGCGCTTATACAGTCCTTATACAGTTTAAAATTGATGTACAAGGGCTTATGTATCCTGTGTGCTGCTGGGGATGTCAGACAATTCCGTGATAATTAATAGTTCCTATGTTATTAAATTATTTGAGTTTTGACCATTGTTCTGACCTGTTTAGTGCCATCTGGCAAGACGACGAAGTAGCTGCCCTCAGCACGGTCCGCCTGCCTGGTCTCCGAGTGTCCGAAGTCGCTGCCGGACTCGAAGTCGTTCACTTTGTACGCAAAGTCGTAGTTCGCTGGCTCCTGAAATATTTTATGAAATGGTTGACAACTTATTATGAATCCAGAGAAAGGAGTTTATTATTAAAACTGATTCATTGAGTAAGGAACAAGACCGGGTAATGTAAAAAAAAAGTCTATTTCCGGCTGTAGATTATTTTAAATTACTTTACACAGATTCTGGAATGAACTGTTCTTTCGTTGCAATAAAAAATGTGAAACGTGTAGACAGATGTTCTTGGAAGAAGTCATCCTTGTTGATCAGGGCCATTGCATGCTATTTCATGTTCTATCTTCCTTAATGATTTTTAGCACTAGCCCAGAATGAAATAGTACAGTATAAGGCCTTCTAATGGTCTTCAAAAAACACCCCCGAGAAACAAACTTCTCATAAACAGTTTTTTTCTGTATAATGCGATAGTAATGGTCACACGCGATGCGTGGCGAGTTCACTTAGACACAAACCTGGTTCAACAGATCATCTGAAGCTCCCCTGGCGTAGCCGTACCCCTGGTTGGAGAGAGAGTCGTACTGTTCTGGCACGCCATATTGGTCGGATGGCATGGAGTCCCTGGCTGATGGGGCGCCGTATTTAGTAGATGGAGAAGACCTGGAAAGAAATAGAAGATGGCCTATTGTAGTTGAAAATATAAAATCAAAAGCAGCGGAACACTCGCGTTTTGTATATTGTTTCGTTTATTAGATGATATTAAAATGAGTTTACCATTTGCTATGATGTTCCTATGACCTTCAAATCTTCAGATCTATATATCTTCAGATTCAGAATCTGAAGATGCAAAGGTAGTAACAAATAGAAACATGTTTATTTACCTGGCAGAAGCGAAAGACGAAGCAAAAGCACCGGTCTTCAGTCCAGCAGCTCTGCTGCTAGGTGCTCCGTACTCTTGGGACAGGCTTCTTTGAGCAGGAGCTCCATAGGAATCCGACAGACGAGCGCTGGGCGCGGAGTACGAAGAGGCACCTTTGGCGCTGGAATATGAATCGGAACTCCTAGCACTGGGTGCACCATATTGAGACGAAGGAGATCGGGCAGAGAAGCTAGAAGAACGGGCGTGGCTTTTACCCAAAGAAGACTTGAAGGAGTTTCGGCCAGAGCTGTAGCCTTGGTCGTTGGATCGGAGAGAAGGAGCACCATATTCTTGGGACAGGGAGTTGGAACGGAACGAGCTACGGGCATTGGGAGCGCCGTATTTTTGAGAAGGAGATTGACCAAAGCCTGATCCAAAGCTGCGGGCAGATGGCGCACCGTACTCTTCAGAAGGAGTTGAACGGAAATCGGGAGCACCATATTGGGAAGAAAGAGCGTTTCTTTCTAACGGAGCGCCATATGAGTCTGAGGGTGCGTTCCTAAGGCCAGGCACTCCGTATTCTTGAGAAAGACCGCTTCGGAGACCAGGGGCACCATAGTCCTGGGAAAGGCCGCGAGAGAAGTCTTGAGAGCGTGCGTTTGGTGCGCCGTAAGTTGATGACAGGCCTCGGGCGCTTGGGGCACCATATTCCTCGGAAAGACCGTCACGGAGACCCGGAACGCCGTATTCTTGAGACAGTCCCCTAGCGCTAGGGGCGCCATATTCTTGGGAGAGACCTCTCGCGCTTGGTGCTCCGTATTCTTGGGACAATCCTCTGGCGCTTGGCGCTCCATACTCCTGGGAAAGACCTCGAGCACTGGGGGCACCATATTCCTGGGACGGAGATCGGGCGCCGAAGCGGGAAGGTGGTCCGTATTCGGTGGAGAGGGAGCGGCCGAAATCGGAGTGGTCGTGATGGTCGTGACCATGGTCATGGCCTGATCGTGCCGCAGCATAGCCGTCGCTGGAATCAATGATTGAAATTTCGTAAAGCAATTTAATATTAAACTACCATTTCATAGAATTATGATAGGAAAAAATTGTTTTACAAAATAAATGGAGTAGGCTATTTGAAGGTCCACTCACCCGACTGGAGGTTCGGCTGCCGCTAGTGATAGTAGACAAATCAAAGGAACGAACGCCTGAAAAAAAGAAGAAAAGATATTTCAATACGAATGGTTGCTATATAAATCTACTAGGATACTACACTACTGAACTTATAAATTATAACATCCCTCTTTTTTTTTCGGGAGTTAAAAATCAAGCCATTCCGCACTAACTTGCAGATTACGAAATGGGAAATACGTATATTTTGCGAAATTGTATAAATTAGTAATTTATTTCCAAGAATTACCTAATAAGAATGTTCTTCTAAATCTCATTTCATGAAGGTGAACGAAAAGCAATAAATAATATAAGTAACTAATGGAATAAAAACTATATTTTTAGACAGACCTCGGTCTTTATCGTTTTAGGATGCTCTCTCACCTGTATTGTACCTAACAATGTTCGTATAAAACAAATTTGAATCTTTATTTGTTTACTAGGGTAGGTACTAGCGGTGAATAAGCACCCTTAAACATTTATTTATTTTAATATTTTGTAGATTACCTTCATGATGTTTCTCTGAGATCAAGCAATTTAAATTATCTGGAACGAAACACACATAAATTAATAATAAATAATTAAGTACATTATAAATCGAGGGGATACAAGCCACAAGGCACTCAGTCAAGATGTTTTTGGCACTCGGATGTAGTTCGAGGCTCATCACAGTTAAATTAAAACACTACTTTTCATTATAAATTTGAGGAAAAATCATGATATCATCAGTCGTCATTAGTAGTAATAAAAACATATTGTAAAAAAACAATAACATTTTAAAATGTGTATCTAGAGGTAAATACTTTTCTAGCAATTGTTTGTTTTCTATCAGTATGTAGTATTAATTATTTGTTCTACCCCTTTTCCATGTAAGATGTTAGCTATTTTTTATTATTCATAAACTTGCATTAAAAAAAAAGTTATGACTGGCCAATTTTTTTATCTAAATAAATTCATGGAAAATATACATATTTTGAAGTTTTTCTTGTCATAAAAAAGATAATCATTTAAAACTTGCACTTCACATTTCAAGTGGAAACAACCCTATTTCTACACTTTAACCTACCTAAAAGTTTAGTAGATACAGCACGTTGTAAGACAAACAGTTGAATGTGTCAATCCCAACCAACGTAGCCTATTTATACTCCAAACTTTTCAATGACCATCACAAAATACGACTTGCGATTTTGAGACCACATCCCAAACTATTTTGTTCTTTATTCCCATGTAACAAAAGAAGATCGAAGCATGTTATGTTCTGTCCAATTGCTTGTTCAAAATCAACAATGAAACCCAACCAACATAAAATACGTTTTCGAAACTGAAAGTCAATCTAATTTAGTATCTTAATACCGTTATTTACGATACTGAATTGTTGCATTGAGTCACAAATGTAGTGGTTTGACAATAGTGCAAAGGACAAGCATTATTATGCGTTTTCGAAGCTTGCAATCATTGGATTATGTGCTCTGATGGTATGGGGTGATGTGCTGTAGTGCGGTTTTCGTGTGTGCTAGGTTTTAATGTCGAACCTTCGTGGTAACATAGTAATGATACGCATCATCAAGATTGAGTATTGATCTCGATCATCTACTTGTATTAGAGCAGTCAAATATTGGGCATACCTACCCAAAAACTAACGTAATAGATATATATACGACACATCCAATTACAGACCAATCTCCGTTTTACCAGCAATTTCAAAAATCCTCGAAAAACTAATTAACAATCGCATACTAAACTACCTCAACAAATTTAAAATTCTTTCAAAAAATCAATACGGCTTCAGACAAGGACGATTCACTGAAGATGCAGTAAGTGCGCTATCCTCCTTGATTGTAGACAATATCGATAAAAATAAAAAGTGCTTAACTGTGTTCCTAGACCTGAAAAAAGCCTTCGATACCGTTTCCATTCCAACTCTTGTAAAAACTCTAGAAAATATAGGTATAAGAGATGTCCCACTAAAGCTACTTATAGATTATCTTCAAAACCGTACCCAACAGGTTAAAATAGGAAATCATTTCAGTGACAAAGCAAATATTACATTTGGTGTCCCACAGGGAAGTGTACTTGGCCCTACCTTATTTCTAATATATATTAATGCACTATGTGACATGCAAATTAATGAGGGACATATATTTTCCTATGCAGACGACACTGCAGTAGTTTTTACTGGGAGCTCTTGGGACAGTGTAAAAAAATCTGCAGAGCAAGGACTTTCTAAGATAGCCCACTGGTTACAATCTAATCTACTTACATTAAATACAACTAAAACTAATTACATTTGCTTCACTAATTACAATAGTACTCAACCAGACAATAACTTCAGCCTAAAAATCCATACATGTAGTACTTTTCAAAATCAAAACTGTATATGTACCCCGATAAATAAAGTAGAGAGCATTAAGTATCTAGGAGTAATAGTTGATCAGCGTTTGACCTGGCACTTGCACTCAGAGTTAATCATGACTCGTATCAGGAAGTTAATCTGGGTTTTTAAAAATCTTAGACATGTTGCTACTAAAAAGCTCCTCACGCAAGTTTATTTATCCTTGGCTCAGTCCATTATTACTTACTGTATACCGGTGTGGGGAGGCGCTACCAAAACCAAATTCTTAGAGCTTGAAAGAGCCCAAAGATCCCTCCTAAAGGTTATGCATTTTAAACCTTATAGATGTCCCACCCCAGAATTATACAGAATATCAGATGTTCTATCAGTTAGAAAACTCTATATAATGTCGGCAGTTCTTAGATTACATAAATATACACCATATACACCAGATGTACAAGACCGTAGGCGAAAAGATAACATAATACCAACCTGTTCCTCTAATACAACGTTTGCAAGTAGGCAATATGTAATTAGATCTGCAAAATTATATAACTTAATAAATAAACAAATTAATATCTATCCCTTATCACATTATGAATGCAAACACGCGTTAAACAACTGGCTGAAACATAAAACTTACCACGACATAGAAAACTTATTGCAAAATATTTTTGAAATATAATACATATAATAAACTCTCCACAAGCAATACAATAATTAATATACAAACACACACATACACACACACGCGCGCGCGCGCACACACACACACACACACACACACACACATACACACACACACATACACATAATATTTTTCGCATATTTAAATTGATTTTAAACTAGTTAAGAATAGTTAGTGAGATTTTAATTATAATATAATGTTCAATAATACAAATAATTTACCACCTAGAAGAGCGGTGCCTCTTAGCACAAGTATGAAATACTTAAAAAGGGGTACCAACACTGTTTGTCAGCTGAATTTCTGTGTTACTGAATAAATACATTTTTATTTTTATTTTATTTTTTTTTATTTACTTGTTGTCAAAAGAGCGTGAATTAGACAGAACCAGGGCCGGATTAACCTTTAGACAGAGTAGAGTAGGCAACTGTCTAGGGGCCCCACATCGGCTAGGGGCTCGCGCGGGCATTCAAAAGGAATTCCACAGGAATTACGTAGCAGTCAGGTTCCACTGCTGACGCTGCAGCATAAGATGAAGATAAAGATAACCTGATTGTTGTCATATCATTGCAAATACTGAAGTAACAGATAGGGTGCCAAATTAGAGCCGATCAGTCATGTGCAATTGTGAATTTGTACCTGCTGGGTCATGGATGTTCTATGTATTTAAGTATATATTTTATCTATATAAGTATGTATGTCTTGGTCTAACACCCATAGCACAAGCCTTTTTGAGCTTAATTTGATACTAGGTCGATTTGTGTGAGATTGTTTGATATTTATTTCATTTATTACTAGCGACCCGCCCCGGCTTCGCACGGGTGCAACCCTCTAAAATTATCAATGTTATACTATACTATACATGCTACCTAAAATACATATAAATTTAGCTGATGTCTAGTGTAAATGTCAACTAGCCTAATAAGTGCGGTATCGCACCGACAGGACACAAACATCTGCTTCGTCTCGCTATGCCGACGACGCTGTTATGTGTCCCGTTTACATTATTAAATAAATAAAATAAATAAATAAATATCAGACAACCTCACACAAATCAACCTAGTCCCAAATTAAGCTCAAGAAGGCTTGTGTTATGAGTACTAGGCGACGATATACATACTTATATAGATAAATAAATACTTAAATACATAGAACATCCATGACCCAGGCACAAATATTCGTGTTCATCACACAAATATTTGCCCTTGCCGGGATTCGAACCCGGGACCGTCGGCTCAGTAGGCAGTTGCTTAACCACTGCGCCAACCGCGTCGTCCCCACACATATTACACTCAGGAAGTCTGAGCCTTCGTATATATTAGAAACTAGCTGTGCCCCGCGGTGTTACCCGCTCATCCCACGGGAACACTAAATTTATTCGGGATGAAAAGTATCATATGTCCTTTCCCGGGTCTCAAACTATCTCTATGCCAAATTTCATCTAAGTCGGTTCAGCGGTTTAAGCGTGAAGAGGTAACAGACAGACAGACAGACACACTTTCGCATTTATAATATTAGTATGGATGAGTGGAGCGTTTTTCGGGTCTACCTACACGATCTGCCTCCGTCGTGAGGAAGCCCGGGCCGCATACATCCGACAATAGCACTCCACTCAACATCACCATCATCATCATCAGCCCATACCAGTGCTGCTGGACATAGGCTTCTCCCATGGCACGCCACTGAGCTCGATTTTCAGCTCTCCTCTTCCAGTTACGACCCGCTGTCCTACGAATGTCGTCGCTCCCTTTTTTGTCGTAGTTCCACTGAACAGTGTTCTGTAATATAACTACAATTAAGAAAGAACGCATATAGACGCATTTGCATCAATACAAAATGGCAGTTCCAATCCTATCCCTACTCCGAAGCTCCGAACTCACCGCGAACCGCGGTAGTAGCCTAACTACGCCTGGGTGCACAGTTTCGTCCTTCCACTTCTTGGCACACGTACGTCGGTGTGGTCTTCGGTTTATAAACCACCATTGGTGACTGAAAAGACCGATACTAGATCTAAATAAAAGAAAAACCTGTGGGATATCGACGCCTCAAGATTTTATTAGATGAAAATCAGTAGAAATGAACATAAGCAGCAAGTTTGCTTTTAACGTCTCATACGTAAAACCGTAAAAGCGATCGTGACATTTTTAACCGACTTCAAAAAAGGAGGTTCTCAATTCGGTTGTATTTTTGTTCTATAATGAAGCTTACGTGAAGTTTGGACGAATTCAAAAGGTGATTCAAATGTAATCTGTAAATGAACGGATTATTTTTGGCTTTTCAGTTTATTTTAATCCGGTTATTTTTTTGTTACCAGACAACAAATATTTTGTTTGATCGTGGCACGAACGGCGGCGGTGTGTGGCGCTACCAGTGCGTGCCGATTTTGTCCGAGCGCAAAGGGCGTAGCCGGCGAACAATAGCACTTACTGAGTGCTTAAACCCACGTAGAACACAGGGACACGTTGCTTAGTTTTAAACATGTTTTAAAGATCTAAGCTTACATAGGGACAGACAGACAGGAAGCGACTTTGCTTTATAGGTAGGTACTATGTAGTGATACCTACTACATAGCTTAGGAAGCCTGAATATATATTTTTCAGTCTAGGTAGGTATATCAAGTCGGAGATGATGAAATATATTTCAAAAATAGGTCAACTAGCCGATTACAGCAGACAAAACGATGCCAGATCCGGCAGGATCCGGATACAGTGGACCAAATTGTAATCCCAGTCGGAAACCCCTCTTGTCGAGTTACCGATTTGTGATGCCAAGGACATGGAAGTGTTGCAAGGAATTTCTTATTCAAACACATGTATTGCAAAACTATCGACAGTAAAAACCCAATTCGCTCTCCGCACGACCGCTATAACTTTCGGAATGTCAATCGACACATTATTATCAACAAATCTTCGCCAACGCAAAACTAAGTTTGCACCTTCTTAGTATGCAACGTAAACTAGCCAGGTGCAAACTTAACGCAAATAAGAGCGGTTTGTCGGTTAGGTATAAGTTTGCACCTCGTTTGTACGCGACGCGATAGAAACTAGATGCAAACTTAATGCAAACTTGGAGTACAATAGGTCGTCATATGGATTGCCCGATGGATAAAGCGCGATACGCTTTGGTAGTAAATTGGACGCTAGATAGTTGCGCAAATGTTCAAAGAGATCCTTTAAAATGATGAATTCTGTGGTTACCTCCGAATAGTCCGAAGATTTTTAATTTGTGCTCTCGGACATTTTATTCCAAAACCGAGTCATGATTTCAGAAAAATTATAAAACAAAGCTAACCTAAAGGGTTTTTTAAAACGATGTTTACAGAACCCTGTTAATATTATGGGTTTCAGGAAAAAAAATGCTTGCGGAAAAATGAAAATTTGGCAAAGATAACGATACAGATGAGAAACAATGTTTCAAAACTGTGATAGGATACCAAATTCTGTACTATTCCTAATACGAATAAATGACCGAGCTAGCAAAGTGTCTCCATTTGAGCTTGGGCAAAAACTAATTCCGGATTCCCGGATGTCCAGTTGTCCAGCTGTCCTCGCCTACTGGTCACATTTCTCAACTGATTCTCATGAACTTTATGAATAACGCCGAAACTTTGTGAGTGTGTTTATGTGTATGTTTGTTACTTCTTCACGCTCAAACAGCTACACCTATTTCGATAAATTTTGGTATGAAGGTAGCTGACACCTTGGATTAACACATAGGCTACTTTTTATCCCCAAAATGTAGTGTTTCCGTGGGATGAGCGGGCAACACCGCGCAGCTAGTTACATATAATTTTTACTCGATTCAGTTTCTCGTCAATTTTCAAAATGGCAGATATGCCAGCCAGGTTTATAGATCAGAGAACCACTACTTAGTTGGGTAGGTTTATCTATAATCAAGACTTTATTTCATGCGAACTTCCTAAACTAAACTCTAGGGTAAGGTCCGACGTTCTTCAATCTACGAATGTCGACCGGACTCTTCAATGTCATTTCCGGAAACCACTTAGCCCAGTTAACATCAGGTGTTTCCAAGGACGGCAAACAAGATACACATTAGTTACACCTCATTTTACCACGTACCTCACCTTCGGTCATAGACACACAACAGAAAACCGCACAAACCGACTGCAACATACCTAGTTCTATAACCAAAATACATTTTCACTTTTTCTCAGGTAAAATCTACCACAACCTTGATTGTCAATAAAGACAAT
Organism: Apotomis betuletana; assembly: GCA_932273695.1. NCBI lineage: Eukaryota > Metazoa > Arthropoda > Insecta > Lepidoptera > Tortricidae > Apotomis > Apotomis betuletana. The sequence continues at coordinate 6,002,912 of OW026321.1, read as the reverse complement.
TTCTAATTGCAATCTGATACTATCAGAGCGTAACTAGATCCTTATTGACAGATAGTATTATGGCAGTTTTAGCTTGATTTCTCATTTACGTTTCAGATAATCTTAGCACGTAAAATGTAAAGTTCAATTTCGTTACTTTGGAAGATAATGGCGTTTTGGTCGGGCAAAGTTGACATCTTCTCTTCAGTAAGCATAGAGTCTGTTGTATCGTATGTGGGTTGTTTATCGTTTGTTTAAAGTGAAGAAAGGTTGGCACTGCTGAGGTGTAAAGTGGTCGTGCGTGAACATGCAATCGTTTTGGACAATAGTTGCACTCAATTGGGCCGGTGATACGAAGTGACTTGATTGATGGTTTTAACTGGGAGTTAAAATAAAGCTATAGCTATTATGACCTAAATTAAAAATTTAAAACAAGACCGACACAAGTACCTGGTCATCATGAGACCTTCATTTAATAAAGGATATAGAAAATGCTACTAAAACTGAACTTAGCTTCAATATTGGCTGAGATCTTGTCTCCTGTACCAATTAAAGCTGAATATCTTGGAAACTACTGGTCCTATTACCTACATCTAAACATAGCTAAGAACCATATCGCCGGACAAACCTTTTGATTTGAAAAAAACGCACTCAAATTGGCCATTTAATAATAATTGCTTCGGCTTGTCCTGATAGTAACAATAAAGCAAGAAAATCTTCGATCTTTTTACCTAAAAACTAATTAATCAGCCATAGATGAAATTGCCGCTCGTCTATTGACAGACTCGTTGTACCATATAACAGACTAAAAGCTCTATCATGTCTCCCCGAGACAATTTTGAATACCGTTTCAGAAACTATCCCTAATAACATAACTATACGTACAACAAATAATTGCCAACACAAGACCCTTTATGAATTGATAAGTCACTACCATGAGTTGGCTAGTTGAGTAACCCGTGAGGAACTCAGCCAAAACTCAATCAAATGTTTACAATTAGCCAAAAATTTAAAAATTTTACGGTTCAGGCAGGATTCGATCCTGCGTCTCCAACGGCTTCCCGGGCCAACACGGGTGTCCTACCAACTGGACCACCGAACCTGATGCCAGAGCCGTTTTGAAATTTTTCGCTTCATTGTAAACATTTGGTTTACGTTAGCAGACGTTTACTGCTTTCATAAAAATAATCAAAACTCAATCGCAGTTTAAGCCTGAGCAACCAGCCTTCATTAAATAAAAGGCCATCGTGTTCGTTGAAAGACTGCCCCAAATGAGTCCAATCCGTTTAATAGCAGTAATAGATAACGCGTTGCATAAGGTTCGAGGTCGTACCTTCTGGTCATCCTTTGTAAGGATGTCCTAATTCATCTTGCTATGCCTAAATTCACCTTCTTTTGGGAAAAGTCAAGAGACACGACAGTTCTTTGTTACATTTACAGGTGAATACTGGCGGTGAGAGAGCACTTTTACCGGCTGCACACTACTTGCGAAGTTGACCGGGGTTGGGCGAATGATAGACGGGAGAGGCACTCACTCAACTTCGCGATATGACTTCAGAAATGAAAACTCTAAGAAATTAAACATTTGTCAACGGAATCCTCATCCTTTGGCATTACCCTGATGGTGCAACTTGCAAAAGGGTGAATCAACTTTTTTGTGTTGTTTACTCTGTCCCCGTTGTCCAAGTGACGTCTTCATACTGTTTCATAGAAAAATGCTTACGTTGTCCGAGGGACAAATTTTGCGTAGGTAACCATAGCAACAAGGTGCACTTAAAAGTTGATTCACCCAAAAACTTAAAAAAGGAAGTTCTCAGTTTGTCGCGACATGTGTTTTTAGGGTTCCGTAGCTCCATCGGCATCGGCAAAGTGGTCACTAACTATTAATCGAATTTATACTTCATCACTATTTGGCAGTTTAAATAACGATGGCCATCATAGGGACCACTGTACGTTTGAGGCTTCACTCTGTTGTCCATCTGTCTGTCTGTCAAGACCCTTTTCTGTGGAACGCGTGGAGGTATCAAGCTGAAATTAACAACAAACACTCAAGTCTGCAATCAATTGGAGCCGTAAAAATCTAACTTCTAAGTCAACGCAATCAAAAGATACGAACGTTTAAATGCTGCAATTGTTTTTGTTGCTGACAAAGATAATGAAAATCTAAACTTTCTGTTGACCTAGAATCATGAAATTTGCCAAGAAGCAACATTAAGCACAAGTAAATAAACAGGTCCGAAAACCGTTACATTACAATGACATTAAATATATTTTTATAATATAGGAGGACAACAGTTTTCCAACCGAAAGTTAAGTTGGTCGCTCAGTACAGGCTTATATAACTTTTCGATAGATTAAATCATTTTTAGCAGACGTTACTGCTTTAATAAAAATATAAGTATCATAAACAGTCTTGATTTGTGTTGAAAATCAGTTTTCTATGATAGAGGGGTTATGATTGCAGACAAAATCTTAACAGCGAGCATACCAGTGGGGCATTTCTGGCGCCATCTGTTGTCCCCTAATCACGCCCAAATGGCTGGACAAAATATTAACCAATTTTGGTACATGAATAGCGAAATATCAGACGTGAAATGAGATACGCGGCGCCAAAACAACGACAAAACAAAATCTATTATAAGAGACGACGCCGCCGGTAGACCCCATACTACCGTGGGGACCGTATTCATGTTGATTCATGTAAATAAATTAAAATACGGACTGTTTTCAAAGGTGACATAGAGTACCTAGCTAGTAAAATAAAACAAATTGTTTAAATATATGTACTTTAATTTTTTTATCGCATCACAAGGTGAACGTTTTATAATGGTAGCCCGGTAACTTTATCAAACACCTTCAAAGAAGCTTCCGAATAAAATCCAACCTTAATATGCTCTGTCTCCGTTAATTCATTCTTCAAACTAGCCTCTTCAAAAATATTCTCAATTAGTGGTCCCCAGAAATGATGACCATTATGACCACGTTTAAAATTAACCGCAAGGTTTCCTGTTAGCACTATTTTATAAAGCACCTCAATTTCAAAATGGCCGCGGTTGGCAGAAAGGACAGCTGTCACTGCTTGCCCTGGCGCCAATTCCGTTTCTATAGCACTAGTCGCGCCAACTGTTACCGATTCGGATTTCTCCTCGCTCTTCCCTAGACTAGAGCTGTACGTCAACCCGGTAGTACCAGATATTTTTGCGACCAAAATATTTAAATCATACTCGACCTCTTGTGAAATTAATATTTCTCGATTTTTTGTCCAACTTGTCGTCAACGTGTTTTCGATTGTCTGACTTATTCCCGTGTTCACTTTGATGGTTTTATTAGATGCGTTCTCGAAATCGTGTGACAATACTATAACTGGTTTCGTTTTTGCATCATGTACTCTCACTGATTTTACTGATATAACTCTAGTTACTTGTTCCCAGTTGTATTTCTTATACAAATCACCCCAAGGTGTAGGAGATTTGAAGTAAATATTGCTTGGTTTTTTTCCGAAGTGAGTTTTCACAGCGTCTTTGAATTTTTGCCCTCTGAGATTGAAACGGTCAATATCGAGAGCATTCACCACTTTAGAGTCTGCACCAGAGTAAATAACCGATACATTGCTTAAGCTCGAATCGGTTTTTATATTTAGAGATATTTTAGCACAAACTGTCTTCAAAATAAAACAAACCACTATGAATTTAAATTCCATGTTGTTGTAAATAATTATAAAATTTTACTAATACTTTTTAACAATTATCACAAACACATTGACTTAATTCTTAAATAGTCAAACGACTAAAGGAATATTTGTGGTACCGAAGATGATCTTTGACCGAATAATTATCTCTACATTGTAATCAGTAGCAGAAAAATATACAATTCATTGGAATTTTAGACACTCAATGACATTGAAAGTCTTTATCTGTTGACCTACTAATGTGAAAATTATCTTATTAATTGACCAAGTGAGCGAATCGTCTCCGTTTCAGCTTGGTCCAACATTCTTACGTATATCCAGCGGTGCTCGCCTAGAGGTCGCTTTTATGAATTGTTTCTAATAATTTTTTTGTGGTTCGTCGGAATTTTTCAAAATAGCGGCAGCAATTTCGAATCAAACTCCAATAATTAAGTTCCTGAACTATGTATAGGTATGAATTATATGTTTGGATGTAATTTGTTTTCATGCAATTAACTAAACAATTTGTGATGATTGATGAATAAACTGACTACTGAAATCTTTTATAAAAATGTGTAAAGTTAATAATAGCTGCTAAGTGCGTTTACAATAACATTAAAACTGGGAATTTCTGTTCTTTAGTACCAAATATACTGAAATTTACTCAAAACATATTCAATTTATATATGTTAAAATCACTTCAAACTTGGCATAGTATTTTTTTAATTATCGTGTATATGCTCATATGCTAATTGGGCTAATTATTTAGTATCAAAGTAAAAACAAGCTAAAGTATAGGTAATAATGGTCATATATGTATAGACAATCCAACAACTGCTTTATTAATTAAGATTATATATTATACTCATGACCTTCTCCGATATATGATAACTAGGGTCAAGCTATATAAATAAACGGTTTCGTTTTACTACTAAATAAATAATATAGTTTTCGTTTGTTTGTATGTTACTTTTTTAGTAAAGTGCATAAATCAATTAGCCAATACCAAAAAAAAGTGATACACACCAGTAAAGCTTAGACATTAACTATTTTGTATTTACGTTTTTCAGTAGCAAATGAAAAAGGAAATTTAGTTGAAATTGATTAATTATTAATAAAAATACATTATTTATATATTTTCCATTAAAAATGTCTGTTGAAATTATTTTTCCGACTACTTTAATAGTTATATATACGGTACTAGTAGGATAGTACTAGTATTACTTATCGATCTAAATAAAGGTTTTATAATACGTAATACTACATTGAGCTTGTCTTCAATAAATGAGACACAAATAATCGATTAGTCACTGCAGTACCCATGGATAATACACAAGTAAAGTGAATAGTGCAGAAAAATGGTTTCGAAAATAGTGTTGTTTGTAATTATTCCGCTAATAACAGAAGCTAGACTAACTATTAACATAACTGTAGCATCCCATAAGAAAGATGTCGTTGTCAAGACATCAGGCACTGATGTTAAACTTAACACTGAGAAAGAAGTAGAAATTTTTAATATTACTAATTTGAATATAAACCGAGGATTCAGGATTGAACTTGGTAAAGTACCTGATAACTATTTTTTAAAAGACCCCACACTATACGAAAATTTGTTCAAACAGTTTAAATGGGAACCAGTAGAAAGGAAAATGTATATTAAAAACGTTGAAGTATTAGAAACTGTCTCTGGAGATATCATTTCAAAATTACACAAATATACCAACAACGCATCTGAATCTGTGAGAATAAATGCAAGTAGCTTTATGACCGTAGAGAACGTAATATATTCAACATGGTCCAAGAGTGGAGTACCCAATGATGATATTTATTATGACCTGATCATCAATTTGAACAATAACCATTTTCAATATATTAATAAATGGCGCGATGATCAGATAAGGAGTAAATTCTTGGATGTCGGACTCTCCGAAAAAGGCTACTTTGAAGTGAAACCATTGAAAACTATTACTACAAAGCTATATGTGCAAAAAACAATTGTATTGGTTAAAATCATCTATGCTGCATTTTTAACTGGGAGTGTTATTGGTGATTATGAAAGCTTGTATGGAAAATATCATTTTTATGCGCCAACTGTGAGAGACATAATGAAAGCTGCAAATGTGAAAAATGAAATATTAACAACAGAACTTATTGAGATTAGATGCTTCACATCACCTAAATTGGACATCTATGACGAAAATGGCAGAAAAGTGAAAATAATACGATCACCGGTGCCTTTCTTTCCTAGAAATAAAGGTCGTCTTTAATCATGACAGACGTGTAAAATCCGACGATTAACCCGTCAAGTGTCAGACCTTCCTAGAACAAAACACCGCGAAATGTCCCATACAAACAAGAAACGGCTGAATTTCCGCTAAAGATGGGAATTTTACCTACCCCGAGAATAATTATATGAGATGTGTTATATATCGTTAGAGAGCTAGATAAATTTGGAATTCGGCACAATATGTTATAATAGCCGCACTTACTTGTAGTGAGATGTAGATTTATTTATATTCCAAGATGTTCGCTTTCCGTCACATCCGTCACTAATCATTCACAATTTACACTCAATTTAAAACCACATATCGGCTACATTACAGTACCAAGGCTGAAGATATTGCAGAATATGTAAGGGTGAAGTCCGGTGTCATCCTGAGGGTCATAAAATTGGAGTCTCGCCACGACGTGAGTTTTAATTCCTTCGTGCTGAGAGTTCCGACGGACCAACTAGCGACCTTCACAAAGGAAGAGTACTGGCCGAAGGGTGTCATGTTCCGGCGTTTCCGTGGACGGCTACCTGACACATCGAACACGCGTAACACGTCGCTGTTGAAAAATGTGACCTAGTTTAGTTACTTATGTTTTATTATTTTAATATTTAATATGTATTTTAGATTGTAAGGTATTTATCTATGGGCCTTTGATGCCTGAAATAAATAAATTATTATTATTATATCACATTTTACATACACTAAAATGATACTGGCTAGTTTATGCGTCAATTTTACGTAAATTCACTACTAAACACCTAATAATTACTTCACAACAAATATTTATTTACGAGAACGTGCGCGCACGCTACAAACTTGCGCCGCCCAAATCGCAACTGTCATGGCGGATTCGCCGCGAAATTGAGCACTGTTTGAACAAAATCATAAATCTATCAAAATTCCCAAGACCTTATACCAATCTAATATATGAAATGAAATCCTGAGAAAGTGTATTATGAAACTATTATTTGTTCGTAAGGTTTTGAACAATTGAAAATTAGGAAACAAATGAATTACGACGGCCATCATTGCAAAATTATTGCGTCATTCAAACTTGAGGACTTTTTTCACTAGGAAAAAATGTGCGGCTAAATTTAACATTAAAAACGAAAACCTTATTTAATTGCCAGTAATTTGATATATAATACATAATATAAACACTTTCCGTTTAAAAGATTTGGACATATTTATTACACGACACGACACCTCAAATGCAAGTGATTTTCGAAATGGCGGACGAATTCCGCCAATGTAGAGAAAAAAAAATATTTACACGTCACTATTGAGGATTCTGATTGGTTAAAAATCAAATTTGTGTGCTCTGATAGCTGTTGTTGGATAGTAAAATATTTATCAAGCTGCCACTATAACGAATCGATGCAGAGAAATTGATCCAATGAGCGGTTTGGGCTGTAGACTAGCGTGTGTCTACTGGACGCTACCGGCACAAAATTGCTGTAGACTAACGTTAGTCTACTGGACGCTTGACGGGTTAAGTGTAAAAATCAAAAAGTGGCTATACTGTAGTCTCGTCCTATTTTTCTTAGATTGATTAGAAAGGGACTACACTACTTTATTGCTACTTTTAAATCTACTTCCTTGTCGTACTGTAATCAAAAGCGTTAATTTATTCGTAAGTTAAGCATTGCAATAATGTGTACAAAACAAACCTTTATACTTAATTTTTGATTTAATTATATAATCTAACATGATGATAAGTTTTATTCATTGCAACATATTATTATACACCTAGAATAGAGTTACACCATGTTAACTCTTCGAAGCAAATGAACTGTCAAACCATACAAAGTGAGTCAGTTGGTGTGGTCTGACTCCAGATGCACTTTAAAAAGATAAGACCGGTAACTGATAAACGGTTCCATGAACGAACAACACTATTTTTCTGCTGTCACTCAACTGTCAACGTCACAAAATGCCAAATTGCCAATGCATGCGTCAAAAGTTCGAAGGTTTACTTCAATCTTCAAGAGGTTTAAATCGATTCGCCACTGATATTGCGTTATTCATTAACTGAATTACAATAAATTCCATACATAATTAAATCTGCTTCATTTTTTCATAAAAATCAGCAACGACTTAAATGTTAGTTCCGCCATAGTTCCAGTGTGTCAATGTTTTATTTTAGTTATTTTATGTTATAAGATTGACTTCGGTTTTCATTTAATTTAGCTATGAATTATAACATTGCATGTTTTAAGCTTTAATGTGCACTTTAATTATTAACTAATAATCATTTCGTTCAAGTTTTTGGTGTTATTTAATACAGTTTTATCGATTTTTAGTGCGTAAAATGTTAGAGGGATTTTTGATCTGCGTGTTTTTATACACCGTCGTGTAAGTTTTTTTTTAATTACCTTTTTACTCAACTAAGGTCCTTCCTCAACAGCCATGGTGACAAATGCGATTGCCGACTTTATATAGCGTAAATCGGTAAGTTTTTGGTTAACCAAATTAACGTATAGATGTTGTGGAACCTTTGTAATTATTTAGACAAATATAATGAAACAATTCGAACAATTGTTTAACAGGTTTTCTGAACTGAGTTGCCAAAAAATTGTTGTGTATTCTGTAGATGAAAGAAAATGAATATGGTCAATTTTTTTAGGTAATGGATGAACATTTGTAAATTCATTGCAATGTTTCAAAATGTGGTGTAATTGGCAATTTGCCATTTATTTGTCTGTTTTGTATATGATGACAATGTATAGTGATACTATATATAATTTATTACCTATACATGTTATAAAGGAATTGTATCTATTTTTAAGTGCTTACATTGATTTAGTAATAGTATGGTACTTCTCTGACTAATTAAATGTATTTTATGTGAAGGGTATTAACAAAAAATAGTGCTGGACTTTATCAGAAAAAGTAGTTATAATATGAAGTAAACATTTTGTTCCAAGTGCCTTTATATGTAAACATTTTGACATTTGAACAATCATCAAAGCTAAAAAACAGTTATTGGTACACCCATACCACAAAAACAAAGTACTACATAATACTCTAAAGGAGCTTCTAAACAGACAATGTTTTTTTTGTGGCCTGGCCATTATTTGCATCTTGTTCTAGCGTAGGGTGTCAGATAAGGACGGCCATAGTAGCCAACCACTAATTAAATAAATATCGGACAACCTCACACAAATCGATCTAGTCCCAAATTAAGCTCAAGAATACTAGATGACGATATACATACTTATATAGATAAATATATACTTAAATACATAGAACATCCATGACCCAAGCACAAATATTCGAGTTCATCACACAAATATTTGCCCCGGCTGGGATTCGAACCCGGGGACCGCCGGCTCAGTAGGCAGGTGTCTACAAACCGAGTCAAAACTAATTGCAGTAAAATATGGCCTCTTAAGAAGTACTAACTTTTCGTAAAAGTCGTTATAATTAGGACATCAGTGCACAATCTATGTGGATTTAATTTCATTGGGAAAATAATAGACTCATGTCAAATTGTTTAAACTAATGTTTATTTCTGATGGCGTTTTTGACGCTTTCTAGCTTTCCCAAATATACAAGACATTTTTTTTAGCGCTAGTAAGATCATTATTAACCATTTCAAATATATTTCAATAATGGGTCTACTAGCCTATTGTAATTAAATAGTACGAGTTAGAACCAATGCATCGATAGATATTTAAATTAAATGATTTAAACGGATATATTGTGTGTATGAATTATTTGAGCCTGACATTTCGATAACTTCCCTGTAAGGGCCCTTACAGACGAACGGCACTAGTACAACTGCAGCCGTCGCCACTTGTCGACGGCAGCCGTCATCTCTCGACGGCAGCCGTCAGTTGTCGACGGCAGCCGTCATCTCTCGACGGCAGCCGTCAGTTGTCGACGGCAGCCGTCATCTCTCGACGGCAGCCGTCGACAGGTGGCGACGGCTGCCGTTGTACTAGTGCCGTTCGTCTGTAAGGGCCCTTACTGTTGTCAAAAGCTGACTCAGAAGCAAAATAATTATAGTCCTTTAAATTGTTTCATTAAAATGTGTAACGTTTAGCGGAAACCAAAGAAAATAATGCCATAGATAGTTGAACAAAGTATTTGATACAGGGTGTTCCTGGTCGGAGGCGCAATCACCGCTGGTCTTCTGGTGTTCCATGTGGCACTGGTGCCACTGATCTTTCGGTATTCCAAGACCTTCCGGCGAAGCCTGATCTTCGCTAACTTTGGTATAGTATTCTATGCTGGCTTATTTTATCCAAGTAACTAACACACAAGCAACATAGTCACTCAATGACAAAGCTCCTTAAATAAGAGAAAAAAACTAACACACACTTCCAATTCCTATGACTAGTGCTCTAACCACTAGAATATTATTTCTCGTTAATCTTAAGCAGTCATAGTCTCATAGCTCAGTGGTTAGAACACTACTCCGGTAAAGTAGAAGTTGTGAGTCCGACTTGGACTTAAGTGGGGCGCATAAAATTTTGTTAACCTTTGTATCACAATTTTTTTTATTTATTTTTAGTCTTATACATTCAGATTTTATTATTATTTGGTTTGCTTGTAATATGCAAATCTGGTTGCCCCTCGGCAAACGCCTCCTCCAGCCTTTTCCATTCGTGCCTGTCGCGTGCGACTCTATGCCATGTTTTTCCTGCCACCTGACATATATCGTCCTCACAATATTAAATTAAGTTTATTCACAGTTTTGTTACAGTAAGTATTAGTACACCACCCCGTATGTAAGTCCACTGAAAACCCCGGCGTATGTATATGTAAATGCCATATGACATTAATCATCAGCTGTGTGCATCAATACTCTAATAATTGAATTGTTCCAGTGCAATGGCCGCTGTACATAGACCACGAAGACCCGGCGTCGAGCGGTATCGAGGGCGCGCGGAACCTGAGCATCGAGTACCACTCTAAAATCGACAGCTGTCCGATCCGCATTGGTATGTACCGCAAGCGACGCATAACTTACACCATTGGCCTTTCACCTTCTGGAGCAGTTGGCGTATCCGCGCGTATCACAAACATAACACATCACATTAGCCACAATACCCATTCCTTCAATTGCTTAAAGGTTAACTGGAAGAGATCCCTAATAGGGATAAGTTCGCCTTTGTACATATTTCATTTGTTATCAATGTATTTATAACCAGTCGTTGTGTACAATAAAGTGTTTACATACATACATACACATTAGCCGCCGGAAAATAGCTAGTATCGCAGTAGGGGCGCCCGCAGCGTCAGGGCTCGCGTTCGCCGCGCGGTTCTCTCGGCACCGCGCGGTTCCCTCGTCTCCGCGCGGTATCTCTCTTTATGGCCCTCATCGTGAGGTGTTTTACGATCATTGAAAACCCCTATAACACTATATGGGAGGAGTGGACGTAAAAAATGATGTCCCCTAAATCTCTTTCCCGCACGGCTCCCTCTTCCCCGCACGGCTCCCTCTTCCCCGCGCGGCTCCATCTTCCCCGCGGGGCTCCCTCCTCCCCGCGCGGCTCCCTCCTCCCCGCGCTGCTCCCTCTTCCCCGCACGGCTCCATCTTCCCCGCGCTGCTCCCTCCTCACCGCGCGGCTCCCTCCTCCCCGCGCCGCTCCCTCTTCCCCGCGCGGCTCACTCTTCTCCGCGCGGCTCCCTCCTCCCCGCGCTGCTCCCTCTTCCCCGCACGGCTCCATCTTCCCCGCGCGGCTCCCTCCTCCCCGTGCGGCTCCCTCCTCCCCGCGCGGCTCCCTCCTCCCCGCGCCGCTCCCTCTTCCCCGCACGGCTCCATCTTCCCCGCGCGGCTCCCTCCTCACCGCGCGGCTCCCTCCTCCCCGCGCCGCTCCCTCTTCCCCGCGCGGCTCCCTCTTCCCCGCGCGGCTCCCTCTTCCCCGCGCGGCTCCCTCCTCCCCGCGCCGCTCCCTCTTCCCCGCACGGCTCCATCTTCCCCGCGCGGCTCCCACCGCCCCGCGCGGCTCCTTCCCCGCGCGGCTCCTTCTTCCCCGCGCGGTTCCCTCCTCACCGCGCGGCTCCCTCCTCCCGCGCGGCTCCCTCTTTCCCGCGGCTCCCTCCTCCCCGAGGGGCTCCCTCTTCCCCGCGGTTCCGTCTTCCCAGCACGGCTTCCTTTTCCCCGCGCGGCTCCCTCTTCACCGCGCGGCTCCCTCCTCCCCGCGCGGCTCCCTCCTCCCCGCGCTGCTCCCTCTTCCCCGCACGGCTCCATCTTCCCCGCGCTGCTCCCTCCTCACCGCGCGGCTCCCTCCTCCCCGCGCGGCTCCCTCTTCCCCGCGCGGCTCCCTCTTCCCCGCGCGGCTCCCTCCTCCCCGCGCTGCTCCCTCTTCCCCGCACGGCTCCATCTTCCCCGCGCGGCTCCCTCCTCCCCGTGCGGCTCCCTCCTCCCCGCGCGGCTCCCTCCTCCCCGCACGGCTCCCTCCTCCCCGCGCCGCTCCCTCTTCCCCGCACGGCTCCATCTTCCCCGCGCGGCTCCCACCGCCCCGCGCGGCTCCATCCCCGCGCGGCTCCTTCTTCCCCGCGCGGTTCCCTCCTCACCACGCGGCTCCCTCCTCCCGCGCGGCTCCCTCTTTCCCGCGGCTCCCTCCTCCCCGAGGGGCTCCCTCTTCCCCGCGGTTCCGTCTTCCCAGCACGGCTTCCTTTTCCCCGCGCGGCTCCCTCTTCACCGCGCGGCTCCCTCCTCCCCGCGCGGCTCCCTCCTCCCCGCGCTGCTCCCTCTTCCCCGCACGGCTCCATCTTCCCCGCGCTGCTCCCTCCTCACCGCGCGGCTCCCTCCTCCCCGCGCGGCTCCCTCTTCCCCGCGCGGCTCCCTCTTCCCCGCGCGGCTCCCTCCTCCCCGCGCTGCTCCCTCTTCCCCGCACGGCTCCATCTTCCCCGCGCGGCTCCCTCCTCCCCGTGCGGCTCCCTCCTCCCCGCGCGGCTCCCTCCTCCCCGCGCCGCTCCCTCTTCCCCGCACGGCTCCCTTTTCCCCGCGCGGCTCCCTCTTCACCGCGCGGCTCCCTCCTCCCCGCGCGGCTCCCTCTTCCCCGCGGCTCCCTCCTCCCCGAGGGGCTCCCTCTTCCCCGCGGTTCCCTCTTCCCCGCGCGGTTCCCTCTTCCCCGCGGTTCCCTCTTCCCCGCGCGGTTCCCTCTTCCCCGCGCGGTTCCCTCTTCCCCGCGCGGTTCCCTCTTCCCCGCGCGGTTCCCTCTTCCCCGCGCGGTTCCCTCTTCCCCGCGCGGTTCCCTCTTCCCCGCGCGGTTCCCTCTTCCCCGCGCGGTTCCCTCTTCCCCGCGCGGTTCCCTCTTCCCCGCGGTTCCCTCTTCCCCGCGCGGTTCCCTCTTCCCCGCGCGGTTCCCTCTTCCCCGCGGTTCCCTCTTCCCCGCGCGGCTCCCTCTTCCCCGCGCGGTTCCCTCTTCCCCGCGGTTCCCTCTTCCCCGCGCGGTTCCCTCTTCCCCGCGCGGTTCCCTCTTCCCCGCGCGGTTCCCTCTTCCCCGCGCGGCTCCCTCTTCCCGGCGCGGTTCCCTCCTCCCCGCGCGGCTCCCTCTGCCTCTGAATGTGGACGGATATATAAGAAGAGGAAGACCAAAGAAAAGATGGATGGATTTTGTGAAAGATGATACAAATAAAAAGGAAGTAAACAACTAGATGATGAGTAATAGGCAAGAATGGCGACGACCCCAAATAAATGGGATAAGATAAGGGCAAAGGAATGATTCAGTTATTAAAATGTATTTTTTCTAATTTATAAGTAGTAACTCTAAAACTATGACACAAGGGAAGGGTACTTTAGTAAAAAAAAGCTAATTACGTTGAGTTTGACATTATTGACAGCTTATTTTTTTCGCGTATAGGTCGAAGACTACAACTTATGCGGGCATAGTTGTCATAAATTTCGGTTATTTTATGTATTTTCTTATATTTATTTACGTACAGAAAAAAAACTCCACAATTTTTTAAGGTGTACACGACGCAATGCTCTCCCGATCTCTATTAATTTCCACCTGTTAGAAATATCATCATCATCATCATCCTCCTAGCGTTTGTCCCGTCCGGAGACGGGGTCCGCTTTCCTGCATTTTTGCTTCCACTTCGCTCTATCCTGGACATCGTCTTCGTACCTGTTAGAAATATGAAATCATCCTCCTAGCCTTTGTCCCATTTTTTTGAGAATGAATTCTCAATCGGGGTCGGCTACCTAAATCCCAAGATGTGGCGTAGGCACTAGTTTTTACGAAAGCGACTGCCATCTGACCTTCCAACCCAGAGGGGAAACTTAGGCCTTATTGGGCTTAGGTGGTTTCCTCACGATGTTTTCCTTCACCGAAAAGCGAGTGGTAAATATCAAATGACATTCCGTACATAAGTTCCGAAAAACTCATTGGTACGGGCCGGGTTCGAACCCGCGACCTCCGGATTGAAAGTCGCATGCGCTAACCACTAGGCTACCACCGCTTAGAAATATGAAATGTTATAATATATTTGTTCAGGAATATGGCACATACTCCCAAAGAGTGTGTACGAGCGCCTGAAGGGACATTTCTCGGAGGAGGCCGACAAGGAACAGCTCCACAAGTTATTGGACGACGAGCTCGCCAACTCGGAGACACCCATCGTGATGTACTGCCATGGTATTGTTCCAATTCTATTTTAATCAAATTCATTGTGAGATGCTATCGATTCTTAGAAATAAAAAAAAAAATAAAAAAAAAAAAATTTATTACCAAAAAGAACACAGTCAAGTATTTCAGTACAGTAAATAATATGTAGGTGCAATTTGCATAAACAAATAAATAACACATTTTTAATAGTTGGTGCACATTTTTGGTAATGGGTACCAGTCTCAGCTTGTGCTAAAAAAAAATATTTTAAAATTTAATCTGTTTATTTCAATATAAGTCTACTACACACTTCTGCTTAGACTCTAATCTTATATTTAAAGATTGTATCGAATCTAATTATATATAGGCTAGTACCCCAGCGCTGATTTTCAGACTGGCCCGTTTGACAGAGTTGGCGTAACACTAACAAACACGAAAAGAAAATTAAATTAAATATTGAAATATATATTAGGATGAATCGGCATTTACCTGGAGACGTTTTTGAGTTAGCCGAAAGAAACTCAAGAATAGGTAATTTTATCATCAGTAATACTTTATACTTGTTTAAAGTAAAGTAGGTTTGTTGTTTAAGTAGGTTTATTTGTGCATATATATATATATTTTTTGGTATCTTATGTACGTTTATTTATGTATTATTTTAGTAGTTTTTTTATTTTTTCTACAGATTCCATGATTACTTGCATCGCCTACTCATTTCTGACGTTTTTATTTAATTTCGCTACCCAAAGGTTGTCTGGAAGAGATCGCTCTTTAGCGATAAGACCGCCTGTTGTTTACCTCTCTTGAATGTTACTTGTTGTATTTATTTCCTGTTGAGGTGTGCAATAAAGAATCTTCTATTCTATTCTATTCTACTTGGTGTTGGTCTGTTTCAGGCAATTCCAACTCGCGGGCGGCGTCGCATCGGATCCAGCTGTACAAGTTCTTCCAGCAAATGGAGTACCACACTATCGCCTTCGATTATAGAGGTAAGGCTTTTTAATTATGAGGAACGTGGTGTGTCCAAGAGGCCTTATTCCTTTTAAAAAAATTTTTTTTCATATTGTGACAAATATATTGATAATTTCAACCAACTTTTTGAAGTGAATAATACTTTTCCCCGAGTTCTAGGTAGTAACATAGTTATTTCACGCTTTCATTGCGTACAGTCGAAATAAAGTATAAAAAACTAATTTTCCGCGTGAATTTTGTCTATTTCGAGTAGTTTTTGAAACAAAAATTATCAATGAAAAATTCAAACTGTAGGTTTGAAATATATACCAATAGATCCCAATAGCCCTGTTCTAGAAAGTAACATCAATAGTATGTTAAGAAACATGCTTGATCATAGAGAAAAATGTCTAAACAATCAGCATTTTAAAAGGAATAAGGCCTCTTAATGTATTCCCAATGTGTCTTAGGTTATGGGGATTCAACGAACATCGCTCCTAGCGAGAATGGCGTAGTGGAAGACTCGCTCATGGTGTACGAATGGCTACAGAACACCATCGAGAGAGGCACTAAACCTAGCGTTTTTGTGTGGGGACACTCTTTAGGTAACTATAAATTCCGGTGTTTACATTCATGGTGATAATTCCACGGGAATGCTACATTTTTTTCAGGATAAATAGTAGCCTATGTGTTATCCAGAGTGTTATCTACCTCCATGCTAAATTTTATCAAAATTGGGTTAGCCGTCGCGTCAGGGTGGACGTTTTTCTGCACGACGAGACTGAATGATTAGACCGTAAAACTACCCAACTATAGTCCAATCATCTAACTATGGTCCAAAACAACTCGGTTATTTTTATCAGTGATTTTATACGTTTTAATTTAAGAGTCCTTATTCCTTTTAAAATTTATTTTTTTCATATTACGACAAATATATTGATAATTTCAACCAACTTTTTGAAGTGAATAATACTTTTCCCCGAGTTCTAGGTAGTAACATAGCTATTTCATGGTTTCATTGCGTGCAGTCAAAAATAAGTTGAAAAAACTAATTTTCCGCATGAATTTTGTCAATTTCGAGTAGTTTTTGAAACAAAAATTATCAATGAAAATTTCAAACTGTAGGTTTTAAATATATACCAATAAATCCCAATAGCCCTGTTCTAGGTAGTAAGATCAATAATATGTTAAGAAACATGTTTGATCATAGATAAAAATGTCTAAACAATCAGCATTTTAAAAGGAATAAGGCCTCTTAAGTTTGTTTAATTATGTTGTTCACCTTAAATTTTATTCGTAATAATTGTCATAATATTACCGAGTAATGTTCTGATTAAATTGAACCATTGTTGTAAGGACTGGTCTACCTATAGTTGGGTAGTTTTACGGTAAAAAGATTTCAAAATTCTTAGGAATTTGTTAGAATGTTTCACGTTTGAGCGTGAAGAAACATACGAACTTACGGCTTTATAATATTAGTGATTAACCTTTTGAGCGCCACAGTCGGCTGTGGCCGTCAACAAAAAATCGTGCCCCTGACGCCACGTCGGCCACAGCCGTCCAAATTTCAATGATCAAAAACTTTGTAATTCTAACCGCTACAAGTATTTTTCAATCCCTGTTGATTTTGGGGCACATCTTTTTTTTTACTCTGGCGTCAGTGGCACGGTAAATTGCTAGACCGCTTGGCGGTCAATAGGTTAAAACGGATGTGGTAATGTTTTCAGGGACAGGTATATCATCCCATCTCCTCGGGAACCTGCCCGAGCTGTCCACCGTGCTGCTCGAGCGTCCTGCACTGCCTCTTCCCAACGGACTGATACTGGAGGCGCCCTTCAACAACATAGCTGATGAAGTCGCACACCATCCCTTGTCCAAGGTAGAATTAGTGAACAACAACATCTAGTGTAAAAGTTTGGAACTTATACTTACTCAAAGCAATAATAGATGGCGCTTTGACGACACGGCCGTTCTGTCCATGGAAATACACACCCCCTTTCAACAACATAGCTGACGAAGTCGCACACCATCCCCTGTCCAAGGTAGGCTTGGAGACTTCTATCATACATGTGGCGCCATCTAGTGTGAGTGTTAGGGACCTACTTACTCCTAACGATAATAGATGGAGCTGCACTTAACACGACCCTTCAACAACATAGCTGATGAAGTCGCCAACCATCCCTTGTCCATGGTAGAATTAGTGAACAACAACATCTAGTGTAAAAGTTTGGAACTTACTTACTCAAAGCAATAATAGATGGCGCTTTGACGACACGGCCGTTCTGTCCATGGAAATACACACCCCCTTCAACAATATTGCTGAAAAAGTCGCCCACCATCCCTTGTCTAAGGTAGGCTTGGAGACTTCAGAATATGATACATGTCAAAGTCAAAGTCAAACATTTATTGCATATCACATTACATAATTTTGATGGAATAATTGAAAGGTATACATGTGACACCCTGCAAGGGCACTGCAACATAAGAGGACTAACACTATTTTCTTTTAATTTTTAAATAAGTTTACAAAACAATTTAAATTTCAAATTATAAACATTTACATCTACACATCTTAAGTTACAAATTATATTTAGGGCAAGAGCTATCGAAGTATATGTAATTTATTTCTCTTTAAAAAATTCGTCTAGACTGTAGAAACATTTGCCGATTAAATAATTTTTCAAATGTTTAGTAAATTGCTCTATCCGTGTGATGTTTTTTATAGTGTTTGGGATATGATTATATATTTTTATTAGCATATAATGTGGGCTGTTAGAAACTAATTTTAATTTGGAAAATGGTAGTTTTAGTTTATTTAAGTTCCGATCGTTTCTTTTTACTAGCGTTTTAGGCGAAAATAGGTCAATGTGTTTCTTGACAAATTTGCATGATTCAAGGATATACATAGATGTTACAGTGAGTATCCGAAGTTTAATGAAATGGGACTTACAAGATTCCATTTGGTTTATGTTTGCCAATATACGGATACACTTTTTTTGGATGACAAATATTTTATCAATGTCCCGGCAATTTCCCCAGAGAACCAGTCCATATGATATCCTTGAATAAGCGTATGCGTAATATGCTGCTAGAGCGGTTTCTAAATCCGTTATTTTTTTCATGTGCTGTAATGCGTAAACAAAAGAGGACAATTTTTTTTGTAGCGCCATCTAGCGTGAGTGTTAGGGCCCTAGTTACTCCTAACGATAATAGATGGTGCTTTGACTACACGGCCGTTTTGTCCATGGAAATACGCACCACCCTTCAACAACATACCTGACGAAGTCCACCACCATCCCTTGTCCAAGGTAGAATTAGCGAACAACGACATCTAGTGTAAAAGTTAGGGGCTTACTTACTAAAAGCGATAATAGATGGCGCTTCGACTACACGGCCGTTCTGTCCATGGCACTAAACACCACCCTTCAACAACATAGCTGATGAATTCGCCCACCATCTCATGTCCAAGGTAGAATATCGTACATGTAGCGCCATCTACTGTGAGATTAAGGGACCTAGTTAATCCCGACGATAGTAGATGGCGCTTCAACTACAAGGCCATTCTGTCCACTAAATACCACCCTTATACCACCCTTCAACTACATTGCAAATGAAGTCGCCCACCATCCCTTGTCTAAGGTAGGATAAGCAATCAACGGCATCTAGTGTACAAGTTAGTGGCTAACTTACTCAAAGCGATAATAGATGGCGCTTTGACTACACGGCCATTTTGTAAGTAGGTAAGTATGTGTATTTGCAGTTTCATGATACTTAAAAGGTTGACGACCGGTTTCAACTATCTTTGGTACACTGGTACATCTAGGCACCCTTGATAGTCATAACATACTTTTAACTCGACTGCGGAAAAGCAAAAAAGAGGGTAAAGACCCAACGACTAGATTTGTACCTTAACAATTTTATGAAATTGTCAGGAAACGTCTTTGATGAAGAATCCCATACAAGTTCGAACATGTCGGGCCGTCCCTGGCAATTTCACGTATGTTTCAATCGCTTCAAATGCATTTTTCCTTCATCATAACACTTGTAGCTGTTTCCATTCAACCCCATTCTTGAACTGTCTTTTACAACATGAGGTCTAGCTTTTTTTTTTGTTTTATTTCCAGCTAGTGACGTGGCTCCCGTACTACCGGCAGACCTTCATCTCCCAGTTCGTGTCCCGGCCCGAGCACTGCTTCCGCTCGGACGAGCACCTCGCGCGCGCGCCCGCGCTGCCCGTGCTCATCCTGCACGCGCGAGACGACGTCATCGTGCCGCACGTCGTCGGGCACAAGGTGTGTGACGTGCCCAGCTAGCGCCCGGCCCCCGTGCTCATCCTGCACGCGCGGGACGACGTCATCGTGCCGCACGTCGTCGGGCACAAGGTGTGTGACGTGCCCAGCTAGCGCCCGGCCCCCGTGCTCATCCTGCACGCGCGGGACGACGTCATCGTGCCGCACGTCGTCGGGCACAAGGTGTGTGACGTGCCCAGCTAGCGCCCGGCCCCCGTGCTCATCCTGCACGCGCGGGACGACGTCATCGTGCCGCACGTCGTCGGGCACAAGGTGTGTGACGTGCCCAGCTAGCGCCCGGCCCCCGTGCTCATCCTGCACGCGCGGGACGACGTCATCGTGCCGCACGTCGTCGGGCACAAGGTGTGTGACGTGCCCAGCTAGCGCCCGGCCCCCGTGCTCATCCTGCACGCGCGGGACGACGTCATCGTGCCGCACGTCGTCGGGCACAAGGTGTGTGACGTGCCCAGCTAGCGCCCGGCCCCCGTGCTCATCCTGCACGCGCGGGACGACGTCATCGTGCCGCACGTCGTCGGGCACAAGGTGTGTGACGTGCCCAGCTAGCGCCCGGCCCCCGTGCTCATCCTGCACGCGCGGGACGACGTCATCGTGCCGCACGTCGTCGGGCACAAGGTGTGTGACGTGCCCAGCTAGCGCCCGGCCCCCGTGCTCATCCTGCACGCGCGGGACGACGTCATCGTGCCGCACGTCGTCGGGCACAAGGTGTGTGACGTGCCCAGCTAGCGCCCGGCCCCCGTGCTCATCCTGCACGCGCGGGACGACGTCATCGTGCCGCACGTCGTCGGGCACAAGGTGTGTGACGTGCCCAGCTAGCGCCCGGCCCCCGTGCTCATCCTGCACGCGCGGGACGACGTCATCGTGCCGCACGTCGTCGGGCACAAGGTGTGTGACGTGCCCAGCTAGCGCCCGGCCCCCGTGCTCATCCTGCACGCGCGGGACGACGTCATCGTGCCGCACGTCGTCGGGCACAAGGTGTGTGACGTGCCCAGCTAGCGCCCGGCCCCCGTGCTCATCCTGCACGCGCGGGACGACGTCATCGTGCCGCACGTCGTCGGGCACAAGGTGTGTGACGTGCCCAGCTAGCGCCCGGCCCCCGTGCTCATCCTGCACGCGCGGGACGACGTCATCGTGCCGCACGTCGTCGGGCACAAGGTGTGTGACGTGCCCAGCTAGCGCCCGGCCCCCGTGCTCATCCTGCACGCGCGGGACGACGTCATCGTGCCGCACGTCGTCGGGCACAAGGTGTGTGACGTGCCCAGCTAGCGCCCGGCCCCCGTGCTCATCCTGCACGCGCGGGACGACGTCATCGTGCCGCACGTCGTCGGGCACAAGGTGTGTGACGTGCCCAGCTAGCGCCCGGCCCCCGTACTACCGGCAGAGCTTCATCTCCCAGATCATCTGAACATCTGTGAAAAGTTCAACTGTCTATCTACCACGATTCATGAGATACAGCCTGGTGACAGACGGACTGACAGACAGAGGATTCTTAGTAATAGGGACCCGTTTTACCCTTTGGGTACGGAACCCTTAAAAAAGAACTGACTTCAAAGTAAACTGAACAGCCAAAAATAACCCGTTCATGTACAGACTACACTTGAATCACTTTTTGAAGTCGGAGCCAAAACACTCATTACTATGAATACAGATACCACGAATGAAGCCTTTAACGATTATTATTTGGTATTTACAAGTATTTTTGTTCGATAAGGAAGTTTACGTAAGGTTTATTTTTATTTTTATTTATTGTGATTCAAATAAAATACATATAGCGGGATGATCGAGCAGACCTTGTTTGCATGCATCTCGTTTGAATTATCCCGCTGCGTTATTACCACACTGACCACACAACTCACAACGCCGGACCGGCAATCTAGAGGAACTGGGTTCGATTCCCGGTTTCGTCCGCCAGGTTACGCATTTCAATTTTTCTTTGTGCTTTGATATTCGTTTCAATGGTTTAAGTGGTATTTTATTATTGGATGGATCAACTTTTTCGTGTTGTTATTCTGTCCCGTCACACAGGAGAGAATGGTGATTAGACTTAGAAAAGTGTTGATGATTTGTAATATAGGTATTTTCAAGTACATTCTAAATAAGAATGGGCTTATAACTGCTGCCATTACAACATTTTTGTTGAATATTGCCGCCGAAAATCGTAGTTTCAAAGAGACCCGGGGGACATCACCATGGCAACAAGCAAGAGAAAAAGTTGACCCTATTATCAATCACAATCCACAATACGTTATTTAATGACAGCTCAAATCAGCTACTTTTTATAAAATGTCAAGAACTATTTGTATGTTCTATGTGCCAGTAGTCAAAAAACGTCTTTAGTTTTTGTCCAATTCAAAATAGTAAAATGTTCAAAAGTTAGTGGTTGTTTTTTTTTTTTTTTTGTAGCTTGTATTTTTGAATGTATGTTTAGTAGTTTCAACCACATAACTAATTATTTTTCTATAGTCAAATACCGTATTCTGTACACTTGCAGTTGTACGAGGCGGTGCGGCAGTCGCGCGCCGAGGGCGACGCGCCAGTGACGCTGCACTCGTACGAGCGGAGCGAGCGCTTGGGACACAAGTGGATCTGCATTGCGAAAGACCTGCCCGAGGTTATAGGGTGAGCCTCACTTTCTGACCTAAACCTTGCACATCTAAGTTTATGAATGAATTTGGTAAGTAGTCAAATGAAAACGTATTAAATGAATTGTTAATTTAAGGTGTACATTTTGACATAATTATGTATTTGCTTTTGACGCGGGTAAAGTATTTTTTTTTGTAATTAAAAAGGTTAAAGTAATTTTAATTATCATAATTTTTCATGTAATTTATCACCTGGTCACAGATCATATAATACTAGTACAGATGGACAGGTTCATACAAAAAATGGTCGCCGTCCTAACTTTTTAATACCGGTAGACTAAATTGATTCCACAGTTCCCCACTAGATGGAGCACTGAATTGACACATCGATCATGCTATTCGTTTTGGTAATACATTAAAACGACAACAGATGGCGCGTCTCTCTCGTCTCGCGGTGTCTGGCGCGCAGCAACGAATTACGTCATACGGTTAAAATGAAAAGTAACTATCCGTGTCTCATTCACAAACCTACTACCTACCTATTATAAAATATAGCTACCTACTCGCATTAAGAAACGAATTATTTCTTATGCGTTGCGAATAATATTCGAAGTAAGGAGGGTTTCTTGTTTTAGCGAATATTTTTATTAACAGACGGTACCCTATGTTGTTTCTTACTTTCGTTTGTTTTGTTGTGATGAGTACTTTCCATTACAAATGGTGCCGAGGGTCTGAAGATGGAGCCGGGAGACGGCCACTGGAACTCCTTGATGGAAAGTCCTAAGACAGTCGAGATTGGGCTCGTTTGTTTTATCGTGATGAGTACTTTCCATTAGACATGGTGCCGAGGGTCTGAAGGTGGAGCCGGGAGACGGCCACTGGAACTCCTTGATGGAAAGTCCTAAGACAGTCGAGATTGGGCTCGTTTGTTTTGTTGTGATGAGTACTTTCTATTAGACATGGTGCCGAGGGTCTGAAGATGGAGCCGGGAGACGGCCACTGGAACTCCTTGATGGAAAGTCCTAAGACAGTCGAGATTGGGCTCGTTTGTTTTGTCGTGATGAGTACTTTCCATTAGACATGGTGCCGAGGGTCTGAAGGTGGAGCCGGGAGACGGCCACTGGAACTCCTTGATGGAAAGTCCTAAGACAGTCGAGATTGGGCTCGTTTATTTTGTCGTGATGAGTACTTTCCATTAGACATGGTGCCGAGGGTCTGAAGGTGGAGCCGGGAGACGGCCACTGGAACTCCTTGATGGAAAGTCCTAAGACAGTCGAGATTGGGCTCGTTTGTTTTATCGTGATGAGTACTTTCCATTAGACATGGTGCCGAGGGTCTGAAGGTGGAGCCGGGAGACGGCCACTGGAACTCCTTGATGGAAAGTCCTAAGACAGTCGAGATTGGGCTCGTTTGTTTTGTTGTGATGAGTACTTTCTATTAGACATGGTGCCGAGGGTCTGAAGATGGAGCCGGGAGACGGCCACTGGAACTCCTTGATGGAAAGTCCTAAGACAGTCGAGATTGGGCTCGTTTGTTTTGTCGTGATGAGTACTTTCCATTAGACATGGTGCCGAGGGTCTGAAGGTGGAGCCGGGAGACGGCCACTGGAACTCCTTGATGGAAAGTCCTAAGACAGTCGAGATTGGGCTCGTTTGTTTTGTCGTGATGAGTACTTTCCATTAGACATGGTGCCGAGGGTCTGAAGCTGGAGCCGGGAGACGGCCACTGGAACTCCTTGATGGAAAGAGCTAAGACAGTCGAGATTGGGCTCGTTTGTTTTGTTGTGACGAGTACTTTACATCACTGAAGATGATTTAGATTTAGATCAGATTTTATTTATTTCATAATATAAAATGTCGGTATAAATTTCGCTATGACCATTTATATGCATTTAAGTATACTATGATCGTCAAAAATTTTAATATTAAAATGAGATATAATAATAGTAAAACACGTAACAATTGATTGCAACAAAAGATATTTACATGTCATAATCATAATTCAGTTAAATGTGGTTACGATAAAAGAATATCTCCTTAAGGGATTGTCAAAATTCTAAAAATCGTCAATATACACGGTTTGAAATACAGCAATAAATTACATGTCACTACATCAAATAATTTGAAATTAAATAATTATGTCAAAGGTATCTCCTTAGAGGATTGTCAATGTGTACTACAAGAAACCAAAAACAATTTAAAATAAAATATAAATTACTTCCATATACTCAATTACTCCATTTCGGTAAATAGACGAACGGTATAGTGGACTGGATTATCCAATAAAAAGTTTCTCAATTGTTGTTTGAAATAATTGTCGTCTGATGCCTCGGTTCGCAACTCGTCGGGTAGATGTTCATAGAACGTCGGGCTTATGACGCGCGGGTTTTCTTTTCCAAGTACCATGCGATGCGGGACTGTCCTAAGTCTCCGTAGAACGTATTAGTTTGCCCGATACCTCGACACGTACACGACAAATTAATTCGTAGGTACATAACTACATTAATAGCTCGAATATATAAAGTGAGTAGTGCGGGTATACCTTCACTTGCCAGAATTTCATTTAAAATAATTTCATTTGCCATATTAGTCATAGTCCATAAAGTTCACTTACCATAAAATGAAATGCCAGAATTTTTGTGAATCATCATCATTTCAGCCTATTGCAGTCCACTGCTGGACGTAAGCCTCCCCCAGGGTTCGCCACATGGCCCGATCACCAGCCACTTTTTTCAGGTCGTCGGTCCATCTGGCCGGATGGCGTCCTACACTACGCTTGCCGAGTCGTGGTTTGGGCTCGTTTATTTTGTCGTGATGAGTACTTTCCATTAGACATGGTGCCGAGGGTTGTGAATCATAATAATCATTAAATAGAATGATCGATATTCATAATATCTTGTGCCATAATATCAAATTCCATACAGTTTACTTTCCAGAATCATCTGATTTTATAATATTTAATGATAAAAAAAAAATAATGCCCAATGCGAGCCGAACGAGCGAAGCGAGTGTATCGCGGCAGCGGTTGGCGAAGCGCCCCAGGACTAGACTGCTACCAGTAAAGTAGATTAATGGGTTAGGTTAGGTTAGAATTGCGAGCACAACAGCGCGCGAGCTGAGCTAACAAAGCGTAAAGAGAAATTGTTTAGAGGGCTCAAACCTCCACCTTCTAGTAGTAGTTTTAAAAAAATATTTTATATAGCGTTTGAAGTTTCTGGCTAATAAAATTACAATAAATAAAAATATGGAAAATAAAGTTTCTAACATACATATCAATATGTCATGTAAAAATTCGGGGATATGAAGTAATGTTCTAGCATGCAAAAATTCGGACAAATGAAATTCTGGCATATGAAATTATTTTAAATAAAATTCTGTCAAATATTAGACAACCAGTAGTGTGTCATAATGCGGTACTTTATGAAGCGATCCCTGCAAGAATGCCTGGTTTCTACTCCGGCCAGTAGGTATTTGGATGGAGCCGGGAGGCGGCCACAGGAACTCCTTCTATATACTTATCTTCTCTCTCATACATACTTATACGATGTGCCCAGTAATTAAGTGTAAAGTAGATATTTTTATATATGGTACATAGTAATAATCTAATTATTAGAACAAAACGCGACTAATCGCGTTCACAGAGTGTTTATTTAATTACCTCGACGTTTTGAACGTGATGTACTTACCGTCCATGGTCTTAAAGGGACTTCAGCACAGAGTACTCAATAGTAGTACATTACATACAGAATGTACACGCACACCCCCGCACGGAATCCAGTTACCTCATCCCGCAGGAGCATTGGAAGTCGGATTTGCTGGGTCCACACAGAGCGATCGGCCTCGCGAGGCAATTGCCGCGCACGGCATTCGGCGCATGTCTCGGGCATTGGATGAAATTACGCTTAACGAACTGATTATGATGATGAAATAAAAACAAATCGGGAATAAATAAACAGATTTATTAGATTTCTATATTTTCATAACGTCTTCAACCCAATCCCATTGTTATTTGAATTACTGCCTGCGCCTTATTTTAAATACCCAAATTTTTGGCAGTTAGGGTTGTCAATGTAATCCTCGTTAATTTTTTTCTCGTCTCTTCAGGTTCTGTATCATATCCACATTTTCTTAAATTTTTTCTACTTCCTCAGTATTTCCCACTTTATTTTTTATTCCTAGACAAGTCCTTGCAGGAGTCCAAACTTTTTATTGGGTGATCCTTGATCTATAACAAAACAAATTCAAAAGTTAATTATGAAAATAGCACAATTATGAGAAAACATAAACATGTCCATCACATAATATTTCCTAGGGTTTTTTTTTATCAACAGTCCTAATATTAATATTACATTGAATTTTTTAACGTCAAACACTTGCATTTTAACAATTACACACCAAAACACTGACATTTTTAATAAAGTAAAATTCCATTTAGGTACAGCATAATGATGATGAACATAAATATTACATTAAATATATGGACGGTGTCAATACAATTTATGATTACATTAAATTAACTTAAATAAAATATTATTATAATATTGCACCATAATTGTAAAGACATAGCCTCACGCGCCTATAAAAATCTCCAAGGCTGTCATTAAAAAGATCCGTATCAGGGTCTTGCGAGTACAGTCAACCAATTTGATTCCTAGGCCATTTCGAACCTTGTCACAGTGAACGTTAATATGAAAGCCGCTTGAAATCTCATATATCATTGTCATTATAGTAATCAAATTGGTTGACGTTACATATTATTGATCAGCTGCAATGCCCTCTGAGTGGGAGCGTTGTTGCCACGGACGGGAGCGGGCGCCGCTGCCGCCGCGCCCCGGCACGCTCCTCTGCGGCGCCCGGACCCATTCGCTCCAACACAGATGGTCGACTTTATTATTAAGTAGCTGATAATAGTGCACTATAAGTAGCAGCATCCTTCACGACTCTAGCGTGTCCAATCCTACCATAACCGAGACGAATGCAGACGGATACAGATAAGGGTAATATCCGTACCGCCGCCCATATATGAATCTGGCGTACATAGAAATATATATTATGCAACAATGCAATTGATTTTTCCCCTCTTAAATCACTACTCAATCTCATTATATCTTATATGTAGAGTTGTACAGTTTATTGTAATTATTGTAGATAATTTATTTTAAACAGTCATAATTAGTGAGTCCGCCAGTCTTATCTAATGAACTCCGGAGACTTCTAGTTTTATCATATATTTATATCCGTTAGTACCTAGTGATTTCTTTGACTAATTGTCAGTGACATATAACTCTAACTACTACAACATCAACATTTAGATGAAGTGCGATTAGATCACGGGGTTCAATAATAATGTAGCGAGTAAAAATTAGATTAAGTTTCATTTATCTTGTTAAAATAACATGAAGTTCCTACATCCTTATTTGTGCGCCCTTAAATTTGATAACCTTACAATATTTTCCTTTATACAACTTATTTTGCACGAAATTACAAAGTGAATGCAGAACTACATATCCCACATGCACAAGCTATTTTCATATTTTTCTTTAGATTGATTAAAACAAAATGCAGTTTGCGTTAATAATTAATACCTAATATTTTCTTGATAAGACGGATACATTCTAGAAGGTTAATAGAAGTTTAATGGAACTCATAAAAAAAATGTTTTGTTCTTTGAATGTCAGTGCGAAGAAATAAATAATACATCAATAACTATATTTTCTCTCTCTCAATATACAATATATTACAATATACTCTCAAAGAATTGTCAAACTGTGTTTATAGCATGATGGGCAAATATGTATAACAACAAAATAACTCACCTCAGTTTTCAATCCAATGTAGCAAACAAAACATGGGATTTTAGCCCATCATGGTCTTGGGTCGAAAATATGTAGCGTCCATTTATGTTTTGTGGGATTATCAGTCCATTTTCCAAAGTCAAGTCAAGAAACTATCGCACTATCGCACTATCGCAGTCCAAATTCAAAGCCAAATTAGTAGTGAGTGCAATTTTCGTCAAGGACCAGAATCCAAGACAATGTAGTAGGTGTAACGTAGTCCAAATTCAAAGCACATCGTTCTGGGCTGGGTGGAATATTTTTCGCGAAAAGAAAAAATCCGTTGTTTGCTATTGTTATCGATATGTCACATATGTCATGTCATGTCGCCTTTTTGCGTTTTGATAATTCTCTAGTTTAAGATATCCGTTTTTTACTATCTTGTTTGTACTAAGATCTTTTTATTGACATATATTTTTTAAATAGTGTTTCTTATATGTTATCCATTTAAAAATTGTTCCTTTTTTTTCGTTTTTAATTCAAAGTAGTGCATTAAAAATAAACTGCATACCACATCTAAAAGTTAAGGAACCAAACGCCGTGGTCACCTTCCTGTAGTTGCGCCATCTAGTGACGTTCTTTCATATTACGCAGGTAGGGTGATAGCTAATTTTCATGTCACGATCGATTGAATAGATAGGTTTAAAATAAAAGACTTAGATTCTAAAATAAAGCATTGAATTTGTGTTCGTGATGATAATCTGCATTTAGATTAACGTGTACTTGATTAGTTATTGCATAATTATTGGCTAAATTACGGGATAATTGTTTCATAATGTCGATTTGAGACCTATGATGCCCTCTATGGGAATTTTTTGGTAATAATTATATTTTCTTCGTGTTGGGAGGGCATGACCTGGTTTACTTTTGACGAAGCATTACTGCGGAAATATTGCAAATGTTTGGAAATCTTGTGTACCTATTATAATTTTGTGTTAATGTTATTACTATTGTACCAATGAATGTAATAGCTATGTATTCAATGACGATGCAAAAGTGGTTCGAGTGAATCCCAATTGATTAAATGATTCTATCTATCTATCTATCTGACAAATTTAAAGGATCGACCACACCGCTGCCCAAAAAGCTGACGGTGCGTTAACTCAGTCAAATGTATGAAAAATAATTGCCGCTTGAAGTCTGACTTTTATACTAGACTAGCTGTACCCGCTCATCCCACGGGAACACTAAATTTATTCGGGATGAAAAGTATCCTATGTCCTTTCCCGGGTCTCAAACTATCTCCATGCCAAATTTCATCTAAGTCGGTTCAGCGGTTGAAGCGTGAAGAGGTAACAGACAGACAGACAGACAGACAGACAGACACACTTTCGCATTTATAATATTAGTATGGATTAGTATGGATGTAGACTGCTCTTAAAGTCAGAAATGACCGTCATAGTTCAACATTACTACGGAGCGCTAAAAACGCTGCATACAAATGTTATGGGTACCAATATTTGTATGGAGACAATAAGTCATTTGTCATTTTCACCGTGAAAAATTCCGGTTAAGTTAAGTTGGTTGGTGGTTGTCATACAATTATTGTTTAGCAAAATTATGAGGATTCTGAAAGCTATTTCAAAAAGTAAATCATACGATATGTGTACCTTTGAAGTCACGTATTTAAAAAAATATTATTATTTATTAAATTGTTTTCTTTGTTTCATACATAACATATTGAGCTAATTTTATTCATGCTGTAGAATTTAACCATTAGTCATCCCAATTCTTAAGAAAGATGTTAGATGTTTTTTTTTTTTCAGAAAATTCGTGGCAACTCATCGATCCTCGAAGTAAATGGCTGTGGAACGTGATACACATCTGCTTTAAATACTTAGTCACAAATCACACAAGGAACGGGTTTATTTATTTATTATCATTTATATTTAAAATAATTAGTTTCAATGCTTTGTGCTTTATTATTAGTCCAATTGATGAGAAAGATAACGTTAACAATATTATGTAAAAAATGTTTTTTTTTTTTTTACAAAAGTAATCAAGGCACGCTTTTATTGCATATTGTACTTTTTTCACAAACGTTAATTGACAAAATTTAAAATTTTCAAATAGTGACAAGTTTAAATAATTTTAATTTTTTATTGTCAATATAAAAAAAAAGGTGAAAGCAGCGTCAATTTAGTGCAAAACTAATTTCTCATGGT
Source organism: Apotomis betuletana (assembly GCA_932273695.1). NCBI lineage: Eukaryota > Metazoa > Arthropoda > Insecta > Lepidoptera > Tortricidae > Apotomis > Apotomis betuletana. The sequence continues at coordinate 5,972,588 of OW026321.1, read as the reverse complement.
GTCAGCATTTCTAACGATACACCAAATTATGTGATAAATAGATGTTAAAATTAAATGCATGGTCATATAATTTCCGTACAAAGTAAGTAGGTTGTATGAAAGTACTATTATTAAATAAATAGTAATTGTAAAGCCTAAAGCCTGACCACAAATATATGAGGATGCGCCATGTTGCGGAATTTCACTGGACTGATTTCTTACACTGGCAATGATTTTATGATAGTTTGTCAACAATGTCAATGTCATTCGTGGTGGTTTGTTAAAAGACAAATATTTAAAAATATCCAAAGAAACTGCCGAACACCATTCACAGTCGTGAACGTAATATTATAAATGAAGTTTACACGTGTTTGGGTCATTGTCAGTTCAAAAAACAAAATTTGTCCCTTCGGTGGAAGTTAAAAGCTTGTATGAATCTAGGTTATGTTGCTATTACATCGGATTATAGAAGAGGGAACGTTCTTTATTCTCACAGGCATTTTATCAGATAATTAGGCCCTGGAATCCTTAATTTCGCAAATGCCCACCGGAAAGACGCGCACCTAAATCTGACAATGACCCGTTTACTACACGGAAAACAGGCAAGAAACGAGTGCATTCCATTAAATGATATTACGAGGTTACCATAGGACCTGACAGGTATTTAAACTAATGTCATTTATAGTGCGGTTGCAATTGGTTGCAAAATTGTTGCCATATAAATCTTATAAATAGCGCCCTCTTGACAATCCTCATATATTTCTGGTCAGGCTTTAATCATTTCATAACCAATGTATCTCATAATGGCGATTTAAAACGTATCTCATAAAACCGTCTGTAACGTATTTGGCATCGTTATAATATCAAATGCTATAATTGGTTGCAGTGTTCTTATTATAAAATTGATTATTTATTTATCGTATGGCTTATATTATAGTCCTTTACTTAAATTTTTGAAGGGTTAGATTTGAGGTAAGCAACTGCATCCGTCGAGAGATATCCAGTGTGTAATGAAATTATTATTTAAAATTGTATATTTGAATTGTATTATTTTTTACGAAGTTGCGGTTGTAGTTAAGTAACTACATTAACATTACCATATCCATTGCTACCCGACAGAGTATTACAGTACTGATAACGATGTCTTAATGACTTTACATCATTGTTTATAGTAAACTAGGTTATTATCATACATACAGTATTTGGCCATGTTATTATATATGAAATTGCCATTATGTGTGAATTAGGATACATTTTTTTTTTCTTTTTTTTTGTGCCTTTTGTACGATAAGTTCTTTCTTTCATGCAATAAAGATTAAATAAATGGGCATATTTTTATTTTGGTGTCGTTTTTTTTTCTCAGATTTCAATAAAATTTGGAGAGTTGGTAAAGTTGCAAAAAAAAATGTATGGATTTTTTGTAACTCAATGGAAAATTTTGTAGGACATATCGTGAAATTGGGCTTACCTTGTTCAGAATAAGCAACTTTACCAACTCACCAAATTTTATTGAAATCTGAGAAAAAAAAACGACAACAAAATAAAAATATGCCCAAATAAATAAATTAATCATGCTCAATACCATTGGACCAGCGCTTAGCCTAGGAGTTCCTAGAAATAGTAAATACAGTATTGCCTTCGCTAGTTAATACTCATGAATTTAGGGAAACATAATAATAAATCAAATTTAGGTATTTTTAATTGGATCGAGCTTGGGTACTTAGGTCATACTCAGAAATCTGATTTGTCTTTCCCATTCCTGATATGAATTCAAGGCATTCGAAATTAGGGCGATGAATTCGTGAATGTAGATGGCAGTTGTTTGTGGCCCGAACCGAAGGAAGTGCCATAAATATGCGATCTGGGGCTTTATGAATTACCGCCCGTGGTTTGACTACAGTTTTACGTCTTATTTAAAATTATTAATTATTTTTAAGTGGTCTTCACACGCATACACTTGCGCGTATGATTGTAAACAGGGTGGCCAAAAAATAAGTGTAGTTCTTTCGGGGGTAGTCATTTACCTAAGTCGATTTTGAACACCTCACAAACACACTCAAATGGTTTTCTCACGTACGAAACTGCCGGTGTTTACCCCTCTATCAACATGGATGTTTGACAGTAATAAACCTCGCAAAAGTAGAGGTCAGAAGGAGAGAGAAAAAGATTGACGTTTAACTACTTAAAATTTTCGGCACTTATTTTTGGGCCACCCTGTATATCGCAGCTAAGTGATTCCATCATAATCATAACACAAAATAAAAAAAAATCTGTTTTTTCTGTTTTGTGCTTTAACCAGTCAAGTAAATGATTAGATCATGTATTTCAATGACGCTTAGCCAAAATGTTGAACGTAACGTTGCTGAAAGACTTCGATGTCTTAAAATACGTAGGCATATCGTAAAGTGCTGGTACAGAGGTAGTATATATAGTTAATAGACTTCCATTGTATTTTTCGGGTAAGCTCGTGTTAATATTTCCATCTCAACTTTTTCAACGAAGTTGATAAATACAAAAAAAAAATACAAAATTATTTATTTAATCAAAATTCAGTTGAAACATAAAAAAAATGTGTCCGTCAGTGACCAAACTAGGCTGAGCCTGTATCTTGGCCATCTGCGAGTCCGGTTAACATATGCGGTTTACACAATAGTAGGCAAAAAATTAAGCAAAAATAAACATCATATGAACTATTATTAATTAATTAAAATTCTGTGAGTGTGTATGCGTGTGTGTAAGTCTGAGTGCGTGTGTGTTTGTGATATACAGCCCATGATACTGTTTTTGTTTTCGGTTATTCGGTTTTCGGTTATTTTATCTTGGTTGATTTAATGATGTCTTCAGTTTCACAGTACGACAGTGTATATAACCATTGTTTTACTTCCTTAGGTATTTGCTTTAGAGACAGGTAAAAGTTCAATGTTACAGCTGTTGCATACAAAATTGTAGATGCTAGAATAAAGAAAACATGCTAGAACGAATGTTTCCGACTAAATACGATGGAACTTACTATTCATTTAATCTGTATTTGGTTAACTAGGTAAGGTACTTAGTGGGAAAAGCTTTACGATATGCCTAAACATTTAGGCTTCGGAAGGAAATTTCAGGAGCGGGAGAGACATTTAGTTTTTACAATCTGTGTGTGACTCATTTGGGTCGGTGGTGGCTACTCGCTTTTAGCTAGTATTTATTTATTCCTCGGTACTAAGGTCAATTTAATAAAAGATATTTTGTATTCGTGTGTTTTCATTTATTTGTTCCTTTAGTGCAGTACCTAGTAGTCAAAAAGTCGGACTCTTAACGGCAGATGGCGCTACGATGCCACTATAAGGCTTATATATGAAATGAATAGGTTGGAAAATTTTAATGGTTCCCGCATTCGTTTAATAGGAGACACCCGTTTTGGTCCGGAAAGCCGTTGGACTATGTTTTTTTTTAATATTTCCCTTCAATGTAAACATTTTGGTTCACGCTAGCAAACGTTTCTGCTTTAATAAACACGCATATGGTAGGCGAATTTAGCAAAACAAATTTAACGTAACCAAATAAAATTCATTTTGCGTGACGGGTGGTGCCCTGATTCATGAAAAGATACAAAAAAAGTTACGAACTTTGACGGTAACGCCTACAAAAGAATCCTCGCAACAAGTTGAACATTCGTGATTCTTCAACCGGCAGTGAGCCATGACTCAGTACTCAGTAGGTATACGTATCCATTACAACATTTTTTGTACACTTATCGATTTAAAGAAGAAACAAATAGAATTCTAAAAATGGGCAAGTGCGAGTCCGACTCGCGCATGAAGGGTTCCGTACCATAAATAAATAAAATAGGTAAATAAATATTAAGGGACAATCATACACAAATCGACCTAGTCCCAAATTAAGCAAAGCTTGTACTATGGGTACTAGACGACGATATACATAATATATAAATACATATATATAATAGATAACATCCATGACCCAAGAACAAATATTTGCCCCGGCCGGGATTCGAACCCGGGACCGCCGACTCAGTAGGCAGGTGTCTACAAACCGAGCCAAACGCGTCGTCATAATCTATAACAAGTTTGTTGTATGGGAGCCCCCCCTTAAATATTTATTTTATTTAATTTTTAGTATTTGTTGTTATAGCGGCAATAGAAATACATCATCTGTGAAAATTTCAACTGTCTAGCTATCACCGTTCTTGAGATACAGCCTGGTGACAGACGGACGGACGGACAGCGAAGTCTCAGTAATAGGGTCCCGTTTTTACCCTTTGGGTGCGGAACCCTAAAAATGGTATTTATTGACAACGAGCGATCTCTACACACCCTTTGGGAGACGCTACGATATCGGTTTTAGCGGCGAGTGGCGCGGTGCGCGGTACTTGTGTCTCGCTCACTCGTATGGCCGCGCTCGGATCTCTCGCTCGACCGCTCGCCGCGCCGCTGGTCGAGGAACGCCGTGGCATCTCCGGAAGAAAGTAAAAGTTCATGCGAAAACGCTGTTCTTATATATATTGTATATTATGTTTTGGTATACCGGTCTGTTTCAAAATGGCTGAAATATATTTGTTTTTTGTCAACGCCTTTATCTACGCCATTAAAAAAAAATAACAAAAAATGAAATGAAAAATTCCATATCCATATACAGTTCGACCAAAAAGAGTAGGTACTTAGAAATTAAAAAGTGGCAATACTGTAGTGTCGTCCCCGTTTTCTTAGATTGATTAGAAAGGAACGACACTACAGTATTGCCACTTTTTAATTTCTAATCTTTTTGGCTAGACTGTACCAAACTGCTCCCGAAATTTCACGAAAATCGGTTGTGATATTCTATCTATAAACGAGAACAGTCCGAAGAAGCGTGTTCAGATATTTTTGCATTTCTGCCCAAGCTGAAACGGTGAAGCTGCTCTCGCCAATGAAGTCAACTACTGATAAAAGGTACTCCATATTTTTTTATGTCATATATAGGAGGGAAACGAGCAAACGGATCGCCTGATGGAAAGTGATTACCGTCGCCCATAGACACCTGTAACCTGCATCACCAGACGAGTCACAAGCACAAGTGCGCTGCCGGCCTTTGACATCCACAACGATCTCGATAATTGCATATTATATCGACCATTGCATATTATACAGATCATCGATCCATCTTGATGGAGGCCTCCCACGCTGCGTCTTTTAGGTTCGCGATAGGGGTGGGCAGCGCGCTAGAATCTTAGATCAGATAGATTTTTGCGGTTTAGCTGCCTATCAACATTTAAGTACCAAATAAAATGGTTACAAAGCTGGCATCGCGTGTTTATAACATACATTTGCATAATTACCAACCTAGCCATAAAAACTAAAAAAAAAACAATAACATCGATTTCACGGTTAAAGAATCATAACAAACCCGATTCAAACAAATAAAGACTTTATACCTTGGAGTTAAGTTTAAAACTGCATGGAGGTTAGATAAGGGATCGTTCGAAAATCTGTGTTCTTTATTTAATTTGTACAAATTGAACGTGATATTTTATGGGTGTTTTTTAGTAGCGGTTGCAATAAATCTTTTTTAAAATTAAGACTGGCTGGTACGGTAGCGACCGCTGGCCGACAGAGGAAATAATTTATTGTCTTTGGCTTCAGGGGTCAGCAACGTTTGCACTTTTCTTTAGTTCCTTGAGTGCAATTTTATTGTCACTGCGCTGGCGATAAAGATAGATGCGTCGAGTGTACGGAGTGACCAATCTAATGGAGAAATGGAAAGCCTGGAAATAATTAATTGACGACGCTGTTGACGCATTGTAGTACAGCTGCCTACTGAGCGGACGGTCTTGGGTTCGAATCCCGGCAAGGGAAAATATACTTGTGTTGAGCTCGAATATTAATTCGTACCTGAGTCATGCACGCGTTCTATACCTACTTATGTATGTGTCTAGGTCAATTTGTACATTTTGTCCGATTTTATTTATTTATTACATATTTCATTATGAATATGCCTACAAGGCCTAAAGAATAAGTAAATAAATGACTACAGGATGTTCTTTCCTTGATCTTTGTATTTTATTGGCCGTTTGAGTAGATTGAGACTCAAATGATTGTGAGGCGTGACCACACGACTGACCATTGCTTGTGTCCCGCTACGACTGGCTACGATTGCCCGTCGAGTTTGCCTAACGTGGTATATGTTCTAGGAGTATTCATATTTCTATAATGTATAAATAAATAAATAATAAATATCGGACAATAATAGAGTGCCCTTTACGAATGGTCTTTCGGATGAAAAAAAAAATGTTTATTTACAGTCCCAAGTGCTTACCTAGTAATCGTTAATGTACATTAATTTTAAATATAAAAAAAAACAAATTCTATTCTACAATAATAACACTTCTGAAAAACCAGTTTTACTTTATTGGCTATCCCGCAGCAAAAAAAACAGTAGATAAGTATAAATTGTTCGTGATCCCTGCTTCATTAAACAAGTGTGAATCAAGCGTTCTTTATTTGAATTTATCCGTTTCTCGATGCCCACAATGGAACGGAAATGCTTTGTCGATCGGCCAGCGTCGTTTGACCTCTTTAATAATGCTTTATCGATGTATCAACCGAGAGACGTCCACGGCTGGACACAGACTTTGCCCAAGGTTCTTAGTGATCAGATCGTCTTTCTACTTTGTTAGGGACTTTTCCGCGATTATGGTGAGATGCCAAATTAAATTTAAAATAAGTTTCTGTCAAAAATGTCATTTTAGTGACAAGCTTTTATAGACGACTGTACTTTTCTTTAAATATCCATAAAATGCTTACTGAGACGATTCTAAAGAGCCCAAACTTACATGTCACTTAACATACATACTTTAAACATACCATGCAAGTTAAATAAAAGCTTTAAAAAATTGGCCTATGGCGAGTCGGACTTGCGCACCGAGGGTTCCGTACAAACAGTTATCCCATCTTAACTGGCCGGTTAAGTTAAGTTTGGACCTGGTAGATATGTATGGTGCCGCATACAAATGAGGTGCAAAGTTAACGTTTGTTTTATGGGAGTTTATTCTGTATTTACATAGTATTTGTTGTTACAGTGGCATCAAATACATTATCTGTGAAAAATTCAACTGTCTAGCTATCGCGGTTCATGAGATACAGCCTGGTGACAGACAGACAGCGGAGTTTTAGTACCTAATAGCGTCCCGTTTTTTACCCTTAGTGTACGGAACCCTAAAAACGAAGTACGAACTAAACTCGATCGCGAAGCTGTTGGATTAGGGTGACGTACGACCATGGTCCAAAGTGATGGAGAATCTTACAGAGCCACCACTTTAAGCGACAGCGGCAGCGGTACGCGGTGGTTATAGTTGCCGGCAAACTTTTAGAACAAAAATGGCGGATCTGCGCATGTAGATTTGTACGTAAATCGGCTACTGCGCATTCAAGGTTATGCTCTAAAAGTTTGCCGGCAGCTGTACCTACCTATCTATCTGCAATACAATTTTTTTATAAATAAATATTAAGGGACAATCTTACACAAATCGATCTACTCCCAAACTAAGCAAAGCTTGTACTGTGGGTACTAGACGACGATATACATAATATATAAATACATATATAGATAACATCCATGACCCAAGCACAAATATTCGAGTTCATCACACATATATTTGCCCTGGCCGGGATTCGAACCCAGGACCGCCGGCTCAGTAGGCAAGCGCTTACAAACTGAGCCAACCGCGTCGTCGTCGTTAGTTTCCCATCTGAAGCGTTTCACCAAATTTTCACTTGTCCGAAAGCCGTTTTTTCTAAAACTATTTTTTTTTTAAATATTTAACAAACCTAACCTCTAATGCGTTCTTTATTACAGGATTTAGGATAAAACTACTTTCAGACAGATGAAAATTTGGCGAAACGTTACAGATGGGAATCGATGCTTCGGAGTTATGATTAGGATACTGTGCCTGTGCGCGGTACGTCTGTCTCGCTCACTCGTATGGCCGCTTCGCTCGGATCTCTCGCTCAACCGGCCGCGCAAAGTTGTGGCATCTCCGTTAGAGGACTTCGGGGTTCGGGGAAGCCTTTTATCAAGTAGACGTACTTTCCACTGATAAGATAAGCTACGAAATATCTAAATGGCATTGTTGGTCAATTTGTTACCTACCCTGAAGGCCATCTGTGGCGAGCGTCCATAGAATTCGATCCCCACGGCTTGCCATGCCAAGGAATTATGTATCCAAACTGGTCTGCTCTTAAAGAAAAAGTTAGTAAACTACCCCGACTTTACCAACGGTATGTGTGACTTCACACCACTGATATCAACAGGAAGTTTACCTAAATTGGTTAATCCGAAATTATTGGTCTCGGAAACCAGGACATCTAATTTAAAAAAAATTGTTAAATTATAGTCTTATATCGAAAAAATTATCCAACATTACAAATAGATAGTTTTGGCCAAAACGCTAGATCGTAGCGTAGCGAGTAGGTAAGTATTTGTGTTTATCTTTTTATCTTACTCTCATATTTTACTTTACAATATATCATAAAAAGCAACCTTGACAACTTTATCATGAAGATCATTATTCAATGTTAAGTCAAACAGAGATACGAGGTTGGGGAAACTAGAGATTGTAATTTGATTTTGTATTTGTAAGGGTGTCGTTTGTAGCGGGGAATCGTTTAATTTCAATTGACTATTAAATTAGTGACGAACTAAATATTCTAACTTCATAGTGAAACAAAAATGTCTATACTTTGTAAAATACGAATGGGTTCTATTAAGAACTCTCAGCCATAGACTAGACAATTGAATTTCAGAGTAAATAAATAAATATTAAGGGACAATCATACACAAATCAAAAAGTAGGCACCTGTATTCAATGGTGACGTAATGATTTTATTATTATAAATTATTTTACCAACATCTGAAATGATGACCACGACTGCCGACTGCCAAGAGTGAAACCGACAAAGAAGAAGAAGAATGATTTATTATTATTACACTACAAAATATTCATACTTCACATACCAATTCTGAAGAAACGATCATAGGTACCTAGGTAATAACATAATTTTTGATTTGAATTATTTATCATACCGTCTAATTAAGACTGAATACCTAAAATTCACCACCGTAATCGCTACAAATAATTACCAAGCAAAATAACCCCTACACCCTTCGATTATTTCACTATCAAATAAGCAAAAAACACTAAGGACCTCATGCCGGCAAACTACCGAAATCTGATACTCAAAACAATTCTATTGCAATCCTTAATAAAAAATAAAAACTCCTCTATTCCAAGTGCACAGAGTATACACTTGTTTTCAATAGAGGGTCCGAATCGCTCGCCTTGCCCCTGCCAGGCAAGCGTGAAATACGTCCAAAGTGGGTGCTCTACGTACGCAATCTCGCCACATGTGCGATTGGACCGCTCCGTTCCGGAACGCGCAAATATTCATTACTGGCAACCCCGCGGAGAAAATTGGCGCGAAATCTCTTGCGTGGAGTTAGTAGTGGTGGGATCGGTGTGGGGTTATCGATTTTTTTATTTATTAACTTATTTATAAGACAAGATAAGTACTGCTTTTTTCAGATTCCTAGCTGATTGGTGTTGAGATTTACTTAACCTACAGCCCCGATCGATGCCCGACGACGGCGACGACGGATTTAGGCAAAGAGACCTCCATTACTGAAGACGGGTAAAAATTGAGTTTAACAAATTCAATTTGATATGTATAAGGGTTTTTTTGGAAATTATTCAAAATTAAGAGAAAAGAATAATAGTTCTGTTTAAGTAATACGTATTTATGTATAGTTAATAATATTTACAATATAGCTAATAACAGTAAAAATTCTTTAAAAATCGATGGATTTTCTTCCTTTGGCAGCATAGACACTTTTTCACTATTGTGTCTACTAAACTAACACAAGCGTTTAATTACTGTAATGTAGTTAGATAAAATATGACTGCAAGTGAATCAAGTGTATTTTGAATTTTGGTTGCCAGATTTTTATTAAACCTTAGTGCGCGATAAGTGACTGAAAACAAGAATCCATTATATCAAATGAATTGATGATTTAGTCGGCGCAACTACCAAGCAAACTTTTTACAAAGTATCAAATTCACTCATCCATTGATATCGATGCAGACAGACGCGGCGCATCACTAAGAGGGGTGAAATTTAATATTATTCATATGGCAACTCCTGTTTGTGTTCGTTTTAACCGCGATGATACTGCCTTATGTCCATTACTACTAGATTTAATAACTTGGCGGTAGAACTACGGATCGATACGGGAAGAAACAAAGTATGTGTCGAGTTTTGAAAATACTTGAACACATGTCTATTTCCTTATTGGTTTCATTGCCCGAAATACATATAAAAAACAACTATGTGTCTAATGTACTCACTCAGTACATTCGGAAAAAATAATCAATAATGTATACCCAATTCAAATAACAATTCAGTTATACAGTAGGACTATTATTTTAGGGCTATGACAATTCTAAATATAAATATTACTTAATAAAATAGTTATTAAAAATAAGTCTATTAATTTGGGATAAAACAACAGAAACTGATAGTGGTGACTTAGAGTTAAAAAAATATCATTTTCGCTTAAGATTTTTATTAAACCTTAGTGCGCGATAAATGTTCATCATTTTACAAGGAACTTAAAAAGAAATAGAGTAAGGGTGTACACTTGTATACAAATCCTATCTGACGCCCGACTCGATTATTAAGTACAATACAAAAGAAAAAAAAAAGTAGATTCATATGATATTTTTACTCAAGTATTCATAGTACTGAAATTATTACTTTAAAACTTTCCGATTCCAAAGGAACCCTGACGGATAAAAAATTCAATTTATTATTTGCAAACGTAAGCCACACTTTAATTTAAAACTCGACGGTAATGGAAGAAAACAAATGGAAACTGCTATATTAAAACCGAGTTTATTTAATAATGTTGCTGTACATGGCTTACTTTTAATTTTGATATTGCTGAGTTTATGGTGGGATAGTTTATGCTGGCTTTGTTGAGAAAGTGTAACTAAGTAAATATTTACTTATATATTATAATATTTACTTATATATTATTATCTTATTTTATTTTATTTGGCGTTTTGGAGTAGTAGGGCCTCGTGCAGGGTCCGTCCGGATTGTTACTACCGTCTTGCCTGCTAACCCACCGCCAAACAGCAATGTTCGCATTGTTGTGTTCCGGTGTGGGGGTAAGATAGCCGGTGAAATTACTAGCATTAGAGGCATTCTATCTTCGTCCTCCGGGTAGGCAAGCACTTGTGACTCCTCTGGTGTTGCAGGTGTTTATGGGCGACGGTAATCGCTTTCCATCAGGCGATACGTTTGCTCATTTGCCCCCTATGACATAAAAAAAAAAAAAAAATTTTACTTTAAAAATAAGACTAATCATGCAGAAATGATAAATGTTACCCAGACAATGTTATAGCACATTACACACTTAGGGCTTTTTTGTCTAAATTTTTACGTCTTGCCTTGGCCAGGAAGTGAGATTTTCTCCCTAGGGTGACGTGAAGTATAATTATGATTCGCATATTATTTTTACAGGCGTACCTATGGGGAAATCCTAGTCAGGTGGATCGAAGATCTGTCAAAATCGCAGGAAACTGTTTTATGAAGGCAGTTCAGTTGCTGTAGAGATTCTAGGAGGCCTTGATCTAGCAGAAAACGATTTTCAGCTGTCGTTTGTATATTTAAATAAGAATATACTTAAGCTATTGAAGAGAGAAGTGAATCTATTTATTTTCACTATTTACCCCGCGGGGCGTTCCATCATTGTCATTATGATGTACCTACTTCGTTAAAAATAACTTACCCATTGTCGAGATTCTTACGGCGATTCTTTTCCACAATCTTCTCCTTTAAATGTACAAGAAGAAATGTAGAGCGGTGCATGCGACCAACGAAATAAAGGTATATTTTCAATTATTCTATTTATTTTCAGACATTCGTTGGTGCGAAATCTAAGAATTCTTCTATATTCGATGAAAACTATTTCAAAAGTGTGAGCATCAAAAATTTGTACATGTAAAATTGTAAATAATGATCGTTCTTCTTTTTTATCAACAGTAACATCTACGTTACAAAACACAGTTTTTAATATATTTTAATTTTAACTAACTATGTCGCCTATTTTGCGTGACGGATAGGTCATTACACCGTCATCATACACCCTTAGCACAGCAGTTAAGAAGAAGAATGTCCTAAATACATATTTCAGTTCAAATACCCCATCCTATTTCATTAATATACAGAACCCGGGGTCCTGATACCGATGTCCGAATTACGCACCATTACCCCCGGGCACCTCATTACTTAATGGACGACAAATCTGAAAGACGTTTTAATTTCGCTAACAATTCCGTTTTGTATATTTCAAAAATGTCCAACACCGTTTTTTTCGGATTTGACTTTTCTTCGCTCAATTTTTAGGTAAAAATATTTTGTGTTTGCTGAATTAATGTTTTAATATTTTTCGTGTTGTTAGGCGAATTTGAGTTTTCGTTTGGTAACTTTACTTTTCGAAAATTATTACTCTTTATGATTTCAAATAGGTAACAAAAAAATACAGTTTCCATTGGTAACGAATTCCCTTTGACATTTCTATCCCGTACCTACTCACAAGACGTCGAGTCAAACATCAAGCAATTTAAAAAGTCGCGCGAAATCCCCTTTAAGGCCTCTAAGACGTTAAAGGCATATTTATTTACAAGTACCGAAAATTCAATAACAGCCCGTAATACTCGATAATGAACGTTTTAATACCTACTCTACGTTAACAGGTAGGTACCTAGTCAGGCACACTTGAATACAATCACGATCGTTACCCATTAATAAGCCCCTTGTATAGATCTATTACATTAAATATCCATCGCTAGACTGTGCCCTAATCCCCTTACCTTTCCATAAATCATAAATACACCATTATTTATGACCGTTTCAATTTCACCCACGTACGACATTCATTGTTTATTTCATTTTCATCACATAAAAAAACTGTCACGAAACTGTCGAGAAAAAAACATCTCCTGGGCCTCTTTTAAATAAAACAAAGACGTAGACATGTCGGTAAAACAATTGACTCAATGTCGATAAAGAAGGGCACAACACTAACGACAGGCTATTCGGAATTCAAATTTGACGTAACAAAATAAGATTGACTTTAGTGTTGCCAGTTAGTGAGTTAAAACCATTTGGAATGAGAAAACACGAAACGGTTACATATTTATAAAATGGAATCGATTTTTAAATAAGCCAATGGTTGGCCTTCGTTGGAGGGGCGGGATGCGCACAACACCAATTTGAGTGTGTTGTATAAAAGCCGTATGTTTACTAGAACATGGTCCGTTTTTGCGCGTTTACAGCTCGGATAGGTTGGTGAATCTGTAAGCTCCTCCCCGGTCGAGTCGGATGAATGTCTGTTGCGTTTTTCGTTCACTCTCTCGGCGGATGCCGAGGCGAGCGCCTCGGGATCGGTTGTTACAAAAAAATCGAATGTCTATGATATAAGCGAATGAAAAAAATGGTGTTTAAGGAATAAGTTTATAGTGCACGAATGTTAATCATGCGAAACCATGATACATTTATCTCTAGATATTTAGCAATGCTTATTTTTATTTTTCGTTTCGATATGAAAGTCGACGTTAAGTTATTGAAGAGGGTGTCTGTATATCAAGGCTTATTGTAATAATCTTGATGGTGACCTCACTGCGATGCAAGATCAATGCCATAGGTACTTAACTTTAAGATCTTAACACTAACGTAATTTTAGATGAATGATGTTGTGTATTAGGCCTGCTGGAGCTGGCATGTTCATAAAAATGATCAAAGCTCCTTAATTAATAGATAAAAAAAAACACTAACGTCACAAAATCACATGAAGGGTTACAGGTTACGGGTATGAGGAAGAACTAAATAAGTTACATTTGATTTTTTTTACAGTACAGACAACTGAATTTGTGAAATTACCGTATAGTTGTATGGTATGGTATACGTAAAAATATAAATATAAGAAACGGGATGCAGCAAGTCTTACCTCTGTTTTAGATAGACATGGGGAAGAACTGAGTAATTTTAAAGCAGTAAATTAACAAAAAAAATGGAAAATATGGATTTTGAAGTACATCCGTGCAATGCTTTATTTATTGCAAAATTACCAACCAACAGATAAATATTATATTACTCGTCAAATAATTACGGCTCTATTATTCTCAGTGTAATTATTTATTGATGAAGTTGTCATTGTCAAATATATTTCAAATTATTATCTCAAGCTCAATATTTATATGGTTCAGAGACGTAAAAATATGTATCTTATTCTTTTAAAGTATCAGTTTAGCTAACTTTGCACCTCGTTTGTATGTATCGCTATACAAAACAAGTGCAAACTTAGCTCAAACGATATATGCATGTATACTTTAACCTGACTATTAAAATTCAAGTCTTAACGTGTTTCATTGCCCACTAATTTACCAAGTAAAATAGTCTCGTAAAGCAAACTTTATTCCTCGGCCCGCGATCTGTCGTAATCTGTCGGCTCGGTTCAATCGATACGTCGTTTGTCGAGAGTTTTAATAGAGGCTTGATCGACTCTATGCGTATCGAGTTGATACTAGTATCGATATCGATATCGCGGAACACGTGAATGGGTTTATTATAAGTCGCCCCTTGCCTGCTAAACGGCCACATCTCAATAAAAATTTTTTTTTGGATTATTGCTGATTCGTATGCAGAATTGTCTAATTTACGACCTTATTTCGAGAGATATAAGAAAAAGTGTCCTTAAAGGCCTTTTTTCCACAAGTGGCCTTATGGATCTGACCAAAAATTGTCAGTCGACTCCCTGCAAGACAGCCACTTTGGAGTTATGGCTGTATAACATTAATTTATAATAAATTTTTTGAGTTGCGTCCTAAAGGCATAAAGATTATTCGAGTGTTATTCCGATGAATCCCTTTAAATATAAGCGAATTAAAGGGCATTTGATTGTGTCACAACAGTAACTACCTATAGTACTTATTATTTATTTAAATTTATTCGTATAGCATAATACTTTCTAATAGTTTTAGCCGTCTTTTTGTATAAGTTTATTTGTTTTTTTTAAATGTTTTCTTGTAATAAATTTTTTCCCATTGTGGTAGTCATTTATATACAATTATAAGTAAATTCAAGATCTTTTATCCAATGAATTGCGTCGTTAATGAGGACAAACAAGTCTGCAGGGTCGCCGTTATACTGTGAGTCTCTCCAACCACATCTGTAGAGGAAGTCTCGGGATCGCCCACTCCCAGTTCTGAGCCGGTTGATCTGGCACCATTGTTTTCGAGGCAGAATGAAGCCAGGAGGTTTTGTCGTGGGCTTTATACTTGCATCTCTGAGTAAGTCGGGTGATTATGAGTTGCAAGTAGGTTAGAATTTGATTGCAGCAGGTCTCGAGCAGTATGGTACGGTGGGTGCCTCGACTTCAACCGATGAGGCGGGTTTGCGAACTCTGCATGAATGGGCAAATCGGGACGATCCACGACTTTTTGTGCTTCGTGGACCAGTGCCTGATGTCTTCTTAGTTCGGCGCGAGCTATATGACTCAACACAGCCAAACCAGAGGATTACATTTTGATGGTTCCCGATATACATCGCATGGTTTGGTTTAGCTATACGTCTATCCGATGCACAAATGCACATGTGCGCTGTTGAGCCAAACTGGCGCGCAATACTCTGCCGTGGAGTAAAGTTGGCTAAAACTGGAGGTGTGTAGCACATCAGCTGTTGCTGATGGGAACTACTTGGGGGTTCCCGCTAGTCTATGGTGTATGTTATTCCGCGTTTGTAGCCTTTTCCCTAACTAATATGTGGCGCATAGGACATAGGTGAGACTGCGGTCTAGAGTTACACCCAAGTACTTTGGTGTAGGATTTAATTTCATCGCCGTCTCTCTGAAGCCGATTTTTGGCCCATAATTTGCTTCTTAGTTGCAGAGATGGAATGTCGCAACTTCTGTTTTCCTAGCAACGGACTGCAGTTGCCATTTTTTAAAGTATTTCCCAAGATATTCCAGATCGCGAGTTGTAGATTGAACAGAAGCAGGTCCAGGACCGATTCCTGCGGTAGTCTATTGTTCAGCTTCCTGACTTTGCTTGGAGTGCTTCAAGGTAGATGATAAATTCCCTTATTGCTGAGCATAGAGTTAATTAGTCTCACAATCTTTCTACAGGGCACCACGGTCGTGAGCTTACAGAAAAGTCATTGTCTCCATACGGTATCGAATGCAGCTGAGAGGTCGATAAGGACTGCCACGGTTTTCTCTTTCCTCTTAAACCCAGCCTTTATGTGTAATATGAGCTGCATTATCTGATCCACGCAGTTCCGACTACTAAGGAATCCAGCCTGTTCCACAGGAATTATTTTGTCGGCAATAGAATCGATTCGATGTAGATATTAGGCTCTCCAAACGTTTGTAGACGTAACTAAGTAGAGCAATTGGTCGGTAACTCTTTGGGTCGTCGCCTGGCTTACCTGGTTTCAGCATGGCTATTATTTTGGACGGGTTGAACTTAGGTGGAATTCTATTATTCAAGACTATGCCAGAATAGAACTGTGAGTAAATACCGACTCACATAAATTGCTACTCTGAATCGAACCAGTCTTCGTTCAGTATTCCTGAACCTAAAAGTAGAAATTAAGCTGGATGCAATGATTATCGCTTCCAGTGATGTTCTTACTGTAACAAAAGTTGATTAATAATGGTATTTTAACTATTTTGGAGGGTGTACTTATATTTTCATGTAACCATTTTCCCATAATTTTCTTGTGCGGTTTTGGACGCATCTCAAAATTTCAACAAAACGTGTCTGCAATACGGCCACAACTCTAAGTACCTGACATAAAGGCCTTGTATCTTAAAAAATATACATGTTTTATACAAAAAAATGTATTCATTAGAAGCATTATATCATCTTGAGTAAAAAGAGCTAAATCAAAAATTAATTGACCCTAAACTCAGGGAGTAATCCCAGTTTTACTACTACACACTACGCTGCCAAAACTTTAACAAGCGATTTCTCGAAAAAATGGTTTTTTGAGATGTGGCCGTATAGCAGGCAGGGGGCGAAGTATTCTGAGCCTTGGGTTTAATTTTAGAGATTATGGCCACTGGGTACAGTTAGGGTTTGCAATTTCGGAATTTGCTTGTATGACCAGTATCGACAATTCCGGAATTTCCGTATGCCCGTACTAACCATATTGCAAGCCCTAGCCGTACAGTGGGTTCAAAGGTGTGTTTGTCACGATGTGAATTTGTGATCAGAAAACAGATGGCAAGTGTTCAAAAATACCTTAATCTATTTGTGTACCTACTTAAAAGACCAAAACACCAAAAGAAAACCTGAAAATGGGCATTAAAGGGAAAATCAAAAATAAAATAAAGTTTTCTCGTCTTGAATTCACTGCTAATTGTTGCACATGACATATAGTGGCCACTGTTCGCTTAAATATGCGTTTGATGATCAAAACTGTCCTCCTGCTGAGATGGTCCATATAATTCAAAGGATCTTGCTTTTGGTGGAGGACGGGATTGTGATGACATGAGTTTTTACTGCGTTTTTCTGCAACGTATTCTGAAAACCAAGCAAAAACGGTGTTAGGGTTGGGCTTTAGAAGTTCTGCCAAAGGATAGGTACCCCGTGGGCCGTGATCATAAAAAAATCGTAATTATATTTGCAATTTTATGTTGTTAAAAAAAACAATAACTGAATTGAGCACTCATTCCAAAACTATCGACATCTACGTCCCATCACTAGTCATAAAGTTGGTGCTAATTCTAGCTTACCGCCGCGGCTAGTTTCCATCCCTAATGTATAGCCAACTATGGTTGTGTATGTGAAAGTATGTTTGTTTGATTAAGATATTTATTAAGAACTAGCAGTGTCCCTTGGTGTTACCCGCGGTTCAAATTTTTTCGGGAAAAAAATAATATGTTAATTCAGTGTGTCAGCTTTTATCAAAATTGGTTCGGCTGTTTGAACGTAACAAACAAAGAAGAAGAAGAAGAAGTAACAAACAAAAAAAACACTAAACACTCGCACAAACTTTCACCTTTCGTTCGTGTGTCTAGGACGTGTATTCAATTCTGTCTGCATAACCCTTCTTTTTAAGGTTCCGTACCCAAAGGGTAAAAACGGGACCTGCGTTTTCTTACGGTAATGCAAATAAATATGCATCGAATACCTTTTTTTGCTTCAGCAACTTACACTCATCATCATCATCAGCCGATAGACATCCACAGCTGGACAAAGGCCTCCCCCAAAGTGCTCCACAACGATACGTCTTTTTACTTATAGAACTTACACTAGAAGCGCTGAATTACGTGACACTAGCGTATTTTATGCAACTCGCGCGGGTACTGAATCGCTTCTCTATCGTGAAATTGAATTCTCCCTGTACAGAATCTCAAACCTACCCATGAGCACAATAAGCTGAAAACGAAAAGTGAATACACAACTGCCATGTAACATGGAACACTAAAATAAACCCAGAAATAGTGCGCTGTAGGGAATACAGAGGACTGCCTTGGGCCTCCTGTCTAATTTTCTCCCGATACAATACTAGGTATCCTTATACTCTGCCCGTCACAACTTGGCTTCGCGATTCTTGTCGCGCGACATAGCATCGCCCGTCACGCTCTCGCGGTACTGTGAAGATAGAGACAGGTAATATATTTCGCGCGAGAAAGAGTAGCGTGTCCCACTTGTGCTAGAGGTGCTGTTTAGGTTAGAGATATACCTACAAAAGCTAGTAACCACGAACTGAAAACATTTGGAGACTAATAATAATACCTAAATGCTAAATCGCTGATATATGCTATCAGTTATGCTGTTTTAAGGCACAGGTGAGTCGATGACGTCACTTTTAGGGTCCTCACTCCCTAGCAGTAGCGTGAAACAATATCTCTGGGCAAGCCGGGACTGATATACTTTTTCCAAAAACATTTTCTAAAATGAGCAAACCGGTGGGAATCGATTTTCTATGGACGACACGCCACTGTTTGTTACTTTTTAATTTTGTTTGTATCCCGCCATCCGAGCTCTGGGTCCAAGATTCGACAGCAAGAGATTATTGAATTCAATCCAAGCATACTTAGATAGGATACGAAATTAAACGACCTTCTTGCAACCATACCTACAAGGTTCTACTCGGCGGTACGACGGCAACGCATCACAGGTTTTGTATTTGATTCAGAGATCAAAAGGGCAACATCGCTATACTTTAAAGTTACGCTTAAAATTCAAACCAATCTAACTAAAACATCCATATTTCATAATCATAGTTTCGCAACAACCCATACGCCACGGTCCAAACTTCATCTTAAAAAAAAAAAAACAATAAAAAACACAATGTCCACCTCAACAGACTCTGGAATGTCTATGCCGTCGTTCCTTTTTTAAATATTCAAATCGAATCACCCAAATTAAGTAGCCATAAACGGAATCAGCTTCCAAATTTGAATATTTCATTCGTGCTCGTACGGTGTGCGCTTTGATTTGTGTGAGTACTTTTTGTGTTTGTGTGCGTGGAGTAGGGGTGACGGATTATCGATAAAGATCTTTCGAGATCGATTAGATTGGGTGAATGTTTACTATGATAACATTCGAATGGCAATAGAGCATTTAATTTATTTGCATTATATTTTAAACATTTAGGTTAGGTGCAAATCTATAATTACTCTTGTATTAAGTAACATAGAGTAGGGAAGGTACAGATTTAAATCAAATCATCATTATTATATTTAGGAGCTAGGCTCTTTGAGCAACTGACAAATTTCTCTATCCTCAGCCTTCCTCTTAACCTTCTGAGACGACAAGCTGTTTACTTTTCCTTGATTTTGTCTGTATAACATCTTGGTTTCTGGCTTCTTCGTTCCTTCAAACTCTGTATATTATGATTTTTTTCGACATGTTGTAGTAAGTGGGCAAACATTTAGCTTCTTAATCAAAAAAGTTGTTATGATTTTCATGCCGAACATGCTTAGATCCCTCACCTCAACAGCGATGTTATTTTATTACCCCGTTCCCACCTCGCCTACGTAAATATACACCGCGCAGAAATCTGTTGAAACACCGGCAGTAAGTTTAATTACACAGTTCCCTTGATAACAAAAACTTATCGCGTTCTTTCAAAGCACTAACGAGTAATCATTGCATGCAAACTATATAATTAGCAGCTTAGCGCACTCAACATTGAGTGCATGCTTTGGGTGCATTTGTCTAGAATAATTTAAGTCCTAAATTACAACGATAACTTTAATTATAACTAGATAATTATAGAAATTGCATTGTGAAAGTAAATGCGTTTCACATCTTGTTATGTTTTTTAGGTTTAGCCTTATTTGTATAGAAAGTAGGTATTACAAACTCCGTGCGTGGAAAGAGTGTTAATTTTCTGCGAACAATTTACCGGAATTTTACCACAGGTTTTAAAGAGACTTTTTCTTTGAATATCTACTCTTTGATATTGAATCGTTCAAAATCTGTAATTAATCTTCGTTGTACTGGACGTGAACACAAAGAAAAGTCAGAATACAAAATTAAATACATATAACTAATTTCGCGAGTCTAATGCCGCTTCCATTAACCAAAAGTTCATATTCACCAAACATGAAGATACTGTATCTCAATTCAATAAAAAAGTGTGTTTGTATTAAATTACTATCATTAAAACCCTCAATATCGATAAAAGTTATCGACAAAATCTGAAATCGATAAACATCACTACTCCTTTTGTCACATCGCACCGCGCGTTGATAAGGAACCATTTTAAATTAGTAGAAAAGAAAAAATATTATAAAATTTATTTTTTATTTATATATTTTATCACGCCACAAAACGGGTAGCGGCTACCAGATATAAATTATATCATTTTTCATACCGACAACTGTGAGAGGTAAAAAATGACGTCCATTCACGTTCGGGGTTTGAAATTGCCGCGCTTTTTATGTGTTTCCGGCGTTCGGATTCCAATTACAAAAACGACCGTTTGGTTTGAAAGAATCTCGTTCCATTGCTGGGTGACAGAGCACCTATGGGCACTATGGGATAGGATGAAGAAAGCTGGAACCTATTTATTACGTCAAAATGTTTGTACTAGGTTAGCAGTTGTTAGCAGTTAGCACACATACCGCGACTTGACTCAACATCACCGGTCTAGCTCGCACGCTAGGTAATAATATTAATCGTGCGTGCGACAAAGAGTCACGTGACACAGTCTCTAGAAGTCCTGAATCACCATGCGACTCAAATCAATGTAAGCCTTATATAACTTAACTAAAGCAATTTTTGATATTTATTTATTTTTTGACACAATAACAAAGTACAAGGCTTTGCATTTAATTTTCACTAAGCACAAGGAAGACTTACAGCCCGCACCTCAATAACAGATGTGCAACAGCATTTACAAATATTGGACAGTTGGGAACAAGCACAATATTAGTTTTTTTTTTTTATTTAAAGCAAAATATTGCACACTAAGCGATTTAGTAAGGGTGCTCACGCGCAACAATCCAGCCAGCAATGTATATGCAACAATTGTTGTTGTTAGCATTAGTTATTGACCTTTTAGTTTTTATGCCCGTGCTGTACTGAGTGTGACTAAGGACCTTTGATGTGGGTCACTCAGGACTCTAATTTAATTTGGGATGCTCAGTGTAGTTTAGTTTAAACCCACGGCGAGGTCATTAACCCTGTCGCGTTTACTTGGTACTTTCGGGTAAAAGTTTTACCTAAAAAGTACCAATAACATGAAATATCGTAATTGTTATTGTAACGTAGATCAGACACTATGTTCATTATCAACATCATCTAAAAATTGTTAAGTGCTGGACGTAAGCCCATCCCAGAGCCGCCCGCATCCAACGACCTTCACAGATCATCAGTCCTCCTTTTTCGCCGTTTTAACCTGACCTGGCTTAGTTTTACATGCTTTTTTTAACTTGCAATGTACATTGTAATTACGAGTATGTTTGTTCGGGTGCAATTTGCAACTCAATTTTATTGAGCTGAAATTTTGCACACCTGACCTGATAAAGGTTGATAACAATACAACTAGCTAGCCTGATGTACCTAGCTGGAAGAAAACTCTGTACCTAATACATAGATTAAAGCAATTCGATTTTTGGACTCTTTAGAATCGTATCAGTGAGCAATTGATGGATGCTCCAAGAAAAGTACAGTCGGCTATTAAAAGCTTGTCACAAAAATTAATTTTGTCCTAAATCTTGAACCACCAGTGTACGCTGACCTGTGAGTTGAAACATGTATCTACACTAAATTAACCGACCGAGCGAAGTGACTTCGTTTCAGCTTGGGCAAAATTCTTTTGTATGTCCAAATTCCGGAGGGACCTGCCTATGTTTCCGGCTGTTCTCGTCTACAGGTTCTTGTGTTCCCGATCGCCTTAGGCGGGAGGCCGAGAGGCCGTGAGGGGGGTTTGTAGTGGTGATGGACACCGGCAAGTCACCACATCACAGATCCAAAACTATTATTTTGATATCATTATACGTACTAGTTTCCAAATTAAATAAATGAGACTTTTTAAATGAATTTTTCAATCAAAAATTGGGATATCTTCAAGTCATAATATTATTTATTATCCTTTATGTGATAATATCGATAAAAAGTCTGCCTAAAAAAAATGTGTTCTCATTTGTAGAAAATTCAGCTTTAAGGCTCCTTATCCGTTAAAAAAAAGCTGATTGTTTTTATCATTTTTATCTATGATTAAACATGTTTCTTACAATATTATGAAATAGCTATGTTACTATCTAGAACTCGGGAAAAGTATTAGTACCTTTAAAAAGTTGGTTGAATTCACTTTTTATACAATTATAATAATTATCACTACATAGTATAAAACAAAGTCGCTTCCTGCTGTCTGTCCCTGTGTATGCTTAGATCTTTAAAACTGCGCAACGGATTTTGATGCGGTTTAGTAGATAGAGTTATTCAAAAGGAAGGTTTATATGTATAATACATGCATGTCATGCATAATTTATATCTATAATACATGCAGCGTTGCACCCGTGCGAAGCCGGGGCGGGTCGCTAAATCAATATATTTGTCACAATATGAACAAAATACAATTTACAATAATTGCAGAATGTATTGTGCGCGACGTAGGCCGTAGACTCAGGCAAAAGGGGGAAGACCCCCGCTCCGAGTCATTTCTGGTACAAAGGGTGTCCATTGCGATCCAACGTGGAAATGCTGCGAGCGTTATGGGCACCTTTGGACAGGAGGGGCGCACTCCGCGATTAAGGTTTCCCGCTACAAGTACATGCCGGTGGCCGCATGCATGCGTCCTATTCAGTGGCTGACACGCTCTGTCTCGGAACACACGTACCTCCACGATTTTCGCGCGCGTCTCGCTCATTATTTACGTCAAGTGAACGTTCCGCATTCATCTGTTTGCATTTAGTGTTTAAATGAGTAAAAAGAAAGCGAAAAGATATTGTATCGCAGCGGATTGTAGGAATAATGATCGGATTTGGAATCACGCGTTTTTCGCTCTCCCAACATGTCCGAAGGATGCCGAAAGGTAAGAAAATGAACATAATATATAATAATTAGTTACTGAATAATAATAAAAAAACATATTGCAGGTGTATCTACTTCCAATTTTAATTGTTAAGTACTTATGTAATTTTGAATTGATTATTTGCTGCTATTTGTCAATTTAAATTCTAGTAAAATAAGTATGTCTACTACTAAATCAACAATCACAGAGGTTTTTATAATAATATTTGATATCACGTTTGTAAAATTACCAATAATAAATAAACGATTGAGTGATAGTTTGATAGGTAAGTATATAAAGTATATAAATAATAAGGTACCTACAATAAATGTATTGGAAGAGATCCCTAATAGGAATAAGTTCGCCTTTGTACATGTTTTATTTGTTACAAGCGACCCGCCCCGGCTTCGCACGGTACGCGCCGTGCGTATTTTTAAAAATCTAAGCATACATAGGGGCAGACAGACAGCAAGAAACGACTTTGTTTTATACTAGGTATGTAGTGATGAATATATATGAATAAATAAATAAATAAATATCGGACAACTAAGCAAAAACAAAATTAAGCTCAAGAATTTAATTGCATGTTAAGGTAACGCATTCGTTGCATTATTTATTTTATTATATTATACGTATTAAAATGTTTAAAAATAAAGCTAAAATGTTTTGCGGCCTGGTGGTGGATTCAATTCGTCCAAATTCTGAGATTGATTATTTTATAGTTAAATAATGAAATAATAAATATAATTTATGAAGAATATAAATATATTGCTCTCTATATTGAATGCCAGAAATAAATGAATTGAATGGGAAATACATATTTATTTTTAGTCGTTGACAGCCCTCGCTCTCGGCGACGCGGCAAGCGAGACAATTCATTTTCACCGTTGGCACGCAGCTTTAACGTTCCGTTTGGCTTGCGCTGGGGACGACGACTTTAGAAGGGCCATAAATCATATTTTTTTGGCTAAAAAAAGCGGCTTTTGTAAAGATCAAAGCAGTGTGCCTTCTGTACTTGTACTATTATCTATTCTGTGCTTTGGACCAGAAATGACAGGGAGCGGTGGTTTTTGAACCTTGTTATTTTTTTAAATTTAGTTTTAATTGAGTTGTTAATTATTAAGTCATGAATTTATTGTATTATTAATTATATGTTTCAAGTATATAAAATGCATGTAATATTTAAAATATATAAGGCCGCTTAAAGAGTGTATCATCAGTACACGAGTTGTGTATAAGTGTCGGCTCGGCGTAGGTGTTATAGGTAGGTATTGATGAGATTGTATCAAAAGACAAGTACAATTTAGTTTGAGTGGCCAGTGCTGCCACCTGTTGTAGTGTATAGTTTGAAGTTAGAATGCATTTCTACATTCCTGTGTTTCTTGTCTATGAAAGTGCTCTGCGAATAAAGATGACGGACTGAACGACGTTTTTATTTTTGTCCAATCTTAATACGCTTCCACTGCGCTATTTGTAAAACAACAGATGAAATAATAAAATAAATAAGTAATTAGCGCAAAATGGCAACAGAATATAATGTAATACGATTGAGTGAAAAGTGTAACTTTGGGAATTGGAAATTTAGAGTGAAACTTATATTAGAAGAAAAAGGCGTACATAAAGTATTATTAGAAGAGTCTTTCGATAGTACAAAGCCAGCAGATATCATCAGTGATGCGAAAGCAAGATCCATAATCGTGCAATGTTTAAGTGATAAATATATCGAAATAGTGAAACAATCGAAAACTGCGGCGGACATGTTGTCTAAACTAGAAGACATTTTCGAAAGGAAAAGTATTTGCAACAAGTTAAGACTAAAACGACAACTTATCATGTTGAAATGCGGTGCAACGGAGAAATTACAAGATTTTTTCTTAAAGTTTGATTTTCTTCTCGGAGAACTCAATGCAATCGGGTCTAAAGTTGAGGAGATTGATAAAATTTGCTACTTACTAGCAGCGCTACCATCTGCTTATGACAACGTTATAACATCAATTGAAACGATGATCAGTGAGAAAATGCTAAATATAGAATCGATCAAAGCAAGATTACTCGACGCGGAACTAAAATTAAGTGAAGAACCTCATCAGGACACAAAGGAGGAGGCATTTCTTGTATGCTATGGCTGCGGACGGAAAGGACACATCATCAGGGACTGTAGGATGAAACAACCGGAGACCTACACTCACAACAATACTCACCGAGGACGACCAGCGACAAGAGGATATCGTGGACCTACCAGATACAGAAGCTATTCCAGTCGACAGCGGGGAATGCCACATCGTGACTATCAGGGGCAAGCTAGCAACATGGTACAACTTGTAGATGAGGATGTATTATCATTCACTGCATTTAATGCAAATAATTGTAATGTGAGTAATGGAAATGACTGTATAAATTTCATTGTAGATTCTGGCGCAACTGAACATTTGCTAAAAACTGAATTTGAGCAAAATATGACAGATGTAGTAAGATTAGAAAAAGAAATAAAAGTGTTTGTAGCAAATGGTCAATATCTGACATGTAACAAAAGGGGTAAATTACATTTAAAATGTGGGAATGTTTCAGTAAATATAGAGGGTTTGATAGTACCTAAATTGTCACACAACCTACTGTCTGTTAGGAAATTGTTACAAAAAGGTTATATGGTTCAATTTAATAAAGAAAATGTGTCAATTAAAAATAAAACTCAGGAAATTTTTGGAAACTTACTTGGAAATTTGTATGTTATACCTATGCAATTAGATGATGACAGGTGCTTAGCAACTAACAATATCAACAGTGACTTTTTATGGCATCAGAGACTAGGGCATGCTAATCGAAAACACTTGAGGATGATGAAGCTGCCATATAGTGACCAACCCTGTGAAGCCTGCATGGAAGGTAAGTCTACCAGATTACCATTTTGTACCACTCCGAAGCCCCGATCCGGATATATAGGAGAATTAATTCATACTGATCTCTCTGGTCCTGTCAGCACTCCAACAGCTAACGGTGAGATTTATTACCAAACAATAATTGATGATTACACTCATTTCTGCGAAATTTATCTATTGAAGAGGAAAAGTGAAGCAACAGAAAAATTAATTAATTATATAAATAAAATGGAAACACAAACAGGTAATAAAGTAAGAAAAATTAGGGCAGACAATGGCGGAGAATTTAAAAATCAAGTGATGCAAGACTTCTGCAATAGAAAAGGTATAATTTTACAATTTACAATTGTTTATAGCCCACAATCGAATGGTGTTGCAGAACGGATGAATCGCACCATATACAACCGTGCAAGAACATTGTTGGCTGAAACAAAACTACCAAAAACATTATGGGGTGAAGCGGTAAGATGCTCCGTTTATCAAATAAATAGATGTCCTTCAGCTGCCATCAGTTTTCATACACCAGCTGAAATGATCTTTGGACATCGAGATCTGTCACGACTAAGAATATTTGGATGTAAGGTATGGGTTCATATATTACCAAGGCAAGACAAACTTGAAAAGAGAGCGAAAACAATGAGATTTGTTGGATATGCACCTACTGGCTATCGTGTATGGGATCCAGAAACGGATAAGATCATAGTAACAAGAGATATAAGATTTGATGAGACACAAGTGAAGTTTGAACAGTCAGAGCGAGAACATGAAGAGGTAAGATACAGGTATTATGAATATGATGAAGAAGATGACCAGAAATTAAAGGAAACACAGTCTGAAGAGCAAGAGAAACAGGTAGAAAATGTTGAAAAGAATCAAGAGGATGATGAATATTTTACAGAAACTGAAGAGGAAAGTAATATCGAAGAACAAAGACAAGAAAGTGAGGAATTTCATACAAGATCGGGAAGACAAGTGCGAAAACCAAGGGAATTACTTGAAAAATATGACTTAAATTATACAGCATACTGCTTACTATCAGGTGACCCACAAGATTTTGAAGAAGCCATACAAAGTGAAGAATGGGAACAAGCAATAAAGAAAGAGCTGAACTCACAGCAGAAATTAGATACATGGGAAGAAGCGACTTTACCAAAAGGGTGTAAAGCTATAGATACAAAGTGGATTTTTAGAACAAAGCAAGATGGAATAAAGAAAGCGAGACTTGTAGCTAAAGGGTTTCAACAGAGTAGCTCATACAACAATTATGCACCAGTAGCTAAATCATCAACAATGAGACTAATGATGAGCATAGCAGTTCAAGAAGATAAAATAATAAAACAGCTGGATGTTCCCACAGCTTTCTTAAACGGATTTTTAGACCAGGATGTATATATAAAATGTCCACAAGGATTGAAAATAAAAGAAGGAAAAGTATTGAAACTAAAAAAGGCGTTATATGGACTGAAGGAAGCACCCAAATGCTGGAACAATCGATTTCATGAATTTATTACAGGACAAGGATACATACAATCAAAATATGACTATTGTTTGTACAGAAAAGGAAAAACCTGGATATTACTGTATGTAGATGACATTTTAATACTAGGTGATGGAAATTTTATCATAACCCAACTGAAAAAAGAATTTAATGTGAAGGAATTGGGAGAAGTAAAGAATTATTTAGGACTGGAAATTACAAGAAAGAAGGACAGAATGGAAATTAAACAGACAGACATGATAAACAGATTACTAGAAAAATTCAATATGCAAGATTGTAAGAAAAGTAGTACTCCAATGGAAATCAACTACAGCGCAGACACCAAGTCAGAGGTAATTAATGTACCATTTAAAGAATTAGTTGGTTCACTTTTATATATATCCACAAACAGTCGACCAGATATCACTTATGCTGTTTCCTATCTGAGTAGATTTTTGGACAGACCGACAGCAGACTTATGGAAAGCAGGTAAGCGAATTTTGCGTTATCTTAAAGGGACTGCAGAAAAGGGGCTGCTGTATAAGAAGTCAAAGGAGGCCATCACACTTCGAGCTTACTCCGATGCAGACTGGGCAGGAGACAAGACAGATCGTAAGAGCACCAGTGGCTGCGTCATATATCAAGGTGAAAATGTTATATCTTGGTTCTCAAGGAAACAGACATGCACAGCATTGTCAACAGCTGAGGCAGAATTTGTGGCAGGTGCACATGCTGTAAGTGAACTCATGCATATTAAGGGTGTTCTGTCAGATTTCTCAAGTAATGAAACAAATATTCCTGCTTATTTATTTATTGATAACCAGAGTACTATTAAATTGTTCCAAAACCAGATTAATAGTAAAGCGTCAAAACATATTGACATTAAATATCATTATGTGAAAGATATAGTAAATAAGAAACTCATATCATTGTTCTATGTACCAACAAATGAAAATATTTCTGATATTTTTACAAAAGCTTTACCTTGTATTAAACATAATTATTTCTTGAGTAAATTAAATTTAGTATAGTAATTTCTGTGTAATTAAAATAAAACAATTTAAATGTATTAAGCTAGTACTCAATGTACTCATATGACATTTGAACTTATGTTAATTAATGTGTAGTAAAACATAATAATTATGTTGTTGTTATGTTGTTTATTATCTAGTGGTGCAGACTGATCCCAAGACTTTGATCGTAGGGCTAGATAGTAGACACATAATTTTTTTTTTTGACTTTGAATGTATCAAGTCATATCAAGTTACATCAAGTTATGTAAACTTAGTTATAATTGTTTATATAAAAGTTAAGTTGTTTTGCAAGTTTTAACTTCAGCTTCTTTCGTTATAAACTTGAGGGGCTGTGATGAGATTGTATCAAAAGACAAGTACAATTTAGTTTGAGTGGCCAGTGCTGCCACCTGTTGTAGTGTATAGTTTGAAGTTAGAATGCATTTCTACATTCCTGTGTTTCTTGTCTATGAAAGTGCTCTGCGAATAAAGATGACGGACTGAACGACGTTTTTATTTTTGTCCAATCTTAATAGGTATCGCTACTGGATTATATCGCGAGGGACGATATAAAATTATAATATTTCTGTACCTAGGACCACCGGTGCACTTATCTACATTCAGCTATAAAGGCGTGGAGGCGGCATTTTAAAATCTGTGGAACCAACGCGTACCTAATAGGACGGGTGTGAACTGATGTTGGATTATAGATCACACATGAATTAAATTAGCGCAATATGTCATGAAACAAAGAATGGTAGTTTTTTTTTTATCCAAAAGATTTTTTTTTTTTTTATAATTTAACAAAACAATAAATTGTATGATAATCATGGACTTAGGCGCACTTTTTCAAAGTGGGAATCGCAAATCAGTTATTGTCTCCTTACCAATATTGCCCAACCTACAAATGACTACGCCACATGTAGCTGGCCATTTCTATGGAGTGTTTTAGCGCTCCGTAGGAATGTTGAACTTTGACGGTCATTTCTGACTTTTAGAGCAGTCTAAGTGTAGGTAGCCCCATATAGATATTTGATATCAATAAAAAATTGGGCAAGTGCGAGTCGGACTCGCGCACCGAGGGTTCCGTACAAACACTTTTCGTCCTTAAGTGGTTAAGTTAAGTTTGCACCTGGTATACATATAGCGCCCCATACAAATGAGGTGCAAAGTTACCGCAACCAACCCGTTTGTTGTATGAGAGCCCCCTTAAATATTTATTTTATTTTATTTTTAGTATTTGTTGTTATAGCGGCAATACAAATACATCATCTGTGAAAATTTCAACTGTCTAGCTATCACCGTTTTTGTGATACAGCCTGGTGACAGACGGACGGACGGACGGACGGACAGCGAAATCTCAGTAATAGGGTCCCGTTTTTACCCTTTGGGTACGGAACCCTAAAAATGTTGACACGCCTATTGAGAACATTTAGTTTTCCAAACGTTGTATTGGGCATGCTGGTTCTGCTAGAGAAGGTTCTAGTCTAACATAAGTATGTATAAATAAACCTCTGCAATGTCGCATATCATTTTTTTGTTTTTACAAGGGCTTAAGAGGCCTCTATTCCTTTTAAAATTTATTTTTCTATATTACGAAAAAAAAATGTTTTTTTTAAGTGTAAATAATACTTTTCCCTGAGTTCTAATAGACTGTAACAATAGCTTTTTCTTGATTTTATTGCGTGCAGTCGAAAATAAGTAAAAAAAACCGTTTTCTACGTTAATCTTAAGTCGCAATAGCCCTGTTCTAAGTAGTTACATTGATAATATGTTAATAAACATGTTTGATCATAGAGAAAAATGTCTAAAACAATCAGTATTTTTGAACGGATTACGAGCCTTAACCTAAAGCACTTTCTCAATTGCAATACAGTTTTCGTAGCTCTTGTAAAGCGCATGCGCGGCAGCGGCAAAGATAAACAACCGACAAAAATATAAATTTATGCGCAGCACTGAAAAGTAAAAAATATCGTATTTAACATATATCTCACTTTTGTGCCGCGCCGCTTCGCGCGCTAGTGGATTGTGGATACGCCTGATTCATCTCCAGTCGTTCGTTATTGAAGGCTAAACTTTGAATACAAAAATCTCGAAAACCCGGCAGCGACAAATATTTGTGTGATGAACACGAATATTTGTTCCTGGGTCATGGGTGTTATCTGTAATTTCTGTAAATGTATTAACTTGCTTTTTACTTTTACTTTACTTTTTAAAAATTTTAAACTATTGGGGGCGCCAATTATTGGACCAATGCCGAGTACTGAGGCGTTTAACTTATTTTTTAACATTATTAACATTTTTCTATGGAATAATGTAGTGTATAGACATTTATAGATAAGAAATGTACCCTTGATCCGCTAGCTACCGTCATTACATTGATAGACGTCACCACTGTCACCAGTAACGGACGGACCGGACGCGGTAGTAGGTATTACAGGAAGCCCGATTTAATGTGTTTTATTTAAGTATCTCAATAGGAAATCCTAGTGAACACTACAAATAATGTTTTCAATATTTAACTGAGGGAACACAGTGGCAGTTAAATCTTTTATAATTTTGCCTGCTGTTGTAACAAATGTATTTTTTTCTTATATGTTAATAAAAAAAGGGTACTCTAATGTTCGAAAATGGACAATCGTATAGTGCCGTCCTTTTCGATCTCCTTTCAAAGTGTATTTGGATGAGCGGGAAAAGAAGCCGTTCATTTATTTATATGAAATAAATATCGGACAACTTCACATAAGTCGATGTAGTCCCAAATTAAGCTCAAGTAGGTTTAACACTAGTTATGGGTTACTAGATGACAGTGGCGTGGCAACCACAGAACTCGATCCCGAATCCTATCGGCTTGCCTACTTTAAGACATTCGGGGACATTGTAGAAAACCCACGCTTAATCTGTTCCGGCTTTACCAAGGATTTTATTGACGCCATGCTGCTAAGCGACGCGATACACATAAAAAAACATCCATGACCCAGGAACAAACATTCGAGTTCATTACACCAATATTTTCCATTGCTGGAAGTCGAACCCAGGACCAGTGGCCCAGTAGGCAGCTGCGCCAACACTACGCCTGCGCCCACCGCGTTGCGCCCAAATTTGAGTAGAATTATTTTTGAAGTTTAATGTGTTTACTTTGTTAGCTCAGAAATAAACACTTTTTGTTATGACGGACTTCAAAAAAAAAGCCTTCGAGACGCTCCTTAAGTTATTCCCTGGTAGCATTTTCGTTGCAGACATCATGGTTGCTCTTCCTAGCCAGCAACGCTTTTTAAGTAATTTTCCTCAACGCTAACCAAACCATAAAATACAAGAATAATATAACATAAAATACAATATACAAGAATTTTCGTCTTATCCTCTCAAATCTAATCGTTTCATGTTCGAACCTCCTTCATTAGTCGGACAAAACCAATGACATTTACTATCACCGCTCACATTACCAAACGACGCAACTCCAAGCAATATCAACAAAAAATCAACCTTATTAAAGTAAGACTAGAGTAGTAAATAGCTTATTACATTTTCTTGAATTAATACGTTTGGATAGGTGTGAAAGATATGACATTTGAAAATGCACGCTGCGCAGTTGAAATTTGATTTTTAAATATCGAATGTTCGAATTGGGTTCTTTATAGTGGCCAGTTTGGTTTAGAGAAAATTGTTTGGGTCTTTTTCTGGCCACAGTACAGAAAGTTGACGGATTTTAAAGGTTAGGTTGCGTTTAGTTTTAGTTTAGGTAAAAGAGTTTGGTTATATTTCTTGTCAATACTGTCAGTCATACAAGGGGTAGATTTAATGTTTTTTTTTAATATGATAAGTAAATTAAAGTATTAATTTGCTATTTAATATACAGAAAACTTACCAAAAATGACCCCAACGCTGTTGAATTCGTCACCACTATAATCTGACCCCTACTTTCACATGAAATGTTCCAAATTGGAGATCTTTGATATACTTTGATACTAGTGGAGAAGTCGTACCAACAATAATAGCTGAAGAAGTGGAAAAAGCTATAAACTCTCAAAAAAGAGACAAATCTACCGGCTCAGACAACATCAACAATGAATTCCTCCTAGAAAACAAAGACGCCCTTGTACCAATCCTTACATACTTGTTCAATGAAGTGTTACAAACCGAAAGCATACCAGACCAGTGGACAACTTCCACGATAACACTTCTACACAAGAAGGGTGATAAAAGCGACATAAACAACTATAGACCAATCAGCCTAATGTCAAACGTCTACAAAGTTTTTGCAAAAGTCATCCTAGATAGAATAACCAAATCGCTGGACGAAAATCAACCCAGAGAGCAAGCTGGATTCAGAAGAGGATATTCAACTATAGACCATATTCACACAGTGCGTCAACTATTCGAGAAAAGCAAAGAATTCAACATAACTATCCACTGTTGTTTCGTGGACTACTCCAAGGCCTTTGATTCACTGGAACACAATAAGATATGGGAGGCACTTCTGAACCAAGGTGTAGAAAAGAAGTACATCAGAATTCTCAAAAACATATATGCCAGCAGTAAAGCTAAAATCAAACTAGAAAAGGAAGGAGAACAAATAAGAATAGAAAGAGGGGTCCGCCAAGGAGATCCAGTATCGCCTAAGCTATTCACAGCTGTGCTGGAAGAAATATTTCGCCAGCTGGACTGGGACAAATATGGGCTAACAATCAATGGCGAGAATCTGTCTCACCTGAGGTTCGCAGATGACCTTGTGGTAATATCAACATCAAAGGAAGAGCTTCAAACAATGTTAAATGACCTAGAAAGAGAGAGCCGCAAAGTAGGACTTAGCATGAACACGGAAAAGACCAAGGCCATTACAAATGGGGAGCAAGAACCTATATATGTAAACAACAACCAAATCGAATATGTAAATGAATATGTCTATTTGGGCCAAATAATCTCAACTACAGATGTAACTTCAAAAGAAATTGATAAGCGCATAGCAAACGCCTGGAAACAGTACTGGAGCCTGAAGGAGGTGTTCAAAAATAAAGAAATGAGCATGAGCATAAAGCGTAAACTGTTCAACACATGTGTACTACCCGTACTCACATATGGATGCCAAACGTGGGCGCTCAACAAATCACACTATATGAAACTCGAGACCTGTCAAAACGCCATGCTGAGAAGTATGATGGGGAAAAGACTAAAAGACAAAATAAGAACTACAACAATTAGGAAAACTACAAGAACCAAAGATGTCACGCTAACAATCAAAAAGCTCAAGTGGAAATGGGCAGGTCATACTATTAGAGGAGTGGACAAGTGGTCGAAATTGGTGATGAACTGGTACACAGGCAACAGGAAAAGGAAACGAGGCAGACCACTTAGGCGATGGGTTGACGAAATTAAGCAAGTGGCGGGCGGTACTTGGACGTCACTAGCTAGAGAAAGAGAAAAGTGGAGTCAGTTGGAGGAGGCCTTTGCTATAACAAAGCACACAGATATTGCAACCAATGAAACAACTAAAGAACCTTAACAACTGTGAAATATCTGTCAGAAGGCTTATTAATAATAATCTGACCCCTACTTTCACATGAAATGTTCCAAATTGGAGATCTTTGATATTCGGACCAGTATACTTTGAGCTCCGATCTCGACCATATTCCACTACATCACAGGTCTAATTGTATTAGGTACCAACACATTATCTGAAATATCTATGTGGTTGCCTGGTAGAGAATTCCTCATCAAAAAAGTTTTAATAAATATCTTTCCTTTTTTCTTTATCTTCTTTTTTTTCGGGATTCGAACCCAGCGAAGCAGTTGCACTACAAATTGCGCCAACCGCGTCAAACAAAAATGAGGTGTAGTTTCCTAATCAAGCATATGATTGTTATAATCATACCCGTGGTTTTCGGTGCACTAATGATTTAGGTTAGGGTGTATCAACTTTTTCTTATCGTTATTCAGTCCCGTCACCCAGGAGACAATATTTATAAATATATTTATATTTTAATCACTATAGTGATTAAACTTCTTAGAAAAGTGTTGATAATTTATAATATTGGCATTTTCAAGAGATATTCTAAATAAGAATGGGCTTATAACTGCTGCAATCACAACATTTTTGTTGAATATTGCCGCCGAAATCGTAGTTTTAAAGAGTAACCCAAGGGATATCACCGTGGCAACCAGAAACAGAAAAAAGTTGATTGACCCTTTAACACTAGGCCGACATACAGTAGGCGTCCAGTTTTTCGTGCACCCGAAACCACGGGGTATTGTTATAAAGTAACATCGGGTACACGGTGCACGGAAGCTGTCATCGCTGTGTTAACTGGATCGCTAGCTTGCGTACTGTTGTACGAGCGGAGCGAGGAGTGTTGCGTGATCATAAGCAGGCTTTAGAGTTTAGACGCGGTAGGACGTTAGAGAGCTAATGAGACGATAATCACATGAAAATGTAATTCATACTCATACTAATTCATTTAGATCGCAGCCTGCGATCACAATTCGCGAAAACTACTACCAATTTTTTTTTTACCAAAAAAAAACCAACTTAAAAAAAACTGAAGAGTCAAAAATAACCCGTTCATGTACCTACAGATTACATTTGAATCACCTTTTGAAGTCTGTGCCCAAGCACTCAATTATTACTATCAAAAACAGATGCCGCGCATGAAGGCTTTAATGATTACCATTTGGTATTTACGAGTATTTTTGTTCGATAAAGAAATTTACGTGAGGTTTGGCACCGACTTCAAAATGAGATTCAAATGTAACCTGTAGGTACATGAAAGGATTATTTTTGGCTTTTCATTTTTTTTTTGTAGTCGGTTCCCAGAACCGTTGTCCGGCGTTTCCGCTACCTGACACTTCGAACACGCGTAACACGTCGCTGTTGAAAATTGTGACCTAGTTTAGTTATTATATTTTTATTGTTTTGTATTTGATATGTATGTTAGTTTTAAGGTATGTATCTATGGGCCACAGTTACCTGAAATAAATGTTTTCATTCATTCATTCATTCATTACCTACTACCTAATAAAGCCGAGTTAGCAATCCTGTCACTAGCCGCCGGTTATGGGCATCGCGTCGTATCAATTGACTACAAATGGCGGCCGAAACGAGTTTGTATATTAATATTACTAATATTGGAGTCCGAGCGTTGCGAGTGCTTTATACGATACCGGCTGCGAGAGTGCAGTTAGGAAGATATTCGAATACTTAAGAGGCCTTATTCCTTTAAAAAAAATTTTTTTTTCATATTATGGCAAATATATTCATAATTTCCACTAACTTTTTGAAGCGGTTAACACGTCTTTTCCCCGAGTTCTAGGTAGTAACATAGCTATTTCACGCTTTCAATGCGTGTAGTCGAAAATAAGTTGAAAAAACAATTTTTCCGCGTGAATTTTGTCAATTTCGAGTAACTAGTTTTTGAAACAAAAATTATCAATGAAAAAGTCAAACTGTAGGGTTCAAATATATACCAATAAATCCCAATAGCCTTGTTCTTAGGTAGTAACATAAATAATATGTTAAGAAACATGTTTAATCATAGAGAAAAATGTCTAAACCAATTAGCATTTTAAAAGGAATAAGGCCTCTAAAGTTAAAGCAAACCACGTCTGCCGCATGCACCCGGAAAGGTGGGCTAGCTTGGCCACTGAGTGGGTGCCACAAGATGGCCTAGGCGGAGATGGCGGGACGACCTGGACACGTTCCTCAACGGCTGGCCGGAGGAAGCTTCTGATCGGGAGTCGTGGAAATCAAGGGGAGAGCCCAGAGACACTCAAATATTTAGGCTAATGAAAAAAAAAAAGCAAACTAGAAGCCCACAACTTCGTCTGCGTTTTTAGGGTTCCGTATCTCAAATGGAAAAAAAATGGAACCCTTATATCATCACTTTGTTATCCGTCCTTATCTGTCAAGTCAAGACCCTTCATATCGGGAACACGTGAAGGTATCGATTTGAAATTAAATCCAACCTGGATTCGAACCCAGGACTGCCGTCTCTGTAGGTGCACTACAAACTGCGCCAACCGCGTCATCATAAATTCTAATTACATTTTAAAAACATACCCGACGACTTGATAACCTCTTTCTTGGAATTTAATTGATTCCTTTGTGTAACGAAAATTAGTCATACAAAGGAAAGTTTTCTTTAAGACAAAAATATACAATAATTGCTAAGACGCTCTAAAATGTGCAAGCCGGTGGGAGTCTGGTTCTATGGATACCACCACTCATTTTTTTATTCAATGACCAGGCGTTTTAATATAGATACCTATCATTTTCTTTTTATGAACGCAAAACGATAAAAAATTGGTGTATCAATTTTGCGCTGTGGATTCGCAGAAAGATAAGAAACAAGCAATAGTAAACAAACATGTTTTTTCTTTTACACAAGGTTTTCAGTATTTTGTTGAAATGTTAATAATTTATTATGTTAAGTATGTACACAAGGCCACTCTTACAAGTCAGATTTTGAATCTACCGGCATTTCCCAAGAGACCGCTGTTGAGAAGAAAGCCGAAATAAACTCAACAATAAGTATTTTTTTCGTAAATCATACTTAAAACGATCAATTACATTTATGGTAGGTAAATAAGGTAAAGGAGATGTATCTATAGATTCTTCAAATCGATGTTAACTAAAATACCAAATTAATTTAATTCAAACTAATAATTTATCTAGGGATATTTAAAGTCTCTAGGTGTCTTGGCATGCAATAAGATCTTTTTCACTTGACAATTTAATTTCAGTATACGGCGCCATTCAGTAGGCGTGCTTGTATGCAGAAGAAATCTCATCTCCAGTTTAACATGACCCCTAGACATATATCAAATATTCGTAGACTTGTGAAGTGGTATGCTTCCTAGATAACAGGTCAAAGTATATTGGTCCGGTCAATTCCGCCAATTTGACATAAGAAAACGCAATTAACAGCCAGATGGAATGTGAAATAGTTTTTTGTAAAAGCTGGAATTTATTTATACATAAATATGCATCGACCTTGCAATAGAAGTATAACGTTATCAGTGTAAGTATTTAAATTTAATTATACACCAATATCTACTAATACATATTAATTCCTAGGTACCTCTAACACAGGTAAACTCTTACTTAAATCGCTTAATCAGGACAGACCACCGAGATTTTTATATGGAAGCACAATTATTAAGCAGCTTAAGTGTCAAACTCCATTCTTAACAGTAAACACTTATCTATTTCACCGTATTGTGATCCCCATCATAATTAGTCAAAACTGAATAAAAATACAAAGCTGTCAACACACTAGGTGATTATCACCCTTTATTCTTCAAACAAAAGTTCGCAACAAAACAATAGGTGTGTCGCTACCCTAATGATAATATTGTCAATGTTGGTAGCCCTAATCCTTCTTTTGTTTAAAACCATTCGAAAAAAATTGCAAAAAACGCCTATAAAAATCCTTTTAATGTCGTTCGAAATTCAAAATTTCTTCTGTTTCTGGCCAGTAATCTGTGATACCGGTTTCGGTCTTGGCATTTTGGGAAGTCTTCGATACAAACTTGGGTACCTGTTTAAAAAGATTAGCTGTCATAAGTAGAGTTCGTGGGAACACTGTAGCTTGGGTACAAGTGATGTTTATAAACGATATCCTTGTTTTCCTGTTAATTTAGGTTTAGAGAATCTTTATTTTACTCATAAGAACAATACAGTTCACTTAAAATGAGCTTACAAATTAGATATCCTTAAATTAAATGTATTTAGCGTGATCGCTAGAGGTTTATATTACATTATTTTGTACATGTGTCTTCAGTTTGGTTTTAAATACACTAAGGGACACAGTTAGGGTCAGCTCACACCGAGACGCGACGCGACGCGACGCTGCGCGCACATTTCAATAGAGTGACTCAAAATTATACTTTATTTACTACATTAAAAGGGACACATTTCATCGTGAGAATTCAAAATACGTTGCGCCACGCAGCGCTGCGCCTCGCGGCGCCGCGCCGCGCCGCGCGGCGTCGCGAGACGCAGCGGTGCATCGCCGGTACGCGCGGCGTGTATGAGCGGCGCTGCGCCTCGCGAAGCCGCGCGACGCCGCGAGGCGCAGCCTGAGGCCGCCGTAGCGACTTGTCTCTACTATTTCCGTCCAGTCTTCGTGTAGAATTTATGCAGTTTGGTCGAGTGCTCTGGTGAAAATAAAATGATAGACTGGGATCTTGTTATAATCGGACTTATTGCAGAAGAGGAAGAGGAAGAAGAATACAAAAATAAGATTAAAAAGAAGACATCACACAGGAGTATTTGGGTGCATAACTTATGGAGAAATAGAATAATTCATGGTGAATTTCATACTTTGTGTTATGACCACATTGCCAATTATCCAGAAAAGTTTTATGATTATTACAAAATGGACTATCAAAAGTTTCACAACTTATTGAATGTGTTGCGGCCATTCATAGAAAAACAAAAAACGAATTACAGACCCACTATCTCGATCGAAGAACGGTTATCTCTCTGTCTTAGGTAAGTAGGTAATGCTAATGTACAGTCAGCATCCAAAGTAGTCAAATACTTCGTAACACGTCTTTATTGTCATAGGAACGAGGATGTTTAACGAAGTATTTGGCTACGTTGGGTGTTACCACAGACCATAAGAATACTATAGACTGGGTATTGGGCGGGGCACGCGTAACCGAGCTTATGCCCAAATTCCCAAAGATATGTCAACGTGATGTCAACAGTCACTTAGTTACCGTACGAACGTGCTTGAGTAATTATATGCCAAAAAATTAGAAATATGCCGAATTGTGCCATTATAATCGTCACAGGCGAGATCTGCATACTCAAAAAGATACCTGATACCGTTTAATTTCACTGGAAAGTAATAAAATTCGGTATTTTGTAATATTTCGTAAAATATTGCAGTGCATTATGACAATTATACATTACTAGCTTGACATGGCAACTATTCACGCAACATCTTTAGGAGCACGCAATGTATACGTCCGTCTGACAATTTAGTGCGGGGGAACAAGTCTAAACCATAAATTGTCGATATTCTGTATGGAGGTTTTAATGTGAGCCGCTCGTGTTTCATACTAACTTGTCCATTTTTATAATATAATTTACACTTTATCACCTTGTTTTTTAGGGTTCCATACCTCTATCGGAAAAAACGGAAATCTTATGGCATCACTTTGTTTTCCGTCCGTCCGTCCGTCTGTCTGTCTGTCTGTCAAGACCCTTTATCTCGAAAACGCGTAGATGGAGTTGAAATTAACACTATATGTATATATACTCAGGGACTCTAGCCTTAAAGCTGTGAAAAAAAATCAAGCTTCTACGTTAACGTGAAAAAAAGATACGGCCGTTTATGTCGCCAAAAACGCAAATTTCGTCACTCAAGGAAATCAAAGTGATAGAGTACTTCCCGATGACCTAGAACTATGAAATTTGGCAAGTACTACAAATACTTATAAAAATCTGAAATCGCCACATACTTACTACAAATACTAATAAAAATCTTAAAAAATATAGTCCTTTTCAAACATCAAGTCCACCTTTTGTACGAACGTTTTCTTTTGAGCAATAAAAATTAATTAAGTAAATAAATAGGTATATTTGGAGGATAAATAGGTATAAATCATATTTGGAGAACTTGGTTGCGTTAAGTTTGATTCAAATTCAACTTCGTTTATTGCAAGAACATAGTACATAATAAATTAGGTGATACAGGTATATACAGTGTTGCTTATGTTCTAACAAATAGGCATGCAAACAAAATAAAACAATATTCAAATACTTAATTGTTACATATTTCAATTTGTTACTTATGTCAAAAATAATTACTAAAACTCAGAATTTGCAGATTAAATTACATTAATTATTACATTATTTTTATAAGTATTTGCACCTCGTTTGTATGCGGCGCCATACATTTCAGATACAAACTTAACTCAACCAGGCCAATTAAGATGGGATAAGTGAAAGTTTGTACGGAACCCTCGGTGCGCGAGTCAGAATCGCACCTGGCCGGTTTTTTTTTAATTCAGACAAGTAATTTTATTACAGCGAAATCAATAGCAGAGGGTGACAAAATCATTAGATTAAAATAGTATTATTGTTTCGCTAATCCACAATGTAATACATACGTGCTAGTCAGTTGACGACGAGGTTGGCGCAGTTTGAATGCACCTGCCTACTGAGCCGGCGGTCCTGGGTTCGAATCTCGGCAAGGGCAAATATTTGTGTGATGAACTCGAATATTTGTTCCTGGGTCATGGATGTTATCTATATATATTGTTTATATCGTCGTCTACTATTGGTTAGTATAAGGCCAGGTCGAGTTGTGTACGATTGTCCCTTAATTATTTTGTTTACATTTTATATGATGAAATAAATAAATCTACTCCGTTTATAATTTACCTACTACCTGTTCCAAATGTTGTAAGGTGATGTTTTTATTATTCATATATCACTACATGTAAAGTAAACATTCTGAACGATAGGAAGATTGAGATGGACGCTTCCATTTGATTTCGTCGCCAGAAATTAAAAGGTCTGATAATTTAATTTACGAAGTTTACGACCATACAAAATAAATATTTTCAACATGCATTATACATATTATAAGCCTATACATATTATTATTTTATCGATATCGACTATTTTGATTTGATCACGCCCTTAACCTTTAGAATCATTAGACGCATACCGCTGGCAGAGCTTACATTACATTTTCTGGGTCGTTAAAATTAGACCCCGTGTTACAAGGATAGGGTTCAATTTTAAATGTTTTAAAATTGTAACATAAAACCTTGCGATATTTAGCCAGCGTTAATATCAAAAGTGACACTACTGAATTGACGGAAGTAGAAATCAATTTCTTGTCAATTCGAGGCTTTGTCGTACTGAATCATAAAGTCTCATTTGCCTTTTATTTTATTTCTATTTAAGTTATAATAAAAATAAAGACATTGTCTGATATGCATATAAGGACTAAAATTCTCGATACATTGATCGTAGTAGTGTATGACCACGTAATACGCACACATTAGCTCAGCCAATGTCAACTCACTTCTGTTTGTTGTAAAACCTTATTTTTATACGAATATAATTGTGTGCGTGTAAAAGTCGGCTACAGCGGTGCTAGAACAAACTGCGCTGAATGCCGTCTCCATATACTCCGTGGGTGTTACTAACTATATGATGGTACTCTTTTCTTTGACTTTTTGTCTCTGGTTTTATTGTCTGTTAATCAACTTGCCTAATTTTAGTTGCTATTTAAAGTAATATATAATGCTAACTAAATAGTTCTTAAGTAGCAAGCACAGGCGCTCTAAAATAAAAAAATAGTGTGCCAGTTAAGTTATAAAACCATACTATAGGTAATGTACTTCAGTTATAAAAAAAAACAACACTTTAGTAGATAGGCAAGCTCTTTTATTATTACACTTAATAATTTTTAGCTATAGCTAGTAACATAAAATCAGGTATGATAAGAAACTTAAAAAAAAACACATATTCTGCCGAATTCACACTTCAGCTCTTTTCTTATTACACTAAATCATTTTTAGCTATAGTTCAGTTAAATTAGGATGAGGTGCATCGGTTATCTCAGTTTCATTATTATTGACGGATGATGGCGTGTACGTTAGGGTGTTTCATATTTCAAAAAGTTTGATTTTCATGTGACTTTGCTCAAATCCTTGATCGCACTTACCTAAAAGGCCTCTGTGCCAAATTTCAGCTTAATTGAACATTATTTAGAGGTTGCGCAACATTGCCGAATTTAAGAAATACGTAAATTTTTGAGCATTATTCAAATAAGGTATTTAGCATTTTTGGGTTATTAAATTAAAAAATACTTATCTGGCATAAAAAAGCGATAACGTACAACAAATTCAACGTTCAGTAAAGCTTCTTCTAATGAATTTCTATAAACATAGGCTCTTTCAAAGAAAAGTATAGTTTTAGTATACACTCATTATGACGAAAAAAATAATGAAAATAATATCATACAATTATATGTCAAGATCTGGTAAGAACTTAAAGAAGAAAGGATGTGCAATATTCCTGTATAGAAAGAAAAACAAAAAAGTACATTTTTCTGTTTAATTTTTGAGTGCAAGTACGATACGCGGATTGCTCATAATATAGAGCCATTATCACTGGGACATGAAGAATATGTTATTTTTGTATAGTATGCTATACTGAAATGCATTACATATTGATAAACAACAGCAAATTATACAAATACATATATTTTCAGGCTTCTTAACTTTTTTATTTTTTGTGTATAGGTTTAGAGCTCCAAAACTCTACGATTTTGCTTTTTTGTATGTTATTTTATTCTATATTTTTGTAAAATATGATGTAAATTATCTCTCATCGTATTTAAAATACTAGACTTCTTCTATATTCTAAGTGACATCGAAAACGCTGATGTATCTGCTCTAGAAAGCGTTTGCTGTATTTTTTCCCTTTTTTCTATAAATGGTAAAATTACACGTTTCTCTTGAAGGCTCTGACTTTATAGAAATTTAACAATAGTTGAATTACTTACATTTAAACTTCTCTACGGGTATTACTCTTTACTTCCAAACAGAGATATTTATGTTTAACTTCGTATAAAATATAAAATCAGTACTTTAGAACTATTACGAATTTTAACATTTGTTGTAAAAGTGGTCAGTTTGTGCAACCTCTTAACGTCCTCAAATTTTCTTGAAATTTGGAACAAATATTTACTTTATTATAGAGACTAGATCCCCAAGCAAAGTCATAAAAAATACACAGTTTATTTTTTTCCATACAAAGATGAAACACCCTAGTGTACGTGTATGGTGCTGATCTTGCGGCCTGAAAGTTGCTCATGTTTCATTGCGTGTACGTGTCGCTTTTATCTGTAAAGTTATAGTTTTTGACGGTTTCGTAATTAGGAAGAGGTGCATCGGTTATCTCAGTTTCATTATTATTAACGGATGATGGCGTGTACGTGTATGGTGCTGATCTTGCGGCCTGAAAGTTGCTCATGTTTGATTGCGTGTACGTGTCGCTTTTATCTGTAAAGTTATAGTTTTTGACGGTTTCGTAATTAGGAAGAGGTGCATCGGTTATCTCAGTTTCATTGACGGATGATGGCGTGTACGTGTATGGTGCTGATCTTCTTGCGCCCTGATAGTTGCTCGTCTTTGATGGCGTGTAGGTGTCGTTTTTGTTTGCAGGGTTATTATTTTTGCCTGTTCGGTAATTAGCAAAACGCGCATTGGTTGTCTCAGTGTGATTATTACCAAACGATGATGGCGTGTGTGTTATAGCACTTTCATCATAAGATGAATGTAACAAATTTAATTCTTCTTGTTCTGACAATTTTAATTCTGCGTCATTAACAATCTGGAAGATCTTGCGTTCAATTTCTGCCTTTATTTTATTTGGCATTGCTTTTACTTTAGTTGCCATGCTTTTAAAAAAAAAATCTGTAGAGTCCTCTTCCTTTTTAGCCTCAATGTAACGGGATAATATTTCGGATGCTTTATGCTGTTGTGGAATATTTAGTGTCTGTGATGGAGACCGCGATATCCGCGATACAGATCCCGATCGTGATACTGGCGAGTTTGCTTGAGGTGGTGAATCTATAGATTGCGAATCATCATTCATAGAGTATTGAGATGAGTCATCTAGATTGGAGGTCTGAGGGATTTCTTGCACAACATATTTTTTTAGAAATTCTTATTAAAACACAAACATTTCGTTTAGCAGAATATATTTGAA
Organism: Apotomis betuletana; assembly: GCA_932273695.1. Lineage (NCBI taxonomy): Eukaryota > Metazoa > Arthropoda > Insecta > Lepidoptera > Tortricidae > Apotomis > Apotomis betuletana. Next base: position 5,927,928 of record OW026321.1, on the reverse strand, counting down.
GTAAGTAAATTGACAACATTTATTTAAATTACTGTCAATACGAAAAGCCCAGCTGATGGCCAGTGCAACACTCCCCCTACATCAGATGAGGTCCACCACGGTCACCATTCCTAATGAGGATCGTGCTTTGAGAAAACTTTCCTTTGGCAGAGCTTTCGTAAACGTATCCGCTACCTGTTCCTTCGAGGGTACGTAAAGGACGTTGACCTTCTTCTCTTTATGCAATTCTTGTAGAAATTTATACCGTGTATCTATGTGCTTTGTCTTAACACCGGGTTCTTGACAAGCTTGATAGCACTTTGATTATCAACATAAAGCGCAGGCACAACCTCACTTCCACGAACTTCCTTGTAAAGGCGATTGAGCCATATAAGCGTCTGAGCTGCAAGGCTGGCCGCCACAAATTCTGCCTCAGTGGTTGAAAGGCTCACACATCTTTGCGTTTTTGAAGACCACGACACCGCTCCCCCTGCGGCCAGACATACGAAGCCAGATGTAGATCTCCTAGTATCGCTGTCTCCAGCGTAGTCCGCATCACTATATGCCACAAAGGAATCCTCTTTTGCTGACGACGACTTGTATAATATACCAAGGGATTGAGTTCCCTTTAGGTATCGCAAGACTCGTTTGCCAATTGCATAATGGCGCTTTTCGGGTTTTTCAACATTTTTCGATAAAACATTGATCGCAAAACAAATATCGGGTCTGCTCACAACCGATAAATATAACAATTTTCCAACTAATTCTCTGTAATGAAAATTGTTGACGTTCGTGTCATTGTCACAGTCGGATTTATTTGTCATTTGACTCTTGTCTATAGGAATGACCACCGAGTTTGAATCGCACATGTTATATCGTTTTAAAATAGTTTTTATATAGGCTTCTTCATTATTTTCTGAGTCTATAGCTTGTTTGTAAGTCTGAGGTTCATCTTCAGAAAGACAGACGCAGCAACTAGACTTGGAGCTAAAGGAACGATGATTCCTGTCTCTTAAATTATATCCATGTTGTGGATGTTGTTCCGGTTCAGGAGGAATTTCAACTCCATTGATCTCGGATGATTCGGCTTCATCTGGAACATCCATACTAGGAACATTTCTTTCTGTTTCTTCAGCCTCAGACATTTCTTGATCTTCACGCTCACCAAAAACGAATGGCAGCTTGCAGAAGTCAGAAGAAACAGTCTCAGACCTGAACAGTACGTCTCTAGAGCTGATAACGTCGTTCTTTTCAGGTATCCAGACACGATAGCCGTCATTGTCTCCGCAGTATCCAACCAAATATCCTTTCATAGCCTTCTTGTCCAGCTTCTTACGTTTCTGACATGGAATATGTACAAAGCATTCTGTGCCAAAGATACGTAAATGCTCTATGTAAGCTGGCTTGTTGTACCAAAGCTCATATGGTGTCTTCCCTTTAATTTGGGTTGGTCCAGTTCTGTTAAGTACGTAGCTCGCAGTATTAATAGCTTCAGCCCACAGCTTTCTCGGAAGGTCTTTATTATATAGCATACTTCTCGCTGCCTCAACAAGAATCCTATTCTCTCGTTCTGCGGCGCCATTCTGTTCTGGAGTGTACGGCATACTCATACGATGGTTCAAGCCAACTGCTTCTGTAACACGATGAACTTCGGCATTATCAAACTCTTTACCGCCATCTGTGAGTAATTCCTTAACAACATGACCAGCCGTTTTAATTTCAGCAAGAAATTTGGGTAGTACACTGGCTACTTCGGATTTATGTTTTAAGAAGTATACCTTTCTGAATTTTGTGAAGTCATCTTTAAAGCCAACGAAGTATCTTCTTCCACCAAGTGACGGTTCTGACATAGGCCCACATACATCGGCATTAATTTGATCGCCAGGTTGTGTGCCTCGATGTTGCCTTGTGCCAAATGACAATCTGGTCATCTTCCCGTATACGCAGCCATCACAATCAGATTTATCTGGTGAAAACTTGATATCATTGCGCGTAAGAAATTCCTTCACATGCCTTTTATTTTGGTGACAAAGTCTCTCATGCCAAATTTGTAGGCTTGTTCCTTCTTTGACAACACAAGCGTTTTCAGTCCTTACTCTCATCAAAAGCTTATATAAATTACCATCTCTGATACTGACAGCTTTGACTTGACCGCTCTTATCCTTGAAGACACGCTTATCCTTGTCCGCTATCTCTATATAGCCATGATCCAGGGCTGAACCAGCTGAGAATAAGTTCTGTCCAGCTTGAGGTACATACCAAACATTGTTAAGATGAGCACGCTTCCATTTCCCATGTACGGACATTTCAACATCAATAACTCCTTGGCCTAGTGCATACATAGTCCCATCATCTCCAAGGCGCAAAGCCCTAGGGTAGTCAAAAGGTGTGTAGCTTCGGAACCAACTGGCGCTTGACGTTAAATGATGAGATGAGCCCGAGTCGACGATCCAACTAGAGTTTGAATTATCTCCTCGTGATAAGAATGCATCACCGCCGTCCTGGGTGGCTTCATGACTCTTGTTTTGCTTCTTGATTTTTTTGAGCAAGTAACATTGTTTGCGAGTATGTCCAATCTTGTTGCAATGTGAACATTTGACTTTATTTTTATTATTAGAAAGAAGTGCATCAGACGTAAAAGTGGAAGTAGATGTACTATTGCCCAAATCTTGGAGACGTTGTTCATGAAGACGCAGACGCTCCATAAGAGTAGAAATACTTCTATTCTCCTTAGGCACCGACTCCCAAGCATTCTTGAACTCAAGATATGTTGAAGGTAAAGTATTCAAAATCCTGTTCAATAACAATGATTGAGGGAGAGATCCTTCTTCCTTTAATTCGTCATTGAGTTGTTGCCATAATACTTGCAGCTTAGAGACATGCGTGGCAATGTCATCTGCCTCGTCTTTCGTGTAAGTAAACAATTGGCAATACAACAAATCTAGTCTTCTATCATTTTTCTGCTCGTATACCGACGTAAGTATATCCCACATTTCCTTACCGGATTTAGCTGTGAGTATATGTCGTTTCGGTTCTGCGGACACGCTACAACCAATAATACATTGTAGCACTGCATCGCGTTCTTCATATTGGGCCAAACTCCTTCTATAATTTGCAATTTCGTCAGCCGTCGCATCTTGCTTTGGAGGTACCGGAGCTATCTCGATGCCTTTTACTAAATTTTGCAGCTTGTGCATAGTCAGTTGAAGGTTTACATCAAATTTCCAGACTAACCAATTGTCAAGACCACGTAACTGTTCAATATTGAAGCGATCCATTTTTAGGCCACTCATATTAACGAAACACAACTTAAGAAAGGTAAAACAGGTCCCAAAACTTGAAGAATACTATATACAAACGAAATATTCGTCTAAATGTCCATAACCTATTAAAACACAAACATTTCGTTTAGCAGAATATATTTGAAGTAAGTAAATTGACAACATTTATTTAAATTACTGTCAATACGAAAAGCCCAGCTGATGGCCAGTGCAACAATTCTAATTCTTTCTCAAATTTTATGGGCTTAGCCTTTACTCTGGCAGAACCACTTTTACAATATTTTCTTAAATTTAACGATCTTCTAAAACTATCACGGATTTTCTTCCAGCGTTTTTGACAGTCTTGTACTGAAATAAAAAATTAAAGTTATAGTATATGTTTTCTAATAGTTATAATAGTTATACAGGATATCCCAGAAATCAACGTCAACCCGGAAACGACTAAGTCGAATTATTATTGTTACGCCAAAATCTTTGTCATATACTTTTAAATTATTCTTACTATTATTTGAAAAGTATATCACCAATATTTTCTGATAACTATCACGACTTAGCCAATGCCCCTTTTTGGGCTTGACGATGATTTCTGGGAGAACCTATATATAGTAATTTGGTTTATTAAATTTTCCGAGTGGTCTATACAGTATTTTCAAAAAATCTTTTTCAGGTTTTTGACTACAGCAATGAGCTTCAAGTCTATTGCTCAAAGCTATCGAATGGGTTACAGTACTGCTTTAACAATTATTCACGAAACCTGTGCTGCACTTTGGAAAGCATTGCAACCTATGGTCATGCCAAAACCAACTCGAGAGCTATGGGAGTCGATAGAAAAAGATTTCGATAGCATCTGGAACTTTCCTAACTGCATAGGAGCTATTGACGGAAAACACGTCAACATAAGAGCACCTTGGAATAGCGGGAGCCTGTACTTCAATTACAAAAAATACTTCAGCACTGTTTTGTTGGCAATAGTAGACGCTAAGTATAGATTTGTTGTTGTTGACATAGGATCTTATGGGCGCAACAGTGACGGAGGCATTTTATCTAATTCCAAATTGGGAGAGAAGCTACAAAACAATGAATTAGGAATACCTCCCAATAAATGTTTGCCGGGTACAAGATGTACCGCACCCCATGTTTTTGTTGGAGATGAGGCTTTTCCACTGTCTCAAAATATAATGCGACCCTTTCCCGGAGGCCAAGTCTCCCATGATCGAGAGAAAAAAATATACAACTACCGCTTGAGCAGAGCAAGGCGCATTGTAGAAAGTGCCTTTGGAATTATGCAACAAAAATTTGAAATATTCCAAAAAAGAATAAGAATACAGCCGAAGTATTTAAACAACATAATTTTAGCATGTACATGCCTGCATAATTACATGCTAGGCGACATACCCGAAAACATTTCATTGCCAAGAGACAGCATTCTGCAAAATTTATTAGATACCAGTCAAACTGAAGATGAAGAACCTATGACTATTCGAAACTATTTCAAGACCTACTTTAATTCTGCGAATGGTTCGGTGTACTGGCAAAATGATATGATAGAAAGATGTTAAGCATAACAATAATTTCAAAACAGGTGATAGTAGGTACTGAAAAAACCACACCATGCGATTTAACAGTTTATATTATACATATACTGTGCCTTTATTGCATTTGTTTGACTAATTGTGTACCTACTTGTACAGGTTCACTTGTATACCAGTAAAACAACAATTTAACAGTCGGACAGTCCAGCTCGCTTGACCGCTCTCCAAAGAGTGAGAGAGAGCATCCCCGGCCCTGTCAGCCACAGTGTCCATTTAGTTGGCAATACATGGTCTACCTTTCACAAAATAATGAAAATTTTAATTTAAATTATATGAATTCAAAACTAAAAACGTTTATATGTAAGTATGCTATCAGGGCACTTTTTCATATCTCAATTTGAATCTACCGGCATTTCACAAGAGGAGACCGCTGTTGAGAAGAAAGCCGAAAGAAACTCAACAGTAAGTCATTTTTTTCATAAATCTTACTTATAACTAACCAGTAGGTACACGTAAAGAGAGATTGTACAGATTCTAAACCTCAATGTTAGGTACAGTAGGTTATATAAAATGTAGCATTTATATAGTTTTAAAATTGTATTACAATGACAACAGAAGGCTTGGAATACCTACATGGCCAGTCGAGTTCATTTACATCTACGCACTTACGAGAACAAAAATATCTGAACACGACTTTATTCCCCTCACAATAGGGTCGTGTTCAGATATTTTTATTCTCGTAAGTGTGTAGATGTAAATGAACTCGACTGGCCCATTGATCATATCAAATGTATTTCCATTTTCTATTTTGAATTAATGACAATGCAAATACAAAGCAACTTATAATTTTGCTCAATAATACGAGTAAAGTAAGTATTATATTGATTTTAATAATTACCTCAGTACCACGTAAAAGTTTACTGGTTTCAGGCATCGATTATTATATTTACCCAAAACGCCTGATGTTTACTTATAATCATAACCCATAATCCTTATTTAGGTACGTAATAAATCATTGTAAAACATCCTGTTTCACAGATTCACACGAATAATTTGCCATTTTACGCCATTGCAATTATATGTTACTAAATTTCGTTGTTTGTGAAAAGTAAATTCGCATACATAATTTTATTCATTATACTCAGCATATACCAAAGTATAAAATCGTTGTTAATTAAGAACAATATGGGTCATATTTTGCTGTGGCATTCATTTTGAAAATCAAACATTGTGTTGCGCAAAGACTGCGCAGATGTCATATTTCGATACGTGCAGCACGAATTTTAGCCAATCACAGCGCAGTGCATCACGCGCTGTGATTCTCATTGGCTGTTACGATCTCGTCGACACATTTGATTCGCTTTTAGGTATCATTCCTTCCAACCTTAACTACATATCGTTGATAAGGCTTTTTGGGGGTACTCACGTATTTGACATAATTAATAAAATTAAACTGGTCTCATTCGTTAATAATTTACCTCTAGTATTTTCTGTTGTTGTTTTCACTTACTGTACATTTTGTAATCCTGGCAGGATGGCTACCTGTACAGGCCCAGTGCGCTTGACCGCTCTCCAAAGAGTGAGAGAGAGCCGGGGGGCCTTGACAGCCATAGTATCCATTTATTTGGCAATACACTACACTAGTTATGCATTTTAAATATAATTTATGATATTGACTGGTGTTATTCAAATCGATTAAGTAATATTTACAAAGTTACTTACCCGATAAACCCAATTGTTGACTTATTTTATCCCATGCATTATTTTTTGCATTTCGGTCACTATAGCGCTTTGATGATATATCATACAGACATTCGTAGCGCTGCACTAAAAATATTAAACTCTCCTCGATCTCCATAATTGTCGTTCTCAAGACCAGACTAATAAGAGATAATAGGTACTACGTATGAGACGCACGCACAACTCTCATACAGCGCTATTAGTCTGTGGAGATTTCCTGGAGTCAACTTTGACAGTATTTTTTTAATTTTCTCAGATAATAAGGCAAAGGACATAACGGCAAACAGCTTTTGAGCTGCTACCGTTGCTTGGTAAAATAATGGGAATTGGGTTTTCAAGCATAACCAGAAATGTATTTATACCCACCCGGCTCTGTAGTCTGTACCTACTAAGCCGAGCGCGGTTTAAATATTTCTGGTTATGCTTTTATGTGTATAAACAATAAACACAACACATTAAAATTATTTATTTTTATTCCTTAATTCTTTTCTATATTTAATTAATAATAATAAAAAGGCGTAGGGATGTGACGACCCCATCGCCCGCTGGTTTTACCAGCGCAGTCAGTCATCGCAAGGCAGCTTATGGCGAGCTGTTGGGGGGTAGCCCGGGGGCGGATGTGGAAACGTAAGGGGTTAGTTGGCTTCGGTTTAAAGCCCAGTATTACACCTCTCCGCCCTTAGCCTTCCGCACTGGTGTTGCCCTTAGGCCACTCTATGTGTCGCTTTTTATGGGGGCCCATCTAGCGGGAGGCGAGTCATCGTCTATACCAGTTTTTTTGCTATGAGACACTTTTCTTGGTAGACGTCCGGCTGTCTCAAACAATAGCCCAGTAGTTAGTCCATCGCATTTCATGTAATAGCCTAGAACCATGTTTAGACTCCATACAACCACAATAGTTCTTACATCTAGCGGGTGCTGTCTCTGTGTGCGTCCCATGACACAGGCAGGGGAAGCATCCGCATGGTGTACCCCTTACATTTCATTAAATTGTCGAAAGGGCCTCTGCTCGTTGGCTTCGGCTCCGTGCACGCTTCACAAAGGTCCGGGACACTATTGTCCCGTGAAAGGGTGCGACATACAATAATAATAAATATTGGACAACCTCACACAAATCGATCTAGTCCCAAATTAAGCTCAAGAAGGCTTGTGTTATGGGTACTAGACGACGATATACGTACTTATATAATGTTGACTCGACGATCATTGTCCCGATAGTCGTTTCGGCGAACGGTCTTATAGCGAAGAGTCTCGACAAACATCTTAAGAGACTCTCGCTAGATGGCTGGATCAAGGGCCAGATACAAAAGGCGGTACTCCTGGACACGGCGCGCATGTAGATAAATATATACTTAAATACATAGAACAACCATGACCAAAGCACAAATCCATACTCCATACTAATGTTATAAATGCGAAAGTGTGTCTGTCTGTCTGTTACCTCTTCACGTTTAAACCGCTGAACCGACTTAGATGAAATTTGGTATGGAGATAGTCTGAGACCCGGGAAAGGACATAGGATACTTTTCATCCCGAATAAATATAGTGTTCCCGTGGGATGAGCGGGTAACACCGCGGGGCACAGCTAGTATTATATAATAGTAATAATTGTGGTACTGAAGTTATTCTTTATAACTAGAATGTATTACAAGTGTTGTGTAGACAACTGTGCAAGTAAACGACAGGACGTTAAATTGCATCAGTTTCCCGCATCGGAGACAGGACTCAGACTCATCGGAAACAGTGATCGGCTTCGCAGCTTTACTATACAGCAACTTCGAAAAGTGTTTGTATGTCACAAGCACTTTGAGCTTCGATTTGTCACCGAAACATCTCGTATACGGTTTGGCGGATACCCTACTTTGTTCTCTGAAGAAAAGATCAGAAATGGTGTACCAAGTATTCCACACCGAGCTAGTTTAATTGGTAAGTACGAACCATTCACTAATTAATAATTAACACGTAATTACAATAAAACAGTCAGTAGAGAAAAATATACACTAAAAAATACCACGCTATTTACAGGTTTATATTTTAAGGTTCTGTATTATACAGTTTCTCCTTGAATTTTCACACCTGTGAAAATTCAAGGAGAAACAGTGAAAAACAAAGTTACGTCTTTTGTTTACATAGTTAGCAAGTTCCATTAACGGCGACTTTAGTTCTATCTCTGTTACCAAATACTTCTAACTGATAAGTTAAGCATGCTATTATGAATATCTTGAAATTTGCGAGCATAAGCCATAAACCCTAACTTTAACATTTGTATTAAATGTTTTTTTTTGCAAGGCACACAGTGTAAAATATTGTTTTTGACTGCTACACAAGTCTGTGTATGGGGTGGGTATACGGCGCTGATTTATTTGCAAACAACATGTAGATACACGTCTCACTTACATTCACATATTATCCATTACACTGATTATACCCTTGTGAAGAGCTGATCTTGGCAGATCATAAATTATATTATAAAGTTGATATTGTACTAAAAATTATTATCACTACCTTGTACAAACAAATTTAATTCGGGTTTTTGGTAACACAAACACAGGATGGAGCGGAGCGGGCCATTCAGTGTAAAAACCACTTACAGTGCATTAGCATTTAGATATATGGCTTTGGGTTATGATTTGAATTAGCAATAATTTATTTTTATTAAAGCAGTAACGTCTGCTAACGTAAACTAAATGTTTACAAATGAAGCAAAAATTAAAAAATTCAATGATTCGTTGGAAACGCAGGTTCGAATCCTGTCCGAATCATTAAATTTTTAAATTTTCGCTTCATTTGTAAACATTTAGCAACAATTTGTTAAATTTTATGCAGTAAATAGTATGCAAGATTCAAATCTCCCAACGGTCATTCTCCAGATTTGTGTTCTAATTCTAATTAACGCGTCGCTTTTTTTCTGCTTACTTTTCAATCATTTTTATCTCAAATATAGTAACATATCGATCATTGAAAATTAAATGTGGATGGGGCACTTTATAATTATTAAAGGTTCATTACTTAGAAGCAAATTAAAATTTAAATGACGCGCGAATTATAAAAACGACGTGTTACTTAGAATATTTGACTTTTGTATGGCGCGTGAATTAGAAAAGCGACGCGTTAATTATACAAATTCAGTTATATTTTTTTAATTAAAATAAAAACGTTTTGTATAATAATATATGACTGATATGGTGGCAGTTATATGATATAAGCTATGTTTTAAATAATATGAAAGTACCTAAGTACTCAAGAAACAAGCACACCGGCCGTTAGAGTTACTAGGTAGATTAGGTATGTAAGTATGTATGTAAATTGAATTATTATGATAAGTTATAATAAATAAAACGCTATAGTTCGGACTAAGGTAGTCTTAGTGTTGGCGGAGAAGTTCCTATCATTCCGTACATTATTAAGCTGCGACATTGCGCCCTTGGCTATCCTAGCGCGGATTCCGCGAACTTCCGTCTTACATGAACCATTATTGCTAATGTTAGAACCCAGGTTCTCCGTGATTTCGAAGTTAAGTCTTCCACTGAGTTCTATCTTGCCTGTACGATCAATAATCATGAGTTTGGTCTTGGATCTGTTGATTGAAAGTCCAAATTCTTCACTAAAGCGCGCCATCCTGTTCAATAAACTGCCCATCTGGCTTTCGCTAGCTGCTAGGAGGCTGGTGTCATCAGCGCATCGCAAGACTTTACGTCCACGAACAGTAATGCTACTATGACAGCCGTCCTCCTTATGATGTATTCGCCGTATATATATTGAACAGTATAGGTGAAATAATGCAACCTTGTCGGACACCCTTTTGGAAACTGAAGGGATTGTATGACGTCTTATCTATTCTCATTGTTGCTTGGCTGTTGTAGAAAAGTGACTGTAGTGTAGTAGCAGTGAGGAGGCGAGGAACACCCAAATCGGTCAAAATATCCCATAGACAGTCCCAGTCGACACAGTCAAAACCCTTGCAATAGTCGACAAAGCACATGATGAAAGGTATATTGAACTCGTAGCACTTCTGTACAATTTGCCTCACGTTCAGTATTTTCTCGCTCATGCCTTTTCCCTTTACAAAATCCGCTTGTTTTTGCGCGATCTGCCAGTCTAGATAGAGATGAAGTCTGTTGTTTAATCACGTGGAGCAAAACTGAGTCAGAGCAAGTGTACAATAGTTGTCGCATTTTGTCGTTGAACCTTTTTTGTGTAACGGGATGATGACGAATTGGGTCCAGACTTTTGGCCATCTGCCGGTTTGCCATATGTGGTGGCAGATCTTGTGCAAGATATGGATTCTTTTATCACCTAGAGCTATGAAAACCTCGGAAGTAATGTCGTCTAGTTCTGGAGCTGTTTTAATTTTACGGCGATCGATTGCAGCTATTATCTGATTTGAAGATGTTGGGCTTCAGGTTCAGAAGTCCCCAGTGCAACCGATTGTCGGTGGATGTACAGGGTGTTTTGTACAGCTGCTCATAGTGGCCACGCCAGCGTTCTGCAATTTTGTCAAACTCATGCAGCGGTTGCTCATCGTGATCTTCAATGACCCAGGACTTGGGTTTGAACTTTCGACTCAGCAGGCGAACTTTCTTGAACAGATCTGAGGTTTGTAATTTAAGTGGATGCGACTCGACTTCTTGGCATATGCTCGTCAAGAACGAGACAAGAGTCGAGTCTCTGCGGCATTCCCTTTGAATTGCTTAACATACTTACTTACTTACTTACTACGATGGCTCAGCGACCCGAAGCGAATCTTGGCCTCCAACACGAGATCACGCCACTTTTCTCGATCCTGCGCCAGCTCTTTCCAGTTGGAGGCTTGGAGTCCGCGCAGATCCGCCTCGACCATGTCCTTCCAACGATATCTCGGCTTAACATAGTTTCGAGTATTCCCTTTTCAACTTGGAGTCTTGAAGGGCATTAATTTTAATTTCTTTCCGGCGCTGGATTAGGTTCCACGTTTCCTCAGTGATCCATGTGAAGCTTCTACAATCCCTTCCTCTCTTAGATACGATATCCTCAAAATCTTCATTTATTACCTGGACTCAGCATCACCTGCGTTGATCTAAATTCATGAGCGTCGCTTCCGTCTTAGTGTTTAGGTCGCGCGTTACGGTAAACGGCTTTGAGACGAATGGAGAACGAGGCACGCAGTAACCGCGTTCAGCTCAAGGGAAGGTTTTCACTTAATTTTTTGACAGATGACTTCCAGCGCTTTTCTACCAGTATTTAGTCTATCTGATTCCTAAAACGACCCAGGGTCCAGGAGACTTCCAAGTCGACGACAACAACGTATATGATTCTAATTGAAAAATTACAATTTTACAGGAGAGCCAAAAAACCGAATCGTAGAAGTAGAATCGTTATATTTTTTTTCGTATTAAAGATAATGAACTGAAATTTGGAACACATGATTATAATTATATTTTATTGCTTATTTTATTTTCATATAATTCAATTTAATGGTAGTTTTCGAGAAAATGCAGATAGACCACTAGATTAAGTCATAAATATTTGCTAACCGTTGTGTATAAAGTTCTATCTACCACTTAGAACATTATACTAGGTTAAAATTTGGTCCAACAACTGCGTAAGCAGGTCTATGTGGCACTTAGAATTTTATACTTGGTTATAGTTTTCTATAAAATCAACGTATGCAGGTCTATCAGGTACTTAGAATATTATACTTGGTAATAAAAGTGTCCGACTCACTGTAAAACGTTCTATGTGTGAATTAAGTCATCAAATTTAAATCACGTATTTTGATTATATTTTTAAAATATATTACATAGCTCTAATGCACTATTCTTATTTTATTTTTGGTTGTATAAACATTGTGTAAAAATGTGCTGAATTATAATTTTGACACATTTTGCAGATAGAATCATATTCGACATTTGATATAGCTTAATAATCATTATGTAGAAAGTTCTATATCAAATTAAAATAATATTAGGTGTAATATTTATTCAATATAAAATGTAAACATATTGTACATAATTATACATTTTACAAAGGGTTACTAGAACCTTACATCTCAGTCCTAATCACGGAATGGATTGGAAAAAAGGAGCAACGTATAAAACATTGTTCTTAATTACTTATTTGTTTAGTCATAGTCTTGTTTATATAATCGAGAATGAAACATTAATATGAATTTCGTATTCAGTGTTCATTTTAAGATACACTTGTCGGAAGACTGTACTTGAAGTCTTTGACTATTTTGTCGAGATCTTCTAGGTTCTCCGCCGTGACTAGTATTGACAACGATACCATCAGATGAGAGGAGGTTGGTCAGGTCTTCGCCATTGATGGTAATTATTTATGTCCGTACTTAAACTAAATGCTTGGATATATTTATAATAAGCAGCTGTGTACACTTTAGGTATAGATATTGCGTCTCCGTGTCTCAGGCTACGCTCTAATTGAATAGGTTTCGATTTCTGGTCTTAGAAACGAACCTTTGTCGTCGCGCTTTAGTATAAACATTAAAGACCTCAGCACCTCAATATACTGATTGATAGACGTTTGCACACCAATGGAGAGGCTACAGCACCGTCCATGTTGTACTTGAATCGAGAGCCTTCTTATGATACAAAGATGCTAAGTATAACGGCTGCTAGCTGATATACTGACCAGTCTTCTGTATTATAAACTGTAGCATATGGACGTTGTCTACGGTACTGAAGTTTTGCGGTAACGTAACCGTCTTGTTCAGGAGGCTAAAAGTCGTGTGCGACACGGTCCATGATGAGAGTCTCGACAGCATGTTATACAAATGACTCACAAATGAAATGGGGATGTAATTTCTAAGAAGGGTCTTTTAAACTTCGTTAAAGAAGAGCAGTACCACACTTCTGGGACATGTTTGAGTTTTGCCTCGAGTAAGTTGATTAAATTGCTTTGGAAGGGGTTTTCATTGCCAGTTTATCAACTGATTTCAGAATCTCAGATGTAGCTCCATCATTATCCTCTGCTCAGCTATTTGATAGCAATACTAATTTCGTGTAGGCTACCAATCCGGGATTTATTCAGAGTATTGTGGGGTTAACCTGGCGCATGGAACTGTATGTAGAACATCTCAACCTCACCAAAAAACAAATACTATTGGATTAAGGAATAAAATCTGTTGCATGAGCCTTTGATAGTAAATAACATCATCAGGGGAATGCACAATATATCGGGTCTTTCTTTCATGAGTTGAAAAGCTCAATGAACAGTATTTTTGTTTCTTTCTAAGGCATAAGTCCCAATCTCATCGTGGGTCGTCCCAATCACACGTAAAGAACTTAGATTCCATGGTTGGGATAGTTTCGACGGTTTAATAAACTGACTAAGAGCTAGACAACAAGCTATCGTTGAGGATGATGACATTGATGACCAATTGAGACCGATAAAGACAACTTAAATAATTATAGCGTTAGATAATGACGACTATAACGAACTTTCCCGATCGTGATCGATTCTCAGGAATAAGAGATCGAATAGATTTCATCCCAGTCTTTTTACGTGGCTTACTAATACAGCATTCAATTGGGCTCTCCAACTCGTTCATACTTTTAAGATGGACCTTAAAAGTATGATCATACGGTTCCCTATTTTCAGCTGCATTATAATCAGAGTCATTAACAAAACATGGGATTTGATTTTTTGATTGACTAAACATATTTGTATTTGTGGAATGCGTGTCCTTGTCTCCTCAAACGCAGTTCCTCGCACGATCCTTAGAGGTGGATCTGAAAATCAAATACCATGCAAATTAAAGCAACATAGTATAGCTTTCTTTACCACTATGACTATGAGCATATTTTCAAACGTGAAAGCTATATTAGTAGTGCAAAGTAAATAGTGATCGAAATAAGGATTACGTGCTTACCACGAAACCGCCCACATAAGAAAAAATAAACCTTAATCTGCGATAGTTATGATTACCTAACTATTGCAGATTATGATTACATAACACAATATATCTTTTAAAACTTAAATTAGCACTTGCAATGACAGATACTACACTATTTGAGTGTGTCCAAAAACAATTTGAAAATGTAAATAGTGCTAACTAACTGATTAAATGACGTAAACAATTCTAAGTGGTACATAGAATAACGTACTTTGTTTCACTACAGCACTGATAATGACGAATACAGTTCTAAGTGGCAGATAGACCTGTACACGTAGTTCTCTTAAATGATACTTTACATGTATGTAGGACTATGTGTCACATCGAACACTTTACATATTTTTTTTAAATAATAACTAAGAAAAATAAAGTAAGCGCAAAAATAAATATTACATACCTCCATTTATTGTGGCTGATTTATTTAGATCTGTTTTGACGCAACCCAGACCCGATCTGCGCTCCTGATTTAGGTTCCAACCATCTCGCTCGTTTCCCCGTCATAATTCAACTAACATATTTTTTTAGTAAATTGGTCGATCGAATGAATTCAACAAACGTCTTAACTAAAACTGTGAATTAAGACATAAGCAAGGTAGTATCATGTTAATATTCTCTAGGAAACGATCGAAGCATTCACGACCGTTGACTTGCCGATCGGCCGCGTACTGAGTGCTATGTGGTAAATAGCGCTCTATGTGCGCGAGTGAGTGAGATAGCATTCATTGTGTACGGTTCGATGTGGCACTTAGAATGGTGTTCGTGTTAGTATACACATTTTTGATACAGATGGAACTGTATGCGTCATTCATAAAATCTATACTAAGCGACATTTTAAGAAATTTTTTATACTAGGCGATAGGTCTCGACTTCTAGATCATTATGCTGCAGCTGGTGTAGTTCGAACCTTTTAGCACTTAGCACCTTGTACGTTGTTGCCGTCGAGTGTAGAGTCATGTTTTGTGATGGTGAAAGAGAGTGTTAAAGTAATGGTCAGACACAGAACACAGAACTCTGCAAGCCTCTGACCTCGTTCGTTCCTAGAGTCTAGACCATATTTTCCAATGGTGTCTCGGATTTCATGGACTATTTCTGAAGAATATGTTATTTGGAAGGTCAAGATATTACGGATATCGGTGTAGTTGAGTAAAACACGTCCTTTCAGTATTGCGTTTAATACAAGACAAAGAAATAATTGTCTACCCTAAACATTGGATTCTTTCTTATGTCTACCCACATACATCACACCTCCACCCTTATTTCTAAGATAGCTATTAACACTTATGCTACACATACATAATCTTAATCTATCTCTAGCCTGACTTTACCAATACGGTGTGGTAAAGGTCTTAGGTTCACAGGCGGTCGAGTGTCGGCCGGCTGTGATGGCGGCGGTGGGACGAGAGGCTGATCCGGTTGGAGCTCGCTCGCACTCGCGATTGCCGGATCTATCTCCCCTTTAGATGAAACGGATGAAGCTCTGCCCACCTCCGCTGACATATTCGGCTGTGTGACGTCATCCTCACTCCTGGTTGGTTCTATAGCCGCCTCAGGTTCCGGACACGGAACCGTGGACATGCGGGATCTGTGTCTGACTTGATCTATGTGCCTGACTATTGACTTTCCGTTATCCCTACTCAGAGTGTACATACGCGAACCTTCTGCCCCCACGACGGTTCCCTTTACCCATTTATCATCCGTGCAATAACCTCGCGCCCAGACTTGATCACCGACCTCAAGTGAACGTGTGGTTCCCCCTGCACCCTCGGCCTGTCTGCGCTGCGCCGCATCTACGCGTCTCTGAAGTGCCGTGTCCCCACGCAGCAAATCGAGCCTGGTGCGCAATGAGCGTCGCTGCAGCAGCATCGCCGGGCTCTCCCCAGTTGTACTGTGAATACTGTTCCTATAAGCTAAGAGATACGTCTGCAATGCTGCATCTACGTCCGTATTGTCCCTATGTGCCTTTTTAATGGCACGTTTGCACAACTTAACCGCGCATTCGGCCGCCCCATTTGACGCTGGGTGGTAAACCGGCGAGTAAGACTGCTGCACGCCACATGTACCTAAGAACTCCTTCAGTTCCAAACTAGTGAACGGTGGGCCCTGGTCTGACACGAACTGTTCCGGCACCCCGAACCGCGCGAAAGTTGACCTAAGTTCTTTAATTACTGATGCAGCATTCGCGCGCGCCATTTCGAAAATCTCTAACCATTTGGTACTTGCATCTGTAATGACTAGGAACGTTTTGCCTTTTATAGATAAAAAATCGGCATGCAGTCTAGCCCACGGGCGCTGCACGTACAGCCAAGGCGCAGGTGGCGCGCGCGGTGGTGCCGGCGCCTCCGCAGCACACGTCTCACACGCCTTACACAGCGCTTCCACGTCGGTGTCGATATTGGGCCACCACACATAGCTACGTGCTAGAGATTTAGTTTTAACTATCCCCATATGGCTGATGTGTAACTGCTTAAGTATAGACGCCTGTAGCCTCGGTGGCACTACAACGCGATAGCCCCACATAATGCAGCCTCGGTCCACGTATAGTTCGTTGCGACGCAAAAAATAAGGTTTTATCTCGTCGTCAGGACATGACGCCGGCCATCCTGACTGTACGTAAGCGAGCGTTCTACTCAGTATTCTATCCTTCGCGGTAGCTCCTCTAACCTCGTCATTGGTAATTGGAAGAAAATCCTCTACGAAATTTAAATACGTCTTCTCCCCATTATCCCCTTTTTGGCCTTTCGCCTGAGGAAGACGTGATAACGCATCCGCGCAATTCCGACTCGACGGTACGTATTCTATCGTATAGTCGTATCCTGATAATAACACTGCCCATCGCTGAAGGCGTGAGGCCGCCATGACCGGTATACCCACTTTGTCGCCGAAAATATATGTAAGCGGTTGGTGATCTGTTCTCAAAATAAATTTTCGGCCATAGAGGTACTGATGGAACTTGCGAATTCCGTAAATTATTGCAAGTGCCTCCCTATCTATCTGCGCATACGCTCTTTCGGCTGACGTGAGGGTACGTGAAGCATACGCCACTGGCCGCTCGCCAGCCGGCGTCAGGTGTGACAGCACGCAGCCCACGCCTACACTTGACGCGTCTGCTGTTAGCACCAGCGGCAACGAGCTCGAGTAATGAACCAGCACGTCGCTAGAACTCATGGACTTCTTTACTGACTCGAATGCGACCTGACAGTCCTCGCTCCAGACGTACTTAACGCCCGTTCTTAATAAATTATATAGGGGCGTTAACATAGTACTTATATTTCGAACAAATTTTGCATAATACATGATTAGGCCTATAAAAGCCCTAAGCTCGGACACATTTTGCGGCGGTGGGGTTTGAACAATAGCTTTGATTTTATCAGGACATGTGTGTACTCCCGCCTTACTGATCACATGCCCCAAATAGTTTATCGACTCCGCAAAAAACTCGCATTTATCCTTTCTAACGCGTAACCCGTAAGCCTGTAATCTTTCGAAAACCTTGTTTAAGTTATCTATATGCGACTTAGCATCCCTTCCCGTAATTACTACATCATCGAGAAATACTCCTACGTGTGGCAAATCTGCAAATAACTGCTCTAGCTGCCTCTGGAAGATCCCAGGACTGGACGAAAGCCCGTAAACTAGCCTGTTATACCTAAATAATCCCTTGTGGGTATTTATAACGGTATATTTCCGCGATTCATCCAGTTCAAATTGCGCATACGCCTGAGACAAGTCAATCTTACTAAACCGCTCCCCTCCATGCAAACGCACCAACAAGTCCTCCACTCTGGGTAGAGGGTAACGGTCCACCTCTAGTACCTTGTTCAATGTTAATTTATAGTCGGCACAGATCCTTATGGTGCCATCTTTTTTTACCACCGGCACAATTGGCGTGGCCCAGTCTGAACGATCAACAGGAGTGAGCACGCCGTCACTTACCAACTGATCCAAGGCACGTTCCACGGGAGCGCGCAAAGCATACGCCAATGGCCGCGCGCGCAAGAAGACCGGCCGCGCACCATCACGTAGGTGTATGCTCACTTTACCGCCAGTGAACCGCCCCAGACCGTCCGCGAACACGTCACGGAAGCGGGAGCTGAAATCGTTCAAATTAAAATGATTTCCTACCATATTATTCACACTACCGTATTGACGAACTGGTATTTTTACCTCTAATTCGCCTAGCCACTGCCTGCCCAACAACAAAGATTTACCATTTTCAACGACATACAAATCCAAGTGTTTTACCTTATCTTTATACTTAACTAGTGGATTAATTACTCCGACAGGATTTACTAGCTCACCAGTATAATATCTTAGGATCAAATTGCTTTTTCGAATCGCTAAATCACTAAACAATTGTTGATATAGCTTATAACTTATACATGATACGGCACTGCCAGTATCGCACTCCATGTTAAGCAATTTACCGTTTACATTAACCGGAATTATGATCGGTTTACAGTCCGCTACAGTAAGGTGATGAATGTTCAAAATGTTTACCTCGTCACTAAAGTCACTGTCGATGTCAGACTCTTGGACGCTAACGCTGTGGTACTGCGGGGCCCCGTTCATCACCTCCACACAGTGCTGGTCCAACATATACGGACACATCCGTCGTAGGTGCCCTTGCCGGTTGCAAACTTTGCACACATAACGTGTAAATCGGCACGTCGATGTATCATGAGCCGCGCCACACGCTGTGCACGATCTGGACACCCGCGGTAACGCTGGCGATCCCTTGGCGCCGCGGGCCCCAGCGCGGACCCCGCGCCCGGCGCCGGCGTTCTCCACCCGGAACACGCGCGGCCCTGTCGCCGCTCCATCCTTAGAAATGCTCGCCCACGGCCCTTTTGCCTGACGCGACGCATATCCTGCCATAGCCTGGCACTCCACTGTTGCCGCTCCGCCCGATGACCTGCCACGACCTTCTACGACCGCCGCATCCTTCTCCGCTGCCTCCATACTAACAGCCAATTTAAACGCTTTACCGAAATCCAGGCCTTCCTCCGTAAACAGCCGCTGACGTATTGTTTCGCTCTGCATACCACATACCAGTTGATCTCGTAGACTTTCTTGTAACCAAGTACCAAATTCACATGTTTTTGACATTTTTTTCAACACGGCCACATACTCCGAAACACTTTCGTTATTAGACTGTTTCCTTTGTCTAAATTTGTAACGCTCCGCGAGTACACTGGGTTTCGGTTGCAAATAAAGTTCAAGAATGTTCGTTAATTCTGCGAATGTTTTACTTGTCGGTTTATCTGGCGTACACAAATTAACTAACAGTTCATAACACTCAGCGCCCATAACTGTAATTAAAGTAGCAACGTACATGGTTGTATCTACTTTATTCACTACGAAATACTGTTCTAACCTATCGACATATAGACGCCAGTTATCCGTTGTAACGTTAAATTCGCCTATTTTGCCAACCGACATTGCACTCGTATATGTTTATTACGTACACTGTCCGCACTACGCCAACCACTAATAATAACACGTATAAAAAAAAAACACGGAGTCCGTTCGTACTCGTCGCCACTGAAGAATATGTTATTTGGAAGGTCAAGATATTACGGATATCGGTGTAGTTGAGTAAAACACGTCCTTTCAGTATTGCGTTTAATACAAGACAAGGAAATAATTGTCTACCCTAAACATTGGATTCTTTCTTATGTCTACCCACATACATCACAAGCTTCCTGTTTTAGCATTCCAGTCTTCCAATACCATTACGATTTGCTGGCTTGGTATGCTGTCTAGAGTTTCCTCTAGTTGATATCCTCTTCCGTGGACTGTGTGTTGTAAACTTACACGGTGTTGAGAAGACATAAATGGATGTTCAGCTTCATAACTATTATTCTATCAGACACAGGGTTGGTTACATACAAGTACGAAATTGTTCATGCTTGATGGTGCTAATATATGGCAAAACCACTTCGGCTCGAATTTTGATGCCTGATGAGGTTTTAAAATGACCCCACGAAGATGTGACTATATATTATAGCTACTATTACTATTATATATACAAATCTTCTAGAAAAAAAAACCAAACTGATGATTAAAACCGCATGGATGGTTAAATTCTAATTAACGCGTTCATTTTTGATGCGTGAATTATACTTGTGAATTAGGGATTCTTGAAAAATAAAAAATAACTTTTTATAGGTACATGTAATAATCTACAGAATCTAGTATCTATTAAATAATGCGGCCTTTAATGTACACTAAAATTCTCAGCGCAATAGTGTTACTGGTTGATTTTTAAAACGTGAACGTGTTAATTAGAAATTTCGTGAGCCAAAACGCGTGAATTAGATACTTACAGTCATAGTTCGCGACCCGTACACAGCTGACACAACCATCCCACACGGGGCTCTAGGCACGACTGACCGCTTCACCGAAATACGTTAGTGAGATCCGTACCTACTTTCAGAGGACTTGTGTGATCAAAACCGAACGCGACGCGTGAATTATTATACGTTTCGAGACAAAGTTACTATAATTGATATCTTTGTAATATATTACTTGTATTGACTAGGTTTTTTTTTGTGCAATTAAAACATGTATTCTTTTGTTTAAGAAACTTGCTTACATTGTTTTTTCTTCATGTATATCATCAGGAGAAATTGGTATGTAAGTAATTTGGGTAGTGGGACGCGACGTGTCAATTAGGAGAATAGGGCTAAAAGTTTTTTTTTCTACCCGAAAAGTTTTAAATATGTTCTTGAAAATTCATGTACAGCTCAATACGAATACCTGCTACGATCAAAAAATATTAGATATAATTAAATCGATAATTTTATATTTTTAAACAGCGAAGACAAGCAAAAATGTACGTCTGGAGAATGACCGCCAAGTGTATAGAGTCCAATTTACTTTTTATGTTTAAAATAATTAGTAAAATTAAAAAAATACATTATACCTATTTAACATTGTTGTTTTACTTTTCAGAGAATGTGGCCTTTGACCATGACTATGACAGACATTGCCGGCAGCACGTAGATCACACATATGCTAAACCCAATATAGCAAGGGATGTGGAGCTGCCCTTGCTTGAATCTGGTATGGTAGAATACCATGAGTCATAAAAATCCATAAAGTTGCTGTCTGTTAAATATTTTTCTCATCCAATAAAAAAATTAGGATTTCAAATGAAATAGGTACAAGGGTTATTATGTCAATTTATGACAAAAACAAAGTACATAGAAGCAATCTTAACACTTTGAACACCGAGAACCCGCTCCGTGGGCACTGTCGAGCTGTCCTCGTAGTGAGTTTCCGTTACATACGCATTTTTCCATGTTATCGGCTCCGCGCGTAGAGCTACGAAATCCTCGGTTGCAAATATAGTAGATTGTTTGACAAGGGGCTAAAACAAGCCATGGTGACACTAGGTAATTACGATTTGGACGAGCGAACGAAGTGAGCGAGGCCAAATATATCTGAGTGTCATAATGGCTTGTAGCCCCATGTTAAACACTCTGCTTTTCACTTCGACTGAAAAAATTAAAAAACTTAAAAATTAAAATAATTTATTTTAAGAAAAATTCAAAGTTCTAATTTGAGCAATTTTTTATTAATGTTACAGCCTTTCCTGGTAAATTTATGTTGGCATTGGTGTTATTTTTATTGAAGACTCGGGGGTTATTTTTTTTAAGTGGTAGCGGGTTTAGTCGCTTCTCTCTCTTAGTCAAGTGTGATCAGAAAAATATAAGACTGGAATAACATTAAATTTATTGTATCATTTAATATTCTTACCCAAAATAAAATGTTTAAGATTAAATTTTGATTATAAAACGTGCTAAAATAAAATTTCAGTTAATATTCCAGTACACTGTAAATAAAAAAAGATGGTTTATTTTTTTTATTGGGTCGATCTGATCAGGTTGCAGGTTGGTTTATTTTATTTATAAATAGTATGTAGCTGGCCGGTAACAAGATTTTCTTTCAGTGTCATAGAAATTGGTATGGGATTATAGGTATGGTTTCCTTTTAAACCCTAGGGGCTAAATGTACAATTTAAGCCCCGCTTTGCGAACTTAAAACGACGTACTTTTTGAGCAGGAGAAGTGAAAAAAGTATCCTATAACCATCTTTGGATGTCCATCTAGCTACCCCTGTGCCAAAATCCGTTTAAATTTGTCCAACCGTTTCGGTGTGATGCGAGGACAAAGGAAATTATGCCCAACAGATGGCGCCGGACTGGCTAACTAAGAAAGAAGGCGTTCATTTGACGACGACGCGTTTGGCTCGGTTTGTAGACACCTGCCTACTGAGCCGGCGGTCCCGGGTTCGAATCCCGGCCAGGGCAAATATTTGTGTGATGAACTCGAATATTTGTGCTTGGGTCATGGTTGTTCTATGTATTTAAGTATATAATTATATATTTATCTATATAAGTACGTATATCCTCGTCTAGTACCCATAACACAAGCCTTCTTGAGCTTAATTTGGGACAAGATCGATTTGTGTGAGGTGGTCCAATATTTATTTATTTATTACTGTTTTAAACGAAGAGGATAAGCGCGGATAGAAATCAACGACACTTCACTCGATCACGTACAAAACAGTAATAGCGTCCAATTCAAATTATCAAATTTAACAATGGCGCCAATGGAAATGACAGATAGGATAGGAGGGGAAAGGTATGAAGTGGGGAGAGTGAGGTTTATGTAGGAGTTTTATTCTGAGTTTTTATCAGAATTAAAAAATATATATTATGTTGAATAACTTTATAAAGTGACTGATGTATGAACATTGGCCAAGTCAAATCCAATCTACTTTAAGATCTCACATTTTTAAATAACAGCAATTGTTATAGGTATCCAATAAAGCAAAGAAATAGAGTTTAATACTTGTTCATAATGTTATTTTGTTCCTATAAATACATATTTGGATTTTACATAGAACTTGGCACTCATTTAGATCTCCATTCTTTTTGCGGCGAAGCCCACAGCCAAGTATAATTTTTGCATTGAACTTGGCTCTCCTTTTTTGGGTTCCGTAGTCAACTAGGAACCCTTATAGTTTAGCCATGTCCGTCTGTCCGTCCGTCCGTGCGTCCGCGGCTTAGCTCCGTGACCATTAGTACTAGAAAGCTAAAATTTGGCATGAGTAGGTATGTGTATGTATAACGCCGACAAAACGGTAAAATAAAAACTTAATTTTTTTTATTTCGGGTAGGTACCTCTCGAACACCTAAAGTAGGGATGAATTTTTTTTTTCGTTTCAACACTAGTGTGTGGGGTGTCGTTGAATAGGTCTTTGAAAAATAATAGGGGTCTTCTAACATAATTTTTTGATAAAGTCAGCAGTTTTGTAAATACATATTCGCACCGAAAATAAAATAGTACATTATGATACAAGTGTGCTAAGTTGGTCATTACAGTCGAGGCGGAATTGCAGCCCGAGCCGTAGGCGAGGGCGTAATAGAGCCGAGAGTGTAATGACCAAATGCACACGAGTTTCATACGACGTTTTTCAACACACTTGCGAGGAAAAAAACACCCGTTTATATAACTGAAATATTTAATTATCAAAACAAATTGTGAAAGTACAATTATTGAAATGATAGACAGTGGATTTCGATCGCATTTGTACAGTATGTTTTTGTCTTCGTCAAACGTAAATTTTCGTATTTTTTTAACTATGAATGTGAATTGTGAATGATCGTGGTATTATGCTTTTAGTGTTAGTAAATTTTACTAACAGCATTTTGCCCTGATTTTCTATGTCTTTTGGAGCAATATTACTCAGTTTCTGACGTCTACATGCTCCAATAATACCGAATATTAACGAGACCTGAAAGTAAATAAAATACATATTTAGTTACTATACTGCCTGCAAATTAAGCATGTCTGGGCGGATGTCCAGTTATTTTTGTAACACAAAATATTTGAAATCAGTCTAGTCGTTTAGATTTGATATGGCTGCCAAACAATACATACACACTTACCTACACATATACATAGATATAAAACATATATAAAATAGTTGAGTAGATGAGTAGCCTTATATGAGTAGTCGTTTTGTTTTTTTATAAACAATCATTCAGTGTACAGAAATTTCATATTTAAATAAAATAACAATTTCAACTGACCTTTGTTGCTAGGTACTGGCTATCCAGTTCTTCTTTCAGAAACTTTTCGATGTCCTTTGAGGACAATACTTTAGATTTTTTACTTCTGTAACCATCTGAAGCGCCTCTTCAAGAACGCAATCAGATTGGCATATGTTTTTATGTCAATACCATTTTTGTTCCGAACAGTTGCTTTTTAACATGGCGTAGATAGACCACAGCGAGGTAGGCTTATATTTATTTGCTAGCTCATGAAAATAAGCTAAAATTATTTTCCGAGAACAAATGGGCTTTTTTTGCTGGATTTCCAATGAATAAAATTTTCATAGGCTATTGGATACTTTTCTTTAGATTTCAATGGCAATAGGCTAGCATTTTTTGCATCATTAAGTATTTCCGGAGGCATCAATTCCACATCTAAATCTTCTTCATTACTAGAACTCGACATTTTTGTAAATCTAATCAGTAACTAAGTTCAGCGATAAACTCGAATAAACAAATTTTATGCAAAGCAAAATGGCGCGGAGATTTATTTTTTACACGCCTTGCATTGGTTGAATTAGTTATGCGCGCGCAGGTGCAAAATGGAAGCAATGACGAAACCGTCAAACAGCCAAATATTAAAAATATAATAATATATATATTTAATTTTTTTTTTTTTTTTTTTTGATTGTGTTTGATATTGGTACACGTAATAATAGAAATAAATATATAAAAAAAGAAGAACAATTGGTAATTACTAAAACTAACTTAATTAGATACATTAAATAATAGAAATCAATAAAGAGTCATGTCAGAAGAGCGCCGCGCGGCCCACGCGCCGCCGACGACACACCGGTGGCCGGTTGTTTAGCGCGTATTACAAGTTTTTTGTATGGGGACACCACTTATTTTTTGACTTAACATTATTTTTTTATTTCTGTATATATTGGGATAGTTTCAAACGCTACAACGTGGGTAACGGTTTCAATGCTACAACAAAAAAAATGTATGGGGACCCCCCTATATTTTAACTTTTTTTATTTTTAGATTTTTTCCTACGGATATTCACAGTTACTGAGCTGAATTCCAAATTTCATCCTTCTAGGTCATCTGGAAGTAGGTTAGGTTTAGGTACTATATGACAGTCAGTCAGTGCTAAAATTTACGACTTTTTGACCTTCATATCTTTATAACCGTTTGAGCTAGCTTCATGAAATTTGGGCTTCTAGATGTCTTTATGGATATATAATTAAACACACGTAGTTTTATGTGTTTACGTTAAAGAGGTTTTGAGTTATAGAAGGGTCAAAAGTAGCACCAAGTGGTTCGTGTAATATTACACTCGGCGCTGGCTAGCCAGTTCCTTTGCTTGAACTTGGCTTGACACGCTGCCGCGTGTCTAGATCAGAATATGTTTTTGTTTTTAAGTATGAAAAATATTGTTACCAAGTCTTAACGAAGTTTGTCATTTATCAAATCAAATTAACAATTTCGGGGTTTACTGCGTTCTGTTAAAATAACGGGGGCCAAAAGAGTATTTTTGCTGGCATAGTAGCTAACATTCACTTTATTTATTTATGAGTATAGCCATGGGTATATAAAATTAAATGTAGCTACAGTGCCAGCCAATACACATTTGTAGACTTATAATAAAACGGAGTAAGGATGAGTCCCTCTTTATTGCTAAATATTTGGTTACCCCAGCAGAGTGTGACAAACTGCCCCCTTGGTGGCTTTCTCACTTGGATCGTTCGAACGAAGCAATGAGCAGTCCAGGTATACGCTTGTATGTGCTAGGTCCATGGGTTTATGTCAAATTTGTTGCTAGGATTTCTAGCGGCATAGACAATACCATAGACTATAAGGCTATTATCTTTTCTTCGGAGATTATAGGCCATGAGGTAGACTGCGGGGTGGTTGGACGCGGCGGGGCGGTGCACGCGTCTATTACTAGCCGACCAACCACTCTGTCCACCTGGTTGGTCGGTTAGTAATTTTTTTTCTTAACCAACAACCTGGTTGGTTGGTTGATATTTTTTTTTCTTAACTGACTATCTAGTTGGTTGGCTCATATTTTTTTTTCTTAACTGACTACCTGGTTGGTTGGTTGATATTTTAAGCTTTACTTAACGTTTTCCCAGGAATTGATCTGCATGGTTGCTACTACCATTTTAATAAATGTATATGGAGGAAAGGTAAAGAATTAAATCTTACATCGGAAAAGCTTACTCGACGCATTATTGCTCTGTGTGCTGTACTACTTTTGCTGCCCCATAATAAAGTGCTCGATGGCTGGGATTACATAAAAACAGAATCAGTCGAATTGGACAACGAAAACCGCTTGTCAATCTTCTTCAGCTACTTCGAGAATTACTGGCTCCGTAGCGAGGAGTTTATAAAAATATGGACAGTGTTCGGAGAACGGCATCGTACGACGAATTTTCTTGAAGGTTGGAATTTTAAACTGAATAGTAATCTAGGAAAGAAACAGGTTAACATTTTCCAATTACTAAGTTTCTTGGATCGGGATACGGCATATTATACGGTATGTAGTAAGCAGATAATTGAAGACAAAGCACCTACAAAAAGCCAAATTTCAGATATAAAAAATGATGCGTACATTTAAGATGTCAGATGCAACTTTTAAATGGTGAGATTTGTGTCGGTCATTTTTTACACAAAGTTAAGTAAGCAATTTTTTGCATGAATAAACTATTTATGTAAAAGCAGTCGTGTGTTTCTTATAACCTAATCGAACAACTGTAGGTATGCCAGGCGGTTTTTCGGTTGGTAATAGACCGATTACCAACCGACAAACCATTAACTAATGCGTAAATAATTGGTTGGCTAATACTAAAAATTCATATTACTAACCAACGAACCAGGTTGGTTGTTGGTTAAGAAAAAAAATTACTAACCGTCCAACCAGGTGGACAGAGTGGTTGGTCGGCTAGTAATAGACGGGTGCACGGCAGGCGGCGAGTAGACACGTTCCACTGCACCGCGCTGCGCCGCGCGGCGCCGCGCGGCGTCTCGCTGCGCAGCGAGGCGTCGTGCTGTCAACGATTTTACGATGCGCCTCGCTACGCCGCGATGCGTCTCGCGGCGCCGCGCGGCGCAGCGCGAAATCACCGGCCTCTTCCAGTATCGTCGCGTCGCGTCGCGTCGCGTCGCGTCTCGGTGTGAGCTGACCCTTAGTTTAACAGTATTTAACGCTATTCCTAGAATCGATGGATGTCAAATTAATAAAATAAATTATGAAACATGTTAGGTTTCACTATTTTTAATACCTACTCCACATTTTTTTCTATCAATATAAAATAAATTCTATCAGTGTAAACTTTATTCTCATTAAGAGGCCTTATTCCTTTTAAAATGTATTTTTTTCATATTATGATGACAAATATATTGATAATTTCAAGCAACTTTTTGAAGTGAATAATCCTTTTCCCCGAGTTTTAGGTAGTAACATAGCCATATCATGCTTTCATTGCGTGCAGTCCAAAATAAGTTGAAAAAACGAATTTTCCGCGTAATTTTTTTCAATTTCGAGTAGTTTCTGAAAAAAAAAAAATATCAATGAAAAATTCAAACTGTAGGTTTCAAATATATACCAATAAATCCCAATAGCCCTGTTCTAGGTAGTAATATCAATAATATGTTAAGAAACATTTTTGAACTTAGAGAAAAAGGTCTAAAACAAACAGCATTTTAAAAGGAATAAGGCCTCTTAAATGAGAATAAGTAATACAGTAGGTTGTATGCATACATAATAAGTATGTTAAATCGCTAATTTTGCACTCCTCCGGCGAAAAGCTTCTCTTCTCCATGATGCAAGCATGATGAAGAAGTCTAAACTGTACATAGGACGGCCCTAGGTATTTTCCGTTTGGGGCCATTCAAGCATTACGTTAGCATAATTTTAGTATTTTTATAGGTACTTAAATAAATATTTACTTTAAATCTGTCTAAAGTTCATTACCTATCTACAGGTATTGATTTTGAAAAATAGGGGCGCTGTACTTACTATATTCTCCATACAAATCAGTTACGCTGTCCCTAGCGAGTACGGCCACGTTAACTCATGGCACATGGTAAGAGTACTACTCTTGACTGCCCCACGACCCTTTGCTTACGTGATACTTGAACGGCCCATTTCGAATAGAGACTCGATAACGTTCTCAGGAAACGCCCAATGCCCTTACCAAGCGTTTACACTGGCCGTTGCCCCACGACCCTTTGGTTACGTGATACATGAACGGCCCCATTCGAATAGAGACTACTCGATAACATTCTGCGGAAACGTCCTGTTGATTGCGCTCGATTAATGATTAACGTAGCGATGGACTGATTACGTCAAGGTCGAGATAAGGACGTTTCGTTTTTATTTATAATGATAATATAATTAAATAGATGAAAATCGACCTGCCATATCCATACTAATATTATAAATGCGAAAGTGTGTCTGTCTGTCTGTCTGTTACCTCTTCACGCTTAAACCGCTGAATCGATTTTCATGAAATTTGGCATGGAGATAGTTTAAGATCCGAGGAAGGACATAGGATAGTTTTCATCCTGGAAATTATCCCTTAAAAGATTGAAAAGTGAGTAAGTAATTCATGATGACATTGATGACCCTGTAGGAAATGTAGGTAATAATTAGACCAAAAGCACAATTGCTCTTACATTTGCTTAGGCGCTTTTAATAATCCCTTTTATTAATTAAGGTGATTAGGTGGATATCTATCGTGTTGTACGAGATTGCTTCCATACTTCCAAGTTCCACGCGGACGTAGTCGCGGGCAAAAGCTAGTTTCACATAATATTGAAATCTCTATATTTAAAACTGTAGGTGTATTTATCTGGGCTTCTCTCCTCCGGGAACCGTGCTTCTACGTGAAGTCAATGTGTTTAGTCGGGGTGTAAACTACCTCTGTTCCAAATTTCATACAAATCCGGCCATTAGTTCTAGCGTAAAGAAACAAAATACACATATAAATTAGCTTTTACCATATCAGTGCGATTAATCCGTGTAAATTTGTCTACCTTATCTATACCTAAGTAGGTACTAACAGTTTTAAAATGGTACTGAAATAATTTTCTATGTTGTCATGATTATAGGAAAAATTTGGCAGCACGACGCACAAATTATTTTGTTTGGTGTCAACGCGACCTCTTATGATTATGAAACTTTGCGAGTTGCGACTACATCCAAAGATAGTTATAAAAGCCTGTTACTGGCATGCGGGCATTTATTAAAACTGATAATTATATGATCCATTAGAAATTGTTTGCATGTATTTAATTATGTAAATTAACTGCACAATTAAATTTCTTAAATCCGCACATTCAATGTAGTGGGTGTACAGCGTAAAGGTTACTCATATCACGCTGTCATTAACACTCACTTGTCAATTTACTTTACTGTACATTACTGGAAATTAAAATTTTGTTAGAAAGTTAATAAAGCCTGAATTTAAGTTAATTAATTAAATTAAGGTCGTGGATACGTTAAAGATCTATGTTACTTTACTCTACTTATAAGTATAAGGTACTATTTATTTGACTACAGGTTTCTATACCGTTGGATGTAGTTTTTAGTTTTTTTTTTAATTAATATATCTACCCACTAAATGGTAAAAATCAAGCAATAAAAGCTTTTGTTTATAAATTTACAGCATGGTCCACTTCGTTCACGAAGGAGAAAAAACTCATAACCCCCCCATCATCAAAAGTGAAATTTGCCCAGACATTTTCACGTGATTCTACTGGGTGCGTAACGATGGCTATAACAATTTTTGATATAACTTCAGTCGCTATAACGCTCAATTGATATAATTATTGAATGTTATAACAACACTTGATATATTAACATTTGATATAATTATTGTTTCATATACTGAATATACTGATCATTTTATCGAATAACATTTAATATAACATTCTTTAAGTATAATGCATATTTCTTCTAATGAATTTATGGTATAACGTTTATTTTATCTAACGTTCGTTCAATTAGAAACGTAGGTTAGGTTAGGTTAGAAAAAAAAAAAGTTTTGAATGCATCCCCCAGAAAAAATGGACTGCTACCATAAATGTAGGTTAGGTTAGGTTTGAACTGCATCCCCCAGAAAAAATACAAAATATACCACCTCATATTTAATTCATATGATTTGTATACCAAATGAACATTATACCATTATGATGGTTAGGTATAGGAAATAAGTGTTCTACCTAATGATAAATATACCAAATAAAATTAGATATATATTAAAATTATTCCAAACGTTTATTATATTAAATGAGTGATTATACCCTGTGAAATTATATCAAATGTTGTTATATCCAACATACTTATACCATTTATTTTTATATCGATTATTACACACCCGATTCTACTCGCTCAAAGAAACATCTTAGGTGCCCAATGGCTATTGATAGTAGTCTACTGTTATGATCGGGCATGGGACTTTTCATAACACGGTAGGACGTTAGAGAGTCGACATTACATAAAATATAAAGCGCCATCTGCCGGTCAAGAAATCTTTGTTTGAAACAGCTGGACGGATTTTGACCAATTTTGGTACAGGCATAGGTAGCTGGACATCCAAAGTTTGATTAATTGATTATAACACTTTTTACCCGACTTTAGTAAAGAAAAAAAAATACGTGGACGAAGTTGGCCCTTCTAGCACAGATATACAAAAATGTGACTCGAATAGAACATTTTGGGATACACTTTTTCTTTTAATTCTGAATAAGAACAGCTCAAACAGTCAAATCAATTTATTCAGAAAAAGAAACATATTTAAACCTTTTTTTTGGAAAACGCCTAGTGTTCAGAGATTTAGCTTCCACCTATTCTGTGCTTCCACGTAAAGAGGCATAAGTGCAAAAAATTTTTTTTTTCTTTTTTAACTATGTTCTAATGTTGCAAAATAAAGTTTCTTTTTTGTATGTTAAAATTGACAATATGATCATTTATAGGAATGTAGGTACTAGGAACTTAAGATACATCAATGGGTTCATCACCCTTTTGTAAAATAAGCCCAATCAAAGGGTTCTTTACCTAGTAAACTTATATTTACCATTCATTAATCCTTGAAATTTATTTTCGTCAACATGTTTTAGGTATTATGATTATTAATGCAATTATGATTATGAAACCGGTATTTTAAATCCTTTACCTCCTTTAACAACAGTAAAAGTATCATATGTAAGTAGGGTCTCTTTCAATAAGCATTTTTTCAATAAAGTCTTTACAAATGGACAAGCTGTTCTGTACAGCTTCAATTTTGACCTATATTTATCTTAGCTTTTCATAATCAATGAACAAAACCATTTCCCCCGTAGCGTAGGCGTAACTTTCTAAATTACCAGGCACGTGCCACAGACGTATTAAACAAAGACTCGGACCACCTACGCGCCAATAAACTACCTTATTTAAGAAAAAAGTCGACAATAGACAATTGACACTCGTTTACTTTTTTTTACCTGAAAATTCGTACGGTGGGGCGGAGGGGCGCGGAGGGTTCGAGCGCGGCAGTCACACGTCGGCCGCTCAGGGGGACGCCGTGCCGCTCGCTCAGCGAATAATAGAACATAAAAATCGAACAAATCTTTACTCTAATCTAGTTTTAATAGTTAATAGTCGTGTAGAACAAAGTTTAGATTATTTTTTTAATAAAAAACGAAGTTTTAGAACATCGAAAGATATCGCAAGACTGAAAGGACGTAGATTAAAATTGTGCTTCTTTTAATTTCGATAAGATTAAGTTTTTCCAGACGATAACGTGAGTGTGCGTGCCAGTGTCGGTAATTAACACTTTTCAGTGCAGCGGTATTACTAGTGTTGTAAAAAGTTTGGATTTTGGTGGTTTTAAGGTAAGTTTTTTTGGTGAAACAGTTTTTTTTTAATCAAAAATCATCAATATATCTTTGAAAGTGTATAACAAATAATATAGCCAACCAACTAACGAAAAAAAAACCGTTTTTGAGGTTTTTTTGATGATAAAATGACGATTTTATTAAATTTTCGCTTTTAAGTTTTCTTACCCTCTTTATTTTTATTTATTTAATAGGGCGTACCTATTCTCTGTGACGACGCACGCCTACCTCTGAACTGTGAAGCCATATGTTGAAATATCCATGTATGTTTAATTACCAATGAAAAATAGAATAGGTTGTAGTAACAGATGAGAATAAAATATTGGAATACATTTAATATCACCGTAGGTTATTTTTATTATATTTTTTTTAACTTTTTCCATGACTGAATAGATTTCAAATCTATTTAAATAATACCTTCGCATAAAAACAAACATAAATAAATGATAAAAATATAGGCAGAATAACACTATAAATATAATACCTAAGTAATTTAAAGAGATTACTATTGTCGTAAATGACTCTTTCATTAATTGATAAGTAAAGATATGTTTTTTGTCATTTGCAGTATTGGTTTAAAAAATACATCAAGCAAATAATGCTTGTTTAGCCCTATCTAGTGATATCAGACAATGATATTGAAAAACATATCTATAATTTAGATTTTTAGGACAGATAAATAAACCGAATTGTGAAATGAAGTTATCGATCGATTAAACTCTTGAAAGATAAGTTTAAATGTAAACTAAATATTAAGAAACGCATTAAATTAGAACATCATTTGGCCGGCTACCGAAAAGTTGAAATTTTTGTCTTACGCGGTTTACCTTTTTATCTGACGTAGACGCAGTTTAAACAATGGATTATTAAATTCGAATAGGTAATCACGGTAAGTAATGTAAATCTTAATTTTATTAACTACCTAGTTACTGATTTATGAAAAATATACATAAAATTGACTTACCTATTGGGTAATTTAAGAACTTTGTTCTGCCGGTTGAAATATTTATCTGCAAAGTGAGTTATGGTTAGAAAAAATACAAATGTAATAAATTTATGGATTTTTTAACTTGTATTGGTTTAGTAATAAATAATTAAATATTTAGGTAAGTCTATAGGGCTGTTGTTTCACTAAAATACTGGTATACAAACATGTTTTTATTTTATTTTAAATATAAATTGCAATTTTCTTATTAACAATAATTCGTCTACCCACAGATAAAATCACAACTCAAGCCATAGTGCTTGTAGTAGTGAAATGTTTATTTCGATTTGCGATTATTCTTTTATAACACTTCTAAAATTAGCAGCCCAGTGAAGGGTTTCTTTTCTCTAAAATTCTACAGCGTCTTCTAGAAAAGTACAGCCGTAGTTACAAATACCGACACATTATAACAAAGCATGTATAAGCATCAAAATACATAACAATTACTCGTCCTCATAGTAGTAACCTTCCTCAAACCTACCCCCAACACAAACCCGAAAACCATTAAGTTACCCCGCCCAGGGGTGGGTCGACGATTTGCGCTGGCAACATCGAAATAAAGGCCTAATGTCTATTGAAAACTTTTTGTGACGTGGTTTTTGAAAATAGCTACTTGAGTGATTTTACTGAAGAGGGTTTTTTAGTTTGTATAACAGGACTCGACACTTATTTTGTATTTTGTTTAACTTTTTCGCCTACGTTTATGTTTAGTTATTTTACCTAGGATGGATTAAATTTTAAATTGGGTGTACGATCAATATTTTATTATCAGTAATTAGTTGATTAGTTGTTTGAACTGGCAATATTACCTATAGTTGAATATCCTCCTGGGTGATTTTACGGAAGAGCTTTTTTTATGTTCGATTGCATAGAACGAGCACGACTCAATAATTATCAAGTTTTTTGTTTGGTTGTTTTTTTTTTATATATTTATTTTAAACTTACTTTGATTTTAGATAGGTCTGATTTTTTTTGTATTAGTTTTTTTCTTTTTGTTTATTATTTTACAATATTTTTATAAATATCGATTTTCTGTAGGTACTTTATGCCTACATAGTTTTGTATTTCTATTAAATGTAAGGAAAAATAGTGTTTTATCATTCACAATAATAATTAATAAGCGACATGATAAATAAAATACAAAGGTTACTACTTATTTTAACAAACAAAATCACTCCCAACCTTATCTTGGATAATAGAAAGACGTGTAGGTATTGTCTTGTAATAGATTATTAAGTGCTTATAAAAGATTAAAAAAAAAAACAAGTTTCGCATTTTAAAATCGTAGTCCTTGAAACCGCGTGATGAGTTTTTATAAAAAAAATACATGTACTTTTTCAGAAAATAGATTGTTAAGGCTCATGTTACTCAGAACCGTTTGTACATTCGAACCTTATATGTACAAGAAAATAAGTGTTCCATATTTATTTTCCACATTATTTTTTCAGACGTGACGATCTGGACCGGAATGGAAATTATGGGACACTTTTTTCGTGTATGAGGTTCGAAATTAGATTGTATACAAACGATACTGAGTACAAATCGATGAGTATAAGAATATAAAAAAAAAACTAAATAAATACGTATACCTACATCGTTTAACTCTATGATATTATTTTTATAAATAATGACACAAAGGTAAATTAAGAAAGAAAAATTGAATGCGATCCACTACAATCCAAGCGGGATTTGAACCCGCGACCTCTGCGTTTCCGGCGCATTGCTCTTCCAACTGAATATGAATCGATAAAAAGATTCTATACAAATATATATGATATTAGTTAGGTAGGTATTTAGTCTACCCGCTTTGATCACTCAAAACATACCTAAACTCGGATTTCTAATTCAAGACCAACAAAACTACGACAGATACGTCACTGTCAAAATTGACATTTTTAAATGACATCTGAGTTTGTTTCTTAGCTTGTATATTATCGCACCAAATGTTTTGAATGCCTCAAGTGTTATAGTAGGTACAATACCAGATTTTGTACCAAAAATCTCCGATGTTTAAGTTTTTATTATATTCTCTCGTATTTATTGTAATAATTAATATATCTAATTATTTTGTTAAAACATAGAGTTAAAGTGACCAATTAACAAATTATCTTCGTGTGTTTAAAAAGAAAAAGGATTTTACTATTGTAAAAATATTTTATTGTAGTGGCAACCTTGTGGTAATTTTTTTGGTCTTGAATTAGAAATCATAGTATAGATGGATAACCTAAGAACGTATTACGGGATTATTAAAGTTAAATATTAAGTAAAAACAAAACTGTTAATTATTAAGTAACACTAATCATTTAATCCTTACCTACTTAAGAATCTTAAGATGTGCTTTCCAAAAAAATGTTTAAACCTAAGTTGGGTCAATTTTAATCCGTCATTAACATGGAACTAACACAATAAGTTATTGTTATTATCTGCATGAACCAGGATTTATGCAGATTTTATTTTTCATAGGCATATTACATTCCACCTCTACGAATGAAGCTAAATGCTTTGTGTAAGATTGTCCCTTAAAAAAGTTTTTGTTATATATTTTTTTTATATATAGGTACTTAAATACATTAATACTTAATTCATGTGTAGGTACACAATTTAAAAATTATAATGTTATGATAATTATAAGTACTTACTTACAAAAACTACATACCTATTCCATAGATAAACTATGTCTATCGTTACATAATTAAATATATATATATATGTTTATATTATTTTCTTGTTTTATCTAAAAAATTATGATAATAATCTAGTCCTTTACCTATACATATTTTTTGTACACATTTTCACTATTAAATTAAAATTAAGTAGATAATATTTTCTTGCACAATATTGCAATAAATATTATAATATGATTATGATTAAGATAAAGAAGTCATAGGTATAAAAATTTAATTAAAAATGCCTAAAGAAAAACCTAGGTACTAATTGGCAAAAAACCAAAACCAAAGAAAATATTTGATACCTATCTAGCAGGAATGGATAAAATAAAAATAATTAAACCATACAATATTTTTTTTTTTGCTTTTGTTTTGTGCCGTCGAAAAAATATTTCTACCTAAAAAAAACAAGTTTTTTTTAAATTCCATTCCTTATTCCTTTCATTCATTTATTTTCACATATATTTACTTGTGAAATACCTATATGTTGTTGAATGTATCCAATCGAAAGTCTTATAGTCCTATTTGTTATGAAAAAAAGCTGCACTCTGTGATGGAAGCAAGCCGTTTTGCACAGTGATAATATAGACCAAAATAAACGATTTCACTCGAGGCGAAATTAGTTTCACCCCTTAGGAACAGAGATGGCGCCACTTATTCAAAAAAAGTTTAAAAAATTCTAAATCCTGAACGGATACTCCGATTTTGACGTAACAGGTGGCAATCAGCAGATAATTACCCAATTTAACATGAAAAAAATTAAAATTACGTAGAAAATAATTTTGGATACCTAAGAAATAATATTTTCTGAAAAAAATATTTAAAATTTGTGATTTTTGGAATTTTACTCGTAAAAATGTATGTACATGGTACTTTTTTTATTTATTTATATTAATACACAACTAATTTTACATTTACGAAAAAAAACCGCATATCATTAGCTCGTATAATTCCAAAGTTATTGAAGAATACAGACATGGCGCCGCTGGGTCAAAAAATCTTACACAAAATCTAAAACCTCAACGGATATTCCGATTTTGATAATTAAGGTGGTAATCGACAGATAATTACTTAAATTAGTTTAAAAAAATAAAATAAAAATTCAAATAGGCAAAAAGTAATAATATTTCCAAAAAAAAACATACCTACATTATGAAAAAAATATATTTTTTTTGGGGCTTTTATGTAATTTCATATTAAAAAATTATGAATATGGCTTTATTTTACTTATGTATATTATAACACTATTAGGTAATTGATCGTTTAATAAAAAACCGCATATCGAGAACTTGTACAGTTCCAACGGTATTGAAGATTTTACTATAGGGTGCCGGTGCGATGTTGCCGCCGCACGTGCAACTTATGTACATGTATATAGAAAAGTATTCTCCCGTTTCGAAGGTACTGATTACCCTGAAAATATAACCACAATTGAAAGTACAAATCATAATCATCCCAAGTAGCACACAACACACTTATATCCCTTGTACAGCTTAAATTAAAGTTTTAACGGGTGAATAGGCTCCTATACAACCTGTTTGCTAATATCACAAGTATATTAGATGCTAAATAGCATTTCTGAATCAATATTTTACTTACTTTACGTTTTATTTTCACTTTAGTCTTTGCAGGCTTTGCATTGTAACGTGCAAGTTAGGCCGTCGCATCATAAAAAAAACAACAACGCATTATGCCACAGCCCAATTTGTATCCATAATGTTCAAGGAGTTTCCAAATTGAACTAACCTTCAACTATTGTGGACCCCACCTACTTTTGATGCCGTTTCATTCCCAAAAAGAAGGACTTGGGACTCGATATTTCCAAATTAAAACGTGAACCCACATTTGGTTTGCATGAAACGGTATTCAATGGCAGCTGAAATAGATGGAAGGTATCTCACAAGCTTGTTTAGTTTAGTGTTTTTTAGTTTAAACAGATCTTTTCGAATCGCATTAACAGTAATAATTATATGCTCTGTTGGAGCATCGTATAGCCTGCATGTGAATCTGGGACCAACAACGTTACGATTAATTGAGAACCAATTAATGACATTAATATAGTGGTTGAATCTTACACGATTTTCACACATTATATTAAAATAATAAAACTGGACTTAATTGCGGTAAATAAACATTTTTGAACTCGGTTAAATCCCGTTTTGTTATAATAATGAATGACATTAATTATGTAAACACACCCTAAAAAAAAGAAACAAAAATGGCCCTAAGTAGTCGTTTCACATGAGCCGTTACGTATCGAGTGAGAATTTCTATAGATAGCGATGTTACTTGCAAAAGCAGTAGTTATTTCAGGGTATAACATGCAAGTTTTAAAACAGGTCTCTTTTCTTATTGTATTAAAATTAGACGTCTTGTCATACTCTGTGAAAGCCTTGAAGTGCAGTCATCATTTCATTACTTAAAATAATAACTGTTTTGTAAACTGCTACTAGTAGACCGTTGCACTGACGACTGCAATTTGAATGCTTCGATGCTTTCACAGAGCTTGCGACAAGCCTTTCGCCGACTACTTCAGC
Organism: Apotomis betuletana; assembly: GCA_932273695.1. Classification (NCBI taxonomy): domain Eukaryota; kingdom Metazoa; phylum Arthropoda; class Insecta; order Lepidoptera; family Tortricidae; genus Apotomis; species Apotomis betuletana. The sequence goes on along the minus strand of OW026321.1, from coordinate 5,889,367 downwards.
TGCCATTGAACAACATGTTCTGCGTGTAGCGTTTCAAGCGAGCCAAATGTGAAATAAACGTCTTAATTTGGATATATCCTGTCCCAAGTCCTTTCTTTTTAGGAATGGAATGGCGTTGGAAGCAGGTTGCAGGTGCGATCCACAATAGAACAGTTAGTATGAGTGCAAATCGAGCTATGGAAAAATGCGTTGTTGCAGCCGATGCAACGGCCTAACATGCACGTTACAATGCACAGTTTAGTGAAAATAGGCAGAATATACTTGTGATATTAGCAAACTGGTTGTATAAGAGCCTATTCACCAGTTAAAACTCTAATTTAAGCTGTACAAGGGATATAAGTGTGTTGTGTGCTACTTGGGATGATTATGATTTGTACTTTCAATTGTGGTTATATTTTCAGGGTAATCAGTACCTTCGAAACGGGAGAATACTTTTCTATATACATGTACATAAGTTGCACGTGCGGCGGCAACATCGCACCGGCACCCTATAGTAAAATCTTCAATACCGTTGGAACTGTACAAGTTCTCGATATGCGGTTTTTTATTAAACGATCAATTACCTAATAGTGTTATAATATACATAAGTAAAATAAAGCCATATTCATAATTTTTTTTATATGAAATTACATAAAAGCCCCAAAAAAAAATATATTTTTTCAAAATGTATGTTTTTTTTTGGAAATATTATTACTTTTTGCCTATTTGAATTTTTATTTTATTTTTTTAAACTAATTTAAGTAATTATCTGTCGATTACCACCTTAATTATCAAAATCGGAATATCCGTTGAGGTTTTACATTTTTTGTAAGATTTTTTGACCCAGCGGCGCCATGTCTGTATTCTTCAATAACTTTGGAATTATACGAGCTAATGATATGCGGTTTTTTTTCGTAAATGTAAAATTAGTTGTGTATTAATATAAATAAATAAAAAAAGTACCATGTACATACATTTTTACGAGTAAAATTCCAAAAATCACAAATTTTAGATATTTTTTTCAGAAAATATTATTTCTTAGGTATCCAAAATTATTTTCTACGTAATTTTAATTTTTTTCATGTTAAATTGGGTAATTATCTGCTGATTGGCACCTGTTACGTCAAAATCGGAGTATCCGTTCAGGATTTAGAATTTTTTAAACTTTTTTTTGAATAAGTGGCGCCATCTCTGTTCCTAAGGGGTGAAACTAATTTCGCCTCGAGTGAAATCGTTTATTTTGGTCTATATTATCACTGTGCAAAACGGCTTGCTTCCATCACAAAGTGCAGCTTCCAGGCCAAAACCGTCCATAACAAGTAATACTATTAAAGATTTCAGTTTATCCGATTTTTCTCTTATTCCATCCAATTAAACGAAGCTACACTTTTACCCACTTACGGGTAAAAAATCAATTTCTAAATATATTTGCCGTCAGATGTAAGCTAACATACTGCAAGGTATAAATATACATCGTAACAAAACTGCCATCTTATGGGCGGGGGCGTGGCCGCCGGGGCCACGCCTCCCGACTGTTGTATGAAATTGTTTTCAATGTTTATTTAAAAGGTTATTAAATTGTGAAATATTATTATTGGTGTGATTTCGTGGTAGACAAATGTTTAATTTCGTTATATTGAAATCACGCGTGATTATTAACGTTATTTTGATTTTAATTTAATCAACGGCGAAACAGATATGAAATCAAATATAAATACATACTTAGGTATTTTATAAAATATGTCGGTACAAACAGTTTTATTCCACTAACGTATTTTTTTTACCTTACCTTTTTTAGAACTTTTTTATTTAAGTGCTTTGTTGACTACGTAACCCTAAAAATAGCAGGGCAAGATTTTGAAAAGAAAAATAAAAGAATTGGGGAAAATAGTTACCCATGATAACAGGAATAAAAATTGTTTGTGAATTTCCCATGCAAAAAAGTATTTTTTGATGCAGAACTTTAATTGCCACGCGTGCTAAAAACCTACTTATTGTATGAACGAGACTACCTATAAATAGCCTCGGCCGCTTTTACCAAAACATGGAGCTAATGACACCATACAAGTCATACACGGCCATACAAGCTCGCCATCAAACTGCCATTCATGGCTCTAATTGGATAGACGAGTGCTGAGTCAGCGCGCTTTGTTCCTTCCGAGTTACGCACAGGATATACAGGGTGGAACCGTCAATGGGACGTATGATATATTTAATTTAATACGAATATTCCAAGAAGTACCGACCAGACGATTTGGACATTTGTAGACGGAAAATAGAGAATCTAATATATATTATTATATTATTTTGTTTTTGTAATGTAATGTTGTTATTATAATATTTTGTATTTTATTCAGTAGGTACAATTATTTTATATTGCGATGGTGGACAGTTTGCTTATTAAGTACCGTACGTAGACTAAAGATTAGTCAATTTGAAAAATGTCGTGAAGTTTGTTAAAAACTGCAATCTACAATAAAATAACATTTCTACTCCTACTTCCAAGTGAAAAAAGTTGAAAGAAAGTTGTTGCCCTGTATAAAGGGAACCAGTGGCATGGCGTCCATTGAACCCGATTCCCACCAGCTTGTCCACTACAAGACGAACAAGCACCATTCCTTGCTACTGATGAAAAAGTAAGCAAAACTGTATCCCGGCTTGCCCTAGTTTTTGTTTGCGGCCATGCTTCTGATAGGTACTGTTATAATATTAAAAGAAAGGTAAACCAACAAGTTATAATTATATAGATGTTTCAAAGTAACAGTGTACCTACTGCTATCACGCCATAATTAGGTACTTACTTAAACTATAAATAAATATCAAGGGTCAACACACATCGACCACAGTTACACAAATCGACCTAGTACTAAGCAATGCTTGTACTCTGGGTACTAGACGACGATCATAATATAAAAAAATACATAAATAGCATCCATAACCCAGGAACAAATATTCGAGGTCATCACACAAATATTTGTCTGGAAGAGATCGCTCTTTAGCGATAAGACCGCCTGTTGTCTACCGTTATTAAAATTATTGATCTGTATTGAATTTGTAAACTTTTTGGTGTGCAATAAAGCATTTTGTATTGTATTGTATTTGCCCCGGACGGGATTCAAACCCAGGACCGCCGGCTCATTGCCAATTGGCAATTTGAAGTGGCAGTGGGCTGGCCATATTAGCCGAAGAACCGATAACCGGTGGGGTAAACGTGTTCTTGAGTGGAGACCGCGGATCGGCAAGCGTAGTGTGGAACGCCCTCAGACTAGGTGGAGCGATGATCTGTGCAGGGTGGCTATGAAGAGCTGGATGAGAGTAGCCGAGGATCGCTTACAATGGCGTGCAGTTGGAGGGGCCTATGTCCAGCAGTGGACAAGAATAGGCTGATGATGATGATCGCCGGCTCAGTAGGCAGCTGCACTAGAAACTGCGCCAACCGCGTCGTCAAAATATGTTTGGTGTAGTGTAAAGTGTAAACAGCGAACTTATATAACTTATAAAAGCAAAGTAGGTAAGTAATTGTAATATAATTACACGCACCAACACCGATGAAGCAGTAAATGATTCTTTGATACGTTTTATTGTTTCCGATTGCTGTCGGAGGTTAATATTTTTTGTACCTACTGTCTGGTGTGAGTTTCGTTTCAACTTACTTTAACGATAATTGGATAAGTAACGCTGAGTCAGCGCGCTTTGTTCCTTACACACACCGTGGATATACAGGGTGTAAATGGGATTCGGGCGAAATATTCAACTACGTTTAATATTATAGGTATACCTATAAAATGTTTCGTCAAAAACAATTGAACTCGTTCCTTATACACACACCGTGGATATACAGGGTGTAAATGGGATTTGGGTGAAATATTCAACAACGTTTAATATTATACCTATAAAACGTTTCGTGAAAAACAATTGAACATAGTTAATCACGTAATCAGGATCACGTAATCAATTAATCCTTCCCAGTCTGCAGACATGATATGTCAGTGTCAGATGAACTTGCACGTACTTAATACCTATATTACGAATGTGTTTATGAATTTTATTAATGTAATGAAAATAATTTCTCTTGAATACAGTCTACGACAAAAACCCATGTGTAGTTACCTAAATTACTATGTAGACTGTATGATATGCATGATTAGATGTTAATGGTGTCCCGAAGAGAACGACTACTTTGTGAGGTAGGTACGTGACTATAATATTTTCTTCGGTTTCCGCGACTGTCACACATTTAAATAAAACAATTAAAACGGATTATATCGCGTATATTAATTATTTGAGCCTCCCTGACGTTTCAGTACCTTTACAGATACCGTTGTCAAAGGTTGACTGAGAAAAACATAATTTTTCTCTGTCAAAGTTACATTTGTGCAAACTACCCATTTTGCAAATATTAATTTAAAATAAAGGTGTTCATACATGCCAGATGGGCCTAATGTGTAAAGACAGTTACACATGTGCCAGAAGGGCATTTATTATTTATTTAAAATATCTACCAGCGGTTCACTAAAGGCTTACTGAGGAGAAAGAACCGCCAAAGAAAACTCCCAGATTGCCTTATTTATTACTATAAAATACTTTTAAACAAAAACTCTACATATACTACTTTTAACACTAATTTGTTTTACACCGTTCGATGCCCAAGGTTTCCAGTCTTGTGTCTTGCTTGATCCTTGATAAGATGTAAGTACAACAGGATCCCAAGCCGGTGGTAATGACAAACCATCTTCTCTATTGAAATTGGGATATTTTTTGATTTCAATAGCCTCGCGCAACATTCTGGGAAAATATCGTTTCTCTCTGGCAAGGATTGAAGTGTTATCAAACTTAATTGAATGGTTTGGATTGTCCATGACATGCTCGCAGACTGCAGACCTGTTACGCGATATAATCCGTTTAAATTGTTTTATTTAAAAAGGTACGTGACTGTTATGACTTAAGACAGCTATCTTAAAAATATACATAAAGTCCAAGAAATTACTATCGATACAAAAGCTAAGTTCTAAAATATGACAATATTAATTTTAGGTAAAGCCTAATATTGACTTCCTAACTTCTTTATAAGTATGAAAAGAATAGCGTCACGTGCTCGAAATTCTGAAATGCCCTCAAAGTGCTATCTGCAGCATACAATTCCTGAGGACAATTGGATAAGCTAAAGCGCTGAGTCAGCGCAAACTATCTTTTACGAATTACCTCTACACCGTGGCGATAATGTTGTTGAAACTTCTTCTCTCGCATATTTCCAGACATCCTGTATGTTCAACAAAGTAGGACTTGTCTGTTTTACATTTAGTTATCTAATTAAGTTAGTAAACATTTAAACAACCGTTACTTGTAAAGGAAACCAGTAGAAAAAAAGGGCAATTAATAGGTACAATACATTTAATTGGTATATATTTTTTTTTCGATATTTTTTAAAATGGCAGATTCCCCCTTTCCACTTTCCGATTGAAAATTACAAATTTCAGAAATTTGGAAACCCAACTCCTGAGGTTTACAGCTCCCAAAGCCACTAAGTGTGTATTTTACCAAATCAAATTGTAAAGTATCCAATGCGAAGCAGAGTGTGTCTATTCACGGTCAAACCTGCCATTCACAGACAGACGCTGAGTCAGCATCAGTAAGCACGCTTTGTTGCTTCTGAGTTACGCTTCTATCCATAGATGTATAATTAGTGAAAGAGATATGTTGTTGGCTGTTAAGATAGACGTAAATTATTATCATTCATTCGATAAAGAATAATCAAAATAAAAATCTCAACAAAGCGTGACAAAGCAGAATGCATCATAAAACTGAAACCCATTGTACTATTTCGTAAGAGGCCTTATTCCTTTAATAAAATATTTTTTTCATATTGTGATAAATATATTGATACTTTCAACCAACGTTTCGTGCAGTCGAAAACAAGTTAAAAAAAAAAACAATTTTCTGCGTAAATTTTGTCAAATTAGAATAGTTTTTGAAACAAAAATTATCAATGAAAAATAAAACTGTAGATATATACCAAAAAAAATGCATTGGCCCTGTTCTAAGTAGTAACATTGAGAATATGTCAAGACACATGTTTGATTACGGAAAAAAATGTCTAAAACAATCAGTACTTTTGAACGGATAAGGAGCCGTAACTTGCGCGTTTCTATGAAATTAAATTAGTTGTGTAGAAATGAATAGTTTCATTTTACTTTTGTTAAAGATCTGATTCTGAAAAGTTACGGAAAAAAAATCGTTAGTCGGGGAATGAAATTATTCAATATGTCAGTGTCATTGTAATTTTGTGCATGATTTATCTTCGCGTATCGCACCCTGTATAGATTTTGTGCTAAGCGCATCCAGTAATTGGCGTATTATAGAGATCGGTGGCATAACTGCAATTAAGGCGATTCCCACGCGGCGGTCACGTCTTATTTCTCTAATCACCGTTTCATAGCCGCAGGCGCCATGTTGGTTTTGTAACCTGTTTACGTCTACACAAACACATGAATGCATACAAACATAGATTTGTAATTACGCTGTGTTCAATTTGGGTGCAATATCTTCGGTTTTTTACACTGTTCGTCCGAAGGTTCGTTTGTCATTTTTAGGGTTCCGTACCTCGATGGAGTTCCTCATCGTTAAATAATTTTATTTTTGAGTTTACAGTAATTTTAAGTACTGATTATTTATATGATTTCTTTATTAATCTATATTAAGTCAACTTATTCCGAATCGATGTATAGGTACCTATAGGATATGGTATGAAAAATAACAGAAATAATCTTTATGTATATTTATATCAAAGTTAAATAGCTTCATTAACTTCTACAATACAGTTTGATTTTTTCATTGATAATTTTTGTTTAAAAAACAACGTGAAATTGACAATATTCACGCAGAAAACTGGTCTTTTCAACTTATTTTCGAATGCACGCAATGAAAGCAAGAAGTAGCTATGTTACTTTCTTTTCTCGAACTCAAGGAAAAGAATTATTCACTTTAAAAAGTTGGTTAAAATTATCAATATGTTTGTCATATGAAAGGAATAAAGGCCTTTTATTACGGTATTTGACTGTGAAAATAAATGTGCCTTATAAGTACGATGAGCCTTATAAGAAGGCTCAAAGTCACTCAGAGAGCAATGGAGAGGGCTATGCTCGGAGTTTCTTTGCGAGATCGAATCAGAAATGAAGAGATCCGTATATATAGAAGAACCAGAGTAACCGACATAGCCCGAAGGATAGCAAAACTTAAGTGGCAATGGGCAGGGTACATCGCTCGTAGAACCGACGGCCGCTGGGGCCATTGAGTTCTTGAGTGGCGACCACGCACCGGACGACGCAGCGTGGATAGGCCCCCCACAAGGTGGACTGATGACCTGGTGAAGGTCGCCGGAGTCCGCTGGATACGGGACGCGCAGGACCGGTCATGGTGGCGTTCTCTGGGGAGGCCTATGTCCAGCAGTGGACGTCTTTTGGCTGATGATGGATGGAGGAAAATAAATGTATCAATGAAATCACTAAACATACATTCAAAAATACACGTCATCAAAGAAACTACCACTAGCTTTTGGACATTAGGTAACTTAATTGGACAAAAACTAAAAAGTGTTATGACTACTGATTCTTATGACGTCACTAGCCAGTATTTTTTTATAAAGAGTAGCTGATTTGAGCTGTCATCAACATGCCCCGGGGTCTCCAATCTCCAAATCGTGCGCCGAAAACCTCGGGATCTTGATGACAGCTCAAATCAGTCACTCTTTAAACTATTGATACAAAGATATCAAAGCTCAAAGAAAAATTGAAATGAGTTACCAAGGGGACGAGACCGGGAATCGAACCCGGTACCTCTGGATTGCCGGTCCAGTGCGTAAAAAAATGAATTTGGTTTGGCCCCTGGTTTCGAGAGATATGTTCAAAGAATCTTAGAATTCGCAATTGTACAGTTGACGAACGCCTCTCATCGATTCTTAACTCCTTTAAGATGGATACGTTTGTGCGAAAAGCGGTCCAAGGAATTTTCAGCATACGCCTCCAGCACCACATTTCTAGTGCACCAATTTCGCGTCGGTCTTTTAACCTTATAGGGTCCATGTCTCTGCTCCGTAGAGAAATATTGGAAAGACAAGACATTTCATTAGTCGAACCGTCCTCTGACAGTAGTTGCCAAATCGTGCACCAATGCCATCTAATCCGCAAATGCACTGACATAACCTATATCACCAAACCCGTGCTCCATGGTGCAACAAAAGCTCATACCAATTAAAAGCAAACATCAACATCATTACAAGCGCCCTAACGATCCCAATCCGAAGATAACGATATCCGCAGACAGATGCGAAGATAATCTTGCAGTGCATAACGGCCTTTTGAGATAGGAATCTATTTGAATAAATCTGTTTTAACTAAATATTTAATTAAGTAGATGTATCTTTTGTTTCCTACGTTACCTTCGTTTCACATATTTTCCACTGACTTCAGTCTTCTCAATTTCGGCTGTTTTTTTTATGTTTGTTACCTCAGAACTCCGTAATTTTTAAGACTTGGATAATTATTTTTTGGTTCGAGTCGAGAGTATAGACAACTCAAGTTGGTCCCATAAAATGTTTGTTAAGATCTGATGGGGTCATTGTCAGATTTAGGGCGTCGCGTCAGCGCGTCTTTCCGGTGGACATTTGCGAAATTAGGAATTCCAGGGCCTAATTTTGCCTAATGATAAAATGCCTGTGAGAATAAAGAACGTTCCCTCTTCTATAATCCGATGTAACAGCAACATAACCTAGATTCATACAAGCTCTTGACTTTTGACCACAAGGGACGAATTTTGTTTTTTGAACTGACATGATGACATCCATAGAAATCGCAAGTTTTTTTTGTCGATGTCTTTATTTAAAAAGTTTTTTTTTGTTACGGTTTATCTTTTTTTTTTCATAAACTGATTAGAGACCAACCCCTCAAAACCACCTGATGGTGACTGCGGGGTCGAAGATAGTTCGCTGGATCAGTAACATCTTATGACTATTGCCTTGAAGAGATCTCAGAACTTCAAACCTTCAAGGAGCGTACTCCCACCTGAAAGGCCGACGTGACGGTAATCGCTTTCCATCAGGCGATACGTTTGCTCGTTTAATAAAAATAAAAATTGGGCAAGTGCGAGTCCGACGCGCGCATGAAGGGTTCCGTACCATAATCTATAACAAGTTTGTTGTATGGGAGCCCCCCTTAAATATTTATTTTATTTTATTTTTAGTATTTTTTGTTATAGCGGCAATAGAAAATACATCTGTGAAAATTTCAACTGTCTAGCTATCACCGTTCTTGAGATACAGCCTGGTGACAGACGGACGGACGGACAGCGAAGTCTCAGTAATAGGGTCCCGTTTTTACCCTTTGGGTACGGAACCCTAAAAAGAAAAACTCAATCATTTATGAACCGATTGCATCTGCAAGTTGGTCCCATAAAATGTCGGTGAAGTTCTGATGATGAGATCCATGAGGAATCGAGGGAGCTCCTCAAATATTATAGGCACGTCTATGACGATTTCAGTGTTTTTATACTACTTAACTTGTTCACTTGTTGTCGGAAATATAATTTCTTCTCGTTTGCCTGCTATTTTTAGTGAAATGTGACTTATTAAATGTAAGTTTGTTAAAATTAAGTGGCGTCATGGGAATCCCTAAGCAAGCCGGAGCTTAATTAGTATTATACTTGCTTCTACATATAAGAGCAAAGAGTAAAGAACGCTCTTAAATAGGCTAGCCGGTGTGAATCGGTTCTATGGACGCGATGATAGGTTGTGAAATATTTAATTCAGCATGATTAACTTTAGAATGTGGTAATATATATTCATGTTATAGAAAATACATATTATAATAAGTAAAGTACTTAACCTATTACTAAATTAATAACACCGTGTTATTTTGCTGAACAAACGGTGCATATTTGGTAACGGTATTAAATACTTACCGAATTTTGAAAATCGTTAGAACCTAAATTATATTCATGAATGACACCTAAGTATTTAATTCTGATATAAATTATTTGTTTCATAAATTGATTTAAAAACACCAGCCAAACGATAACTACTTACCTAAATTACGAAACTTGATTAAAAGGAACCCATCAATCTGATACGAATTCGCATCTTGACATTTGTTATCTCTATAATCTATGGTCAATGCTTGCCTTAATCACCACATTATGTTATTACCAACATTAAAAACACAAAATAAAAAATAAATATGTCATAATCGAATGTCTTCTATATTCGAATCTGTGACACCGATTTTAGATTGGAATTTGATTGTTTTTTAAATCGCTTGTTTCTTTTTTTCATCGTTGTTGCTAATTGTATTCCTTTATCGATATGACTGATTAGTTATTGATAAAAAAGTCGTGATTCCGTACAAAACACGCGTAATGCCCCACTATTGCCTGATTAACTGTCAATTTGGAGAATTTAGATTGTATTTTATTGCTGAAAGTTGGTAAGTCCTTATAATAGTGGATAATCTTTGTAATTAATATATTTTATTGGATATAAGACTATTGTTCCTATAGTAATACTGGTTTGGGCTGAAAAACAGCGCTGAAGTGTCGCTAGACGACACGATCAGCATCATGCTGACGCCCTAACCGTTTGCCACACTTAGTTTCTAAGCTAACCTATGCATGGACTAGTTTATTTTTTAATTTCTTATTGTTAGTTTTATTAGGTACATGCCAAGTTTGTGAAAATTATGGCAATAAATGAATTTTCTTTCTTTCTTTCTTTCATATTTTACAGAAATATGCAAATTGACGTTAACGATACAATACAAAACGGTTATATATACCTATATGAAACACGGATACAATAATTTTAATAACGGTTGACAACAGGCGGTCTTATATAGCTAAAGAACGATCTCTTCCAAACAACCTTTGGGTAGTGGGGTCGATCAAAATAATAAATCACAAACGATGTCGTGAAACCAACAGGGCTTTTCTAAGGATGACTTAAACTGTATCAGGGGCTAGGGCTGTCTAGCCTTCACTATCAGTGAGTCGGACTTTGTGGGGGGAGTACAACCGACTAACGGGAAAGTCTCCGCGCCACAGGAGTGACTAATAGGTATTGAAATATTGTAAAGTAGCTGTTTGAATTGCGAAGTTTTTGATCATTGACATTTGGACGTCATTTAACAACGTTGGCGTCAGCGTAATAATTTTCTGATTTATGTCGGATGTGTTTGACAACCTCGCACAAATCGATCTAGTAGCACTTGTGCCTTGTGTTATACTTAGACACTAGACGACGATAAAATGTACTTGGACAAATATTCGAGTTCATCACAGAAATATTTTCCCTTGCCGGGATTCGAACCCAGGACCGCCGGCTCAGTAGGCAGCTGCTTTATCACTGCGCCAACCGCGTCGTCTACTTATTCTAGAAGAGTTCCTTTTTTTTTAGTAACACTTTGTAGGTACCTGATAGGTTATCTGAAATACCGATGCACTTTCGTAATTTGGAATCGATAAAATTACATTGATTAGAATCATCAATACAATTAATGAAAATCATGCATCAACGAACCACTTCCTATCATAACGATCTTTATGATAATTCTTTATTATATACATTTCATTTTTATGTAACAATTAATGGATTTCTATTATGTAACATTGCATTAAAAAAAAACGGGTTTTCAGTTTATTCTATGATAAGATAGTTCTGCTACCAACATAAATAACAAAATGTCAGCGACCAAACCCGCTTCCCGCGCAATTTGCAAAACAAAGAATGTTTAAAAATGGAACCGCCCATAGACAATTACTTTTTTTTACAAAAGGCAGATGTTCGGCATACTGCCAATGATGTTTATGTGTTTGTTGGGAAATAATAATAATTAGTGTTACGCCCTTTCACGGTCCCCGGATTAACCGCCCTTGGTAAAAAAAGTCACCCGTTCTGGCGAGGGTAGATAGCACTGTAGTGGTTTGGTTTCTATGAAACTAGAAGGCTATTTATGTTTTTTTGTGGATGTTCACAATCTCATACAGCCATCTGATATAGGTATAATGTATTTTACATTTCTTCCGTATGTTTTATGAGGTGTGGAATAAAGAGTACTAGTATTGTATGTATTGTATTGCATCGCATTCGAAATCAGCAATTTCGCAGGCGAAACATGTCTGCCGAAGCTGTCAGATAATAGAACTTCTACAGCCACTAACAAAACTAAAAGAACAAGACCCCAACATTTAGCCTTGATGGGGGCTCTAATTACCGTCTAAGTTAAGCTCCTGACTTGACAGCATCTAACGCTGGATTAGGCCCGTACTTAGGGCCTTGTAATAACTTAGAGGTTTAGGGATTTCAAAAAACTTGACTGGTGGTCTTTGGAACTAGATAATGAAAACGAAGTTTTGGTAAATCGCGCATATACTTACATACTATCGTAGTTTCTCACGAATTTTGAAGGCTATCTTGACGTCTCAATTGACAACATTTCAAATGTTCAAATAGTGTTTAAACTAATTTCATTACTTTATTATCACAAAACCCAAAACTATTTTTTTTATTTGGTTATGGGGACTAGTTTTGTGGAAAAATGTTGCAACCTACAAAAATAACAATGGTACAATTCCTATACTAAATCCGTCTTAGTAATTGTCTGACTATAAGATTTTCTGCTGCTGCTGTAACCAATTACATGTCGATTGGGATATTTTTGAAAATTAAAAAAGAAATGGATGTGTTTTTATTTATTTATCCTTTATTTGATTAGATACAACATCGGGAACAGGCCTGGTTAAAAAATTAAATGTTGTCTATTGGGATACGAGTATGCAAATACAAATACAAATACTCTTTATTGCACACCTCCAACATAAAGGAATATACAACACCACATGAGATACATTAAAATAACAGGCAGAGGTAAACAACAGGCGGTCCTATCGCTAAATAGCGATCTCTTCCAGACAACCTTCAGGTAGCGGAGTAGTTGAAAATTAATGTTTGAAATTAGTAGGTGGTGCATAATAATAATAGGACTAAATGAACGACTACCATAAAAGACAAAAGTAATAAACATAGGTACATAAATAAAAATATACAGATATACTTACATAAATACTTAGACATAATAAATAAATATATTGTAAAGTAATAAATAAAACAAAAACAGTATGAGCCACAAAGTTAAAGGAGCGATTATTATTGCAGTGTACTAAGGGAGAGACAAATAGTGTTTTTTGACGAGGGTTTTAAATGTAGCAAGAGATTGGGCACGCCTTATATCCAGAGGAAGCGAATTCCACAGTAAAGTAGCCCGGAATGTAAAAGAACCATTATAAAATTTAGAGGATGAAGGGGGAACAGTAAGAACTAAGTTTTGTGCAGAGCGAACAGAACGCAAATAACTGAAACGCTCCTTGAGGTAGCGGGGCGTTGTGGGGTTAAATAGTAAGTACATTATAAAGAAGAGACAGAATATGGGAGTGACGACGAGAACGGATTGAGAGCCACTTGAGCTGAGACCGGAAGTCGGATACATGGTCATACTTGCGTAACCCAAATATGAACCGAATGCAGATGTTTTGGATACGCTCAAGCTTATTAAGCTGCTCCTCCGTGAGGTCAAGGTAAGCTATGTCAGCATAGTCCAATATAGGAAGAAGTAGAGTTTGAGAGAGCGCAATTTTGGTGGCAATAGGCAGAAAATTACTGAGCCTTCTGAGAGAACCGACTGCCGCAAACATCTTTCTGCTTACTTCATTAACCTGTGGCACCCAAGATAAAGTGCGATCAAGAATGACACCGAGGTTTTTTACACAGTGCGAAAAAGGTATATGAACTCCGTCAAATAATACAGGTTGGACATTATCAAAGTCAACCCTGGAGATCAGCTTAGAACTGCCAATTACGATAGCTTGAGTTTTAGCAGGATTGACTTTGAGACCAAACCTATGACTCCAATTTAAAATGCGCTCCAAATCACCATTTACGTCGCTAATAACCGACGCGAGGTCACCGAGAACACCCTGCGAATAAATTTGAAGATCATCGGCATAAAGGTGATAATGTGAAGATAGATTATGTGTAATGGAATTTATAAAGATAGAGAATAACAAAGGCGACAGCACTCCACCCTGAGGAACCCCAGCCAGCGTGCTGCACCAAGAAGAAAAGGAGTCATCCACCTTTATTCGCTGCCGACGATCACTTAAGTAACTACGAAACCAATCAATTACTGCAGGAGATATGTTAAGAGAACTTAATATGCCAAGTAAGATGTCGTGATCAACTGTATTGAACGCATTACTGAAATCCAGCAGCGTTAATACTGTAACTTTCCGACAGTCCATGCCCGACCGGATATCGTCAGTAATTTTAACTAGTGCTGTCGCCGTACTATGACCAGGACGGAAACCAGACTGGAATGGATTCAAAAGGTTATTTTTATTCAAATAGGAAGATAATTGATGTTGAACAAGACGCTCGAGTACTTTAGAAAGGAGTGGGAGAATGGAGATTGGACGATAATCAGAAAAGGAGGAAGGATTGGACTTTTTTGGTATTGGGACAATATTAGCATCTTTCCAAAGTGACGGGAAAGTACCAGAAGAGATAGAACAATTTAGGATATAGGTAATAATGGGAACAAGGAGGTCAAGGATAGGAAGGATCATGTTTCGGCTGACGCAATCGGTACCTACAGCGTTCGAAGTTATAGAAAGGATATTCTTCTTAACATCACTGTCAGTAAATTGAACAAAAGAAAAAGGGAGTGAATCTGGAGTGGAAAGTGATGAAAGAAATTCAAGGGTGTCGCCCTTAACAGCGCCAGAGAATGTGCTAGAAGTAGAGAAATGTTGATTAAGTGAATCGAAGTTAATGTCATTGATACAGGAATTCGGACGTGGCTTTCCAACTCCAATTGACTTGAGAAATTTCCATACTTTCGCAGGGTCTCCATTCTCTACGGACTGGTGGATATGGCGCCTTTGAGCATCTCGGCAAATGGTACTACAGCGGTTACGCAACGTGTGATAACGTTCTTTATTTCTATCAGAGGAATCCGCTTTGTACCTCGACTTGGCCACATTTTTCTTCTCCAACAATGCTTTAATCTCCTTAGTAAGCCAGGGAGCAGGAAGATGTTTTACTTTAATGGAACGGACTGGTACGTACGGTGGGATACGAGTAGGTATGCTTAAAAAATCAAGTTTAAATAAAATCGTTTTACAGGACGTAACATTTAGATCGGTTATTATGGGACAGTCTGAAACTATAAGACATAATAATATATATCGTTTGCCCCCTATGACACCGATAATAAAAATAAAACAGATAATTGCATCCATAGATTGGTCAGTAAAGTATATAACTTAAGCTTAATTTAGTTTCAAGACGGATTTGAATAAGTTAAATTAAACAATTAAAATATAATATATTTTTTAAATTGATATATATGTATATATATATATATATTATATTTAATTGTATTAAATATCAGCTTTCTATGGAGAGGGGTCATTCATCATCATCAGCCTATTCTTGCCCACTGCTGGACATAGGCCTCTCCAACTGCACGCCATTGTAAGCGATCCTCGGCTACTCTCATCCTGCACAGATCATCGCTCCACCTAGTCTGAGGGCGTCCCACACTACGCTTGCCGATCCGCGGTCTCCACTCAATAACACGTTTACCCCACCGGTTACGGTTCTTCGGCTAATATGGCTAGCCCACTGCCACTTCAAATTGCTAATACGGTGAGCTATGTCAGTAACTTTGGTTCTCTGACGGTTCACTTCGTTCCGAATTCGATCCTTCAAAGAAACTCAGAGCATTGCCCTTTCCATAGCTCTCTGAGCGACTTTAAATTTGTAGACCAGCCCAACCGTGAGTGTCCACGTCTCGGCACCGTATGTTATTACGGGTAGGACGCACTGGTCATTATTTAAAGAAAACTCTTAACAGTGCGATGCAGAAATTGTATAGGCACGCTGCGCGTGGCGCCATCTATTGGTAAACATTTTTTTGTTCGCTCATCACGCCGGCTGGACAATTTTGGTACCTACAGGGATAGCTGGACGTACAAAGATGGTTATAGGATACTGTTTATTTTATTTTATTTTATTTTTATTTTCTTTATTGGGGAAAAAAACAGACAGACAAAAACAGTTACATAATATGTTTACCCTACTACGGTCAAGAAAAAGGTTATGCGAACGAAGTTGCTAAATAAATTTAAGTACAAAAGATATTGACTGTTAAATAATGATTTAAGTAATCAAGTCAGTGATAACCTAAGTTACCATTAGTTTTATAAGTGAAAAAAAAAATACAACATACATATACACAATACCTAGTTAGAAATTCATAAAATTCATCTGTTGTAAGGACCTATATGTGCCAACAATAACATAACATCACAATTAGCATATCTATTTAGTCCCATGTGTAACTGTAATTTTCCATCCCGCACTCGTTGTTTTTAATTAATAATGATTGCGATCAACCGTAAAAAGGTCGATTAACTTTTTTCTCGTAGGTTGGTAGTAAATTTAGGTTGTTAAAGCGGGTCACTCGTACTATTAAACGTGCGCCCACACACGGTGCTATAAATTACCCTTGAATGGGTTGGTTCTTTATTGTACACAATCGCGCGTTACTATTTGTTGCTATCACGTTCCACTTGCATTCATACAGATGCGAAACTTAGGTACACGATAAAATACCTCATTGTGTTCACTTTTTAAAAAAGTCACGTCGCGGAAACATTAAATTCGAATTTGGAATGCGATATTTTTTTGGTGCATTTTTATTAGCAATCTGTAATACATCGTATAGGGCCTTATAATATTTTAGCAGTAAATCGTACGCATAGATTTTCTACCGTCAATGACATATTATACTTAAATAAACGACTTACTAGGTACGAGTTTGTCATAAAATAAGAAAACGTTTTACTCAACGTCGTTTTAATATACGTCAAATGTATCTAAAGATCCAAAGCTCCTGCATTATTTAAACTTATCGAGTCTAGATTTCCAGAATCACTCGAAAACCGAATAAAACACCCAATCTTCCATCTTGCTTCCACTTAGGAAGCAGCTAACTTAAAAGCAGCTATCTCTTTTTGTTTGCTAGGCGGGTGATTTTAAAGCCACGCCTTGCAACACCCTCAGTAAGTTCTTCTATCCTGTTCTTTCCCGTGTATAGCGTATGTTGCATCTCGCCGGCGGTTGGTATCGATTTTCGTTTTTTCAAGTTGTTTACTTGGTTCAATGCTGCCAGTGTTCGCTTTTCGAATATTTCTTGGTATCGCGTGTTGACTTTACGCGGGAGAGTTGTAATTGCAACCGGATTTATGTGTTGCCAACCTTTTTTTGCTTGGGTATTTTATAGTGCAGTTAGTATAAATAAAATATGGAAATGTTGAAATGAGAATAAAACTGCAAGTGCCTGTAGATAGTAACATGATAAATGCGTATCTATAGCTTTGTTTTGAAATATAAATTATGGATTTACTTTTACCTAGTTAGTAACCTACTTATATATGTTCTTAATTTATTGCTTTACGGATTGTTATTAGATTCTTTATTGCTGATGATAAAACGTAATTGCAATATTTTTTATTGTTGGTATTGTGATATGATCTTACTAGTGTTGTATGTTTTATTTAAGGTATGAAAAAGCAGAAAAATATATTAGGTCATAGAATAGTTAACAATAACAAAGGTTGGAGCCCCCCATTAAGCAAGTAGTTTTGCTTGTGTCAGGAGACACCTCCCGCTAGGTTAAATATTATCGCATTAATTAATTGACAATAAGGATAAACACTAAACAGTAACTGCTTACTTAACTGGACATCCTTGGATGGGGTTAAGATAACTTTTGTGTTAACCGTACCGCAACAACGTTTTCTGAAGACCTGTAATTTAGGACTTGTGTGAAATTTGTCAAGGGTATTAAAAAGTTAAATAAATACCGTTAACGCAATAAAAGCTTTTACATCTTCCACATAAGCATTAAGATAAACTAAGAATATCAAAAAAAGTTGGGTACCTATAGTCGATGATATTTTGAATATGTGGGCAGTTAAAAAAAGCAATTGCGGATGATAATTCTAATAAAACAATTATTTCGGCACAGACCTCCTCTTAAAGTTATTCTCGATATCTATCCAATTCTTATTAGCAAACTTTGTGATGCCGTCAGTGGTTCTGCTGTAACTTTGCTTAGGCTCATTATACTTTATGTTGATCATACTCATACATATATTCTTAGCATTAGACACTTTTTTCGCAATACAAGCAGTAAAGTTAAAAAAAAAATACTTGGCCTGTACCAATTTGGGACTATGCCTTTTGGGTTTAAAAACGCACCTTGCAAGTAAAACTAGCAGATTTTGTTAGGTACTTCAAGACTGCCATTCCACCCACAAAGTAGATAAAGGAAACAAAAATCTTTCTAATGTACGTTTCTTTGAACACATAAAACGTCACTAATGTCTTTGTGACAACGTTGTGATATTAAGTTAAAAGGTGAGTCCATTCAGTCATTAAATCATTAGGTACGAGTATCTTCGGGAAATTGAAATGCGGTAGAGACGTTTAGTGCGTCGAAATCTTATACCGGAGGCTCTGGTACTAAACGTATTATGTAAATCGGTAAACCTTTTTCATTGTGCAGTTGTGGTTACTTTATTAAAACATCATTCGAACTGATATCGCTAAAATGTCTACGAAATTATACTTCTGTTCAAAACGTCATTGAATGCAGTAATAACTGCATGGTCTGCATGGGCTAATTTCCCGCCCACATTGTAACAATTACCAAAGTAGCAATATCCCGGAACCCTCTCCAACCATAAACAATAACTTATTCCATTTATCTCCGCGCACCATAGACGAGAACTCGAAAACTCTCAATTAGAGTGCAAATGGCGAAGGCGCGTGTCTATTGTGCCACTACCAACATGGGGGAGCTAATAAATTGAATATGCGAAGTGAATTAGAAGCCTTATGCTGGCAACATTGGATGGCGATTAGTTTTGTATTATCTGCGGGGGCCGAAAATGAGCGGTTCGGTGGTTTTGGATGAATGGAACAACCTTAGACCTGATGGGCAGGGCAAAATTTGATTGTTATCAAATTTCAAATGGTTGCGAAAAATACTATTTAAATATTATAATATTTATAGTATTCAAATTGTGTTGACAGAAAACATATATATTATTTATATATTTTATTTGTTTGAACTTTATTGCAGAAAATAAACAAGTAAAGGTAAAAATGGCGGACTTAATGCCATAAAGCATTCTCTATCAGTCAACCATAGGACTAAACAGAAACATTTGTATATAATGCTATTAGAATAAAACTATACTATTCCTAATCATAGAAATTTCCTTATTTCGGCTTTCTTTCAGTGCGGTGGTCTCCTCTTAGTAAAATACCTGCGGGCTTAGTTACAGAAGCGCAAAATACAAGTAGAATACATACCATTTTTCACTATTATTTTCTATTTCATGTTTAAAACACACTATTAGCGTACAAATCATATAGGTATAGTTAGGATAATTTGGTACTCATTATTTCTTAAAGGGTGATTGTCCACTTCACACATTGTTTGTACTCCAAGCCAAGTACACGCTTTGTTTTCTTTGCATATTGTAACGTCATTGACACTGACACGACTAATATTGATATTGATCTATGACTTGTTTATTGTTCTTACAAGTTATGACCGTTGTGTACCAAACTCTCTCGGTAAATAAAAAAGAAACCAATTCAACTGTGACCTGCGGCAACAGAGAATATAATGTTGCAAAACCAAATAACCACCGTGACGTGACCACGGCCCTATTTGCAGCCATTAGGGACCTCTTGGGAGTTGTGGCCCTTGAGACATACCCGAAAAACGGAGGGAAAAAAAAAAAAACCAGTAGGCACGTTTCTAGTCATAGAATCATACTATTTTTTTAATCCTTGACTAGAAGGTGCTACTTCTGCGTAGCGGAACCCTACTCTTTTCTTTATCGTAGTCAGGTCGTCATACGAGTAGTTCCTATATAAATGAGAATGATGCCTCCTCCAACCAGTTTCAACCTTGCTATAGAATTTATTATTTATAATTTTCAATATAGCAGCGGGGTTAGCATATTTTGATGCAACTTCGCTTGTTGCGCGACTCAGTGTCACCTGTCTTACTCGCACAGTATTGACAGGAAAGTGACAGGTAGTATTCGCGTGTCTCAGTTATGCTTCACGTGCTGGACTAGTTTTCCAAGAGACCATAGATGCTTGCTCCTCCTTGCGTCGGTTGCCTCATTACTGAGGGTCGTGGTCATTTTATCGGAACAGTCTCGGATGATGTGCAGCCATCTGTTCCTATGAGTAGCCGTTTGAAGAGCATCGTGTACTGTAGGTTTGCTAATCATGATACAATTACACATAATTTGCCTTTCAATGAGACGAATGACCATGAGTATTTTTATTTGATGCACATTAAACGTGGGATTATCTGTGGTTTCGAATAGGCAGCAGGTAAACAATACGTTAGAAATGTAATAACTAACCTGTAATTGAAATACGACTACATCTAGAGCAACAGAAGATCTTTTGGTAAAAATTTCATTCCCGCTCATCACGCCATAATGGCTGGACGGCTTTTAACCAAAGATGCCTTTACTATCTTGACTACCTCTTTACCCGACTACGGTCAAAATAAGTTTTACGCAGACGAAGTTGCTTCTAATAGTGTGTTATACCTATTTGCTTTAACACAGTTTTTATCACGTTGTTTTCTTATCGTATCTTCTTTTATATATCAAGCTCTCGGTACCTACGTGAAAATCGATCCGCAAGATTTGAAAAACGAAATAGTCAAACAATACGAAGTGAAGCTAAAATGTAGTAAAATCAATCGGTTAATAAAAGTATCTTAAGAAAATTGTTGTAAAAAAGGAAAAATCAAACCGATTTTGTTCCCTACCACTTCGCGCACACCACCCCGCCTGCCAACAAAATCATTTGTACCATTGCGTCGTAATGAGGCATCGGGTTACCTCCCTCGGGAGTCAACTGATTTACTTTCAGTATTTTGTCTGGTTGAATATTAGATTCCCTCGTACAACTAATTGTTTATTCTCCGAATGAATCTTTGGGGAATTATTTCCATTACGCACCCTATTTAGTGTTGTTTGATCGAGAAATGCCTCAATTTGACCCGTTTGTCATTATAGCGTATATTTTATTTTTATATTTTGCCTTTAACTACATGAGGTTTAATTTTGTGCACAACTTTTTTTGTAATAACGGATGTATATAATTATTTGCAATTCATTATTATGTCAAATTTATTTGATTAGTTATACGTATTTCGTATGACAGCAAAAAAGCTGGCAACACAATAAATTTGTCAGTTTGAAATTCGAACAGAGATGTTCCAATTTCAAAATTTGAATGGGATTCCGAGGTGTTTAGTGAACTGTCAGGGGCAACAATGGACATGATATGAACGCACCCCAAATGCGTGTCCAATAACTTTTTTTCCTTAAAAAAAGTCTTTAGTTGCTATTTAATTTGAATTCCCTATATTTGATACAATGTATATTTGTTTTGAGACGAAAATTCGTTTTTTTGTAAACTTGTATAATAACTTCATCTTGTTTTTAAGTAGGTGTAAGCTCTTACTACACGATTTTTGGTAAGTAGACTTTTTTTTTGTCCGTTACGTCAAGCATTTTGTAACTGACTGATTTTTATACTTTAGGCTAACTTACCCACTGCTGGTCTTAGACACTGACAAATTGAACTTTTCGACAGGTATATGTACCAGTAAATGTTACCCTGTAGTTTAGGCAGTTATATATGTATACACCGTTATTTAAATGCGCCACTTTTGTTAAAAACTCAGACTGAATGATTTTATTCCCCTTTGCCTCTAACGTGCCAAAAACTACACCCAACTACCAACATGACGTAAAAATATCTACCTCAAACCTTATTCGATTCAAATTTCCCTCAAACCACATTTCCCAAACCCCATTCATTGCATCGCACAAAAAGTGCCGAAAGGGTCCCCTGTGACAAATAGTTATTGGGAAATAGAAAAAAAAAACTATACAAATAGTTAATAGTGTCCTCCGAAGCGAGAAATTCTTTACAATGGCATCCCAGTGGGCAATTATCACGCCCGAAATTAACGTTTTTGTCATAACAACGACGGTTTTACGCAGGACTGATGTAAATGTGGATAAAGTAATAGGTTTGTCGCAAAGATGACACTTAACAGAAAGCTGGAGTTGAAAGTAATTGGAAGAAAACTCGTCGGAAAAGTTTTTAAGCCGGCAAACAACTAAGTGTTGGGAAAAACAGCTACCGATAAACAGAAAAGTTAATTCAAATGGAAGATGAATAATGTAAACATTTTAGTCGTGTCGTATTTTCACATATTGAAACCCGCCTTAGTAATTGTATCATCTTTTTACTTTTGACCAGATATTATGCACAGTAAAGTGTTTACTAAATAATTTTTTTATTTTATTACGAATGATCTCATGTGATCTGTAAGGATGTCAGTGTGAGAGCGTGTATCATTACATTACAGAGCCAATCATAACTTTGAGAATAATCGTTTAATAGTTGATTCATGAAACTAACGCTGTAAACAGGAATACCTACGCTATGTATGCACCTAGATATAAATACTCAAGATTCTCACTAGTATCTTTTTTATTATACACCTGTTAAAGCGGTGTCTCTTGTAACTTACCATTTGATACGACACGAAAAATTAATAAAAGTGCCATTTCAAATTCAAAACTTTTCACAACTTCTAACAGGAGTAAACCTATTGTCTATTGCCTATTGTCTACCATTTATAAATTAAGGTTTCAATTGTAACATTTTTCTTGTTGGTGTGCAATAAAGAATTATTGTATTGTATTGTATTGTAAACTCCAGGGATTTTCAGGACTCTCCAATCTCTCCATACTAAAATTTCTCGGGTCTGCAAAGTCTTCACTGAACAAATTAAACCAAGGTTTTAGCCAAGTTTAAACCAAATTTATTTTTTTCTACTAAGTTTAATGTCGATGTCTCCAAATGCACCCCCAAAAAAGACCTCGAATTCGGTCCTACCAACTGCGCAAACAAGACATTGGCAAAGGGCGCGAATGTTTGTTTTTAAACAATATGGCGAATGTTTGCTCGCGATATTTATGACGTGTTGCGTTTTTGACAAATAGATTTTCGCTATTGACACCTTTTATGTGGGGGAGAATTGATAGTGTTATTTCTCCGATAATTGTCGCGCGTTTGACGAGCGTTGTCGACACAAAAATAATGTTTTTATGGATTTATGTTTAGTTTCTAGTTGATTATATTCTAGTTATTATTATTAAGTAAAATACCTTACTATTATTAAGTAAATGGGTGCAGGCGGCTTAGGAAAAGATGTCTTCTTGGTTGTTGTTATTGTACAAATAGTTTAACTTATCTAAATTTTAGTATATTCGTGATTGCTTCGTCGAACGGGCTCTTGATGATCGTGTTTAACGTGCCATAGATAAATAAAAAAAGCATTATAGAGCTCGCTAGTTTCTTCATCTTTGGGGTTATGTTGCCTTTGGTAGTGAACCAAATTACTCTTTCGGCCTCCTTCTTGATTCGTGTATACTTATTATGAGCTGGGATACAAGGATACTTCCTTTCCATTAATTGTGACGTAGTTAAAAAAACCTGTAAGTACACCGTCAACATACCTGTACCCTAAACCACTTTCCTCAGAAGTGAGTCAAACTAAAAAAGAAAGTCCAGTGACGTGAAAACACTTCAAACCCACCGCTAAACCCGGGCTTTGGCGTTAACAAATGAACACCTTGAGACCCAAATTTCACTAGAGCAGAAATCCTTTACGAAACTTGTCAACCAACATGCATCTAAAGTGTATTGCGATAAAGGTACAAATTTCGTTGGAACCTCTAAATGGTCCTTTGTGAGAGATTGGCGGTTTAGGATAATCTTTTGTTGATAATTCAAGGTGCCTTGGTGACAATGCGGTTTTCCAAGAACATGTATTAGTGACAAAAGTGATGAAAAAAAGGAAACTAGGGAGCTAATGAGTATATATTAAAGGAATGAAGCAAATTATCTTGCGTAACTAAAATTTTTCGTGAGGTTTGTTTTGATCGTATATTAACTTTCTACAAAGTATAGTAACAAAGCAAACGACAAACATTTTCTTTCTTTTCGATTTCGACAAGACCTAGCTTCAAGAAAATACTGTTTGTAGGTTACATACTGACATTAGACAATGATTGTACTGTCGTTTTCGTCCGCGCATAGTTGAATTGTTAGTTCAATCTTAATAAAATGGTTTCTGTTTATATTTTAGTTTTATTATTTTGATTCTAATTTTAATATGGTATTATAAATATGTATCTGTAGTAAAAAATCATATATGCATACAAAATTAAATTATTTATTTATAATTTTGTAATAAAAAAACTATTGATCGTAAATATGTCTGTTATCACTCCTTTAATTTAGTTATTCCAGTTATGCACTGCGGCATTCAAAGTACAGAAGGGACCATTAGAAATATTATCAATAGAACTCTATTAGTACCTACGTGTATCATGCCCTCCTTTCATCGCTTACAGCTCATATGTCAGCATACTTTTTTTTCACAATACAGCCCCTTATTCCAGCCAGGACCAGGTAACTACAAAAAAGACGTGACAGAATGTCGGTAAACATGTACCTACTCCGAAAAAAAAAACCTTTTCAAATTTGCAATTTTTGTATTTCGAACGCCGAAGTCGTGACGAATGAGGCGTTTTTCAATCTTTAAAGCATCCCACGTGTTTGACTTTGGACCTTTGTGTTGCAATGCAGAAAAATTCACGGGCAATTGTGGGGTAATGGAAAAAATGCAATTGAAATTGATGTGTTCAATCGATCGTGTAATTTCAATGTCGTGTGCATAGACCGTGAAAAATGGTTCTTTATTGGAATATAATTACGTTGCCTTGTTAGTATAAACATTCGCTTTTGATGTTGCAATAAAGTTTTTTTTAGATGAATAGATGAGACTTGCTACCAATTATATTTCAATCGCACATAGCGGAGCTAATTGAAGAAAAACTTGGATCGAGTCTTCACTTGAGTCAAATTAGTTATTATTCGAGTCTTTTGCAATTTCGTGACGTGTTCATATACTTAATATATTTATAGCGCCCGTAGTAAGGAAACCTTAGCTCGAATTGAAAGGATATTATATAAATATAAATGCGTGATTTTGACTGAGTTTTACTAACATAAGATACAGATTTGATAGATGTAAAGACAGTCCCAACTAGCAAAATTACCTTATAAAGAAAGGCCTATATGGCCATAACTCTTATAGTCGTCATTTAAAGGCATTGTTTATGTCAAAATATCGTATAAATGCACTTTACAAGAGGGTTCAGCTAATATGGCTACTGACTTTATAATTTGGTTAGGTAAACGTCAACAAACCTAAATAATATGGCTACTATAAAACCTTTAGTTTATAAGGTTACAACCTTTATAATTCGGTTAGGTAAACGACAACAAAACGAAATAATATGGCTACTATAAGCCTAAAATTATGAATTATCTTATAATGGCTAATTATACGGGCTTTTAGCCAAATAATAGTAGAAGCCATATAAAGGCTAGCATGAAGGCTATTTGATCTTGTAAAGAAAATACACAGGATTGTTATAAAGCATTTTATCTTATCGAAGTCAGAATTTTTACGTATATATAGCAATGGTATACATGTCATTTTATGTGAATTTTAAAAGGGTTGAAGTCTTGGTTAGTTTGCTATATAGTAATTATAAGTGTGTAATTCTTATGATTGTCATGTACTTTTGTTTATATAACAAAGTCAGCCATTATACGAATAAAAGTTTGTTTGCGTAAGTGAAATTACAAATGATGGATTTGGAAGAGTGGAAAAAGTTCAAGAGAAGTGGTAGTTACAAGAGGAAAGTGAAAAGCATGTACGAAAAAATGAAAAATGACGTTAATAAACCTACAACCTCTACCGATGTCAACAACACTTCTTTTGTCAAGGACAACACATCCGAAAGTGCAAGTGGTTCCGTACAAAATTATAACTTAGAGCAGACTTATTGCAGTGAAAATTTGGAATATGACAGTGGGGAACAGAGTAGTGATTACGATGTGGACGGAAGTATAATTGTTGAGTTAAAAAAAGACAACTTACGTAAGAACATAATAATTGAATTTGGTCACAAATTTTATTGTCACAAAAAGACCATATGAAATATAACAATAAATTAAATTAAACAATAAAACTAATTACTAATTTTGTTTTTTTTTTTTTTTTTTTTTTTTTATATTTGAAACAATTTATTCAGTTTGTTAGTTAAACAGTTCTGTATGCATCACTGGTACTGTTGAATTACTAATTAATTTGGTCACGATTAATAATGAAATGTGATGTCATGTGGGTCGAAGTAATACGTTTGCAATTATAACAATTGTCTCTCTTTACAAAATGTGTCATTTGCCAAGGCCATATTGAACGATGAACAAGATATAAATCTTCTCTTCTAAGAAACCGGTCCACATCAATAAAAATTACTATAGTTTTCAGTTCGGCAAATCTAGGAAAGAAGTGTCTTTAATTAATTACGTCATTACGGAACCCTAAAATGTATCAAGATGGAGAATACTTAGGACAAAACATAACCTCTATAAATGTTTTTTTCTTATAAACACCTTGTAGAGTTTATGTAATTTGCTTAAAGACTTATAGCAACAATAACGAAGGAATTAAAAAAAATCCAAAGTATTTTCATCACAAATCATTGTCAATTCATGGGGGCGTTGAAAATGAATTGAAAACCATACCCCATATCCTCATAAAAATGAGTTTCCACTTAGTTTCGATTATTAAAGACACAGAAGTAACATCAGAAAAATGGACACAGACTATATTACCTTTTTCAAAATGGTTGACGAATAAAAGATCTTTTATTTATTCATCGATGTCACACGCACGATAATTCTTGTTGTATGATTGCTGCGACGTTTATGAGTTGGATTACCTTTTAAACGATCCTTACATAGCGGTTACAAGAACACGCTTCTTACGACTGGAGTTTACATAGCAATTATAAGTTAATCCTTTTTATGCAAGCTTTATAAATTTCGATTATAAGGGCTATGAACATATAAACGGATTACAATTGGCAATTACAAGGGAATTACACTTATTGCTAACCGTAACACATCTGGTATCAGATAAGTAGCAAATAATAAAACTGGAATATGGTAATTATAAGGTTCAATATCTTATAATTTGGGCCCAATGCCACCCTTATTAACGTTTATATGGCTTGTATAAGAATAATTATTTTATCTTTATAAACCTTTATATAACATATTTTTGCTACTTGGGAGTGTTCGGATCGGAGTCTCGAGTCTAAGTTTGTGTATAACGCAAAAACTTCCTGAGTAGCATGACAATGTTATTTATATGAGAAACGTCAACAAGATCAAGATATTTTGTTGCGTTGGATACTTACACTTGACGCTCTGCAGAACGTCTAAGTTGATTAAAATTGTAACACAACCAAATTCCTTCCACAGATCCACCCAAATGCCAGCCAACAGCCACTAAACCGCCCAAAAATGCCACAAACGCGCGCGCGGCAGCGGTGACTACACCAAGACACAGATGGCGCTGCTAACCAACTCTGCGTCACAGCCCAGCGCATCCGGCGCGTCGCAGGCGCACCACTCCGCCACGCCGCTTCACCACTACTTCCATTACCTGAAGCAGCCGTCGCCGCTGGCGCAGAATCCTTACGCGCACCATTCGAGCGCGCACCACATGGGCATGGGCCCGGGACCGCTGGGGGGGCTCGGCCCGTTCGGGCTGACGCACCACGGGCTGGAGGCTGTTGGTTTTCCTCAAGGTACGTTTTTGAGACTAGTTTACTAACCTAATGTGTAAGTTTATCAACATCCCAGGTAGCAAGCAGATTATAACTCTAATTTAAGCTGTATAAAGGCTGTATAAGTGATTGATTATGCAGCTTGTGTGCTACTTACGTTTTTTAGTCAAGTGAAAGAGAAAGTGGGCACTATGTCGTATCAGGAGACCAAAACACTATCAAGAAATAGGGAAGAGTGGCGATTACTCCACCGACAAGAGCGAAGCTCTTAAATTATGAATGAATGTGCTACTTGGAATCCTATGGAACAGATTCCGAATTAAAATTACTTATTTAGAATTGATGGTTGAACGAGAGACGTTCGTGTAATGCCACCGTCCGTCAGGGATTTAGTGTAGTTCTTGGTGTGTAAAAATCTGCACGATGTTCGTGTGCTTTTGGCTCTGTGACCTTCATTCATTTGTCACATATATAGGAGTTAGAAGTACGTCTTAATGTCAAGAGTTCATGTACTTTCTTAAGCTGGTGTATAGAGACGATTTATGTAGTATCCTATCTCAACTCCGAAACATTGTTTCCCATCTGTAACGTTTCGCCAAATTTTTATTGGTCCGAAAGTATTTTATTCCTGAAACCCGTAATATTTTCAGGATTTTATAAACATCGTTTTGACGAACCCATTATAGTGCAGTCATTGAAGCATTATGGCTCCGATTTTTTTTACGGTGAACCGAATTGCATACAATTTTGGAATTAGGTTCATCTTACCCTTAACTTCAAAAGTGAAAATGATTTGAACTCCGCAACCACCCTGGGGGTGGTTGCCACCCCTTCTCGGGGGTGAATTATTTTTTTTTTAAAATTACCTTGGGTATCGATAGAAGGCCTAATTTTAAGCAAAAAACCATCTATAAAGTTTTTCAAAAAATCCAATACTTTTCAAGTTATTGGCAATTGAAAATTCGCAATTTTTTCACGTTTTTCATCGGTTTTTTGCAAATATCTCCAAAAATATACGTTTTATCGAAAATTTTATAAAAAACAAAATTGTAGCAGGTAAAACAATAAACAATTTGATTTTTTATAAAGTATTCTAAGTGCAATATTAAGCTAGATATTAAAGATCAAAGCCGTTTTTTATTATGTCTGAAATTTAATCGATGTGGTCAATGCCATCTAGCGGCGAGCAGATGCATTTTATGCATTCTAATACAAAAGGGTTTTGTAGTGCTTGAAATAAGCTTTAAAATGAGCACTATAAAAAGTCTTTTGCACGTAAAATAAGTGAGCTGTATTGCAAATAAGAGGAGCATCTAATGTTTTTTCTTTCAAATCAATGGGTTTCATAAGTGCCATTTCCACCAAAATTAAAATTAATCGTGTTCCGCCTAGAATTAACTTTATTATGAAGAGTTTGATAGATAGTATCAGTTTGGCTGCTTCAGGACACATATTTTTCAAAAAAGTCACGATTAAAAAAAAAACAAAATTTCAAATTTTAAAAGAACCCACTTTATTTTCATAATATCTCAAAAATGACGACAGATACATATAAAAGTATACGGATTAAAAATTTAGGTATTTTTCTGACAAACAATTTGTTTTTTTTTGTTTTTTCTGTCCAACAAAAATTGACGGAGATATGATTGTTTAAAGAGCGCATGGCAGCGCAATCACAGCCTCTCTTAAGCCTAACCCTTCACCGTTTTAGAAAAAGGTTTTTTACTATATATTGCAATAAAGGATGTTGTAGCTCTCTTAATTACCTTTACAATGGTTTTCTATAATTTATGATAGCATGAAAATTGAAGGAGTTATGGTCCAAAAACTTATCATATTTTTTTCTACTTAGTAACTGAAAATTTCGGAGTGTGAATATTTGGAGCAATGTGAAAGTACGCAGTATAATAGAGACCCACAACTATTGTAATGTGTATACGTATATACATAATATGGCTCATATATTTTGAAAACGTAGGCATGAATACATACCGCTAGATGGCATTGACCGGTTCACAATACAATACAATACAAGTACGCTTTATTGCACACCAAAAAACATTTACACAAGAAATTACAAATAAACAAATTAAAAACGGTAGACAACAGGCGGTCTTATCGCTAAAGAGCGATCTCTTCCAGACAACCTTTGGGTAGTGGAGTTTATCCAAAAAAACGTTTAATGAGTAGGTGATGCAAAAGGCGAATGGGACACATCGTAAGGTACAGATATCTAAAACATAAATAGATATAAAAACTTGAATATACATATAAAAAAAATTTAATAAATAAATAAATATATATATAAATATACATACAAACATATACATACATAAACAAAAATAAATACTATGCACAACAATACAGTCAGCAGAAAACTTGATGAAAAACAGTTTCACACAGTTTATTGGACAGAAAGGAAGTGTTCTTTAATGTGTTCACTAATGTTTGACCAAAAAACGTTTGACCAAATGATCACTTGACCAAACAACGTTTCACCAAAATAACGTTTCGCCAAATGATCGTTTGACCGATTTAACCAAACGTTATTTCAAGATGAGGATGAGGAAGAGGAAGAGGAAGAGGAAGAGGAAGAGGAAGAGGATGAGGATGAGGATGAGGATGACGTTGAGGATGAGGATGAGGATAAGGATGAGGATGAGGATGAGGATGAGGAAGAGGATAAGAATGAGGATGAGGATGAGGAAGAGGATGAGGATGAGGATGAGGATGAGGAAGAGGAAGAGGATGAGAGAAATGTATCTATCTTATCTGTATCTTATCTTTATCCTATCTTTATCTTATCCTGTCTGTCTGTCCTGTCCTGTCCTGTCCTGTCCTGTCCTGTCCTGTCCTGTCCTGTCCTGTCCTGTCCTGTCCTGTCCTGTCCTGTCCTGTCCTGTCCTGTCCTGTCCTGTCCTGTCCTGTCCTGTCCTGTCCTGTCCTGTCCTGTCCTGTCCTGTCCTGTCCTGTCCTGTCCTGTCCTGTCCTGTCCTGTCCTGTCCTGTCCTGTCCTGTCCTGTCCTGTCCTGTCCTGTCCTGTCCTGTCCTGTCCTGTCCTGTCCTGTCCTGTCCTGTCCTGTCCTGTCCTGTCCTGTCCTGTCATGTCCTGTCCTGTCCTGTCCTGTCCTGTCCTGTCCTGTCCTGTCCTGTCCTGTCCTGTCCTGTCCTGTCCTGTCCTGTCCTCTGTGGATATAAAAAAAAAAACTAACCTAACCTAACCCGGCCGGGTCGGATCTGCTCTGAAAGGTGATTGATTCACCTCAAGTTTGGTCAAATGATTATTTGGTGAAATGATCATTTGGTCAAATGATTATTTGGTGAAATGAACCATTTGGTCAAATGATCATTTGGCGAAACGTTATTTTGGTGAAACGTTATTTTGGTGAAACGTTGTTTGGTCAAACGTTGTTTGGTCAAACGTTTTTTGGTCAAACGATAGGACACCGGCATTGACCACATCGATTAAATTTCAGACATAATAAAAAACGGCTTTGATAATATCTAGCTTAATATTGTACTTAGAATACTTTATAAAAAATCAAATTGTTCATTGTTTTACCTGCTACAATTTTGTTCTTTATAAAATTTTCGATAAAACGTATATTTTTGGAGATATTTGCAAAAAACAGATGAAAAACGTGAAAAAATTGCGAATTTTCAATTGCCAATAACTTGAAAAGTATTGGATTTTTTTAAAAACTTTATAGATGATTTTTTGCTTAAAATTAGGCCTTCTATCGATATCCGAGGTAATTTAAAAAAAAAATTCACCCCCGAGAAGGGGTGGCAACCACCCCCAGGGTGGTTGCGGAGTTCAAATCATTTTCACTTTTGAAGTTAAGGGTAAGATGAGCCTAATTCCAAAATTTCATGCAAATCGGTTCACCGTAAAAAAATTCGGAGGTAAGACCGTATTTTTCGCTTCAATGACTGCACTATTAGGTTAGGTTGGATTTGTTTTAAATAATTCTGAAAATTTAACAGTTTTGAAAAAGAAATGGTTTTCGGACGAATGAAAATTTTGCCAAAACTTTATAGATGGGAAGCAAAAAGTATGATTTAAGCATCACTACTTTAGATTTTGTGCCAAAAATGAAATATAATGTTAGATAAAAATCCTAGGTATAATTTTATCACAACATCCTTCACCAGTAAGTACCTTTTACTATTTACCTAAACATGCATAGGATATGGACTTATATCAGCACATGATCTAAAGTTCTTAATCAAAATTAAACATAAACGTAATTACCGTCTCAAAAACCACATTTGCTTCCTGAATTAGTTGAAAGCTTTCTTATGTTACATAAAACCGGGGAAACCTCACGACAGTGAACAATCCTTTACTTTTACTACCATTTATGGCGTTCCTGTTACTGCTCACATTTAGGGGCTTGTAAATCAAAGGTGCTTAGTAGAAATGGTAGGATTTATGAGTGTACAATAAGATTTGCATTAGTTTATTATTTTGTGTTGCGTGCTTAGGATTTTATCGATTTTCTTGATATGAGGGCTTACTATGTTTAGGATTTATTATGTTGGATATTCATTTTGTAAAGAGTTAATATGGAAGCATGAATGAATAGTTTTAGGTATAGTTAGAAGACGTTAGGTAGAGAAAGCGCGGTAGAGGAAGGCCAAGACGAAATTACTTTGAGCAAATAAAAGAAAAGGTTAAACTCATTTCTTACCAAGAAGTGAAAGAAAAAACTCAAGAAAGAAACTGCTGGCGATTACTACACCGACAACAAGAAGACGTTACTTTAAACTAGGTCCATCTGAACGCTCCACAACAAACGGTTCAAGATTCTAGCAGAAGTGCTTACCCACATATTGTACTATCTAGTACACGTAATCAAATGGACGTCAATGTATAGCGTAGCTGAGCGAACTTACGAGTTCATGTAAATCTAACCTTAACCTCACAAAATACAATATAGTATATATATGTAGCAACCAAAAGCCAGAATTTCTCTATGTTATTTGCGTACGGCGTTAAAATGCCGAACGCAATCTGTCTCGACATAAAATTTACGCAATGTTATCCGATTTGAAAGTATTTTATACCTTGTAGGTACTGCTTTACTTTAATCAAGCACATCTAAATGGTTAGTCTTGCGAAAATCTTAAACGGCACTAAAAACGCGTAGGGGTACCATTAGCATTCCCTATGGCAACACCGACATGACAGCGAAAACAACCGGGAGAGCGTTGCATAATTTACGTTTCAAGAAGACATCCTTCGGAATAATCAAAACAGCCCCGCGTAAGCCGCTTATCCCCCCTCCGGTGTTGCCAGCCCACCCCTCGCTCCACGAAATGTGGGGAATGTGGGGATACGGAAGTTGCTTGGCCTTAATTAGGAGAGTTGTGTTTGTTATTTTTGATGTGGTTTCGTTAGTTGCGTTGGTATTTAGTGTAGTATTTTTGTGTAACAACTGGGACAACGAAACATTGTCGTTTGTGACTTTGTAAATGAACAGTGACTGATCTCTAATATTGTTTCTGATGAAATCATAATCTTTACCATGTCACCCAATTCTCGTTATTATTTTAGTACTTAAACTTATAGTGAGGATTATTTAAGGTCACAGTGAAGTAGGCAACAAGGGGACTTTTACATGTCTGACCACGAGAATAGGTTTAAGGGTTTTATTGATGGTTTACCAGAATTGCATCACGTGAGCGTATAGACTGTTTAATAAAGTCACCCTTCCTAAAGAACTCCATATTGTAGCTCTAGGAAAATCCTTCGTTTCACTCTTTATGGTGGTTACATTAGGGACATTTAGGATCAAAATTTGTTCACCTTATGTCCGGCCATCACTTGATCTGGATAGCGGCATTAGCTCATTCATGTCATTGCCCTTTTTCGTTGAGAAAAGAGCGTACTCCCACCTGAAAGGCCGGTAACGCACTTGTGACTCCTCTGGTGTTGCAGGTATCTGTGGGCTACGGTAATCGCTTTCCATCAGGCGATTCGTTTGCTCGTTTGCCCCCTATGACTTCGGAAATCAGATAGGTATCCGATTCCGGAAAAGCTATGTAAGTAGTTGTTCCAAACTAATATTGTAAAAGGCGCAAGTTTGTGAGTGTGTTTGTGTGTATGTTTGTTACTTCTCTACGCTCAAACAGCTGGGACGATTTTGATAAATTTTGGTATTAAGGTAGCTGACACCCTGGATTAACACGTAGTCTACTTTTTATCCCGAAAAATATAGTGTTCCTGTGATGATGGGATGAGCGGGTAACACCCGCAGCTTGTGTCACTAAAATCTCAACAACACACAGGCTGAATAAGCCCTTATACAGTCCGACCAAAAAGTAGAAATTAAAAAGTGGCAATACTGTAGTGTCGTCCCCGTATTCTTATATTGATTAGAAAGGGGGAACACTACAGTATTGCCACTTTTTAATTTCTACTCTTTTTGGTCGGACTGGACAGCTGTAATAAGCTGAATAAGGGCTGTAAAAGCTCTTATCAGCATAGTGTGCTACGTGGGATACTTCTGGGCCCTTGCGTCTATTGCAGACGATTTATTGTAACATCACACCGGGAGACACCGTTTCTGGTGGCTAACTAAACCGATACGAGATCACATTCTACCGCAGGCCTAACAAGAGAAGTGTGCGACAGATGGTGCTGCGACGTCTTTGTCTCTTGTCAGCGAGTGCCGCGAACACAGACCACCCCCACTAGACGGAGGCGAACCAGGTCTCGTCGCATAACTTGCGAGCCTCCACGACGCGTTCGCGCCACTCTGTCCTCTCCGCAAGCTCTTCCCATTTTTGGTGGTCAATATGGTCGATCATGTCCCTCTTTGCGCAATCTTTAAACCGTAGCAATAGTCTGCCAACGTTTCATTTTACATTCGCCACCGCGAATGTCTAACTACTCTATAATCTATGGTTTACACATTTCACCGCGCTGCACAAATAATCGGCCCGCAACTACGCGCCATTCCGAGAAGGGACCTAATCCTCGCTCCCCGTATTGAAAATGCTTTTAAAAATTCAAATCGTCCGGCCCTTTCGTTAGTTTAACAGGTGCAGAGAGGACATTATTCGGTTATCTTTTATCCGACTTCGAAAAGAGAGGTTCTCGAGCCTTTTTTACACCTACCATTGATGACTGTTTAAGATATTATTATCTACATTAAGAAAATAGACCTTAATTGTCTAATAGTGACAAACGTGTCGCATAAAAGTATGAAGTTTTGAATAACTCAATTTTAGCTTTAGAATGAGCGCTATAATTTTCCTTATTTTTTTGAAGTTATTTATAAACTTATGAAACATGTAATGTCTCATTTATTTTTAATGTGGGTGCACCACAATTTTTATTTAAACCATTAATACAAAGATCAAAGCTTAAACAAATTGAAAAAGGAGCTACCTCGCGGAAGAGACTGGGAATCGAACCCGGCACCTCCGGATCAAACTTTATATTTAGTTAAATTGAAAAATTGGTGGTAATAAGTAATTTTTCGTTAATTTCATTTACCTTCTAGTAATCGAGTTCATTTACATCTACACACTTACGAGAACAAAAATATCTGAACACGACTCTATTCTCAGGAGCATAAAATCGTGTTCAGATATTTTTGTTCTCGTAAGTGTGTAAATGTAAATGAACTCGACTGTACCTAGGTAATTATTAACGTAAGTAGGTAAATACGTTAAAGTTTTATTTGCGCGTGGGCCTCATGAGTTTAAATTCGTAACCAACTTGGTTTTGCGGTAATCGGGTAAAGTTCGGATGCGTTTTCGCAATGTGATACCAAGAATTTATGGTAGATGTTTTATTATCTAAAGGTATTGTCAGAGCCCATAAAAAGTGGAGCTTAATCCTTAAAAGGGTTGCTCCATGGAAAACTCTTATTTTTAAATCGACGGGTGCGTTTTTTACTAAAAGTACAATAGTAATACATTTTCTGTCATCTTTCTTTTACATAAAACAGATAACAGGGTTTCTTCTTCTAATTGTCTTCTATGAGACATTATTAAATTCATTTATTAAGTAGTTCTTATTATTATCAGTCGTTACTATTTTTGATTTACACCTTTTTAACTGACTATAAATGGAGGAGGTTCTATGTCCGACTGTATGTATATTTTACAACTATATGGTACAATGCTAAAAACATCGACACCAGAATTGCCATGCCATTTATATCGGAACTTTTGCACATTTAAATTTTCCTCAAAACGTCCAAATTTCCAGCCTCCGTTGTAAATCACTGAACTAAATTAACGGCTCGCCATTTTTTCCATTTAAAAACTGAATACACATTTTAATACGGGAATAAAATTAATCCGCGGACTTTTTTTAATCCGTATCCCCGTCTCTTTCGCCCCCATTATTTCCCATTGTCGTCTCTCTCTCGCCAAGTTGGCAGCTGGGCGTCCTTTTTTCGAAATTTATTTTTTTCTCATTGTATATTGGCATCCCTTAGAATTTTATACGGCCAGTTGCTTTTTTAATCTCTTGGGCGGAATGAAATTAATTGATTATACTATAATATACATTTTATCGCATCGGGGGCGCTTTTTAACTAATTTAAATCAATTTTATACGAATGTATTATTTGTTTACTTTTATACAATACCACCAATAAATAGTAGCCACCGTTATTTTTTATAGCGAATTTATGGTCGTTCCGGTTTGAATTATCAAATTCTTGTATTTTTTTCTTGTAATGTGTTGTCTTGTCATGATAACGTGAATTGGACATAGGTACATATAAAAAAAGTTGTATATTAGTAATAAGTAATTACAGTTACATTGGCGTTTACGAGCTTTTTAAAGAGCTTGAAATCTTAGTCGTTACTTAAACCTCGGGCTTAAAACCGCTGGTTTAAGCCCGTCTATTGTGAAGGATGAGCAACTACGGAACCCTACACTGAGCGTGGCCCGACATGCTCTTGGCCGGTTTTTTTGATCATAGCATGTATTTGTATTGAGCTGTAGGTACATGAGTTTTCAAGTACTTATACCCACTACCGAAATCCTGATTCTCATTAATTATTGTTTAGTTAACGTTCCATATTTTGTGATAGTTTATTTTATTACCTGAATGGACAAAATTGAGTTCGGTTTTTTTTAATCGAAAGAATTTTCCGGCGAGATGGTTCTTAGCTATGTTTGGTGGAAATAGGACCAATTAGTTTCCAAGATATTCAGCTTTAATTGGAAAGAGTGACAAGAAGATCTCGGCCAATATTGACGCCAAGAATTCCAAATCGTCGCCGATAGTGCAATACCGCGTAATTAACAGTTGTCGATAAAGTTCTCATTACAAAAAAAAAAAAATTGGTTATTATTAGTGTGAGATAATGTTCACTGACAGTAGTCAAATATCGCAGCGTATTGTTTTTAGTTTAATGTGCAGTTCTTCCTGGTTATAAACTGTCAAGGAAGAAACTAGGTCAGTATGCTGACATTGAAGCCCTGCGAGGTAAGGCGATTAGCGATTCGGCAGACTTTGGAAACGATGCGGGGACAAAGGAAATTATGGAAACTGATGGCGCCAGACTGGCATGGCGCACGTACTTACAAAACAAATCACAATCCTGTATCACGCTATCAAGATTTTTCCTGAAATCGTGACCCCTCTCCATAGAAAAAATATTTTTAATACAAATATAGAATTGTATAATAGTATAGAAGACATAGTGCACCGTCTTCACGCCGTCAACCCAAAGAAACCCAGCAGCGACGTATCGATCAGGAATCCCTCCAACGGTAATCCGGCGGTCACGGTGTCGGTTACCGGTGTTGTCCGCGCGAATACCGTTTTTATTTCACTGTTGTTATACCGAATTATGGACAGTTGTTTTGTGTGCACGTGTGAGGAAATAATTGACAACAATTCATCTAATTTCATTAATTTATTACCACGGAATTCAAAGACGTTATTTATATTAGGTTATTCGTCCGCGTTAAACTTTTTTCTTTGCGTAGTCAGGTAAAAAATATACTATAACCATCTGTAGATGTCCGGCTATCCCTGTACCAAAAATTGGTTAAAATCTGCGCAGCTGTTTCGGCGTTGTGAGAGGTCAAAGAAAATGTTATCAACCGATGGCGCGCAACAAGGCCTGTATCGCGTTGTAAGATATTTCCTAAAATAATGACCCTATTGACCTATCTCTATAGGGAGAAATAGCTCTCTGTTATTCTGTACCAGAAGTAGTTGAATCGAATTCAGCTGCTTTGGGATAATGGGTAAAAAGAAAACGAGCGGTTTATGACTTCTTTACCGCTGGAACGAAGTTATATTCGACGAGGTAATTTATGTGCACACTCATATAGTCTCAAGACACGATACAATGTTGTTTTTCCAAAGTGACATAAGCTAAATGTACACCTATCTGAACTCACCTATGTTTAAACTAATAAATCTCTCTCTCTCTCTGTCTCTCTCTCTCTCTCTCTGTCAACCACAGAACTCCGTCATTTAGGAACCAATTTTAAAGCTGGAACGTCCTGGATGGCCTCTTTCTTATCAAAATATTAGTTTGATGATAGGATCCATAAAGTATTGATGGAACTCTTCAATTTGTGTATTATATGTAGATGCATCTACACGTACCTATAGGTACAGCTTGACCAGAAATATATGAGGTTGAGCAATTGTGACTTTCACTGGAACAAATTTCTTACACTGGCAATGGTTTTATGATGGTTTGTCAACAATGTCAATGACAACGGTATCTGTAAAGGTACTGAAACGTCAGGGAGGCTCAAATAATTAATATACGCGATATAATCTGTTTAAATTGTTTTATTTAAATGTGTGACAGTCGCGGAAACCGAAGAAAATATTAACAATGTCAATGTCATTCATGGGGGTGTCAATAAAAAATTTCTAATATTTAAAAATATCCAAAGAAAATGTCAAAACCATTCGCAATCGTAAACGTACTTAATATTATAAATAAAGTGTACACGTGTTTACTACACGAAAAATAGTCAGGAACAGAGTGCATTCCATTAATTACGAGGTTAACATATAGGAACAGACAAGTATTTAAACTAATGTCGTATAGTGCGGTTGCAATAGGTTGCGAAATTGTTGCCATATAGATGTTATAAATAGCGCCCTCTTGGCAATCCTCATACATTTCTGTTCAGGCTTTATGTTCCTTGCTCTTTGATCAAAACATAATGTATTTTCCTTAAAGATGTTATTTTTAATGTGTGTTTTTAAAGGTGTCAGTAGTTCTAACATCCGATTGCCTTGACATGTAAAGAAAACCGTATAATTCACCTCACTGGAACTATGCCATCGAACCTTAAGATTGACAAATGAATTTCATTATAATTGAAAGTACCTAAGTGTCAAGCGTGAAATCGCGGCATGGTCAAGCCACGTTATAAGTTGGCCCTAAATCAGGGCTCTTTGGAGTTGCTATAACCGTTTTATAATATTACATGCATTTATCTATCTCAAAAGTAACTATACAGGTTTGGCCCATTTAGAAATTAAAGGATATGAAAACTATGCATTTTATTCCTTTTAGATATCATGTTTCATTGTAAAATTGACTGCTCAAGACCCACAAAATTGATATCTAAGCAGGAATAATGTAAGTGTTATTTTTCAAAAGATCTGAGTACCTACAGGTATTTTTAGGGTTCCGTACCTCAAAAGGAAAAAACGGAACCCTTATAGGATCACTTTGTTGTCCGTCTGTCCGTCCGTCCGTCTGTCAAGACCCTTTTTCTCAGGAACGCGTGGAGGTATGAAGCTGAAATTTATATCAATTACTCAGGTCTACTGTCCCTTGAAGCTGTGAAAAAATCAAACTTCTAAGCCAACGCAATCAAAAGATACAGCCGTTTATGCCGCAAATTTTCGACACTTGCAAGGGAATCAAAACCTACAGGGTGCTTCCCGTGAACTCAGAATCTTGAAATTTGGTACGAAGCAACGTCTTATAGCATAGATAAAGGAATAATTACGAAAACCATATTTTTTTTTTTAATACCTAACTTTGCACCTAATTTATATGGGGCGCTATACATACCAGGTGCAAACTTAACTTAACCACTTAGGGATGGAAAGTGTTTGTACGGAACCCTCGGTGCGCGAGTCCGACTCGCACTTGGCCGGTTTATTTAATGTATGAATGCAGTTTTTCTTGTTATTAAAATCGATGACATGGTTCCTAAGAAGAGATCTTCGTATGTCTTATAGTTTCAGACTTTCCCATACAGACCGATCTAAATAGGACAACCTGTATATCTCAAATGTACATTCTTGAACACTTCGTGAGACTTTAGTACATACTCGTAATAACATGCATTATATTTCCGCCAGCAAGCGTTATAGCACATTACACAAGAAGAAGGCGAGGGCCATAAATATTCTATTTGGGACTTTACGAATTACCACCCGCGGATTGTCTAAAGACTTCTTGCCTTGTCCAGAAGTGAGATTTACGGGGGAAGTAAATCCCACTTACGGCCTAGGTTGACTTAAATATATTTAACTCTATTAGAAAGGAAACTTCTAAACATTGTACAGTAAATAACTATTAGTAATACACGGCAAAAAAGAAGGGTAGTGCGGTGGTAGCCTAGTGGTTAGGGCATGCGACTTTCAATCCGGAGGTCGCGGGTTCGAACCCGGCCCGTACCAATGAGTTTTTCGGAACTTATGTACGGAATGTCATTTGATATTTACCACTCGCTTTTCGGTGAACGAAAACATCGTGAGGAAACCACCTAAGCCCAAAAAAGGCTTAGTTTCTCCTCTGGGTTGGAAGGTCAGATGGCAGTCGCTTGCGTAAAAACTAGTGCCTACGCGACATCTTGGGATTTAGGTAGCCGACCCCGATTGAGAATTCATTCTCAAAAAAAAATGGGACAAAGGCT
The DNA here is from genome assembly GCA_932273695.1 of Apotomis betuletana. Lineage (NCBI taxonomy): Eukaryota > Metazoa > Arthropoda > Insecta > Lepidoptera > Tortricidae > Apotomis > Apotomis betuletana. The sequence goes on along the minus strand of OW026321.1, from coordinate 5,848,557 downwards.
AGGAGGATGATGACGGCAAAAAAAGAAGGGTGATAGTAATATCATGTATTTTGTAAACGATCACGATAAATACGAGTAAGTATGTCTTGTTATGCATTACCTAATTACTTTAAATTGATTTGGCAGACGGAAAGAAAAATCGTTAATTTCATAAAATACACAATTCCGATGTTTGAGTTTGATATTTTGTCTTACCCCATGTCTATTTTCTTGGCCATCTGTGGCAATGAAATACTTAACCTTTTACTTCATTTGCTCGATCAAGCTATTAATATTTGCTTTCTTTAACCAATGTAAATTGGAGAATATTAATAGCTATCAAAGTTTTCCTAAAGCAGCCCCGGTTTACGGCATCCAAATTGTCACACCAAAACGACCCAGAGTCACATTACAACATCTCTAACCGCATGAAAATATTAAATTTATCATTTACGAATACCGCTACCGGCGGCTTCTTTGACCGCCATCTTGCGCTGCCTTGTTTGTTTTGTTTTTTTTTTCAACTTTAATGCAACGGCCCTGTCACCGTCAGCCGTTATCTTCAAACGTCAATTTTATGAGATATTTGTTGGAAAAAGTTTTCGCTACTGGTCTGATAAACAATTTTTAATGTGTTCTGTTAAAAAGCCGCGTTTTAGTAGGTTAAAAGGATTCTTTTGGATGAATAAAAAATGTGGAATGTAAAGAATCTGAGACGTGAGATTATTCTTTAAATATCAATTTGTGTATTTCCGTACCTTGTAACGTAAAAGTTACATTAAATCATTTAAGAATATATATGTTAACCGTTTATAATAAAAGGGTCGGATTTAATTTAAAGAAAGGAGTAGTCAAAGTTTTCTAACAAAATAAATCACGAATAAATTTGGTTTCGTACGCATCTGCATCTTAAAAGTAACGGAATCCTTATCGCAAGGCGCTCCGGACTAATTCGAAGTGAGAACTTCTAACCATGTTCGGGCTATTGCTGGTAGGGATCCCGTTACTTTGCACAAAAAGAAAAGTAAAAGTTACAACCTAAAACACGTAATACTACGTAATTTGTCTCGCTTAAACTCGAGAACGGCTGGGCAGATTTAGCTGATACGGGTTTTGAAATGTTTGTCGTACCTAGTCCGGGAAAGGTTCAAACGGTGAGCTTTAGCAGCTTACTGGCACAGACTGAATTCCACGACCATATATATACTATATGGAACTCACGAGTTAACGTAAAGATAAATTTATGAAACATATAATGCCTCATTATTTTTAATGCGGGTACACCAACATCTTTTATATTCTACCATTGATACAAAGCACAAAGAAAAATATGTGAAGAAATACGTAAAGATAGCTGAAAATGGTATTGTCAGGCATGTAGTTAATTGTGAACCACACTATACTGTATGTATACAGTCGATGGTTATAGACTATAACCATAGTATACTTACTTATAACTTATAGTATACTTTTCACACGACTACGATGAAGCAAAGGGCGGGTAATGACTTTTTTCTCGCACGGAATTGCAGGTTGCGTTCTAGTCCTATACATAGTCAAGATAGTTGTGGAGAAATTTTGTTGCTGACTGTACAAAAACGCTCTTGTTCACGCACTTAACTAGCCACTCGTATAGTTGCGCACACATCAGTTGGTCACGTCGATGACCGATTGCGTTACCTATTACACGAAACATCAATAAAATACAGTTCTCAGGCGGTGCCACAAAAGGCTTGCGAAGATCGTAAGAAAGAACTTTCTGTATTCTTATTCTGTGACCACACAGCTGTCTTGATCGACCAGCGAACTCATTCATTTTCCAAAAAAATTACAATGTATTTTATTCGCATTTACCATTGTAATTAACATGTGAGGCTGTATGATAAGGACAGACAAGGTAATTGGGCAGGAGGCAGTAATCCATAATCGATATACCGTCAGCTGATACTAATATGACAGAATGAAACACTATAGAGAGTTCTCTCTTTTGATCTTCGCTATAGCCGCCGGGAATGGTATTTTATTGGTCGTTTGTGCGGTCATATATAGGTTTCACGCTCTTGTCGCGATGGTACAATAGAGTAGCTTGGAGATGGAATTATGTTACAATAATTAACGATACAATAAGGAACCTTAAAATAGAACCTTAAGGTACGTTATTGGATGGTTAATTGTTATCACACAACGGAGACTTTGATACAAATATTAATTGAGTGAGTTAAGGTGGTAAACTTTTTGGTCTTCACCCTAATACGGAACATTTAGTCTCTACTTTTTCGATTTTGTAATTTAACTATTTCCACCTAGTATATGATGTAAGCGAGACTGTATTTTTTGGGTAAAGTTTTTTTTTTTATTGTGATGTCATCGCGACAATAATGCGGACGCTAATCATGGACGCGCGCGCGCGTCTAAGAGAGGCTATGAACCTGCGCCGATTTTGCTTAACGGAGATTCTACCACTGCGCGACCAGGGGCGCGGCGAGCGGTTGAGCGAGAGATCCGAGCACGGCCATACGAATGAGTGAGACACATAACTACACCGCTGCCGCTGTCGCTCAAAGTCGTGAAATCTCCGTAAAAACACAGACTGGAAGTTGCTCCCAGCACAACGGTCATACGCGACTATTTCTCGCGCGAGATAACCACCCGTCTCTTTCTGTGCATTAATGTGAGAGAATGACGGGTAGAGCTATGTTGCTCGACAAGTCTCGGAGCATAGTTGTGCTAGAAAGGCTCGTGGGCGCTGGTGTTTATATGCCGTCAGCCCGTGTAGTGACCGTGTTTATTGTATAATTAACATGTGAAGGATGGACATGGTATTTGGTAATTGAATTACCGTGTGAGTGCACTAATGGTACATTTGTCCGATATGTCCGTCGATAGGCCGGATCCATCAACGAGCAAAATAGCAAAAATAAAACACAAAGCCAAATACCCTGAAATAAAGTGTAGATGAAGCACGCTTGCCCTTAAAATGTGTAGGCAGATCATTGTTTTCGTAAACAACGTTTGAAAATAACTCCTACCCGCACGTAAAAATAGTAAACATTTCTATACTTTAATCGACGAGCAAACGCAGCAAAAATAAAACATACCACCCAAAAAATTGGTAAAACTTTGACCTCGATCTCGCTTGAAATGAAGTGTAGAGGAAGCATGCTTACCCGTAAAATGTGAAGGTAGAACCATTGTTTTCGTAAACAACGTTTGAAAATAACTCCAACCCACACTAAAAATAGAAAACATTTGTATTTCCATCACCCATTTTAAACTTGACAGAGTTTATACGCCGTGGGAACCCTGCCACCGCCGCCGGCTGACTCTGCCCCCGCTGCACCCAGGCCCCCTTTGCCCCTATGTCCCCGTGTGCCAAAGTGACAGTTTGTTTTGCCAACGACAGCAATTTTCACTTGATTCGTTTTTCGTGTAACACTCAGCGTTTGTTTTCAATTGATTACCGATTGTGCATTTTGATTAGAGTTGTGCAAATAATGGTTTGAGGGGTAGGAAAATGTGTGTGAACTTTTGTGTATAAAAGTCTGCAGTTTACCTGATCTGTGTGCAGAAAAAAAGGAAATAGAACAACAGTTTAAAGCCCAATCTTGACCAATCTTGTTTTAGGATCACAATTCACACGGTAGTTGGGGTACGGGGTCTCTAGAACCCCGTGAATCGTGATATATGAGTTAACTTAATTGCCGCAGCGAACGTGTTAATTGTTTAGCTCCAAAAACACGTTAGTAACAGATATATAATTCATACGAAACTATGAAAAAATAAAAATTAAAAATATACTTAAAAAAAAAAGTAGCTTATGTAAACAATTTAAAGGTAAACGATTTAGCATAGCTGCTAATTCACATTCATAAGCATCTTAAGTAACCGCTACAGTCTAGCTTCAGCAAAAGAACTCGCCAAATATATTCACACCTCTTAAATTAGATAACCGAAGTGTCAGTAGTCTGTTTATTTTGAGCACCGCAATTTGTTCACCCCATTAGGGGGCGTGAGTGTTTGTGTAGCGCTCGCCCGACACGCGCAGGCGCACGGTTGACTTGAGAAAGTGACTGCCCTTCGCGGTGAAGCGAAGATGCATTTCGTAAAAAATGTGCAATTTTCCATTATTAGTGAAGTAGGGAATTGGAAAGTATCCATGCCCATATGAAGGCATTATTTGTGGCAAGTTTAAAATATCCGTAGGGACGTAGCATCCATAAGTAGCCGTGGTAGGCAGGGATCGGGATTTTTCGCTTACTATTACACATTTTTATATTTTAGGGTGTTAATTTCAAAGATCCATATAACTAAATTCTTTTTCATTTAATAACATATGAAAAAACACGGAATTAGAAAGATATTTCAATTTTAATGAATACCGGTATCGATCCCTGGTCGCATCGCAGGTATAATAGGTATGAACTTGTAGTAAGTACCAGCTAAAATGTTCCGCGCAAAAAGTTTCCTGAGTTACCAACCTTTCCGAATAAGAAATTCCCCGTGTTTGCCGAGAGTTTAGATTTATACTGTGGTTTAGATGTCAGTGATGACCACATAACTAGAAAAGAGTAAGAAGCACCTTCAGTCACCTCGATGAATACTTTTACATGATGGCGCTAGGTATCTAAAGAATTAATTAGAATGCCTGAAAAGAATCAGAAGGTCTGACTCCATCATTAATGTCCTTACAGTATTTAACAGATAGGTAGATTCTTTAACAGTAACAACAGAGATTATATAAATACTGTTATGAACAAAAGGCAACAAAGGCCAAAGATATACGGAATTCGATTTCCGTAAAAAAACTGACTGCTTTCTACAATTTCCAACATTTCGAGAATGCACTTGGTTAACTATAATACTGGGACTGCTTCAACTGAAACCACTTGACCTGTTTCCTTTCTCGCCCTATTCCGCATTGTGCCGAGTTGCACTAATTGCAAGGTAAACACAACGTGTTTTTTCGGCTTTTGTGTTCTTTGCCACGTGCAATTGTTTACCGTTTTAACGGTGCATGTTAGATGTGTAGAATTGTAAATAAATATATTCATAATTGGAGTCATATGGACATTTTTCACGGAATAAACAGTTTTTCCTGTCAAGTACTGAATCATTCTGGTTGGATACAAGAAAATTAAACTCCTATTTGAGAAATTGACACCCACATCTTGCAAGGATAACTTGCTTTACACATGTATCTGTTTTATGTATGGCGACGCAACAAACCGACGCTGCGTATTGAGCCACTTTTTATTTTATCCAAAACATTTTGACCGCATCATCATCATAAATTTAAGAGCTACGCTCTTGTCGGTGGAGCAATTTCCATGCATATCGTTCTTGCGCTTTCTCCTTGACAACCTGGTACGACACGACGTTAACCTTCTCCTTTATTTGGTCCATGTAAGCTTTCCTTGGTCTTCCTCTCTTTCTCCTCCCTTAAATCTTTCCTTCTATTATTTGATCGCATAGGTTTTCCAAATTGCTTGGCATGTCCTCTAGTTTTCCCATCCATTTCCCAGCCTCTGCCTCAGGCTAATTGTAAAATCAACACGGCATGTTTGCGTTGCGGGATTGCGAGGGTAGGTGCCAAATGGGCCTCCCCATGCTAGAGTTTCGGCAGGTTTTATTGATACAACACCTCGTTTGTTTCATTCTAAAAAGCGTAGACTATGTCTAGCTATAGAACGGTATATAGGTCACTCTGTTTCATCCGCAAATGCTAAGTGCCCATAAATTAGTGAACCCGAGAACACGATCAGAATAAAGATGGGTTCAAATAGGTACTAACATGGCCAGGCGACCATAGAACTCTTCTCCCAAGCACCATACACGAAGCTTCTTGCAATGTCAGGGCATTGCTGGGATTCGTGGAGGAATTGGGGTGGTTAGAGTAGCTACTCCTTTTCACACAAAATAGGCGACTTGCGGAAAATTCCCAGCGAAACTAACTAACCCGTCTCCGAATTGACTATTTGAGTGTTATGTGTACCTTTTTCTATTGGTTTTAGCTCAATAGAGAAGTACCTAGGCAGGTTCTGCATTGGCTCACACAGAAATTTCTCTGACACCTTGAAATGAAACTGGTATCTCCATTCCGTTTCTGGCGTTCGTCTGCTCTCATGTGGCTAACGTAGTCTATCTTATTTTTTAAATTGTTTATGTACCTACGACTCCTACGAGTATAGTGAATGATCTCTAATGAAAATTTAGTTGTTTCTTTTAATTTGTCAGTGTATCGAGTACCTGATAAGTGTGGCACGTGGCGGCACGTGCCGCGTGGCGTGTCGTGTGAAGGTAAATAATAAACAACTTGAGGTTACCGATGCTTTCACGTTTCACGCTAAAGGCTAAACAACTAAACATCGATGTTGGAACTACGTAGAACCGCAGTGAAATGACTCGAATCTAAACAGAATAAAGGCTCTTTGGCACAATTCAACCTTGACGGCGTTACTTAGGGCAAAATTCGCTCGCAAATCGAAATTGTGATATATCACAATTTCGATTTGCGAGCGAATTTTGTATGAAAGCGATCATGCAGCGAGATTGCCGCGACGCTTATTTGTATAGATAGAAAACTCGCTCGCAAATCGCAAGTGTGATAAGCCTCTAAATGTCCCCGCAGAGCACACCTCAGCTCCTCATGAAAGGCCATGCCAGGATAAGCTAAGTGAATCTGCCCCCAGCGAGTTTTGGCTTGTAATTTTTTTTGTTGATTTGTCTTTTTATTAGTGTCGTTTATGCCAAATTACAGCTCCACAAACCTTACCGTTTTTCTTTAAAAAAAAAACGAAATCTGATCGTTCTTCGATATTTTTTTTTCTAGCCGGCCGATTTTGACGTGAGTCACGTATATTGTGCTTATAATAAAGACAATTATATGGTTTTTATTTTAATACATATTGCCATACAAAAACTTGAAAAAAGATTAGAATTTATTTTTAATATTTTTTTTTTAGCATTATCTCCAGATTTTTCACCAAAACTAGCCTCTTTAATAAGCTACAAAATGAATGTATTAACTTAATTTTATTTGTGGTATAACGGGTTGTTTTTTTTAATTGAATTTATCACCATACATTTTCTTTACCCGCTCATTATTAAAATTAATCGATTAAAAACTGTTTAAAGAAACGTGTATGTTTATAATGAACACTGGCCACTTACAAAAAAAAAGTATTGATTCCTTCGTATTGAAAAAGTATTGTAAAAAGATCCGATCTGGCAACGCTAATGAAATGTATGGCCTATTGCCCTTGCCCCTCTCGCCGTGCCGCCCCGACCTCGCTCGGCGCCCGCGCCCCGCGCGCGTCCTATGTTTTGGAGCATGTTCTTACTTACAGACGCGCCCCGAAGATATTTGACGAACTTACTGTTTTCGACCAAGACTAACTTGTTCTTGTTATTTTTCATGTTAATTTTAAAATTGTGGATTGACAAAAAAAAGGTGACAAGTAATAGTTGGTTGAATGGCGCCAATACCAAAACAAAATGCAATCGGCCAGGGGCACCTACTCCGCCCCTGTCGGTTTGGCGCCCCGGGCTATAGCCCGAATGGCCCTAGGGTAAATACGTCCCTGCACAGACTCCATTGCTATATTGTATAGCTTTTTAACGTTTTTTTTAAAGCACTTCTTTATTATTTTCCTGCAATCCATTTTTAACTAAAAGTTTTTCCGATAAATATTCGAAGTTTATGTGAATAACCGGCGCCGAAGGAATCAATACTTTTTTTTTGTAAGTGGCCAGTGTTCATTATAAACATACACGTTTCTTTAAACAGTTTTTAATCGATTAATTTTAATAATGAACGGGTAAAGAAAATGTTTGGTGATGAATTCAATTAAAAAAAACAACCCGTTATACCACAAATAAAATTAAGTTAATACATTCATTTTGTAGCTTATTAAAGAGGCTAGTTTTGGTGAAAAATCTGGAGGTGTCGCTATCGAGATAATGCTAAAAAAAAATATTAAAAATAAATTCTAATCTTTTTTTCAAGTTTTTGTATGGCAATATGTATTAAAATTAATACCATATAATTGTATTTATTATAAGCACAATATACGTGACTCACGTCAAAATCGGCCGGCTAGAAAAAAAAATATCGAAGAAAGATCAGATTTCGTTTTTTTTTTTTAAAGAAAAACGGTAAGGTTTGGGGAGCTGTAATTTGGCATAAACGACACTAATAAAAAGACAAATCAACAAAAAAAATTACAAGCCAAAACTCGCTGGGGGCAGATTCACTTAGCTTATCCTGGCATGGCCTTTAGACCATTAAATGGCTTTTGATTACTCGGATTCAGTTCGAGCGGAGAAACCTACGTACCTACGAAAATGGTGTTCATTTACTCCCAATTTAAAGAATCTTTTGTGTCTCCCTCTCTCTTTTTATGTAGTTCAGAGGAAAGGGTGTATTGTTTTAATTCATAATTTGCCGGTAGAAGACTTATTGTCTTTATTAGATTATCCCATAACAGTCGCACGTGTCGGCCCGTGGCGTGGGTATAGATAAACAACTCGAATTCAACGATACTTTCACATTAGTTTATAAGCTAAGGGCGTACGCAAGTTCGTTGTCCGAGTAATGCCATCCGGTTCGAAGGACCAATTCTTATCTCCCGGGCATTTAATCAAAGACTAATAATTTGTTTTGGCATTTATGCACATTTATTAGTCGCTATCACTATAAAAGGTATTTGTCACAATGTATCAACATATTAAACTTAAATCATAATTTTAAGATTCTAGCAAAATCTTTAGAAGTCAAACCTACTAGTAAGTCTTATTTTCTCAAAAATCCCTTCCAATCAAATTACTTCTTAGCGAAACCGACGGCAAACAGTGCTATTAACATGTAACCCGGCGTAATCTAATGCTTCCACACATTACCCCCTCTACAACAAATAAGCAATAATTTATTAGATAAATTTCAATTCACCAATTCAGTTAGCACCCCAACACTGGCAACATTATCATGGTAATAAAACCTAGTATCCCTACGGTATACACCCCACCAAAAATCAACCATGCATCCTCAAAATACGGCCGAATTTCGAATAATTTTTGGCTGTTTTCGTTGGTTGCTAATCTGTCACAACTTGTGCCGTCCCCCAGGGCTGTGTTGCCAGCGCAATTTATGTGTTAACATGATTTATGGGCTGGCAACCCTCGGTGGGTGTTGCTCGGATAAATTGCTATGTATTTTGGAAGTTAGTTTACGTTATGTATCGTTAGACCTAGGAATACACCTGGGGCACCCGTAGTCTTGGGATTCGCTTATGCGTGTAAATTGCTAACAATGGACGAAATAATATTGGAAAATCGTCGGCAAATACCTACTTCTAGCTTTTGCACAGTGTAAGTTACATCTATATCTATACTATTAGGTTTCTACGGAGGGTCCTTTATATCAGGAAATATCAGTTGGTATGGGCGCGCGGCGCCAGCCGTTGCTGAACTATGGGCTGCACAAATGCATGGCCTATTTAAGAATGAATTCATTCATAAATGGGCCATGCAATTCTGCGGCTCTTTGAGTACATACAGTGCCATCCATGTGCCATCTGTTGGTAAACATTTCTTTGTCACGCCAAAGCGGCTGGGCGGATATTTACCAATTTTGGTACAGAGATAGCTGAACATCCAAAGTGGGTTAACTTTTCACCCAACAACAGTTGCGGGAGCCTTCTAGTAGAATATACGAGTCTACACGTGATACATTAATAATATTCACTTTAGATAGGTAGTGCCCTTAGTGGTAGTAGACCTTCGATTCAAATAAATTGTCTATAGTAAAAATACAAACTACAATAGTTTTGGCTATTTATAATGGCAAGGTATAAACAATAAACATTTTTTAGAGCAGATGCATTTAAAAGTCCAATTATCGGAGCCAAAGTGAATTTTAATCTGATGCAAAATCTTAATCAGCTAATTTAAAATATCCAGGCAACTCCCTGATCTAAAACAACAATCCCGGATTAAAAACAAACGACCATCACCCTTTCACAACTGTCAAACTGACAGTTGACGTCCTCGGCCAATTAAAAAAAATCTAGTCTATGGTAATGCTTTAGAGTTGAAAATGCCGGATACAGATGAATGCAGCTGTGTCGGCTTACATATTTTGAACGCAACTATCAACACCCTTTTCTTTAGGTTATATTAAAGTCTAATATCGCTAACATCACATGCATACGTTGTTCTAACCTGTAAACTTCCCTTGTGCGTCTGTTATGGTTCTTATTTCTTTTAAATTAGTGTCTTGTTTCGCTTAAATCGCGTGCTTTATTTGTAAGAGCAGCACCCCTTGAAATATTTTACACATCATTAGTAGATAGGAAGGGTCGGTCAAACACCGTGAAAAACGGGAGATAATGTGTTTGCCGATGCTAATAGGTGGCGATGGCGCGTGCTGGGGATTTTTGGAGTTAATGGTCATGATCGTGACTTTCAGTTTGTTGTGCAATAAAAAATATTGCAATGCTTGGTTATAAAATGACTTTATAACGAGATGATACCCAGACAATTATAACCAAACTTACGACTGCGAATTGTGGCGCTTGTAGTCGAGACATTGGGGTCATGGTCAGCTGACATGAGATTTTTTATGAAGGTCTTGTTGAAACGGCTGATCGACGCATCGGAGGACCCCAGGGCTTACTTCTGCCAGAGAATCTCTGACTATCCAAAGAAGCAACGCCGCCAGCGTCCTGGTCCTGGGTAGGATGACGCAAGCGGACCTCTAGGAAGGTTTTTTTTAACCCCCGACGAATAAATAGGGGTGTTATAAGTTTAACATGTGTATCTATGTGTCTGTCTGTGGCATAGCTCCCAAACGAATGGACCGATTGAGTGCGTTTTTTTTTATCGAACGACATGTCTGTCGAGATGGTTCTTAGCCATGTTTGGTGGAAATACGACCAGTGATTTCCAAGATATTCAGCTTTAATTGGAACAAGAAATTAGATCTGAGCCAATATTTATTTATTTAATCTTTATTGCACAAAAGAAAAAAAAACTATTGAAGCTAAGAATCCCAAACTTTGTACTTATGTTCAGTTTTAGTAGCATTTTCTAGATCTCTCATTGAATGAGGGCCTTAAATTTTTCATTTAGGTTATTATTACCTTTTTCACTATTATCATATGGAACATTTAGATTAAGGTTTACATTTACCTTTTCTTATTATTTAATGAACTTACTTGCAATTAATTTTTACTGTCTTTTTTTATAAAAATTACACAGTTAATGTCGCAAGAAAGTTAATATTACTACTATTTATATTTAGCCACATACGAACTCGCATCATGCTTAAAACGTTTTTCTCTAAAACAGACAGAATTACCATGTCAATTCTACCTACACCTTGGGTTCTATTGAGCGTGAAATGAATTACAATTTGCATAACTTCTTAAGCCGGTTACGTGGTTCCGTTTACTGGTAGCCGCCCAACTAGCAAAATTGCTATATAAACATGCCTTTACAAGAACAAAGACATTATAAAAGGTTTATATATATCCTGAGTAAGAAGGTACATCTTACAAGTGTATTTTATAAGACTATTTGGTCTTGAGAACATTTAAACTTATTAAACACTCTTGTAGACGTATATAAGAAATTCTTATAAAATATTTATCAGAACAAAGGTTTTACAAGTGCATTTTATAAGTCTAATTGGTCTTGAGAACATTTAAACTTATTAAACACTCTTGTAGACGTATATAAGAAATTCTTATAAAATATTTATGAGAACAAAGGTTTTACAAGTGCATTTTATAAGTCTAATTGGTCTTGAGAATATTTAAACTTATTAAGTAATCTGGTAGACGTCTATAAGAAATTCTTCTAAAACATTTATCAGAACAAGGTTTTACAAGTAAATTTTATAAGACTAATTAGTCTTATGAAATTTTAACTTATTATGTACTCTTGTAGATGTTTATAAGAAATTCTTAGAAAATATTTATCAGAACTTAGGTTTTACAAGTGCATTTCATAAGACTAAATGGTCTTGATCATTATTTGCAGTTAGTAAAGCACCTTAGAAGTCAGTTCGTTCTTAGTTGAGTCTGCAGTAAGTGTTTTATCAGACTTCTTGCTCTTACTAAAGCCTTGTATACAACTTCTTTAAAACCAACCAATTTAAAGTGTATTTGGTCTTGTCTAAGCCAGATGTAAGAGTAGGAGCATGTTATAAGTCTTTTATAAGATCAATGTACCTTACAAGAACCTTTGGCAGTCTTTATTAAGAGTATCGCATGGCTGATATAACCTAAATTTATTTTGCCGAGATCATATCATAAAAAAAATATTTACATAAATGGAAGCGATTCAAAAGAGGTGGAGCATATCGAAGAAAAGTAAATAAAAGATTGGCTGAATTTGTACAAGAGCCAGAGTCTTCACAAGTCTTGACAAGATCCAATGTTGAAACTAGCGATTTGTTTGATGGTTCCGTACAACTAAAAATTACAGTAGTTTTGACGACGAAAATCAGACAGATTATTCAAGTAATGATGCGGCTAGTGACACAAGTTTATAACTGCGACTCTAAAGCAAGTAATTAAATTTACATTCTCTTCAACTTCAATTAATGAATACTACAACATGTAAATTTTGACAGTAATTTCATATGGAACCCTAAAATCATTAACATGGCCACCATGTCCACAGGTAGATAGCCTCAGATAAGTGTTTAACAAGAGCGAAAGGCTTAACATTGACTTAACGAGTGTTAAATAAGAAATATCAGCCTTACATGCATCTCAAACAAAAGTAATTGTACTTTTAACTGTTTTTACAGTGTCATTTATTGAAACACATTTCAATTTCACAAATAATTTAACAAATAATTAATATTTTAGAGACATTCCAGAAGGGCCCGTGAAAATATTGTTAATAATATTACAAAACTATCGAGGAAATGTACTTCGCAAGTTGTTCATCAATATAATACCAGAATAAATTGCAGTCAAAGAAATAACAGTTAGCATTACTAAGAGTACATATAAAAATATGGACTTACCTGGGTTTTTATATTTTTTAATATTTCACTTTATCCGAACACGTTTTCTAGCATCTTCGACAGGTTGTGCTAAATACTCTTACAATGAGATCACAGAGCGGAATACAAGGGGATAATCACTTACAACGGCATTAGTAAGAGTACTCAAAGACTTATTAACCTTACAGCATGCCACTGTAAGATACTTGTAAATCTATTTTTTCTTACAACAGCATTAGCAAGATGATGTTAGGATTAAAAACACACTTAATAAGACCATTATACAACAACTATAAGCAGAAATGGTCTTATAAAGTGCGCCCAATTCCACACTTAAAAACGTTTGAAAGTGTACTGTAAGAGCAAAGAAAATTTGGTCTTAGGATATTTGTAAGATAAAATTTTGCTAGTTGGGCGGTAGCTATGTATGTTGCAGCGTTGCCAGATGGTTACATTTGTTACATTTTTCGTAACTTTTGACCCTCTCTCGTAACATGTAAGTAACTTTTGATTTCTGGGGAATTTTCGTAACTTTTCAATAGACTTTGTTAAAAATACTAAAGTGGGAACATTAATTTCGATTCTGAATCCAAATAACGTACTATCGGGCAAAAATATATAATGTATACCACTGAAAAAATTAATGAAAATTATGATAATGGGTTTCAGTTTTTTTTTTTTATAAGTAGCATTAATGTAATATTCCAGTATATATTCGGAATCAGCTTACGAAGCCCTTTCATAAGATACGCCATAATATGATAGGATTCATAACATAATATGTGAAAATCCTAGGTATACAAAAATGTATGATTTCAACTCGAGGGACTGCACCAAAATTTAAGATGGCTATCCTTCTAAAAATATTCTTAGGATTCAAAGAACTCCCGGTCGTCAAATCACTTTTCATTGTCCATTTGTCAAGATACAAACTATTATGTTCCGTTTATATCCGAAATCCGTAAATTTGTATTTATATTAAGCGAACACATTTTTGTAGAGGTTAGAAAGTAAACAACGGATGGATGAGTAAGTTCGAGGGCCAAGATGAGGCCCTAGATAATACAAGTCTATCTAATTGTACTTTCGGCCAAGACATTATAATATTTAATAATATGTATATGATGCTTTACACAATATCGCAAATCGAGATTAATATTATGTTTCTCCCGTCAGTTTTATTTTTTTTATATTTTCTTTAATCTGCACTCTTGAATTTTGTCATACAAGCCGTGTCCCTTGAAAGACGCGATAAATTCAAAAACCTAGTAAATATCAATATCAACAGTCAATAAAAATAGAATACAATTCCGTAATAAAAATAGAATACAATTCCGTGATTAAGCTTTAAAAATAAAATTTATAATTTATCTAACGCATATATTCGGTGCACTATCAGTGCAGATACCTGTAAAAATTTGAATTGGCTGCTTTTATCAAGCAACACCCACTCGCTTAACAGACTATCTATTAGCCAGTACTAAACATATTAAAACTGAGGCGTCTTCCTTGATTTTTTTTGTGTGATTTTTAAATAGCCACTCAATTGCTTCGAATTTTGAGTTGGACTCTATTTATGTAATAAAATAAGAGCGGTGACAGGTAGCCGTAGTTACCAAAAGCAATCTAGTGGCTATCGGGAGTAAACTGATGTAATTTAATTCAGTTTAATTTGGTTTTAAGATATCACTTTTTATCAATAAGTCAATCTAATATCAGCAATTACGTGTTTTCGAATTCATTTTTTTAAGAAATAATTTCTGAATAACGAAAATATAAATTACGACATCCGTCAAATCACTGGATAATTAATAATTCAACTTTAGATATAAAACTCTAAGAGTGGATATTATGCGTTTTAAAAAAATGTATCTCAAAAATTATGTATTCTCATTGGTCAATTTACTTTGACATTTATTGTGAATGTTCCAATTCTCGTTTATAACAACAACGTTTATGTTTATGTCAACAAGATTATTATATATATGGACAGTTTTCAACACTATACACAGCTTCACGTCACATGGTAAGCATCCAACCAGGTGGATCGCCCTGGTTAAGTTTGCGGGAAGCAATTGGATGAGGGCGGCGCACGACCGATCGTTGTGGAGAAATTTGGGGATGCTTTTGTCCAGCTATTGGCTGATATGATGATGATGACACAGTTTCCCATGCCAAATATAGATCTATTATATTTATATTTTTTTGATATTACGAACTTATTTAAAGTAAATATTCGATACTTTCATTTCATAGTTTGTACCTTTGGAACCCTCGGTACGCAAATCCGATTCGCGCTTGACCGTTTTTTTACTAATATCAAAATGTAACTTTCCCAGCAAAAATGTAACTTTTCGAGGAATTAAACGTAACTTATGCCACAAAGGCTCTGGCAACACTGGTATGTTGGCATTCGTATTCGGATAATTGATATATTAATTATTGCTTGCCTCATATTTGGATATACAATCAAGTTTTTTAAAACCTATCGAAACTTTTACTTACTCAAAAGATAGAAGTCAAGTTTATAGTAAGCTTGAAGATGCCCGTTAATTTCGTCCGCGCGTACGAAAAATCATAACCCTTTTTGGTTCTCCGTAATCGCGTAAAAGTATCGTATAACGTAACCTATAAGAATATACATCTCAGTACGCCTTTGGTCAATATTGGCAATGTGCATTTGTATGCCTTGCTTGTTGTTGTCCCATAGCCTCGTCCTGCCCAGTGTTCTCAATAAAGAACACATTGGAATTAGTGGTTCCTGCCCAAGGTTTTTTATTTATACTTCAGGATTCTGCCCAACGTTCTCAATTAATCACATATTCAAATTTGGCGCCTGGAGTCTAAAATTTTCGTGATTTGCGGTTTTATTTGCTTGTTTCTGATTGGTAAGAGTATTGGCCAATACTTGGTCAAGGCCTTGCATCGAAGTTCTTTGAACTCCACGATCAGTGTCACGCCAAGCGTCCAGGATGCCACATCTTCGCTAAAGAGGTAAGTTTGATCCATACTTATCTTAGTAATCGTGCATGTTTTTTTAATAAATACCAGATTAATTTAAGCCCGAATAGTCCTAATTTATAATTAATAGTTTATTTTTGTAATTTAGGTTATTTTCGATTTTTCAAGCCCATTTTTCGAGATGTGTGATTTATTGAGAACATTGGGCAGAACTGACTACTGATTTTGTTATAGCACTGATTGATCGAGTCGAGGGAATGAAGGTGTGTTAAGTCAGATAATCAGAAATTTTATGCGAATAGCAATTAAAGATGATGAAGATCACTAACGACGGCGAAGAGTATACACATTATACGCCACCGCGTCGTCCCCCGATAAACCCTAGTAAGACCAGTACAGATACAGCAGCTGACACTGATGAAGTACCTATACCATTTTCGCTGAGATCAATCTATGAAGCAGGTAGATGTGGCAGTGGTGGATGCGGTCGCAGACGTGGTGGTTGACGTGGGGATACGTAGTGGACAAAGTGGTGGCAGATGCAGTGAAGGCAGAGGACTCCAAGCTTAACTAGCCCGTGCGTCGTTAAGTTTTTAAGTTTTGTTGTCAAAATAGGGACTTTATATGATGTTTTGATAGAAATTATGCCCATTCGATGCCATTAACAAGTCGTCAGTTGTTATTTTCATTGATCTCAACCCTTTTTTTACTATAAAATGTAAATCTGCTTTATTTATTATCTCGCAACTGCTAATTAAAGAGTACGTTATAATCAACATTTTTATGCCCAATGTTCTTAATAAATGACAAAAAATAATATACTATGTAGGCAATTCTGCCCAATGTTCTTAAAAAAGAACAAAAGATATAGACTCCTAAACTGGCTCAGTCTATCAAATACATACCCATTATAACCAAAAAAATAATTAAAAAAATCTGGCTTACCTTTAACACAACAATTTAAATAAAAAAAGTGTTGGGCAGAACCGATATAAATTAGAATGTACTTAATTAAGAACATTGGGCAGAACCGGGATGACTGTTGAAAAATACTTGGGCAGGACGAGGCTATACAACTATAAATCGCCTTCCTATTCTAAAAATCATTATGTTAAACACCACAGTATTGGTAGTGGCGCCATCTGATCTATTGAACTTCTTTGTTCGATCCGTGACTGTACCATTTTCAAATTAGCCTATCAGCTAATCTTCCAATAACCAAACATGCTGGAGAAATTCGAGCCAAAGTGAAACCACGACCTTATTATCGGCTCCATCGCTTTCGAGCGAGCAACGAGACACGAATATACCATTAGCACCACAGACAACCCCGCCGTAAACAAGCGGTAGCTATCAGAAATCGGGCATAGAGATAAAATCTAAAAAAAAAACTACGTCATGTCACGAGGATTAGCCCCCATTGTGAGCTACAACAATTGAAATACATCCGTCCTCGTCGGACCCATGTCAGAGTCAACGCAAGAGAGGGACAGATGTCACTCTATTTATTTTCACTTCTCTATGGCTAGGTAATGTGACAGTTTCGTATGAAATGTTTGTTTGGACGAAGTTTGAATGGACGGTTCGGAGTTTCGGTCGTATTATTTCGGTTTTAATCCGGTATCGAGTCTTGTAACGATTTTTCGATGCGCGTGTTTGATTCAAGCGAGCTTTAGAGGGATATTGTTTCAGGAATTGAAAAACTGTTCGCTGTAACAGAACATATTGCAGTGCTAACGGGATAGAAGGGGACTAAAGAATATCCGGACTACAGCATTTTGCACTTACATAATTGAGTGTTGGTGGTTTAGTTATTTGAAAAGTAGACTAATAGAGATTTCTAGATTTCTACATAAATTAGCGACCATAAAATCGGATATGGTGTACGTATAGGGATAGAAAATTCGGGTGGATATTTACCTAAAGTTGACAAAATCCTATTGCTATCTCACTCATACCTCAAACAAAGCCGCCTACACCTACAATTAAACAACAAAGCCACCGCCAAAGTTTAGGTAGGTATAAAAGCATCCGATTATCCGATGCCTAGTAATAAGGGTGACTGAGTTTTAGAAATAGGGGTTACCGCTGTCTTGGGTTTTTACTATTAATTACTAACATAATAATTCACTAAAAATTGTTATCGTTCGAGAAACAGACTATTCCAACTAGTAGGTATCAAGAGTAGTAGTCTTGTCAGCCAAATGATAAGATCCGGGGATCCTTATGTTAATTCTTTAAAATATAATCCGTTGGGAATTTGGTTTTATGAATGCCTCTAAAATACCCATAGGTACCAAGTTGATAAAGACATCGCTGTCTTTCCGCCGTTTAAAAACATTTGCAAACATTTATAAACTGTATCCCAGTTAATTATGAATATTTCTAATCATATTCACGTGAATTGGGTAAAATCAACTCCAAATTCCCGAATTTTAGGAATATCGAATTAAAATCAACGTAAGTCAGGGTATGAACGCTCAAGTTCACTCATAAAGTAGCCCATTAGGCAAACGACGACGTGCGAAAGTGATCATAACTTATATGATCTTTGACTCTATTAGGTAATATTTCGACGCTCGTAAACGTTGGGACGTTCACCTTACCCGTTTTAGAAGCATTTGTTCAAATTGTCGATTGTATTTAATAGCTACTGTCACTTTCGTTCTTAAATTAATTGGAATCTGTGGTTGAATTTGACGTTTCTAATGAAAAACATTCGAGAATATAGCCCCCACTAAGAGTGTATTTTAGAAGTATGCTCTATATTAAATGAATTTGTTGAAGAAAATATACACTAAATGATAAACGAACGACGGGAGCGGGCAGGATATCTAAATTTACCATAACTCCTATAAAATGTCAACTTATGTTAATATCACTCAGTGGAAAATGAATATCAATATTATTATCCCATGTAGTACCGCGATAAAGTCGAGATATTTTTAAATTGAAGATATCGCCAAGCTTCGTCGAATTTGCGCCATGAACGCATCTTATTGTTCGTTGTCTATGAATTATAACTTTTTAATGACATTGTCGCTAAGGCACTGACCTTCTGGCAAAAAACAGTAGTGTATATAAAATCACTAATCATTATTAATGATTTCCAATTGACTACACATTTAAACCAGTTTTCGCCGAATATCATTAACGTCGTCATGTTTACTAAAATATTCATATTTTAACCAATTCGGATTCCATGATATTGTGTTGAGTATAATAAAGCAGGCCAAACACCTCTGCGTTTCTTCTGTGTTACGAATTTGTAATTTGATTTCGAGAATTTATAACTTATTTTATTCGTTGAAATGCTATTAGTGTAAACGGGCTGTGAAATTTATCTGTGACGATACTAATAAATAGCTTCCTGTAGATGTGATTAGATTAGGCAGGTATTGACACAGAATAAAATAGGTATTTACTATAGAAGGCCATCTTTTGATCATCGCAAAAGCTCAATGAGAACTTTATTTTGGTAGTTGTTTATAAAATACTACTGATACTAAGTAGTTGCGCATTGCGAGCAAAACACCTTCCTTAACTTAATCAAACTAAGAAAAATCCATTCAGGTCGAAACATGTCCGCTCGTTCCTGACAATTTTTGCGTGAGTTTAATAAACTGTTTTTTAATCATAATTAAAGATGTCTCCCGATAGTTTTAAAAAGATTATAAAATTAAGAAACTCTAACTAAGAAACACTAAAGAAAATATTGTAGGTAAGTACCTTGGTACAAACTTTATACATACCTACAAATGTTCGTCTGTATAACTGTATATTTCCTGTATACCTACCCGCATTAGTTTTGACAGACATTCGTTTGGTAGCACTTTCATTTTGTAATACGACAAAGTGCTTAAATACGACCATCCCAGCGTGTGCCTCTTATGAGAGCAAACCAAGACATAGTGACACATGTCAAACCTCTAATACCATCGACAAAAGACTTACTATTGCAAGACACATACAATTTCTCTTGTTTGTATAGTTACATAGTAAATGATCTCCAACCTACTCTAACAAAAATGTCTTTCAACTTAGGAATTTATCCGTCATCATTCACACAACAAAACAAACTGGAAAGCGGGCCATATGTTAATACTTGTAATCCTACCCACAATTAAAATCAACTAAACGATCATATTTCACACTCAAATTACATCCAAACTCAGAAAAAATTGACATCTCTATAACTAGAAACTTAAAGAGTGTTTCAGACAGTTAAAAAGATTAATTTTTGTCTATGAGTCGAATGAATGGTCAAAGACAGACTGCTTGTCTCTGACTTTTGTGTGCCATAGACGAGCATAGACTAATTCTTTTTCATTTTCAGTTAAGGAATGTTATTGTTTGTTCAAGATTACACGTTTACAAGTACTCAATAGTTTTGGTAGCGAGTTTGTTTAGCTTGATAAATTGCCTTTACTAAAAAGAGAAAGCCAACTAAGTGAACTAAATATACCGATTTTAATTACATTGAAGCAGAAGGCAAGAATCCATTTCGAGCTTTGTTGAATAAACTTGCGTAGAGTTTAGCGATCTTTGAAGTAGGGTAGGTACCATTTGAAATAATTAAACGTGTTTAAAACGATATAGAAAAGGTTTTTCCATGTTACGATAATGATTGCGAAATTGCCTTTCAATCATCGTAAAACAACAACAAATTATATGTTGCCAGTTATAGAAAGAGATTAGAAATAAGTATTGTAATCTGGACTGGAGTTTATGTAGATTATCGAATAATCTTCAATAACATGGGTCCGAATCTGAAGTCTAAAAACTGGTTTTATTATTTCGTTTTACATAATGGCATTACACAGACAGCTTACTTAATTCTTAAGTACCTAAATTATTTTAAGATTTTAATGGTTGGGAAAGGGATAGGGGAATAAGAAAGCAGTCGACTGCTATCGGCTCGTTAGAAAAATCGAACACTCATATTGGTAAACTCTATGACTCTAATTTTATTTAAAAAAATACCGGCTGTGCGTATCTCGAGTCGAGTTGTCAAGGTGTTGGACCGGCAATCCATTCGATTTCTTGCGTGAACCACGAGTGAACAGTTATACACATTTGTCTGCGCGTTTGTCTTTCTTGCTGTGTAGGTACAAATGTGTTGCTAGCAGAATGCTTTCCAAAGACGACATCAGGGATAGGGCGAAGTGAAGGAAGAAGATAGGGAATGCTGACTCCGCCACCATGTCCATCCTCAGACCAATAGTCAGGCAGAGAGAGACATGACACTTGCAACTGTTTGTATAGTCTGTAAAAGATTGAACGGCCTTTAATGGGTGTACTTCCTTTTCGCCGAATTATGTTACGCAAACGTTTCATTTCGCAAAAGTTTCATTTCGCCAAAAGCATTTTTCTCTGAAACTGTAAACTATTTCAGATTGTTGTAAATATCATCCTTTAGATTAGGTTAGGTTAGGTTTGTTTTATAACAATTCGAAATAGTTTACAGTTTCAGTGAAAAATGCTTTTGGCGAAATGAAACTTTTGCGAAATGAAACGTTTGACGAAACGTAATTCGGCGAAAAGGCAGAGAACCCCTTTAATGCTATCGCAAATCTGACCTATTACTTTTTTCCAGGAGTGAACCCTCGGAAGCAGCGGCGCGAGCGCACCACCTTCACCCGAGCACAGCTGGACGTTCTGGAAGCGCTGTTCGGCAAGACGAGGTACCCCGACATCTTCATGCGCGAGGAGGTGGCCCTGAAGATCAACCTTCCCGAGTCACGAGTCCAGGTAACTACCTCTTTCCGCGTAACTCATTCCTGAATCGTGATCACTATACTATCCGCAAAACCAATTGGCGAGTCAGGCAATAAACGCTACAATGCATACCTTATGGAGCGGGCCGTGAGTGCATTGTAGCGTTTATTGCCTGACTCGCCACTTGGTTTTGCGGATAGTATAGGTTTTTTTTTTTTACTTTATTGCATGAATTAAAAGTCATTACTAATTGCGGACTTAATGCCAAATGCCAAATGGTTTCATAAGTTAGATATTTAGATAGCCAACCGCAATCGCGTCATCTATTTATATGTAAAAGGTCCACCCTTTTACATATAAATAGACGACGCGGTTGGCTCAGTTTGTAAGCACTTACCACTAAGCCGGCAGTCCCGGGTTCGAATCCTGGCCAGGGAAAATATTTGTGTGAAGAACTCGAATATTTGTGCTTGGGTCATGGTTGTTCTATGTATTTAAGTATATATTTATCTATATAAGTATGTATATCGTCGTCTAGTACCCATAACACAAGCCTTCTTGAGCTTAATTTGGGACTAGATCGATTTGTGTGAGGTTGTCTGATATTTACTTATTATTTTTTTATAAATAAAGGAAACTGTAGAATTCACAGAATCCATTCAGGTTACTGTCTTAATATTAAAATAATAATAGTTTTAAAATTTTGGGGAGACATTAGGGATTGTTTAAACGGTGGAATAGAAAGCTGCAAATTTCATATTGATCCAACCACTAATTCATGAAAACCTCTTCCTCTGTTATCTGTTCAGATATTTAGCCCAACAGCATATAAATATAGTACCTATGGTATAGTATTAGTACAGGGTGTTTTTCGGCCCACGCCATATTACATTTTGTTTGATAACTGACGTTGAAAGTCGATGAATGTCAATGATGTAAATAAAGAGGAAATAGGACTAAATATCGCAAATTCCATGTGGTTACTTTTTGCACGATAAAGCTAAAACGTAATCGTATCCACAGTGATGAAAGTTAAGTTTTTTCTTTCAATAGGATTCAGTATTTGTTTCGCCAGAAAAACGCAGGATTGAGCAGAATTCCGGTAAACAATGTTTTGAATTTGGTTAATGACAATTAAATCTTTGACGAATCGCAACTGACTTTTAGGTAATAATGCAAATATACATATGCTCATTATTATTATTTAGGCTAGCCGCACTGCCGCAGCATAAACCTCGGCACCACGTGTGTGTGTGAAGCTGTCGCGCGCGGGCGCTCGGAACAGCGGATGAGTACCTAGCTGAAGCAACTGGTCTCTTCTCCTGTCAGTTTGTAAAATTTTATCTAGCTGGGCTTTACATTTTGTGGGCGGCAAAGTGTGTGCTATCGCGGTGATTGCCATATGAAAGCTGTTTCTAGCGCCACTATCCCTGGGCCGGACCGACTCTTGTTACGCTCTAATAGGAAACTGTCTACGATATGTCAGCGTACGTCGATAGAAGTGACGTCACCGACGGAACAGATAAGTTTCTCTATACCGGGTGATCAATCCAAATGGGTCAGTAGGGAGAAGTCACAAACTATAAGAGATAGGGAAATCTGTTCTTAGGAACCATGGCGTCGATTTTAGATTTAATAAAGACTGCATTATTATTTTTGTATAAATAGCATACATAATTTTATACATAATCCAGTCAGAACTGCTGTAAATAATGTTACCATACGATATGCGATTACTTACAGAATTTTAACCAGGTTCAATTCCCGGTTATGTATGAAATTTATAATTTTTTTTAATGCAGTTTGTATTAAATCTAAAATCGACGTCATGGTTCCTAAGAACAGATTTCCCTATCTCTTATAGTTTTCGTTTTCTCCCTACTGACCCATTTGGATTGATCACTCTGTATACGAAACGACTAGTGTTTAAGAAAGTAGCATAACTCGATACTCGAAAGGCGATCCCTTCCGACATCTCCATATCCTTATTCTATATTGATCTGTATAATTATTTCTCATATTGAAAGCAAGAAAGGTTAAAATTCGTCAATCTCTTAACATCCACGTTTGGCTCAATTGGTAGAACCAGATGGGTATTTTTTTCATTGTATGTATTTCATCTTTGTATCGTAACAATAGTGGATAAATCCACCTTAAAATATATGACGATCAAGAAATTAAAACATTTTCTTCATAATTAAAATAACTAAGAAAGCACTTATCACCCACTATTAAATATAATCGCTCAAATCTCATCCGAATCGATAAACTAAGAAGCTTTTTAATCAATCACCAAACGGTAGCTTATTTACTTCGATAATTATAGATAATAACGTTAAAATACCACGAATGTGACGATCCGTTAAATCCTTATACCCAATAAAGTAAGTAGTTGTTCCAAAATAGCCCTTACCCCTTTCTGTTCAAGTCTTTGTTCGCCATCTTGAGATATAGCAGTTCTCAATTAACTCGAGATACTCTCTAGATAAAAAGTTATAATCCGGTATAATGGAAAACCACCCATAATGTGAGTTAACCGGATTTTAAGCTTTTACGTGCTGTGATAGTCAGCCATCTTAACTATAAAGAGAGCAGTTCTGATAATTTCAATAGGTTTGGAACCTAGAAGTTTGTTGCAGATGGTGTCATTGTTAAGGGTAACTATTGTTTTATCGTATTTTGGACAAGTCGACAGCTTGTCAAGTTTCAAGAATAATGTAGTGGCATTTCTAAAGTTATAAATTTGTAATCATCATATTCAATTGTTTTTTTTTCCGCGTGGCGATTTTTCTTGAACCCGAATAAACTTGCAGAGTATGTGGGGTGTTAGTTTTCATAATGAATTTAGAATAAACAACTTTATGTTTACAAGATTAAAGTTAATCTTTTATCCGTAATCCAACTGGCGTTAGAACGTGGTTGTAAAGATTAAGTTATAATTATTACGGCCGCTGATGAAAAATGCCGATTGTATTTTAAAAAAAAATCTATGATCAAACATGTTTCTGAATATATTATCAATGTTACTAGATAGTTAGAACAGGGCTACTGAGATTCACTGGTATACATATACTATTGTTTCTAAAACAAAATTCACGCAGAAAACTGTTTTATTTCAACTTATTTTCGACTGCACACAATGAAAACATAAACCAGCTATGTTACTATCTAGTACTCAGGGAAAATATTATTCACTTTATTAATATAATATATTTTTCATAATATGATAAAAAAGTCACATTTGCAAGACATGTATAAGGTTTCTCAACTCAAAAGTACATATATAAGGTTTCTTAACCGAGAGCGCCAGCAACTACCACCAACCACCAACTTACTCGCATTTAAACCAGTTAAATTATATTAATGTACATTCAATTTGTACAACAAACAAATCAAAAGCCCGCTGACAGAGCGGACTCGTTAGTCGACATGAGATGACAGATAGAAGATCTAATCGCGAATATAATTGGGCAAACATGTTTTCCGTTTACATAACGATCTTACTCATAAGGCGAAAATCTTTTGTCATGTTCAGTTATGATGCATCTACAATTATATTTACATGTTAAAGAAAATATTACAGCAGATGAAAATAAAGCTTTCTAGCTAGATCAAAGATGTAATTTTGTTTTATACCTACGATATGAAAATCAAAACGTTTACGATAACATCTACACGAATGTAACATGCCACCGTCTAGCACAACTATGCTTCTCGACTCTTGTTGCGCGACATAGCGTTATCCGTCACCCTCCTACATTACTGCGCAGAAAGAGATAGGCAATTATCTCGCGCGAGAAGTAGTAGCTTGTTGCTACAGGTGCTAACAGTTGTGCTAGAGGTGCTGATGGGATAAGTACCTACTATAACTACTATGTTACAAACAAAGCCCTTTTTTTACAGGATGCGATAATCTTTATTGAAAAAAAACAGCACAAAATAAAAAGTATATAACTAAACCTTAACAAACTTATGATCATATTACACTGAGTGAGTGTGTTTATGTGTATGTTTGTTACTTCCTCACGCTCAAACGGCTGGACCGATTTTGATAAAATTTGGTATGAAGGTAGCTGACACCCTGGATTACCACATAGGGTACTTTTTATCCCGAAAAATTTAGCATTTCCGGTGGATAAGCGGGTAACACCGCGCGGCGCAGCTCGTTATCAATAAATGTCAATTGGCAATAATGACATAATTATTTTTCTTTCCGGTGTAAATGTTGATCTCAATTCTCATTTTTCTCCCACGAGCGACTGACTTCTCTTACTGAAAATTACACTACACAGTATGGAGGAGTTATTTACAGCAATTTACATTAGAGAATAATTTGAAAGGAAAAATCCTCATGTATCGTCATTATAATTAGGGTTTTTCTATAAGCTGCATTATTTTAATATTAAAAATCGTTGCGTGCTTCTATGTCTGCAGAAAGAGGCAAAAAAACCTTTTCGTCTAATGCCGCCTACTATAATCCCTCGCCAATCGACCTATCAAACCAAAAAACCAGAATCACGCCAAAGATCGCTTTCCTCCGTGCTCCGCCGAGGCTCGCGAGGATTACTGCCCCAAACTTGTACCCATTGTGTGTAGTTGTACCCCATTGTGCCCCCGCTGAATGACTAATGAAGTAATTTTACGAAAAGAGCAAATGAATTAATGTTTTATTTGGAGGACGGAAGGATTATGATTATTATTGTGGGCGATAGAAAAGGTTACTTTTATGATTTTGTAGCGTGAAACTCAATGTAATGCAAATCTAATGTTTTTAGACTATGTCTGACATAGTGTGTGTTTGTGCTTATAATACAAATATATGAATATGCAGCAGTAGTGTTTACACGTAGCTCTCAAAAATATATATTACTAGCTGTGCCGCGCGGTTTTACCCACTCATCCCATGGTAAAAACTATTTTTTTCGGGATAAAAAGTAGCCTATGTGTTAAGCCTGAGTGTCAGGTATCGTCATACCAAAATTTATCAAAATTGGTCAAGCCGTCTGAGCTTGAAGAAGTAACAAACATACACATAAACACATTCACAAACTTTATAATCGAATTTGACGACGCGGTTGGCGCAGTGGTTAAGCAACTGCCATACTGAGCCGACGGTCCCGGGTTCGCATCCCGGCAAGGGCAAATATTTGTGTGATGAACACGAATATTTTTGCCTGGGTCATGGATGTTCTATGTATTTAAGTATTTATTTATCTATATATTTAAGTATGTATATCGTCGCCTAGTACCCATAACACAAGCCTTCTTGAGCTTAATTTGGGACTAGGTTGATTTGTGTGAGGTTGTCTGATATTTATTTATTATTTATTTATTTATTTATAATATTAGTGTGAGAACTGTGGTATAGATCGTTTTCAATTCACAGTAACGTAATCTTGCAACAACGTTCTTATTTGCGAAGGGTAGTCTCGTATCCCAAAATCCAGTTCCAATACGCATTTTGCGGATTGCTTGAATCTCTCACCACTTCTCAAGAACTACGGCATTAGTTAAAGAGTAAACCAATTAGATTCGAACCTAACCAACGCCCCCGGTAGCATGTATCAATTACGCTTCTCGCCCTGTGTTTGCTCAGCGATTTGCGATTGATTTATGAGGCGAGAAGTGCGTGAGTTGATGGGGTGCTAGTTTAGCGTGCCCACTGTGCCCAGAGGCGTGGGCAAAGTTACCCCACTTATCACAACCACTCGTGGGCATAAACGTAGTAGGTGTAGCTTGTTTTTGAGAATATGATTCATCCATTTCTTTGTTTATTCGTTCCATTCCATACAAATTATATTTGGTTTCCTTTGTGTTCCGTATCCACCTTTCTGTGGAACTGTTGCTGAAATCGTATA
Organism: Apotomis betuletana; assembly: GCA_932273695.1. Lineage (NCBI taxonomy): Eukaryota > Metazoa > Arthropoda > Insecta > Lepidoptera > Tortricidae > Apotomis > Apotomis betuletana. The sequence continues at coordinate 5,821,026 of OW026321.1, read as the reverse complement.
TCTGGAAGACGAGAGTATTGTTTAATGAAGGTCATCATTTCATGATGAGACTGTAATGCCGTTATAGACGAAAACAGCTAACTCTTTATACTCTTGATATCTTTTATATGTGGCATTAAATATGTCGCAGTTGCACAGTCATCATAGTATGTCAGTGGCACTGTCATCATAGTATGAACACTACTAACTACAACATTTTGTCAACAGGTCTGGTTCAAGAACCGAAGAGCGAAATGCCGGCAGCAGCTCCAACAGCAAACGAACACGCAGATCTCCAGCAAATCCTCGAGTTCCAAAACCTCCATCTCCTCCAGCCTTAAGTCCTCCAACACCACATCCTCCTCCAAAATCACCACCTCCAAATCCCTGACCAGCTCTAGTAACGCGAGCTTAACAACCAACACCTCCAGTATCACAACATCGTCTCCAAATCTACCCATAACTCCAACGACCTCCGTCAGTCCTCCTATCAACGTGATTTGTAAGAAGGAATCAGCGCCAAACTACGACTCGTCCCCTTTAAACAAGAATAACACGCTATCATCCATAAGCCACCATTACTCAAACGAAGCTTTAAGGTTAAGCGGAAAAGATACGCCTTCAGATGCAATTTCAAACGTTCATGGCTACGGCGTGACGCCTAAGCAAGAGTTGTACAGCAGCCCGAAAAGACTGGATTATTCTGGAAAGGTGGACTATTCGGAGAAGTCTTTCGGTAGTAGCTTGGTGAAGGATCAGTATAGCTCAAGATTGACTGGGAACTTGACGCCTTTAGGGTCTAATTCCTCGATAATGACGACGCCCTCGCCCCCCATCACCCCGCAGAGCCTGAACGGGCCGGGAAACGTGTACCACCCGGACAGTTATAATAGCTTCCATTGGCCGGGAAGTTCAGATTACATTAGAAGCTACTCATCCTCGCATCACCATCAGGGGTACGGCCAGAGTGCGTACAACTCGCCGTACTATCCCAGTCAGGTAAGAATCATCACATATAACTCTTTCTTTCTTCAGGAATTTTAAACGTGCATTTTTGGGTACTGAATTTAGAACGTAGGTAATAATTTTACTGCTCAGTAACTAAATGCATGTAAAAATCCCATCGGTTCAATATTACGCTGCTTTGTTAAAGAATGAATTCAAGAAACACACTTTTGCATTTATAAAAAGGCTAATTTATAAAACTACCATGACAGTTCATAATTTGCTTGAGAAAACATTGTATGTAATTTCATCACATTAATACTTATTCCCAAGTATGTATTCGAGCAATAATAAACATTCTTTATTGTTACAAACATTAAAAAGACATTGTTCATATCACGCGTGCAATAAATAAAAGATTGCTTTAATATCAGCTACTGGTTTTTGTTAATCTAAAATTTAATATTCAGAATTCTGTAAAACTGGTTTTTAAATACAGTTTTGATAGACTTTGCATGGTAAATGATTTATTACATAAGGATTTATCGTTCACGGTGCAGATACTCAATAGGATGGCAGTTGATTATGGAAATAATTGAATTCAAACATATAATAAATAGCTTTCAATTTAGTTTTAAGTTCAAGTTGAAACTATAGTCCGCTTCGGTTAACGAAATTAATAACGTTAAACAGTATTAACCGAACAATTTTGACGTAGAGTCGCATTACAAAAATACCATAACAGATAGGTACTACAATAGGTATAGGTTAACGTAACGCGGGATGGTTTTCCACAACTCGACGTCTATAATAACAGATATAATCAAGCTAATATTCATCTTTATTTGCAGATGGAATACTTCAACGGTTCGTCGGTAAACCAATCGCACGGCAGCCACCACGGGCACAACCTGACAACCAACGGTAACCAGCTCTACAACCAGGTCTCCTTCGGCAACCCGTCGCCGCCGGCCGCGTGGCCCTCGCACCACAACATCCTCTCCTCGGGCCCCGAGTCCCCAGAGAACCAATCCCAAAACTCCCCCCATCTTAGCATGCTCCAAGCCTCCCAGATTACTAATTTCTCCAACACTGGGAACAGTTACTTCGCGCCGGAAAAGTACGGAATCAACATGGTTTAGTGTCTCTAGTCCTTTTAGGTTATTTTGTATATAGTGTGTTAATATAGTGGGTTCGGCCGCCGGGCGGCGAGCGCGCTCCCGGATTTCAAGTTATTTTTGACCCTTTTGGACTCGTATGTCCACCAACTTTCAAGTGTTTCCCGATATTCGTGCGCGTGTTCTAAACTATTACTTTTTAACTGAATGTCGGGGGGGATTTGAAGGTTTTTGACGTACGTTTTTAGGACATATCAATCGTTAGCAAAAATAACGTTTCGGTAACCGTTTACGGAGTCGCTCGGTTCCCGGCGGGCGGCTAAATTAAGACGAAGTTTCTTTTGTAAATTAAAGTTTCGAGCGAGGGAGGGATTACGCTTGCGCTACTTAAATATTCTCACATTAATCAACTTAAAGCGACAACTTTAGCGACATTTTTTCTTAAATTAACGAGATAATTTATTCATATTACAAATACCGTTAATTTTCACAAAAGTGTCGCTAAATTTGAAACAATGTGTATCTCTTTCTGGACAGCGTTATCGCGGTCCTCGCTCGAATAGTGATTTACTTATCATTGAAAATACACTGATCTAAAAAATACCAAATAACGAGAATCAACGAAAACGAAAACTGGTTTTAAAAAGGCCTAATTGACGTGTGAATCGAAATTTGCCATATTGTTTGTAACCCACGAACTTTAGTTGTATTGTATAGAGATTTAATTTTCATATACTTGCCTCTTTCCTATGTAAAAAGAACCCGAGTCATATCACTTATTATATTTAAAAGAATAGGCTATGTTTAGTACAGAACTCGCTAAATAAAATAAATATAGTTTTAATCCTGTAAATAAGTTAAGAGTTTTATTTTTAAAGACAATTTGTAAATGTGTGTGTTCCGGTTGTATATGTGACTTAAATAGTTTAGATTATATTTAAGTATTATTTTCATGACCAGTGGATACCCTGTGATTGTCATAAATTCATAATAGTAAATACTCCTTTTATTGTTTTCAATCATTTGAGATTTGAAAAAATCTCTTCTTATTACAAAAACAATCATATTTTAATCAAAGAACTATGAGCACCATTTTATTGAAATGTTAAAGAGATTTAACCTTTTAATTATAAAGACATGTCTTTTGTAACTCAAAATCACTATACCGGTAATGTATTGAAGTTTTTATAGTATTCAAATTAGCATCAGACTGCATAAAATTATGCAGCCTTTATACAGCTTAAATTAGAGTTATAATGGCTGTATAAACTTTTATACAGCCTTTTTGCTACCTAGAATTACTCCAAAACATGATGAACAAGAATCCTTAGTTGTATTATATTGAATGTATGTCATCACTACCGAGTGGTTCGATTACGCATTTATGAAATTAATCACAAAGAGATTATGATTAGTTGATTGAAAAATTAATTGAATTTAATTTCAAATTTGTAGTTATAATGTAATGAATTGTAATTTATAGTATCGTTATAAGCTTGGACATAGCTAAGTTAGGTATGCATACGAGTCAGTGTATTTTTTTTAAGTTAAGTTGTATGAATTAAATAGCTATTGAAATATTGAATCCGAATATATGCATATAAAAATACAATTTGCTTGTTTTATTTATGTGTTTTACTTAGAAATGTGTTATGAATGGTTTTAATTTTAACCTTTAGAGCGCCAAGCGGCAAAGCAATTCTCCGTGCCACTGACGCCAAAACAAAAAAAAATATGCTCCAAAATCAACAGGGATTGAAAAACACAGATAGTGGTTTGAATTAACATGTTTTTGACCATGGAAATTTTTGACGTCAATAGGCGTCGTTGGCGTCAGTGGCACGAATTCCCGATGACGTGATTTGCCGTCTTTGGCGGTCAAAGGGTTAAGACTGCACCGAGCGTTAGCGACTGAACCATAGAGCGCGGGGAATGCGTATTTAGATCAGCGCGCAGCCGCCATAGTAAAAATGTATCGAGAATTAAAAGCACTTTTTGATAAATTTGGACCTTTAATACCAAACAATAATTGAAATATTTGATGCGGACAAATTGTAATGTAAACTTTCATCTTTTTTTTGAACTGAAAATCAGAATAGATTTCCATTGTTAAAGTATAAAAACACTTAACGCCTGCTTACGATTTTACAGTTTTCGTCCAACTTTACTTAGTTCTCTAAGGTAAAATATTAATAATCTCATAATTTTTCCACGGAGAAGTTGTTAACACATTCTTCGAAGTGCTAAATATATAGTTTAGAAATAGATTAACCAACTCGTGTTGACGTTGTCTACTCAACGGCAACCTGCCTATTTTTCACATTTCGCTCGGCGCAGTCTTACCATAACTGTGACCGCACCCCAGTCTGCCTGTCACTCTCCTTTTAATATCGTGCGAGCAAGACTTTTTTTCTTGTTGATGATTCGATTAGCCCTTAGGCTGTTATCGTAAGTCGCTGTGTTGTGGTGGTAGGCTAGCCGCAGCATAAACCTCGGCACCACGTGTGTGAAGCTGTCGCGCGCGGGCGCTCGGAACAGCGGATGAGTACCTAGCTGAAGCAACTGGTCTCTTGTCCTGTCAGTTTGTAAATTTTGATCTAGCAGGGCTTTACATTTTTTGGGAGGCAAAGTGTGTGCTATCGCGGTGGGCGCCCCCGCCGGCGGAGGCGCCGTCTCTGTATTGTGTGCCTGTCATGTCGCTGTCGTCTTCTCTCGTCCCTCTCGTGATTGACAGTAGGGTCGCCCTCTGATTCTGTGTCTGAGATGACGTCATCGGGGTACCATCTTTTGATGGTAGCCGTGATGTCGTCATCTGGGTCTGTCAGTATATGTCTTGGTCTGCGGACTAGAAGTTGCCTAGCTAGTCGCAGACCTGTCCAGTCTGTCTCTGTTTGGGCAATGTCGCGTAAACGTCCCGTCATTACGTCTGCATTTAGGGGAGGGTCAGGATCCCTTATGGGGACCTGAAAATCCGCTTCTACTGGAGGGGGAGGGGTGCGAGCAAGACAATTGAGAATAGTAGTTTTACAAAATAACCGCTGAGGGCGCTGTGCGTTTCTCCATACAAATCGTTTACGCTGTCGCTAGCGAATGCGTCTCGTTTACTCATGGTAAATAACTGATTGGAATTCGAGGAAATCTTTACAATTTTACTCATTGAAGTTGGCATTGAAAACTAATGTGTGACATTGAAGTGAATAAGTGAAATGGGAAGTAGCCTAGTGGTTAGAGCATGCGACTTTCAATCCGGAGGTCGCGGGTTCGAACCCGGCCCGTACCAATGAGTTTTTCGGAACTTATGTACGGAATGTCATTTGATATTTACCACTCGCTTTTCGGTGAAGGAAAACATCGTGAGGAAACCACCTAAGCCCAATAAGGCCTAGTTTCCCCTCGGGGTTGGAAGGTCAGATGGCAGTCGCTTGCGTAAAAACTGGTGCCTACGCCACATCTTGGGATTTAGGTAGCCGACCCCGATTGAGAATTCATTCTCAAAAAAATGAGACAAAGGCTAGGAGGATGATGATGGGAATACAGAAAAGCAGCAAAAAAGAGGGTTATGACTTATCTTCCGCATGGTTGTAGTTGGCACCTTCAACTAGATTATAAAATAAGTAGTAGGTATAAAACAAAGTAACTTCTTGCTGTCTGTCTGACTCCCTATGTCTATGTATGCTTGGACCTTTAAAACTACGCGACGGATTTTGATGCGGTTGTAATAGATAGAGTGATTCAAGAGGGAGGTTTATATGAATACTATGCATAATTTATCAGCATTGCACGCGTGCGACGCCGGGGCGGCTCGCTAGTTATGATTATGAACCCATCGAAAATACATCACATAAAAAAAGGGAAATGGGCTATTTGGAATACAGAGAAGCATCAAAAAAGGGGGTTGTGACTTATCGTCCGCATGAACGCAGTTGGCACCTTAAACTAGATTATAAACAACTGCGCATGACACGTTCGACCGACATCGCGGGGCTTCTGTCGACGAACCTGCCGGTGTCAGGTTACCACTAATCTATACCGAACATTACTATTTATAACTGACGACTAGCGAATACGCCTGACTTGTTTAGGTTTATATCTATTATCGATACTAACTATAGCTCTGACCAAAAAGAGAAGAAATTAAAAAGTGGCAATACTGTAGTGTCATCCCGTCTAATCGATCTAAGAAAACGGGAACGCACTACAGTATTGCCACTTTTAAATTTCTACTCTTTTTGGTCAGACTGTACATTAATACAAACGGCTTAATAATAAGTCATAAAAAAATGAAAAAAGAAATAAGTAAGTTACATTTCTTTTAAGTGTAACTTCAACAAAGGTACGCAAATTTTATGGTCTTTATTCATCCAAACATTTTTTTGGAATTGTTTTCAGAATCCTCGCAATTTAACAAAACAATCATTGTACCATGAACTTAAACGCAATTTTTCACGGTAAAAATGGCAAATTACTTATCCATAATCCATTCCCATAACATATATACCTGATGACGTTACAATTTTATTAGGTAACCATTTGTTATGTCCGCAGGAATATTGAAGTTTGACGGTAATTCCAGATTTTTAGACCAGTCTAAGTGTAGGTATAGCTGTTAGTCTCTATAGAAAAACAGAACCGATTGACAACCTCAAAAATAAATGTTTGTCATTCCTATTACAATGCTTCCTTTTCCTTCCTTCTTCCTTCTTTCCTTCTTCTTTACAACATGGGAGCCTTCAAACGAAGCGTGAATAAGCATCCCTCGGGACAGCATGGCAGTGTCAACTGACATGGCACCTTTGGTTTCTTGTCAGTTGCCATTGCGCTCCCATTTTTGCTTACCATCAGGTGAAGGGGAGATAAGACACTATGTTGTGCCCATATAAAAAAATTATAATTGAACTGAAAGCCAGTTTTCTAAGAGGTCACTCTCTCAGAAAAAAAAGCGCGATGCAGGATTTGTATAGGCACCATGGGTTAGTAATAATGTCTGTCTGCTCATCACGCCCAAACAGCTAGACGGGTTTTAAGGCCACAAAGTGATTTAACAACCGTTGAATGTGGATGCGGGTGGCGCAAATCCGATCATGGTGGCGTTCTTTGGGGGAGGCCTAGGTATATTTAGAAGTGGACGTCTTATGGCTGATGATAAAATAAAACCTATGGGACCTTATACAAGTCGACCTTGTCACACTGATTCAAGCTTATCTTATACCCATATCGTAGAAAATCTTCCACGGGTCAAGTAACTACTACCGTAAAAAACGATCGAAAGTAGGACAATGCCCAATCCTTGAAGCGTAATGTTTCATTAGGGAGGGGTGACAATAGGGTTGCCACTAATAGCCTTCTCTGTAATAATAATCGTATGTTGTACTCTTTTATTATATCTATACTACCTATAATAAAATTGACCATAGTTATGTGGAAAGCGACCAGAGTATTTTTTTTTGACAAAGTGACTTAAGTCGTAACTCATTGTGAGGTTGGTTTCTTTTTGTATATGAATAAAAAGTCTGGTCGGCTTCTGTAAAACTATGGTCAATTCTAGATCTGTATTGAAATCAGTTTTCTATGGAGGGGTCATGATTTCAGGAAAAATCTTAATAGCGTGATGCAGGATCGTCATTTGTTTTGTACGGGCGCGCCGCGTCATGCCAGCCTGGCGCCATCTGTTTTCATAATTTCCATTGTCTTCTCATCATGCCGAAGCGGCTGACTTTTACCAATTTTGGTTATATTTGGTTATATAGATAGATCGACATCCAAAGATGGTTGATGGATACTTTTTGGTGATAGGATAATTTTTACTTGTCTAAGGTACCTAAAGAAAAAACATACGCGGACAAAGTTGCCGGCGCCGCCTAGTATAATGTTGTAAATTAAAACTCTAGCCAGGGTCAAGATTTCAAAAAGTAATTGAGCCACAACACAGATCCATGCGAGACCCCATTTACTGGACGTTCCTGTGCAACCTTCATCAGATCATCAGTCACCTTACAGTGTGGCGTCAACATCAAGAGTATGACATAGGAGTCAGATAAAAATCGCGATCTGGAGGAGTCACCCTGACAGTAATCTTATAAGGTAAACTTTAGTTTCACAAGTCACCTAACTAAATACCGTAAAAAACGATCGAATGTAGGACAATGCCTCTCCTTGAATCGTAATGTTTCATTAGGGATGGGTGACAATAGGGTTGTCACACCTCAATGGTAATAATAGCTCTATGTTGTGACGGTTCTATTCTCATTTATTAGGGTTCCGTACCCAAAGGGTAAAAAACGGGTACTAAGACTTCGCTGTCCCTCTGTCTGTCTGTCTGTCTGTCACCAGTACTATCTCATGAACCCTGATAATTAGACAGTTGAAATTTTCACAGATGATGTATTTCTGTTGCCGCAAACTAAAAACAGAATAGTATAAATATTTAAGTGGGGCTCCCATACAACAAACGTGATCGGTTGCGTTAACTTTGCACCATAATTATTATGTATGCGGCGCCATACGTACGTATAGCTGCAAACTTAACTCTACAGAACCCTCGGTGCGCGAGTCCGACTCGTGCTTGGCCGGTTTTTGTTTTATAATATTGTAAAGTACACTCAGTTTCAGCACTGTCTGTGGTTTCAGTCATGAATCCAAAAAAGATAAATATGTGGCGCAAGATCTACCTACTTACAAAATATTTGTATTATACGAGAGGTGATTGGAAAACTCACGGCCTGACCAATAAAAAAATATTTTTATTTTTTCTGCCACCATTTGCCATTATTCAACTATCTTCCCGCGAATTTAATTGGCATCTCTATTAACAAAAATTTAACGACTGTTTATAAGTTACGTGTTTAAGATATTTTTAATAATGGAGAAGGGTCATTGTCAGTTCAAAAAACAAAATTTGTCCCTTCTGTGGTCAAAAGTTAAGAGCTTGTATGAATGTAGGTTATGTTGCTATTACATAGGATAATAGAAGAGGGAACGTTTTTTTATTCTAACAGGCATTTAATCAGAAAATTAGGCCCTGGAATCCTTAATTTCGCAAATGTCTACCTGAATCTGACAATGACCCAGAAATTGGTGCAGCGTGTTGTTATTAAATACGTTGATAAAAATGGATTTACTCCGAAGCAAATTTACGAAGATATGCAAGATATTTCTTCCTAGCAACATCATAGTTGATGACTGGTTTTGAACAAGTTTTGATTCAGACTAAGATGGCTTCCAGAGGTGATTAATTGTAAACAGTTTACCTGATTTCGACGGGGCATAAAGTCCCGTGGAAGATTTTCTATAATAATTTGTTCAATCCATTTTCTCTAGAAATCATATAACAAAGAGCTTCAAAACTAAGATCACGGCTATTGGACAAAATCCGGTATGGATGTTGACACTGCCTAGACAAAGTTGATGGCCAGACGACTTTAATCTTAAGTGGGATCCTAAAACAAAAGGACATGACGTTAATTATTACAACGAACTATCATGCTGAAATTGGAAATCGTTATATAAAATATCATGGTATACCGCTTGTGGCCTGGCTTTTTATTTTTTTTTCCATGGTAGCTTGCGGGTCCGACGGACCCTTTGCACTGCTGGTGCCCGACGTGCTACTCCGCTTGGAGAAGCACCGGAGATTGTGGCCTGGCATAACAACGACCCTTGTTAGGCGATACACAGCGTACGAGCGTAGACCCAGTAGCATACAGGCGGCAAACACTTTTACAGCCCTTGTACAGCTAATTTAAGTTGTATAAGTGCTGTGTAAGCGTTTGGAGACTCACCTAAAGCGATACAACGAATACAAATAACTTATTTAGTAAAAACTTATTACAATTGGACATTTTACAAATATTTCACTTACATACTGGAATTTATTACATATAGGAAATATCCAACGGCCCCAAACTAGGCAAAACCTGTATCTTGGGAACAATGAGTACAGATACCTATATTATTGACACTCTACATCTCCGTTATTATTTTTATTCTATGATATTTTAATGTGGAGTCTAGCCACTCAATTGCTTCGAATTTTGAGTTGGACTCTATTTATATAATAAAATAAGAGCGGTGACAGGTAGCCGTAGTTACCAAAAGCAATCTAGTGGCTAGAGACCCTTAATATCTCTGATAATATAGGTTAAGAGTATAATAGTCTAATTGACCCGCAGATACCGGTAAAGTATTATGTCCAGTAATTTATCTGTTGCATTATGTTTACCTATCTGAAATACTAAGTTTTGTTTCCCATCGGTAACGATTCGTAGTAGCCGTTAAGGGCACTTTTACACATCTGATTCTGTTTCATTCTATAACAATAATATATATTAAATATATATAATAAAATATATATTATAATATTAAATATATATTACAATAATAATAATTACATCAAGATCATGACAACATTTTCAATTTTCATTTGTCCGAAACCCTATTTTTCCAAAATTGTTATTTTTTCAGAATAATTATAAACCAAACTTAATCTAACCTAATGTGTTCTTTAAGAGGCCTTATTCCTTTTAAAATGGTGATCGTTTTAGACATTTTTCTATATGATCAAACATGTTTCTTTACATTTTATTGGTGTTACTACCTACAACAGGGCTATTGGGATTTATTGGTATATATTTGAAAACTACAGTTTGAATTTTTCATTGATAATTTTTGTTTCGAAAACTACTCGAAATTGACAAAATTCACGCTGAAAATTAGTTTTTTCAACTTATTTTCGACTGCACGCAAAAAAAGCATGAAAAAGCTATGTTACTTCCTAGAACTCGGGGAAAAGTATTATTCACTTCAAAAAGTTGGTTGAAATTATCAATATATTTGTCATAATATGAAAAAAACAAATTTCAAAAGGAATAAGTAAGGCCTCTTAAAACAATCTTTATAAAATCCTGAAAATATTACGTGTTTCAGGGAAAAAATCTTTCGGACAAATGAAAATTTGGCGAAACGTTACAAATGGGAAATAATGTTGTCATGATCTTGATGTAATTATTATTATTGTAATTTAATATATATTATTGTTATAGAATGAAATAGAATCAGATGTGTAAAAGTGCCCTTAAGGCCTACTTGCAGGATAAATATTAGAATTTTGTATAGGTATTTAATATCTCTACGAGATTGAATATTAAATTAGAGTATCCATAGAAGAACCAAAGCTCAATGGAGATTTTTTGGGAGGCCTTATGTCCTGCACCTGCAGTTAATGTATTCCAGTTTATACTCATCCTCGTATATTATTTATAGGTATAGTATTAGATAATCTATCTTCTCCAACTCATACTAGTCCTATCTCATCACGACCATTCGCTACTGTGTCCTTGTGTGAAAAAGTTGTTGGATCTTTTTTTATATCGTAGGTGATAAATATGAGTGGATCAGTGGAGTAAGGAGTTGTCCAAAAGACGCGTTTTAGCAAAAACTTCGTTGTTTAAACCTAAAGAACATGAGAAACGCATACTCGAAAAGGTGTAATGTTTCATTTCCGCAAAACCAGAGAAACTAAAACAACATAAAAAACTTCAGTACCTACTATTTCGGTTTCACAACAAACTACGCAAACGCAAAAATACAAACAGCCGCCATTTTGAAAAAGAAATCTTCAAATTTGTCTCCGGCCAGTTCTTTTAAAATTAGCTGTTTAGACGCCACGGTAAATTGTGCTCTACATAGCTATAGCGGACGCAAACTTTACTTGTACCGTAGATATTCCCTGGAAAATGTATTTTTATTTTATTCTGGTAACATTGAACACGTACGCGCCAAAACGTCCATGGACCAAACTCAACCCTATTTTAAAAACATAAATGTTTGAAATTCGAACCAGTATTCGAACGCGTTACGCCATTTTCAGCCAGTACTACCAACGTTACGGTACGCAGTAAAGTTAGCAGCTGTATATAGTAACGTATAGCTGTCTTGCTCTAGCACTCTCGATGCCCTTATGATTCCGTCCCCGTCTGTAAGCCGCTTATCTTCAGCCCGCACGCCGCGCGCCCCTCCGGCTGCTGTAGCGGAGATGTATTCTGCAACTTTTGAGGAATATGTTTAAATTTCCTGACGAGTTTTCTTGACCATTTTGAAACATGCAATATTATGATAGTTAGATTCAAAGCATTTCTGTTTATAATTTATTCGTGATTATTTTAATTTAGTATTGTCTTTACAAATTATGTATACAGTCGAATGGCAAATAAGGTACCTATTATGCTACGCGTTTCGTAGCATGTCTACGCCCGTAGCAGTCGTCTATAAAGATTTAAGACATCTGGACTTAGCAATTGCCAGTAAGTTTATGTAGCATATATTATAGAAAACCAAATCAAAACACACAGACACGCGATCTCCTTAGAAGCTATAGAGATCGGGTGATGAAAATTGAATCCGATGCATATTTCTAATTAATCTAAATAAAAAATATCAAAACTGATGTTTATACCATAATTAAAACAAAGGTAAGTATTTTTATTGCTAAAAACTTGAGTGACACCTTATAAGAGAAAAGGCCTCTTTTAAATTTTTTTTTTCGTATTATTACAAATATATTGATAATTTCAACCAAATTTTCGAAAAGTGAATAATACTTTTCCCTGAGTTCTAAAAAGTAACATAGCTATTTCATGCTTTCATTGCGTGCAGTCGACAATAAGTTGAAAAAACCAGTATTCTGCGTCTAAAATTCAAACTGTAGGTTTCAAATATATACCAATAAATCTAAATGAAACATGTTTGATCATAGAGAAAAAATTCTAAAGTATTCAGCATTTTTGAACGGATAAGGAGGCTTAAATAAACAACTATATCACTCAAGAGTCTGCAATAGATGCTTTTTAGGGTTCCGTACCCAAAGGGTAAAAACGGGACCCTATTACTGAGACTTCGCTGTCCGTCCGTCCGTCCGTCCATCCGTCCGTCCGTCCGTCCGTCCGTCCGTCTGTCACCAGGCTGTATCTCAACAACGGTGATAGCTAGACAGTTGAAATTTTCACAGATGATGTATTTCTATTGCCGCTACAACAACAAATACTAAAAATAAAATAAAATAAATATTTAAGGGGGGCTCCCATACAACAAACTTGTTATAGATTATATATATGTATAGGTACGGAACCCTTCATGCGCGAGTCGAGCTCGCACTTGCCCAATTTTTATAATACTGTTTATACAAAACTAGCTTTTGCCCGCGACTACGACCGCGTGGAACATGGAAGTATGGAAGCAACCTCGTACAACACGATAGATATCCATATCCACCTAATCACCTTAATTAATAAAAGGGATTATTAAAAGCGCCTAAGCAAATGTAAGAGCAATTGTGCTTTTGGTCTAATCATTACATTTCCTACAGGGTCATCATGTCATCATGAACTACTTACTCAATTTTCAATCTTTTTAGGGATAATTTCCAGGATGTAAACTATCCTATGTCCTTCCTCGGATCTTAAACTATCTCTATGCCAAATTTCATCAAAATCGATTCAGCGGTTTAAACGTGAAAAGGTAACAGACAGACGGACACACTTTCGCATTTATAATATTAGTATGGATTACGAGACAGTGTTGTGGAAATGGAATTAAATAATTCACCATCAAACCTTTCAGAATAGCCCTGCGTATATACATCTCGATGCTATACATTATGTACTATATCATTTATGTGTCCGTGCAGCGTATGGCGGGACTGAACCAGCGACATTGCTAGTTTGACTTCACGGTGTTCCGTACACCTTCGGCGTCACAAATATATTAATATATAGAGTTAAGACTTCTATTTACATAGACATTATAGACTTGGAGCCTTTTTTTCATAATAAGTCAATGGCAAGGCCTTATTCCTTTTAAGTTTTTTTTTTATATTATGGCAAATATATTGATGATATCAACAAACTTTTTAAAGTGAATACCTTTCCCTGAGTTCTAGAAAGTAACATAAGTAGCTATTTCATGCTTTCATTGTCGAAAATAAGTTGAAAAAAAAAAAACAGTATTCTGCATGAATTTGTCAATTTCGAGAAATTTTTGAAACAACAATTAATGAAAAATTCAAACGTAGGTTTCAAATATATACCAATAATTTCAATAGCCCTGTTCTCAGTAGTAACATTGCTAAATTATGTTAAGAAACATGTTTGATCATAGAGAAAAATGTCTAAAACAATCAGGATTTTTGAACGGATAAGGAGCCTTAAGAAGATAAAATGTGACGTTTTCAATGAAAAGGGCCCACTTTATCGCTTACCATAAGGACGAAATTTGTTTGCATCTTTATACCAATAACCCGTGAAACACGTCCTTATGGTAAGCGACAAAGTGGGCCCTTTTCATTGAAAACGTCACAAATGTGTAGGATCTTCAAGTATTAATGGCCAAATTTGATGTTTCTAATATCATGTTTTATTGCGATGTGTTCTATTTGACTTTAGACAGGAAACTTATTGAATCTTGATGCAGCTCAAACAACAACATCTTTCTACACTCTCATATTTATCTAGATACCTACTACGACTACCCACATAATCATCTAAACTTTAGATTTGTAAGCATTGAAAAACGAATATTCCAATTAACCAACATCTTCCTCCATTTTTTAAATCGGTTAAAAATCCACACACCAGAGAAAAGGCAAAAATGTATATATACGAAGTATTAAAATATTCGACATAAAAATTAAATACACAATCAATAGGGTATTCAACTATTCATACATATTATGAGCATAGTGTGATTGTTGATTATACTTGTATAGGTATGCTTTTTTCGGATTATAGTACTTACCTATTATTGATATGATTGTTTACTTAGAGCGAAATTTTTAACCAGAGAGGCTCTACTTTTTACCCCAAGACGCAGACAACACTAGGTAAAATCTTCGCAAAATACGCGGTATACGACTGGCTGTGAATAGTATGAACGCGCGCTGATTTTGAACAAACAACGGGAGAAGGCGGAGCCTTGCACCCAGGTGTGTGCTAGTGCCTAGTCCACCAGGCGCGGCATATGGTGAGTAAAAAAAAAAAAAAAAAATCGTTTATTTGCTTTTACACAGGTTTGCATTAATACAGTGAGATACCTGGCGGACCCCAAACTAGGCTGAGCCTGTATCTTGGGACCCTGGAGTGCGAAACAGTTTGCAAATGATTTAAAACTAAACGATACGAAACTACTCTTTGTCATGTATAAATGAATACGCAACTATACGACGACGGTCAATCAATGGACCCCGAAACCGAAGAACTATTATATTAATCTGTGCCCGAAACGAAATTAATATCAAACCAAAACAAAACGCACATTTCCAGGCAGTTGCGTAATTAAGGCCGTTCCCTGAGCCAGAACCCCGAGCCCCTCCTCAGGCCACCCGTCCCTGTCACATCACAGTCACATTTCAAAAGAGTGACGGAGACAGAGCTTGCGGGTCGTAAGGCGATATCTTTTTTCGTAAGAATTTGTCGATGATTATTTATTTTAAAAATATTGGCTTCAATTATTGAAATTCGGAAGCTGTAAAATTACTATTTTAGTTATGATTGATTTTTCTCCTTTTTTTGTTTCATAGTGTCACGTAGAAAAAAAACAAGTAAAGTTGGAGTAAAAATTCGAATTGGAGGTTACTTTGGGAATTAATTGTATCGAGCGAAGTGTTATGAATCGTGTATCGAATGCTGTGTTATTAAAGATAATATAATCAAGAATGATATATATTTTTCCCTCGTTTACTAATATCAACGTTTCGTAGAAAAATAGGATAATTTTTGGGGTATTTTTGCAAATCTGGCTCAGGGAACGGCCTTAAACCTGACCACAGACTAAAAAGTGCCAACTGCTCCAAATGAAAGGCACCATGTGGCCACTCTATAGCCTCAAGAGCTCAAACAAATGCCCCGCTATTGACATTTCGATGCGCGGTTCCCGCCAAATTCTTGTCTATGGCCCTTTAGTTTTTTAATTAGCGGTGAAGAGCCGTGATATTGCCGTTTTATACAGTTCAGCTTAAATCGGTTGGATTTTATTGTCTATCGATTCTTTCTTTTTACCTTTTCGCGATAGGCAGTAGAACTGGACCATTTTTTTAAGTAAAATAGAATTTCATAAAATGATATGCTGTAGTCAAATGTAGCATTTCGTGGACTAGAATAGTTTAGGTAAGGTTAGAATTATTTTATAACGTTTGAGAAAAGTCGATGATATCAGTAGAATAACGATTACCATCATTAGCATCATGCGAAACATTATAGGTACGTTCGGTGATATCATTTTCTGCGAATCATTAGTATACTGGTCTACCATTCTTCATCGGATGACCTAAACAAATCAGCGATAAATTATCACCTTTTAGTTTTTAACGAATATTAGGACTAGACGTCAGCGTTCACACTTTTCGCAATTTCCTCGAAATATTAAACATTTATAGTGAGTAGCAGTAATTAAATTAATAATGGTAATAATCCCAAAATTAGAGTAGTTAATAAAATTAATAATGATAATAATCCAAAACGAGAGCAAGGTACTCGAAAATACGTAAAACATATTACATTGGTTTTCTCTTACGTTTACTTCAAAAGCAAGTGAAATCCCAGTATGTTAGTCAACTAACAGTTAATAATAACTCATAAACGAGTATAGCACTGGTAATATTATTTAATAGCCCCAAATACCCAATCAGACAGCTCATTAAGGCCGCTTCAACTAATCCCTATTTAGCGTAAATTAGTATTGTACTGCTCCTCGCGAAATTGTACTTCATTTCAAGTTTTAATTGATGTTGCTCAGTTTGCAGACTTGACTTAGGAATAAGTTTGCTTTTAAAAAGTGTTTGCGCGACTTTGCTGGCAGAAGTACATTTTTAATGTGTCTTAAAATAAAAATTTTTGATGTACCTATCTTAAAATGTACTAATACGAGGGCGAATCAAAAAGTTCTTAGAACAGCATGGTGGTAAAACCTTTTTAAATGTAGTTTATTTTTATTTTATTTTAGCTATCCTTACGACATAATATGACGACAATTTTTTTTTGATTACGTATACCAATAACACATAATTAATTATTTTGTGAAGCAAATCGCTCAAAATCTGTCATAATGGACAAAAATGAGTTACGTGCCGTGATTAAGTATTTGTGTTTGAAAAAAATGTCCACTAAGGAAATTCATTTGGATATTCAGCAGACTATAGGTACTAATGCTGTACCATATTCCACGGTTGCTTGCTGGGTTGCCGAATTTAATAGAGGTAGGCCCAAGTGTGAAGATGACCTTCGCTCCGGCCGGCCTTCCACCTCTGTTACTGATGACAACGTGGCAAGAATCAAAAAATTGGTATTAGAAGATAGAAGAATTAGCATCAAACAGTTAGCAGAGATCCTACACATTTCTTTTGACAGCGTGCAATCAATATTGACGGACGTTTTGGGGTTTAAAAAAGTTTCGCTAAGATGGGTTCCGCGAATGTTAACTGAGGTAAACAAAGAACAGCGTGCGGAGGTTTCGAAGCGGAATCTCGAAATCATCGAACGTGACCCGGATGCGTTTTATCGCCGATTTGTAACCCAGGACGAAACATGGCTCCACCATTTTGATCCCGAAGCAAAAAAACAAAGCATGTCCTGGAAACGACCATCTTCTTCAGCTGATAAAAAATTTCGAGATTTTCCGACGGCGGGCAAAATTAGGGAATCTATATTCTAGGATGCGGAAGGAATCCTGTTTATTGACTACCTGCCGAAAGGAAAAACTATTACAGGTCCCTATTATAAAGAATTAATCCCGAAAGTGCGGCAAGTGATCATAGAAAATCGCCGGGGAAAATGGTCTACAGGCGCACTGTTTCACCACGACAACGGCCCAGCTCATCGCTCACAATTGGCAATCACTGCGATCCGCCAAGCTGGCTTCAAGCTGTTCGACCACCCGCCATATTCTCCGGACTATGACTAGGAAATCATTTTCACATATTCCCGAAATTAAAAGCACATCCGCGGAATAAAATTCCGAGATGATAATGCCATATTGGGTGCTGTAGAGGAGTTTTTCGAGTCCCAAGGAAAATCTTATTTTATGATGGAATAAAAAAAAAATTAAAACAGTACTTAAAGTGTATAGAATAACAAGGAGACAATGTAGAAAAATAAAAGATAGAAAAACAATTTTCTTTTGTTTTTCACCCTTATTCTAAGAACTTTTTGATTTACCCTCGTATGTTTAATTTATTTGAGGATGTCAATCGATTCAATTTTTTTATTGAGATAAAATGTCTATATGGCACAACTACACTTAGACTGCTCTAAAAGGTCAAAGTTCAATAGTCCTACGAAGCCCTCCTCCTTACATGTGATGTCATTTGTAGTTGGGTACAATATTTGTATGGACACAATAAGTAGTTTACTATTTCGTGAAAAAGTGCGCTTAAGTCCACGGTTGTCACATAATTATTGTTTTGTTAAATTATGACGACGCGTTTGGCTCGGTTTGTAGACACCTGCCTACTGAGCCGGCGGTCCCGGGTTCGAATCCCGGCCGGGGCAAATATTTGTGTGATGAACTCGAATATTTGTGCTTGGGTCATGGTTGTTCTATGTATTTAAGTATATATTTATCTATATAAGTACGTATATCGTCGTCTAGTACCCATAACACAAGCCTTCTTGAGCTTAATTTGGGACTAGATCGATTTGTGTGAGGTTGTCTGTTATTTATTTATTTATTTATGATAATTCTAAAAACAATTTAAAAATTGAGTGGATACCGCTACATTACACTCGGCGCCACCTTTATTCGGACGAAATCGGCGCGCGTTCTTAAGACCTCGTCACCATTAGGTACGTCGCATTTTCCACGAACAACCAACAAAATACGGTTCAGGCGGCTTTTGGAATATCAAAAACCTTCTGTAGAGATTTTTTGTGAATAAAGAAAATCTCTATGAAATTAAAATGTTGCATATACAAATTGTCAATTTATCTTTGTCTTATGGTTGACTGGCAGACAACATCAGACGTCATTAAATCCATTCTGACCAAATTAATTTCCTCTTGTCCGTCCTCTGCCTCACCTTTCCGCAATTTTCTTTCCATAATGTTTATTGAGGAAAATGTCGTCTTAGCAGGTGAAATATTTATTTTTCCCTTCTATTATCACACTAATATCATAAGGCGAAAGTTTGTGAGTGTGTTTATGTGTATGTTTGTTACTTCTTCACGATTAAACGGCTGGACCAATTTTTGTAAAATTTGGTATGGTGGTAGCTGACCCCCGGAGGCTAAACCAGCTATACTATGTGTTAACATAGGCTACTTTTAAAATGTATATATATATGTGTGTATAACTACTTCACCATGTTACAGATATATACAATCTATAAACTATTTCAAAATAAACCTGCCCAAACAATTTCGCGTGCACAAAGCCCTCTCGAGGCCTCCGCTGAGGCAGAAAGAACACTTCCTCGCGCCAAATGTCCCTCCGCACCCCACGTCCTTACATGTTAAAGAATCCATAAATAATAGAGTTGACGTACGGATTGTGTTACCCCCTCGTAATCACTCCTTGTCTATGGTGCACCTAATGCCTCTATTGTCTGTGGTACGGATTTATTATTCATTTTCCTAATACATCTGACGGTTATGAGTTTTCGATTGATGTCGAGCGAGGGTATCGGTTTCGGTGTTTAAATACTTACCTACGTGCGGTTTCGAGAATGTGGAGCGCTGAAATTAACATTTGTTATTAAATTCTACATTAGTAATACGTTGGGAGTAATGTGTTTGACGTCTTCAAGATTTAGTATGATGTATTTATTTAGAACTTGCTCGTTTATTTACGTACCTAATTGAGTTTCTTAAATAACTATTGAACGGATGATGTAGGTACGTGTGTCCTTACTCATTTCAAGGTACATTATGTAACAAGCAAAATATTATATCATACCATCTTTTCTGAAAATAAAAATGTTTAATAACTCTTTTTTATTCGGTGAGTACATTAATGTACATTAATTTACTGATTCAACGTGTGTAAAGATATCTAGTTGATTTTAGCTGAACAACTATCCCGAGCTACAAATTTAAAAATCCTATTGATTGAGTTTAAAGAATACGTAGGTAGATATTTCCCCTAAAAACAACCTTAACCCTAAAAAAAGAAATATTAACATTCCATAGTTTTTTTAAGTAAGTAAGCGTACAGTACAGGAACCGTTATTTTGAATTTGTCAAAATGGTTGAAAGGAATAAGTACTAAATAGGTATAATATGTAGTTACTTTTGGTGTCG
This sequence comes from Apotomis betuletana, assembly GCA_932273695.1. Lineage (NCBI taxonomy): Eukaryota > Metazoa > Arthropoda > Insecta > Lepidoptera > Tortricidae > Apotomis > Apotomis betuletana. The sequence continues at coordinate 5,800,706 of OW026321.1, read as the reverse complement.
ACTGTTCCTACTAGTAAAAGTACAATCGAGGTATCGAGTCGAGGGGTAAGGAAATTAACATGTCCTAATTATAATTGTAACATTATTAGTCTACGCAAGAAAAGTATTATACTTAGCACAAAAGCAAATAGCGTACGTAGTTATACTTGTCGAATAAGTCCAAAGTTCATAAGTACAGGACCAGTTATTTAATAAACCTTCTAACCCATCCAACCGTCTAAATCCAATGTTAGAAAATGAGAAAACCGCGTATTACTAAAGTGAAAATTCCGCCGAATCGCAATCGACAAGAAAATAGATCAAAGAGGGAAAACGATGCAAATTCATGCACGAGTAATGCAATAAATTTACTTTTCGGACGGTTCAACCAAATTGAATCGTAACGCTTTGCCGCACAGGACTCCTTTGAAATTTACAAAATTCAATTTTCTTAACTCAGCACAATGTCAGGCCGCTCACACCGCGCTGGCAACACAGAAAAACCATAGACTATTTTAAAAGAGTAAATTCAAATTTCGAACGCGCGAATTTCGAAACAAAATGGCCAAATGACGTTTCCGTGTAACGCGGAGTGCCAATTCTGCTTGTTTGGTAATTTACGAACGATTTATTGAATTAGATTGAAAAATTCTTTGATGCGGGTGGCTATTGAGTGAATCGGGAATATTCGATTATACCGAACTCGACTTTTCAATTTGTCGTCCCTTTTATCGAGGGAAATGATCGGTGTAAGCTCTCCGCGAATTATCTTCATCAAACTTATAATGCTCAATATTTTTAGATTTTGTCTAAGCAGTGAAATATTGAGTGGAACTTTCTACACAGTCGTCAGAAATCATTGTGAAATGAAATTAAAAATAAATTGAGCAATTTAAACTTGTTATCAGTGTATTAAAAATTGTTCCTGCGTTCGACATCACATCACATGTAGAATAATTAACGATCTCGTTTTTAAAGTTAATTAAGGTTCTCTATCGATTAGCCACTCATGTCCGAATAAATTATTCGAATTGTTTGATATTTTTATTTATTTAACATGAAAAGCTTCATAGATAAACTTTGTAACATAGGTACATACATCTGCTTTCCGCACATATGGAATTAACAGAATGGCTTCAATTAAAAAAACAGCCGTAACAGATAAGCAGGGGGTTTTCTGCCTTTATAATATTAGTATTGATTAATATTACTTATGTAATTAATTCTCCGGTATTGTATCGACGTGTTAAAATATTTTCCCAGTAAATAAAATCAGTATTTGCATCGTTGAAACTCTTTTAGCAACGCTCTGCTGACTACCGTCAGTTTACTTAGCATTACCCCGTACAAATATTGCCCGATTACAGATTACCCTATTCGTTTACAATTAATTCTCGGGTCACAGCTCGGAAGTGCTCGGGTGTTTTCGCCGGCCGATTAGCCGCCAATCCTCTTGATTTATTCGATTTCCGAACGCCGGCCATTTTGGGTCACGTGCGCCGTGCAAATAAGGAGCTGATGGTTGCTACAGGGTGTTTTATGTGCGTCGTAAAATGCACTTGTGATTTACTGGAAATGTCAGGTCACGTAGCTGAATGAATTTATTAATCACAATGGAGAATGGTCGCATTTTGTGTTTTAATTATTTATTTATAGGTTTATCAGAGAATCGAAATTATTTGTTCTATACAATAAACCCAGTAAAGATAACGCTTATAACGGTACATGTTGTGTTCATCCTTCATGATCCCTTAGGGATTGCAAGAACCTCTTTCGTTAGCAAAATTGACATTGAAATTCAATTCTTGACCCTCTTTATTCGTCGTTTCAAAGTTACCAGAAAATAGAAGGATATATTCATATATTTAAGGGATTTTTTAGTTACTTTTGAGTTACAGAGTTATTTATCGACTTCTAAAATTATAAAAAGATATGGATCTAGGTAAATAAAAAACCCTCCCACTGTACCATAGACACCCGACACCGTAATTGGAGCACTCAATTTGCGCGCCACTTTCAGCCGCGTGCCGCCGCGTGGCCCATTCAATTGTCTATGCTATCGCCAAATCGAATGTTTTGTCTGTGGTACCCCTTTGAATTAAGAAAACAATAGTTCCCGCGCTTTTCAACTGATAGCGAAGCTTCATAACCGTGGATTATGTCTCATTAAGTACTTGATATGATAAGTATGGTTTTTACGATTAATAGATGTCTATTTTGATACCACAAAACTCACAAAAGCATTGTAAACATAATTACACAATCGCAATAGTTCCGGAAGATATTTTGGTACCTATGATTCGACCAAAATACCTACACTAAATATTTCTTAAAGAATAATATAATTCTAGTGGTACTTCAGAGGGCCTATGATGGTTGCGTTTATCACGTGATAAATAAGTGACAAAGCATCTGTCACTCACATTCACATTTTGCCAAAACGTGACGGATGCTTTGTCACTTATTTATCGCGTGATAAAAGCAACCATCATAGGCCCGCAGTTCATTTTAGATTATCTTATTCCTAACCTAACACTATCTGTTGAATCATAGTAGCCTAGAACACTGTAGAAAACACGACCCTTAAGTATATTATACTTAAAGATATTGATAAAAATAACATTTAAAATCCAGATAAACCTCAATTAACAACTATTAGCACCAATTAATATCTTTTCAGAGAGGCTCATAAATTTTGCTACTGTCATTTAAGAAAAAACGTGGGAATCTCTATGCCCTGCGATATCCTTTGTCCGAGCGTAGAATGTAGTTCCGCTGTTCATGAATGAACGTTTTTTCATGTTCGACGTGTACACAGGTGTATTTGTTATTCTACCCATCCATCAATTTGTTTGTTGTCTATGTTGTATCTAAATGTCTTCGTTTGAAGCTACAACTTCAACTTCGGTACTGAGTATACTTATGGTATAATGTTTTTAAAGCAAACTGTACTTATTTTTAAACATAGCCATATCCTGAATACAAAAGTGTGTTTGTTGCATAACTCTTTTTCACGCAACAATACTTTTACAGCTTATGCTTGGTTTCCATATGACTTCTAAATGTGTGCGAGAAAAAGTGACTTAAGATTAGAATATTGTACCCACTGTCACCTTACTATTTAACTCATAAAGGTGGGTCAACTAGAATATAAACAGTATTACACAAGAAATTCCAGCCTTGTAAGTACGTATTGTAATAATATTATAATATTTATTACGATTACGCTTTCTCTCCGGCCGCTACTGAACGAAATCTGTAGTATAATTCTAAATTTAAACACGTAGCGTTGGCGGCAAAATGACCATAAACAACTTTATTTTTTTCTCGCCGCTCGCCTGTCCCGCCTTTGTGCTTGTATCCTGCCCTTTTCAGTCAGACCTTTTTAAGGTAGAAATTTATTATGTATACTTTCGGGCATGCGGCATGACCAGTAGCAGTTTTTAATTGTGAATTATGGGGTTATATTTTTGTGTTTTTTTCGACGTAGACGTTTCCTGGCGGATCGGAAGGTGACCTTTGTGTTTTTTATAGATCTTGATTTTATTTATTTCGGCTGGTTTTTTGTAATTGGTTTAGATTTGAGTTCTTTGGGGATTAGTCGGGCGGAACGGTTTAATGTGTTCGATTTTTGAATGAGGCGGATGTTCTTCCTAAACTAGGAATGTTCATGTCGGACAGGAAAAGGCAGGATTTGAGTTTTTAAATCAGATCAATTTTATTCTACACGTCCCGTTTTTAATTATATCTGTTTAGTATTTTCATTAACAATTTTGTACTCCCAGTCTCAAGTTTCGATGGTTTCGATTTGACCATCTTTTTCCGGACCAATTTTTACAGGAAAAGATTTGTAAAGCTGTAAAATCCATTCGTACGTTATTGGAAAACAAACATAGACTAAAAAAAACGAGAAAATAAAGATACTACTTACAGGTAATTTAAAGGGTCGTCTTAAATGTCGTGTTGTGTCTGCAAATTTTAGTATTCCTCGTAGGTCATGTACCTACTTATAGTACTATACTACCTACAAAAAATACAAAAAGTCATACAAATAATACTACTACGCATTTGTTTCATTACTTAGTTACCTAGGGTTGTATATATATGCCTTATGCCCGAAAAATATAATTAAAGATCACTTTACTTACTTTGGCTCCGTCGACCTCCGTCATGCACTTACTTAATAGGCAAAATCTGATGCTCACATTAAAAACAAAAAGAAAACTATAGACTTCTTGTAAATACCGAAGAAAATTTGATTCACGTAACGATAACAGGTCCTTTGGTATATTTGACGTCTCCCTGATATAAGACGCTCATATACATGGAATAGAGCGTCATAGACTAAAGAATCCCCATAATCTATGAATGGAGTCACGCATACCTTTCTTCATCACTACGCCTAAAAAGATACACGTATCATACCCAAGCACGCCCCCCACCGACCCCATTGTAACTTTTTTAACCGTAAGGGTTGCACCAAGACGTCCCAATTTAAAAAGTATTTGGCAAATCCACACCTGGGTCCAAAAAAAGATACTGCCAATTCTTCACGTTCGGAAATTATAATCGGCAATGTAGCGTGCCTCTTAATCCATAGAGTCTTTTATTTTTTTTCGTGATATTTTTTATTCTGTGCCCGGATTTGCGTCAGCGATGTTTGGTAATTTTTTAGCGCAGACTGTCTGTCGTATGACATTGTGTCTTGCTTGGGAGACGAAAAGGTAGGTATTGTTAGGTTTCGCAGGACCACGGGCGATTGTATCGGAAAAGTAACAAAAGTCGTTGATGAACAGTATATTCTAAAATGTGTATCGCAGACATTTCTTTGGTTTACCCTTGTTTTAGACAAACGTTTCATCGAAATTTCGTATTACAAAAATTTATGGAAATCGTTTTGTTCTAAAACCATTAAATATTTTGGAATGTTATGACACAAACCTAACTTAATCTATAGGTTGACATATACAAGATTTTTGAAAAATATATTACTAAAAAGGACATGAAACATTCGGCGTGTTTTTCTATAGAAGAAGAGGATCCCCAATTCTTTACATATACTGAAAGTTTTCTACTACGAATTATACTTGCGCTTTGGCCTGGCAAATTAGGACCCGGACTGCTTTTTAGGGTTCCGAAAGTAAAAAACGGGACCCTATTCCTAAGACTCCGCTGTCCGCCTGTCTGTCTGTCTGTCTATGACTAGGCTGTATCTCAAACAACAGAATAAAAGAAATATTTAAGTGGGTCCCATACAACAAAAGTGATCGGTTGCGTTAACTTTGCACATTTGTATGGCGCGCCATACATAACAGGGTGCCAATTTAACTTAACCCGGCCAATTAAGATAGGAAGTGTTTGTACGGGATTCTCGGTACGCGAGTCCGACTCGCACTTGGCCGGTTTTATTTATTTATGCTTTTTGTGTAAGCGAGCCTAGAATTCTTTCTAAAGTTTCTGAGCTTCATACATGTAAGTATGTATAGTTTACTAAAACGTCAAACTTATTATATCATTATGACAAAGCGATGTAACGACAGATAAACGGGACGAAAAACTATAGGAAAAGCAACGTAAGCCAACAACAATGGCGACTCTCGAGGGACGGGAGCCCACACAAGTCAAAGATGCGTAGATTACTGACTTAGCTGTTTCTGGTGTTTGGGAGGCCGTAGGACTGCCACGTCCACAAAAACTACAAATGTTTGTCCTTGTGTATGTGTGTAAATACTTTATTGTACACAACATCATCATCATCATCATCATCTCAGCCATAGGACGTCCACTGCTGAACATAGGCCTCCCCTTTGGACTTCCATATATTGGAAGCGACCTGCATCCAGCGCCTTCCGGCGACCTTTATAAGGTCATCTGTCCATCTTGTAGGTGGACGTCCTACGCTGCGCTTGCTGGTCCGAGGTCTCCACTCGAGCACTTTTCGGCCCCATCGGCCATCTGCTTTGCGTGCTATGTGGCCTGCCTATTGCCACTTCAACTTGCAAATCCGGTGAGCTATATCGGTCACTTTAGTTCGTCTACGGTCGTTGTACACAACAACCGGTTATAAATACAGTGCCCTATTTACCCCTAGGCCTAGGGGCCCCATCCAGACGCAGAACTTGCACCATAATAATGTTCTCCTTATAGGGGAGGGGGCCCCAAGAGCCTCAGGGCCCTGGCCCTCTAAATCCTGGTTTGTATAAATACATTCATAACATAACAATTAAAACATGTACACAGCCGAACAGCCCTGTTAGGGATCTCTTCCAGGTAACCTTTGAGCAATTGAAGGAATCTATACGAAGGAAACAGGCCTTATAATGTTGTTACTGACCGCCCGAGCGAAGCGTCTTCACGGCAGCTTGGCCCAAGTATCCAAAATTCTTTCGTATGCCCGGATATTTCAGGCGCTATATATATTTCAGGCGCTAAATACATATATTTCAGGCGCTATATATATTTCAGGCGCTATATATATTTCAGGCGCTATATATATTTCAGGCGCTATATATATTTCTTATCCCATTGATAGAAAGATCAGCTCAAAGAAATATTTAAATGCGTAACCCGCTAGAAGAGAACTGGACCGGCAATCCAGGGGTACCGGGCTCGATACCCGGACTCTTCCACCAGGTTACAGTGCGACCAAAAAGAGTAGAAATTAAAAAGTGGCAATACTGTAGTGTCGTCCCCGTTTTCTTGGATTGATTAGACAGGGACGACACTACAGTATTGCCACTTTTTAATTTCTACTCTTTTTGGTCAGACTGTACGCATTTCAATTTTTCTTTGAACTTTGATCTTTGTAGTTATCAATGGTTTACTAAAATAAATTGTGACATGTACCCACATTAAAAGAATTAGACATTACAATACAATATGTTTCATAAAAATAATATAGTTTTCTTGATAACGCAATCGTCTAAATAATAATGCATTCCGATGTAATATAATAGCCAAGTCTAAGGTAATCAGGTTATGTGTTCGTTACTGATAGTAGTTTGCTAATGAAATTCGAATAAAGTGACTAGTTGAGAGGCATATCTTCGACAAACTAATGGTGTAAAAATCATTTCGATTTCGGACCCGTGAAAATTTGGGTAAGTAAAGTACCTAATTGAACATTCGTCTATCTCAATATCCTGGCACCTTTAACATGAAGTGAAATATATTTTTATTGAAACTTAATACATAATACATCATGAGATATCCAGCGGGCCCAAAACTAGGCTGAGCCTGTATCTTGAGAACAAAAAGTACAGAAAATCTTGAGAACAGAAACAATTCTAAGGCGTACGTTCCGTCTGCGAACCCACTTCTCTCTTCCATTTTTTCAACTTAAGGTATGCTCCATTTATTTACTATCAGTAGTTAAATCCATTGAAAGTTTTGCTTATAAACTACAGTTACCGCTTTAAGAACTTCAATAAACTATAATTTTGATCACAACCCAAATGATCTAACTCATCCTTTAATCGATTTCAACGCGAATCAAACACGTGTAGATACAATATTCCCCTTATAAATGGACCTTATTTTTTACAACTGGCATCAATGCCGTATCAGGTTCGGTTAATCACAGCACACACCGTACCTAAGTGTCAATCACTATCACATAACAATGACCGATCCGAAATTAATAAACTGGCATACCGATCCATCCGTCGCCATATCCCACGCGACAATTTAAAAAGTAAAAAATAAATAGGAAAAAATAATCCACATCCCTAGAGGATTACACGACAAACGCATTTTAGACCTGGCCACACCGAATCGGGCTTCCAAATTCAAATTTCAAAATATTTGATTTTGTATTTTGTTTTTTAAGCTTCAGCTATACTTACTCGTTGTCTATACGTTTGCTTGTCTCCACGGAGTATCTTTTGCGAAGGGTTTATTTAAATGAAAACATACGTTGTAATGTCTCGTAATTATAGCGTATAACGCCTTTTTAGTTAATAAGTAAGTCCGTTTTATTTGCTTCCGCTTATAATTAAATTAATTGGTCACTTATATGTAAAATCCTACCTGGCTATAAAATTTGTACATTTTAATGGACTTTCTTTATCTTTATTTGAACTTATTAATTATCGCATTTCATACTGATAGAACCTAATAATTGTTATACATCGGTTTTAATTAGTTTTACAAATTAATCTTACCTTTATTCGTGAAAAAGGAAGGTAAGTATTTTGTCGTCGCTTCGAGATGACAATCTTTATGTCATGCAAGATCATATTACGAAACTTCTCTTGCGTAGTCCAGAAACAAACACAGCTCTTGAACAATAGTAAAGATTTTTCGATATCAACTGAATCAAACCATCGCACCTGTGGCAAGTGTCAATGTGCCATAGAGCTGTATTTATCGTCGATCAATGATTTGGCAAAATAATTGACAATACGCTACTCGGGAAGCGTCTATCTTTGACGAGGGCGGACATGACAGAATCTGTATAGAAAAACTACGATAAAAACACTATTTGATACTGAATAATGTGCCTTTTAATACAGACTTTAAGAGCTAACACGAAGGATTTATTTACTTGGTTTTTGGTCAACTGAACAAAGTTATGCATGTGAATAAAATACGAAACTTGTGTTGCCATATTTAGTAGAATAATTTTCGAAAGTTCGTATCTCAGTTGAAACTGTGTATGTGAAATGTTACTGTAATGCACAGCATTAAAGTTGAAAGCAAAAGTGTGTATTGTAGAGTAATAATGAACTTGCAAGCTACAATATGTCGCAGTATGGCACCCAGTTTTGCTGTTGTAAGTTTATTCTTTAGTTTGTGGGTCGACAATGTATCGTTGGAGTGACTTGTCGAATTGTATTGTTAAATGGAAGCAATTGCGTGTGAAAATATTTTTGCTTTTCGATGTGGTGGTTATAGGTTTTTAATAACTCAAAAAAGTCAACTACCTATGGGTAAAAAAATTGAGGGTTCAGAAGTTTAGATAAATTGTGCAATAAGAGAGAATAAATTAATGACCATCATCAAGAAGAAAATCGAAAGACGTCCGCTGCAGGACAAAGGTCTCCCAACGTTTTCTACGACGACGATCGTGCGCCAAACTCATTCAACGGCTTCCCGTGGTCCTGACCAGATCGTCGGTTTACCATGTCGGAGGCTTTCCCACGCTGCATCTTCTTCAATTAATTTTATACAATAAATGTATGTAGGTAGTAAGGTAAGTATAGTGCAAAAGGAGATAGCATATAATGTCAATTCATCGAAAGTTTCATATAGCTATATTATGGTGTTATAAAGTTTATTTTAAAATAAACACATACAATATAATATTTACAATACTAAAAACTACAGATAAACATTAAAAGAAAGGATAATTATTATGTACAATTTTTTAAAACTAAATAGAAAAAATAAGAATAAAATATATATACATTTTCTATAAAAAGAATAACCCATCCAGAAGGTCTGCCTGCAATTATGGTTACAATCACGTTTAAGTAAATGATATTTAGGCATAATTATTTATTTCTCAGGTAAATTGCTGCAGGTACATCAAGACGCAACGTTATACCTCTGACCTAAATGGCCTACTGAAATTGTTATTAAAATTCCCCAGTTTCAGATTTCAATTTTTTCTTCCAAACCCAGAGTACCTAAGCTAAGAAATACGATGAAGGCATTTACTAAGACCACGTTTAAAAGGATTACCCAGGCACCCATGACACTTGAGACGAGGAAAAAGGAAAAAATATTGTCTGTAGGGGATTATCAGCCAGTGTCAAAGTGTTAAATATCGAACACACGGCGTCTAATTTGACAACGGAACTCGATTCCTTCGCTCGTGGCGCAAGAAAAAATAATTTGACAAGTGTGTCGTATCTCTGGTCGGGTTTGACAGTTCGATTTTTTAAATCACACAAGTTGACAGCGGCCGGTGGCTTAATGTTTGATTCTGTTTTTCAACGAAAATTATGATTAAATTTTAATTATTAATTATGTACTTACAAACGCTGGATTATAAACTCGTTTTCGTGAAACTTGAAACACGGGTGGCGTCGGTGTGGTAAAAAGTTTCGAGGTTTCATTGTTCGCGTTTTCCAGTTTGCATTTTAAACTTCAGCCCAGCCACAGCTTCCAAACTAAGATTTCATGCGTTTTGATGAAAAGTAATGCAATATAATTTGATATTAAATTGCACCCAAAGTCTACAAAAAAAAAGCGAGGTGCAAACTCAGCTCAGCTTATCATGTACTAAGATCGCAGCCCTAACCATCAAAACTGCACCGTCACAGTAGAAAAAAATAAACTTGCTTCAGGGTTCTAAATACTTCGCCTTTGATCGAGATACGTGAAATCATGTCCACAAACAATGCTATTATTCTAAAAAATAAACATTCGAAGCTTCCATTCCGTGTTTGAAATTAAAAAAATAAAACGTTCACCATAGACTCGGCGTCGCGTTCGATTTTCAAACTAGAGCAGCCTTTAGGGTTGTCAAACTGCGAAAGATGAAATATGTCATTCTCAACACGTTCTCTCTATCACACATTAAACTAGGTCGATGCAGAGTCAGCCACCGGCTAAGCTTGCACCATAGATTGGAGCGGAGTTTTTTTTTTTTTTTTCGAAATTTTCTCTTCGTCACGACCTAGCGAAATTTTATTTGTGCATTTTAAAACAAAAATTTCTAAAATCGGTTGAGAACTCGCTGAGATCTGCGCATTGTTACAAAGTCCATTCGAGTCGATCCATGGGAGCTTCGCTCCAATTACTTAATCGTTAACGAACTGGTGTGTATATAACCTAAGTACATCGTAAGAATTAAGTATTTCTAAGAATTGTAAAATTTTAGAATAACTACCTAATTTTCGACGGGTCTTTTATCGCTGCACTCTTTAATTAAATAATAAATAAATAAATATTAAGGGACAATCTTACACAAATCGACCTAGTCCCAAACTAAGCAAAGCTTGTACTATGGTTACTAGACGACGATATACATAATATATAAATACATATATAGATAACATCCATGACCCAAGAACAAATATTTTGCACAAATATTTGCCCCGGCCGGGATTCGAACCCGGGACCGCCGACTCAGTAGGCAGGTGTCTACAAACCGAGCCAAACGCGTCGTCAATTATCTTTAATATATAATTATAACTAGGAGGCGCCCGCTACTTCGTCTACGTATTTTTTTCTTTACCGTAGACGGGTAAAAAGTATCCTATTAACCATATTTGGATGCCCAGCTATCCCTGTAAGTACCAAAATTTGTTGAAATTTGTCCAGCCGTTTCGGCGTGATGAGAGGAAATAGGAAATTATGACCAACAGATGGCGCCAGACTGGCATGGCGCCGCGCGCACGTACAAAACAAATGACGATCCACGCGCTATTAAGATTTTTTCAAAAATAAATAATGACCTCTCTCCATAGAAAAATGATTTTCAATACAAACTTAGAATTTTATAATAGTATACATAACACACATTATAGGAGAGTGTGGCTGACAACCCTATGATCATAGTTTTGAACAATAAAAAACCGTAGAAATATTTTGATATTTGACAACTGTCGTGGGGCTGATCGATATCAAATGTTTTTATTTTTACACATTCCATAGACAAAATAGGAATGAATGTTATAAGCAGCTATCGGTAAATATTGATACCTCCTACGTATACTGGTACAAAAAATCGAACTTCACAAAATTGACACTATTGTACCTACCGGTATATCGATATATTGACATGCAGTTCAGGACAAAATCCTAGGTAGACAAAGTTTAGTTAACGTTCGATAATATTAAAGTTATTTTTTTTAAGCATTGAAATGTGTAACCTGGCAGAGGAGACCGGAAATCCAACCCGATTCCTCTGGATTACTGGTGCGTGTTAACCTCTCCACCACCCTAACGATAGACAACCTTTCGAATTTTTCCTTAATGCTTTGCGTGTCGATCTTTGCATTGTTTATTTGAAAGAAGCGTTAGGGCACCCGTCACTCTCTCACAGTGCTGAACAGAAAGAGTTAGGTATTGGTTATTGTTAATAGACAGAATGATATTTTGCATTTAATTTATATTGGATGTGACATGAATTAGGTTATTTTATAATTAGTAGGTATAATTAGCACATAATATAAATAAAAATAATTGTTAATTAAATTCTATTGCATGACATATTGGCACTGTTATGCATGTTTTATTTGCCACATTTGCACGCCGTCTATTCGGCAGAATTATGATGGACTTCTCAAAATGTATGTAACACCCTAATGTATGTAATGACCATGATTCTAGCAAATAAATGATATCTTATCTCTTATCTCTTATATCTCGCGCGAGAAAGTCGCGTGTCACAGTTTTGCTAGTTTCTGGTAGTCGACAGCTCAGCTGCTGTATGTCGCACATTCAGAGAAATAATAATACATTTCCGCTGTATTCGGCGTTGCGTCACGCAGTATCGATGTCACGCGGGGCTTCGCGGGCTTCGTCTGCCATCGATCGGGTTCGGAACCAGAACCACTATATAAGTACGTTGACGTATGAAACGTGAGTATACCCGCGCTCCTAGCAAAACTGACACGCGACTCCATGTCGCACGACAAATACTACCCGTCACTTTCGTATCAATATCGTGCGATCAAGACAGATGACCACTGAGTCGCGCCACTAGATATGCTAGCCCCGCTGGGGGAATCAACATTTTGATTTTGACCGATACTTTTGACTGTCTCCGGCGTTACTCAAAAAATATATGGAGTTACCTACTTAAAATGGTTACACTACAATACTCTGAAGTTTCATTTGTCCGAATGCATCATCATTCCGAATTTTCATAATCTCGAAAACCCGTTCTGATAAAATATTTAGTTCTTTTCTTCGGAATTTTTGAGTGATCCCACTTAAAATGTCTATGGAGTTACTGAAAATGTCTATAGTTACTCAAAATATCTATGGAGTTGCTCAAAATATCTATGGACTTGCTCAAACTGTTTATGGAGTTCCTCAAAATGTTTTTGGACTGTAGTTACCAACAAATCGTGCTATATAATATGTTTTTGTTTATTAGGTTTGCCAGTTGGAATGGTATAGTCAAGGTTACAAAGTAAACCATACAGTTAAACAGGGAAGCCATTATTTTAAGGTGAAACAAGGGTGAAACAGATTTGTGTCGGTCAAAAAGTCGTCGCGTCGCCACTCAAGAACCTTTCCGCCCCAACAGCTATGTCCACACTGTGCCCTTTTCACGTTCTCATTTTTGTACGATGCGAGCGAGATCGCAATAGACGAAAGCGCAAGTTGAACGTGAAAAGGGCACAGTGTGGACATAGCTGTCGGCCATCAGTTCTACGAGCAATGTGCCCCGCCCACTGCCACTTAAGGGGCTCCCTGCAGAAATCAGCCAATTTGATGATTTTTACATCGTATCTAGTTTGTGGATTATAGAGTTATAATGTCCTATTTAATATATATTGTAGTATGGTCTATGCTTAACACTTTGTAGTGACCCGAATTTTGATTTAACGACTGTGTATTTTATAAAAAAATATTCGGTGAAGGACCAAAAGTACACTAATCTCGTTTCTACTTTTATCCCCGGTGTATATGTAGAAAATATCTTACATTTTATTGTTCTAAACCATATTCGACAAAATTTGTTGTGAAGATTTTTTTATTTTTCTCAATACTTTTCGAGAAAAACGCAAAAAACCGTTTCCACAACTTTTTCCCCGAAAAAATCGTAAACTTTGACGGCCTGTGTCTCAAAGTCAGTGACATGTGAAAGGTACTTGATACGGTATTTTGTTGTGGAAAAACTATGTTATTATGATTAGCTATTTATAATATGGGAAAATCTATCGCAACATATCGAAGGTCATTGAGACCGGGTAGCCCCTTAAGTTTGGCGACTGTCTTGAGCTATAATATTTGCCCTTGCCAGGATTCGAAATTTTGAACCCAGAACCGTCGGCTCAGTAGGCTGCTGCACGGCCACTGTTTTTTTTAGGGTTCCGTAGTCAACTAGGAACCCTTATAGTTTCGCCATGTCCGTCAGTCCGTCTGTCCGTCCGCGGCTTAGCTCCGTGATCATAAGTGCTAGAAAGATGAAATTTGGTATGAGTATGTGTATGTATCACGCCGACATAACAGTAAAATAAAAACTAAAAAATAACTTTTTTTCGGGTACCTCCCGTACACCTAAAGTGGGGGTGATAGTTTTTTTTTCGTTCCAACACTAGTGTGTGGGGTGTCGTTGAATAGGTTTTTTAAGAATAATAGGGGTCTTTGAACATCATTTTTTGATAAAGTCAGCATTTTTGTAAATATTTGCTCGAGAAATCCAAAAAATAGTGTCCCCCCCTCTAACTTCTTAACCACGGGTCAAAAAATTATGGAAAAATTCACGAAAATAAGGCCTTATTAGTATTTTCAATGAAAACTATATTGAATAAAATCGGTCGACCCGTTTTTGAGTTATCGCACTTTCATAATTTTCTTTAAAATGACGTAAGTGCCGCGCGGTGTTCTTATGCTTCGAACGTTACACATATTAGTTAAGTGCCGTACTGCATTAAAACATTTCGCTCAATCTGGCGCGTATAATCGATAACTTCCAAAAGGTAATAAGTAATTACAGTTACTTTGGCGATTACGACCTTTTTATAGAGCTTGAAATCTTTCTCGTAATTTAAATTTGATTTTATTGTCTATTGTGAAGGATGGGCAACTACGGAACCCTACACTGAGCGTGGCCCAACATGCTCTTGGCCGGTTTTTTTACGTATCAAATTCAGGGCTGTTTAGCCCTCACTACCAGTGAGTCAGACTGTAAGGGAGTACAAACCGTGACACAAGAGCAACTATCACTGCGCCAACCGCGTCGTATATGAACGTGTTTTGCACATTTCGCCCTATCAAGGTGGAAGACAGAGCTGACTCACCTTCGTTCTCCAAATGATCAGCCCTGAGCCTTCCGACAAAGATTTACGCAAAGTTGCGCTACCTATTTACAATAATAAAAGCGTGCCAACACAACCAGCCAAATGTGGTACCGCTAAGTGCAATAAACAATCAATATGCATTTTCATCCGAAAATGGTAAAAGCTAAAAAATATGTACTGAATTATCTTTTTTTTTTTTTTGGGCCAATGTCTGGAAAGGCTTGTTTAACCCTCAGCATTTTGTCTCGTACAGAATCGTACATTATAGGTACAGGCATGGGCCAATGAAACTACTGTGAAGTGTTAAATAATTAAACTAGAACATCTAGTTCATTTAGGAACTAAATAAACTAGAACATTTAGGTAGGTGTCTGCACAATTTGAAATAATAGAGCATACCTTCCTGATATCTACTAATATAATACCTATCAATATTTATATGTTTTAATTTGCCGTGTCATGAAATATTTACACTCGTTATATTTATGAAGTATCCTATTATATTCTTCGTATTAGAATAGAATATAGGGGCTCCTCTCGTCAAAAGCATTCCCGGAAAAGTTTTGTTCATGCTAGCGACATCTAGTTTCATTGTATTGTGACAAGAACGATTGTCAGCCATCTGCTGCTACAAGGCTGTTACTATTGTACGATAGATGGCGGCCAAATATGTGTAATTCATTGCAAATTGATTTTATTTTATTATATTTATCATTAATTTAAGTTAAATACATCTTTTAATTTTCATTACAGATATTTCGCTATAGATAAGAAAATTTTTGGTGTTTAGATTAATGCTGCCAAAGCAAAAAATCTTTATACTTAGTAGGAAGTATTTCGTATAAAGCAAAATTAAATTAAAGCAAATATAGTGGATTAATGGAATAAGCGGTTATTTCGGTCTCGGTCGGTTATATTCTTCGGTCTGGATTGGTTATACTTGCAAAAAATGTATGTTAAAAGCGCTACTTACTACATCATTTAATATTTTAACTTAATAAACTACCATTCCAGTGATTCGAGTGTTGTCAAAATTAGGTAGCTTGGGTACTTTTTAGTATGGCAACACTTAAACTAAAATCAGACATGGCGCGGGTACACAGAATTCCGGAATTTTTTCACTTTTTCATTTATTTCTCAGTATTTTCATGTTGTTTACTTAATTTGGCCAGTGCAAATCGGGAGCTAGATGAAAATAATTGGAGGGACATACTCGATGGCGAATGGATGGTAGAATTGTGAGTATAAATAAGAGTTTTCACAACCGGTATCCGCCGAAAATAAAAACGTGTCAAATTCTTTCAGCTAAAAATTAGACAACAATAACTCTTCTAGTGCAGTTTCTGGTATTTATTTATAGCCAGTGTATTTGTCTCGCGTTTAGAGTGCTATTCTTGTTTTTATCTCGTGTGGGTGTGATACATGACGGAACGACAAACAGAGTTCATCAACCATGTACAAGGCCGTTAGGGTCTGCAAAGCACCGTTTCGAAAACCATGACGCACTCTATTGTTGCCGCATTTTTTCTCTAAAATCCGGGAAGCTGGTCGTCTATTGTTACATACTTACACGTAGACATGCATTGATCTTGTTTAATGAGATTTTTATGTAATATACAAGTATGTTAGTTAAGTTAATAACATGTACAAATAGTTTAGGTGTTTGTTATTGACATTTCACGTACTACGGTCGCTGAACGCATGATCCTCCTAGTGCTCTTGTACATAATTGGAATTTAGAACTTGTTATGAAACAATAAATTGTAATTTGTGTGATCCAGATGCATCACTCTTTAATTAAAGATTCCCTGAATTCATTTTGATTTTAATTGGTTTATTAATATACATTCATTTATATATCTTTTGTAAAGCAGATCATTAAAACAATGCACAAATATTCTACATAAGTATTTTGATGCAATCAGGTGACATCATTGTTCCAAGTCTATTGGCTATTGTTTTTATGAAGGTAAATAAAAAATATTGCAATAGACCCAGTTTAATGACTTTTTATTATGTTTAAATCCCTATTGAGCAAATCTTTACATTTTGGGTATAGGTTATAGGCTATGGCCCTAGCCATAGTGGATTGCTTCATCGCAGAGCAGTCAAAAGGTTCAATTATGTATAACAACCAAGGATATGAAGTCCCAAAACTTGTTAATTGACCTATAAATAGTTATTGACACCTACAAACTCCGCTGCCTCGCTGGTTACATCACTTAGCTGCATGGTAATCGGTAAAATATCATGACTAATTCATTACATGCATTATAATATGGTCATGCCTCTCGAGTGAGGCAGTAAGATTGAGTTTACAAACACCTAGTTTAACATTTTATAACTGAAGACATTGCTGGCTTAATTTCACAGGGTTCCTCAGTGTTAGATTAAGGATCACTATGACACTTAACTTTTTTGACTTTCATTATTGAAATGCACAAAAATGAATTCTTATGAAGAAAATGCTGAGTGCTGGTGTTAGTTAGTTACTTTGTTGAACCACACTAACAGGTTTTGGTCTATTTTAATGTGTAGGAAATTCTATCTCTCAAACTGTTTATTTCATTATATTGATAATATGATTTTCAAAAATTATTATAACTAAACTGGATGAACTTTGAACACTATTAAGTCCCATTTTGTTATAATAATGTGTTTATTTCATTGTTTAATTCTTGCTGTGTTTACATACTGGTTTTTTTCCCTAGCAACATAAACTTTTCTCTGAAATCAGAAACTTACATATCTTTTACATACAATGTTCTTGGTTCGGAGAAAAGTTTGACTTGGGAAATTGAACTATTGGCAAAATAGCCATTTATTTATATATCGAATAATAGATTACTATGGCTACCAGAAAACAGTCTTGACTGAGTTCAACTCAAAATTCAAAACAAGTGAATGGCTAGTACCCATTAAACACAACTACATGTACCAAGTAGTTTGACAATTCCTTCATCTGCCAAACTATTAAAATATGGAACTCTTTGCCGGCTCATGTGTTCCATCCTTCTTATGCCATAGGACCCTTCAAACGAAGCGTGAGGCCATCTCTTGGGCCGGCACGACAGTGTCAACTGACATGACACTGTTGTGGGTTCCGTACAATGGAATGTAACTAAAAAATGTAGGTTTTCGCCATTTTTCCTTTATCTGAGCTGTAAAGATGTTGCTTCGTAACAAATTTCAAGATTCTAAGTTCACGGGAGTACCCCATAGGCAAAATTCTAATTGGTTTTCTCTCTTCCTAAATTATTTGATTGTTTTTTACTGATCCAGTGTTTTGTAATGCCCTACGATAAATAAATAACCCTGTAGGTGTGATTCCCTTGCGAGTGTCGAAAATTTGCAGCATAAACGGCTGTATCTTTAGATTGCGTTGGCTTAGAAGTTTGTTTTTTTCACAGCTCCAAGGGACTCAAGTCTACTGAGTATTTGATATGAATTTCAGCTTGATACCTCCACGCGTTCCTGAGAAAAGGGTCTTGACAGACAGACAGACAGACAGCCAACAAAGTGATCCTATAAGGGTTCCGTATTTTCCTTTTGTGGTACGGAACCATAAAATAAAGTCTGATATTTGTGGTACCAGTTACGCGCCATGGTGCCCAGCCTGCAGCGCCCTGGCGCCGACGTGGCGCGAGCTGTCGGCGCGCGCGGGGCGCCAGTCGCTGGCCATGCGCGCCGCCTCCGTCGACGTCACCAAGTCGCCCGGCCTCAGCGGACGCTTCGTGGTCACAGCCCTTCCGACTATATTCCAGTAAGTCAATGAAGCACCTATCTCAGACATCAGACTTACTAACGTAACACTTTCGGTGGCGTGTGTCGTAACTTCTTGGTGTTTATATCATGGCTCGAAACGATAATTATCACGATAAATGCCATGATAATCATCATGATAATAACTTATGGATAATTATCGATTAATAATAACAAAAAATTGCCTTCATTAAAGTAAACTGTACCTACTTATTCGAAGAGTAAAATGTCAAAGTGCCGCACCGTGGGGATTTCCCTTACAAAAAAGAAAAAAAGTGAACTCAAGTGTCATAGGTTTGTTTAGTAAAATATTAAATGAATTAAAAATTATAAAATTTATATGTATTTCTTAATTTTTTGTTATAATTTGTTATGAAACGATATAACAAGTGAATATCTTATGGAACAATATAACAAATGAATTTCTTGGTGATCACTAACCGATAATTATCTGATAATTATCTCATTATTAACCGATAGTTATCCTATAATTATCAAGAAGCGTAATTATCTCGAAAATTTCGAACTCCCAATAATAATTTGATATTTGTCGTTTTCCAGTGTGATTGACGGTGAATTCCGTCAGTACAAGGGTCCTCGCGACGTGGACTCCATGCTGAACTTCGTGCAGCAGCAGAAATGGAAGCAGACGGAGCCCGTGCCGTCCTGGAAGGGGCCGGACTCTCTTCAGATGGGGCTGGTCGCTCAGTTCTTCAAGCTGTCTCAAGCGTTGAGGGTAAGCCACGTAAAACACATGCGGAATAAGAGTTTATACAGCCCTTATTCTGCTTATTACAGCTGTTTTATTTGGTTCCGTGTATTTTTGAATGTATCGCACCTTTAGAATTATAGTGACCTAATTCTAAATCGTCGACACTACCATTTTAAATTATATATTTAGAATTAAAGAGACCTAATTCTAAAACTCCAAGATTTTTAATTAAATCACTATAATTCTAAAGGTGCGGTATGTTTAGTGGTATCAATGACATAATTAATTTTCACTATAGTTAAATACCGCATTAATTGAAGAAATGACGAATGATGAGAAGAATCTGAGGTACGGAAGACTTCGTGCGCGAGTCCGACTCGAACTTGGCCGGTTTACTAGTCGCTTATTGGCGGAATGCCAGTGTGGTTACCCAGACCAGACAGTACACCACATTATCTTTGAATGCCCAATCACTAAGTTTAGCGGAACAATGGCGGATATCAAGAAACTCTCGACGGATGCAGTTGCTTACCTCAAATCTAACCCTTAAAAAATTTAAGTAGAGAACTATAACATAAGCCATTTTTTTTTTTTTTTTAATAGCCTATTAGTGTGTCCCACTGCTGGGCAAAGGCCTCTCCCTTAGATTTCCACAGGTCCCTGTTTGATGTCTCGTCCGACCAGTTGCTAAGGAATGCGTCCAAATCGTCCCGCCATCTCCGTCTCGGCCTGCCCCGTCTGCGTCGCCGGTCTTGAGGCACCCACTTAGTTGTAATGCTGGCCCATTTATCCGGGTGCATACGGCAGACGTGGCCTACGATAAGCCATACGATAAATAAATGTATACCTGTTGCAGAGCGTGCACAATATGTTGATGGAGACGTACGGGCTGCCGACGTGGGGCTCCTACCTGATCTTCGCGGTCGCCACCATCTTCGTCGGGGCGCTGCTCGGACTGGTATGACTTAAATATGGCTATATAAACTTATGAACGCCAAAACGGCAAATCATGTTGACGGAAAGCTGTGCCCCAGGCGTCATTTGCTCTGTTGTTAGTATGGCGTCTGGGACACAGTTTTCTGTCAATGAGCTGGGCGTTTAAGAGGTTAAATAACTTCACAAAGGGCTAACTAATAATAGTCTTGATGATCTGGTGAGGGTGCTAACGACGAACCAAATTTGGATTTATATTTTTTATCTTACATTATGCTGCATTAAAATAGTGAATGGCAGCGTAGCGTGCAGTAAACTCCACTTACAGCTTTGGGTGACGTAAACTAAATAAAACGGTCTTAATATATAAACAGAAAATGGATACCTACACTGTAAACTGGTTTTCTAAGATAGCGATACTGCCAGTGGCAAGCGGCAGTCTTAGGTGGAAGCGGGAGGTCCGAGCGCGGTGTCTCTCTTTCCCGAATGGCTGCCGCTTTTGGCCTGTGATGTGATACCCTTTGAGCGCCAAGGATGGCAACTCACGTCGACGAAAAGCTGTGTCCCAGACGCCACGAAGTCATTTGCCGCTAACGTCATACTATCCGCTGTCAGCTTAGCAGCACAGTTTTTCATCGACGAGCTAAGCGGGCAAGAGGTTAACCCTTTGACCGCCAAACCCGGCAAATCACGGGAATTCGTGCCACTGACGCTAACGACGCCTATTGACGTCAAAAATTTCCATGGTCAAAAACATGTTAATTCAAACCACTGTGTTTTTCAATTCCTGTTGATTTTGGAGCACTTTTTTTTTTGTTTGGCGTCACTGGCATGGATGGTGAATTAACAACATTTCATATTTATAACAGGTGGAAATTAATATAGAGATCGATAGGGCTTTAAGTCGTGTACCTTAAAAAAAATCTTTGAATTTATTCTTAAGTATTTAAAGAAATATAAGAAAATACATCAAATAACTGCAATCTAAGACAATACGGGCTGAATAGGTTTGTTGTCTAAACCAAAGAGCGAAAAATATATATTTTTTTTATTTGACGTTGACAGGTGACAGATGCATAACCGAGTTTGATTAAGTTTTTTTTTAATAAGAAAACCGCCTAAAGTAACCGTTCCATTAAGTTCTGGTGTCTGTGAGTATGTTTTTATAAATTAATAATAAAGTAAATAATCATCTCAGAAAATAAATAAAAACAGAGATTACTTCATCTTTTTAAGCAGAATTCAGAAAAGTAATAAAATGATAGTCTTAAAAATATGAAATGTTGTCAATTGCTTTGCCGCTTGGCGCTCGAAAGGTTAAAAACAAACGTTGTATTCCCCAGCTGTTGGTGTGTCTGATCGACCTGCTGTACCCGCCGCGCCGCAAGCAGTTCGTCCCGATGAGCGAGGCCGAGCGGCGCGCGCGCGGCGACGCCGACGCCAACAAGTCCGACGACGAACAGGTACTGCCTTTTTTGTTACAAGTTTTTTTTTATTTAACTTGCAATGTATGTATGTATGTATGTATCTAAGTATGTTTGTTCGGGTGAAATCTTGCAACTCAATTTTGAAGCAGATATCGTCATCCGATTGAGCTGAAATTTTGCATACTTACTTAACTTTGATGACAATACAATAATATGGTACCATGGGGCTGATCTGATGATGGAGCCGGAAGGTGGCCATAGGAACTCTATAATAGAAAAAGCAATCCTACCGAGTTTGGGCTCTTTAGAATCGTCTCAGTGAGCATTTGATGGATATCCAAAGAAAAGTACAGTCGGCTATAAAAGCTTGTCACTAAAATGTCATTTTTGACAGAAACTTATTAAGACGTGACTTGAACTGTTTAGTACTCGGTCTTTGTGTGGGAGTATAACCCGCTAATGGAATTGTCTCCGCGCCACAGGAGTAATTTGGGAGATACCGGCACTACCGTGCTCGCATTTATAACAGTAGCGACCCGCCGCGGCTTCGCACGGGTGCAATGCTGATACTAAATATACTATGCATGTTTTATACATATAAACCGAATAAAACCAAATGAAAAAACCGCATCAAAATCCGTTGCGTAGTTTTAAAGATCTAAGCACACATAGGGACAGACAGCAGGAAGCGACTTCGTTTTATACTATGTAGTGAAGCCGCAACTTAAGGTAATAGTAGCCTATGTACACCGGAATACTTGGCTCCGTCTGATCCCTTTGTTTGGATGTAATCAACGAGCGTTGGTCGCCAGTCGTAGCGGCACACAAGTCAGTCGGTTGTGTCGCATCGTCCCAAGATCATTGTGTCACACTTTGCCCAAAAAACCAATAAAATGGCGATGAAAAGAGATAACCTATTGTTGCAATTAGTTCAAAAACATAAATTTTTCGCTCTTGTCACAATGACAATAAAAGTCAATAAGGTACGCGTTTCAGTTTCCTTTACTGTACATTTTTTTTTATTATAACTAGCGTGATCCATAATATCAAACTCGCCTGCGGCTCGTTTCCTAAATAAAAAAAAAATAATAAAAAAAAAATATCAGACAACCTCACACAAATCAACCTAGTCCCAAATTAAATTAAATCTGCACTTATGTATTGCGTTTCACGAAGTAAAACGTTGTGTGTTGATTCGTCAGGAGGAGCTGATACAAGAGGACATCGTGGACGACGCGCCGCGCGCCGACAGCGACGCCGAGAAAAACTCGCCCAGCGACGTGAGTACACTACTGTTCTCTATTCTATGCGGCTAATGTGCATTCCAATAGGCAGGGTTCGAAATTATCAAGATATTACGCTTCTTGATAATTATCAGATAATAACAAGATAATTATCGGATAATTGTCAGATAATAATCACCAGTGTAAGAAATTCGTTTGTTATATTGTTTCATAAAAAATACATTGTTTATATTGTATGTATGTATGTAAACTCTTTATTGTTTCAAATAAAAACAAATATATTTTATAATTTATAATTAATTCAATATTTTAACTTATCTAACCAATAACTCACTGACTTCACTCAACTTTGCATAATCCGAACTTATTTTTTCTTGTAAGGGACGGCACGGCACGTTAAAACTTTACTTCGAATACAGTTCATTTTCACAGCGCAATTTTTTGTTATTGCCAATCGATAACTATCCATCTGTTATTATCATGATAATTATCAATTATTCTTTCGAAGCCTGCCAAAGGGAGCGTGAGGTCGCCTGCACAACATTTTGCATCGTATTTTATTGGACCTTTAAATGCATACGGTATCAAAAATGATGGGTACAGTCGAGTTCATTTACATCTACACACTTACGAGAGCAAAAATATCTGAACACGATTCTATGCTCGTGACAATAGGGTCGTGTTCAGATATTTTTGTTCTCGTAAGTGTGTAGATGTAAATGAACTCGACTGTACTACATTTTATTTCCGAAATGACTGATATAAAAATCGATACCATGTCAATTAGGACTTTGTGACTCAGTTTGACAAAGCTTCAATTGACGTTTACTTGATCTCTACAATATGTGTAATTTGATAATTTCACTAGTATTGTTTTCGATACTTCATGCACCTAAGGGTTAAGACCAGGAGGTCTTACCGCCTAAAGTTTGGCATTTCTAATATAAAAAGAGAGCGGTGACAGGGGCTCTCATTTAACCAGGTCGAGGGCTACTGACGAGCCCAGGGCGCCGCTATGGCCAAAGTTATTTTAAACTATTTTTTATACTCGAAGTCGAAGTCAATAACAAAGTGTTTATGTTAGGGCCTTATCACACTTGCGATTTGCGAGCGTGTTTTCTATACAAATAAGCGACGCGGCGAACACGCTGCGCGATCGCCTTCATACAAAATACGCTCGCAAATCGCAAGTGTGATAAGGCTCTTATGTTTAACACGTGGCGCAAAGACATATCACACTCAGCTTTTGTCCTCGCTCGATTCGCTCGTTCCTCTAAACAATGTACGATTTTTTTATTGCAATGCACAACGTATGCTACGCTACTGGTATTATAATTTATATATAACTAGTATAATATAATTATATTTGACGACACCTTTGGCTCGGTTTGTAGACACCTGCCTACTGAGTCGGCGGTCCCGGGTTCGAATCCCGGCCGGGGCAAATATTTGTGGAAATATTTGTTCTTGGGTCATGGATGTTATCTATATATGTATTTATATATTATGTATATCGTCGTCTAGTACCCATAGTACAAGCTTTGCTTAGTTTGGGACTAGGTCGATTTGTGTATGATTGTCCCTTAATATTTATTTATTATCATACCTAGGATAACTCGGGGCACCTATACGAAAGTGACGTAGCAAAATATTTTATCGACAAAAAAATATATCGATGTTACTGTCAACATCTAAATGTCATCGACATAAATAAATATTGCTTATTTCTCCACATTTTCAAATGAAAAAATAAACATATTAAAACGTGTATTTACATGTTTATTTAAAAAAAAAAAACATAATATACGTAAATTGACATTTTGATTGAAATGACATCCTCATACTTTTATTATCTTAATTTAAGAGGCTCGATATCAGATCAGATATGACATCGAACCTCTTTATGAGCATTTCTCAAAAAAATTGCCCACAATTAAGACAGAAATTAAGGTCCAATATAATTTTCCTATTTTGTTACCAATTTCCTTTGTGATTTCCAATACATTTATATCAGATTATGTATAATTAAGACAGTATAAGCATAACAGAACCCTAATTATCGAACATAGCCATAACATTGATATAAATTACTAAAATAATCGGTAACAAAATAGGAAAATTATATTGGATCTTAATTTCTGTCTTAATTGTAGGCAATTTTTTTGGAGAAATGCTTTTATAGTAATCCAGAATGTTCATTGAGCACATATATTAATTTAATTGTATCGACATTTATTTTATCGATATCCTATCCCTAGAACGTGCCCCGAGTTATCCTAGGTATGTTTATTATTTTTTATTTTTATTATTTATATATTTTATTCAAATGTCAAGAACATGTCAGGTAAGGTACATCGTCCCACAAAACTGTTTTCACAGTTTGACTGTGGGATCCTTTCTATACAATAGTAATACTCAAGTAATAAAATCTAAATCTTAATTAATGATAATATAGGTAGGTAAGTGGCAAATATCTATACAATTTTAGCTCAAACTTTTGACTTAACTAAGTTAAATACTGTCTAGGTAGTATTTTAGTACAGCTTTTTTAAATTTATTTTTATTTGACTCTGTCCTAATAGCCGCAGGTAAGGCGTTAAATAAATATGGTAAGCGCTTTTTTATTTATTATTTATTTATAAAGTGGTATTTGCTGTAATTCCAGTCGTCGTCGTCGGAGACGGGCGCGGCGGCCGGCGACGCGCGCGCCGAGGTGCGCAAGCGCCGCCCGCGCAAGGCCGACTGAACACACTCTGTCCCTCTCACACACACCCACAGCAAGGGAGACACGCGAGTCCAGTGTACGACGCAACGAAACGACTCGATCGCGGCTTCTTGACTATATAACATAATTGACCATAGTTATCCTCGTAAGGCCCAAGGCAGGTAGCGTATTACAAAAATTAGACCCTTAAGAGGCCTTATTCCTTTTAAAATGTGATTTTTTCAACAAACTGAAGTGAAGCATACTTTTCCCCGAGTTCTAGGTAGTAACATAGCTATTTCATTGCGTGTAATGGAAAATAAGTTGAAAAAACTAAATTTCCGCGTGAATTTTGTCATTTTTGAGTAGTTTTTGAAACAAAAATTATCAATGAAAAATTCAGGTTATAGGTTTCAAATATATACCAATAAATCCCAATAACCCTGTTCTAGATTAAGATCATAGAGAAAAATATCTAAAACAATTAGACCAGAGACTTTGGAAATGACTTAGGCCTTAACTTAAGGAGTTTTATGGCCTTTTGCAATACTAATACAATGTATTGTAATGTATTCTGGTCGCTTTCTGCATAACTATGGTCAATTATAACTATAATAAACGCGTTCGAAGCGATTCTTGCGTTGAAAGACTCTGGCCCTGTTTCATGAACGGTACGAAACTTTACGGATATAGAAAATAATTGTTTTCCATTGTATTTTATTGGATTCCATACACGGTCGCCTTCTCAATTTGTCAATGAAAAAGATTGAAATTATCTTATTAAAACTTTTGTGAGATATATTATTGTATTAAGCGGTTTACACTCACGTGATGTTGTCAGGAACAGCCCGACATGTTTCGAACTCGTATGGAGCTCTTCATCAAGGACTGCTACCCGTACACCGGTGCGGCAACTTTGTCACTGGTGGCTTTGGTGAGTGTAAACCGCTAAATACAATAATGAGATTGAGATAGAAATATGAATACGAACTTTAAAATACGATGACAAAACATTATACTCTACATCTGTATATCATAGCTTTGTTCGTTTCCGACCCTTGGAAAGGGAGATTGAATCTTTTATTCCATTTATTACGAGGCTCGTAACTTTCATGAAACGGCGCTTAAGGGCTCAATGCCCCGATAATTGTTTAAAGACAGCCTTTAAAGGCATTCTCATGTAATAATATTACAGCCTTTAAAGGCATTTTCACGAGCGATCAAAACCATTAGAGTTCATGGCAAATATATGAATAATATCTAAAATAACCTATCGGAATTTCCGTGCGATTTGTGTAATATTCATCCTTATCTCCAACTAAAAAGGGCCCAATCGCGCATAATTTTTCCGACGTTTCGGCCGTCTCATCTTGGAACAACGCAACTCGGAATGAACGTGACGAGACGGCAGAGACATTGGATAGCACAAGATAATTAAATAGTATTTATACGCAATAAGTTTCGCTTCTGTTGTGATGATGATCAGCGAAAATTACTATTGATTATAAAAGTACAGTCGAACATATTAAAAAGAAGTGCGCACTTCACCAGAGATGAGCCCTGAAACTAAGTATATGCAGTATAAAAACTAGCAAATATCACCATGCTTGTTCAAAAAATTAAAATTGTTTTTGGCAACAAATTGTCAATGGATGTTTATGAAATCTGTATAACAGATTCAATGTAGAAGTTAGTACACAGAATATATGGTTTATTTAGTCCTGAGTTTATTACAACAAGAAAACATGCCCTAACGAATACACTCACAAATGATTTACCTTGCATTCATATAATTCGGTATATTTTTATTTCTACTTGTATGTGTCGATGAATATCCAACTTTTGAGCAACTGCTACAGCAGTCCCAATAAGAATACACTACTCACTGGAATTAATAAATTCATCTAATAAATCAATAGATAGGCATTGCAAAATAAATTTAGCTTCGTATTATCTAGGTACTGAGTATTTAAAAAATACTTTGTTTATTGTAAATCCTGTAATTTCTGCAACCCTAGCGCGCTGTTTTTTCTCCGCAGCAAAAAAAAAATCCTCATTTGTATGGAATCAGGCTTGTTAGATATCCTCGACAACATACATATAATTCTGAGATTAAACGAAAATATTAATGATTCCTAATTAACAAACATTCTAAGCCAATATACTGCCGCTAGAATGGTTTAAAAGATCTGGACTTATTTGTAATGAATAGTGAGATTTATAAATATGAAACACCTATTGGATTTAAGGCAACTTGAAACTCAAACTAAATAATTAGAAGTAAAAATGTCGAACCTTATAATGAATAAAGACAACAATTTAATCGTTCATTTATTATATTTCTCAATCATTTAATGACATTTTGAAACTGCGACCTCTATAAATTGTTAGTAGATTTTTTTACACTAAGTTGCCTAAATCAGAAAATTATCATCATTATCATTAGAGAATGTGAAGGTAATAATGTCACTCGCTAGGTGCCTTTGGATAATTATATTCATTTAACAGTAAACAATTTAAACATGTATGTAGTATGACAATAATAGACATCTACACTGCTCAAGAAAATAACACTTGAATTATGCACACTTAACAAATTTGTAATTTACGTTTACAATCTTCAAAATAACAGTGAAAAGGGAACATCACGATAGTGAGTTATAAAGTGCATTATGCTAAATCCCAAATTAATTTAATTCTCTTAAGTTCATGCTCAGGGTTTGAAATTATCAAAATAATTGCGCTTCTTGATAAATTATCGGTTAATTATCAGATAATTATCGGATAGTTATCAGATAATAATCTCCAGTGTAAGAAATTAATTTGTTAAATTGTTTCATAGCAAATTCTAACAGAAAAATTAATATAA
This sequence comes from Apotomis betuletana, assembly GCA_932273695.1. Taxonomy (NCBI): domain Eukaryota; kingdom Metazoa; phylum Arthropoda; class Insecta; order Lepidoptera; family Tortricidae; genus Apotomis; species Apotomis betuletana. The sequence continues at coordinate 5,772,149 of OW026321.1, read as the reverse complement.
ACAAATACATTTTACAATTATTAATTAATCAATATTGAACTTATCAAACCAATGACTCACTAAGTTCACTCAACTTTGCATAATCCGAACTGATTTTTTTCTTTTAAGGGCGAATTCGAATATAGTTTACTTTCACGGCGCAATTTCAGTCAATAACTATCCACTCTTATTTTCACGATAATTACAATGATATTTATGGTGATAATTATCATTGATAATTATCCTTTAGAACCCTGTTCATGCTGTATTTAAGGAGTTGAAACCCGGCGTCCAAAATTAAGGGGCCCTTTGATTTTTTTACTCTCTCTTCTATGGCTATATACTTAGCTATATACCAGGTATTTCCTATAATAGGAGCAATAAATTAAAATATAGATTCTACTCCTCAAATTGAACAACAATTGCTTAGCAACTTTAAAAAAAAGTCAGTTTTCAGAATTTTATTATTTCAAACAAATTAAATAGTATTTACAATGCATGTGCTCGAAAAGAGCGTATTCTAGGCATTCAAACTGTGCGGAAAGTACTATTTTTCCGCACTAGTGCTTTTTACTTTTCAATTTTTTTTTTATTTATAGCCGTATATGACAGCCTGACACAAAGAGGTTTTATTATTTACAAAAAGTTTGATAAATAAGTCAAATATATTATCACGTATAAAAGTGCAATAAAACTAATATTTCATTAATTAATTCATTTAATACGTCATTAATTACATTAGATATAAAATTTGATTAATAAACGAACTTTAAACCGTTATTCCTTAAATTTGGCTGAATGTACACGCGCTTGTGCCATTTTGACATAAGACGAATATTAAAAAAATACTTTTGCACATGCGCAGTAGTAGATTATGTCGAGCGCGGTTTCCAAATAACTCCGCCATTTTTTATTGATGTCTAGTTTATTTTGAAGTTGTTTTGTGCAAATCTGCTGAAATAATGGCTAGATAAAGGGACGAATCATGAATTTAAACCCGTAAAATGTTATTGAAGAAGTAAAAAATGTGAACGACGGCTTCTTGAATACCTAATAATAAATCAAATCAAAATACTTTTTTTCCAATGTAAACAGTCTTTGTGAGTATTAAAGTATTTTCTATTTTCTCGTACATGCATAGTAAAGTTTTGTACGGAACTCGTGTGTAAGATGATTTCCGACTCGTGTTTGTTTAATCACTCGCTCGTACCTAGCTCGTGACTAAAAATCACACTCGTCTGAAATCACCTACCTTCCACACTTGTATCGTAAATAACTATTTCAATGTACGTCTTCCAACATTGACATTCCCTGAGCATTGACATAGCTGTCACTCTACTAATATCGGACATTTCGCAATACATTGCTTCTTTGTCTAAACATTTTTCTACAAAATATCATTTAATACACGTTATTTTCAGAAGTTGCTTAACAAATGTTGTCCAGTTTCAAGCGAAAAATCTGTTTTAATTTATCGCTCCTATTACGGGAAACACCCGGTATAGCACTGTTTTTCTTTCACTAGTAGTGAAAGCTGCTCCTATCGTACGGATTTCTTTAGAATGAAAAAAGAAGCCATGCCATGAAACGGGCCACAAAATATGGTAGGTATGTGACCATCGTTTCGTTTTCGGGCCATTTCATTATTTGTTGTACACCTTATTTTTTTTTAGTTGGGTCCCAAAATGTTCATATATTATTCGGTTTTTCCATTCCGTTATTGCTATATTAGGTTATATGATCTACTAGAAATGGTAACGGAATGCATCGGAAACATATTGAGACACTCTTTTTCTCCAAAGAAGATCGAAACAGCTCGTGATTCTGATAAGAAAATACCTAAAATATCCAAAATCTAGAAAAGTGAGGTGTACAACAAAAAATAAAAGGACCCAGTTGCAATAATGCTGTTTCTCGTCTTCAATCGATATTTGTGAGAGTCTACTCTCCGAGAAAGATACGTCAAGTTGGAAAGAATAGCTATAGATGGCGTTACTATCGTTAGTAACTTGTTACATTCTATTGATACAGCTTTTCACATAATCACGAAACGAAACGTGAGCGAACCCACGACCTCTACTCTGGAGTAGTGCTCTAACCCCTGAGCTACTGTGATATTATGCACATCGCGTTTAATCACTTATTAATGCCGACAAATCTTTCTCGGAAAGTGTTCTCGGAGTTAGCTCAAGGGTAAGTGCATTTCTTGTATATTTTAGTTTTGTAATTCGCCATCCACGGAGTGACATTGCCCTACAAATGTGTTTAAAAATATTATATAAATTCCATGGTGTACGAAAATAAGGTATAGCACTCCGAAATGACAGGAGACTTTTGACGTCACCACGCTATGATTATATTGGTTAGGCCGTTTCTGTGTTCCCAGTAATACTCCCCGATTCCCTTGTTACCTGTATGAATCTCAGTGAGTGTTGTACGAGCTATCGTACATCATAGTATAGCAATAGCATTTAGTGTAGCATAACCTTAAGACATTCGTTGACATGCGTAACTTACATTATAGCAGTGCAATAAAGACCATCGTTAACATCAAACGTGTGGTACTATTTTTGACATCAATACTGACATCCCACAATGTATCCTGCATCTGACATATATCTGACATACGTTCTGACAGTACGGGTGCGTGACCCGTACATTTTGGTCCTTCGAGCCGGATATGAACCAGTGACCTATGGACCGTACAAGTGTTTTAAATCAATTATTACGTTAAAATAAAACTTAAATCTAATCTCGGACCAGTTCAGACCAGTGCGAGCGCCATCCGCTTGACGTGTCCGTGAGCAATGTCTATGTGTGCGTTTGCTCGAGCGCGCTTGTATGTAGATTGATTTCTGTACCTATCTGTTTTGTGGCCAACTAATCAGTGAAGTGCTATACTTTATTTTTTTATACATGATAAATTCTAATCGTCAGTAAATCTTTTTAATTTAAGTCTGTTATGAAACCCAATAACTTGATATATTTTGCTCACATTTGTACGACATGAAACTCCAGTAGTTCGGTTAAGGTATTGAGTGCAATGTATACCCACATTATAGTGTCATAGACAAGGATTGGAGGGTCAGCCGCAGATTATTTTCAGTTACTAATAATAAAGGTTACACACACACAACACAAAATAGAAACAACAGTAAAGTTTATCTTGTTAGTTATTTATTTGTATCCTGATGATGGTTTAAGAACGGCCACAGAACCAGAACTGAGCTAATAATATAATAATAATATAAAAAAAAAACTTGTCTTCAAAATATTAAGTAAAATACATTTTCTTCAACCATTATTGTCATTGGCACAAGAGGATAAAGTGGCGTATCTATCTAAATCTGGTGTCTATGACCGGAGCATAGTTGTCATAGAATCACGCGATTTTTTTCTTTATTTAGTTTGCACCAAATTTTAGCGTACGCGTATTTTTATTTAGCGTTAACATTGCGTAAAGTATTATATTATAGTTCTTAGTGCGGTCCGTGTCGTTACATGTCGAGGAAAAGTATAATAAAGATGCCAAGTTGCATAAAGTCGGGGATAGTGCAATACCGCGTAAGTAACAAGTGTAGATACGAATCAATATTCAAATTTATTGAAATGAGAACTTTATAGACAGCTGTTATTTACGCGGTATTGCACTATCCCCGACTATAAAAACACGTTCACTGTCCCAGTTTGACATGTGAACCTTATGTCTCTGTAACAGACAGAGATGTGCCGTTGTCGACGATGTTTCCCGATTTGTATAGGAAATGTCCCCTCATAGTCTATGATCCCGATATAAAACGACCTTCACCGAGATGTTTATATGATGAAATGTATTATATATTTAATTTAATATGTCAATAAATATATTGCATATACGGGTTGCCTCTAAAATTTTAGTCACTACATATTATAAAACAAAGTCGCTTTCTCTGTCCCTATGTCCCTTAGTATGCTTAAATCTTTAAAACTACGCAACGGATTTTGATGCAGTTTTTTTTTATAGATAGAGTGATTCAAGAGGAAGGTTTATATGTATAATACATGCATAATTTATCAGCATTGCACCCGTGCGAAGCCGGGGCGGGTAGCTAGTTAAACATCTCGGTGAAGGTCTTTTTATATCGGGATCCTATACTATCACAAATCAGGAAAAATGAGGCTTGCATGATCCCACATATGGGACACGGACAGTGAATGTGTTAAATAGTAATCTCTTCCAAGTGGTCTGTCCGCTTAGACATAGATCATGAACGTATGGCTATGGATCGTCATGACACTTAGAGTGAGTTTGATTTATCTTAGTTTATTTCTTTTTTTACAGAAATTATGAAGTTTTAAACAAGTCCATCCTTTGTAAATGTGTTATACATTCCGGATATTGAAAACGTCTCGTACTGCTACGTACTTACATAAACTACACTGAAAGATTAGGCCCACTTATCAGTGACGTCATTGAAAATGACTGCTGAATACCATTTATATTTGGCATTTTTATTTGTATGATAAATACTCAGATTATATTTTGCTCGTGACGTTTATATATTTATAATTACATATTATTTTCTAACACGTGAATTTTTTGTCCTTAATTTAAGGAAATTGTAACAATTAGGGTTGGGAAAAAACTCGAAGAATTATATAGAGTTCATTTAAATCGTTGCTTAACTCAGCCGACGTTAAATAGAAATAACATAGGTACGTAAAAAACATGCATTTAAAATGAAACTTGGATTAACCAGCGATTTAATGAGTCAAGACGAACGTTTTCCCAGCACGACGATATATAACGAATGAGTAGCGAACGGGGAGCAAAATCATGCAAAATACGCAATTTCATGCTCTATCAGAGGAGTTATCAATTTTATTATAATCGTTTCAACTAAACATATATATTTGCTCAAAAACTTCCATACTTTCTGTGAAAGATACAGACAGAAAATGGGACCTATAATTAACTAGTGAACAAAGTAGTTGGTTTGCTCCCCGCGCAACGCCGCGACAGATGCCTTGTACAAAGACTTGAAATTCGTTTAAGTGTTGCGTTTTTATTAACTATTGACCTAGTGACTTGCTGAATAAATTGTATTTATAAAAGTGCGTTTTATTTTACAAGCTTTTATTTACTTTCACCTATCCCGTTTTAATAGTATTTTGCAAGTAAAATTTGACCTACTTTCCGGTTTCCGATTGAGCTGAAATTTTGCACGAATATGCAATGCAAAATATTATGATGACGTGGAGCTGATCTGATGATGGAGCTGGAAGGTGGCCATAGGAACTCCGTAATAAATAAAGCAATCATATCGAGTTGGGGCTCTTTAGAATCGTCTCTGTGATCAATTGATGGATGTTCAAAGAAAAGTACAGTCTGCTATAAAAGCTGGTCACAAAATGAAATTGTTGATATAAGCTTATTTGATTACGTAATATGTTAAGCTTTTGCTCGATTGTCTTTAATCGAGACTTGTTTCGTTTCAAGCAAAAAATATTCAATCGTAACTCTCCGCACCGCGACTCTTGTCGCGCTACATAGCGCTACCCGTCACTCTCTCACATTACTGCACAGAAAGAGACAGGCAATTATCTCGCTCGAGAAATAGCCGCTTGTGACAGATGTGCAGAACCTCATGAAGCCCGAAAAGGGTAAACTCAGTAATAGGTGCTTAACCTGGGCTCTAACCACGTCAGACCAGTAACATCAGGGTGGGAGAAATAATACATTACTGCAGAGGCCACGAACTAAGTGATTGCTGGACGAGTTTTATATAGACCGTCGAAAACCGACGTATTATTAATAAATAGTACCGTACACGGAATACCGTGGAAAGTACGCAAGGCTATTAACCTTTTGAGCGCCACAGTCGGCTGTGGCCGTCAACAAAAAATCGTGCCCCTGACGCCACGTCGGCCACAGCCGTCCAAATTTCAATGATCAAACACTTTGTAATTCTAACCGCTACAAGTATTTTTCAATCCCTGTTGATTTTGGGGCACATCTTTTTTTTTTTACTCTGGCGTCAGTGGCACGGTAAATTGCTAGACCGCTTGGCGGTCAATAGGTTAAAATTAGTCTTCATCCGAATTTTTATCGAGATTGTGGATGGTCAGTGCCCCCAGCTGGAGGATGATTTTGAATGCTACGCCGGTTTGTCGACAACAAAATACATAAAAGGGTTTACTAAAGTAGAAGTCAAATATCGCTCGACATTTTTCGAAACCGTACGCGATTCATCATCAGGAGAGCCGATCAGTCGCGGCGGCGGCAAACCGAGCGCGTTGCACGAGCTTGTCGCACGTCGATTTCTATGACGTACCCCTTTATGTATTTTAATATGCCTGAGACTCACGATAGTTTTCTGTAGGTATGTAATTTTTTTTCGGATAATTTGGACATACGTAAAGTTAATAAATATATGCCTACATGGTAAGGTATGCTTGAAGGTGAATCTCGATCTCGAAAGTTAACTCGTTGCCTGCAGGTAGATCTCTCATTTTATACAAGCGACCAATAAAATACAGGTGGTGGATTTTGACAGAGTTCAAAAGAGTGAACCTTTTGTAATATTTTACTCTGTGGTACAGGTTAAAATGTTTCCATTTGTGCTCAATGCTATAACGAAATGAATTCACATAAGTCCCATAGCGAATTGTCCATGCAATCAATTTCGCCACTCACCTAAACTGCATTAATACGCACCGCGTAGGTAATCTATGTAGATACTGTTATAAAATTGTATTAAAAACAGTTTTCTGTGGAGAGGGGTCATTGTTTCCAGAAAAATCATAACAGAATGCAGGATTTCAGCACCATCTATTGGTAAAATTGTTGTCCTCTCACCATGCGAAAGCGGCTTGACGGAATTTAACCAGTAAACCAAACCAACCAGGAATAGCTCGACATCTAAAGATGGTTACCTATAGGATGCCATCTAAAGATGTGATGACTACAGGTAACCATCTAAAGACGGTTACCTGTAGGATACCCCACTACGGTAAAAATAAAAGTCAAGAGGGCGCTATTTTTAAGATTTATATGGCAACAATTTAATTTTTGCAACAGTCAGTAGGTATAATAAGAAAACATCATATTGGCAACTGAACATTTTTTGTACGACATGTTTACTTTTATTATTTTCTAAATCATTTGATAGTAACAGATGAATCAAAAACAGAGAAATGAAAAAGAAAATCATTTTTATACATACCTAAAACAATATGCGTTGTTTTCTTTGGTCTAACAGTTTTGTCGACATAATGGCTACAAACCGATATTCACACAGCCAACATAGAGAATATCAAAGTAAGAAATTTCATGATTCAGAGATCTCTATAGCCTACTCCAGTTAATTTGATTAACATAAATTTAGTCACCCAACATTATCACAACAACAACCAATGTATCTTAACCGCACTATAATCACATTAGTTTAAATACCTGTCAGTCCTGATGTTAACTTCGTAATGTCATTTAATGGAATGCTCTCTTTTCCTAACTGTTTTTCGTGTAGTAAACACGTGTGTATTAGTACATTACGGCAGAGACCAGTAAGTAAGCCATACTGGCCGAGTAGGAATTAGACGGACCGAGCCGTATAGTCCGTAAGCCCGCTCCAAGATTGCCTACGTAATATGACATCACGATAAAATGCATGGCACACGGTCGACAAAGTTGTGCTGAGCGAGAATCAAACGATTATCGCACAGAAAATTGGCCGGAAGTTTGAGAAAATCCTTCACTTCCGGTCAAAATTTTAGGGGTGTACTTACGTCATGTGACATCATTACGTGACAGATGGCATCATGTAGCCCTTTAATCGTAGAGAGTGTAAACATAAGTCTGCCAGTTCTAAAATGGCCGGAAGTGCTTGGCAGACGGGGTCAAAGATGGTCATCGGGTACGTTTTCCTACGTTTTGTGGTATCTTGACGAAATTGATTATAAATGTTTTAAAGTAATAGTGTCTCTAAAAATAAATAAGTCTGCCAAGACATATCTGGCCGGAAGTCCTTCAAAAGTGATTTTTTAGGGTTCCGTAGTCAAACTAGGAACCCTTATAGATTTGCCATGTCCGACGTCCGTCGGTTCGTCTCTCCGTCCGGGGCTTAGCTCCATGACCATTAGTACTAGAAAGCTAAAATTTGGTATGAGTATGTGTATGTATCACGACGACAAAACGGTAGGTATAATAAAAACAAAAAAATATTTTTTTCGGGCAGGTACCTCTTGTATGTTTCTCGTACACCTAAAGTGGGGATGAATTTATTTTTCTTTCAACACTAGTGTGTGGGGTGGCGTTGAATAGGTATTTTGAAGATAATAGGGGGTCTCAAAACATTATTTTTTCATAAAGTCGGTAGTTTTGCAAATATTCGCTCCGAAAATCCAAAAAATAGCGTCCCCTTCCCCCTCTAACTTTTTAACATTGAGTCAAAAGAAATATAGAAAAATTCATGAAAATATGACCTAGAAGTAGGTAATTTCAATCAAAACTATATTAAAAAAAATTGGTTGAGTCGTTTTTGAGTTATCGCAAAATTTCATAATATTCTTTAAAATGACGTTAGTGCCGCGCGGTGTCCTTATACTTCGAACGTTACACATATTAGTTAAGTGCCATACTGCATTAAAACATTCCGCTCAGTCTGGCGCGTAAAATCGACAACTTCCAGAAGGTAATAAGTAATTACAGTTACTATAGCGTTTACGACCTTTTTATAGAACTTGAAATCTTTCTCGTAATTTAAACCTCGGGATTTAAGCCCGTCTATAAGGATGGGTCCCTATATAATGGCAGTATTTGCAAAGTAGTGCACGACCAAGTTCTCGACCAAATCCCGATCAAGCGAGAAATCGGTCAACGGGAGTGGAAGTGGATAGGGCACACCCTCCGAAGACCAGAGTACAACATCGACAAGGTTGCGTTCACGTGGAGGCCGCGCGGGAGCAGACGACAGGGCCGACCGGCGCACACGTGGCAGCGCACCGTCGACGCCGAGCTGCGGGCGGCCGGGCTGAGTTGGAGTGACGCGGAGCGCGAGGCACAGGAACAGGACAGGAGCGGATGGCGACGTCTCACGAAGTCCCTCTGTACCACTGGGGTACCATAGGACAGCAACAACATTGTGAAGGATGGGCAAGTACGGACCCTACACTGAGCGTGGCCCGACAACCTATTCAACGCCACCCCACAAACTAATGTTGGAAAGAAAAATAAATTCACCCCCGTTTTAGGTGTACGAGAAACATACAAGAGGTACCTTTTTTTTTAATAGCCTATTGGTGTGTCCCACTGCTGGGCAAAGGCTGTGGAAATCTAAGGGAGAGCCCTTAGATTTCCACAGGTCCCTGTGTGATGTCTCGTCCGACCAGTTGCTAAGGAATGCGTCCAAGTCATCCCGCCATCTCCGTCTCGGCCTGTCCTCTCTGCGTCGCCGATCGTGAGGCACCCACTTAGTTGTAATTTCGTCAAGATACCACAAAACGTAGGAAAACGTACCCGATGACCATCTTTGACCCCGTCTGCCAAGCACTTCCGGCCATTTTAGAACTGGCAGACTTATGTTTACACTCTCTACGATTAAAGGGCTACATGATGCCATCTGTCACGTAATGATGTCACATGACGTAAGTACACCCCTAAAATTTTGACCGGAAGTGAAGGATTTTCTCAAACTTCCGGCCAATTTTCTGTGCGATAATCGTTTGATTCTCGCTCAGCACAACTTTTTCGACCGTGTGCCATGCATTTTATCGTGATGTCATATTACGTAGGCAATCTTGGAGCGGGCTTACGGACTAGTAGGCGAGGTCCGGATATAACACGAGGCCAGGATGGCTCTTACGGTCGAAGCAAGTATAGTGCTTTTCTCAAAAATTAAACAAGAAATTAGATTACAATTATATTTTATAGGTGACATTCATATTCGGCCATTTTCCAATGAATATTTTTGTTATATCCCATTTTTATTATTACACATTGTGATATTCGTCGTCGCAGGCACCATTAACTCCCACGATAACAACCTATAACAAAAATAATTATGAGTTTATACTTGGATAAAAGATATAGTTATATCGTTATCAAATAGTGGCAGCATTTATTTACCTTCATCGCCAAACTGTTTATCATCTAGAGCTTGATTTAAGAACTTTTCTATATTTTGCTGCTGAACATTTGTAATTTCTTTCCTTTGTAGCCATCCGATTGTCTCAGAAAGATTATTGAAATATTCAGACCTTATCACACATTATCTGACCAACTATTAACTTGATTTTCTTCCTTCCATTTAATGAATCTCTTGTATTTTTTTATATCTCCTTGGATTTAGTCGGAAGTAAATTATTTTAGCTAACTCTGACTCCGCTTTTAAGTATGGAGGAGTGCCGTCTATTCGGAATCAGACTCGTCTGAACTCATTTTTGCTGAATTATTGTAATAGATCACACAAACTTTGAAATTTTTGTCTTTTTATTTAAATCCCGCCTGAATTTCTTTTTTTATAAATACTGCGTTTAATTATTTGCACTGTCTTACAAATCTAAGTCTTAAAGATAAAATTTAATTATTGTTATACATTGTTGTATTTTCTAACTAATTTTCATATCATAAAGCTTACCTTCAATTTTAACTCCGAGGTTTTTTTCTAAACGACACAAAAAAGGAAGGAATTCCGAAATATCATTGTCATTTTACACAGCACAATTATGAACTAAACGCTGCATACAAACTTCCGCACTAAACCTTGTCGCTACTTTTTTTTTTTTAAATATGCATCTTGAGTTACGTTTATACTGCCAATAGTACTAACCTCTTTTTATTTTACATTTGCTCTTAGTGTAAATTGCAAGTGTATACTGCAATGTCGTCTCTTTCTATTTAATCTATGAAAAAGGGACGCCACTTTTTAATTTCTACAATTTGCTGTCGCACTGTACTTATAATTAAAACAATTTGTGGAATGCATCCTTTTTCCATTTATATACTTACGACCTCATCGCCTTCACATCCTTAGTTTTTTTATAGGTCGGTGACGATGTAAATCGTGTTTCGATATTAAATATCTTGATACGTAATAGGAATTACATACTTACTTACTGGACAAATATTGATTCCAAATTTAAAATCTCGCTGTTTACTGGACACTTCTAAAAAGTCTTCGGTATGTTCCACTTACTGTAGTCTATCTAGCGATGGTAAGGCAACATTACATGCAATTTTTGAGAAAACTTTATTTACAGTATTATATTACGCTCACGACTGAATGATTTTCGGCATTATGTTATATTCTATTTTTTTTTTTTAATGGCAACCGGTCACAGTTAAGCGACCATTACTGCCAATGTCTCGTTGCCAATCGCACTAGGCGACTAGATAGAGGATTGATACCACGTTGTACGGAGAGTTGAAAAAATCGTGCTTTTTGTAAAGTGATAGCGATTTACAAAAAACCACGCGGACTATCGGGCCTTGACCCAAGAAGGGCTATGAACGCTTCAAGTTGAATTCTTCATTAGCTATTCACTCATACGTTAGATCACTGCACAATACGGTATCAATACTACACATTGAACAACTAAAATGAATAAAATAATGAACAACGAAACTTAAACGCATGCGGCCATCTTGAGACACGAACCGACCCATTAAGCCGGAACCCCACTGCTGCGCACGCTACGCACGCACACGCTACACACGACGCCCACGTGGATCCATTGGTCTGGCTGCGTGTATCAACGTTTTCACAGCAACCAATGCACGCACACGTAAAACGTGTGGGCGACGTGGATACATTGGTCAGCTACGTGTATCCAGATTCTCCACTGCGGGCCACGCACATGCACGCGTGCGCGAGAGGCACACTCGCTCATCAGCGTTGCCAGAGCTACGGAAAAATCCGTAGATCTATTACGGAATTTAGGCTTTGTGTCCAGATCTACGAAAACTATTGGAGAACCTGCGGAATTTCAGACTACTTTTATTTTATCGTCAAAACATGAAATAAACGAAACGGAATGTTAAAATAAAATCGGTCAAGCCGTTTTTGAGTTATCACAAAAATTCATAATTTTCGTTAGAATGACGTAAGTGCCGCGCGGTGTCCTTATGCTATCGAAATAAAAGTTTTAATCCCATTAAATGCTGATTTTTGATCAGTACTTATGCCCTCTAGTATGGAATAGCAAAACTCGTTTTTGAAATTTTTCTTGACAGTTTTTTCTTGAAATTGTGAGTAGCGGAACTAATTGCATGTCAATAATGTTGTGTCCATACCGTCGCTGGTAAACGCTTGGAAATACCAAAAAAAAAGTAAATCTAGGTAGGTGTCAAATCAAAAGGAAAGTTGAAGACAAGTGTGTACTCGTGTATTATTTTATCTCTTGCTTATATTATATGGGTAAGAGCGAAAAGTGAATATAGTGTTACCTACTTTTGGTGCGACGTGTATTAATTACCATTGTACCAAATATATAATAAATACATTTTTATTATTTCTCACGTGTTTTCTAAATCAATTGTTCAGGGAAGAAAAAGCTTAGGTACTTCTTAAAATACAACGCTCGTAATGATCAGTGCGTATCTAACGTATCTTCATGATAATTTATCAGTAATAATCAATTACCAATTACAGCATTAGGAGTTCATTTGGTGATAATTTTAATGCAAAGTAAGCAAGCATTTTTACCTAGAATTCACCTGATGAATAGTTACTATCAAGTCAAAGAAAGAGCATGTTTCCTAAGAAAATGCATATTGTCTCTCAACTGGAAGATCCAAGTTATGATTTTCGGGGAACAGGTTCAGCGCAAGATGAATCCATTATTTTGGGAAAACTCAACTTACCACACACGCTAAAGGCTCGTTGGACAACATGCCGTCACCGCATTTTTTTTCATAAACTTATTTCCTGTACGTTCCTATGTTATATACGTCGCTATTTTAATTCTTCGTTATTAATAAGTATAGTATGGGTCTAAGAAACAAATACTGGTGCACATTTAGACCAAGCGGGATTTTAAACAGAATACCAGACAGACCAGGTAGCAATTTGTTTTTTATAGACCACTTATTGTTCCGACCAGCTTTTTGGACGAACTGCTTTTTAGATGAAATTATACTAACCCCTTTTAATTTATTATATCGAGTAGCTCATTTGAAGTCCTAAATTCAAACATTTATCTGACTCTTTCGTAGAGTATAGTTAGAAATTCTCATGTTGCAGCCACTGCACCAGATAACCGACTTGTTACTGATGGAAATAAAACGAAACTAGCTGGTTCCTAGATAATGGTATATTTACATATGCGTAAAATAAAAGTAAAAAATGTATAAATAAAAATACAAAAAGTATAAACTGGTACAAATACTACTTCCTAGACCGAACACTTCCCAAGACTACCACTTCCTATACTGACCTATTCCCTGAAAGCCTCTTCCCGGAGTGACTACTTCTCATATATTGACATTAAAGACAAGTTCCCGGAACGACTACTTTACCCACGAAAGAACGGATGTAGGATAGAAGATTTAGGGGTTATAAAAAATGAGTTTCTATGGAATAAACTAGTGTATTGCTATTTGTGTCGTATACCCACTCCTATTATATAGATCTTATATTTTCTAATACTAAACAGGTAAGCCAATATGGTGTTATCTGAATTAAAAAGTTTACATGAATGCATGTATTTATTACCAAAGTAAATACCAAAAGAAAAAAAAGTTTCGTGTACACAAAAAATAACGAATGCTTACTTGAAACCAGTATCAAGCTTAATATGTACTTTCGTACATGTGGAATTGTGCATAACGGTGTATTGCCTCGCTCACTGTCTTGGTACCTACTAAATTCGGCAGCACAATTTGACACGTAATTTTTAGCTGTTCTTCCGAGAAGTGGTCAGTGGGCAGTGGTAATTCTGGAAATGGTCGTTTTATCAAGTGTTCGTCTTGGGACGGTCATACATAATTATCCAGGATGACTTTAAGTCGTGAATGGTATTAAGTGCCAGTAGGTGATGAGGAGGGTGCCGCTGAGCAACTTTCACTATGGGGACAACCACAAAATCTCGAAAAAAAAACTATCGCTTCACTTTGAATTGATACTGAACTATCAATTAATATCAATTAACTCTTATTAGGTTTTTTTTTACCGGATTTCGTGGTTGTCCCCTTAGTGCAAATTGTTCAGCGTCACCGTTCTGGCACTACCATTTACGACTAAAGAGTCATCCTGTATAGGTAATACGTGTTGTAACTATACAGCATAATTTAAGAATAAGCAAAACAAAGAAGTAAATTAATTTCGTTTATTGCCTTTTTAGTGATTCAAATATAATCAGAATCACTTTAAAACAAAAATAAACAGACTACAATGAGCGAAATGGAACATACAATAAAACTTATAATGATTTTTTTCATAACTGATGCTTTTATCAGAACTGGACTAAATGGGACTACACGGGAAGCTCCAGCTTTCAAATAAAAAAAGAATTATCGAAATCGGTTTACCCCTTCGAAAATTCTGAGGTAACAAACATAAAAATAAAAAAACCGGTCAAGTGCGAGTCGGACTCGCGCACCGAGGGTTCCGTACAAACACTTTTCATCCTTAAGTGGTTAAGTTAAGTTTGCACCTGGTATGTACAGCGCCCCATACAAATGAGGTCCAAAGTTAACGCAACCAACCCGTTTGTTGTATGGGAGCCCCCCTTAAATATTATTTTATTTTATTTTTAGTATTTGTTGTTATAGCGACAATAGAAATACATCATCTGTGAAAATTTCAACTGTCCAGCTATCGGTGATACAGCCTGGTGACAGACGGACGGACGGACGGACGGACGGACAGCGAAGTCTCAGTAATAGGGTCCCGTTTTTACCCTTTGGGTACGGAACCCTAAAAACATAGTCGAATTTAGAACCTCCTCCTTGTTTTGAAGTTGGCTAAAATGTACATGTACCTCAAACTATTTTAATAAATTCGTATCACAAAAAATCCGCTGTGGTCATGCTGTAAAAGTATATCTCATATATATATTTGTAGGTCTAGACAAACTCAATCTATGCTAACCTACTTTAAGCCAGCGACGACAGACTTTTTTATTAATTTCTATCTGTCATCGATCGAGTGAAAAGAAATTGTCACAATGAATTTAGCTAACGATTGCAAACCCACAATGCATGAAACAATTTTTGGTGCAGTCGTCAATAAATATTTTTTATTATGCGGCGCTGAATTATAATTCGCAGGTTTACTTTCAGCGAGAATGTCCACATAATCCTGACCGGACCCGTCTAGTCCCTGCAACGTGCGACGTAGCAGTTGGCTCAGGAATTATCCCGAAACGAGCCTAGAGGTATATTTCATGAGTTAGGAGATCGGCTAGAATTTCTAGCTTAGATTGACCTCTAGCCTCGTATCGGGCGGCATTGTCTAGCCATCCCTCTATATCCATTTCAATAGTGGTAAAATAATAATAAAGGGGTAACGTATTATCACCTGGTGATCTGAGGCATTCCGTACGATTTAACAAATGAATTACCTCAACACAATTGCGAACGCGACTGGAAAATACAGTAAGATTTCTATCTTCACCGCTGATAAGCAGCAGCACAGGCAGGCGCCACGGCCACCTCGCGCGTCACGACCAGATCGAGACGACCGAAACGCATCCGCCGCGCCCCCGCGGGGTCTCCACGAGCTCCTACTCACCACCAGATCCCACAGCGGCGACTTTAGGGTCGATGGAGTGCATTTAAATCCTAAAGTATTAAGACACCACATTAGCGCCGCTTCGCGAACCTAAAATAACCTTATTTTTAAGCAGGGATAGGGTAACGTTATTAATTGCGAGGTAGAATAGCCTCTATTTAACATTATCAATCAACGCTTGAAGATAATCAAGAAGTTGCGAAACCTTCCCTTTGTACAAAAACCCTCTTCTCATAAAAGATTTTTATACTTTTATTTATATTTTATTAATTCATAATATGGTTTCTCTTTCTTTAATGGCCAAGGCGTGATCTTCTAGTGGTTAGGACCCCTTATATACGTTATGCATAGTAACCCTGTTTCTTTAAATTGACTAAGAGACAGCTTAAGTCCACTTACATGGGTAAAGGAGTTAGAAAGATTAGGGTTTTGTGAACTAAATAATTAGCCTGAAATGAGTGATATCCTCCCGTCAACTACCAACCACTCGACTGTAATTAGTTATTAAATCCTTCAACCTCCTTACTTATTCTACTACATAAACAGGACCTTGGAGCAGTAGAGTGATTGATAGTGGGATTAGGCACACTTAGCTAGTTTAAGATGTAGGGCTTCTAAAATTAAAGGTATAGGATTACAATGAAACAAATGATAGGTTAATAAAGCATGTATATTGAATCTTTGTATGATTGTATTAAGATTTAAAGTGTTTTATTTTTTTGCCCGCCAGGCATGATTTGTAATTTAATTATTTTGTGCCAGCAGGGCTTTTATTAGTTTATTTTATTTAACTTTACCAACGGTTCACTATAAGGTTTACTGTAATGGGAAGAACCGTCAAGAAACCCATCAGACTGCCTTAAAACAAATTATATTTTGAACAATTAAGCAAGTGAATTATTACAAATATGAATAGCCATCATAGGCTCTGCCTATACCTATACGATTAGCTTAACTTATCTCCAACCATGAAATGCATTTCACGAAGAGTACTATAGTAACCTCTCAGTGTATTTTGTCATGTAGTCTTTCATTAATATCATAAAAATACTTCTTCCTAGCCCTATACATAATGACACGCCAATGCCTTAATATAGACAGAAGAGGAAAGTTCACTTTTAAGGGACTCCATATAGCAGCAATAGGCCCTAGACAGTCAAGTTATGGTCCAATTGAAGACCTGTGGTATTTGGAATTAAGCTCCTAAAATCGAACTGCTTAAACAGATCAATTACTGTGTTAAGACGTTTATCGTGTACGCCTAGCCCAATTCCAATGACCACAGTCTAAACTTTCATATGGATGTACAAGTGTTAAAAGCATAGAGTCCCCTAGAGAGTTAATTTTAATAGTTTTATTTCTCAGCAATTCCCTAAGAACCTGCCAGACCCCGAGAATGTAATAAATTTAGAGACTTCACATAGCAACATATGGCTTTTGGTATTTAAGTTAAAGTCCAATTGAAGTTCTGTGGTATTTGAAATTAAGCTCCTAAAATCGAACTGCTTAAACAGATCAATTACTGTGTTAAGACGTTTATCGTGTACGCCTAGCCCAATTCCAATGACCACAGTCTAAACTTTCATATGGATGTTTATGTATTAAAGCATAGAGTCCCCAAAGAGTTAATTTTAATAGTTTTATTTCACTGTAGTTCCCTATGAACCTGCCAGACTCCGAGAGACTCCACTAAGTCCATAAAACTGATCTAATTCAAAACCAGTTGAAGTGACCTGAAGTTAAATGTGATCAGAGGTTTGTGTTAACAGCGTTTTCGACGAAGTAGGGTAGTTGTAATTTGCGCTGCGGATTCTGACCACATCTACACAATCAGATGCCTTCCTTTGGTTATTTACGTATTTAACAGATAGCGTAGAGTCTCCCTAATGAATTGATTTTAATAGTATTTTGTCGCTGCAAATCCCCAAGATTCCGCCAGGTTCCATTAGTTTAATAATTAGCAGAAACTCCACATGGACCATCTGTCCTAAGATGATTAACTCTAATCCAGTTGTAGATACTTGGGTTTAAATGCATCCAGGGGTCGTGTTAACAGCGCTTTTGACGAAGTAGTTGTGAGATAGCACCATGAACCTGATTGCATTAATCCCAAGCTGAAATCTATCTCTGGTTGTTTAAATATTAAAACAAGAGTAGAGTTTCTGACCTAATAGCAATCAAAAGTCTACTTAGTTACCGCGCGTGGCTATTGGAGTGTCATTATTGCAGTAGTCCTTACTGCTTAGGCCAGGTAAAAGTTGAATTCCAAATAATCAAAGTTATCCCATGGGTAGGGTTGAAATAGTCCTAAAAGGTTACTTCGATCACTTCGGAAGAAAGTTATGTACATATCAAAATCCCAATATTCAAACTTGATGACATAAATATTAGTAGTCTACATTTAAACAATCTATGTACATATCCTGGCTCCGACATATAACTAAGTTAAATACATAAACGACACATCAGTTGGTATTTCTTTAACTATGAAATGATCACATAAATCCCATACGCAACTCGGGAATGGACACACAGGAGAACAAGGTACGTTAGTAAGATATTAACGGAAATAAGCACATGAGAGATATCAGTCCGTATCCAATTCCGTCCTCACAACTAAACAATAAATTTCGAAACTAATATTATCAATTAGCAGTCTATTTTAACTTAATCTTTGTGACGAACTCTGAATTAAACGCAGTCTGATATGAACACATAAAACAGAATGAACACTTATAAAAGGCACAACACAATACAAAAGAAATTAATGCATTAGTAAACAGTTCGCATAGCAAGATAAGGCAATGGGAAGTTATTCTCCCAGCTTCTAATAGATTTGGAAACTGTGTCCAGACTAACATATTTTCTTTTGCAAGAAATATGTTTGTCTTTCTGCAAGGATTCTAAGTCCAGACTGATAGACATCCACTGTGAGGTTTAGTCTTTCAGCCGACAGAGTTAATTTGCCTTCTTAAAAGAGGAGATGGGTCATTTTCACCGGTTGGTTTAACATTTCCTCTTCTAAGTAAATAAAAAGTCCCAATAATATCTTGTTGTCACCGTGAGGAATTCCCGATATTATTGGAAGATTTTAAGTAAATACATAAGGAATAAAGCCCAATAACACCTTTGTTGTCACCATGTGAGGTTGCCCAGTGTTATTGGAAAGATTTCTTACCCGAGGTCCTGGAGAGAGTTCCTGTTCTGTTCACTGCTGATCACTGAATGAATCACCCATCCCAATGTATGGCCTTTTATACCCGATTCCTAACTTTTTAAAATTGAATCTACGTGGCTATTTCCTGATTTTCGCGGGAATTCAGTTCCACGTAAGCAAAACAGTCTCAAGCCAATTTAAAACCGCTGACTTTGTATATTCCAATTTGATTGACTAGAACTTTAAATTACAAATCTTATACCCATAAATAAAGCTTAAATCAGGGTATATTTTATGATTAATATTATATTATAAATCTAATCTTTAATATTTTCCATTGAAATAAAATGTTTGAGATACCTTTTATAACATCGACATTCTATATTCCATAGACCATATTTGGTGTGCTTTGCCTATGGTTATTGCCCAATGTTTCCCCTCAATATTTGCAGTCAATTCTCCATACTTTAAAAAAACATTTCTTATTTTAACAACCACATTTATTCAATAAATACTAGCATTAATTGTACTCTCTATTAAAATTGTTTACTAAAATTAATTTTCACTTAATTCTGTCAGTACGACAATCATTTTGCTCAATGTATTGCTAATCCCTGGCTACCCCAAATTGACCCAAAGATTATAGAATATTAAAAAGGTACGAATGTAAACAAAAGTAAAAGAATAAGATAAGAATCTCCTGTGTTATTTTTAATAGGATTTCAATATATCTGAACTTGTTTGGATAATTGCAAATAAAATATTTGCCCGGTAAGTAAATACTAAACCCTTTTTCTATGGCACAGCCTAAACATTTTTCGACAATTGTATTGCATAACCTATGATACAAGATATAGACAATAACCATGAGAAACTTGGCTTTATTCAGCTAAAAAACATAGGTACAATTTATCGGCATATTTGACACGACAGAACAATCGCTCCATGGCAACGAGCCATAGAGGTATACATCATTCACCCCGTCTTAGAGATGATCAGATGTCTGGTAATCCTCCAGGTAGGCAGGTGGTCGCCTGGTGCGCGTAGACCTTCTGACATTCAGTTGAGGCGTGCCTAACGGCCTAGGTTCCTCTGCAGCTTCCTCATTCGCTGGTGCAGTTGACCTTTCTTCTATTACCTCAGGCATATCTTCATTTTCATCAGAAGAAATGGACAAGTATTCATCATCTGAGGGGATAGGTGCCAAATGTCTGTTTGATATTGTGCCTTCCCTTCCATCGGGATATCTTATGTAAGAATAATTCGGGTTACTTTGAAGGAGATGACCTTCCTCTACGAGCGGATCAAATTTTGAATGACGTACATTCTTTTTGATTAGAACAGGGCCTGGAGTAGAGAGCCAAGCAGGCAAGGATACTCCGTTTGGGCTTCTCCGTGGATGGTTAAACATTCTCTCATGTGGCGTGGCGTTCGTAGTTGTACAAAGGAGCGATCGAATTGAGTGCAAAGCCACAGATAAAACTTTTTCCCAATCCTGTATATCTAATCCTTTAGATTTCAATCTTAATTGAATCGTACGCCACAAAGTACCGTTTAGGCGTTCGACTTGGCCGTTGCCTTGCGGATTATATGGAGTTGTCCGACTGCACGCTATTCCAAGGGCGACAAGGTACTGTGTAACTTCTTGGGACATAAATGAAGAGCCTCTGTCTGAATGAATATACATCGGAGTTCCGAAGATATAGAATATTTTATTTAAGCAATCAATCACTGTGCTTGACGTCATGTCTTTACAGGCAAAAGCAAAGGGAAAACGGCTATACTCGTCAATGACAGTTAATATATATTTATTACGTGATTTCGATGGTAGAGGGCCCTTAAAATCAATATTGAGCCGCTCTAACGGGGCAGTCGCCTTGATCAGCTGTCCGTTAAATTTTGCATATCGAGGTTTGATTTCAGCGCATACTTTACAATTGGCCGTCATTTGTCGGATATCATGGATTGAATACGGAAGGTTTTTAGATCGTGCCCAATGACTCATGCGAACGATTCCCGGGTGACAAAGATTGTCATGCAGGGTTTTTAGATTATTGACGTCCATATGCGCACATACGCGAGTCAGTGCATCAGCGACTTCATTTTGTTTACCCGGGCGATAAATTATGTCATACTTAAAACAGGACAACTCTAATCTCCAGCGTTCAATCTTCTCATTCTTTATTTTGCTTGAATGGGTTTGATTAAACATAAATGCAACCGACTGTTGATCTGTTATTAGCACGAAGTGCCTCCCGATTAAATAGTGGCGCCATTTTCGCAATGCTTCAACTATAGCAGCGGCTTCTTTTTCTATGGAAGACTGTCGTTTTTCCGAGTCAGTTAAAGTTCTTGAGAAGAACGCTACGGGCTGCCCATGCTGAGAGAGACTTGCAGCAAGAGCGTTTTCTGAAGCGTCAGTTTCCACGGTAAGCGTTGCGTTTTCGTCGATAGCAGATAAGGAAGCTCTGGCAATATCTGCTTTTATTTCATTGAATATAATAATTCCATTGTCGGAAAGTGGAAATGTATTAATTGAAAGCAGTGGCTTAATCTTCTCCGAGAAATTTTGTATCCATCTGGAATAATGAGCGAAAAGCCCTAATGCTCGTTTTAGCGCAGCAGAATTTTCGGGTGCAGGCAGATCTAGAAGTGGCTTAAGTCGGTTTTCGTCTGGTCGTATAGTATTATTTTTAATAGTATAACCAAGGAGGTTAATTGATTCTTGATTGAATACGCATTTGTTTTCATTTAATGTTAGATTGTATTTAGCGGCAGCTTCCTTGAACTTAGACAGATTGACGTCATGTTCATATTTCGTTTTTCCGCATACTGTGACATCGTCGAGATAAGCAAATACGCCCTTTAAGTCCTCTTTTTCTATGATATAGCTCAAGGCGCGTTGAAATGCCGCAACGCCGTTGGTGACGCCGAACGGAATCCGGGTGAATTGATAGAGTTTACCATTAGCTTCAAAGGCGGTATAGATGCGCTCCTTCTGAAGAATAGGTATTTGATGGTACGCACTTTTTAAGTCGATTTGACTGAAATAATTATATTGGGCAGCTTTCGACACTATTGATTCTATTTTAGGCAGTGGAAAAGCATCTAGTTCGGTGTATCTGTTAATAGTTTGAGAGTAATCTATCACCATCCGCTTCTTGTGCAAACCTCCACCGGCGATAAGAACTTGTGCACGCCAGGGTGACACACTAGGCTCGATGATCCCATCTTCTAGCAGCTTGAAGACTTCCGTGCTTATAAAACGTTCGTCGTCGGCGCTATGCTGTCGTGAGCGGACAGCAATCGGCTTCATGTGAGGTGCTAAATTTGTAAACAGCGACGCAGCCGGTACTGATGCTTCCATGACATTACAGATCTTTAGTGGTTCATCGGTTCCTCCAAACTCCAGTTCCAATGAAGAGTGATTTTTAAGAATATCGTGACCGATAATGGCATCGGCGCAAAGATTGTTGACGATAAGAAGAGGTTGATGCTTGTATTGATGCTTTTCTAGTTGAATGTTTACGTAACAGATCCCTTGAACGAATGAAACATGGTTTAACGAAGCCAGTGTGATAGTTTGACGGCTAGGTTTTACCTTTAATTTAAGTATTTCAGCCAGGCTTTTATCTATAAAGCTAACTGAACTACCAGTGTCAATCAGCGCTTCTGCCTTAGATCCGTTAATAGTGATTTGTGTGGTAGCCTTCTTTAAGCTGCTTGGAGAGGCAGCAGATATAGCAGACAGTGCAGCATCAGGTCGGGAGTTGTCATTTGTTACAGCGCTGGCTCTTAGGGGCTGTCTAGATCGGCAGACATTAGCGAAATGCCCTTTTTTTGTACAAAGTTGACAGGTCTCATTAGCTGCAGGACATTTTATGCGTTGGTGCACGCTTCCCCCACAAAAGAAGCATCGTCTTCTTGGATTCGAATGAAAGGAGGGCGTTGAAGCTGCTACGTTATTTTCAGATTCAGGTAGAGCGTTGAGATTCAGGGATGAGCTTGCATCGTTGAATACCTTCGTATTTATCCCGGCATCTTCGAGAGAAATTGCTAAATTGACAGCTTCGTCCAATGTAAGATTCAGTTTCTCTAATAGTCGCTCCCTGATCTTCGGGGAAGAAATACCAGCGATGAACGCCCCACGCATAGACTGGTTCTGATGTTCTTCTGCAGTAACATTCGTAAAGTGACATTCAAGGGTAAGAAGTTTTAAAGCTTGAATATACTCTTTCACAGTCTCGTCCGCTCTTTGCTTACGGGTAGCCAATAAATGTCTGGCAAGTATTTCATTTTTAGGCTTAACATAAACCTTCTCTAAAATATTTACTGCATCGTCGTAAGATTTACTTGCTCGTATATACGAAAATATTGTAGGAGAAAGATGATTTACCAGAAGTTTTAGCTTCATTGAATCCGTGGTACTCGAAGTGCATTCTTCGGTTAAAAAATTTTGAAAGGTTGAATACCAATGAGTCCATTTTAAATCGGCCGCGGGGGCACTTGGTTCTTCATCGAATCGCTCAGGGCGAAGGTAGCGTGACATGTTCGTGTTGCTCACTTTTTGTGTTATATTTTCATTTGACATTTTATCATTGATCTCGATACAATATTTAGCTGAATAAATTGATACAAGATATAGACAATAACCATGAGAAACTTGGCTTTATTCAGCTAAAAAACATAGGTACAATTTATCGGCATA
Organism: Apotomis betuletana; assembly: GCA_932273695.1. Classification (NCBI taxonomy): domain Eukaryota; kingdom Metazoa; phylum Arthropoda; class Insecta; order Lepidoptera; family Tortricidae; genus Apotomis; species Apotomis betuletana. Next base: position 5,748,595 of record OW026321.1, on the reverse strand, counting down.
TTTGACACGACAGAACAATCGCTCCATGGCAACGAGCCATAGAGGTATACATCAACCTAACAACAATAACATTGGTTATATTATAACTCTTACTTTTCTGCTTTAACAAGTAATAACCAAATGTTATCTTGTTACATATTTATATGATTCTGTGATACAATTAATGATGCCTTAATAGACAAGCTCTAATCCATACTTTGTTCACATTTCAGTTAATAAACAATGGATGCGTATACAGCATCTATATGAATACAATGGGTCGCCGACAAAGGAAATTTTCCAAGATCCATTCATAAGAATCACAATTCCTGTGCTGTCGGCCAATAAAGACATGAAGGCTTCCTATATAATGTATGTTTAAATTCGGAAGAACCAAGAGTTGCAGTTAAATGAAAAATTACAAAACATAACCTTAATTTGAACAAGAAGTGGATTTTTAACCATAAACTTTAGAGTTTAATACAAGATGGTGTCTGTCTCATGCTTTGAGTTTTCCAATGAAGATACTTTATGAAGCAGCTTCTGGATAGGGTGTTGATGATGTGCTGGGTTTGGTACAGCTCTGCCCCCTGCGTCTTGAAATTTTGCATAGGTCTATGCAAAATTACAAACGCAAACCTAGATCCCCTATGCAACTGTAAAACTCCTAACGAATATCTCCCTTCCATTCAACAGCACCATCTTTAATTAGTTCATTCCTCCTTTTTTTTTTTCAACTTTCATATTCTCTCTTAGTGCACTTGTTCTCCATCCCATACTCTCCCGTCTCGTTCACTTGCCCAGGTTCACCTATAAGTACATAGTATTAAGACCTACCCAAAACTTTTTACGAGAACTACAATTGCTAATTATTTTACTGCTATACATCAAATGAATAATAACCCAATATAAATATTCAAAAAAAAATTACTAAGTGTGATAGGGATTCGGGTCGGTTGACGCGAAGAGGGAACCTTGTTGAACAATATAAAGTATGTATATTGAGAAAGTGTTACATTATAGAAGGAGTTAGCTAACTAAAGGATTAATATTCAATAACAGAAGCGTTAGGGCGCCAAGTACACTTCAGTGGATCCAAAGGTAGGTGTGCCTCAGTATTGCACCAGAACCGGGTAATCACTACTACTGATTAGTAAGTTCCGAAGTTCGTCCCTCTCCGCACACGTGGAGACGAAAGCAATGCTCACAATTTTCCTAACTGATCGAAATTGAGAACATATACATCGATGAATTCTATTAAATCAGGAAAAATTTTAACGACGTGATGCATAAGTGCATGAGCAGCGTACAGAGTCATCTATGGGGTTGCTGGGTAAATACTTTATATACATCCAAGATATGATTGTTTTTAACTTTAACAATAACTAGGCCATTATACACATCGTGAAACACATTGCAATTATTTTTTTCTCTTATCAGAAACTTGATATGTATGTTAAGATCGATACTAGTGCCATCTAGGACTGAGTGTATTAACTACAAAATCAATATAATTCTCTGATATCTAACTTTGTTAAGTTTTTACAAGCAATATTACTCAAGGTATATGCAAGCGTTATAAAGCGCGCTGTCTTATATTTTTAAAGCATTCTAATAAATGATTATAAACAATGAAAGCAAACACTAGCGCCATCTAGAATAGATGCTGAGTATTAACTATGCAGAACTTACTAAAATGTTGCCTATAACAAAAATAAATTCAATTAGAGTAGAATTTACAAAAGAACCACTAATAAAGGGACCCAAAACCCTGTTCGTAACAAAAACTACAATTTTACTATATTAACTATTAATCGCACCCCTTAATCGCAACTTTCAAATCAAATAGGTTCAGATTTCTACAAAAGATAAATTTGAACAAGGCTGAATCATAATGTTATTTATCACAATTATAATTATATAATAATCGTACATGACCCTCAATGTAAGTCTGAATAGTTATACCAGATTCAGAGTTCAATAAATTTCAAATCTGATCCGGTCAAATTGTTAGTATCGTTCGTAAAATATTGATTTAAGCAAAATATTTTCTAATTAAAAATAAAATATCGATAGTTGATCAATAATCGGTAGAATTGACAAATAATATTTCTTTGCTACATTTAGCAATTATACAAACATCAAATGTGTGTTCAGAAATCTGAACCAAGAGACTATAATAAATCCTGAATGTTAACTGATACATGATTCAATCGTTCCTCTAAGATAATTTCAATGACGACCTAATTGCAAACCTGATTTGATAAGATTGTTAGAACCATCCAATATGTCAAAATCTATCCAATCTAGTCAGCTAGTAATGACAGTGAACCCATATTTTCGCGTATGGTCACTCTGCTTTGACTGTCAAGTGTCAAACAAACAAAATTAAATATTACACAGAAAGTGTCGTTAAGATTGGTGTTTGTTTTCCTCGGCTAAGAATTGACATAATGCCACTATGAACAACAGATTAAACTAAAAGGATAACTGACAGTCTGACATATTGTAACTGGATGTGTGATTCAACAATCAACGTACTTTTCTGGTTTTGTAATAACCTAACAACTTGCCGAGAAATATGCTATTGATTAGTTTACGGCAAGAATCACGCTGGTAAGTAATTTCTATTTTATCTTATTTACATCCTGTAAATTTATGTAACTGAAGTAATCACTTTTTTTTTTCCAAAAATCGCCCTAGTTCTAACTGTATAGAAAAGACAAATATCAATAATTGAAATCATGATGAAGGCAAAATTTCGAACTTAAATGTAATCCAAAGAAACTTCCTTCCCATAACCTTGTTCTAAGCTATGATTTTGTTAGTATAACTATACAAATGTCGGAGTCAAATATTCTATCCATGAAGTATTTAAATCTCAACAATACTTATATACATTTTTCTTTTTCAGTATATAGCAATGATGACTCAAAATAAAATGATCAGTGACTGCTGCAGAAGCCTATGAAAATCAAGAGAAGATCCAAAGATACAAATTGCACTTACAATTTTCATTAAATAAGTTATCCAGTGTTGTGGCTCCCTGACAATCCATGAACATGCAGTGCTCGCTCGGTGCAGCCAAACATGAAGACCTGCTTCGGCTCCAATAACTCCATGAGTTGAATAAATGAACATCAAACTCTTACCTTTATTGTAGTAAAAGTTATCTGCGTTTCCCGCAATATTGTTGCCATGATGGGTGCGCTCCTACTACCTGTTTGTTGTAGGTCTTGGCCGCTGCCTTATGAAAAATGTAAAAGGTTAATTAAAGGATTTGTAAATGGTGTTTTTTTTATTGTGAACTATGTGTAACCATAAAAGAAGACAGTGTTAATAGCACAATATGAAATATTGACCCGACATATTACTATATATTGTACCCAAAAATCTGCCTCCCACAAAGGCAGATGGTTCTTCATTTCAGCCCGAATCTTAACTGCACATTGTTGGCCCTGTATGGACTCGCGAAGTCTGGTGCACAGCGTCATCTGTTGACATCAATCCTTAGCAATTATAAATCTGATACAGACGAAGTTGTACATTCCAGTGGTATACCAAGGATATGCTCTCTTAAGTTGCTAAACCCTCTGCCCCCCGAATATTAATCTCATCAACCCATCATTCTTTTATATATGTGTATATAATTCTATTTAGCTTTAATCAAAATCTTATCAAGAAAATCGCCCGCATAAGTGGCGCCATCTGCAGGAATATTTGATAACTACTGATAAGGTATGTTAGGGCTGTGCAAGTGTGAAAAGGTATCGTATCGATAGTTTTGAACCAAACGTTACTAGGCGTTTATTCTTTTTTTTTGTGGTGCACTCTTGGCATTGGTCCTGGGTAGCTTTTCTACTGCTTCTGTCATTTTATGATTCCATGTAGCGTTATGCGTTAATTATGCTGTAGCTTGTCTATGATTCGATGAAATCCATCACGTTGATGATCGCCCAAATGATCTTTTGTCCAATATCTGTTGATGGATCTGAAGATCTTGACAATTAACATTTATTTCCGAGTAAATTTTCATTTCTTGTCCAATCACGTATTACACGGTTTACCACACACATTTATTGACACATTGTAGTTGCAGACAACTCTCTTGAGATAGGATGTAAATGAACCCTGTGGCTGCCACTAATTTCACATCATAATCACATACACTCGACACGTTCTAGACACTATAACACTCGCGTTAACGAAATAAATAACTGCTTCATACTAAAGTATGTGCAAAATTTTGAAACACCGCATGACATTGTTAATTGGTAAATTCTAGCAAATCTGATTCGATAATTGAAGTTAAATATCGATGAACAAACTAAACCCCAACGACAAAATTTATTATCTGTTCACAAATTCCGCCGTATATCGATATTTCTTACAAAATAGTATCGACCAGTACAACACTATTTTGACCCTGAGATCCTTGACAAATTCAATAATGGCGACATGTTATCTCTTTTAATACTGTACTATACTTTGACATTTAAATGTCTACATTTAATTGATCCCATTAATCTACCGTTGACATTTTATTCATTTACATGAGTGTTTGTTTGTGCCGGCCGGTACTATCGTGTTGTGAAAACATTATACATAACAAATAACCATGTGGAGTTGTGTTTATAACGTGTTTTGAAGTTAAATCTATAAGTGGGCAATTATCCGATAAATAATACGTGTTATATGTGAATAGAATAAGAGTTTCAATTATTATTCCAATCGTAAGGTGCATTGGATGTTAGAACAAAGTTTATGATATCAAACTAACCTACAAGTTGTTGTGACTTGGTGACATTCTCATATATTGACTAATCCCGGAGCTTAAAACCGAGATTTATATACACTAGGTAAGTATTCCCCTTTTTTTTCTTCTTTTTTTTAGACTAACATTCTGGTTAAAGACATTTATTTTACTCAAAAGAAATATTACATTTCGCTTAATGAGTATTTCACTATTATAAACACGATTATAGTCGCTATTCGTGAGCATCTATAACTATAAGTAACCAGACTACAACTATGTATGAATAAATCACTAACAGACAATAAAGACATGTTGTTTTGGCACTAGTTTACGTTGGAATACAAGGAGTACCTACTTAGTTTTATTTTTAGATTTAGTTTTACTGTGAATTTATAATACTCGCATAGTACATAATATCATTTACTGCCCCAGGAGAAGTAATATTAATACATTATATAACATTGAAGGTGAACTACTGGCAAACTAGAATTTTATTGTCACCGCCTACTAGTTCTAAAATATTAAATGAAATATTGAAAAATGATAATTTAACTGTAAAGTGTCTGTTGATACTTGATGTATAGAAAGAAAATGGACAAAATAGTGTAAACAATATACTTGTTAACAACTAATTTGTCTTGGCTGTGGACATAAACCATGTAAAGTGATTATTTATTCACATTTGCCTTTTATTTTTCAGATTCGAATGGTGAGGGAAAATATAACAAACAACAATTACACATTCAATATATGTCAAGATTTTTCTCTCAAGAACTATTCATGGTAAGTCAAATTTAATTAGAACTATTAATAACAATGTTGATATATAGTTAAGCTTATGTACACATATTGATATATAAATAAAGAGTTCCTGTCTGCCCCCTAACTTCATGACAAATGATAATTACTAAGCAAAATTTAATATTCTCCCTTCTGTTTACAGCGAGAACCGAGATGGAAGATAAGACCTTTAAAATTTGAAAAGGAGATTTCCAACAGGTAAATATTTTAACTTATTTAACCTATTTTCACCAATATCTTTGTGTCTGTCTTGTCTGTCTGTGATAAATTTTACTCAAAAATAATATTCCTTTTGAACAATAGTTTTAAATTTTTGCATTAATACATTGAAAATATATAACAACTGATCTGATGAAGTTGTTTTTGGTTATCACTTGTTTTTTTTTTTTTCAATAATTATTATTAGCTAAATTTTTAATCCCTAGAAATACATTTAATGAACTTGTTTGAATATAAATTATATAAGACTGCCCCCCAAATCTTAATCTTTTGCCCATATATGGAATTATATGCACGATCTGCCCCCCATGTGATCAACCCTTTGACCGCCAAGCTTTTGAAAGGTGTCAATGTTGATATATTACAACTAAAACCACCATGAACTTCAAAAGTTCCCCGTTAACTTTCCCTGTGATACTTGTGTCATAGTGAACAACCCCCTTACCTGGCGTTCAAAAGGGTGATCTGAAAGCAATGTTGAAAAATAGTTTTCATAATTATAAAAGGCATCTATCATAGTGAACCAGTACTTCAAAGCGTATAATAAAAGTATTATTACAAAATTTACATTTTGATTTTATTTATTTTTCAGCGGAAGACAAATCCGGAGCCAAGCGGGGACTACACTGGGAGTTTGAAAATTAATCGAATCCCTGCGAAGTTATGAAGAGCCAGTCACTAGTCAACAAAATAGCTTTTAAACCTAAATTAAGTAATGCATGCATTAGTGGAAAAATTATAACACAATTTTACTTATATGGACTTAAGCTATTCTCTCAGAAAACCTCCATTTTCACGAACAGCAAACTGTGACCTAGAAAGGTCACTTAAAACCATATTATTTCCCCCTACCCCTAATTTATCCTGGTCACGGTACTCTTAAACTGTACAAAAACCCTCTTCTCATAAAAGATTTTTATACTTTTATTTATATTTTATTAATTCATAATATGGTTTCTCTTTCTTTAATGGCCAAGGCGTGATCTTCTAGTGGTTAGGACCCCTTATATACGTTATGCATAGTAACCCTGTTTCTTTAAATTGACTAAGAGACAGCTTAAGTCCACTTACATGGGTAAAGGAGTTAGAAAGATTAGGGTTTTGTGAACTAAATAATTAGCCTGAAATGAGTGATATCCTCCCGTCAACTACCAACCACTCGACTGTAATTAGTTATTAAATCCTTCAACCTCCTTACTTATTCTACTACATAAACAGGACCTTGGAGCAGTAGAGTGATTGATAGTGGGATTAGGCACACTTAGCTAGTTTAAGATGTAGGGCTTCTAAAATTAAAGGTATAGGATTACAATGAAACAAATGATAGGTTAATAAAGCATGTATATTGAATCTTTGTATGATTGTATTAAGATTTAAAGTGTTTTATTTTTTTGCCCGTCAGGCATGATTTGTAATTTAATTATTTTGTGCCAGCAGGGCTTTTATTAGTTTATTTTATTTAACTTTACCAACGGTTCACTATAAGGTTTACTGTAATGGGAAGAACCGTCAAGAAACCCATCAGACTGCCTTAAAACAAATTATATTTTGAACAATTAAGCAAGTGAATTATTACAAATATGAATAGCCATCATAGGCTCTGCCTATACCTATACGATTAGCTTAACTTATCTCCAACCATGAAATGCATTTCACGAAGAGTACTATAGTAACCTCTCAGTGTATTTTGTCATGTAGTCTTTCATTAATATCATAAAAATACTTCTTCCTAGCCCTATACATAATGACACGCCAATGCCTTAATATAGACAGAAGAGGAAAGTTCACTTTTAAGGGACTCCATATAGCAGCAATAGGCCCTAGACAGTCAAGTTATGGTCCAATTGAAGACCTGTGGTATTTGGAATTAAGCTCCTAAAATCGAACTGCTTAAACAGATCAATTACTGTGTTAAGACGTTTATCGTGTACGCCTAGCCCAATTCCAATGACCACAGTCTAAACTTTCATATGGATGTACAAGTGTTAAAAGCATAGAGTCCCCTAGAGAGTTAATTTTAATAGTTTTATTTCTCAGCAATTCCCTAAGAACCTGCCAGACCCCGAGAATCTATATATATATTACGCGAGGCCGATTTTTGTACATCCCATCAGATCTACAGTTATGGTCCGATTTTGATAAATGATATGTCATTAGATTCGTTTCATGCTGGAGAGGTGCATAACACTCTTGGATTTTTAATTTTTTCCTGAAAAAGTACTGAAAAATGGATTTGAAAAAACTACTGTGCGCTAACCACGTGACTTTGACCACGTGACCTGTGATCCCTATTTTGACATAAGATGACCAAATAATAACAAGCATGATTTGCTCACAAACCTGTAGTAAGTTGTTCAGCGTGATGAAATATTATTTTTGAGTCGGCAACGTAATATCCGCAACACTTAAAACATGTACGAATATGCAAAAATAGTTTTACAGTTTGTTGACAATGAATGACAGTAACCATATTCTGACAACTTTTAATGTATTTTTTATTGGGAGCTATTATGTCAATGATCTAAATTGCCAGGTTGTTTTTCTTTTTAAAATGTTGATATGAAAACTTTTTTCGCATAACTGTTAAAAATGTGAAGGAAAAAGCCGGTTAAGTGCGAGTTGGACTGGTGCTCGCAAGACTAAAACTAACCCTCATTCAAGAATAGATTATTTTTATAGGCGAGTTTTACAATAAATCAAAGCAGAAAAAATGTAGTAAAACTAATTTAAACGTCATTCAAATAAGTAAATTTCTGATAGATTATTATAAATATGATTATTTATATAAGTTCATAAAAAAAAAACAAGGAAAATGGCATGAGTTATGGTAAATTAAATGGTATTTTACAAGAAAAAACTTAGTCCTTCCGCTTGCATGTCGACGGGATGGGAAATGTGGTCGAGTTGAGAATATGGACGACTTGACAATGTAGCTAAGTTGGGAATGTATCTTCTACATTGGTAATATGGATGAGTTGGTAAAATGGACGAGTTGGAAATGTGGACGAGTTGAGAATATGGACGAGTTGGTGATATGGAAGATTTGGCAATAAAGACGAGCTGATAATAAGGACAAGTTGGTATTGTAGACGAGTTGGGTGTATCGTCGAGTTGGGAATATGGACGAGTTGGAAATGTGGATGAGTTGGCAATGTGGATGAGTTGGTAAAATTGACAAATTGGGAACATGGACAAGTGGGCAATGTGGACGAGTTCGCATTATGGACGAGTTGGCAATGAAGACGAGTTGGTAATACGGACAAGTTGGCAATGATGACGACTTTGTAATACGGACGAGTTGGTGATATGGAAGATTTGGCAATAAAGACGAGCTGATAATAAGGACAAGTTGGTATTGTAGACGAGTTGGGTGTATAGTGGAGTTGGGAATATGGACGAGTTGAAAATGTGGATGAGTTGGCAATGTGGATGAGTTGGTAAATTGACAAGTTGGGAACATGTACAAGGGGACAATGTGGACGAGTTCGCATTATGGACGAGTTGGCAATGTAGACGAGTTGGTAATACGGACAAGTTGGTAATATGGACGAGTTGTTAATGTGGACGAGTTGGGAATATGGACGAGTTGGGAATGTGGATGAGTTGTAAAATTAACAAGTTGGGAATATGGACGAGTTGGCAATAAAGACGGGCTGATAATAAGGACGAGTTTGTATAGACAAGTTGGGTGTATCGTCGAGTAGGGAATATGGACGAGTTGGAGTTGTGGACGAGTTGGGCCTATGGACAAGTTGTAAATGTGGACGAGTTGTATTTGTGGACGAGTTAGCAATATGGACGAGTTGGCATTGTTGATGAGTTGGAAATGAAGACGAGTTGGCAATGTAGATGAGTTGGGTGTATGGACGAGTTGGTAATGTGGACGACTTGGCATTGTGGACGAGCAAGTAATATGGACGACTTGGCATTGTGGATGAGTTGGGAATATAAATGAGTTGGCAATGAAGACGAGTTGGTAATATGGACGAGATTGACAATAAAGACGAGTTGGTATTGTAGACGAGTTGGGTGTATGGACGAGTAGGAAATGTGGACGAGTTAGCAATATGGATGAGTTGGCATTGTGGACGAGTTGGCAATATGGATGAGTTGGCAATAAAGACGAGTTGGTAATATGGACGAGTTGGCATTGTAGATGAGTTGGGTTTATGGACGAGTGGGCAATGTGGACGATTTGGCATTGTGTACGAATTGGGAATGTGGACGAGTTGGAAATATGGACGAGTTGGAAATATGGACGCGTTGGAATTGTGGTGTTGGTATATGGACGAGTTAGCAATATGGTCGAGTTGGCAATAAAGACGAGTTGGTAATATGGACGAGTTGGCATTGTAGATGAGTTGGGTTTATGAACAAATTGGGAATATGGACGAGTTGCCAATGGAGACGAATTGGTAATATAGACGAGTTGGCAATGCAGATGAGTTGGGTGTATGAACGAGTTGGCAATGTGGACGTGTTGGGTGTGTGGACAAGTTGGCATTGTGACCCAGATGGGAATATAGAGGAGCTGACATTGTGGACCAGTTGGCAATGTGGAATAATTAACATATTACCCTAACATGCGAAACTTGATGGTAGAAATAACCTACATATGATGCAAATTTCAAAAAATTGACGCTTTGAAGGATAAATCATATTTTTAAGTTAATGACGTCTGGCTGATCATTCTTATTCTCATTCAAAATAAAATTTGACAAATTCTGCTGTCAACAAAACAAATTGATTTTGTAAGGCTTCCGTTTTTACCGACTTTGGTAAGGAACCCTAAAATTAGGTTTATATCATAGACTTGAGAGTATAGATAGCATCTCCCTCACTTATTTTTTATTAAAGCAGTAACGTCTGCTAACGTAAACTAAATGTTTACAAATGAAGCGAAATCCGAATCATTAAATTTTTCAATTTTCGCTTCATTTGTAAACATCTCCCTCACTCTTCTGTCAGACACTATTTCAATGAGAGGAAAGACGAAAGTTTGAATTTGGAATTCGGGTATTAGGCCTTCAGCTCTAAATTTACTGAAAAAAATATGTCTGACTTTACTATACGATCAAGGATTTTATTTCTTATTTTAACAACTGTACCTGGGGATGTCGAATAAGTAATTTGACGAACGAGGAACTTGACGAAAAGAAAATTTGACTTAAAATCTAAGTTGACCAATAGACAGCTTGACGAATAGGAGCCATGACGAATAGCAGATTTGACACATGGATTTTGACTCATAAATGATTGATGATGATGACATGGCAGCACCCATATTAAGAAAATTTGGACGATCTATTGAATTTCATTAAAAAAACAAGCATTGATAATAGTGGTTTTTCGTGTATCTATAAACGTTTTATACTCTCTATTTCATACAATTGAGTTTATTTATCATTTTTTATTATCACTATTTTTAAGTATTTACGATTATAAATGAATACATAAACAGTTACGCACTACATGATTTCCTTTTTAAAACCTACGTAGTGAGTGCCCAAATCCGTCGTTTCGATTCATGTGCTATTTCTGGAAATTGATAGAAATCGATCAAATCGATAAATTTATGTCCTGAAGAAAGAACAACAAATTAATAATAATAATAATAATAATAATAAGCATTTATTTTCAGGCAAAAAACCCAAAATTAAATGCTACCAATCTTATGTTCGGTCCTATGAAAATATGTCAATTATTTTTTTAATATATGGAATTATTTTTATGGGTTAAAATTTTCCATAAATCGAATAACATTCATTTTATTTGTGAAACAGATCAGCAGATCACATGTCATTAATGCACAACTTATTTTTACAAGAGTTGAAAAAGTTGGCACGATGAAGCTGGCAGTTGGCTACCAGGCCTAGCTCTAGCCTGGCATGTTTTACCGTTTTTAAAACATCATTTTAATTCTTCGTTCGCCAAAAACTTCTTATCGATAAAGTAGTTATTTTCTGTAACACTACCGGATTTCCATATTCTAGCGGCGGTTCGACGCCGCAACGGGCCTCTAGTGTAATAAATTTAGAGACTTCACATAGCAACATATGGCTTTTGGTATTTAAGTTAAAGTCCAATTGAAGTTCTGTGGTATTTGAAATTAAGCTCCTAAAATCGAACTGCTTAAACAGATCAATTACTGTGTTAAGACGTTTATCGTGTACGCCTAGCCCAATTCCAATGACCACAGTCTAAACTTTCATATGGATGTTTATGTATTAAAGCATAGAGTCCCCAAAGAGTTAATTTTAATAGTTTTATTTCACTGTAGTTCCCTATGAACCTGCCAGACTCCGAGAGACTCCACTAAGTCCATAAAACTGATCTAATTCAAAACCAGTTGAAGTGACCTGAAGTTAAATGTGATCAGAGGTTTGTGTTAACAGCGTTTTCGACGAAGTAGGGTAGTTGTAATTTGCGCTGCGGATTCTGACCACATCTACACAATCAGATGCCTTCCTTTGGTTATTTACGTATTTAACAGATAGCGTAGAGTCTCCCTAATGAATTGATTTTAATAGTATTTTGTCGCTGCAAATCCCCAAGATTCCGCCAGGTTCCATTAGTTTAATAATTAGCAGAAACTCCACATGGACCATCTGTCCTAAGATGATTAACTCTAATCCAGTTGTAGATACTTGGGTTTAAATGCATCCAGGGGTCGTGTTAACAGCGCTTTTGACGAAGTAGTTGTGAGATAGCACCATGAACCTGATTGCATTAATCCCAAGCTGAAATCTATCTCTGGTTGTTTAAATATTAAAACAAGAGTAGAGTTTCTGACCTAATAGCAATCAAAAGTCTACTTAGTTACCGCGCGTGGCTATTGGAGTGTCATTATTGCAGTAGTCCTTACTGCTTAGGCCAGGTAAAAGTTGAATTCCAAATAATCAAAGTTATCCCATGGGTAGGGTTGAAATAGTCCTAAAAGGTTACTTCGATCACTTCGGAAGAAAGTTATGTACATATCAAAATCCCAATATTCAAACTTGATGACATAAATATTAGTAGTCTACATTTAAACAATCTATGTACATATCCTGGCTCCGACATATAACTAAGTTAAATACATAAACGACACATCAGTTGGTATTTCTTTAACTATGAAATGATCACATAAATCCCATACGCAACTCGGGAATGGACACACAGGAGAACAAGGTACGTTAGTAAGATATTAACGGAAATAAGCACATGAGAGATATCAGTCCGTATCCAATTCCGTCCTCACAACTAAACAATAAATTTCGAAACTAATATTATCAATTAGCAGTCTATTTTAACTTAATCTTTGTGACGAACTCTGAATTAAACGCAGTCTGATATGAACACATAAAACAGAATGAACACTTATAAAAGGCACAACACAATACAAAAGAAATTAATGCATTAGTAAACAGTTCGCATAGCAAGATAAGGCAATGGGAAGTTATTCTCCCAGCTTCTAATAGATTTGGAAACTGTGTCCAGACTAACATATTTTCTTTTGCAAGAAATATGTTTGTCTTTCTGCAAGGATTCTAAGTCCAGACTGATAGACATCCACTGTGAGGTTTAGTCTTTCAGCCGACAGAGTTAATTTGCCTTCTTAAAAGAGGAGATGGGTCATTTTCACCGGTTGGTTTAACATTTCCTCTTCTAAGTAAATAAAAAGTCCCAATAATATCTTGTTGTCACCGTGAGGAATTCCCGATATTATTGGAAGATTTTAAGTAAATACATAAGGAATAAAGCCCAATAACACCTTTGTTGTCACCATGTGAGGTTGCCCAGTGTTATTGGAAAGATTTCTTACCCGAGGTCCTGGAGAGAGTTCCTGTTCTGTTCACTGCTGATCACTGAATGAATCACCCATCCCAATGTATGGCCTTTTATACCCGATTCCTAACTTTTTAAAATTGAATCTACGTGGCTATTTCCTGATTTTCGCGGGAATTCAGTTCCACGTAAGCAAAACAGTCTCAAGCCAATTTAAAACCGCTGACTTTGTATATTCCAATTTGATTGACTAGAACTTTAAATTACAAATCTTATACCCATAAATAAAGCTTAAATCAGGGTATATTTTATGATTAATATTATATTATAAATCTAATCTTTAATATTTTCCATTGAAATAAAATGTTTGAGATACCTTTTATAACATCGACATTCTATATTCCATAGACCATATTTGGTGTGCTTTGCCTATGGTTATTGCCCAATGTTTCCCCTCAATATTTGCAGTCAATTCTCCATACTTTAAAAAAACATTTCTTATTTTAACAACCACATTTATTCAATAAATACTAGCATTAATTGTACTCTCTATTAAAATTGTTTACTAAAATTAATTTTCACTTAATTCTGTCAGTACGACAATCATTTTGCTCAATGTATTGCTAATCCCTGGCTACCCCAAATTGACCCAAAGATTATAGAATATTAAAAAGGTACGAATGTAAACAAAAGTAAAAGAATAAGATAAGAATCTCCTGTGTTATTTTTAATAGGATTTCAATATATCTGAACTTGTTTGGATAATTGCAAATAAAATATTTGCCCGGTAAGTAAATACTAAACCCTTTTTCTATGGCACAGCCTAAACATTTTTCGACAATTGTATTGCATAACCTAACAACAATAACATTGGTTATATTATAACTCTTACTTTTCTGCTTTAACAAGTAATAACCAAATGTTATCTTGTTACATATTTATATGATTCTGTGATACAATTAATGATGCCTTAATAGACAAGCTCTAATCCATACTTTGTTCACATTTCAGTTAATAAACAATGGATGCGTATACAGCATCTATATGAATACAATGGGTCGCCGACAAAGGAAATTTTCCAAGATCCATTCATAAGAATCACAATTCCTGTGCTGTCGGCCAATAAAGACATGAAGGCTTCCTATATAATGTATGTTTAAATTCGGAAGAACCAAGAGTTGCAGTTAAATGAAAAATTACAAAACATAACCTTAATTTGAACAAGAAGTGGATTTTTAACCATAAACTTTAGAGTTTAATACAAGATGGTGTCTGTCTCATGCTTTGAGTTTTCCAATGAAGATACTTTATGAAGCAGCTTCTGGATAGGGTGTTGATGATGTGCTGGGTTTGGTACACCTTCTTCTGTGGCCAGCTGCGGGCGCGTCACCGCGTTCTTGAGGCGTTGGCCGCCGACGGCGCAAAAGACGCGCTTCAGGGTCTGGGTTTGTACTTCTGAAAGCATTCTCACAAATTAATATGTCACGATTGCGGCCTGCTTCCTATTCAATTACTATGTCCTGCTTTTATCGTAATTATATTCATATTTCTAGTAGGTAATACAGTTCTGCAATGACTTCTTCCGTCCAAATGATCTTCTTCTCATATTATTATCTTTATCTGTAGTTGGGTAAAATATGTCCATTAACCATCCGTGAATACCTAGCTACCTGTCCAACAATTTTTTAAATAGATTCAGTTGTTTAGGCGTGATTAATGGACAATTAATGACACAAATATACAAACATAAAAAAAAATCCTTTTCGGATTGCTGACCTCCAAATGGCCTTACCTATAGCAATAAACTAAGATGAAAAACCGGCCAAGTGCCAGTCAGAATTGCGCACCGAGGGTTCCATGCAAACACTTCCCATCTTAACTGGCCGGGTTAAGTTAAGTTTGCATGGTATGTATGGCGCCGCATACAAGTGAGGTGTAAACTTAACCCAACTGTTCACGTTTTTTGTATTGGAGCTCCACATAAATATATATGACAGACCGACAAACGGACAGACAGACAGACATACAGACATACAGACAGACAGACAGACAGACAGACAGACGGACGGACGGACGGACGGACGGACGGACGGACGGACGGACGGACGGACGGACGGACGGACGGACGGACAGACGGACAGACAGACAGACAGACATAGTAAGTAATAATTCTTAGTAATAGGGTCCCGTTTTTTACCCGTTGGGTAGGTACGGGACCCTAAAAAAGAATAATTTATTTTTTGTTTAACTTTAAAAAACATATTGAGAACCAAGCAAAAGGTTGGAGTTTTGAGCCCAGCCCAACACACCCGATATTACTTATACAGATTACGAATTCGTTATCGTACAGTACACGTAAAATTGGTCTACACTTTTTTAAACAACTGAAGTCGGTGAAGCGGAGGCAGCTTGGATGAGAAGGGTCCCGAAGAATTATGAAAAGTCCATCCTGGCAAAATAGTAACATTAGGGTAAGCATTTATTCTAGTAAACGTAGTATTAATTTTAATTTAATATTTTTATTTGGACAAGTTATATAATATGGAACTAGAACTCAAACCTGAGCTAACTGGTTTCACAGGCAAAATTTTGTCCGAGGAATCGAACCTGGGGTCAATTTTTTCACAGGCAGAACTTCATTCGAGTATGATTCCATCAGGAATCAAACCTGGCCTCAATATTTTCACAGACAGAGCTTTATTCGAGTATTATTCCATCAGGAATCGAACCTGACCTTAATGTCTTCACAAACAGAGCTTTATTCGAGTATGATTCCATCAGGAATCAAACCTGGCCTCAATGTCTTCACAGACAAAGCTTTATTCGAGTATTATTCCATCAGGAATCGAACCTGACCTCAATGTCTTCACAAACAGAGCTTTATTCGAGTATTATTCCATCAGGAATCAAACCTGGCCTCAATGTCTTCACAGACAGAGCTTTATTCGAGTATTATTCCATCAGGAATCGAACCTGACCTCAATGTCTTCACAGACAGAGCTTTATTCGAGTATTATTCCATCAGGAATCGAACCTGACCTCAATGTCTTCACAAACAGAGCTTTATTCGAGTATTATTCCATCAGGAATCGAACCTGACCTTAATGTCTTCACAAACAGACCTTTATTCGAGTATGATTCCATCAGGAATCAAACCTGGCCTCAATGTCTTCACAGACAAAGCTTTATTCTAGTATTATTCCATCAGGAATCGAACCTGACCTCAATGTCTTCACAAACAGAGCTTTATTCGAGTATTATTCCATCAGGAATCAAACCTGGCCTCAATGTCTTCACAGACAGAGCTTTATTCGAGTATTATTCCATCAGGAATCGAACCTGACCTCAATGTCTTCACAAACAGAGCTTTATTCGAGTATTATTCCATCAGGAATCGAACCTGACCTTAATGTCTTCACAAACAGAGCTTTATTCGAGTATTATTCCATCAGGAATCGAACCTGACCTCAATGTCTTCACAAACAGAGCTTTATTCGAGTATTATTCCATCAGGAATCGAACCTGACCTCAATGTCTTCACAAACAGAGCTTTATTCGAGTATTATTCCATCAGGAATCGAACCTGACCTCAATGTCTTCACAAACAGAGCTTTATTCGAGTATTATTCCATCAGGAATCAAACCTGGCCTCAATGTCTTCACAGACAGAGTTTCATACGAGTATTAAACCACCAGGAATCAAACCTGAGCTCACTGGCTTCACAACCGAAGGTTCATCCGAGTACCATATAACTAGGAACACAACACAGTTCACAAGTAGAGCTTCATTCAAGGGCAGAACAGAAATCGAATCCGAGACCAGTGTTGCTCCGTAGATGTATTTCCATGAATTTAAGATTGGCTCAGTCATTTAGAATAGAAGAATTAAATATTTTTTACTTTCAAGGAATTAAATGACAGTGGATTTTTCAACGGTGTCAAAATGTCAATGACGTGTGTTTTTTTTAATATATTTCACAGACTATGGTTTCCGATGTTATTTTTTTAATGATATGACTAGACTGACGTGTAAAAACCACATTTTGAAAGAAGGTAGCGTGTTCTACTCTGCACCAGATGTCACTACACCAGCGATTGCAGTCTCTTAAAACTATTAAATAACAGTAAAGTAAAGTACTGTGTAAGTTTACTTAGCGAGTCAAAATACGGAATTCGAGTAATCGGGATGTTTTTAACCACTTTTTTGGTTTTTTTTTTGCGAACATGGCAACCCCACATTTTGTGAAAAGGCCTCCTTATAGATACGGCATTTGTCCGTAGCGTGAACAGCGTGGCGTGGGTCGCAGTGGGGCTTTGCTTGCCACGCGCACTAGTGTGTGCGTGGCAGGCACTTCGGTACAGACCACGCGTGTATCAGTGACGTCATTTCGTGCGCACCGTGCCCGTGCACTGCTGTGGAAGTATCTTCCTACATTTTCATACAAAGCGTTTACGTACCCACGTGTGTAGCTCGACCGTGCGCAGCAGTGGGCTTCCGGCTTTATGTTATAAATATTTGTCTTCTAAAGAAACGTAAACAAACTACCACGAATGACATTGACATTGTTGACAGACCATCATAAAATCATTGCCAGTGTAAGAAATTAGTTCCAGTGAAATTCCGCAACATAACATGGCACATCCTCATATATTTGTGGTCAGGCTTTACGTGGACGAAGTCGTGGGCGGCTTCTAGTTTTAAATGTAAAGTAGCGGATAAGTTAATTGCTACACGAGTTAGAAGTAGGTATCGGTATAAGTTGATAACAACGAGCGAACTACGTACGTTTGACTATGACCACGATGCGAGCCGGTCTCTACTGTGTGTTACTCTTTATCGGCGCCTGCGCTGCGGACGAAGATGATCCGGTATGTATATCACTGTCACTATCTACATAGTATGAAACGAAGTCGCTTCCTGCTGTCTGTCTGTCTCTCACACACACACACACACTCGTTGATTACACCCAAACAGAACCGAGCATTCTGGTGTGCATAGGCTACTGATACCTTAGGTTGTGGCTACACTACATAGTATAAAACAAAGTGGCTTCCTATTGTATGTCCCTATGTATGCGTAGATCTTTAAAACTACGCAACGGATTATGATGCGGTTTTTTAATAGATAGAGTGATTCAAGTGCGATTCGGACTCGACCGAGTATTCTACTTCTGAACAAACACTCCCATCTGAACTGGCCGGATTAAGTTATGTTTGCACCTTGTATGTATTTAAATCAGGGTGCAAAGCTAACGCAACCGATCACGTTTGTTGTATGGGAGCCCCACTTAAATATTTACTTTATTCTGTTATTAGTAAGTATTTGTTGTTATAGCAGCAACATTAATAAGTACTTCATCTGTGAAAATTTCGTCTAGCGATCACGGTTCATGAGATGCAGCCTGGTGACGGATGGACGGACAGACAGACAGACAGACAGCGGACACCGGAGTGTTAGTAATAGGGTCCCGTTTTTTACCCTTTGAGTACGGAACCCTAAAAAGGGTGGTGGTTTCAAAAGACGCTTTTGCCTCTATACGCGCAATTATCTGAGGTGACCGCAATTAATTAATTAACTATAAAATTCTAGATTTCCATTGAAAATCATTTTCTTATGGAGTGGGGTCATGATTTCAGGAAAAATCTTAATAGCGTAATGGAGGATCGGCATTTGTTTTGTATGGGCGCGCGGCGCCGTGCCAACCTGGCGCCATCTGTTATAATAATTTCCTTTGTTGCATTACGCGGAAACGGCTGGACTAATTTTAACCAATTGTGGTACAGGGATAGCTGATGGTTATAGGATACTTTTTATCCGTCTACGGTAAAGAAAAAAAAATACGCGGATGAAGTTGCGGGCACCTACTACTCCCTCCTTAGGTTATTAAGAGGCCTTATTCCTTTTAAAAGCTAAATGGTTTTAGACATTTTTCTCTATGATCAAACATATTTCTTACCATATTATTGATGTTACTACCTAGAACAGGGCTATTGAGATTTATTGGTATATATTTGAAACCTACAGTTTGAATTTTTCATTGATGATTTTTGTTTCAAAAACTACTCGAAATTTACAAAATTCACGCGGATAATTAGTTTTTTCAACTTATTTTCGACTGCACGCAATGAAAGCATGAAATAGCGTTGTTACTACCTAGAACTCGGGGAAAAGTATTATTAACTTCAAAAAGTTGGTTGAAATTATCAATACATTTGTCATAATATGAAAAAAACAATTAATAGGAATAAGGCCTCTTAACGCATTCACTACCGCGTAGCGCTACGGACTACGCTCGTAGCCGATAACATGGGAAACACCGTATGTAGCGAAAACTTACTACGAGCAGAGCGCCCGGCTACCGGGTTGCTGGTGTCGAAAGTGTTAATAACTATGTAGGTACTTATTTTGTTTTAGAACTCTGCGAGCGCGTTGTACGCGGGACTAAAAACACGATTTATAAAAAAGAACCCTGACACCGGGGAGGTGCTCATAAAGTTCGACAAAGGCACGAAATCAGTATTTGACAGGGTGGTGGCTGATAACAGTGTAAGTCTGTGATACAAGCTGGGGTTAGATGTGTATAATTGCTATTTCTCAAACATGAAATGAAATGTCTTCAACGCACGTGCGTTATAACAGGCTTCGAAGCTCCTTGTGAGTATTATATTCCTTGCTTCGAAGTATTACATTTCGGGCGAAACAACTCGAGAGTTGTAATAGTAGATTGTTAACCAAGGGTAGAAAGTGACCCATTGCACCTGAGATATTTCTGGCGCTCGAACGAAGTGAGAGCGCCAATAGTTCGAGGGTGAAATGGGTAATTTCACCCGAGTTAAACACTCCACTTTTCATTTCGACTGCGAGGAAAATAAAATACTACACGCAAATATGTCATGACTGAGTTATATTAATGTCCATGTCATTTTTAACAAATAATCAATTATAGACACGGTATTTATATTTAATCTCGTGTTCCCGCTTTTTCTAGTGCAAACTTTCATTCTTCTTATTTTAATAGAAAAAAAAAGTTAAGATAAACGTACCGCCAACATTTAAGAAAGTAAAAAAAAAACTATCCAATCGTTTCAATTTTTTTTTTAATAAATGTACGATCTATCAATAAATGTGGGACGGAATTATATGCATGTATTATGAATATAAGACAAATTTATATTTAATAAGATATACATAAATTAAGCCTACTTACCTATATCTAACCTTTGGAGACCTTTTTTCAATGGCCACTTACCACGGCCGACTAGATTGTGCCTAATTTAGTTGGTCACGACGTGCATCTAGAAGGCAATTATCTTTGACTCCGTGGCAATTAAAAAAAAATTACTTTCCACCCTAGGGATGGAAAAGCAATTTTCCACCCGGCTATCTACTCATGAAAATGGCACTTTCCGAACAGGAGAGATGAAAAGGAATTTCTTACAAAGATTGAAATGAAATGTAATGAAATAATTTATTCAGTAAGTAGGCCACAAGGGCACTTTTACAAGTCAGATTGTGAATCTACCGGCATTTCGCAAGAGGAGACCGCTGTTGAGAAGAAAGCCAAAAGAAACTCAACAGTAAGTAATTTTTTCGTAAATAATACTTAGAACAATTACATTACATTAGTGTTATAACTAATTATTACATGCGTACAGGTATAGGAGATATATAGATACTCCAAATCAATGTTAGGTAGTAATTGAAGGTCTAAGCCGGGAAGTATTTTTTTTAGACATCTCTCCATTTCTGTGTTCATGACCAGGCTAAAACAGCTGAATAAGCGCTATACATGCCTAGCAAGCGCAGCGTAGGACGTCCACCTACAAGATGGACAGATGACCTTATAAAGGTCGCCGGAAGGCGCTGGATGCAGGTCGCTTCCAACCGGTATATATGGAAGTCCGAAGGGGAGGCCTATGTTCAGCAGTGGACGTCCTATGGCTGAGATGATGATGATGATGATGCCTAGCCGTGAAAAGGGCTGCTCTATACCTACTCACCGGGCAAGCCCTTCTATCCAAGCGTCTGAAGTAATGTACTATTAAGAACCAAGAAGTGGTACAGAGGGCGTTTTCCCGGAATACCTATAATGCTTTTTTTTTATTTCACGCGGAGGGCGTAACGATGCGGTAGCTTTTAAGGGTCTGAGCAATGATTTGAATTAGGAGAAAATACCTCTGTCCATCTTTCCTTGCCGTCCGTTTACGTTAAGTTTACTGGTAACTATGGCATCGCATACAAATGAGCTTCAAACTTTACGTAACTGGCTTGAAGAAATCGAGGTTTTACGTATCGTTATCACGTAAAATTGTCGTCTGTAAACCGATTTTACAGACAACCAACTTTTTTTACCACGCGGATGAACTTGCTGGGACTTTGTAGTAGGTATTTAATAACTGATTATTTTGTACTTAAACTGATTTTATTGGCAGGGTTGTCCCAAGTTGCGGGATTCGCGGAAACAGGTAAGTTTCATGTTTGAACTCATATAAATCACACACTTGTATACATACAATTATACAAAACATAGCTACTTGCATATAAAACTTAAGCTAACTTGTACTATGAGCTGCACAAATGCGTGTCCCATTTAGAACTCGCGCAGACAGAGAGCGGTCAGAGTTCAGTTTGAGTTCCACGGTCTAGTGACCGTTGAGCGCTCAAGAGTTCCTACACACACAAGTGGCGTTCAAATTCTTGCGTTCTAGTTCCATTTGTGTCATGTCACTAGAAAGTTCATCTTCCGATGAAGAACAGAATAGAATAGAATAGAACATTTATTGCATATCACATTACGGACATAGGTGGATTTATTTATTTATTTATTTATTTATAAATAAGTCAAGGGATACATGTGACGCCCTGCAAGGGCACAAGCAACATCAGTAGGCTAATTTTAATAAAACTACAATTACTTAAGATTAACATACTCAGCTGAATACAACACATTAATTCAACAAGACCAATAAATTCATATTATATACTTTCGTTGTCCTTAAAGAACTCGTCTAAACTGTAAAAGCATCTCGTAATTAAGAACGATTTTAACTGTTTGTTAAACAAGCTTGGGTTATCTATGTTTTTCAAAGAGAATTATTGCTCTTGTGGAGCTTAGGAGCTTCTAAAAAGAGATTTCTCTTACTCTCTCCAAATCCTATTGCTGTGGCAACTTGAAGCCAAGCTTTCGCTTTTTGTCACGGTTTTTATAGTCTTCATCACTTAATCGTATAATAAACTCCTTTCCCTAACCAATTCAATTAACTTTTCCGTATTTGCAACCTCAAAAACATTACGGCGTTCACGCGTTCTCTGTTTCACCGGGAAAAGAACTCTTAGAACGCGACAACTCTGAACTCGGAACTCAGAACTCCCGACCGCTGTCTATCTGCGCGAGCTCTTATGCCCATTTACCTATATTATTCATGTGGGCTATGCAATTCTGCAGCTCATTGTACATTAACCAACGACTTTTCAATACCTACGTCAGAGCTTAGGACCTACTACTGCTCATTTCCCCATACTACTCGTACCTATCAGCCTCTCTTTACTTTGCACCTGGTAACTGTGGCGTCGGATATAATTTCACATTTTTTAGCATTAGCATTAGAGCAGATAAGTTTTACCATTGTAGACCATCATGAGGTACTACTTGCCAGAAAGCTTGACGCTCGGGGGCGCCTCAGAAACTATTTAAGGTAAGGTAGGTAAGATTAACATAGTTTATTGTCTAATGGGATAAGCTAACAGTTAGTTATAGGACTGTGGTAGTCTTCACCCGGTATAGTGTTACCCCACCTTACGTTAACCATTTTCGAAGTGATTATTTGTGTTTGTTGATTAAAATTTCATTCATTTTCAGAGCACTTTAGCAAACTTGTATGCGGACTTCCTTAAAGAGCTGCTCAACTCTGTGCCTGCTGCCAGGATGCTCATGAGCAAGGTTAAACGGGAGCTGAAGAGTTTGGTGTACGACATCAAAGTCAATCGCGAGGTACGACATTCCCCGATTAGCAAACAATATGCAGAAGAGGTTATACAGCCCTTGTACTGCTAATTTAAGCTGAATAAAGGTTGTATAAGCGCTTCTGCACCTTGTTTGAAATTCGGTTCCTAATTACCGAACTTGTAGGCAAGAGAACCAAGGTTGAGATGTAGCTTAGACAGTCCTCAAACATAAGCGCCAGTGTGGGCGGAGCACATTGCTTGTAGAACCTATGGCTGTTGGGGCAGCAAGGTTCTTGAGTGGCGGTTCTTGACTGGAAGATGCAGCGTGGGACGGCTCCCAACAATGGAAGGAAGTGGACCGACTTGGTTAGGGGATCGCGGACAGAAATTGGATGAGGGCGGAGCACCCGACCGCTGTGGAGGATTACATTGCGCTTATACGTGGTCCACAACGGGACTCGTAGTAGGTATCTAGTACTAGTAGGTATTAGATAATCAAAAGAGGTTTTCGATTTCTCCAGGATCCCATCATCAGATCCTGATCTGATCAACTGGCAAATTAATTTCTGACTCAAAGGACTGCCTTTAAAAAAAACAAATCGTTCCAGTCGTCTTCAAATCGAAGAGCATAGGGTCAGACCCGTATTATTTGACCGCGGGTGTATTAGAGATATTTCATGACCATGAGAATTCAATAAGATTATTCCGCAGGGATGCTTTGAGCTGATAAATCCTCTCCTCGTATGGTAAGCCGAGTTATAACATTTTGGTGTATGATATTATAACTGGTCGTTTTCCAAAAAAAAAACGAATAATTGTTACTTCCAGAATTTTACGTGTTTGGCTTCATCTTACCCAGAATCGATAGCATTTTCAAAGTGAAGAATAAAAATTAAAAAATCTTAAATTTGTGCGTTCTAAATACGTCACGTTTGTATATACACCTAAACTTTTTTCATTAGCACGAGCGTTACGTAGTGGAAACTAAAATCCCGTATAAATTTTGGGACACTTTTTTTATTCTTCACATTGAAAATGCTATCGATTCTGAGTAGGATGATTCCAAAAACGTAATTTTTTGAGTTTTCGGAAAACGACATAAGCTCTGTGTGTAAATTATAATATTAATTTTTTTCTTTTTACATCCTAAACTTAACACTCACTTACGTTTATTTCATCATCATCCCGCGATCAGCGGTTGCGTGGACGATATCTTCCAGCTTCCTCTTAAGCAATAAGTTCGGCTGTTGCATATTACAGGCTGTTGTATATAGGTACAATGGGCGAAGTGACGCTTTCAACCTTTTCATTTACTACACCAATGATTTTATTTACATCTTTATCATTCATTACTTCCTCATACTCGTATCACTCGTTATGGTACACAACAAAGCCATAAAAAGTAGCACAATCAAATCGTCAGCTACTTTTCATGGTAACAATGTAATTTTCTTTCAAAACGTCATCGTCACAATTATGGATTAGTTATGCAGAGAATTTTCAACGGATTTCGTAATTTGGAGTATTGATAGTTGTTATAATTTTATTTCAATTACTTAATTCTTTTCGTCGACTATTATTATATTACCTACTACTTATTATAGTGTTAAAAAAAAATGTTAGTTCGAAGTTTCACGACAGCCATTCTTATTTTTGTGCACATAAACAATTCGCCGATGCAACTACCGTGGATGTGCCGTTTTGAAAATAAACATGAATCATACTAATGACAATGAGCTGATTGTTTCGAAAATGCTGAAGATATGGTGGATATGATTTGAAATACTGAATCTATTAAAAAGAAAAAAACAACCCACTTTTCTACTTAATTTAGTCTTAGTTTACTTTAAGTTTAATTATTCATTTATTTTAGGAGTGGTCATCAGATTACCAAAATGAATAACAAATACAGAAGTAAAATGCATAAAGTAAGTATAGAATATGAAATGAACACATTATAAAAACCAAAACTAGAGTACCACCGGCAACTGGATAGGACACCAACTATACCACTGATTAGGTTAGGGCTGCAGAGAGAGGAACCTCCTATGCGAGCTGTATCCTTCTAAATCTGATCCTTGAGGTACTATCGTGAGTGTCAGATATATTAAAATACACAAACGGGTTTACTCACGCCGTAGAAGTCGAATAACGCTCGACATGGTTCGAATCGGTACGCGATTCATCATCAAGAGTGCCGATCAGTCGCGGCGGCGATACCGTCCTTCTGGACATATCGACGATAGTTGTTCGTAAGCGAAGCATAGCCAATTCACAGACCCGAGCGGATTCACGTCAGGCCCGATTATGGCCTTATAGAACTGCTCGTGTACCTCCTTCTATACGTCTTGCGGTCATCGGTGCTAAGCACCTTTGGTCGCGCCAGTTCTCGTTTCGTTTGCCAAAGAGAGAGGTTTGAGGACTTTATCTACTGCCACATCGCGATGAATCCCACACTAGCTGTTTAGGAAATACTCCCTGAGACTGCACGCCTCGCATTATGGAGGTCCTTAGCATTTAAAAGGCCACGGCACAGTATAAGCCACGGCCTCCACACTTAGGTACTCCTACACAGTATGTACAGTCTCATAACTGACAAGTGTGGGTGCTTCATGTATCGAAGCCAGTAGCTTAGTCCCGAATCTTCAGCAGAGTGCTGAGAAGGATGCAGGGCATAACGACTAAGGATTAAACTGTCTTCCTGAAAATTACCACTCTCAATCTTCGTCAAGTCCTGTGTACCTGGGGGTCCTGCCTGAAATTATAGTCCACTGCCTCATACAATTGACTAAGAGGGATTTTAGAGCTCCATGAGTGAGGCACGGAATCATGGACCTCCTTTTACTCGATGCGGGCGGCTGAAAGATACTTCCTGATCTGCAGGACTCGTTGACAAATGGTCATGTCAATGAGTAGGAGTTGTTATAATGTAAATTTATCATGATGTAGCTGTTTGCTTTTTTTTGCTGTTGTGTAATAAATATATCGATACCTTAGAGCACAATCGTAGTAACTTTTCGGAAAATTAGGTAAGTACCTATTAGTTGCAATAAGGACGTCAGTGAATAACTCTATGTGGTTTAAATTTCATTGGTAAAATAATTGCAATTGAGTGCAAACTAAAGTATCGATTTGTACTTATCTAGTGTGTATAATAATATCGTCGTTAATAATGCTTATAATTTAAGCCATTCAAGCAATTTATTTATAAAATCTAATTTTAGATTAATCCAATACATCCATGGTAGTGACACCCACGGAAGAAAGCGTGTGCACAAAAATGGGAAGAGTTCGATTACTGGGTATACAATTTTCGTCGAAAACATGTATTTAGAAAAAAATATATGAGTTAGATTAGTGTTGAGGTGTTTCAGAGCAAATATTCCAAATATATTTTACATAAAGTATCGTTTCCGATTTGTTTGTTTTAATTTTAAGCTAAACACGGCGAAATACGTATAGGTACATGTAACTAGAAACTAGGTTTCAATTCCAGAGCGAATTCCAATTCATTCGTGTACGAATCAAGCCCCACTACAGAACCTAGATTCAAATACCCTCATAAATATAGACCAAATTCATCAATTCCATACTATTTTGTGTAAAATTTTGCTCCCAAATAGGTATGTAATTAATTACTGGACATGACTTGTAAGAACAAAACGGCAAGGAGCATGCAGGAATAATGAAAGTTCAAATACTAAATACGAATAAATTTTCCTAGGTGTCAAGATGACACAATCTAAGAAGTTGGGTGTTAAAATAGCTTATCCCAAATTGATGTTCGATTCGTTTACAGAGGTACCCAATTACAGAGGAAAGCTCATTATTCATGGTAGAGGTAGGTACTGTTTACGTTCCAGACACATTGTTCGTATTATTTAGTGTATAAAAAAACCGGGAAATTCACAATCAAGTATAAATGGGTTTTAAGAGGCCTTATTCCTTTTAAAATTTATTTTTTTCATATTATGACAAATATATTGATAATTTCAACCAACTTTTTGAAGTGAATAATACTTTTCCCCAAGTTCTAGGTAATAACATAGCTATTTCATGCTTTCATTGCGGGCAGTCGAAAATAAGTTGAAAAAACTAATTTTCCGCGTGAATTTTGACAATTTTGAGTAGTTTTTGAAACAAAAATTATCAATGAAAAATTCAAACTGTAGGTTTTAAATATATAGGTACCAATAAATCCTAATAGCCCTGTTCTAGGTAGTAACATCAATAAAATGTTAAGAAACATGTTTGATCATGGAGAAAAATGTCTAAAACAATCAAAAGGAATAACCTAGACCTTAGGACCGTGGGGACCGGAAGCGACTATGCTTTTCAAAAAGCTTAGTTATTTACTTAACCGGTCCTCCGGTGATCGTAGGGCTGGCTCGTTCCTCGCCCAACGCATTGGCATTGCCATCCAGCGAGGTAACGCGGCCAGCCTTACGGGCACCCTACCTAATGGTAGCGACATAGGCGATATATGTACATATAGTTTAGGTCCCAATAGTTTAAGTTAGGTTTAATCAGATCATAATTTAAGTTTGTTAAGGTTTAGTTTTATACTTTTAATTTTATGTTGTTTTTTCTCTAATAAACAAAGAAATAAGGCCTCTTAATGAACTTACGTAGATAGTGTTTCGACCATGAAAAATCTCCGGTCCGTTCCAGTGGACTGGCAGCCTTAGAGTGCATCTCCACTGACGCGGAGCGGAGTCGTGCGGAATCGACCATTCACAAAAGTGAAGTAGAACTGAGATACAGTTTTCAACTCAGGTGATGTCTATTCCGCACGTCTATTTGCTCATATTCCCTCAGCTGTGAAAACCGCCATCGGGACCGTGTTGTAAGATTCAGAATAGAGGGTGTACCGTAAAACTAGCACTTGGATGATTGTGATTGGACCATAGTTGGGTAGCTATGGTCCAATCATCCAACTATAGTCTTACTTGTTATGGACGGTTTTGGCCTGGAAGCTGCACTTTGTGATGGAAGCAAGCCGTTTTGCACAGTGATAATATAGACCAAAATAAACGATTTCACTCGAGGCGAAATTAGTTTCACCCCTTAGGAACAGAGATGGCGCCACTTATTAAAAAAAAGTTTAAAAATTCTAAATCCTGAACGGATACTCCGATTTTGACGTAAGAGGTGCCAATCGGCAGATAATAACCCAATTTAACATGAAAAAAATTAAAATCACGTAGAAAATAATTTTGGATACCTAAGAAATAATATTTTCTGAAAAAAATATTTAAAATTTGTGATTTTTGGAATTTTACTCGTAAAAATGTATGTACATGGTACTTTTTTTATTTATTTATACTAATACACAACTAATTTTACATTTACGAAAAAAAACCGCATATCATTAGCTCGTATAATTCCAAAGTTATTGAAGAATACAGACATGGCGCCGCTGGGTCAAAAAATCTTACAAAAAATCTAAAACCTCAACGGATATTCCGATTTTTATAATTAAGGTGCTAATCGACAGATAATTACTTAAATTAGTTTCAAAAAATAAAATAAAAATTCAAATAGGCAAAAAGTAATAATATTTCCAAAAAAAACATATATTTTGAAAAATATTTTTTTTTTTGGGCTTTTATGTAATTTCATATAAAAAAATTATGAATATGGCTTTATTTTACTTATGTATATTATAACACTATTAGGTAATTGATCGTTTAATAAAAAACCGCATATCGAGAACTTGTACAGTTCCAACGGTATTGAAGATTTTACTATAAGGTGCCGGTGCGATGTTGCCGCCACACGTGCAACTTATGTACATGTATCTAGAAAA
This sequence comes from Apotomis betuletana, assembly GCA_932273695.1. Taxonomy (NCBI): domain Eukaryota; kingdom Metazoa; phylum Arthropoda; class Insecta; order Lepidoptera; family Tortricidae; genus Apotomis; species Apotomis betuletana. The sequence continues at coordinate 5,719,318 of OW026321.1, read as the reverse complement.
GTATTCTCCCGTTTCGAAGGTAGTGATTACCCTGAAAATATAACCAAAATTGAAAGTACAAATAATAATCATCCCAAGCAGCACACAACACACTTATATCCCTTGTACAGCCTAAATTAAAGTTTTAACGGGTGAATAGGCTCTTATACAACCAGTTTGCTAATATCACAAGTATATTCTGCATATTTTCACTAAACTGTGCATTGTAACGTGCATGTTAGGCCGTTGCATCGGCTGCAACAACGCATTTTTCCATAGCTCGATTTGCACCTATACTAACTGTTCTATTGTGGATCGCACCTGCAACCTGCTTCCAACGCCATTCCATTCCCAAAAGGAAAGGACTTGGGACAGGATATATCCAAATTAAGACGTTTATTTCACATTTGGCTCGCTTGAAACGCTACACGCAGAACATGTTGTTCAATGGCAGCTGAAGTAGTCGGCGAAAGGCTTGTCGCCAGCGCTGTGAAAGCATCGAAGCATTCAAATTGCAGTCGTCAGTGCAACGGTCTACTAGTAGCAGTTTACAAAACAGTTATTACTTTAAGTAATGAAATTATGACTGCACTTCAAGGCTTTCACAGAGTATGACAAGACCTCTAATTTTAATACAATAAAAAAGAGACCTGTTTTAAAACTTGCATGTTATACCCTGAAATAACTACTGCTTTTGCAAGTACATCGCTATCTATAGAAATTCTCTCTCGATACGTAACGGCTCATGTGAAACGATTACTTAGGGCCATTTTTGTTTCTTTTTTTTAGGGTGTGTTTACATAATTAATGTCATTCATTATTATAACAAAACGGGATTTAACCGAGTTCAACAATGTTTATTTACCGCAATTAAGTCCCGTTTTATTATTTTAATATAATGTGTGAAAATCGTGTAAGATTCAATCACTATATTAATGTCATTAATTGGTTCTCAATTAATCGTAACGTTGTTGGTCCCAGATTCACATGCAGGCTATACCATGCCCCAACAGAGCATATATATTATTACTGTTAATGCGATTCGAAAAGATCTGTTTAAACTAAAAAACACTAAACTAAACAAGCTTGTGAGATACCTTCCATCTATTTCAGCTGCCATTGAATACCGTTTCATGCAAACCAAATGTGGGTTCACGTTTTAATTTGGAAATATCGAGTCCCAATCCCAAGTCCTTCTTTTTGGGAATGAAACGGCATCAAAGGTAGGTGGGGTCCACAATAGTTGAAGGTTAGTTCAATTTGGAAACTCCTTGAACATTATGGATACAAATTGGGCTGTGGCATAATGCGTTGTTGTTTTTTTTATGATGCGACGGCCTAACTTGCACGTTACAATGCAAAGCCTGCAAAGACTAAAGTGAAAATAAAACGTAAAGTAAGTAAAATATTGATTCAGAAATGCTATTTAGCATCTAATATACTTGTGATATTAGCAAACAGGTTGTAGAGGAGCCTATTCACCCGTTAAAACTCTAATTTAAGCTGTACAAGGGATATAAGTGTGTTGTGTGCTACTTGGGATGATTATTATTTGTACTTTCAATTGTGGTTATATTTTCAGGGTAATCAGTACCTTCGAAACGGGAGAATACTTTTCTAGATACATGTACATAAGTTGCACGTGCGGCGGCAACATCGCACCGACACCCTATAGTAAAATCTTCAATACCTTTGGAACTGAACAAGTTCTCGATACGCGGTTTTTTATTAAACGATCAATTACCTAATAGTGTTATAATATACATAAGTAAAATAAAGCCATATTCATAGTTTTTTTTATATGAAATTACATAAAAGTCCCAAAAAAAAAAATATTTTATCAAAATGTATGTTTTTTTTTGAAATACTATTACTTTTTGCCTATTTGAATTTTTATTTTATTTTTTGAAACTAATTTAAGTAATTATCTGTTGATTAGCACCTTAATTATCAAAATCGGAAAATCCGTTGAGGTTTTAGATTTTTTGTAAGATTTTTTGACCCAGCGGCGCCATGTCTGTATTCTTCAATAACTTTGGAATTATACGAGCTAATGATATGCGGTTTTTTTTCGTAAATGTAAAATTAGTTGTGTATTAGTATAAATAAATAAAAAAAGTACCATGTACATACATTTTTACGAGTAAAATTCCAAAAATCACAAATTTTAAATATTTTTTTCAGAAAATATTATTTCTTAGGTATCCAAAATTATTTTCTACGTGATTTTAATTTTTTTCATGTTAAATTGGGTTATTATCTGCCGATTGGCACCTCTTACGTCAAAATCGGAGTATCCGTTCAGGATTTAGAATTTTTTAAACTTTTTTTTAATAAGTGGCGCCATCTCTGTTCCTAAGGGGTGAAACTAATTTCGCCTCGAGTGAAATCGTTTATTTTGGTCTATATTATCACTGTGCAAAACGGCTTGCTTCCATCACAGAGTGCAGCTTTTTTTCATAACAAATAGGACTACTATGGTTCAAAACAAAACTTGTTTATTTTTATCAAAATCCATATTCTGTCAGTAATATTATACGTTTTTATTTAAGTTTGTTTAATTATGTTGTTCACCTTAGAGTTTATTCGTAATAATTGTCATAATATTATGAGTAATTTTCGGATTAAATTGGACCATAGTTGTGAGGACTGGACTATAGTTGGGTAGTTTTACGGTACCTTCGTTAATATACAGGTGTTTGGAATAACGATGTAGGTGATGCAGGGGCTATTTGGAAGATATAGTTTAGTACCAAAAATTGGCATGAAAAGTTAAATAAAAAAGAAACTGCAATAAAAAAAATCTGAGTAACATCGCAATATGCACAAAATTGTTTTTAAAAGCGTTTTTAAAGCTTACTATGAGTGATTTCTAACGAAAAATAAACGTTATCAGCATACATCGTTATCGCGGGGACAAAATCAATTGACATAAAGAATAAACGCAACAGAATGTCTATTCAGTAGAATCGAATTAAATGCCTACTCGTTCGCAACCTCTGTGAAGTTCTTGATATTTTATACGAAATTTGTTTTTAAAATTTATAGTTGGTAATTATTACAAATTTATTTTTTGTTCCATTTAAAATTATTGTTTTTATGTAAGAAAATGTTGAATTTAATTATAAACAGTTGGTTGAAGTGTGCATTTTTAACAATGTCCCGAATTGAGCTATTCAACCCTATTGTGATTTGATAATAAATATTTATCTAACATAATATAATATTTGTCATTATCAAATAAAAGTTTAACGTAACTAATACAAGTAGCTAATAAATTAGCTTAGACCGTTCATATGCGGCGTCTTCGTGCAGGAAATATTCACTACGGCTAACAAAATGATCGTTCGTCGTCGATAGGTATAAACGAAATTCTTGCGTTTCGATAGTGTCTCTTCTGTTATTTTATAGTCTTTGAGAGCTGTCAAATCGTTATTGCTCTCGCGATAACGATGTATGGTTATCAGTCTGCATCACCTATAAGTTCCTGTTCCCACAATTCCAAACACCCTGTATAAAAACAACTATACTTACTCAAAATGTACTAATTTAGTAGGTACCTTTGCATTTCATACAGATATTTTTTTACTCATTACGGCAAAAATAAGGCTTTCATTAAAAAATTTCACATACAAAGGGTTCCATGATCAACAAAATTCAACCATGAAAGGAACATATTAAAGAAAACCATAATTTTATTATTTGTTTCCATGTTGAGCAGCTACTAAAGGCGCAGTCAATAAATATTATAAAAAATACTTCTTTTATTTTATTTGTACCTTACTGCTATGTAGTATGCTTTACAGTCTGACCAAAAAGATTAGACCCTTTCTAATCAATTTAAGAAAACGGGGACGACACTTTTTAATTTCTACTCTTTTGGTCAGATTGTAAAGCCTGACCAGAAATAAATGAGGATGCGCCATATTGAGGAATTTTACTGGAACCTTCTGGAACCAATATCTTGCAATGATTTTGTCAACAATGTCAATGTCATTTTGGTGGTTGCTTTAAAAGAAAAATATTTCTAAATATCCAAATGAAAATACCGAAAACCATTCACAGTCGTGAACGTAATATATAACTAACGTACACCTGTTTACTACAAGAATAACGTGAGGAAAAGAGTGCATTACATTAAATGTTTATTTTTTATTTTTTTTATTGTGGCTTTCACCTTCTTGCTGAGCAAGTGGTATTTCGCCAAGGACTCGTTTCGAATCGCACACGGTGACAAGATTGAGGATTGATATCACGTTGTACGGTGAGGTGTGCTTTTTGTAAAGTGATAGCGATTTACAAAAAACCACGCGGTCTATCGGTCCTTGACCCAAGAAGGGCTATGTACGCTTCAAGTTGAATTCTTCATTAACCATTCACTGATACGTTAGTTCACTGCACAATAAGCTATACTACACATTGAACAACCAAAATGAATAAATAACGAACAACGAAACTTAAAGGCATGCGGCCATCTTGAGTCACGAACCGGAAGCCCCTCATTAAATGATATTACGAAGTTACCAAAGGAACTGACGGTATTTAAACTAATGTCATTACAGTGGGTTGCGATTGGTTGCAAAATTGTTGCCATATAAATCTTATAAATAGTGCTCTCTTGTCAATCCTCATATATTTCTGGTCAGGCTTTAGCTAGATAGCTAGGCTATCTAACCTGACATGTAACTGTGTGTAGTCCCATACCATCAGATATTTAAAAAAAATGTATGAAACATAACAAACAATTTTTATATTAAACTATTGATACAGTCGAGTTCATTTACATCTACACACTTACGAGAACAAAAATATCTGAACACGACCCTATTGTCAGGAGCATAAAGTCGTGTTCAGATATTTTTGTTCTCGTAAGTGTGTAGATGTAAATGAACTCGACTGTACAAAGATCAAAGCTCAATGAAACTTGTCGCCTACGCTCTTTTAGAACGAGGTACTTTTCAAACGGATATTTTCTAAAATGTAAAAATGTGGTAATTTTATCCTTTATTTGATTATATCGGAAAAAGGCCCCGGTTAAAAAAATAATATCGATAAACTCTTCCATTTAAAATGTTGACACAATTGTAATAAATTTGCGTAATAGGTACGCAGGTAGGTCGCAATGTTTCTGATAATGGTTTGTACCTAAGCAGATGCAAACGGTCACGGTTAATTGGTTATCAAAGAATTACGCTAGCGTATAATTAAGAAAATTGCTTTAGTAACTTATTTCACGGCGCAAAATGTGACGAACGCTAATTATAATGATGTTATATAGTGACATTCGGATAAATTCCATGCAGTCCTAAGGAAGTCGATATGAGTTCATGTCTGTTTTATATGCTCGTCCTGGCCGCCGTGGCGTATCTCGCAAGCGCTGTAAGATATATCATATTTGTACATACAGTAAAAAAAAAATAGTGGGATAAATCGCCTATTACCGGCCATCAGAAACTGGCCGTTTTATAAACATACACAGGGTTGGCAGATTCCTCGCTCAGCGTCTTAGTATACAGCGAGGTAGAGCTGCCAGCGTCTTTGGTACAATTCCACGGGGGCCATTTTTAGACTTAGTTTAGTTTTAGATAGACTTATTTTTAGTGAGCGATTGTTAATTTATTGTGTTATATATATTATGTGAAAATAAACACCAATGCTGTATAATATTTAAGTTGCTTGTAAAGGCCACATAAAATACACTGTTCTTCGCATCACGTCAATTAACCAATACAGATATGTAGTATTTTGCAACCTACATCTCTTCCCTGGAGTACCTACAGTATAAACATGCATAGTCCGGTATCAGCCTGCATAATCTGAGTAAGTTATAGCCAGTAACTAACTGAATGAACATTTTCTTAAGGCTTCTTATCCGTTCAAAAATGATGATTGTTTTGGACAATGTTCTCTATGACCAAACATGTTTTTTTACATATTATCAATGTTACTACTTAGAACAGGGTTATTGCGATTTATTGTTATATATTTGAAACCTACAGTTTGAATTTTTCATTGATAATTTTTGTTTCAAAAACTTCTCGAAATTGACTAAATCCACGAAGAAAACTGGTTACATGCTACGAATATCCAATGTCGAGACAATATTTGAAATAACGTAATTTTGAACAGGCCCTTACGATATTTATTTATTTATTCAAATATTGTACACGACATTACAGTAATTAAACCAAGGCACTGTGAGCTACAGCATTACATAAAAAAATACTTAAATGTAGTTTGATTTAGGCGACGTAACAGCGTGCCTCCGTTGCGTCGTCTGATCTGGCGCAGGATTCGGCAGCCTGAGCAGCAGAGAGACCTATGATTATTTCGATTCAGATCACTTTTTTTAGCGGGTAGACAATCCGGTGTTTATTATTTCTCACATATCATATAAACTACTTTCGTTTGCAATCACGAATATTATTTTGAGTATTTTATATGAACACTAGCTGTGCCCCGCGGTGTTACCTGCTCATCGCATGGGAACACTAAATTTATTCGGGATGAAAAGTATCCTATGTCCTTTCCCGGGTCTCAAACTATCTCCATACCAAATTTCATCTAAATCAGTTCAGCGGTTTAAGCGTGAAGAGGTAACAGACAGACAGACAGACAGACAGACAGACAGACACACTTTCGCATTTATAATATTAGTCATCATCCTCCTAGCCTTTGTCCCATTTTTTTGAGAATGAATTCTCAATCGGGGTCGGCTACCTAAATCCCAAGATGTGGCGTAGGCACTAGTTTTTACGCAAGCGACTGCCATCTGACCTTCCAACCCAGAGGGGAAACTAGGCCTTATTGGGCTTAGGTGGTTTCCTCACGATGTTTTCCTTCACCGAAAAGCGAGTGGTAAATATCAGATGACATTCCGTACATAAGTTCCGAAAAACTCATTGGTACGGGCCGGGTTCGAACCCGCGACCTCCGGATTGAAAGTCGCATGCCCTAACCACTAGGCTACCACCGCTTCAATAATATTAGTATGGATTAATTTATCTAATTATTGTATTAAGCGGTTTACACTCACTGGAAATTGTCAGAAACGGCCCGACACGTTTCGAACTCGTACGCAGCTCTTCATTAGGGACTACCCGTACATCGACGCGGCAACTTTGTCACTGATTCTTTGATCGACGCTTCGCTCTAATAGCGCGCGCTGATGGCGCCAAGGTCACGACAATTAAATTTGTCAATATATTAATACAATAATAAAATATGTCTTACGGAAGTTTTAACAAGATTATTAATTTATCTGTTTCAGATCTCCTCAGATGCGTTCTATGCGGGATTAAAACAACGCTTTTCAAATTCAAAAAAATACCCGAGAGAAGCCAAAATGCTGAAAATGTTCGAATCGACCGTGAAGTCAGTCTATGATAAAGCGCTTACTGATAAGAAAGTAAGCATGTTATACAGTTTCTTTTTATATTATATGTGGTGAAAGTTAGCCATCTACGTATTCATTTGACCAACATGGATTACGGGTATTCCTAGAACTTTTGATATTTTGTCACTCTGAGTAAGTTAAAGCAATTAACACAAAAAGGTATTTACAAAACATTACTCTAAAAAACACTAAAAAAGGGTCATAAAAAGAATACCCCATCTAAAAGGTCCGCCTGCGGCATGGTCCCCAGTATGCTGGCGGCGTTACCTCTTTGTATAGTCAGAGAGATTCTCTGGCAGAGGTAAGCGCCAGCTCTGGGGTCCCCCGAAGCCTCGATCAGCCGTTTCGCCAAAGCCTTCATGAAAATTGATATGTCAACTGACCATGGGCCAATGTAATATTCCCGAAAGTCCAATTCGTAGTTGTTGAGTAACGATGAGTAGGTATTTGCGGCGCTTTATAAATTATAATAAATGCCTACCTAGTCTTATCTAATCCTCCGGCCTAATACAAATAAATATTTTTACCTGCCGTAAGTTAAAACAATAATTTTGCTTTGTTCGTTGAATAAATTTTGAACTTTTGGTGGTGGTTTGTTATATTTTTCTCTTATTATTTATTTTTCTTTAAACTCGAAACTCATTTGAATGCATACACAAATATACAAAAGTAATTAAAAATTTAATTTACATGATAAAATTTTGCTTTGTTGTTTGACCTGTAAACGGACCCGCTACAGCGTACATTTTTTATCCGCCCGCCTCCTAAGATGGCTGAAACTGCAGCTTAATTCACTACGGAGTTTTTCTTTTCCGATTCTTGGATAGCAAGCTCAAAGCAAAAAGTTATAGGAAAATTTGCGATCCACGTCAGCGAAAAATTTTTTAAATTTTGTCTAGAAAATCTTATGAAGCTATCGACCGAATTAGGGAATACAAATTGCACTTAAAAGGCCTCCGGCAGGCACATTTTGACGTAAGGCTCATCGGCGTAGGTACCTCTCATCTCTGCGGAACTACCGGCAAATGTCACAATTTTATAAATCTAAACTCGACCAGGAAAACTTTACGGGTTTTTTCATGTGACATCACTTAGCCCTTTAATCGTATCGTACAAATACCGTGACTTTTGACACATCGTTGTGTACTTGTACAATTATACTATTGTAAGTCTCTTTAGAATAAATATTATAAAAAATTCGGAACTAATTTATTTTGACAGGGCTGCCCGGTTTTGCGGAGCGGAGATAAGGTAAGTCTAATCCTTAAATAATTCAAAAAGGCCGCTTGCTTGCAGCACATTGCTTGATTTTTATTATATATATTTTGAAATATACATTTACGTCAGGATCGACGCCTCCTGTACCTATACTAGGTCGATGCAGAGTCAGCCACCGGCTAAGCTTGCACCATATATTGGAGCGGAGTTTTTTTTTTTTTTCGAAATTTTCTCTTCGTTTAAACAAAAATTTCTAAAATCGGTTGAGAACTCGCTGAGATCTGCGCATTGTCACAAAGTCCATTCGAGTCGATCCATGGGAGCTTCGCTCGCTCCGCTCCAATAAAGTCGGTCCTGCACATATCGTATGTACAGACCTGTTGTTAGGGTTGCCAGATCGAATGACCCGATTATCGGGAGAAACAACATTTTTTTCGAGATTTGGTGACTTAGGTCGGAGAAACAAAAATTGAATCACATTAAATTAAATATTTTAAAAACAACGTCGTTCGTTGCCAATAGAAATATACACAAATAAATACTAACAAAAAAAAACATTTAATTGCGTTCTCGTTGGTATAATTTTGTCTATAATCTACAAGAATATAATAAGATAATTTGTTTATAGTACATATGGAAAAACAAGCAGAAGAATTTCCTTTTAAAATTATAGTTCTATAAAATGAAGTTGTTTTTCGGGAGGTTTTTTAGTCGGGAGGACATACAAAAATTCGGGAGAATCCCGCCAAATCCCGACCATCTGGCAACCCTACCTGGGATTGTTTAGTATGAGATCCCGTGATTTTTTAGTATGAGATCCCGTTATTATTTAGTATGAGATCCCGTTATTATTTAGTATGAGATCCCGTTATTATTTAGTATGAGATCCCGTTATTATTTAGTATGAGATCCCGTTATTATTTAGTATGAGATCCCGTTATTATTTAGTATGAGATCCCGTTATTATTTAGTATGAGATCCCGTTATTTTTTAGTGTGAGATCCCGTTATTTTGTAGTATGAGATCCCGTTATTTTTTAGTATGAGATCCCGTTATTTTTTAGTATGAGATCCCGTTATTTTTTAGTATGGGATCGCGAGATTTTTTAGTAATGGATCCAGGGATTCTCCATACAAAACATCCTCGGATCGAGAGCCTTAGCCAGGGAGAAGGGGCTGCATTTCACGCAGCGCCGGAGTCGATTCAAATACCTACATGAAATCTGATTTAACTTTCTATCAATAGGATATTTTTATCATATACATATTAGTATAATAAATTTATGAAACACATTATGTCTCATTTTTTTTATTTGGGTATGCACACACCACAATTTTTATATAAAACCATTGATACAAAGATCAAAACTCACATAAAAATATACATGCGTTGAAAGCCTTCCAAATAAACAATGCAAATATCGACACAAAGTATAAGAAAAAAATCGAAAGGTTATCTGGGCGTTAGTGTGGTGGAAAGGTTATCACGCTGGACCGGTAATGCAGAGGTACCGGGTTCAATTCCCGGTCTCTTCCACCAGGTGACGGATTTAAATTTTTCTTTAAGCTTTGATCTTTGTAGCAATGGTTTAATATAAATTAATGTAATGGTTAAATATTAAACACGGTTCTTTGCCTTTTCGCCGAATTACGTTTCGTCAAACGTTTCATTTCGCAAAAGTTTCATTTCGCCAAAAGCATTTTTCACTGAAACTGTAAACTATTTCGGATTGTTATAAAACAAACCTAACCTAACCTAACCTAATCTAAAGGATGAAATTTACAACAATCTGAAATAGTTTACAGTTTCAGTGAAAAATGCTTTTGGCGAAATGAAACTTTTGCGAAATGAAACGTTTGCGAAACATAATTCGGCGAAAAGGAAGTACACCATTAAACACCCGTTAGAATCCTGTTCAATTATTTCAGACCACCAAGGAGAATTTGCAAAAAAATTTGATTAACGAGCTGCTCAAGAGTAATCCTGCAGCCAAGGCGTTTAAGAAAAAGATCGAAGCGGTTCTGAGCCATTTTCTGGAAGATGTTATTGTCCGAAAGGTACGTAAAGTTTTATTTATTTCAAGAATTTTGCTAATATCTATCAGAGACTGAATAACCGAAATATAAATGATATTTGATATCCGTAAAAAATAAGTCGTATCGTATTACCTTATCTTATTATAGGGGTTCTTACAAATACCTACTCTTCGACCGAATGGGATCCTTTGTGTAAATACCCCTTGATTGTACCTACTTAATAGTACATTACGTAACAAGGGTGGTAAACGAGGAATTACAAACGAGTGTCTATTAGCCCGAAGCCAAAGGCGAGGGCTTTAATGACACGAGTTTGCAATTTCTTTCCACCAGTCACGTACGACGTTTTTCATCACACTTTGGAGGGAATAAAACAAAAGTAATCAATAACAAAAATACTTACCGCCCTAGGGCGTAATATACGACTTACCGCCCGGTTTTCTAGCATGTAAACCTTTAAAGTGCGGTAAAAATTACATACCACCCTAGGGCGAAATTTATGACTTACCGCCCGCTTATCTAGCATGTAAACCCTTGTTTACGAGCAAGTGTGATGAAAAGGATTGTTCCATATCGGATGATGGAACCAGTTAGTAGTGCCTCGAATTACTTCGGTTCTGGATAACCAATACCGAGTTCCTTAATTTTAAGTCTGGCATGACATCCACATACCGCACGTCTTACTGTCCGCCCTATTTATGTTTGTGTGTATGTATGTTTATACTCTTGTACTGTATTATCTATCAATTGTAATTTCACAGACAAAATCACAACACGCACTTTTTAAACCTGTATCAAAATTCTGTAATATATGGTACCCGCTATTGAACTTTAATATATCTAAGACATCTCTCTACTCAACTCAAATTAATTTGGAAAAGAGAACACCAGGTTCTTGGATTAAAAAAAAGCACGCTATTGTTCCATAATTGGTTAAAATTACTTGTCAGAAAAAAATAACCAATCACGAGGCAAAAATAAAAATTCATAGTGGAAAATGACGATTAAAGTAAAAATGATTTTCTGCGTTTTTCTCGTATAGAAAGTATTGTATTAAATAGTTACACAATTAGGTCTTAAAATCTCGTACCTTACTTAACCCCAAACGCGGTACTCGACATTAAGAACCTCCATTGTGCAAAGATTGCATAAAATACTATATTGGTAAATTGAATACATATCAGCTGAATCCACATACTAGTCGGCGTTTACTTAAATATACAACGTATATTGCCGGTTAACGTTGGACAGGCCTTTGTGGGATGGGGCCTCAAAACCATTCATCATCATCATCATCATCATCATCATCATCATCAGCCTGTTTCAGTCCACTGCTGGACATTGGCCTCTGAACCATTGCGGGGTTATATTCCTCGCTCCAGTAATCTGTTTGCGAAATAATTATTAAACTAACAAATAGAAAATTCTTGGAAAATATATCTAGTTATAGCCCTCCACAGGCTGGAATGGGCATTTTTGTATTAATGATTGTTTTATTTTTCTGCAGGGGTGTTATGATCTGGCACCTGCTAGAAAAAATAAATTAGGTCTGACGGTAAGAATTTCTATCGTTTATAAAGGTTTGTATTGTAAAATTACCCAGTTAGAGTAACTATACCCAGCGCGGCTGATGATCTCTATGACACCTGTCATTTCAGTAGGTACATTTTTCCGATTATAGGTTATAAAATGTACTGAGATGACAGGATAAAAAAAAAGTTATTAATGTAATTTTAATCATTGGATAACTCACTTTCGATATCAATTTGATGTTTTCTGATATCTGCTATATTTACGGAATTATGGCCTGGCTACACTTAACGATTACACCCTGTAGATAATTTTACCAACTTTAAAATATTAATATTTTTTTTCTCTGTTTTCAAGTTTTTGTGAAGCGCCCCTTTACAGCGACAGAATTAAATATGCACCGTTCACAACGCGATTCAATTCCGTTTAGTCATAATAATGTAATGTAAAAATGTTCTTATTTTCCAAAAGCTCTAATTGTATACTATCGTCATGTAAATTGTTTGTATTTCTTTTTTTAGGAAGAAGCCGTAGAAGTTGTGACTCAAGCCCCTAAAACAAAAGTATGTATTATATTATAATATTCAAATGAAGTTAGTTTTAGTAGGATTTTCTATATCACTCACCGAATGAGGGTCTCATGATGAGCATCTTGTGACGGGGGTGTTTTAATTTTTTAATTACTTTTTTTTTTATTTAGGTAACATAAAAAACTTATGTGGTATGATAAACATTTATATTCCACCAAACTGGGGACAGTTTGTTGGCGGATAAAACGCTCATAAACATTTTCGTGTGCTACCACTTATAAATTACTTACATTTATTAGGTACTTATTAACTGCACTAATTTTACTGCTACCCATCAACAACAACAATAATATGTAATAATAAATGTAATGTAAAATTGGATATATTTATGCAAAAGGGCTGGTTAGCCCACAATATAAAACCGTTTACATTGAACTCTCTAACTATAGCATAAAGACGACGCGGTTGGCTCAGTTTGTAAGCTTGCCTACTGAGCCGGCGGCGGTCCTGGGTTCAAATCCCGGCCAGGGCAAATATTTGTGTGATGAACTCGAATATTTGTGCTTGGATCATGGATGTTATCTGTATAATACAAGTACAAGCTTTGGTTAGTTTGGAACTAGGTCGATTTGTGTAAGATTGTCCTTTAAATTTATTTATTTATTTTATAAATTACTAACGTTTAATGTGGGTTGGTTCCCTTTTGCATAAGTACGTCCAATTATTCTTAATTTCCAAAGGCTCAAATTGTATACCTACTATCGTTTAACTACTGTTTGTTTTTTTAGGAGGAATTCGTAGCAGACGTGACTAAAGCAGTTAAACTAATACCAGTAGTACGTATTTGAATATCCAAATGAATATCTTTTATTGGATGGTCGCATCCGAATCTCCCTCATGTAAACTAAGGTGGTTACTATTTTTAAAATCCGATGAAAAAAGAGGAGTGTTATAAGTTTAACGTGGGTATCTGTGTATCGGTATATCTGTGTGTCTGTCTGTGGGATCATAGGTCCCAAACGGCTGTGCCAATTTGAGTGCCTTTTTTTTATTTAAAGACTTGTCGGTCGAGATGGTTCTTAGCTATGTTTGGTGGAAATAGGACCAGTAGTTTCCAAGAAATTTAGCTTTAATAGGAACATGTGACAAGATCTCAGCCAATATTGAAGCTGAGATTTCCAAATTTTGTAGTTAAAATAAAAAATAAATAAATATCAGACAACCTCACACAAATCGATCTAGTCCCAAATTAAGCTCAAGAAGGCTTGTGTTATGGGTACTAGACGACGATATACGTACTTATATAGATAAATATATACTTAAATACATAGAACAACCATGACCCAAGCACAAATATTCGAGTGCATCACACAAATATTTGCCCCAGCCGGGATTCGAACCCGGGACCGCCGGCTCAGTAGGCAGGTGTCTACAAACCGAGCCAAACGCGTCGTCAATTATGTTCAGTTTTAGTAGCATTTTTATACCATTCATTGAATGAGTGTCTCATGATAAGCAGTACTTGTGTCGGGGCGTGTCTTGAATTTTTAATCCATACTCCATATTATAAATGCGAAAGTGTGTCTGTCTGTCTGTCTGTCTGTTACCTCTTCACGCTTAAACCGCTGAACCGACTTAGATGAAATTTGGTATGGAGATAGTTTGAGACCCGGGAAAGGACATAGGATACTTTTCATCCCGAATAAATTTAGTGTTCCCGTGGGATGAGCGGGTAACACCGCGGGGCACAGCTAGTAATCCATACTTATATTAAATGCGAACGTGTGTCTGTCTGTCTGTTACCTCTTCACGCTTAAACCGCTGAATCGATTTTGATGAAATTTGGCATAGAGATAGTTTAAGATACGAGGAAGGACATAGGATAGTTTTCATCCTGGAAATTATACCTAAAAAGATTGAAAAGTGAGTGAAAATTTCTGTTGGGGTGCGGTGACCCTGTAGGAAATGTAATTATTAGACCAAAAGCACAATTGCTCTGACATTTGCTTAGGCGCTTTTAATAATCCCTTTTATCAAGTTCCACGCGTACGTAGTCGCGGGCAAAAGCTAGTCATATATAATGATGATGATGGTGAAGTAGGTCAGTACACTTTGACGACGCGGTTGATGAAGCGAAAGGCTCGGCTATGACCAAATGTTGTTTTGTTTTTTTTTTATTTTATAGATTTTTTTTATGTATGTCGTCGTCTAATACCCGGGTACACTACAAAACTCTGAAGTTTGCGTAGTGTTGAACGCATTATCATTCCGAATTTTTATAATTCTGAAAACTATCTGAACATCAGATAAAAATTTAGTTTTATTTTGGGATATCACATAACCCTAACCTAACCTAATTATAGTATGTATATGTAACATATGATCCATGGAAAAAAATATCGTTTCTCGTTATTTCACTTTCGGAATTTCGAATATTCAGAATATTTATGGTTTCGGATAAATTAAACTTTTTTTAGTGACCCTCTTATACCCGTCTCACAAGCCTTCTGGAGCCTAATTTGCGTCTAGGTAGATTTTTAAATTTATAAAAATATCAGGCTACCTCATTCAAATCGACCTAGTGCCAAATTAGGCTCAGTACTGCGTGTTATATAAATAGTTAATTTAATATTTATAAATAATAATAAGTTTATGATTATTTTATTATTTATTTATCACGCGTCACGGGAAACCCGCTCCACATATAAGTATACAGTGTGTATATTTGATATAACCGTAAACTTTACGGGGTGTTAGTATAGGCATTTTATTAATATATTGCACAGTAAATTATTAAAAAATCTAACTATTTTTTCCCATATAAAAAAAAATCAGCCCGCAATGTATTTGTTTGTTGTCGTTTGTTGACACTTAACATCGTGATGTGACAACTGTCACTAGTAATAACTACGCCATACATTGCTGCTCAGAAAATTTTTTAAAAATTTATTACGCTATGGCAATTAACACTAAATTAATAATTATTATAAATATCAGATTATATCACTAAAATCTCCGTCTGGCTTCAATTTTATTTGTGGTTATATCAAATATACACGCTGTATATGATGACGTGATGTTTCATATTTTACATTCTAACAAGTTATACAATGCAATGGTGCACTAATAAGTAAGACCACCGGGTCTTAATAGTACATTACTGCAGACACCGGAATAGAAGGGTTTGCTTGAGTAGGTATAGCCGGCCGACCGTAGGGAGGCCGAATAGTAATACGAAGCCGGTAAGCCCTTCTTACGGCAAGGCATGTAGATTTCTCAAACAAAAGCAATGAAATAAAAAAATCACCATCCAAAAATAATAATTGAGCTGTTTGGCCTGTTCGTAAACACAGATGCCGTGTTTAAAAAAAGTCCTTCCCGGCTTAGGCCTTCAATTTTGTATGAAATTCCTTTACAGTTCTCTCGAGTTGTTCCATCCGAAACGTGATACTTCGAAGCCTGTTATAAGGCACGTTATAATGTCATTTTCATTGCATGTTTGAGAAAATATGATATGATATGATAGTATAGCATTCTATTCACTACGCGCGATCTTGAAGGAGTGTTCCGATATGTTACCGGTCGAAGGGTAGAAAAGGTAAATTAATCAATTACTTAATTAGTTTTTTATTTGATTTGATGAATAATTCATGCACGTTTAAAAAACGATCATAGTGTATTTTTCATAATTTTCAGGATGTGTTAAATCACGAGGAAAGAGAAGTAGGCCCTTAAATAATATTAAAATACAAAAATAAAGAAAACAATAATTATAAAATGCTTGGAATATTTATGCTTAGTGGAGTGATACATTGCTTACAACAAATAAACGCACTTAAAACAACCCAGGTAGCATTTAAACGTCATCATGACGTCCGTTTACGGTACTGCTAGACGTAAGAGACGTCATGTCTTGACGTCGGGGGGTCCCAGCAGATGACGTCAATTTGTCACAGCCTCAAGACGTCAGTTTACAGACGTTAGAGAGACGTCATATACTGAACGTTACTGGGCCGTACATGTTAAGGCAACCACTGACGTTGGAGTGACGTCATATTATGAATTCATAGGGACGTTACTGGGCCGTACATGTTAAGGCAACCACTGACGTTGGAGTGACGTCATATGATGAATTCATAGGGACGTTACTGGGCCGTACATATTAGGGCAGCCACTGACGTCGGAGTGACGTCATATGATGAATTCATAGGGACGTTACTGGGCCGTACATATTAGGGCAGCCACTGACGTCGGAGCGACGTCATACACAGGATTCATAGTGACGTTACTAGGATGTACACTACACGTCAGGGCCTACGGGGCTGCATTATGCTGCCGTGCTCACGATATCAACAGTAAGTGTGTTCTGCAGAAACAAGCGATTTTCAGTTTTATTTAGGCGGGTATTATATAATAAATTTTAATAAAATCGCCCAGAACACACTTAACTGCTGATATCGTAAGCACGGCAAATATGCTCCCCATAGGTAGGATGAATGAGTAGTCTGTTCAAAAAGAGAACCGTCGTGGAGAGAACTAACGTGCTGGCAAAACAAAAATGACACTAAACTCTAAAACTGCGCATTAAGCTCTACGACCGACGGTTCTAACTTATTGGCCAGGGGCCCTAGACAAGACACCTACTAGCGCGTACGTTACGCGTTCTATTCTATCCCGCTTTCCCTCCACCGCGCAAATCCTTACGCGTAAGACTAGGATATACAATTTAGCGCTTAGCATGTAGCGTTGAGATAGCAGGCATCTCATCCATGTACCCTGAACGACACTCCTAAAGGACTTTTATGGATGAAACTAAACAAAAACACTATGTAAGTACTATAATCTTTATTTAAGAAGCAGTGCCTTAGGTATGCGAGCGGCGAGACGGGGGGCAGAGCAGCCGCTGATTCGTCATTCCGCCTTCGTGTGCCCCCGTCTCGCCGCTCGCATAAATTTAACCACAGTAAAAAAAATGTTCAATATGTGCAAATCCTTTCATATTACACCCTAACCTAGTAGCTAGATTCGCGGATCGCGAGGGAGACCCGCAACTTTCATATCATGTCGCAGTCAGGTTGTATAATCCGCCGTATTACATTACGGCTAGTCGTTATCAAAAATAGGGCCGTTTTGAAATGCGGCGGTTCAACGATTAGCGGGATTGAATGCGGCTGAATGAAAATCCGCCGGAATGTATTCGGTGCCATACGTTCTTCAACACGGCTAGCCGTAATGTAATACAGCGAGTCATTAGCCGCCTCTTTGACAGTTTTAGTTCACAGAACCGAACCTGTCAACCCCGACTCCACGTGGTCTTGTCTGCCCTACCCCTAGAGTGTATATAAAAGCCCGGAGGCGCAGAGGAGGGCAGCCTCCGCCCGCTGTAATGTATTACGGCGGATTATAGGTACAATCCGATTGCGACATTTACATTTCGAAAAAAATAAACTAAGTATCACAATCATAATCGTGAAGCATTGGAATGCTTAATGTATAGCCGTCATTGTGGACAACCACACATTTGGTTAAAATGTCATTAGCAGGTATCAATTTAAAATGAGAATATTTTTTTACGACCATAACATCAACAGCTACTGAATTAAAAGGGTACTCAAAGAACGGCTGATAGTCTACAAATTCTTTTCCATAAATGAATAAACTATGATTTTTAAGGATGTTGTGTATCTTAAACACCTTCCTATCCTTAGTAAGACAATAACAATCAGCTTCACGAGATTCTGCTACATATAACGTATATTTTTTATATGTTACTTTTTTATAGCATTCATATACATTTTCCTCAGGTAGGGGTCCAGAATAAAACTGGTCAGAAACAGTTATTTTCGATGAGGAGCTGTATAATTTTGAAGATTCCATTTCTTTCAATCTTCTTACAATTTGTTGTAATGGCTTATTAGGCGATCGTACTAATTTCTTTACACTCTTTAAATGATCATCATGACAATGTTCTGCTATCTTTTGGTTATCCAGGGCATAAAGGAGATACAATTTTAAGAAGACTATTCAAAGCATTATGTGGTATTTGATATTGAGTGGCCCAATGTTTTAACTCTGTTTTAAAATCATCATCTTTTATAGACTTAACAGAATCTGAATCAGATAGTGAATGCTCATCATAACATCAAGACAAGCTTAAAAATGTGATTTTTAAAAACATCAAAAGTTGAAACGGAACGAAATTCTGACATTTTTATTGAGGTGTCAGATGTCATGTATTGTTTTCCCTCCTTTTTCGTTTGGCCGTTAGCCCGTTGCTTGGTCTATTGACTATTGGTTGTGTCGTACGTCCGTGCCTCCGTGGTGAGTGCTGTGCTGTGCTGTGCTAACATGTACTCGGTGATACAATTTAGTGAAAAAGACGGTGGAACCGTATCGGTAATAAACAATTATATGAAGTACATGGCATATCAACTAAGGAAGTGGACACACTTACAGCTGTAGTACTCTCTTGTAAATTTGAAATCACACTTAACTTTGCTTCCTTTGCTCTTCTTAATAATTGACGTTTGCCAACTATAGCCATTTTTGAGTATTTTATTTTCTCTGCCATATATGTTTATTTTTGTTTATCAGTCTTCTTCAATCTTTCAGGGGCATGCTTTAGCCAAATTTTAATGCAATCTTCTACTTCTTTAGCTGTAGACCCAGATGTTGTGGTGACAACTCCTTCTATAAAAATATAATACATTTCTTAATGTAATAAGTAAGCATAATCAAGGAACATGAAAACACGAGGACTGACAATCACCATACTAAAAGCTGTTCCCCGTTTTTTCAACGCCATCTATGTATAAGCATTTGTTATTTACAATTTTATTCTACTTTGCAAGCGTGACATAGTATTTAAATGTTTATTATTATGTTAGACGTTTGCATCAGGGGTTAAAATAGACAAAAACAAATTTTAAAAAGTAGTCTTACAACGGCCTTACAGTTACGTGACATTTTAAACTTACCCACACACTCTCGCAGGTGCAGTTGGCAGAAAGGCTTTTTGTTGGATCTCTTCCCATAGAAGTTATACTGTTCAGCTAGCCGGTCAGTGAAACAAAATTTCATTATCCGAGACACTTTGCCAGAAATATCTCTGCCTCCAAAAGTTCTCATGTATGAAACCTGTAACAAACAAAAGAATGTATTTTTGTAAAATAGCAAATAAATTGCTGATCAGACCAAATGAGTGATTAGATTAAAAATCACTTGTTACATAATGTTTCAAGTGTGTAGGTATTGTATGCGTGTTTATTGTATGTATTTTTATTGCTACTAAATAACTATAAATTGCACCACCTGCTTCAAGTTGTTCCTTCCTTCTTTCTCATTAAGTTGCCTGGAAGAGATCGCTCTGAAGCTAGAAGGCCGCTTATTGGTGCAAATTTTCACTATTTATCTTTTTTTTTTGTAATGCTTATTATGTGGTGTTCAATAAAGAGTAATTGTATTGTAACTTACCAAATTATCATAATTTTCTCTTTTCTCCAATAATGATTCAATTGTATTTAATTCATCGGCATTTTGAATTGGGAATTTAAATTCCGGTTTTAGAGTACCTTTCAATGTGCCTGTATGCTTTAAAAGGCTTATTATTTGATCATTTTGGGTTTTTATACATGACAATAATGACAGCACTTTTTCTTGGTAACCTAAAAAATAATAAACAGTACCTATTAGTAGGGTCAGCGTCAGATAATATCGTGGCAACGAAAGTGCAAAGTGGCCAAATATATCGGAACAAGACTTTATTGTCAAGGACTTAAAAGCACTTTAGTCGCGAGGATATATGCTGCTATACATATATGTTATGCCGACTGTACACACTCGCCGAGACAATACGAGATGGGTACCTACGCCATTTCAGTCATCCATACTAATATTATAAAAGCGAAAGGAACTCTGTGTATCAACTGTAATGAACTTTTGGTATACCTAGGAGTAGACGCGACCCTGAAAAAGATATGCTACTTTTATCTCGAAAAATTGCATACTTAGTTACCGCGGGGATAGCGATAACCGAAATTTAGTCAGACGAAGTCGCGGTCAACTCCTAGTTTTTAATAAGTTAGTGATTTGATTACTACATTATAACTAAAATATGGGGATAGTACTAACATTCCCAATAGTCGAAAGAAAAGTACCAAACAAAAACAAAAAAAAAAGTAATACATCATAGTATATTAACCTGTTAATCCTCGAACACACGATGGCGTTGCTGGCACGTCGCTGCTGCGATTCGGCGGTTGTTCATATCGGCACCAAGGACTACCGAGGCGTGCCGCAACCGGAGTTAGCCGCTCCTCGCCGTCTTCTGCCAAATCTGAAAACATAAAAAATATAAACAATGCAGAACTTTTCCAGTAATCAAATCAATACGTCATTTCTGAAACTCGTTTTAGCTGTTTACGCTGTAGCGGGGAACATAGGAATAAACACCAGACACATACATACATGACGGTTAAAATCAAACTGCCGCAGATGGGTAAAAATATATAAACATGGATAACTTACCTTGCAGTAGACTGCTTGTCAAGACAGGAAGCCCGTCAACTACATTCAACGACACGGTCTCTGTTGGCAAAACACATTAAGTTAATATGTATTATATTTTCACGTCCACAACATCTCTGCCAGTATTAATAACACAATGCACGCTTAGGCCTTGCTAGGCGACTTGCCCAGTCCAGAGTAAAAAAAATAAATCGCTAGCCCGAGACTATGTTTGACAGTTTCATACATTTTGACATGAATAATGTTATTAAAACTATCGTGAGACATCTTTACTAATTATAAAAACGGTATAAACTCACGTAAAAATTGTCAGGAACGACCCGACATGTTTCGAACTCATTTGGAGCTCTTCATCAGGGGTAGCTATCCGTGCTGCTACATGCGTGCTGCTGCATACGTGCGTGCAAGAGCCCTGCCCTCCCCGCGCCGCGCTATCTGCGCGTGCGCAGAGGGCGGCAAGAAGAGCGATTAAAAGTGCAGTGGGTCGCGAGTCGCGTAGCAGCAGATAGCTACCCCTGATGAAGAGCTCCAAATGAGTTCGAAACATGTCGGGCCGTTCCTGATAATTTTTACGTGAGTTTATACCATTTTGACATGGCTTAACCTCGGGCTAATCTCTAACACGTGAGTTAAGTCATTAACTCTGGTCCGCGAAAGTGGCCCTTAGGAGCGGAGTTAAGTGGAGCTTAAGTGGATATTATGTCAGTTTTGAAGCAACATCAGAAAAGGAACTCTAAATACCGCAATATACCACACTATATTTATAGCACTGCGCCATATGTTATATATAGCGAAGTGTGTGACGGGCTTAGTGGATATTATGTCAGTTTTGAAGCAACATCAGAAAAGGAACTCTAAATACCGCAATATACCACACTATATTTATAGCACTGCGCCATATGTTATATATAGCGAAGTGTGTGACGGGCTTAAGCCCGGCTTAGCAATTTTTTTTTACTCTGGACTGTGTAAGTCGACCTTAGTAATACATTATAATTACAGGGTTTCACAAAAATGACTATTCACACTTCAGCTGTTAACCAGGTATGTCAGTCAGCCTGAACAACCTATTTTTTATACCAAAGGTTACATTACCTGATCACCTTCTAAAATGTGATGCATTTTTAAGACGCCCTACCCAAACCTAATCTTTAACAGGTAAGATATTCTACTATGGGTATGGGTGGGTTATAGGTACTCTATTATGTATCAATTATAATTTACTTACTTTCTGGTATTGAAGGGGTTTCTTGGGTAATGTTTGGCTGAGCTTGTGGGGTATCTGCATAAAACATAATATATTATTTTAAGATTACTTTGTAATTTCATACTTACCTATACAATTACATGACAAAAAAACTACCTAAAATAGATTTATTCACTTTTGATTTTTAGGGGTCCACACCACAAAAGGAAAAAACTTCCATCTATCCCCCCATAGTTCTAACAAAAAGATAAGTTTGAGTACAAAACAAACTTCTATTTAACAGAGTAAGCAGTTAGGGTTAGGTACAGTTAGGTATATTGACCAAAATAAGTTTTTGTTCAAAATTTAATTTTTAATACAAGCTTTTTTGCTGACTGTACTTATACTATAAACAAGTACTCAAAACAAAGAAACAAATGATCCAAAACTCAACCTATGGTATCTACATCCCGGCTTCATCATCAGCGCACCGGGTTTACATAATTATGCAAAATTTCAGCACAATCTAAAATATAACACCAGGAAGTGGACCAAATTTAATTTGCAAGATTTGTTCCCACACTTACAAACAGGTCAAGTTAAATAAAAACTTGTAATAATTAGGTTCTTTCCATATCCATACTAATATTATAAATGCGAAAGTGTGTCTGTCTGTCTGTCTGTCTGTCTGTTACCTCTTCACGCTTAAACCGCTGAACCGATTTAGATGAAATTTGGTATATAGATAGTTTCAGTCCCGGGGAAGGACATAGGATACTTTTCAAACCGAATAAATTTAGTGTTCCAGTGGGATGAGCGGGTAACACCGCGGGGCACAGCTAGTTCTTTATATATAACATATTTGCATGGTAACCATGGGACAATCAATCTCGAATGAAATGGCTGAAAGTTGAATATGAGAATGCGGCAAATATGTTAATGAACTAAAAATAACTACAAATAATGGCTGTTATGAAGTAAATTCTGACACTTTGCACACCAATGAAGATGCTAAATTGAATATTGACAATATAAATCCTAGGAAGAAAATGCTATGCTTACTATTCTGACACATGCAAAAAGTACAGCATTTTTTCCCATTGTTCACATTTTCAATATTCAAAAACTTCAATGTTTATTTTTTATTTTACCACACTTACATCTATCTTCACAGGTGTCAGGTGCATCTTTACATCTATCTTTACAATGTGTCAGGATTTACTTCAAAACAGCCATTGACTATAAAACTCACCTCCATAACAGGCTTCTAGGCCAGCAGCTTGAAATGTTTGTAATTTGTTAAAGGTCTTTTTCTTTAATGGTGGTGGCCTTATGTGATTGTCATTATCTTCGTCGCTGGTAGAAATATATCTTTTAGCCCTTCTCCGTTTGAGACTTGGTTCTGTTTCTGCTTCAGTCTGTAAGTCTGATGTATCCTCCACCAGTTTTAGTTTTTTTTTTGCTTTCTCTATATCATCTTCACATGCAAATGAAATAAAAAAATACACACCACATGCAAAAATAATAAATGAACACAACATAATGCATCCTTCAGTCAAGGGATATAAACAGGGCTGGATTTAGAGGTGTGGAGGCCCTGGGGCAACAAAGGACCGGAGGCCCAATATTATATATTATAATATTATTTTCAGAATAATAGGAACAATTGATTGTGGGGGCCCCTCTCTTGTGAAGGCCCGGGGCAGTAGCCCCGCCTGCCCCCCCTTAAATCCGGCCCTGGATATAAATAAAACAAGGTTATTGTAGATAGTAAATATGTAGGACGGAGTTGCATTAGTCTGAAATTGTACAGTCAACCAATTTGACTAGTAGGCCACTTTGAACCTTTTCACAATTAATGTTGTAATGTGATGAGATGACATGCCAGCATGCCTGCTCAAAGTAGTTAATTAATAAAATTGTTATAAAATGTATAGCGAAAAGGTTCAAAATTGCCTACTAATCAAATTAATTGACTGTACCCGTGCCGTGACTACTTGTCAACACAGTCAATACAAAATCTTGTATCTTTATGTGTCATACATATGAATTATATTGTAATGTTTGCCTTCTCTCAGTAAATCTAAACGAGATTTTAAGTTTAATATTTGCATGCAACAACAAATCTTGCCCCAGGAGGTTAGCACACCATAGCAGCAGCTCACTCGTTCAAGCAGTTTCAATAATTACAGTTGCCGGCAAACTTCTAGAGCAGACCTTGAGTGCACAGTAGCGTGATTTGTTCGTAAATCGGCTACTGTGCAACTCAAGATCTACTAAGATTGCAGGCAACTGCAATGCAAGGCATCCATATATAGGTAGTAGTCTTGTGCAAGAGACCTTAGAGACCATATAGAATAGACCTTAGTTTCGTTAGGCACCCATAGCCAAATCCAAGTGGTTTGTAAAAAATATTAAACTGTACATACCAGTCTCACAAAAAACTCTTTGCACGCTGTATAATTTCCATTTTTCATCTGGTGTCTTAGCATCAGCCAAAACTCTTTCAAACGCTTTAGTTCCTTTAACGGGTGTCCAAAAGACTTCACAACGCCTTGGCGTAAACCACTGATTGTTTATTACCGATACGGTTCCACCGTCTTTTTCACTAAATTGTATCACCGAGTACATGTTAGCACAGCACAGCACAGCACTCACCACGGAGGCACGGACGTACGACACAACCAATAGTCAATAGACCAAGCAACGGGCTAACGGCCAAACGAAAAAGGAGGGAAAACAATACATGACATCTGACACCTCAAAAAAAATGTCAGAATTTCGTTCCGTTTCAACTTTTGATGTTTTTAAAAATCACATTTTTAAGCTTGTCTTGATGTTATGAATTTAAAACTTGTAATAAATTATTTTATAGTATCAACTGTAGAGTTACCCTATTAGACGGTTTTTTTTACTTTATAAATATTTTATAACACAAGATTGACAAATTGGTATCATGAAAAGAAACGCATTATTTTTTTTTAAAATCAGATACTTATATAACGACCACATATAACGACTATGAAACTGTTCAAATTTCAAATTTCTTTGCATATGTACCGGCTATACAAATTTACAAAAATGTATTAGTATTTGCCCTTAGTTTGGATTCACTATGATGGTGGTAGACTTCACTCATGGACATAGGTCGGTCAGATCCATTGCATTCCTTATCGTTCTTTAGCTCTTCGGGACCAGATACGTCATGCAACAGACGTCAACCGGAGGACATATTTAGGACCATTTATGACCTATACAGTACGTACAGTGCAGTGTACTAATAGTACGTAGCTATGACGTACAATAATGACGTATAATGTACTGACCCTAAATTGACTTAAGTATGACGTACAATAATGACGTATATTGTACTGACCCTAAATTGACTTAAGTATGACGTACAATAATGACGTATATTGTACTGACCCTAAATTGACTTAAGAATGTCGTCATTTTTTAGTCGCCGACGTCACCTTGCTACCTGGGAATCTAATGAGAACATTTTCTATTTTCAGTTGGTATGTAACCTTACACTGTTGTTCTTACATACTAGCTATCATCTTGACGCGACTTCTTACCTACCTGTCTTGCTCGCGCAGTATTGACATGAAAGTGACAGATAGTATTTGTCGCGCGACAAAGAGTCACAGCTATGCTAGATGTGTTGCACGTAAGTTAGGGTGGCCCAATTTTTTTTTATTTCGGTTAGCTCACCCCCTTAATTTGTTACACCTTCCCCTTATATTACTTATGTTAAATTACAGATTCCTAAATTACTTGCAAGATAGTGCTCAAGGTGATCAAAGTTTAAAAAATGGTTCATATTTGTGAAATGAAAATGGTTGTTTTTAATAAATATTATTGTTTGTAATAAACGGTTATATTTTAATTATTTAGTGATAGGTAACTGGTTTTTACCTAAAAAATATACCTTTCAAGTGAACATATCACTTATCCTTGATTCCTAACTTGTTTGCTCAAGGTGATCAAACATTTAAAAGTTGTTTACCTAAATTATAGTAATAAATATTTGTAGTAAATAATGATTATTTTTAATAAATATGATTGTTTTGTAATTAAAGCCCGTGTTTAATTATTTAGTGGTACAAAAAATATCTTTCAAGTGAATCTTTCAGACGCTTGAGCACTGCTTATTAGTTGAGATAAATTCAAAAAACTTTCGGTATTTATTTACCATTATACAGGGCGGAACAGATCGAGGGACTTTTAAGCAAACAGGGAATTGTTCAGACTGAGTACTTCATTTTTCACCAATGAACCTATGTAAATATTTCTATCCATTTTTGAGATTCAGTTTGTGAAACGTTAGTGTAAAAATCTGCACATATCAACCCTAGCATATTTTGAACATCGCTTAAGTTAAAGACAGGTGTCAATTTAAAAAATGTAAACAAATCCTTTGAATTAGTAGGGTTGTCACTGATATTAAAATATTTTATTTTGATGACTTTTTTTTACTTTTAAATCCAGCTTTACAATTATAATAGGTCGATTGTAGATCACTCAGATGACACTATCCTGTCAGCCCAGTGTTTAGAAATCTTCCACCGTGTATGTGTAACAATTTTGAGGGGTGGGGCTACCAGTAACTACAGTTTGATTTTTTCCTATACATGGACCACCCTAACGACGTAAGTTTGTATATCTTGCGCGAGCAAGACAGATACTAGACTAGCGCAACTATGCTTCGCGACTCTTGTCGCGTGACATAGCATCGCTCGTCACTCTCTCATAGTACTGTATAGAAAGAGATAGGTAATATATCTCGCGCGAGAAAGAGTCACGGGGCATGGCTGTGCTAGAGGGTCCAAAATCTATGGTCTAAAAAGACTTTCATTTAATCTACTTTCTAAGGTATTTTAAGGTCCATTTCCACTTGAGAGCTTATCTTTTAAACATTGCTAGATTGTTTAAATCGTGAAGAGTATAGCTCACTTAATAAAAATTGGAAGCGAGTAACAAAAAAGACGGTCAAGTGCGAGTCGGACTTGCGCACCGAGGGTTCCGTACGAACAAATGACTATATTACTAGTTGTTTGGTAATTATAATTGTTCTACAAGAGCTGAGACTGTACGTTTCAAAATATTGTAACAAAATATTATTAATTATTTCAGTTTAGTGATATAGTTCTTTTGGTAAGTTACTTTTATATCACTTAAGTAAAAATCGTATGGCATATAAAAATACGTCCTTATACATATATGTACACTCACGTGATATTGCCAGGAAGGGCCGGCGGAATTTCAATTTCAACGACATATTTCGAACTGAAATAAAGTTCTTCATCAGGTACAACTATCCGTACAGTCTCGCGGCAGCTTCTCTACTGGCTTCGAACGACGCGCCATTTTCTTTTTTTTTCTTACTATATATTTTTTTTACTACAGCTTACATTTCATTTAAAACCCATCTATACACTTGAATCCATTCCATAGTGCCTATTTTAATCTCATGTTAATTATATTTATTATATTTTATTTTATTATATTTTATTATATTTTAGCTTTACTTTCTGTCAGCTACTAGTTATAGTCATTAAGTTATATTTTATTATATTTTAGCTTTACTTTCTGTCAGCTACTAGCACAGACCACCCCCACTAGACGGAGCATGTAAGGCGACCCGTAGGCGACCCGCGCGAACCAACGATATGGTACGGCAGAACATTAAAGTATCAACACGGCGGCCACCGTTTAGTTGCGTCCATGTTTATGAGGTCTCTCTACACCACTTAACACTACAATTTACCATGTTATTTATTTAATTTCTTTTTTCTTTGACGTACGCATGGATCATAAACAAGGACGCAACTAAACGGTGGCCGCCGTGTTGATACTTTAATGTTCTGCCGTACCATATCGTTGGTGCGCGCGGGTCGCTTTACATGCTCCGTCTAGTGGGGGTTGTCTGTGGCTACTAGTTATAGTCATTAAGTTTTAACTCTGTGCGCATTTGAACGTGTCCAACTTTCCTTGATACCCTACTGGGTCCTGTAACACAGGGAATTGTAGCTCAGGACCCAAGTCATAAATCATTATGTTGTGGTTTTTAGTTAAATAAAAATAATCATTTTTTTTTTCATTCATTCATGCGTTTACAGTAACCGTAACCGCTGGCGACAGCACTCACATGAAATTGTCAGGAACGGCCTCTTCTCTTGGTATGGAAGGGATGTTACGAATATTCGCATTCGCATTCGCATATGCGAATGATTCGCATCATTTTAAACATTCGCATCAACATTCGAATTCGCATCAAAGGATGCGAATGTTTTGCGAATGCGAATGTATGCAAGTCGTGAGTCACGATTCGAAGTTCGAAATCGCCTTATGGGTGAAAAGGCGGCGAAACTACTATTTTTGAAATATAATATGCCTCTTTTAAAATTCGATTACTAATTTTATGTACTTGAAATTTGAACAACAATTTGTAATTTTGTAAACTGAGTGTTTTAATGAATTTCCTTAAACATTCGCATTCGCATTCGCACATTCGCATCCGAAATATTCGCATTCGCATTCGCATTCGCGAATGTGAACAAATTGACATTCGTGACATCCCTAGTATGGACCCCTTCATCAGGGACTGCTACCCGCACACCGCCGCGGCAACTTTGTCACAGACACGACAACATGTCGGGCCGTTCCTGACAATTGCACGTGAGTGTAAACCGCTTAATACAATTATTAACTTGTTATTGAGTACAATAGTGTTGACATACATATAGTGTAAATATTTTTTAGGGCTCTTTGAACTACCTGATAAGGAGCGAGGACGACAAGGTAGGTATATAATTAGTATAATTACACTAATATTATAAACGCGAAAGTTTGGGGTGTGTTATTTTTCACGCTTAAACGGCTGGGCCAATTTTGATAAAATTTGGTACGGAGGTAGCTGCCACCCTGGACTAACACATAGGCTTTTTATCCAGAAAAAAAAATAGTGTTCCCGTGGGTTGAGCGGGTAATACCGCGGGGTGCAGCTAGTATAATATAAATTAATGTTGATAACCCAGATTAACCAGAAACAAAATTAGTTTTTCTTTTTTTTTCGCGAAAAATAGGAGATTGCAATCATCATTTTGAACAAAGTTCATATAAAATATCAAATTAAGATTTAAATAGTGTTCATATCTTATGACATATTAAGTTGACAAATTTGAGACTCAATAGACATGTTGACTCAATTGTTGACTGATGTTGAATTCTACAGCGTAATGTAGTTATATATGACTAAAATTTGCTAAATATATCACGAAACAAAGAAAAAAATCCAGGAAAATAAATCTTTTTGGAAATATGTGACTTCAAAGGTACGCAAATTTTATGTTTTTTTTTTTATCTAAAAGAAATTTTGAAAATGTTTTCAGAATCCTCATAATTTTACAAAACAATAATTGTACGACAACCATGAACTTAAACGCACTTTTTCACGGTGAAAATGGCAAATTTATTAATTTCTGCATTTAATTATTGGTACCTATACCGGCCTGTGACGTCACTAGCCTGGACGCCAATTTTATGGAGCGTTTTTAGCGCTACGTAGGAATGTTGAAATTTGACGGTCATTTCTGACTTTTAGAGCAGTTTAAGTGTAGGTAGTCAGTCTCATATAGACATTTGATCAAAATAAAAAATAGAATCGATTGACATCCTCAAAAAAATTAGTCAAAACCATTGATACAAAGATTAAAGCTCAAAGAATTGAAATGCTTAACGGGGCTTTTATCACGCGATAAATAAGTGATAAAGAATCCGTCACGTTTTGACAAGATCGAGTGTGAGTGACAGAAAGAAAAAAACTGTCCCAAAATATTCATAATTTTTTGTTTTTCCATTTCGTTACCGTTGTAGTTAGGTTATATGGAAATGGTAACGGAATGGAACGAAAAAACATTGGGACAGTTTTTTCTCCTAATTAGATCGAAAGAGCTCGTGATTCTGAGCAGAAAACACCCAAAATATCAATTTTTTTTTTTTTAAAGTGGGGTGTACAACTTTTAAAAAAATGGCCCAACTATCATAGGGTGGAAGAGACGGGAAGAACTGGACGGAAGGAAACGGAAACTTGTTTTGCTTTGAATCAATGGTTTAATATAAAAATTGTGGTGTAAGTGGGTGGATCAACTTTTTCTTGTTGTTATTCTGTCCCGTCACCCAGGAGACAATGGTGATTAAACTTCTTAGAAAAGTGTTGATAATTTATAATATTAGTATTTTCAAAAGATGTTCTAAATAAGAATGGGCTTATAACTGCTGCAATTATTTTTGTTGAATATTGCCGCCGAAAATCGTAGTTTTAAAGAGTAACCCAGGGGATATCACCATGGCAACAAGCAACAGAAAAAAGTTGATTGACCCAAGTACACACATAAAAAAAAATTAGACGTTACGTTTCATAAATTTATAAATTTAAGACTGAAAACCGTTTACTTTAAACGCAGATTTCAATGTTAGTAACTAAAGTTATTAAAAAAACTTCTTTTACCATCTCTTTTTTGATTTATTAAAAATTTATTTTGTTTGTGTTTTAGGATGACTTCATTAGAGACTATAGGCTTATCGTCAATTCACTGGGCACCGCCTTTCCGGAGGATAAGAATAAGATTAAACAATTAAGTGCCACGGATCTGGCATTGGTACCCTTGCCAAAGCTTTTTGACTAAGTAAGTATTTGTTTAATATTGTATTTCGCTGCACAGTCTCTTCAATGATAATAACTCATGTAGTATACGCAGTTCCTTTGAATAACTGGGCTGTATAACTGCGTATACGATATGAGTTATTATCATTTCGAGACTGTGCACTTGTGCAGCTCATACAATTAAAATAGAACTTCACTTCAGGTAAGTTCGTTTAATTTCTAATTGTGTTGTATCACATACTGGTTCAATAAAAAAGGAAAAAGTAAAAAAAAACCTTGCATACACAAGCCACTTTCACACTAACATGTACACGTTAGCGAAAACCGCATCAAAACCTATTTAATAGCCCTTAAGTGTCCCGGACACATTTCACTGGGAACCGCACTACAGTCCCAAGTAGCATAGGTACAGGTTGTATAAGCACTTCTACAGCCCATATACAGCTTAAATTAGAGTTATAACGGCTACATCAGCTTTTTCTCAAACATGCAATGTAATGTCGTCATAACGTGCGTTATAACAGGCTTCGAAGTACCTATCACGTTTCGAGTGGAACAAATCGAGAGAACTGTAAAGGAATATATACAAATTTGAGAGCCTAGGCCGGGAAGTAATATTTTTACATGGCGCCTGTGTTCATGAACAGGTTAAACAGCTGGATTATATATTTTTTGAGTTGTGTATTTTTTTATTTCATTGTACATGTTTGAGAAAAGCACTATTGCCTTAGGCGCGAAAAGGGCTTGCCGTCTTCGTATCACTATCCTACTCACGTGTATACCTACTCACTCAAAGCCTTTCTTTCCCCGCGTCTGCAGTAATGTACTATTATACAGCTTATTTGCTACTTGGGAGCGTCTCCAGTCTCCACCAAGACGAATATTCAAAGATTACTAGAATAGGCATGACAAACATTATTTTGAGGATATCAATCGATCAAATGTCTCCATCTCTGAAAGCCATTGTATTCTTTAAGTTAATCAACTCAGTTCAAACTAAAAACATTAATTCGGCTCCTTCACATTGACATCTAAGAATGCAAGTCCTAGTTAATTTAGATTTCCCATTCTATAGTAATTTTTACCACTAATGTAACTTAGAGTGTAAAGAAAAATGTATTTTTCAGTCTACGAGTGAAAACTAGTGAATCATCGGGAACCATATAAATTTGTTTAATAAACGTTATGTAATTAATTTAAGTTGTTTTATTTGAACGTTTAATCTTGCCATATTATTTCTAAATTAAGCATCTCTTCGAAAGGTACATTAAGAACTGCAGAAAGGTGTTTTATATATCACTAGCGACCGGCCCCGGCTTCGCACGGGTGCAATGCATGTATTATACATATAAACGTTCCTCTTGAATTACTATGGTGTGAAGAAGGTTTTTTTTAAGACATGACTTGAAATCATCTTGACTTTGTGTGAGAGTTTAACCCGATAATGGGATTATCTCCGCGCCATAGGAGTAATTCTGTGGGGGTGACGCGAGCGCACTGTGCGCATGGATTGCGTCGTGAATAATAATAATAATAATAATAATAATATGTTTATTTCAAGTAAGTTACACTCATATGTTGTTAGTAAGACTTAAAACTAATTGTTAGAAACATTTAATTTGTTTTATGTACACTGGGGACGTGCAATTTGTCGCAATTCAATAAATATGGAGAATCGATCCTATCCCCGATCATTCTCAGGATGTTGTTGGGACTACCGCGCACCCGGCGCACCAGGGATGCGGCCCTCTTGCGCATAGTAGCGTAGAAGCAATCTACTCTGGCTTCCGCAAACATCCCTGATGCGCTACAGAAGCGAGGCAGCCCCACAACCACCCGGAACGCGTTATTGAACTGAACCCGGAGAGCCCCGTAGGCCCTTTGCGTGTACCGCAACCACAGACTGCACGTGTAGAGGGAAGTGCAGTAAGCCCTGAACAAGGTTATCTTCACCTCCCTCGAACAACGCCTGAACTTGCGGGCAATCATGTTCGCTCTGATCGACAGGGCCCTCCGTTCTCGTTCTATGTCAGTATCGTCTTTGAGGTCCCACGTTACTAAATGGCCCAGATATTTAAAAGCATCGACCCTGTCTAGAGGCATACCATAAAGGTCTATGCGTGGTACCTCTACTGTCCGATTACGTCCGACCTCAAAGACCATATACTGACTTTTTGCCACGTTGTATTTCAATCCATGACTCTGTACATAATTTTCACAAACCCGCAACAGTTTTCTTAGGCCACACACTGAGGCACTCAGCAGAACCATGTCGTCGGCATAGCTTATGTTGTTGACGCATATATCGTCAATGTGACAGCCAACATGTATTCTGCTGAGCGTCTCAAGAAGACCATTAATGTATAAATTAAACAATGTAGGAGAGCATAGTCCTCCCTGCCTTACCCCACACTCTAGTTTATAAGGATCGGACAGAGTATCCGCCCATCTAACGGCATTGACCTGATTTCCATACCAGTATCTGAAGATACGTATTGTTTCAGGTGGAAGTTTAGCATCCTTGAGCTTACTCCACATTATGTCATAGGAAACCAGGTCAAATGCCTTAGACAGATCAAGGAAGCAAGCATAAACGGGTGTATTCCTGTCTACGTAGTATTTGACAGTGTGCTTAAGACACAGGATTGCACTTTCCGTAGATAGCCTCGGGCGGAAGCCAAACTGGTTTTGGCTTAATTGTACGTACTCCTGAAGCTGTGAGTTAAGCAAACTGTCAAACACCTTAGCAATAACCGTTGCGAGAGATATTGGCCTATAGTTGTTTGTATCCGATAGATCGCCTGTTTTATTTTTGACTATAGGCACAACAATGGTTCTCATTAAATCATCCGGCAGGTAAGAATGCCTTACACATAGTGTGAAGAACAACGCTAACAGTCTTGTTATATGTGGCCCAGCGTGCTGGAGGTGCTCAATGCTGAGTCCATCATGACCCGGGGATTTACCTAGAATAGACTGAACCGAATCAGACTGACTTAGGGCTCAAAACAGATAGGTACAGAAATCAATCTACATACAAGCGCGCTCGAGCAAACGCACACATAGACATTGCTCACGGACACGATATCTCGGACCAGTTCAGATCCAGTCCAGTGCAAGCGCGGGTGCCATCCGCTTCACGTGTCCGTGAGCAATGTCAATGTGTGCGTTTGCTCGAGCGCGCTTGCACAGAGCGACCAAAAAGAGTAGAAGTTAAAAAGTGGCAATACTGTAGTGTCGTCCCCGCTTTTTTATATTGATTAGAAAGGGAGGACGCTACAGTATTGCCACTTTTTAATTTCTACTCTTTTTGGTCGGACTATATGTAGATTGATTTCGGTACCTATCTGTTTTGTGCTTAGGGCATTATAGTGTAGAAGGGAAGGAGCGTCGTCTTTCATAGGAGAATATTTGAAAGTGTCCAGTTCCCTGCCCATGAGTTTACAGTGATTGTAATCGCTCAGCGACTGCGTAAATGATTTGAATGGAGAATAGACATGTTGACTGATGTTGAATTCTACAGCGTAATGTAGTTATATATGACTAAAATTTGCTAAATATATCACGAAACAAAGAAAAAAATCCAGGAAAATAAATCTTTTTGGAAATATGTGACTTCAAAGGTACGCAAATTTTATGTTTTTTTTTTTTATCTAAAAGAAATTTTGAAAATGTTTTCAGAATCCTCATAATTTTACAAAACAATAATTGTACGACAACCATGAACTTAAACGCACTTTTTCACGGTGAAAATGGCAAATTTATTAATTTCTGCATTTAATTATTGGTACCTATACCGGCCTGTGACGTCACTAGCCTGGACGCCAATTGTATGGAGCGTTTTTAGCGCGACGTAGGAATGTTGAACTTTGACGGTCATTTCTGACTTTTAGAGCAGTTTAAGTGTAGTCAGTCCCATATAGACATTTGATCACAATAAAAAATAGAATCGATTGACATCCTCAAAAAAATTTTGTCAACATGTCTATTGTAGTCCTACAAAGTAACCCCTAGGGCGCTGTACTATTCTCCATACAAATTGTCTACGCTGTCGTTAGCGAGTATGGTGACGATAACTCATGGTAAGGGTACAGCGGTAAGCAGTAAATGGTAGTTCCAATGCCGTCCGCAATAGCGTTACAGTAGAAAATGCATTGTTTAAGTATTAGACGGAGTGAACAGTGTCGAATTGAAAATTTTAATATTTTAGGTGACCACAGTAATTCCTACATAGTTTCTTTAAGTAAATGCAGAAAACTACGCATAATTCAATTTTATTAATAATATAAACATCAAACAACCCAAAGTAACAAGCCGCTGCGAAGTAACGGAACTACTTTCAGCCACAGTAGCGCCACCAATGACGCCAAGAATTATCTTTCAGCGGACTCTTTTGGGTTATTATTTGAAGATGCTGATCCTCCTCTCTACACTCCATAGCCACATTATCACGGTATGTATACATACTCTATGCCATGCTACGGGAAATAATTATATACTGTGGCGACGGGTGGGGAACACAACAACAAAGTGACAAATGATTATAAAATAATGACTCTATGGTCGGGATTGACTCTTTGGTATTTTAAGCGTTTTCGTTCACTAAAATTTTGTAAGATGCTTGCTATTTTTAAAATTAGACACAGCGCATAGAATAACCGTTTCAAAAACTGACTCTGAAACAAGCCATTTGGCAGCTGGCAATCCCATTAATAATAATATTTGAGCATTTTAGAAAAATATTACAATATAAATGACTCAAAGGTAAATTAAGAAAGAAAAATTGAATGCGATCTACTACAATCTAAGCGGGATATTTATAAAAATAAAAATGTGGTATTACCACATAAAAAATATGAATCGATAAAAAGATTCCATACAAATGTTCAAGCCTGACCAGAAATATATGAGGATTGTCAAGAGGGCGCTATTTATATGATCTATTTGGCAACAATTTTGCAACCAATCGCAACCCACTATAATGACATTAGTTTAAATACCTGTCAGTTCCACTATGTTAAGATCGTAATATCATTTAATGGCGTGCACTCTTTTCCTAACTGTTTTTCGTGTAGTAAACACGTGTACACTTTATTTATAATCTTACATTCACGACTGTGAATGGTTTTCGGCATTTTCTTTGGATACATTTAAATATTTGTCTTTTAAAGAAATCACCACGAATGACATTGACATTGTTGACAAACCATCATAAAATCATTGCCAGTGTAAGAAATTAGTTCCAGTGAAATTCCGCAATATGGCGCATCCTCATATATTTCTGGTTAGGCTTTACAATATTTCTTAAAATGTTCATCTGTGTATGATCTGTGTCCTTTTTGTCAATGATATGGAACTAACAAGTACTGTACACTTGGAATGCGCATTGCTACGAATCAACGGTCTTGTAAGGACATTGACGTAATAATTACATGGACACACAATCAGACGGAAAAAATGGCACCCTCCCAACTAATGCAAAATCACAAATCGCATTACTTGGGCGATCAGTCTCGTTTAGACCATGACACGTGACGGGTCTCAAAAGTGACTTAATTTTCAGTGAAAAATTACAGAAATAACAACTATAAAATAAAGGAACAGGACGGAATATTCTTTTTTACTTAAGTTCTATTGATTAATTAACGAATCCTATGTAAAATCATAGCATATTTTGTATTAGAATTATTAACTTTGTCCCTACAAAATGCACCTCATCACAGAACAAAAATCTAAGGAGTGGCTATAGTTTCATATTTTATTAATAAATAAAGGAGTGCAATAAATAATTATCCTATTTTTTTTTATTCAAGATTCCCATGCGTTACTCAACAACTTAAAAATGGAGATCACATTTAGCAAGACAAACGCGAAAAATAATTGAAGCCAAATAATTCGTCTCTCGTGTGGTCGGCATAATCATATGTTTTTTTAATGTTAATCAACAGAAGCGTAAAATGGTGACATTCATAAATTACTAAAAAAATTGCTCTGTTGTTATTGTTTTATTTTGTCACAGAGTCTAGACACTGTTAGTTTAAACCTTTAAACGCCAAGAACACATAAAGGCGACGGCGACGTGTGCTGCCGTGCATACCACGCCACCGACAAATAAGATCAAACTTTAAAGGGTTAATAATGTCAATATTTTGCACTTGTCTTACTCTCATTTCACATACTGGAACAAGGAGAAATAATGTCATTATTACTGATCCCTTCTATCGGAAACTTTTTATGCAGTTGTTAAATAAAAACGCAACTAAATTTGTTATTAACAATTTACGAGTTTATTTAGTTCAAACAAAACAATATTTTAATACCTAAATAAAATAATAATGAAAATATTTTTAGTGTGTAAAAATATTAAAATCTGCTCCATTCGTGCCATGTTCCAAGTTTGACAAGAGACATGAGTCAGAATACGCTAAAAAAGTTAATTTACACGAAAAATATTTGTGGTAATAAGTACGTAAGCCAATTTGACACTTAAACGTTTGAATAATGAGTTCTTTTCTACGAAGTAATTATGTTGTCGTAAATTAAAAATAAGCGTTACTGGCATCTACTTGAACATGACAACGGTGCCACTTATTTTGTAATTTTTGTTCGGGTCTGTGGCTCTATTATAAATAATACCTCAATGTGTAAGGATACTATTTGACTCCCTCTGCAGGGGTAACCAAATGATTAGCAACAAAGAGACAGGTGCTCAATGTGCTCATCCTTACTGAATTTTATTATAAGTCGAAAAATTTGTTTTTAACGACATAGTAGCTTTAATTTATTTTATATAGGTATGAGTAGAATGACTTACACTTTAATAAAATTAAAGAAAATGTATTTGAGGGCAAGTTAGGCTCAAACAATAACACGATTCGAGTACGACTCGTTACA
This sequence comes from Apotomis betuletana, assembly GCA_932273695.1. Classification (NCBI taxonomy): domain Eukaryota; kingdom Metazoa; phylum Arthropoda; class Insecta; order Lepidoptera; family Tortricidae; genus Apotomis; species Apotomis betuletana. The sequence goes on along the minus strand of OW026321.1, from coordinate 5,681,355 downwards.
CCAAACCAAAAGGCTCGAACACAGAAATGCTCGAGTCGCATCGAGTCCTATTCGACATTCGCTTAGTTCACAAGACTTGGTTGGGTAATGAAGTTATATACAGGGTGTAATTGTAAAGTATGACCATGCAATAATTCTGTAACTATACCAGGTTATCAAAACACTATGAACTGATAACACCTCATCTAGAATATTTTCATAATAAACCTGCTCTGTGATGTCTCAGAAAAAGCTGTTTGAAATATGTTATACATTTAGTTATAGAAATACCGCCGGGTTAGATACAATGACTGCCTGACTGACAGATGTGGGGAGCGACTGCCTCAGCCGCCCCGGTAGGCTCCACCCGCGCCTTGGACCCCGCGCGGCGTTACAGGAATTCGCCTACCTAGTGGGAATAGCGACGCTACTGTGTTCCCACAGAAACATTAAAGTGTTAACTTTTGTTAAGAAAGAACGCAAAAGACGACAGACGCCAAGAATTATTCTTAACAGAGCTGACAGTTCACTATGTTTACATTTAAATAGGTTTTATTCTTCTATAATAGTCTTCGGATTTTATAAAGTTCATAATTGGTTCCGTTTTTTTTGTTGAAGCGAAAGAAACTTTAGCAAATATAATATTTATGTTCGAAGTTTTTAGCATTAATGACACTGACTCCGTGTGCGCAGTTACTGTCAGCTCGTTGCCCCCTCATTTGTAAAATATATTTAGTCTTTACATTAAGGTTGAATTTTGTGTGCAAACTTATTTTGAGTGCACACTACATACTAGCTCCATGATAAATGACAAAATAATTGACTTTGACAAGAAGCATAATTGCCGTGTGATATTTATTGTAGGAAAGCATTTACCACTATACAATTTTATTAAGTGAAGATCTATTTTATTTTCGAGGCATATATACATATTTGGTAAGTAAGACATGTGTATATAGAATAATTTAATAATACCAAAATACTACTATACTACAAAATACTTCTATACTAATATTTACTTAAGAGTCAAATGGCCTGGCGTGTGACGAAGGCAAGGGCCGCAATGTACCCGATCTGGAGCTTCTGGTCCGTGGCTCAACATGGCCGCATGCCTTCAAGTTCCGTTGTTCGTTTTTATTCATTTTGGTCGTTCAATGTGTAGTATTGATAGCGTATTGTGCAGTGAACTAACGAATTCAACTTGAAACGTACATAGCCCCTCTTGGGTCAAGGCCCGATAGTCCGCGTGGTTTTTTGTAAATTGCGCACTTTAAAAAAAGCACGATTTTCTCACCTCACCGTACAACGTGGTATCAATTCGCTATCTTGTCGCCGTGTGCGATTGGCAACGAGACATTGGCAGTAATGGTCGCTTCAATGTGACCGGTTGCCATTCTTTAAAAGAATATAATAGACGCCCGGTCGGTTGACCCTCGTGCCCTGGAAACAGACACGGCCATTAATCTAGGACTCTGGTTTAACCTTGTTTTGTAGATGAACCTTTCATCGAATGTCCTTTTCATAGAAATTTTGATTTCATCGAAAGCTTTTTTTCTGAAACCTTAATATTTTGGAGTGTTATAATAACAAACCTAACCTAACCTAATCCAAACATGGACATTTTCAAGATTTCTGAAAAATATATGACTTCCGAGGAGAAAATTATTTATGAAATGAAAATTCCATGAAATGAACCATTCAGTGAAGTGGTTTTTTTTTCAAAGAAGAGAAGATACCCTGAGGCTCTACATGTGCTGATACCCTAGCGACGTCCCACTTGGCTGTTTATTAGGCAGCTAATCTCCGCAAGTGATAACTACGTAGGTATTTGTGGCGTTTGCCGTGGGAACCGGAAGCAACAAAGCTTTTCCAAACACTCAGCTATTTGCTTATCCGCTCCTCCGGTGATCGTAGGGCTGGCTAATCCTCGCGCAACGCATTGGCATTGCCATCGAGCGAGGTAGCTCGGCCAGCCATGTATAAAATTTGGTTACCTATCATAATCCCGAATTTTTGTTTCTCCGCTGTAACGTTCCGCCGAATTTTCATTTGCCCGAAAGCTATTTATTACTATAATAATAATAATATAATAATAATAATTTATTTCGTAAAACATCTTTACAAATTTTCCTTATAGCTAGCGACTGCTTCCTAAATAGGTAAAACCTGTGCTTTAGGGTAAGCTGTGCTCTTCCCCATAACAATATCTTGACGTTATACAAAACTATATTTATTTGAAATTTATGACTAACAACAGTATAGGGTTACCGCATGCATGGTTTACACTGTTTGTAGTTTATTTTTCTATTTTATTAAAGACTAAGAGAGGGTGTGTGTGTGTGTGTGTGTATGTGCGAGTGTGTGTGGTCGCGAATGTGTGTTTATGGTGAGTGCGCGCAAGTGTATCTGTAAATCCGTATGCCGTGTCTTGCTAATAATAATAAGTAAATATCATGTGGAAGATTTATGTTATTATTTAGAATACATTATATAGAAAGTATATACAATAACAGTAAGATAAATTGATAGCTAATTTTATTCTAGTTCAGTACAATACGATTACCCCAATATAGATAGAAGGTCCTCTGTATCTAGGTAGTTTTTGGTTAGTAACCAGTTCGTGACAGTTTTTTTACAATCGTTTTTTATCATGGGATATACGTTAAGAAGCTTATTTATTTTATTGTAAAGAAAGGGTCCATTAAAAGAATAAAACCTTCTTATGAAGCATGTGTTAAATCTATGCCCCCATTTTCCTATATTGTATGCTCGTCGAGAATCTGCCATGTGAGATTTGTCATAATAGAGTGTTGAGTGAAACCTAAGGATGATTGATAGAATGAAAAGTTGTCTGACTGTCAGTAGTTTGGCAGTCTCGTATAATATTTGCGTGGGATACGTGAACGGAAGAAAGAACATGACCTTCAATACTGCGCGCTGAGCAATTTCAATCGAAATCATAGACGATTTAGGGGCACCTCCCCAAACCGATACACAGTAACTTAGAAGGGACTGACAAAGCGCCAGATAAACTCGTGTTAATAGTACTTTATCAGCAACATGTCTTAGATTTTTAAACACATATATCAGCTTGCGGACTCTGCCACTAAGCATCTCGATATGTGATCTGAAATTGAGGTTGGAATCTATGATGACACCCAAGTATTTTATGGTGTTTGTCTCAACTATATAGTCGCATGAGCACGGATTCTGTTGGGTGTTACTGCAATTGTGTGCTTTAAGGGAGAAGCGTTGAGATGGTTGACCTGGACTCCTGATGGAGTGGACTATATATTTAGTTTTCGCCACATTTAATGTTAAAAGGTTAAGCTCAAGCCATTTCGTAACTAGGTTTAGGCCCTTTTGAGCATTTTCAAAAGTTTGTTCCCAAGATCGTTCTGCAAAGAGAAGAACGGTGTCATCTGCATATACAATGATCCTGCCAGAAGGAATGTTGAGCTGACAAAAGTCATTTATATATATCAAGAAAAGAGTGGGACCCAGGATGCTGCCCTGCGGGACTCCGTAGCTAAGGGGCAAGTCACCACTTTTTACTTCACACATTGAGACACATTGCTGTCGATTACATAAATAATCCTCGAAAATTTTGAGAGATGTGCCTCTGACACCTATATTCTTCAGTTTTTTCAGCAGGATGGGAATGGAAACCGTATCAAAAGCTTTGGCCAAGTCGAGATATAATGATACACATTTATTGCCACTGTCAAGTTGATTTGCCACAAATTGTGTAAGGTCTTGGACTGCATCATTTGTAGATTTTCCAGGTCTAAAGCCATATTGTTTGTCAGAAAGGATGCTGTATTTTTCAAGGAAAGACGTCAGTCTCAAGTTTAGGATTCGTTCAAGAATTTTTGATAGAGAAGGCAATATTGAGATAGGTCGATAATTGTTTGGTTGGGATTTATCTCCATTTTTGAAAATTGGTAAGACTAATGATTTTTTCAGAGCTGTAGGAAAAAGTCCTTCAGCCAAGCAGATATTGAAAATGTGAGTGAGAACTGGTATAAAAGTGTCTTTGTGGGTTTTTAACAGTGAGTTAGGTATTCCATCCCATCCTACCGAACAAGTAGTTTTTAATCCCATAATTAGCGCTTCAACCTCCTTTTCGCACGTGTTCATCATTCCCCTGGAATTTGGCCGTCGGTTTGTGAGATAATTATTTACGAAGTTGGTGGATGCGTTTTTAGACATGTTATTTATTTTTTCCGCTAGATTTTTTCCAATATTCACAAAAAACTGGTTTATTTGATCAACTGATGCCTGTGGCGAAGAACTAATGTATAAGAGATCATCATTTACTGCTTTGTTTTTGCCTGTACCTGTAATATTTTTAATCGATGACCAAAGAAGTTTGCTGTTATTACCTGCTTTTTTTATTTGTTCTTTTTCATACTCAATTTTTACTTTTTTAAGGATATTGCAGCAAAAGTTTCTATACCGTCGATATGTAACTTTAATGATTTCATTCGAAGGCTCTTTTTTACATTTAGAATGAAGCTTATCCCTGTTTCTGATGCACCGTAATAAGCCGGGCGTTATCCAGGGCTTTATAATAAATTTGCTTCTTGGGAGAGTCACGACGATAGTATTTTTTAAAATTAAGCTTTGTAAGAGCTCAATAAAACGATTTATAGCTAGATTTGGGTCCATTATGTTGAGAATTTCATTAAAGTCTGTACTTTGAAGATCTTGCGCGAACGATTCACTACATAATTTTGTGCGTTTTAATTGTTGATTTTCTATTATTTTATTATATTGCCAGCTTAGGAGAACTGATTTATGGTCAGTCAATGTAGATTCTATGATCAAGATTTGGGCAGACAATTTTGATCTTAGCATGACATGGTCCAGGCATGATTTGCTGCTATCACGTGTGATTAAGTTGTGCCCAGGGAGAAATCCATGTGAAGCTAAGAAATTTAGGTACACGTTAGATCGTAAGTCCAACAAATCACCAGTAATATTTATATTAATGTCTCCAATCACAGCTACATTTTGGCAGTTCGTAAGTTTACGCAAAACAGTATGCAATGATTCCAGAAATCCTTGGATACTAATTTGAGCGGGAGATCTGTAAATGGCAACCACAGCATAGTTCGTGTCTATTTTCAGTATTAAACAATTTGCATCGGGGAAGTTGGGCTCTTCAATTTCCATAATAAGATGCGATTTAGAGTATATAACTAAACCCTCATTTTGATTACGATTTTCTGAACTCGCACAGCTGTGGTATCCATTTAATACCGGAATTGTATTAACACAAGATAACCAACATTCAGTGAGTATTATTATATCAGAATCAACGTCCAGACGGGATAGCAAGACACACAATTCATCAAAGTTTTTGTTAATACTTCGAATATTTTGGGTTAGTATTCTCAGGGTTCCAGGGTTGACCTCCTCAACTTCACAAGGGATAGCATTGGCTACCGCAAGATTGTCAATATCATTATATATCACTTTGTTTGCGCTATCGAATGGTAAAACTTATTACAGTGTTCTGAATAATATGTGACGTAGGTGCATTTTCCAGAAATTGGTGCACTGAAGTCCAGGTGAGAGGGAGTTACATATTGTCTATTAGCATGTATTGTATTGTTTTGAGTGTGTGTTACATTTGAGATAAAGATTAAACTAATTTTGCTTATCGCCTTATAATTATTAGAACTAAATACATTATTATCTAAATAAAGTTTACACAATAGTCATTGACTGGATGCGATATTTTTAAGATCATTCTCGTTGCTAATCTTGATATATTTTGATTTATCAGCTTTGCGTATGAAGACCGACCCTCGGCTAGTACAGCAATGGACGTAGCCCTTGTCTTTTGTGATTTGTCTGGCTTCATAGAGAAGCTTTTGCGTCTTATATGTAAGGGCTTCAGATATATATATTGGAGTCCTGGGATCCTCAAGTTTGAGATGGCCGGAATTAAGTTTCTCGCAATCCTTTTTACCTTTGTTGAATATTCTAACGGCTTCAAGAATTTTCTCTTTTTTTATCACTGATGAGAATTCGACAACTATCAGCTTTCGGCTGTCTTTTTGCGTTTTTTTACTGTAAATGTCTCTTATATCAGAGTCCGAGATCGTTTCCTTTATCGACTCACCCAGATTTTTCAAGATTTGACATAAATCATCTTTCGCATCGTACTTCTTGTCTTTAAATAATTGAAACGGAAGGTTTTTGATTTCGATTGCAGGCTCCTTAATTTTTTGTTCCAAAATTTCAATTTTTTCCTCTAAGTGGCGAATGTGTTCTCGGTCCTTTTTCTTCTCCTCCTCCATATCGCGGAGCTGGAATAGCATATCATCATATTTTTGAGTGAGGAACTCGATGCATTCGGAAATATCAGTATTTTGTTTTTCAATTTTAGATACCGTAGTTTGTAATTCTTTGAAACGGTTTGCCTGCTCTTGGGAGTAGGAAGCAAACATAGACTTCATTTGCTCCATCATTGATTCCATATGAGCTGTGTTACTATCTTCATAGCATTTCCGTTTAAAACGCAGAGTGATGTTACTCGTGTTATCATCCTGTAAATTATGCAGCTCATGTAAGTCCGGGGCCGAGTCATGCTTTTGTTGCGCCGCCAAAATTGGCAGCGGTAGCAACTCGATCGGAGTGCCCGGCTCACCCCCTGTTGTTGCGGGTGTGTTTGTCCTGCCCGCCTTAGCAGCTGGCTGTTTTTTTTCCGGAGATGTTTGTTTGAACGGCATGATTAACTGTGGCACGAAAATAATTAGGCGATAGCACCAGGATTACAGAACTGGTCAGAGAGACGCGTAGCACGGCGGTTTACAAAAGCACACTTTACTTTATTATTCGTAGCAGAGTATTCTCACCAAGCGCAGCGCGAGACGTACCAGGAGCGCAGCACCGATAAGGAGTCAGCGGGCGTTAGTGTGTGGCAAGGCCGTTGTTGTAACGTACCGCTAGAAGTGTAGTCGTCTCTTTCGCTCGCGGCGCAGCAGGCAGCGGCGGCGTTTGTCTGTTCTATTCACAGCGTGCGCGCAACGTCGATGCGAAGTGTTACATTTCGTCGTAGAACCGTCGTATTTATGAACTCCCAGTACTTGCAGCGATTTTTCACAACTTATTTAATTTGAATTTTTTATTATTAAGTATTATTATTTTTAGCGTAGTGTTTGCGTACGTTTACTCTTGGCAGAGGTCCGAGGGGAAGAGGAATTACTAAACTATTAATATATCAAAATAATTATAAAACAAACCTAACCTAATGAGTTCTTTAAAACGACGTTTATATAATCATGAAAATATTACGGGTTTCAGGAAAAATTGATTTCGGGCAAATGAAAATTCGGCGAAACGTTACAGCGGGGAAACAATGTTTCGAAGTTGCGATAGGTTACCGTAAAATGTTGTTTCAGTGATCATGGTGGTACAAATATGCTGTTTCGAGCTTATTCATGGAATACGGTTTTGCGGTTTGTGGTTCGTTATAACGATGGCGGCCAATATGCTGAATACTTTCCCAAGTAAGTTGTTACGTTATTAGTTCTTTTATTTCTAGATTTACAAAAAAAAAATATTTGTCATTATTTTTAATGTGGGTACACACCCCATTTTTGTGTTCCGTAGTCAACTAGGAATCCTTATAGTTTCACCATGTCCTTCTGTCCGTCTGTCCGTCGGCGGCTTAGCTCCGTGATCATTAGTAGTAGAAAGCTGAAATTTGGTATGAACATGTGTATGTATCACGCCGACAAAACGGTAAAATAAAAACTAAAAACATAACTTTTTTTGGGGTACCTACGTCTCGTACACCTAAAGAGGGGGTGAATTATTTTTTTCGTCCCAACACTAGTGTGTGGGGTGTCGTTGAATAGGTCTATTAAAAATAATAGGGGTCTCCAAACAATATTTTTTGATGAAGTCTTCAGTTTTGTAAATATTCGCTTCGGAAATCCAAAAAATAACGTCCCCCCGTGGTGTCCTTATACTTCGAACGTTACACATATTAGTTAAGTGCCAAACTGCATTAAATCATTCCGCTCAATCGGGTGCGTATAATCGATAACTTCCAGAAGGTAATAAGTAATTACAGTTACTTTGGCGTTTACGACCTTTTTATAGAGCTTGTAATCTTTCACGTAATATAAACCTCGGGCTTAAAACCGTCTATTGTGAAGATTGGGCAACTACGGAACCCTACACTGAGCGTGGTCCGACATGCTCTTCGCCGGTTTTTGACGTGACAACGTCTAATAAATTGATGAACGCCGGCCGCACATACGAAAAACATGACGTCATTGTAGTAATACTTTAAGATGACGTAATTGTAGCAATACTTTGTAGCGCCGTGGACATGACGTCATTGTAGCAATACACAAGCCTACGTCATCATGCTGGTCACAGATTCTCAAACTTTAAAATGTGGAAAGAGGGAAGAGGGAAGAGGGAAGAGGGAAGAGGGAACGGTCGGATACAAAGACTATCTATCTATCAGCCACAGACGTCCACTGCTGAACATAGGCCTCCCCCATGACTCGCCACAAAGTGCGATCCTATGCAGACCGCATCCAATGATTCCCCGCTCACGAGGTCATCCGTCCATCTAGTCGGGGGCCGCCCCACGCTGCGCTTTCCTATACGTGGTCACCACTCTAGGACTTTGCTGCCCCAACGGCCATCCGTTCTCCGGGCTACATGGCCTGCCCATTGCCACTTCATTGGAAGAGGGAAGAGGGAAGAGGGAAGAGGGAAGAGGGAAGAGGGAAGAGGGAAGAGGGAAGAGGGAAGAGGGAAGAGGGAAGAGGGAAGAGGGAAGAGGGAAGAGGGAAGAGGGAAGAGGGAAGAGGGAAGAGGGAAGAGGGAAGAGGGAAGAGGGAAGAGGGAAGAGGGAAGAGGGAAGAGGGAAGAGGGAAGAGGGAAGAGGGAAGAGGGAAGAGGGAAGAGGGAAGAGGGAAGAGGGAAGAGGGAAGAGGGAAGAGGGAAGAGGGAAGAGGGAAGAGGGAAGAGGGAAGAGGGAAGAGGGAAGAGGGAAGAGGGAAGAGGGAAGAGGGAAGAGGGAAGAGGGAAGAGGGAAGAGGGAAGAGGGAAGAGGGAAGAGGGAAGAGGGAAGAGGGAAGAGGGAAGAGGGAAGAGGGAAGAGGGAAGAGGGAAGAGGGAAGAGGGAAGAGGGAAGAGGGAAGAGGGAAGAGGGAAGAGGGAAGAGGGAAGAGGGAAGAGGGAAGAGGGAAGAGGGAAGAGGGAAGAGGGAAGAGGGAAGAGGGAAGAGGGAAGAGGGAAGAGGGAAGAGGGAAGAGGGAAGAGGGAAGAGGGAAGAGGGAAGAGGGAAGAGGGAAGAGGGAAGAGGGAAGAGGGAAGAGGGAAGAGGGAAGAGGGAAGAGGGAAGAGGGAAGAGGGAAGAGGGAAGAGGGAAGAGGGAAGAGGGAAGAGGGAAGAGGGAAGAGGGAAGAGGGAAGAGGGAAGAGGGAAGAGGGAAGAGGGAAGAGGGAAGAGGGAAGAGGGAAGAGGGAAGAGGGAAGAGGGAAGAGGGAAGAGGGAAGAGGGAAGAGGGAAGAGGGAAGAGGGAAGAGGGAAGAGGGAAGAGGGAAGAGGGAAGAGGGAAGAGGGAAGAGGGAAGAGGGAAGAGGGAAGAGGGAAGAGGGAAGAGGGAAGAGGGAAGAGGGAAGAGGGAAGAGGGAAGAGGGAAGAGGGAAGAGGGAAGAGGGAAGAGGGAAGAGGGAAGAGGGAAGAGGGAAGAGGGAAGAGGGAAGAGGGAAGAGGGAAGAGGGAAGAGGGAAGAGGGAAGAGGGAAGAGGGAAGAGGGAAGAGGGAAGAGGGAAGAGGAAAGAGGGAAGAGGGAGGTGGGAGGAGGGAGGAGGGACGAGGGAAGACACTATAATGACATTAATGACACGTGATGGGTGCGTTCAGAAAGTAACACTTAAAATGTTGTTAGGGAAATTGTGAATAAATATTCTACCGAGAAAAAGACGTTGTCACGTAAAATCTTCCTTCGCCCGTAAAACCGACTTTACAGGCAACCATTTTTTTATATTATATCATTGATGCAAAGCTCAAAGCATAAAGAAAAATTTAAATGCGTTACGTGACGGAAGAGACCGGGAGTCGAACCCAGTACCTCTAGATTACCGGTCCAGCGTGTTATCCTCTCCACCACACTAACGCCAATTAACCTCTCGAATTTATCCTTATGCTTTCAGTGTCAAAGTTTGAATTGTTTATTTGAAAGGCTTTACACCTAAGCGACCTCTATGTGAATATTGTGAATCCATATTTAATATTATAAATGCGAAAGTGTGTCTGTCTGTCTGTCAGTCTGTTACCTCTTCACGCTTAAACTGATGAACTGATTTAGATGAAATTTGGTAAATAGATAGTGTCAGTCCCGGGGAAGGACATAGGATACTTTTCATCCCGAATAAATTTAGTGTTCCCTTGGGATGAGCGGGTAACACCGCGGGGCACAGCTAGTACGTTAATATTTTTGTATTTCTTTTACAAAATATATAGGTATGCCATGAATTTCTTTAAAATGCGGGAAATCTCTTATCTAGAGAAATGAGAACTCGTTCTCCGTGTCAACAGTGGGAATATTGGTAATAAGTAATATATTTAAACGAGTGAACGATTGTAAATTTGATATATCGTGTGAATGTTTTCCATTGGATTATTAAAACTGTCTTAATTAGGGACTGAAACGGTACCTTTAGGAACGGTTTTGGCCGGGTCTGTTTAGAGGTATCCGACCGTTAAAATAGCATTCCGGTAACGGTATCAATATTTTAGGTACCCAAACATGCCTCTGTCCAAACGATACCTTTAAATAAAAGTACCTATAAAAACGGTTCGACCGTTTCTTTTTAAAGGTCGGATGACCGATAAAGTAGGTTTTCGGTACCGATATCAATACTTAAATCTAAACAGGCTTCCGTCCAAACGGTACCTTTAAATATAGGTACCTAAAGCTCGCGACTCTCGGGTGTAAGGTTCATCATCAGTTTCAGACTTCACGTCTTTACTCCTTTTACTCCTTTAACTCTTTTCACCCGTTTCACCCCTTTCATCCTTTTCACCCCTTTCACCATTTCAACCCTTTCACCCTTTTCAGCCCTTTCACACTTCACCCTTTTTACCTCATTGACCATTTTCACCTCTTTCACCCTTTTCACCCTTTTCACCCTTTCCACTATTTTCACTCCTTTCACATCACCCTTTTCACCCTTTCGATCCTTTTCACACCTTTGAACCTTTACACCCGTTTCACCCTTTTCACCCCTTTTCACTATTTTCACCCCTTTGACCCTTTTCACTCTATTCAACCCTTTCATCATTTTCACCCCTTTCACACTTTCCACCCTTTGTCCCTATTCCCTCTTCCAAGCTGCCTCTTCCCTCTTCCCTCTTCGCTCTTCACGCCACTTCTTACTTTTCGCTTCGCTCGCTCGGTACCTATTTAGTTATGCAAAACAGCTTGCTTCCATCACAAAGTGCACCTTTTTTTATAACAACTAGGACTAACGCGACGTTGCCAGCTTTATGGGTACCCGATACTCCACCCGAATTGTATCCGTTTTATCGGTCAGCGTATACGGTATCAGAAACGGTAAATCTTAACGGTACTGTTTTAAAAAGGTACCTATTAAATTTATTTATTTCGGTACCGTAACTGTTGGATTCCTTTTCAATTGATACTTTTATTTGAGTGTACCGGTCTTTTGCGGTTTATCAGTACCTGGTTTTTTAAAACCAGATACTGATAAACCGCAATCTAATGATTAGGGATTTATCATTCAACTAGCGACCCGCCCCGGCTTCGCACGGGTGCAATGCTCATAAATTATGCATGTATTACCTACACATATAAACTTTCTTCTTGAATCACTCTATCTATTTAAAAAAACCGCATCAAAATCCGTTGCGTAGTTTTAAAGATCTAAGCATACATAGGGACATACAGACAGCAGGAAGCGACTTTGTTTTATACTATGTAGTGATAGTGATGAAAAGATAGGTGCAATCAATGATTAAAAAACAAAAGTTCATCATCATCATCATCACGCACAGACAACCCCCACTAGACTAGACGGAGCATGCAAGGCGACCCGCGCGCACCAACGATATGGTACGGCAGAACATTAAAGTATCAACACGGCGGCCACCGTTTAGTTGCGTCCTTGTTTATGATCCATGCGTACGTCAACGAAAAAAGAAATTAAATAAATAACATGGTAAATTGTAGTGTTAAGTGGTGTAGAGAGACCTCATAAACGTCGACGCAACTAAACGGTGGCCGCCGTGTTCATACTTTAATGTTCTGCCGTACCATATCGTTGGTGCGCGCGGGTCGCCTTACATGCTCCGTCTAGTGGGGGTGGTCTGTGTCATCAGTCATCACGTCAACGGCTGGCCGGAGGAGGCATCCGTTCGGGAGTCGTGGAAATCAAAAGGAGAGGCCTTTGTCAGTGTCAACCCTACCATATTAGGTATACATTTTGCGCGCTCTTGTCAAGCTTACTCTCTGTTAGTGTGGGAGTATCTACCAAGAATAACCTAACCTAACCTACCCAGTACCGAGTTACTACAATTCTCCGTCCCAGCAGGACTAGCATTATCTTACCGCGACTCCGCTTTTCGCGTGACTCATCATCATCTGTCCTGCTCGCACGGTACTGAGAGGAAAGTGACAAGTAGCCTATGTCGCGCGACAGGGAGCGTGTCACAGTTATGCTAGATGTGCAGTTCTGGCTCGTCCGCCCACTTAGCACCAGAACACGCGAATTACACCCCAGGGCAAAAGTATGGAAACAAAGTTTATTCCTTGAATATTTAAAGTTTCCAATAATTATTCCTTGTGTAAATGTTAGTAGTAAAAAAATAGAACATCCACTATTAAAACATCTGCATATTGTAAAAATATATACACGATGATTCTTAATCGGTGATCAGGAGTAGACAAATATTAATATCCAGCTAAAATTAAACTTAATAGGCGAGGTCTCACGCAATTACCTCACTGTTTAATTAATTAAAAGTTGAAACATAATTAAAACTACTAACCACTAAATACATGGTCATCCTACATAAATTATTGAAGTGCGATACCTGACGTCAATTTTCTGTCTTTGTTTATGTAATGACAATTTATTACTCATAAATTATTGTCATTGCCATTAAATTAGTGAAGAGGTTGTAAGCTCACAGATACAGATTAGTAAGTACGGTGACAAGAAATTTAAGACAAATATGGTTTCAAAATAAAAATTATCATAGAAAAATAAAAGTTTTGTTTTCATGTAATTACGACTTCAACATGAGCGCCATCAATTACTGAGTTAGAAAAGTTGGTACCTGATCAACGATTAAAAATCATCGTGTATACTTACCTAACTCCGGGACAAGGTGCATGTCGTCGTTTTTTTATTGCCTTTCTACAAAATGTTGCACTGGCAATTTTCATAAGCAGAATTTGCGTTATTGACTTTTAAAATGTTCATAACCATTTTTATATTGTGATTTTGTAATTTATTCCGTAAGGAAATCACAGGTTTGTATAGTAATATAAGCTTGTTTCCATACTTTTGGCCTGGGGTGTATGCTCTTAAAGTTTTTCAATTCCAGGTGCTACGATGTTGGTGTACAAAGTGTACACGGCCGTTCTAGCCATACTTGTCCTCGTGTTCCAACTGACATGCGTGAGTAGAAACTTGTTTTTTTTTTTTTTTTACAACGAACGAGCAAACGTACCTATCGCCTGATGGAAAGCGATTACCGTCGCCCATAAACACCTGCAACACCAGAGGAGTCACAAGTGCTTGCCTACCCGGAGGACGAAGATAGAATGCCTCTATGCTAGTAATTTCACCGGCTATCTAAATCTGTACCCTTATCATGAGTTTACGTGATCGTACTCGACAGCGTAAAGGATTTGTATGGAGATTAGCACAGCGTCCCTAGAGGTTATTTTGTAGAACTACAATTCTCCATACAGATTTTACGCAGTCGCTAGCGAGTACGGTATCTTTTATACGTCGGACTATAGGGGGCAGTTTGAGGGCAAGGTAAGGTTTACAAAAAAAATCTTAACTTACGAGTATTATAATGTACCTAGTATTTGTAACATAGTTAATTAAATTAGTAACCCGTTATCATTTATTCATCTTTAATATGTAAATACTCTTTGAAGTGATGACTGATAGCCCACTGAAATGGATATTTACAAGCCGACGAAGAACCTTGACTGCCAAGAATTTGGAAAAAATATTAATTATATATTCTCATAATAATTATAACTACAAATGTACCATGATCCATGAATGTAAATTAAATCAAATATAACACAGACTATTCAATCTCATTTTTATTTATAATTTAGGATATAAAAAAATAAACACCTAACTAACGTACAGCCTTAGAGCCGTGTTCATAGAACTTGACATGCCCACTTAACTCATTTGTGTTTTGCTCCTTTCTCACAGCTGCAATTGTCTGAGTGACGGATAAAGCCAAACGAACTTTTTCGCCATTTTGACTTATGTGTAGTCCAAGTACGTTCATAAATAACGCAGTTAGTTGCTATGATATTTGGAATTTCACATTATAAATACTAGGTACAAAATACTAAGTACAAATACTCGAAAGTTTATTGATTGATTTGCGAACCTTACCTATCATTCTGACAAGCCACGAAAGTGCCCGCTAGAGTCCGACGTATTTTAACTAATGGTACCTACCCGTAAGGGCACGGACTGCTTCCAACGCAGCCGCATTAAAAAGTTATATCACTGATCATTTTCCGTACATACAGGCAACCAATTTGATTTCTAGGCCACTATAGAACCATGTCACAATTGCAATGATATAAGATTTAAGCGGCTTTCATATTGACGTTCGCTGTGACAAGGTACTAAATGGTCTAGGAATCAAATTGGTTGACTGTACGTTCTTGACTGTTTCCTCTCTGGTTTCTTGACCTTCATCAAATACATATACTCGTATGTATTCCGCCTTACCAATTTTAAAAACGAACAGCAAACTATTATAGTTAATCATAGAAAGACAAAAGAGTGAACATTACTTTGTGTGGCATAGCTAGATGGCCAACAAATTGGTTGCAAGCACACACCCAGTACACAAATTTATAAATTTTACAATCAAAAGCGAAAAAATAGGAACGGTCCAACGCAGAACATTTCCATACCTTCCATTTTCCAAAATATCGTTACGATTGGTTCAGTTTTACCATTTAAATATGGAACTCTTTGCCGGCTCATGTGTTTCCTCCTTTTTATTTATTTATTTATTTATTTATTTATTTATTTATTTATTTATTTATTTATTTATTTATTTATTTAATTATTTATTTATTTATTTATTTATTTATTTATTTATTTATTTATTTATTTATTTATTTATTTATTTATTTATTTATTTATTTATTTATTTATTTATAAATATATTTACACAGCATTACAGACTTAAATCTAATACACTGTGAAACAAGATGTACATTTATCAAAGAGGAACACTAGTAATCCTGCCATCCATCAACTCACAGTACCTCAAACACGCACTACACTATAACTTGGGACCCTTCAAACGAAGCGTGAAGAAGCATCTCTCGGGCCAGCATGGCAGTGTCAACTGACGTGGCACCGTTGGTTTCTTGTCAGTTGCCATTGCGTCTAGGGCTCCCCTTTTTACTTACTATCAGGCGAAGAGGAGCCACTATGATGTGCCGTTCTAAAAAAAAGGCTTTAAAGCCATCCTTAGGCCACTCGGCAAGCCTCGTGACCTAAACACGGTACTCGACTTTAAGAACCTTCATTGTGCAACGATTGCATAAAATACTTTTTCTTGTTCGCTACGCTCATATCGTAACCCATGCCACTCGCGTTTTTTGCCCCCTCTTATACAACGGTTGCATAAAATACTATTTTAATTAAGGTAGAATAGTTTCGCTTTGATCGTAATTTAGCGACATTAACCAATTCCCAAGTTTAGCTTAACATTCTAATTATGTAGATAGAGGATACATACATAATATTTAAAATTAGGTAGATTAACCTTATTTCGTTGGTAAACTGGTTACTCCTTGTTTGTAGCCATTTACAAAACTTGGTTACGAGCGTAGACAAAGGGTATATACAGTTTAAATAAGACAGCTTACTTTCCATGTGAAATTGGACCCAAAAACATGTTCAGTCATTGTTTACCTGATCTGTTCTGATCGAACATCTGAAAGCCTTTAATAATAATAGTACATTACGTAACAAGGGTGATAACGAGGAATTACAAACGAGTGTCTATTAGAAGCCCGAAGCCGAAGGCGAGGGCTTTAATGACACGAGTTAGAAATTCCTCTACCACCAGAGTCACTTACGACGTTTTTCATCACACTTTGGAGGAAATATGACGACGCGTTTGGCTCGGTTTGTAGACACCTGCCTACTGAGTCGGCGGTCCCGGGTTCGAATCCCGGCCGGGGCAAATATTTGTGCAAAAATATTTGTTCTTGGGTCATGGATGTTATCTATATATGTATTTATATATATATTATGTATATCGTCGTCTAGTACCCATAGTACAAGCTTTGCTTAGTTTGGGACTAGGTCGATTTGTGTATGATTGTCCCTTAATATTTATTTTTTATTTTTTTTATTTTTTATTTTAATAAAAAAAAGTAGTAGTAGGTAGTCAATACCAATATTACTTACCGCCCTAGGGCGTAATATGCGAATTACCGCCCTAGGGCGGTATATACGACTTACCGCCCGGATTTCTAGCATGTAATCACTTAGTGTGATAAAAAAAAATTACCGCCCTAGGGCGTAATTTAACACTTACCACCCGCTTTTCTAGCATGTAAGCCCTTGTTTACGAGCAAAGTGTGATGAAAATATATATTCGCATGTCCAAACAGAATATAAAAAATGACATAGGTAGGTATTCAAATTCTAAATTTTTTGATTATTTGATTTCATTGATGTTTTTAGGGTTCCGTACCCAAAGGGTAAAAACGGGACCCTATTACTGAGACTTCGCTGTCCGTCCGTCCGTCTGTCACCAGGCTGTATCTCAAGAACGGTGATAGCTAGACAGTTGAAATTTTCACAGATGATGTATTTCTATTGCCGCTATAACAACAAATACTAAAAATACAATAAAATAAATATTGAAGGGGGGCTCCCATACAACAAACTTGTTATAGATTATGGTACGGGATCCTTCATGCGCGAGTCGGACTCGCACACTTTAATGTAACGTTCATCAGTATGATGCTTACTTTTTGTATTTTCAGTGGCGTGTACCGTTTATCGTCTACGCTTTTATTGTGGTATTGGTGATAGCAATCATCGGTGAAGCAACGTTTTGCGTCCTGTTGCTGAAGATGGGGACTTCTTACCTTCCGATCTGGCTCGAGATTGCTTTACTCATTATCGAGATATGTAAGAAAATGTTATTGGAACTTTTATTTGCCCTTCAATTATGTCATAGAACTGTGATACGGAGTCTCGGCACCAGATGGCTGCACCTTAGTTGTGCACGGATCTATATCGAAATCCCTAAAACTATTTGTCCTATTTTTGTTTTCCCTAATATATTTTATCCTGATGATTGTTTGTCCTAGCTTTATGTGCCCTATTGCATATGCCCTAATATTTTTTGGCCTAATTTCCAATGTCCAAATGCTTGTTTGCCGAAATATTTCATGTACTATACATAATACTCATTCGTCCTAACGATTACATGTCCTAATTTTATTTGACATAAGTATCAGATGCCCTAACGCCATTACCCCAATATTTCATGCATTAAGATGGACGTAGATTCTTTTAACGCAAGGCATAAAAAAAACCCGGTTTTGGCGCTTTGTCGACCGCAGCCGGCACGCTCGCTTCGCTCGCTCGGCTCGCGTACGTAGGGTCGCAGTTCTTCCTAAGACTCCTCCTCGCTTCGCTCGTTGTCGTACCTAATAAAGAGCTAGATCACGTATTTCATATTTAGGACTTATAAGGCGTATATCAAACAAACATTAGGTCTTCCAATGTTCGGATAAAATAGATTAGGGCATAAGAGTATTAGGGAATTTTATACTATGTATTTTGACCTTTAAGACAAAAGAGCGATGAGGGCACAAGAGCATTATGGAAATTTAACATTAGGTCAAAAGTGTTTAGGACAAACATGTTAGGGCAAATAATTTTATGACAAACATTGTTAGGGATTTCGAGGGAGACGCGTTATGCACAGCACAGGCCACGTGGATGAAACTTTACTATAGGTGGCAACAGTATCAATGCCACTGTATAGTATTTATAACGGAAAAGTTTCGAAAACTGTCGGCAGCACCACATGACATGAGTAAAGAAACGAAATCGAGGCATCCACGGGCATTTCAGGAACTATTTACTATCCAAAAAATACTACACGAAGAGCTGGGCGTAAAAAAGTTGATCTCTCTTTGGATAAAGGGATACGAAATTAGTTTAGCGAAGAAAAAGCAGCCCGCGTTAGATGGTGTCGCAAAATTCTGCAACGCTTTAACCGCGGAGAGTCAAAACATGTTACTTACGATAGAATCAGTGGCGACGACTCTTGGCTATATGTATGCTTATGATCCGGATTCGAACAGCTGGAAAACCCTAGGTTTTCCAAGATGAGCCAAAACCAACTAAAATCATACGCTCATGAAGTCACGAAGCACTTAAAAAAAATGGTTGTCTCGTATGTGGGTTCAGTAGTTTGTTGACTGTAAAATAATTCATCAGTTCAATGCTTGGAAGCCGCTCGAATACCATAGCCACGACGGGTGTTAGAGATATCGCTATATAGAGTTTTCCATTATAAACGGGTTGGACTTTAACAATTTTTATCCACCCATCTTGTTAAATTCCTATAACAATTTCAGATATTATAGGTAAGGACCTACATTACTTGGCAGCGACCAAAATCAGAGATGTAATTTCATAAAGTACCGTACCTAGCCACCGCGAGTTCACCATTACAGTTTCAATTTTGATCAAAATTGATCAAAATTGATACTGTAATGGAGTCCTCCCGCCGCGCGAGTCATTTCTGCTCCGCGGACTGACTGGCAGGACTGAGTGTTTCATATTTTCATAAAAGAAAATCTATGATAATGATCTTGTTTCATAAAACCACACTCGTATTTTAAGACCTCTCATTATGTACCAGTTGCATAAACTACTATTAAAGGTTCAGAATAAATTCCCATGTTTAAGCACTCGTTAAATAGATGAAGAAGTAGTGAAACTGCAATCGGAGAAAGCTAATCCAGAACATGGTGTTGACCATATTATGTACAGCGTGTATATTTGATATAACCGCAAACTTTAGTATAGGCACTTATTAATATACTAGTTGTGCCCCGCGGTGTTACCCGCTCATCCCACGGGAACACTAAATTTATTCGGGATGAAAAGTATCCTGTGTCCTTTCCCGGGTCTCAAACTATCTCCATACCAAATTTCATCTAAGTCGGTTCAGCGGTTTAAGCGTGAAGAGGTAATAGATAGACAGACACACTTTCGAATTTATAATTAAGTATGGATTGATCCGTAAATTATTAAAAAAATATTACTTTTTTTATAAAATACTTTAGCACGCAATGTATTTTGTTTGTTGTTGTTTGTTGACACTTAAAACGTGATGTCACGACTGTCACTAGTAATAAATTCTAATTACTGTCAATAAAAGACGATAAGTAAAGCCTGACCAGAAATATAGGAGGATTGTCAAGAGATTTATAAGATTTATATGGCAACAATTTTGCAACCAATCGCAACCCACTATATTGACATTAGTTTAAATACCTGTCAGTTCCACTATGTTAACCTCGTAATATCATTTCATGGAATGCACTCTTTTCCTAACTGTTTTTCGTGTAGTAAACGCGTGTACACTTTATTTATAATCTTACGTCCACAGCTGTGGATGTTTTTCGGCATTTTATTTTAACAATTTAAAATATTATTCTTTTAAAGAAATCACCACGAATGACATTGACATTGTTGACAATCATAAAATCATTGCCAAAGTAAGAAATTAGTTCCAGTGAAATTCCGCAATATGGCGCATCCTCATATATTTCTGGTCAGGCTTTAATTACCTAAGTTAAACGATAGTTATGAAAAATAAAATCAAATTAATCGTTACGGTTGATACGCCTTAGATAATGATTTTCCACGTGCCGTCCTTGCACTTCAATAATAATAATAATTAAAACTCTTTATTCAGATGCCCAGGATCCATTATTGATAGTATTACATGAACTTACACATCTATTGTTAATATAATATATTTAACACAACATAACTACACAATTACACATAAGTATCTACACATTTCACACAATCATTAGCACACAATCATAAGCCGATTCAAATGTTTGTGCATGGGTGAATCCAGCTTGCCCGCAAACATCTTAAGGATGTTGTTGGAGCTGGTTTGCATTCTGAGCATCAGCGATGCTGCTCTTTTCGCAATATAGCGTGGAAACCATCCGTGCGGGCCTCTGCAAACATCAGCCCCAACAACATCCGAAAACTGTTATTGTACTGAACTTTCAGGGCACTGAGCGATTTCTGCTTACAGTTAAACCACAGGCTGCTCGTGTAAAAGCTTTGACAATACGCCCTAAATAATGTGATCTTTACTTGATCCGAACAACAAGCAAACCTGCTAAATGCAGGCGTTACAACGTCGTAGGATTGATTGTCGCACATTCTCCATAGGTACTTCCCGAAGATTATGAAATACTTCCGTTATTTTTCCCTTCAGTTGTTCAACAGACTCTCTAGGTTGTGAATGAACTTCATTTTTCACCGCTCCCCATAAGTAAAAGTCTAGCGGCGTGAGGTCTGAAGAACGAGCTGGCTATCGACGCGGACCGAACCTTCCAAATCATCGATCTTAAAAGATCGCGTTTAGAGCACCACGTACCTACGACAATTTGCAGAGTGTGCCGGAGCCCCATCCAATTGCAGCCATGTCTGCATACGTTCTGCTTCCGGCAATGCGTTTACGTACTCTGCCAAAGTGCCATTTATCAGTTCGAGAAATTTATCACGGGTTAGATTTCCGTTAATAAAGACTGGTCCGATAATTCGATCTCCATGGATTGCCGCCCATTTATTGCCCAGCGCAGCGGTACTGGTGGCCCGTTTCTTTTAATACGCGCGGGTTCACTCGGGCCCAATAGCACAGTATAAAGACAACTCAGTAATACAACTCCGGCGGCGGCGACGCCAACGATACCTACTTCGTTCGGGAGCTCAGGGTTGTACCTACATATTTGTCGGGTACCTAACATCTATAGTTATTTGGTACGTTTGTGTAGTCTCAGATGTTATTATCTAATACTGAAGTATTGTATTAAGATTGATCGAGCACAAGCATTAACCTTGAACTTATTAGAAAAAACAAATTACCAGTCAGTACTCAAATTATTATACTAAGATGATTTGGGGTAAAGTCGAAAATGGGGATAAGTCGAAAATCACACATCTACTTGGAACTTGGGAAATTCGAAAAAAAAATTGTGATTCAATAAAAAAAAGTGTTCTTTACCGTGAATCAGCGGGATTTTTTGAGGGGGTAAATTAGAACTAAAAAGAAATATGATTCTTAAACTCATATTGCATAAAAACCATTTCTACAAACCTTCGAAATTACCCAACTTGCTTTCGAAATTACCCACTCCTTAAAAAATGGTATTCAAAACATTTTATTTTTTTATTTACATTTATTTCCAAATTCAAGCAACATATTACAACGCTATTTTCACAAAGCGTTGATGAATATTATTCAATTTCGTAAAGATCTCATTACTTGGAAGGAATACTTCTTAGTGTTGGCGTATATCCCGAGTCGCGTCCGATGCGCGCAGCGAAGTAGACGCGACAAATGTTTAATCTACTTGTTTACTTGCACGCTAAATTTTAACTTGTAACTTATAACTAAATTAATTGTTTACACGCTTTAAGTCGCTTAAAATTAAGTTATAATTTAGTTAACTACTTGACATCTTAATAGTGCAGGTAGCTTCGGTAGGTACTGTAATGAAATTACATCTCTGTTTTTGGTGGGAACACCCAAATACTCCGAAATATTTTATTCCGATTTTGCTTATTCCGATTTTCAAAACTCCGAATTTCATAATTCCTAGGAAACAAAATTCCGATTACTAAAAAACACGAAATTTATATAACCGAATTTCAAAGTTCCGATTGTATATTATTCTGATTTTTATAACTCCGAATAATGAAAAGCCCGAAGTGTCATTGGCCTGAAAAACAAAATTCCGATTATTAATTTTCCGAAACTTCATTTACTTATTCGGAAATTTGATATTCGGGATAATGACATTCGTGTATTCAATAATCGGAAATTTCTTTCTTAGGAATTATGAAATTCGGACTTTCGGAGTTTTGAAAATCGGAATGAGTAAATTCGGAATAAAATATTTCGGAGTATTTGGGCAAAGATTATTTACTTAACCGATTTTTTACGTTAAAACAAAAATAGAAAACGGGATTTGGACAAATATCGAATTGGCTGAACCCCGAAAACTGTAGGTTAGGTTAGGTTTGTATTGTGACCACGTATAACGGAGCGTCAAAAGACTTGCTGAACCGATTTTTTACGTTAAGAGGCCTTATTCCTTTTAAAATGCTGATTGTTTAGACATTTTTCTCTATGATCAAACATGTTTCTTAACATACTATTGATGTTACTTTCTAGAACAGGGCTATTGGGATTTATTGGTATATATTTGAAACCTACAGTTTGAATTTTTCATTAATAATTTTTGTTTCAAAAACTACTCGAAATTGACAAAATTCACGCGGAAAATTGGTTTTTTTAACTTATTTTCGACTGTACGCAATGAAAGCGTGAAATAACTATGTTACTTCCTAGAACTCGGGGAAAAGTATTATACACTTCAAAAAGTTGGTTGAAATTATCAATACATTTGTCATAATATGAAAAAAATAAATTTTAAAAGGAATAAGGCCTCTTAAAACAAGAATAGAAAACGGGATTTGGACAAATATCGAATTGGCTGAACCCCGAAAACTGTAGGTTAGGTTAGGTTTGTATAGTGACCATGTATAGCGGAGCGAGCGAAGCGAGCGGAGCGTCAGACTTGCTGAACCCCGAAAACTGTAGGTTAGGTTAGGTTTGTATTGTGACCACGTATAGCGGAGCGAGCGAAGCGAGCGGAGCGTCAGACTTGCTGAACCCCGAAAACTGTAGGTTAGGTTAGGTTTGTATTGTGACCACGTATAGCGGAGCGAGCGAAATGAGCGGAGCGTCAGACTTGCTGAACCCCGAAAACTATAGGTTAGGTTATTGGCTGGATCCCGAAAACTGTAGGTTAGGTTTTCAAATATTAGAATGACTTTAGGACTTTTCATTTTTCGGTGTATTAAAATTCGGAATTTTGAAAATCGGTTTTTTAGCAATCGGAATTCGTACTTGTGATAAATCGGAATATTAATAGTTCGGACTTTTTACACTTCGGTGTACAAATATTCGGAATTTTGAAATTCGTTATTATAACCGTTTAGGATTTTAGTAATTTCGGGAATGTAAAAATCGGATTTATGAAATGTCGGAATAATCATATTCGGAATGTAAAAATCGGTATTTTGAAATTCGTGATTATAAATATCGGAATTAAGTTTTTCGTATTTATGTAGTGTACCCGTTTTTGGTCACTGCCATAATGTAGGTTATCTGAACTTGTTATTGGAATTTACCAAGATGGGTGTAGATAAAACTGTTTAACTATACAATATCAGATGGAGGATTTTGAATCTTAATGTGTTTTGTTTATTTCAGTGTCGTACTTCTACTGTATTGCGGTGGCGTACGCTTATGTCAAGCAACTAGAACAACCAACCAGTGAAGAGACCCACAGAAATTGATTATAATTATTAAATGTTTATGTTTGTACACAATTTGTTGTCGTGTATGTAATGTACCTACTATGTTTTGCCATGTTACGAAATTAAAAATCAATAAAGAAGTCATTCGTTTGAATTCATTGCTATCTCCCTAGCTGTTTTCTTGTACCTCATGTCACACCAGTATGACAAACACTTTCACTGTGATACGTGAAATTTACAGTTAAGTACCCACAGTCATACCAGATTGACACCAGTATGACAAACAGGTTTTTTTTTCTCGTTTATCTAATGATGGAAGGCAAGACTCTGGTTGGAGTTAGGGGATATTGGAAATTTTATAGGTAGGTAGGTTAAGACTGTTAGTTGTAGTATTTTTAGGTGGTCCTATCGTCCAAGTCAGGATCTGTTGATGAGATTCTAGGGACATCAGGGGAAACCCTCAAATGTTACAGACACTAATCATGGTTGTCATTCGACGCTGGAAAGGAGACATTATCTAAGCGACATTTTTTGGGATATTGAGTTATACCAAGGAAGATAAAAATACAAACACAATTTTTCTGCATCGAATGGGCTGGGTTTCGGGTCGTTCGGGGTCGGTGATTTGGAGAATTTCTTAATTTTTTTCTACTAAACGACTTGACTTGCCGATTTTTTGGAAAATGGAGATTAGATACCTAAAATGTTTTTTTTTGCATGATGAACTTTGTACTTATTTGTCAGAAAAGATTACTTAAACTTAACTTGGATAGTTTTGCTTTATTGCAATTAACCTTGCACATTGTTGGTTAACTGTTTTTACCTGATCGTAAAATCTAATTATCTTAATGTCGTTTGAGGCCTCTTACCTATCTCTCTATGCTAAAATTAACATACTTAGATTAACCTCTCGTATGCTTAGGTGCAGATCCGCACGGGACATTTTAAAGCTTACATTAAAATATTAATGAGTTTAAATTTGATTAGCAAATTTTTGATATCGCATACGAGGGGTTAAATTACCTGATTGTCGTATCTTAACTATTGGCGGTTATCCAAATTTACCTGCTTTGATACTGTGAAACCATTGTCGCTTATCCTTTTCTACCTGAAATACCTAACTTTGAATTGAACGACAACAGCTATCGCTTATCCCAAACTGTTAGAATAAAATTTGAGTCATATTTGTCGCATAGAATGTACTAAAAAAACAAGTCTTGCGGTAAAAATTTTACCGGTTCTGTTTCATAAAATATTACACATTTAGTAGTTATTCAATATATTTATAAAGGCCATAGGCCCATCTGCGGTATAAATCTGTGGCGCTAAGGCATTATTTTAGACTCGCTTGATGCAGCCAATCGCCAACATCGCCATCTCTTTCAAATAGTGTCTTACGAGATGTCGCTTGTGCCACACGGAGTCGTAGGTAACTTTAAGTTTGACGCTAATTAATTACGTGTTTTACCGAGTTTTGTTATTTATATGTACTTACCTAGGTACATTTAATTTTGTTGCTTTTAGGCAAAGATGAAAAGACAAGAGCGTATTTTGGAGCGATTGTAAATTTCTCGTCAGCATAGATAACATCTGTACCTTGATAAACTTGAAACTTCACGTATTGCGTGATTTAAAATCTTATAGCGAAGCTACATTAAACTTACGTTATTTTCTTGGCCATTACAAAGCCACACAATCCCGGAACACTGAAAACATCCACTACACATTCCCTGCTAATATTTAAGAGGCCTTATTCCTTTTAAAATGCTGATCATTTTACACATTTTCCTCTAAGACAAACATGTTTCTTAACATACGAGTATTATTGATGTTACTACCTAGAACAGGGCTATTGCGATTTATTGATACATACTTGAAACCTGCAGTTTGATTTTTCATTGATAATTTTTGTTTCAAAAACTACTTGAAGCTGTCAAAATTCACGCAGAAAATTAGTTAATTCAACTTATTTTCGACAGCACGCAATAAAAGCATAAAATTGCTATGTTACTACCTAGAACTCGGGGAAAAGTATTATTCACTTCAAAAAGTTAGTTGAAATTAACAATGTATTTGTCATAATATGAAATAATATTTTTTTTAAAGGAATACGGCCTCTTGAAAGTCAATCTAACTTTTTGCCAATAACACAACATGACCTTCGTTAGCAGGCTACGCGTTAGTCCGACCTTGGACCCGGGGAGCACATCATTGCGCGCGCGCACGCTAGGCGCCGCGCTTAGGGGTGTGAAATAATAGATATAACAACGTTTCATATAATTTCAATAGATATAACAACATTTGATATAATCTTTCATTTGATATAACAACATTAGTTATAATTTAATTCGGTATAATTTCAATTAGTATAAAAAACATTTGATATAACGTTTATATTCACAAGAAAACCAAGTTTCGCTCGTCGACTCATGACTCTATTACAATTAATGTTATTATATTATTCGTTTATTATACCACTTAATCGTTATATTGACCAATATTATAATTATCACAAGTTGTTATAGCAACTTACGCACCCCGCGCTCAGCCGCCGCCGCGCTGCCCACCTGCGCTGGGCCACCACCTCGCCGTTTAGAATCATCCGACGTCGTCACTTTGTCGTTTCATAAGTCCACACGATTTTATATCTAGTTGACCACTTATAGATAGATATATAGATAAATTCTTTATTCATTTCCACAACTTACATGGTTTGACACAGTAAATATTATAATACAGTCGAAACATGCTACTTAAAACTAGTACAAGTATATAACAATTATATAGCACATTTTTAAAACCATGGGTCGTGGCAGAGAAAAGGCGCTGACTCAGCATAATGAAGCAGCAAACCACTTCGCTGGTATTCTGCCAGGACCTTACAAAACAAAAACAAAAACTTCGCCGTTGCAACGCTTACGGATGGGAGTGCTTGTGTATATGAGTGTGACTTAGAAATTAGAGTAAGTGGTTCGCCAAAACACTTTCGCGTAAACATGTGCCATAGTTATCCTATAGCCCATCGTGGGCGATCGTCACGTCCTGCCATTGTCGGTTTTCACTGTATCGTTTGGAAATAAAGCGATGTGAAATATATCCTGATTTTAGCGATTTATCTCCCTGCCAGGCACACCAACAGGGTTTAACACCAAGAGGACCCTTGTACTCCAAGTGAAACTATGTAGGTATCTTTGTTGACAAAATAAGTAAAATAATGTAGTGAATCCGTTAGAGTTGGGCTGTCGTCAGCGAGTCCGCGAGAGGCGTCCCGAATCTAACCAAGTAAAAATCTTTTCTTTTTCTTTTTGACTACAATCATTCCATAGCACCGAGTGACTGCAGTCTGGAGTACGCTTCAGTTGTTCTCGTTACAGTCATAGCTATCGTTTGCTGCCATACATCGGTCTAGAACTCCTGGAAATCTTTCAGCAGAACATGAACAAATTGAAATTTTACATATTTTGTGATGAACAAATCTTCATGAGCACCAAGTGCAGAACTCTTCAGTTTTCAATAATTTGGAGTCAAGCCTATCGTTTAATACAATAAAATAGCCTGGAACTCCTGGAAATCTTTAGCATTTCTAAAGCAGGTTTTTTTCACGTAGTTGGATCATAGGAGCATTCCACAATTCGTACGGGACTAATCGTACGGATTTTTAACGATAAAACTAAAAGTATGGTAGCAATCCGAGTGTTATCCTACAAAACGTGCAACAAGTATTATGAAGATAGGGATGTATACTAAACAAAGGGCGGAAAGGGGTAGCAATATGGTGACGAAAGCAGAACATGAATAAGACTTATTACATTTCGAGTAACATTTATGTATGCAGTTTTTGTAGTCATATCCATATTACGTATATCGTTTGACATGATTTTGACGTTTATTGCATCCACTGTCCACCCTTTGATACTGTTACGAGCGTGGGGTTCGTATATGATAGAAAAGCACAAATTAATCCACAAATGAACTCGCACTTTATTACTAAAATTACACACTTACAATTTACACGAACTGTACTTAAAATCCACTAATTAAAACACACACACTATTTCACAAATTATGCACTCACTATTCACACGAACTGTACTTAAGCGCACTAATCACTTAAGAGTCTTTCTCTCCGATTATCCTTGTACTCTCGATCGCAGTTAAAATGTAACTAACTCACGCCGGCCGTCGGCGCCTTATATATCCCGCGGAACCGTTCTGGACGCATTGTCCACACATATCGCGAATATTCTAGTAAGGTCCAGTGTGAGGGCCGAGAACATTAGAGGCCATATATGTCTCTCTCTAATGGTGCACTCTCTGTCACTCCCTTCTCGAATGTTCCGAGTATAGCTATCTCTTTCTAGTAGTCCTATCTCTGTCACACACTTCTCGAATGTTCCGAGTATAGCTATCTCATTCTACTAGTGCTATCTCTGTCACTCCTACGGGATATTTCGCCATATAACGATTTGTGCTTCAGAGGCCCATAAGGGGTCCTGAAAACGCCTGAAAACGGGTTTTCAGGTTATGGCGTCATCTGATAGAGGGTGCCCTGAAACGGACTGAAAACATGTTTCAGGCGCCTGAAAACGACGGAAACTTGGGTGAAATTTCGATCTTTAGATATGTGATAGAGCAACTTCTGAAACGGCCTGAAATGACTTTTCAGCCTGCTGAAAACGCCTCTAAAGCACTGAAATAGACATTCAAAGTTTTTGACCTAGCCTACCGGCGTAACAATACTAAACAATTATTCATTCTTCTAAACATAAACACATTCCTGAGTAAATCCAAAAAATAATAGCGTTTGTATTACGGGTGCTCAGTCCACCGTGTATGCTCAGTCCACCGTGTATGCTCAGTCCACCGTGTTTCCAGTTAATTAGTCAATGTTGCCTTAGTTTAAGCATAATTGGAGTATTTAATCGATAAATTAAAATACAGTAATAATAGAGTCTGGCTAATGAAATATTACTCAAAGTTTTAGCGGGAAATTTAAGAAATCTGTGGCTGGTCACACTTTGTGTAGTAGGAATTATAACTTTGATACTAGAAAATATTTTTGATTTTCTATGTACGCGTAAGGTACCTAAGGAACTAAGTTAAATATATGTTGACGTGCACTCATAGTCAGCTCACATAATTTCTACCACTATGTACATTACAGTCAACGACGAACACATAATATGTTTTACTCTTTCTGAAAGGCGGAAACTGAAATGTAGTGTAAATAAAACCTAGCTCGATAATACCATAATTAGAGAGCGGATTTGAAGTAGGGCTTCTGATATACGTGTTACACGCGGAACCGTAGCTCCGTGTTCTTAGCACCAGCGGTCCTAAGATCTCGTACTACACGGACACGTCAAAAATACGTAGCCGTGTCTGCGTTCGGCTACGGATCGGCGGATCTCGGCTCCGCTCGGGTATTGAATGAAAGCTTGTCGAACCGACAACGTGACGGACGGATCGGATCCGCGTGTAATTAAGAAACTTAAGAAACGCATCTCTGTATAACACGTGCCGAACGGTCCGGCTACGGGTACTCGAACCACGGATACATCCATATTAATATTGAGATCGCTACTTCAAATCCACTCTCTAACCATAATATTAATACATCACCAAAAAATCACACAAGCGCCGCGAAGTTTATTATTTATTTAGAAATAAGGAAAGAAAAGAAATGTTAGATTAATTTGTGTTTTTTATTACATTGTTTAATATATAATTGGTGCTGTAATTGTAATTTAATCTATTTGACATTCTTGTTTTTTTTAACGTACCTACATTTTATTCTACTTGATTATTTGTTGTACCTAGTCATATTTTCTAGTATATAAGGACTTATAAAATTTACACGTCGCGTCAGCGGCCAAATATGTGCAACTTTTTTTCTATATTTAAGAACGTTTATGTACGTATACCATTCATTAATTCATTGATAGAATTTTAAGTTTTAAATCAAGTATTACGACAAAATAAAACTTAATCAAATAACATGACAATCGTAATGCATAAATGCATAATTATTATTTTTTGTACGACTGGTGGCAAACATTTTTTCCTTATAATTATTTTGTTAACGTGATAAAGTGTCAACTAACCAGTGACGTAGCAAGTCTTACTGACCGTAGTGGTATACCTTATTTTCTTATATTATGGTACAAACATAAAGTATCAAAACATTTTTAGAGGACCCACCTACTAAACTTTTTTATATCATAGACAATTGGTGATACCGCAAGGAAATATGTGTCAACATTTTTTTCTACTAATATGAAAGAATGTCAAACTTTGATAAAGTAGGTAGGTACTACTAGTGACAATGAATTTACAAAATTACCGGATAATTCCGATCTCTATTTTACTTCGAGAAATATTATTCTTAGTAATAACAACCTGGGCAACAATGTATTACAGTAATGACGTTTTCAATATACTACGATAATCCTTCGCTATCTAAGGTGGTTTAGGTTTCAAACCAGCATTGTATACCTAGGTACCCAAGTATGAGTTAGTTTTTTAAGCGCGTGAGTGAAGGTGCGTATAGGCGCCTTGTCTTTTAAACCACGCGTGACTCGTAAGATCGTTACCATGGTATGCAAAAAAGAATATGAATATGAAAGATAAAATTAAGTCACTTTGGCACAAGGTAAAAACAACAATCAACAAACAATTTTAGGTCGTTTTTCACTTGTGCCAGTGTGAAGTTTTAGGGTACGCTCGTCCAGTTTTCTGTCGTAAGCTCTCGTAAAAGCGCCTAAGGCCTAAACGACCTCAGTTCTATTATTCTCATCAATAAGCTTACCTAGGTAATTTTATTAAATATCCGTGTAAAAACTGATTTACCCCGAGCCTTATTTATTAAGGTACAATGGACAAACGAAGACACAGTTAACTATACACCTACAAGCCTTAACACGCTGTAATAAGGTTTAAATTTGTGAAACACTGATAACTGTATATTTGTAAAAATTCGTTTAGAAATGTCCAATTATCAGTGTCTTCGTTATTACCAACAAATTACAATACACAATGGTGTAACTGACGTTTTTAGAGTTATTTTATTTATTTAACCGTTATTGCACAAAAGTAAAATGATCGTACAAAAGGCGGTCTTTTTTTAATGCCTAGAGGCATTCTCTACCAGTCAACCTCAAGCAAAGCAGAAAAATTGTAGGCGGTGCAACTAAATTACGCGTAAAAGTTTTTTTTTTCATTGGTACACTTTTTTACTCAGTATTGTAACATTCATAACGAGTACAGTAAAATAGGTATAGGTTGTGTTAACGCCATCGTCAGCGTCAACATAGTGTGCGGGCACGCACACCAACACACCGTGTGAGCACGGTGTCGCCGCCCTCCCGCCACCGGCCCGGCAGTCGCCTGCGGTGCGGCGCGCGGCGCGGGCGCGTCGCCGGCGGCTCACACTCTCTGCATCTCACCATCGAAGGGCAAGCGCGTCCATATTTAGCAAATCATTATTGTAATTCCTTGAGAAACGGGAATAAATGTATATACTTCAAATCCTGTTGTCGACTACATCATTTAAGGAACCTGCGCCAACAGTTTCGAGCCGGATATTGTTTTGCTGCCAACGATCTAAAGGACAAAGGAATATCGGCGCGGTCCAACAAGAACAAAGGAAGTCGACAGATGGACGCGTGGCATTCACAATCTCAAACTCAAGAAGATCTGCGGTCACTATCTACAAGATCCAGAACTAAATTAAACCAGGAACAGGGTTTGTGGGTGATATGCGTGTGAGTTCGTTCCAATATTTAAAATATAACCTCAATCTAGTGATTTAAAAATCTTTCTCCAATTTCTATCCATCAATCTATTTAACTATCAAGGTTTTTAATCCAAAGTTGTTGCTTAACAACGTACGTAAATCAGTTTTCCAAATTTAAAATTTCAATAAAAATAAAAACCAATCTTGATTTTTTGGGCAAATTGCTTCAATCTTACTCAATTTAATCATTTCAGAGACCTGGATTTTCTGTATTGCCTCGGTTTGAGCCGATACAGTACAACATTGATTGCTTTTCTAATTTTTATTTCGAAAATTCCAGAAATCCGCGTGGGGTCAAAGTCCGCGCCCGCGCTGACAGTTGCCTACGTGACTTGTCACACTGCACGAACAAAGGGTTTTGGGCGTGGTTTTGAGACGCGGTGCTTGCTTGACTGAAACTTCTGCCTGCTTTTTCACGCTTCACAGAATAATTTAAGTATTATTTCATTTTTTTTCACCCTCTTAAATTTCACTTTTGCATTTTGTGTGTGTTAAAGTGTTTCATTTCAGCTGTGACAGTTTGTGAATTGTTTCGTTTTCAATTTGAATAGCGCTTATCCTTCATAACTATAATGGATATTAAAAGTTTAAAACGCACAAGAGCGGGTTATAAATCAAAATTAACAATTTTCAAACAATATCTAGACACATTACTTCCAAGCAATCAAATTAACAATGTTCAGGCTCAAGAGCTTACCCTTCGCAATGGAAAAATGCTTGAAATGTACAACGATTTTGATTCTATACAGAGTGATATAGAATCATTAATGGAAATTCCAGGTGAAGAGTACGCGGAGCGCGCTAGCTTCGAGGAAGCCTACTTCAGCGCCGTGGCTGCTGCGCAGGATCTGCTCAGCAGGCACGCTGCATCTGCCGGTGCTGCCTCTGCGGAGCATGATGGTGCATCGGTGGCTGGCTCGGGTGCTGCCGCTGCTGGATATACAGGTGGGCCAAACATAAAACTACCCACTATACATCTCCCAACTTTCTCTGGTCGATATCAGGATTGGTTAGAATATCATGACACATACAAATCACTCATACACGATAATCCGTCCATACCAAAAATTCATAAATTCCACTATCTAAGGAATTCATTAAAAGAGAGTGCGTCATTAATTATTAAATCTTTAGAATTTACTACGGGTAATTATGACGTTGCCTGGGACTTACTGTGTGATCGGTTCAACAATAATCGCATACTAGTTAATAATCACATTCATGCCTTGTTCAACATACTGCCGGTTACACAAGAATCCTCCAGGGCTTTGCGGAACATGGTAGATTGGGTGAACAAAAATTTACGTGCTTTAAAAACGCTAGACTTACCCACTGAACATTGGGATGTTTTAATTATCCATATGATGACTAGTAAACTTGATGTAGTCTCCATCCGCGATTGGGAAACTGAGCGAAATCACATGAAACATATTCCCACGCTCGATGAGTTCACACAATTTATCAAAAACCGTGCAGACCTATTAGAGACCATGGAGGAGGCCCAGGCACAATCTAAACCACTGCGTAGACACAGTGATGTAACATATAACCGTCCCAAAGCATTTGTTGTCCACGAAGCTTATAAACAAAAACAGTATAAGTGTCCAATTTGTAAAAACCTACATTCTATTTATCAATGCCCCAAGTTTAAAGCAATGCCCATCGAATCTCGCCTAGAAAAAATAAAACAATTAAACTTATGCACTAATTGCTTGAGAGCTGGACACGATGAGCAGAGTTGTCGGTTAAGTTCATGCCGCTTATGTACAAAGAGACATAACACTATGTTGCACTCAAACACCAGTCACTCTGAACCAACGGCTAGCAAGCCTTGTTCTAAAGGTGATTGTGTTGTTCTACCAAACTTACAGGAACAATCACAACCTGGTCCTAGCAATGTCACACTATCTTCAACGCACCATAGCCAGGTTCTCTTGTCCACAGCAATAGTTACCGTAACAGACCATGCCGGTCAGTCACATAACGTACGCATTCTACTCGATAATGGTAGTACTTCCAGTTTTATAACTGAATCTTTACAAAGGCAATTAGGAATACCCAGTTATTCTACATCAATTTCCGTCCAAGGACTAAACGGACAATCTTCAAAAATCACAAAAAGATGTGACGTCACAATAACATCTCGGTACGATAGTGATTATACTGCAGATGTTAATTGCTTCATCGTACCCCAAATCACCCAGTTGATTCCTACTACACCAATTAGCTGCAATGCACTCAATATTCCTGCTCACATCCACCTCGCGGATCCATCATTTTCCGTACCCTCAGAGGTGAAGATGCTATTGGGCGCCGATCTATTTTGGGAAGTTCTAACTTCCAATCACATATCATTAGGCAAGAATAAACCGAACCTAGTTGAAACAAAAATCGGTTGGCTTGTCTCGGGTTCAATACAAGTACCTAACTCAAAACAAACAAAGCAATCCTATACAACTACAGTCCACTGCCATTTCGCAAACGATATTGAGCTTGATAAAAAACTAAACTATTTTTTTGAATCTGAAGCCGCTCCCACCACTCAACAATTGCTTGAAAATAAGGCTGAGAGTGAGTGCGAACGAATCTTCACCGATACTACAACACGCCACCCAGATGGCAAGTTCATTGTAACTGTACCATTAAAAGAATCTCCTGAATGTTTAGGTGACTCGAAGCCACAGGCTTTAATGAGACTGTACTCATTAGAGCGTAAATTTAAAAGAAATCCTAAATTCAAGCAAGAATATGTCGATTTTCTAAAAGAATATTCAGCATTAGGCCATATGTCTGAAAACACAGCCCCACAAAATGATACTGTTTCCTATTTCCTACCTCATCATGGTGTATTGCGTGAGGATAGTCTGACATCGCGTTTGAGGACAGTATTTGATGGTTCCATGGTCACCAGTACAGGAATGTCCTATAATGACATACAACATATTGGCCCTACAGTTCAAGACGATCTATTAAGTATTTTAATTAGATTCCGACAGCACAAGTTTGTTGTAACCTCAGATGTAGCTAAAATGTACCGACAAATTTATGTCAGAGAAGATCAGCGTAGTTTGCAACAGATTTTGTGGCGGTCGGAACCTACACAGCCAGTAAAGCAATACAAACTTAACACTGTGACTTATGGTACTTCATCAGCAAGTTTTTTGGCCACCAGATGCTTAAAACAGCTAGGTACAGATTGCACTGATGAACAAGTTAGCGAGACTATATTACACGATTTTTATGTCGATGACTGCATAACTGGAAACGATGACGAACAGACACTAATAAATACATGCAAGGGTGTAATCACTGAGTTGGAGAGCGCTCATTTTCACCTAAGAAAATGGCGATCTAACAAACCATCAATAGTAACTCAAATAGTTAATGAAAACAATAATAATAGTTTATTGAATCTAAGTAAAGATGAATATGCCAAAGCTTTAGGCTTACTCTGGGCCTGCAAAAAGGACACATTATTGTTTTCATTACCTGAAAGAGAACAAACCACTAAAACTAAACGCACAATTTTGTCAACAATTGCTCGAGTGTATGATGCTCTCGGTCTAATAAATCCTTGCATGTTACAGGCAAAACTCATCCTTCAGGCACTATGGGCAAAAAATGTCTCGTGGGACGGTAAGCTGCCGGCCGAGGTTGAGTTGCAATGGAACCAGTTTATCAAACATTTACCAGACATATCACAAATTGAAATTCCTTGTAGAGTACTATGTGACAATTATGTAACAATTCAATTGCATTCCTTTTGCGACTCCTCCAATAAGGCATTTGCTGCCTGCGTATATATACGTTCAATATCTAATAGTGGCCATGTAAGTGTTAAACTTTTAGCTGCCAAGAGCAAATTGGCGTCACTTAAACATAAACTAACAACGCCAAAGCTCGAACTATGTGGTAGTCTATTGGCAACCCAATTGACAAAAAAGATTGTAAATTCACTACGTTTAAAATTGGATTCCATACACTTCTGGTGTGACTCAACCATCGTGCTGGGCTGGATACAAACTTGTAAAAAACAATTAAAGCAATTTGTATACAATAGAGTTAACGAAATTACAAACACGTTCGATCCAGCAGCATGGCATTACGTTCCCACAGACATTAACCCGGCTGACATTGGTACCAGGGGATTAGCCCCGTCTCAGCTCAAAGCATCAATTTTGTGGTGGGAAGGTCCGCAATTCCTGCACCACCAGGAAATACAGTGGCCATCTCAGCCACAACAAATGGACATTTCCAATTTACCTGAAATTAAATCTCAGTGTCTCGCTTCTGCAACTGAAGCACTGCAGGAGAGCGATACTGATTTTACTGCAAAGTTTTCAAATTTTTGTAAAATGCAACGTGTCACAGCATACTTGTATAGATTTAAATATAACTGCCAAAACAAAAATAAAAATGTTGGTCCATTAAGCATTTCTGAATTACGACTATCATTGCATTTTTTATGCAAAAAAGTACAATTGGATATGTTCAACAAACAATATTCATTGCTAATTAAAGGTTCACTTTCACCGAAGGACAAACTTGTACAACTGAACCCCTTTGTTGATAACGAAAATCTAATTCGAGTTGGAGGTCGGTTGTCTAACTCAAATTATGATTATGACACAAAACATCCGATATTATTGCATGCCTCACACCATATCACTAAAGCTATAGTACAACACTATCACACAATATTATTACACGCTGGACCACAATTGCTGTTATCCACATTACGTCATAAGTTCTGGATAATATGTGGTCGCAACCTTTGCCGGAAAATAACAAATAATTGCATAACGTGTATTCGATTCTCAGGGCAAATATATCAGCCTATCATGAGCCCGCTTCCTGAGCAGAGGTTGCACGCGGACTATGTATTCACACATACAGCAAGTGACTATGCAGGACCAATCCTGATATTGAACAAAAAAGGCCGCGGTTCTCATCTTATAAAATCCTATATAGTGGTATTTGTATGTTTGGCAGTGAGAGCAGTACACCTCGAGCTTGTCACCGATTTGACATCTCAAGGTTTCATATCAGCACTAAATAGATTTATTGCTCGCAGAGGCAAACCGGCAGCAATTTATTCAGACAATGGTACACAGTATGTAGGAGCTTTTAACGAGCTATCTAGATTCCTAAAAAATAATTGTAACGATATAATTTCTTACGCCGCTGAAAACGAAATAAATTTCAAATTTTGTCCAGCTTACAGTCCAAATTTTAATGGTCTAGCAGAGGGTTCAGTCAAATCAGTCAAGCATCATTTAAAAAGGGTTCTATCTATGGCAAATTTAGATTACGAAGAAATGAATACTGTATTGGTTCAGATAGAGGGGATATTGAATTCCAGGCCTCTCACCCCTCTTTCATCAGATCCTTCGGATCTCATCCCTCTCACTCCAGCCCATTTTTTAATTGGACGAACGATCACTATGTCCCCTGCACCCCAGGTGGAAGATACTCGACTCACAACAATCTCCAGGTTCCAGAGGACCCAGCAATTAAAGGCTCATTTTTGGAACCGATATTACAAAGAATATATTTCAGAGCTCCAGTCCCGCAGCAAGTGGCGCACGCAAGGGGCTCATCCACAACTCGGAGAGATGGTGGTCGTGAAGGATGACCGGCTACCACCGAACCGATGGCTGCTCGGACGAATCACCGCCGTCCATCCTGGAAGCGACGGCGTGAACCGCGTCGCCGACGTCCTCACCACAGCGGGGACACTTCGCAGGGCCTACAACCGGCTCTGCCCGCTGCCACCTACGCTTGACCAGGAAGCTCCTGGCCCAAGGGGGGCAACCTGTTAACGCCATCGTCAACGTCAACATAGTGTGCGGGCACGCACACCAACACACCGTGTGAGCACGGTGTCGCCGCCCTCCCGCCACCGGCCCGGCAGTCGCCTGCGGCGCGCGGCGCGGGCGCGTCGCCGGCGGCTCACACTCTCTGCATCTCACCATCGAAGGGCAAGCGCGTCCATATTTAGCAAATCATTATTGTAATTCCTTGAGAAACGGGAATAAATGTATATACTTCAAATCCTGTTGCCCATCATTTAAGGAACCTGCGCCAACAGGTTGATAATTTAGAATAGAATAGAATGTAATATTCTTTATTGCACACCTCAACAGGAAATAAATACAAACAAATTCAAATTACACGTAACATTCAATAACTCATTTGTTATTTCGTACCGTTCTTCCTCCACAGGCTTAGTAACCGTTATTACTGTAATAAAAAGTAGTGCGGTGCGTGCTTTGGTAAAACAGATCTATAGCTAATTAATTTAAAGTAACCTACATAACCACTTTATGTTTTTATTCTCATGAATGTGTTCATGTCACATTAATTAGTATCAGAATATGTTTTTTTAAGTACGTATGAAACATACTAATTTACTTAGTCTTAATCTTAACGTAGTTTCACATTTTATCAAATCATGTTTACAATTACGAGTTTGCTGCATTCTGTTAAAATAAAAAGTGTGTTTATGCTGAAATAATAACTGACATTCACTAAGTTTATCAACTCCACTACCCAAAGGTTGTCTGGAAGAGATCGCTCTTTAGCGATAAACCGCCTGTTGTCTACCGTTATTTAAACTATTATTTCTTAGCTTAATTTGTAAACTTTTTTTGGTGTGCAATAAAGCATTTTGTATTGTATTGTATTGTATTATATTGTATTTATTTAAATTCTAGCTACAGTGCCACCCAAAACACATTTTTAGACTTATAATAAAACGGAGTAAGGATGAGTCCCTCTTTGTTGCTAAATATTTGGTAACCCCAGCAGAGTGAAACAAACAGACCTCTTGGCGGGTATTTTACTCGGATCGTTGTATCGTAGCAGCACGCAGTCCTGTACTTATAATGGGTCCATGGCAGTAATAATCCTTTTTGAAGTTTTACAAAATTTCTGGTGCATTTGCTTAAAAAGCAATACTGAACTAACATACACGACATTCTTTAAGTTTTACACGCACTTTTTCACTTAAAACATAAATATTAATAGTTTGATTCTCCGGCAATGACAGATGTTAAATGCGACTAAGTTGAAAAAGATTGACAGGGCTGTCATCATCGTATGCGTACTCGTTTACTTAACATAGTAGCATAATAATTTGACAAGAAATGGTGCTTTTGCCAGACAGTGGCCCTCGTGACGTTTAGGCGTGTAGGGTGTGACGTCACCAACGCCCTATCTTCCAAAATCTATGATAAACTGCCTGTGAAATAATGTACAGGTGACAAAATTGATGTAGACCCTCATTTGTATGAGACGTTATATACGGAAGTTGTAATCTTTACTCAATCGTGTAGTATTATTTGCTGGCCACGGCCAATAATAAATATATATTTTTTAAAGTTTATAAATGTATTATGGTTATAACCATGGTATAAGAAATAAGGTACGGCACTCCGGCAAGTGAGCCTTTCTACGTCACTGATTAGTAGCCGCTTTATGGTAACCAAATAATTTGTAAGGAGAAAAATGGTTGCCGCCTGTCTTACAAAAAAAATTGCATAAAGCATTACAGTTCTTTAACAAGATTTCATTTTGTAGTAATAATTAATTTAAAACACTCCCCATTTTATGAGATTCATACAGGTAACTAGGGAATGGGGGAATATTATGACAGGATTGTCAGAACCGACCA
The DNA here is from genome assembly GCA_932273695.1 of Apotomis betuletana. NCBI lineage: Eukaryota > Metazoa > Arthropoda > Insecta > Lepidoptera > Tortricidae > Apotomis > Apotomis betuletana. Next base: position 5,641,997 of record OW026321.1, on the reverse strand, counting down.
ACTAATCATAACGTGAGTCTCGCCTGTCATTCCGGAGTGCCATACCTTATTTTCTTATACCATGGGCTATCACGAAGGATTTTAGGTATATTTTACTATATTATATTAACTAGCGGTATCCAATCACTTGCTAAACAACTTTTCATTAATAATCATTTTACAAACAACGTTAGGCAAATTAACGATTCCCAAATTAGACGTTCCTTCTATAAAATATTGTTTTACATATTGTTCATGATACAAATTATTTACTTGATAAAACTTAATATTAAAAAACATTATTTGACAAATTATTCGTTTATTATTCACGGCAATTAACAAAATAATGCATGGTAAAAAAATCTTTAATAAAATACATTGTTTGGTAAACACTTCGTTTAATAAACACTTCGCCCCTTCATTTGTAAAACATATTTTGTCTGTACATTAAGGTTGAATCGTGAGTGCACACTCCTGTTGTACTTACATACTAGCTCAATGGTAAATGACAAAAAATTATTGACTTTGACAAGAAGCAAAATTGTAAGAAAGCATTTACCACTATACTATTAAGTGGAGATCTATTTTATTTTCGAGGTATACATACATATTTTGTAAGTAAGACATGTGTATATAGAATAAATTAATAGTAACAAAATACTTCTTAAGTAAAAGTAACAGTTGTAGCCTGGCGTGTGACGATGGCGAGAGTCACAAGACGCCCGATCGATTGACCCTCGTGCCCTGGCAACAGGGACGGCCGTTCATCTGGGACTCTTCATGTGCTGATACCCTAGCGCCGTCCCATTTGGCTGCGGCAGAGGCAGGTAATCGCCGCAAGTCCGCAGCTCTCGGTGATAACTACGTATTTGTCGCGTTTGCCGAGAAGACCCGTGGGGTCCGGAAGCAATAAAACTTTATAAGCGGTATAAGGGGTGAATCAAGGGTCTATGTTTTTTTTTTTTTTTAAGCCTATACCTTTTTTGCTTGGTCTTTTATCTGAGCCGATGACGTAGCTATCTGCATCGACACCTGATACGAGTTAGAACAGGCATTAAGGGAGCGGAAACGACAGTTACAGGCAGGAGGGCTTGTGTTCAGTGTGTGTAGCAAAGCGGAACTCAGTTCATGGTGTGTAGCAAAACGAACTCGGATGAAAATCTACTTGTAATTGATGACCCGGAAATCAGGAAGTGTGTTAAACTCCAACGGACGAATAGAAGCCAACATTCAGCACCGGATTGCAGCGCCTGGCAAAAATGGCGTGAAGTAACTGGAGTGACCTGAAAATGCCAGTCAAACTAGTCATCATCAGAGGCCAGTACTAGTGTACGTGGAAGGTGACTCAGCGCCATGCGCATAACATAAAGGTAGCTGAGATGAAGCAATGCTGCGGTGGATGTGTGGAGGGACCAGCCTCAGCTAAATCGACGGGTACGTGTGCGGCAGCCTTGGTATCTACAACTTCGCTAGAGCAAGAAAGCAGGCTCCGTTGGTATAGGCATGTGCCGTAATGATTTAAATCTCACCAGGGTCTAGAACCAGAGATCGACCGAAGAGGTGATGGACAGAACTCATAAAGTTAGACCTGAGTCCTTGCGACGTAACGGCAGATGATGCGTTAGACAGGGAGAAGTAGAAAAAGACGTAGGAAGCAGAAGCGATGGTTGCGTTTATCGTGTGACAAATAAGTGACAAAGCATCTGTCGCTCACACTCGTATCTTCGTAAAACGTGACGGATGCTTTGTCACTTATTTATCGCGTGACAAAAGAAACCATCATAGGCCTACAGATGGGAATAATAACGATGTTTTATAAAATATTATTCTGAGCTTGTAAAGTTATTTATTTAATATTCAATTTATTGCTTGTTCAATTTATATGTGAGCTATCATTAGTGTGATTAAATATATGTGATACGATGTAGCAAAATTATTTTCTTCTTGGGCGTTAACAGTTCTATGTCCCAAAATACTCGAATTCAACTTCAGAATGTCTCGCTGCGCTCAGTAAATCCAGGCTGTAGGTATATAATTAAATATGTTCCCCTTTGAAGCCAATGAGTAACTTTTTGTTTCAGTGATAATGGTATTAGAAGCATACTGTTTCTCTATACCTCTGAACTGTGGAATATGGATATGCTCGTTGTGGTTTGTTTTATCGATGTGTCCCAATATGCTGAATACTTTCCCAGGTTAGTTATTATTACGTTATTAGTTCCCAGGTTAGTTATTATTAAGTTAACGAAACATGTGTTATTTTTAATGTGGGTACATCCCACATTTTTTATAATATATCATTCATACAAAAATCAAAGAACAAAGAAAAATAAAATGCGTAAGGTGGCGGAAGAGACTGGAAATCGAACACCTAAACAACCTCTATGTAAATGCGTTAATATTTTTGTATTTATTTTACATTTAAACAATATATTAGGTGTGCAATGAGTTTCTTTGGAATGCGGCAAATTACACAATGGGAAATGGGCATATTGGTAATAATATATGTATAAACCTTCTTCTTGAATCTTCTTCTTCTCTTCTAAGTTGGTCCCTCACTGCTGAGGATCGTGACTCCGCCGATTAATATTTTTGATAGCAGCTCTCCACTTCACCCTATCGGTTGCTTTCTAAAGCGTGCTGCATAACGTCGTATCCAGTTGGTGGGATATCTGATCACACCATCGTATTGGGCTTCTACCCCGTGGTCTGGGGCCGTCCATCTTTCCCTTCACCGCACCGTCAGTCTCTCCAAATAACCAGGGTCTTTGCGAGCTATGTGACCAAAGTACCGTAGCACACGTTGGAGGCAGATGGCAGATAACCTTGAATGGCTTTCTAGTTTGAGTTGGGCTATTATGGAGACATTAGTTCGGTGTGCAGTCCAGGGAATACGGAGCATTTTCGCCACATCCACATCTCCAAAGCATCGATCTTCTTCCGGAAAGCTACTTTAAGAGTCTATGTCTCTGCGCTTTATAGAAATATGGGAAAGAGAGTCTGAACTATTTTCATTTTTGTCCGGCTCAGTATATTCACTACCCAATGGTTGTCTGGAAGAGATCGCTTTTTAGCGATAAGACCGCCTGTTGTCTACCATTATTTATAAATTGTATTTGTCTTATTTCTTTTTGTAAACTTTTATTGGTGTGCAATAAAGTATTGTATTATTATTATTCCTGTCTTTGCATATTTGGTCCAATTGAGACATTACCGATTTCGCCATGCCGGTTCTTCGTCAAATCTCAGCTTCACAGCCACCCTTGTTATTCAGGACTGCGCCTAAGCATATAAATTCCTCCACTATTTTGTAATTATTAAGGGCATCCGTTGTTTGTAGATTATTGAACCTATCAACTATCATTATTTTGGTCTTCGATTTGTTGATCGTGAGTCTATATTTCCGGCTAGTATTCTCAAAGCGGTCTTCTTGAATCACTCTATTTAAAAAAACCGGTCAAGTGCGAGTCGGACTCGTGCACCGAGGGTTCCGTACAAACTCTTTCCATCCTTAAGTGGTTAAGTTAAGTTTGCACCTGGTATGTATAGCGCTCGATACAAATGAGGTGCAAAGTTAACGCAACCAATCCCTTTGTTGTATGGGAGCCCCCTTAGATATTAATTTTATTTTATTTTTAGTATTTGTTGTTTTAGCGGCAATAGAAATACATCATCTGTGAAAATTTTAACTGTCTAGCTATCACCGTTCTTGAGATACAGCCTGGTAACAGACGGACGGACGGACGGACAGCGAAGTCTCAGTAATAGGGTCCCGTTTTTACCCTTTGGGTACGGAACCCTAAAAAACGCTACAAAATCCCTTTAGTAGTTTTAAGCCCTTGACAGCCAAGAGCCACTAAAGTGGTCGTGCCTACCACGCCACCGACCACCAAATGGGTAATGGAGGACGCTATCAAAGCAATTTTCCCGCTGACAGATAAGGTATATTTTCGCTCTTTCTTTTTTCAACCATTCGCGTATAAGCCACATTTTGACATGGGAGGGAAAGCGTTCTAAAGATAAAGATCTAAGCTTACACCGTGACAGACAGATAGACAGACAGCAGGAAGCGACTTTGTTTTATACTATGTAGTGATAGTGATAAAAAGATAGGTACCTACAATCAATAATATATTATTATAAAAATTAGTAATTTGTAATCAATACTGTTAGAGAAACTACACCGGCTAGCTTGGCCGCTGAGTAATTGCCACAAGATGGCAGCGCAGGCGGCGCAGCCCTAGGCGGAGATGGCGGGATGACCTGGATACTGGGCTGACCGGAGGAGGAATCCGCTCGGGAGTCATGGAAATCAAAAGGCGAGGCCTTTGCCCAGCAGTGGGACACCCCAACAGGCTAACAAATATATACTTAAAAAACTGACCAATATAATTTTTATTTCGTTTTGTCTACCAGTTTCAACCCTACCATATAATGGTATACATTATGCGCGCTCTTGAGAAGCTTATTGTCTGTTAGTGTGGGAATACCTACCAACAATACCTACCCAGCACCGAGTTACTACAATTTCCCGTCCCAGCTGGGACCTAGGTCTGGCTCGTCCGCCCACTTAGACCAGAACACGTGAATTATCTGTTCTTAAAGTTTTTTTAATTCCAGGTGCTCTGATGATAGTATACAAAATTTACTCGAGCATTCTGGTTTTACTTACCACTATGGTGCAACTATCAACTTGCGTGAGTAGGAATTTTGATTGTTAAATCTGTACCCTTACCATAGTACATTAACTATCGTGTTTAGTTTCATTACTACTAGACCGATACGGGAAGGGTAATAATAATTTCCCCTCAAACTAAAATAATTCGCATCGTACGTTTTTTTCTTTTATCAGCAAAGTTATAGTGAGTACTAACGGGTATGAATATTTACCACATTTTTTTATTTAAACCGTTAAGCTAAGGTGTAAAAACCTTTCAAATAAAACAATGTAAAGATCGACACACCAAGCATAAGGAAAATTTCGTCAGGTCTACCTGGAGCTAGGGTAGTGAAGTGGTTAACGCGCTGGATCGGTAATCCAGAGGTACCGGGTTTGATTCCCAGTCTCTTCCACCATGTAGCTCCTTTTTAAATTTTTCTTTAAGCTTTGATCTTTGTATTAATGGTTCACCTTAATATAATGTTCATTAGTATGATGCTCATTTTTTGTTTTGTACTTACAGTGGCGTTTTTCGAGTGCCGTCTACACTTTTGCCGTGATCTTGGTGATTGCAGTCGTCGGTGAAATAACGTTTGGCGTCCTGTTGCTGAAGGAGGGGTCTACCAAACACATTCCTCACTGGGCCGTGATTTGTCTAATCATCATCAAGCCACGTAAGAAAGTGTTTTATTCCAAATATTAGCTGCCCTTCAATCATGTTATAAAACTGTAATTCGGATTGGCGGCTCCAGATGGACGGATGGATGGATGGATGGATGGATGCGCCTTAGGTGTACATACAGCATAGGCCACGTGGAAGAACTTCACTATAGGTGGCAACGCTATCAATGCCAATGTAATAGTAGTTAGTAGCTCGACTCGAGCACCTGGACCAAAAGCGCCGCTTACGGAAGACTCGACCCAAACCTGCCTACGCTTACACTTTTGACACACAAGGGCAACTTTATGGCGCACCGTGTGACCGAACATTCAAGACCAAGTTTGGCTTTGCAAGTCAAATCCGCGCACATGAACGGAGAGTGTAAGAGTCGCCGTTATCGGATACGACAAGGAGGACTATATATAATAGTAGTTTATGCAACTGCTAAATAGTGAGAGGTCTCAAAGTACGGGTGTGGTTTTATGGAACGAGCCCTAGGCGAGTTTCATAATAGGATCACACGAGTGTTTTAGGACCTAATTATGTACAGCTGTACAGTTGCATACACTACTTTATCTACACACATAGGTACTAATAATCATTGAGTTTTTAATTTTTCTTCTATGAAAATATGAAATACTCAATCCTGCCAGTCAGTCCGCGGAGCTGAGGAACACATGACTCGCGCGGCGGGCGGGGGCGGGGGGGCGGGGGGGGGGGGGGGGGGGTCCACTATAACAGTATCAATTTGATCAAAGTTGATACTGTAATGGTGACCTCGCGGTAGCTTCGGTACTGTTATGTTATGACATTACATCTCTGATTTTGGTCGCTGCCAAGTAATGTTTATACAATAATAATATAAAGAGCACAAAATACGAGATGGAATATTTTGATTTGTATCTTAATGTGTTTTGTTTATTTCAGTGTCGTATATCTACTGTATTCTTGTGGCATACAGTTTTGCCAAGGAACTAGAAGAAGATTGATTATAAATATGAATGTTTATGTTTGTACACAATTTGTTGTCATGCTTGTAAGTACCTATGTTTTGCCATGTTACGAAATTTAAAATTGAAGTAAGATGTCATTCGTTTGAATTCATTGCTCTGTTATTTTTGTTTCCTAGTTGATTTCTTGTTAGGGAAGAAATACCACATGTCACACTAGTACGTCCAGCATAACTTTGATATGCGACTCCTTGCCTGTCACTTTCCATTCAATACCGTGTGAGCAAGACATGCTGACTCGCGCGACAAACGAAGTCGCGGTAAGGGCCTTATCACACTTGCGATTTGCGAGCGTATTTTCTATACAAATAAGCGACGCGGCGAACACGCTGCGCGATCGCCTTCATACAAAATACGCTCGCAAATCGCAAGTGTGATAAGATAGTAGTCCTGCAGTGTGACAAACCTGTTTTTTAGGGTTCCGTACCTCAAAAGGAAAAAACGGAACCCTTATAGGATCACTTTGTTGTCCGTCTGTCCGTCCGTCCGTCTGTCAAGACCCTTTTTCTCAGGAACGCGTGGAGGTATGAAGCTGAAATTTATATCAATTACTCAGGTCTACTGTCCCTTGAAGCTGTGAAAAAATCAAACTTCTAAGCCAACGCAATCAAAAGATACAGCCGTTTATGCCGCAAATTTTCGACACTTGCAAGGGAATCAAAACCTACAGGGTGCTTCCCGTGAACTCAGAATCTTGAAATTTGGTACGAAGCAACGTCTTATAGCATAGATAAAGGAATAATTACGAAAACCATAATTTTTTTTTTAATACCTAACTTTGCACCTAATTTATATGGGGCGCTATACATACCAGGTGCAAACTTAACTTAACCACTTAGGGATGGAAAGTGTTTGTACGGAACCCTCGGTGCGCGAGTCCGACTCGCACTTGGCCGGGTTTTTTTTCTCGTTTGTCATACAGTTGCCATCAGATACATGGTAGCGGTCGACGTCCTCAAATATTTCGAAGTGACATTAAATTTTTAAATATATTCGTTACGATACATAGCCCTAGATCTAAATAGCGGCTATAATATCGGACCATATAATTCTTCATAAATTTAAGAGCAGCGACTTTTCAATAAATTCGTAACATACAATCAGGCAAAGATATCGGAACGAACAGATCGACAAAGGTAACGAAGCAGTCAGGATGATCATAAAGATCGGAACATTTGTGGAAAATGTACCTTAAGCCTGTGACACATAGTTTAAATTTGCCAATATATTGACTTCAAGTTGTCAAGCATAGATCATTACTATATATGTTTATCTATAATTTGAATTTAAAACAGAGGAGTTTGTTGTGACAATATTCAAAAGGAGTGTGGACTTGTCATCGTGAAAAATATATTTCTGTCTCCTTCGCAAATTGGACAGATATTCTTAACTAAACTAAACGTCTCTAATAAAATCCTTGTTTCGACTCAGTGTCAAAATTGGCAGATTTACAGCGTGGTTATTATTTTAACAAACATTTGACCGTTCTCCGTTGATGTTTGTAGTGATGTCTGATGTAGCAAAGAAATATTGTTTGCCAAATCTAACGATTATGGGTGAATTGCAGAAAATATGTACCTTTTGAATTTCGTAACTACACTGAGAGTAAACGAAATTGATAATTGCTGTAACGAAACTGATAACTTAAAGCGTCGGACACATGATATAAAACTAGTGATGTTTCATGGTTTCGTTCGCAGCATTACTTAATAATAAAACGTTTTAATTTCAATTAGCAATACTTATTATTATTAATAATTTTTGGTTAACATAATCATTAATCACACTGTCAATATTAATAACAAATATGATCTTAATAATTTATTAATGTCTTACAGTAGCCATTTATAATAAGAAAAAATTGGGCAAGTGCGAGCCCGACTCGCACATGAAGGGTTCCGTACCTATACATATATATAATCTATAACAAGTTTGTTGTATGGGAGCCCCCCTTAAATATTTATTTTATTTTATTTTTAGTATTTGTTGTTATAGCGGCAATAGAAATACATCATCTGTGAAAATTTCAACTGTCTAGCTATCACCGTTGTTGAGATACAGCCTGGTGACAGACGGACGGACGGACGGACGGACGGACGGACGGACAGCGAAGTCTCAGTAATAGGGTCCCGTTTTTACCCTTTGGGTACGGAACCCTAAAAATGATAAAAATAAAATTAACAATAAAATAAGGAATTGAAAAAAAAAATATTTTATCTGAATTGAAAGAATTCTTATTTTCACTGTGTTTTCATGGGACACTCATAAACATGAAATGTGCATATTTTCTGCCATTCACCCATAGGAATGGTTGATCGAATCGATTTCATCGACGAACTTTTTTCCGAACCTACATATATTTTTTTTTATTTTGTTGGAGCTTTCTATATGTAAAATAGTAATTTGTTTTATTGTCCTCTCTTCAGACTTCAGGTTATCAATTTATTGATTTAATCGATTTCTTCCAATTTACAGGAATAGTACATGAATTGAAACGCAAGATTTGATCACATTAAAAAAAACACGTAGTATGGAACTGTTTATGAAATTCAATAACCTCTCATCTGTGGAGAATAAACATAGCCACTTTTGCGCATCTGTGGAACCCGATTCTGGTCGTCCCACCGACAAGCATTATTCTATTGGAAAAAACTGAGAAAAATTTAAAGGCTCTCTTGACATCAATAAAATCTATAACTAACTACAACGCTAGTAAAACTCCTAACATTGAACTGCTCAAACACACTCAACACGACCCCATTGAAGCTGTAAACTGCGTCAATGAATTTTTCGCTAATATCGGAAAAAAGCTAGCTGCAGACATTCCCGGCCATACCTCAACAATAGCTCACACAATTTTCACACAATATGATACTGGTACTTTTTTGTCGTTCGTCTTACTAGAAACAGATCCCCTAGAAGTCGAAAGTACCTTAATGTCTTTAAAAACTGGTAGTGCACCAGGTGTTGATGGCACGAAATTCCTAAAGATGTGCAAAACAACTATAGCCCCAGTGATTAGTCACCTAGCAAATCTATGTTTCGCTCAGGGTGTTTTTCCAAAGCTTTTAAAACAATCGCTGATTACGCCGGTTTATAAGAGTTGTGAGAAAACAGATCCAAATAATTACAGGCCAATCTCGGTTCTCACATCGATTTCAAAAGTAATTAAAAAACTGATTAATAACAGATTAATGAACTACTTTAATAAATACAACATACTTTCAAAATCTCAATTTGGTTTTAGGCAGGGTACATCAACAGAAGATGCTATACTAAAACTGACATCGATAGTGGGCAGGGAAGTTGACAAGGGAAAAAAATGCCTTTCTGTTTTCCTTGACTTAAAAAAGGCCTTCGATACAGTTTCTCTCCCCACTCTTATTTAAAAGCTAGAACACTACGGCATCAGAGGCAAACCTCTAGATTTGCTGGGTGATTACCTGCGGGATCGATGTCAGAGGGTCAGGATAGGAGATGTTCGGTCCCAACCAACCTTACTTTGCATATAACGAAACGCACCCGAGCCGTCACTTTTGACACTATGATTTTGGAGGTTAATTTTAATAGACTTGTAATTTTGACTTGAGAATTTGACATGGCGATTTGAGACACGTTTTTCTGTGTACGCCTTTTGCATATATTTTGTTGGAAACGAGTAGTTTTGTTTGCCTAAGGCACCTCGTTAATATTTGGTTATATTTTGGTTCTTAATTGCGGTGAATATTGTGACTTGGACGGGCTGGTGTTACGGACCGCCGAGAGGACGAGGCGCGCCAGCAAATCACATAATACACACACATTACACAAGACACTAACTCAAATTTGCTGGAAATTGGGCGGCATCGGCTCAATGCGAGGTATAAGCTAGATTTAAGTTTCAGAGGCGCGAAACGCGCCCGTGTCTGTTCCCGTCAGGGATTACTGTTTTGCTGGGTAAATAGTTGATGGGCCCCTGTTTGCCCGTAGACCTGGGCGGGAACATAACAGGAGATCACATAAGTACTGAAGCTAAGGTTACATATGGTGTCCCTTAAGACAGCGTACTGGGACCGACACTATTTTCTGGCCTATATAAATGACCTTACTGATATGCCCATAGAAGATGGACATGTCGTTTCATACGCAGACGACACGGTGGTAGTATTCACGGGTGAGAAGTGGGAGTCGGTCTTTGGGGCTGCTGAGAGGGGCCTACATAGAATCAACCCATGGTTAACACGTAACCTGCTTACACTTAACATAAGAAAATCAAATTACATCTGCTTCACAAAGACTATCATTGCTCAACCATCTAAAGACCTTAAATTAAAATCCGTAATTGCAATCTTCAGAATAACAGAACCTGTCAATGTATCCCACTAGAAAAAGTCACATCAATCAAATACTTAGGTGTTATGATTGACCAACGTCTATCATGGCATCAACATCTTGAATATATAAATACCAGAATAAGAAAATTAGTGTGGATATTCAAAATCTTACGACACATCAGCAACACTACTCTACTACAACAAATATACACTGCCTTGGCACATCCAATAATGACGTACTGCATTCCAATATGGGGTGGCGCTGATAAAACTAAGTTTCTGGCAGTGGAAAGAGCACAGAGATGTTTACTGAAAGTTATGTACTTTAAACCATATAGATATCCTACTACAGAACTCTATGTCGACTGCAAAGTGCTTAGCATGCGCAAATTGTACTTTACATCTGCTATACTAAAGCTTCATAAATCGTTACCATTTAAGCCAGAGCTGTTACAACAGAGAAGAAAACATACAGTTGCACCCGTACCAGTCTGCAAATCAGCTTTTGTAAAGAGACAATTTGATGCTCTATCGGCGTTGTTGTATGATAAGATAAATAAGGAGTTTAATATTTATAAATTAAATTATCATGTATGTAAACAGACTCTACATGACTGGTTAAGTACACTGAACTATTACGAGACTGAAAATATTATGCATAAGTAGTAATTAAGATTTTTAAGAAAAGCTTTTAGAAAAAAAATTAAATTGTATAAATTGAAACAACACACGCACGCACGCACGTACGCACGCACGCACGCACGCACGCACACAAACACACACACACACACACACACACACACACACACACACACACACACACACACGCACGCACGCACGCACGCACGCACGCACGCACGCACGCACGCACGCACGCACGCACGCACGCACGCACGCACGCACGCACGCACGCACGCACGCACGCACGCACGCACGCACGCACGCACGCACGCACGCACGCACGCACGCACGCACGCACGCACGCACGCACGCACGCACGCACGCACGCACGCACGCACGCACGCACGCACGCACGCACGCGCGCGCGCGCGCGCGCGCACGCACGCACGCACGCACGCACGCACGCACGCACGCACGCACGCACGCACGCACGCACGCACGCACGCACGCACGCACGCACGCACGCACGCACGCACGCACGCACGCACGCACGCACGCACGCACGCACGCACGCACGCACGCACGCACGCACGCACGCACGCACGCACGCACACACACACACACACACACACACACACACACACACACACACACACACACACACACACATAGACATAAGAAATGCTTTCAACTCTGCGAAGTGGAATGTTATTATGGAGGCCCTAAAAACAATGAAAGTACCAGCATATTTGCAGAAGATCGTAGCCAGCTACTTCACAGATCGTATCCTTAAGTATGACACGAAAGATGGACCTGAGGAATACTTAGTCACAGGAGGAGTACCCCAGGGCTCTGTCCTAGGGCCACTCCTATGGAATGTTATGTACAACGCACTGTTGGAACTGAAACTGCCAACCGAGACGAAGTTAGTGGCATTTGCGGACGATGTGGCTGTTGTTATCGTAGCTAAACATTTGGAGGAAATAGAATGGGCATTTGACCAAACCTACGACACAACCCGACGGTGGATGAAAGAGGTTGGATTGGAGCTGGCTAACCATAAAACGGAGGCAGTTCTGATTACTAGTAGGAAGATAGCAGAGACTGTAACCCTAAAAGCCGGCGATTTTGAACTCACATCACAGCCATATATTCGCTACCTGGGATTAATGATCGATGCAAGGCTTAATTTTAAAGCACACGCTGAATATGTCGGACAAAAGGCAGCAAGAATTGGATCGACACTGTCTCAACTAATGCCTAATAGTCCGTAAGCCCGCTCCAAGATTGCCTACGTAACATGACATCACGATAAAATGCATGGCACACGGTCGAAAAAGTTGTGCTGAGCGAGAATCAAACGATTATCGCACAGAAAATTGGCCGGAAGTTTGAGAAAATCCTTCACTTCCGGTCAAAATTTTAGGGGTGTACTTACGTCATGTGACATCATTACGTGACAGATGGCATCATGTAGCCCTTTAATCGTCGAGAGTGTGAACATAAGTCTGCCAGTTCTAAAATGGCCGGAAGTGCTTGGCAGACGAGGTCAAAGATGGTCATCGGGTACGTTTTCCTACGTTTTGTGGTATCTTGACGAAATCCATACTAATATTATAAATGAGAAAGTGTGTCTGTCTGTCTGTCTGTCTGTCTGTCTGTCTGTTACCTCTTCACGCTTAAACCGCTGAACCGATTTAGATGAAATTTGGTATATAGATAGTTTCAGTCCCGGGGAAGGTCATAGGATACTTTTCATCCCGAATAAATTTAGTGTTCCCGTGGGATGAGCGGGTAACACCGCGGGGCACAGCTAGTTGATTATAAATGTTTTAAAGTAATAGTGTCTCTAAAAATAAAAAAGTCTGCCAAGACATATCTGGCTGGAAGTCCTTCAAAAGTGATTTTTATTAGGGTTCCGTAGTCAAACTAGGAACCCTTATATATTTGCCATGTCCGTCGGTTCGTCTCTCCGTCCGCGGCTTAGCTCCGTGGCCATTAGTACTAGATGATGGAAGGTTTCGGGATCACCAGATAAAAAGCATGTGCTCCGTTCAAGTAATTTATTGAGACTGAATATGGGCTGACATAAGAAACATAGAAAACAAACTGTCATAGAAAACCTTATTCTATATACAAATGAGTTTGTATGGGTTTACATAAAACCCTATGTTCCAACACTGGCCCTTAAACCGATATAAACTCATATTTAATTAACCAACACAAAAAGTTAATAAAAACAACGACACATCTGCTGTCCTTACAATTAAAAACAACACAGTATCAAAAGTACAGAAATAGTATAAATTAATAAATATAAATCCGCATCATATAAAATAGTAAACACTAAAAATACATATGAAACGGATCTAAAATAATTTATACTAACTCTATAGTAAATTACTTAGATACCTACTATCTCACTTATTATCATCAAAAATAAATAAATGAGATACAAACCTATCGTGTTTATCTTTTGGTAAAGGTTTCGTTAATACGTCGGCCACCATTTGATCAGTCGGAAGATATTTTAAAGTAACAGTTCCTTGTTCCACAATTTCCCTAATGAAATGGTGTCGGACGTCTATGTGTTTCGTTCTGGCGTGGTACATGGGATTGGTGGATAACTTTAATGCCGATTGGTTGTCATTATGCAAAGTTATGTTGTACTGTACCCCGTAAATTTCGAACAAAAACTTGCGCAGAAACAGTGCCTCTTTGCAAGCATCTGACAAAGACATATACTCCGCCTCCGTGCTGGAAAGAGCTACTGTCTTCTGCTTCCTACTCTCCCATGAGATAGGAGACTTACCGATTTTAAAAACGAAACCAGTGTACGATCGACGATCGACCTCACTCGCCGCATAGTCAGCATCAGCATACGCCACGATGTCTAGTCCCGACTTTTGAAAAGTTAAGCAAAAATCAATCGTACCTTTTAAGTAGCGAAGAACTCTTTTTGCCGCGTTCCAGTGGGATTCATCAAACACCTCGTTGAACTGGCTCAGTAGACTGACAGCATGGGCGATGTCCGGACGCGAACAAATTGCGATATACATAAGACAGCCTATCAGGCCTCTGTAGTCGTGAGTACAATCCTTCGAAGTGGATTTCACGAGCTTCAGTCCTGTTTCCATAGGTGTCCGGGCAGGCTTGCAATCTGACATTTGAAAACGTTCTAGTACCGTCTTAATGTAACTTGACTGGTCTAAAGTTATCTCGTTATTCTTTCTGCACAGCCTCATGCCCAAAATGTGGTGCGCTGGCCCTAAATCTTTAATTTCGAAGGCCTTTTTCAACTCTTCTTTGATACCTGCCGTTCCTCGGCAATCTGGTGAAGAAAATAACATTATGTCATCGACATAGAGCGCAATTATAATCATAGATTTCCCGCTCGACTTGACATAAACACAGGGTTCCGAAGATAAACGTTTGAATTTCATGTTGTTTGTTAAAACGCCATTTATCTTTTCATACCAGGACTTCGAAGCTTGCTTCAGTCCGTATATGGCTTTATTCAACTTATATACTTTATCCTCCTGGCCTTTTACTTTGTAACCTTCTGGTTGCTCCATGTAAACAGTTTCTTTGAGTTCACCATTCAAAAACGCCGTTTTGACATCCAGATGTTCAATATTCATATTATATTCTGCAGCTAAAGCTAATAGCGTGCGTATAGTAGAATACCTCACGACGGGTGAGAACGTATTTAGGTAGTCTATACCATACTTCTGTGTGTAACCCTTTGCAACAAGGCGCGCTTTATACCTTAAAACTTCTACATCGAGACCAAGTTTCTTTTTAAAAATCCACTTGCATTTCACAGGCCGTTGCTTCATATTGCGGTTAGTCAGAGTCCAACACTTATTATCAATGAAGGATTTATACTCTTCCGCCATCGCGGCTTTCCATTTATCCGCTTCCTGGCCATTCAACGCCTCGCGAACAGTCTGAGGATCCCCTGCGTCGCAGAACAGCGCACGCGCTACGCTAGCAGACTCAAATGAGTTGTCACAGTCTTTCAGCGTCGAGTCTCCTGGGACGTACGTCACATCGGCAGGATCATCTGGGGTCGCACTACTGCTCTCAGAATCATCTATCGTAATTATACTGTTTTCTTGACAGCTTTCACTAGATGCTTCCGCAGCCTCTGGAGATGAATCGGGTTGCACTTCAGTGCTATTAGTCACCGTTACATTGTTATTAATTAGTTCAAACATATTGTAACGTGAACTGTCATTTTCATTCGATGATATGTCATTCCAAAACATATGTTCAAGAAAAGTGACATTTCTTGCTATTATGATATTTTTCGGACACGCCGGGTCTACTAATCTATAACCCTTTGTTTCGTCACAATATCCAACAAAAATGTATTTCTTACTTTTGGGATCCAGCTTGTCCCGTTTATGCTGAAGGGCGTAGGCTTGACAACCAAAAATGCGCAGGTGGCTAAGATTCTCCTTTTTACCTGTCCATTTTTCTTCTGGAGTACACCCCATCACAGCTTTAGTTGGAGAGCGATTCTTTAGGTAAACAGCCGTATTGACAGCTTCTGCCCAAAACTCCTTTTTCAGACCTGCTTCTTGAAGCATGCACCTGGCCTTTTCCATGATACTCTTGTTCGCACGTTCCGCGACTCCATTCTGTTGCGGTGATCTTGGAACTGTGGTCTGGTGTCGAATTCCATGCTTCTTCAGGAACTTCTGAAAAATTAAATTAACATATTCACCACCTCCGTCAGTACGAAAAACTTTTATTTTCTTATTGGTTTGGTTTTCTACGAGAGCTTTGAATTCCTTAAAGTACTCGAAAACCTCACTCTTCATTTTAAGAAAATAAGCGAATGTTTTTCTAGACAGATCATCAATGAACGTCAAAATATACCGTTTCCCACCTACGGACGGGCATGGCAGTGGTCCCATGACATCACTATGAACCAACCCAAGAATCTCTTTCGCTCTGGTCTCTGATTTCTTTGGAAATGGCAACCTACTTTGTTTACCGACAATACAGGAAACACACGATTTAAAGTTGTCGTTATCATAAGAAATTCCAGTGACCATACCTTTTCGCAATAACTCCATGCTCCTAGTATTCAGGTGCGCTAGACGGCGGTGCCAAGTTTGTTGCGTAGACTGGCTTCGTGGTACTGCAGGAGACTTCGCTTGCTTGACGTGCTCAACAGGACGACCATCATCCTTTCGTTGAGGCAGTGACGTCTTGCTGTCACCTGAGTGACGTGTACCTGTGGACGAAGGTGAGCATATGGCCTGCGAGGACGTCTCGCAAGACAAAACAGACACTGTTTCGACGGCATCGAGTTGATAAATACCATCTCTCAGAGTTGCTGTAGCCACACACGCCAGAACGAAACACAACTTCGTAACCTTTACGAACCATTTCGCTGACAGATAACAAGTTGGCAGACAAACTAGGAACTAAGTACACATTACTTATCGTTCTTACACAATTGTCCTTTAAAACAACTTCCACTGATCCTTTTCCAGCCGTCATCATTGCCTCTCCGTTAGCAATGAACACCTTCTTCGGCTTGTCGCATACGAAATCCGACATTACGCTGCGATCGTTGCACAGATGAAGCGTCGACCCACTATCCACGTACCACACATCCCGTCGAATTCCAGCAGTCAACGCTGTAAAATGCGTCTGCTTTTTCCGACCGCTCTTGTTAAATTGCTGTCAGACTTGTCAGGGCAGTCCTTCATGCAATGCCCAGTCTTCTTGCATTTGAAGCACTTTATTGGTTTGCGTGCTTTTCGTGCTGTGAATAACGTAGAATTTTCCTCTTTTTCATTACGACGTGAATTTTCTTGCAGCAATTTTGTTTTGACAATTTCGCTTCACAGTGACAAATTCGAATTTTCGAGTGCCATAATCAAAGGGTCAAAGTCACTTCTCAACCCGCTGAGTAAAATAACGGCCAGGAAATCATCTTCTAGAGGTGAACCAATTTCACTCAAAAGTTGCGATGTATCCGTTATTTTGTTCACGTATGCCTCCATACTATCATATTCACTTAATTTCGTTGCGAATAACGTACGAAGCAACCCGACTCGTCGACAAAGACCTCTATCCTCGTATGCCTTCTGCAGACTCGCCCATGCTGTCGCCAAAGCATGAGGGGTTACTGCGACAACAAACTAATTTAACATTGCCCGGGTTCATAGTATTTAACCTAACCTGTAACTCGCTTCGCTACTGAAATAACAGCCCTTGAATTTGTTGAATAGGAATGCGTCAGATGTAATGCAATAGTTCATACCTGCTAATTTACAAGCTCGCTCCAGACTCTGCTGCAACCTCACATCCGTGTAGTATCATTATTTGTGTTCCTTCATCTCACAGGAATCTCCTCTCACAGGATTGTCGTCTCCTTTCTGAAAGTGGTATATACATGACTTCCATTGTCATGTATTGTTTGCGCCTTGTGTCCTCGCATAAAGTTGACATTACCAGACTATTTATCTCTGTGTAACGTCTTGCAGTTAATATATTAAAACATATGGTACAGTATGAAGTCAGTTCCCCACAGTCCTCAAGGAATACACCATTTACGAGGATTGGACCTGATCTCATCCATTACGAACTTCAATCACTCGTCTGCGACAGAGCGTTGAGGGGATACGAGGAGCATGTTAAGCCAGCATATAGGGACCATCAGATTCGTCAATCTTCTGGTCAAATAAATAGGTACAACTAGGTACAAATATATAAGTAAGTAAGGAGAATACTTCTCCACATAAGTTACCCGTTCCCAATGCGTCCCCGGTCAAAACGAATGCTATCACATGCCCGGGAAAGCATCCGCCTGACTGGGCGATGCGTATAAAACTGCAAATAATGTGTAATTATATTGACAATAAGAGACACAAAGCAACAAACTTAACTGATAGAGCAGGCGAGCTGGAGCAATCACAAAATACTTTAATTAATATTCATGTGCACTCAAAGGGTCTAAAAACAAACTAAATTGCCTTGTCAAAGAAAATAATTGAATAGTAAAAATAAGAAATTCAAATGTCTCACCATAGACAATCTAAGAAGAATCAGTAACGTGGAAAGCAAAGACGTTGTCAAAGAAGTATGAATATAATCGCGAGTCGTCGCGACACATGCCTCTCGCGCCGTCTTTGCGTTTCTAATAAGTGGAAACACCGTAGGCTGCACCGACAAGGCAATTTTTGCGAGCGCCTTTTCTTGCTTTTTGATATCCTCGCATTTATTTTCAGTTTCACCGACGCAATCCCATAGATCGTCAGGAATGAGCACCATTTTCATCAGGAATTTCCATAAATTGTAATTTTGAATTCCGGATAGTTTTTCCATGGAAACATTTTGACTGGCAGATGCCATCTTTTGTTTCTTGCGAGAAAATGTTACGAAAATATAATACGAATATCAAAAACACGTCCACTTCATGAACAAAAGATTACTTTAGAGATCTGGCATCACACGCTCTGCTACCATGATGGAAGGTTTCGGGATCACCAGATAAAAAGCATGTGCTCTGTTCAAGTAATTTATTGAGACTGAATATGGGCCGACATAAGAAACATAGAAAACAAACTGTCATAGAAAACCTTATTCTATATACAAATGAGTTTGTATGGGTTTACATAAAACCCTATGTTCCAACACTAGAAAGCTAAAATTTGGTATAAGTATGTCTATATGTATCACGACGACAAAACGGTAAAATAAAAACTATTTTTTTTTGTTTCGGATAGGTACCTCTCGTATCGTACACCTAAAGTGGGGGAATTTATTTTTCTTTCCAACACTAGTGTGTGGGGTGGCATTTAATCGGTATTTTGAAGATAATAGGGGTCTCCAAACATTACTTTTTATAAAGTCAGCAGTTTTATAAATATTCGCTCCAAAAATCCAAAAAATTGCGTCCCCTGCCCCCTCTAACTTTTTAACATTGAGTCAAAAAAATATAGATAAATTCATGAAAATATGACCGATAAGTAATTTCCATGATAACTATATTTAATAAAATCTGTTGTCGTTTTTGAGTTACCGCAAAATTACATAATTTTCTTTAAAATGACGTAAATGCCGCGCGGTGTCCTTATACTTCGAACATTACACATATTAGTTAAGTGCCATACTGCATTAAAACATTCCGCTCAATCTGGCGCGTATAATCGATAACTTCCAGAAGGTAATAAGTAATTACAGTGACTATAGCGTTTACGACCTTTTTATAGAACTTGAAATCTTTCTCGTAATTTAAACCTCGGGATTTAAGCCCGTCTATTGTGAAGGATGGGTCCCTACATAATGGCAGTATTTGCAAAGTAGTGCACGACCAAGTTCTAGGGGAACCAATTCCAATGAGTGCAGGAGTCAAACACCTCCTGGTTGCCTCCTGTCGCCGCTGCTCTTCATAGTCCTGCTCAAAGACGTCATGCGGAAAGTAGCAGAAACACCGAGGGGCATAACATGGAATAAAAGCTTACATCTGGAGGACCTCGACTACGCAGACGACATAGTGTTGGTTTCGTCTTCACTGCCCGATCTTCAAATGAAGCTGGATTCGTTACGAGAGGAAGCTCAAGTTTAGGGATTACGTTGCCATTGCGACTTGGGCTCCCCTTTTTGCTTACCATCAGGCGAAGTGGAGCCACTATGTTGTGCCGTTATAAAAAAAAAAAAATTACGAATAAACGCTAGGAAGACCGTCGAAATGCAAGTTCAGTCATACGAAACCCGACCCACTCAATAGGATACCGCTGGAATCTGTCGCAAAGTTCACATATCTCGGCAGCACCGTGACCAACAGCGGTGGTTCCGATGACGACGTTGACGCGAGGATTAGGAAAGCTAAAGGCGCCTTTGCCCAGCTGAAACAGGTCTGGGATTCGAACGTGCTCACCCGGCGGATCAAGATTTCCATCTTCGATTCCATAGCAAAGTTTGTTTTGCTCTTCGGCTGCGAGACTTGGAAAGAGACAAGGGTCTGACGAGCAATTTACAAGTGTTCGTCAACAAATGCCTTAAATCCATCCTGCGCATATTCTGGCCGAAAACTATCAGCAACGAAGATCTTTGCAATCGATGCCACCAAATCTCGATCAAGCGAAAAATCGCTCAACGGGAGTGGAAGTGGATAGGGCACACCCTCCGAAGACCAGAGGACAACATCGGCAAGGTTGCGTTCACGTGGAGGCCGCGCGGGAGCAGACGACAGGTCCGACCGGCGCATACGTGGCAGCGCACCGTCGACACCGAGCTGCGGGCGGCCGGGCTGAGTTGGAGTGACACGGAGCGCGAGGCACAGGACAGGAGCGGATGGCAACGTCTCACGAAGGCCCTCTGTACCACTGGGGTACCATAGGACAGCAGCAACAACATTGTGAAGGATGGGCAAGAAGGAGGGACCCTACACTGAGCGTGGCCCGACAACCTATTCAACGCCACCCCACACACTAGTGTTGTAAAGAAAAATAAATTCACCCCCACTTTAGGTGTACGATACGAGACCGGTCACCTATCCGAAAAAAAATTTTTTTAGTTTTAATTTTACCGTTTTGTCGTCGTGATACATACACATACTTATACCAAATTTTAGCTTTCTAGTACTAATGGTCACGGAGCTAAGCCGCGGCCGGAGAGACGAACCGACGGACATGGCAAATATATAAGGGTTCCTAGTTTGACTACGGAACCCTAATAAAAATCACTTTTGAAGGAGTTCCGGCCAGATATGTCTTGGCAGACTTTTTTATTTTTAGAGACACTATTACTTTAAAACATTTATAATCAATTTCGTCAAGATACCACAAAACGTAGGAAAACGTACCCGATGACCATCTTTGACCCCGTCTGCCAAGCACTTCCGGCCATTTTAGAACTGGCAGACTTATGTTCACACTCTCTACGATTAAAGGGCTACATGATGCCATCTGTCACGTAATGATGTCACATGACGTAAGTACACCCCTAAAATTTTGACCAGAAGTGAAGGATTTTCTCAAACTTCCGGCCAATTTTCTGTGCGATAATCGTTTGATTCTCGCTCAGCACAACTTTTTCGACCGTGTGCCATGCATTTAATCGTGATGTCATGTTACGTAGGCAATCTTGGAGCGGGCTTACGAACTATAACGTTGGAGGCCCGAAACAAAAACGACGGCTATTGCTTTCTTCCGTGGTCACGTCAGTTCTTACTTATGGCGTCCCTATTTGGGCTAAAGTGCTAAAGTCTCAGGAAGCATGGAGACAAATTGCACCAACTTACCATAGGAGCGCATTACGAGTCGCAAGCGCATTCCGAACAGTGTCGGATGGTGCTGTATGCGTTATTGCTGGAATGTTGCCTATAGAAGTGTTAGCTGAGGAACGAAAAGGTTTATACCAGCGGAAAAAATTAGAACACCTAACCCCAGCGGAGCTAAAAAAGGAAGAAAGGCAACACAGTGTCGATAGATGGCAGAAAAAATGGAATGATTCCGCTAAAGGAAGATGGACTTATCGGCTGATACCCCAGATAGACGTATGGATTAATCGTAGTCACGGATATATTAATTATTATCTCACCCAGATGCTATCGGGACATGGATGCTTCCGAGAATACTTGCACCGGTTTAAGTATGAAGATTCCCCGGAATGCCTTAATTGCCAGGGACTTGTTGAAAATGCCGAACATGTTCTTTTTACATGCCCGCGTTTTGAAACTGCTCGAAATAAGTGGGAAAGTGAAATAGGAATGAAACCCTGTGCAGAAAATATAGTAGCATGCATGCTATCTTCGGAGTCGAACTGGAATGCAACAAGCTCCTATGCAACAGAGATTCTCATTGAGCTACGCAGAGAAGAGCGTGAAAGAAACCTAAAGAAGTAAAAAATAACAAGGCGAAATAGGTCTGACTAGATACCCCTCTCCGAGAAGCAATACCTAACGGTGGT
This sequence comes from Apotomis betuletana, assembly GCA_932273695.1. Taxonomy (NCBI): domain Eukaryota; kingdom Metazoa; phylum Arthropoda; class Insecta; order Lepidoptera; family Tortricidae; genus Apotomis; species Apotomis betuletana. The sequence continues at coordinate 5,619,815 of OW026321.1, read as the reverse complement.
CCCACGGAGATGGTGGTTAGAGAAAAGAGGTGGTGTTTTTAGTCGGTATTGGTTTATGACACCAAATTACACCTGACCGAGTCCGACATACGGGATCACGATCTCGTAATCTCATCCTATGATACGTAAATGTATTTTTTTTGCACCTCTAAGAAAAAAAAAAAAAAAAAAAAACACACACACACACACACACACACACATTGCATGCTTTCCATGAATACAGGCTAAGAAAAGAATAAATAAATGAATAAATAGGTAAATGTAAAAACATACCTAATTATGCTGCTTGCCCGTTGCGAGTCCTATGCCTTGGCCCATGGACTAGAGTACAACACTAAAAAGAGTGAAGTGCTGATATTTAAGGCAGGTAAAATTAAGCCATACTATGTACCACCTATCTTGTTGAACTCTAGCCCATTACTTGTAGTAGATAAGGTCAATTACCTAGGACACATCCTCACGAGTGACCTAAAATAAAAGATGATTTGGATGTAGAAAGAGAGCGCAGGGCGTTGGCGGTTCGGAGTAACATGATTACCCGCAGGTTTGCTCGTTGCTCACGTGATGTAAAATCACATTGTTTAAATCGTACTGCTAATCTTTGTACACGAGCAGCTGTGGGTCCGGTACACGAAACGAGCCTACAACGCCTTGCGCGTACAATACAACAATGCTTTCAGAATGCTGATGGGACTACCTAGCAGGTGCTCTGCATCGGGCATGTTTGAGGCAGCTCGCACGGATAGTTTTCAGGCTATAATTCGTAAAAATATAGTCTCATTACTAAGTCGTGTGAGATGTAGTCCCAACAGCATTCTAAAGGAAATTGCTAAGAGGTTTGATTGTCCAATCCTCAAGCATTGGACCGAGCAAATTAAAAGTGTGGCACAACTTATAATATAGATACCAACATGTATTTATATTGTAAATTGATTATTGACATACTTAAATTACCAATGAATCTGTAAATACTAACACTAGATTAAGATATTGCTTGTTTTACTAACACTCTATGGATACCTTGCTTGTCCGAAATAAAGAAATTATTATTATTATTTGTATCTCGTTATCGAGTCTCGGGCTCATACGTCCCGGTCTTTTGGAAGGCTTGCTATTCTATTATTATTATTTGTATGTCGCACCCTTTCACGGGACAATGGTGTCCCGGACCTTTGGGAGGCGTGCACGGAGCCGAAGCCAACGAGCAGAGGCCCTTTCGACAATTTAATGAAATGTAAGGAGTACACCATGCGGATGCTCCCCCTGCCTGTGTCATGGGACGCACACAGAGACAGCACCCGCAAGCTGTAAGAACTATTGTGGTTGTATGGAGTCTAAACATGGTACTAGGCTATTACATGAAATGCGATGGACTAACTACTGGGCTATTGTTTGAGACAGCCGGACGTCTACCAAGAAAAGTGTCTCATAGCAAAAAAACTGGTAGACGATGACTCGCCTCCCGCTAGATGGGCCCCCATAAAAAGCGACACATAGAGTGGCCTAAGGGCAACACCTTATTATTATTATTATTATGTGGTTGTAATCCATTTTAACGTAGTACTATTGTTAACACTAAAAATTGAAGAGCGAGGCCTCCTGATTCAGGTTGAATAAACCTAATAGAAGGACTCGACCACACTCTGTACTTACCACCTAAGTTTAAATGGAAATAAATAATGTATTATTATTATTATCTCCTTTATTTATTTTAATTCTTATGTTAGGTTTCTTTACAATAAATTTATAAAAAAAGATCCCCGAAGCGTAGCCAGTTCACCGACGCGAGCAGATCTACATCGGGCCCCGTAAGGGGCTTGTAGAACCGCCCGTGTAGCTCCTTGCTCTTCCATACAGCCCTGCGGTCATCGGTGCTAAGCACCTTTGGTCTGCGCCAGTTCTCGTTTGCTAAGGAGAGAAAGGTGAGGCCTTTGTCAACTACTACTACATCGCGATGAATCCCACACTCATTGTTTAGGAAATACTCCCTGAGACTGCACACCTCGCGGTTATGGAGGTCCTTGGCGTTTAAAAAGCCACGGCCTCCACACTTACGCGGGATGTACATTCTCATAACTGACGAGCACTGCCGTCCTTTAGTAAAAAGGCCGCTAACTTCGGAAGTGTTATTTTGAGTATAAACGAAAAACGTGGGAAACGATGTCTCTAGACACTAGTAGGAGATAACCGTAATATTTTTATTTATTATTGTAGTATTGAATTAGTACTATTTTTGAAGTAAATTTCATGGATATTTAGTGGATATTAACAGGTTTAATTTACAAATTTCCCTTTTTGCTTTGTATTTGTTGAACATAAAAACGGAAATCAAATAACTAAAAGGTGGTTAGAGTGTGTTTAGCGACCTTCTAACTTAGTAATTAAGAGTAACTTGAAATGGATTGTACAAATAATAAAAAGTTAAAGATAAAAACATAGTTAAATGGTGGTTACTTAATGTAGCCGCTTTTTATGTTTGTATAATAAGTCAGCATTATCAATACATAAAAGCCTAAAAAGTAGTTACATAAGCTTAGACGCCTTTTAGTTTATAAACATTGGTTGCAATTGTACGTTATGTAAACGTTTTATAACTTTTGCCAGACAAAAAAGCTGTTACTTACAAAACATCATAAATTAACTGCTTTTTAGTTTAGTGTAGTGAAACACAGATGCTTGGTCAAACACTGATTTATTTCAGATCTACCTTCATATGTATAAAACCTAAAACTACCTACATTACATACAAGTATGATTCATTCTACAACATCTTTCCCTTTATAGAAATGGTGTTTATTACAGTATTACTAACCTACTTATCACTAAGGAAGTTCAAGACTAAAACAGTAGTACTTAATTATATTATAAAGCTATGAATTTAGCAATTAATACTTACTACTATTCTTCTCTCATAACACAACTGTTATGTACCTATGCATTATTTATAACACTATATTTTTAATAACTAATGTACATATCATAGCTATATACATATATACTTGCTACCAAAGCTACCAAGTTAACCTAGTACTCCTTATAAATCTTCAATATTACTGTTATAACCTTTACAACACTAAATTAAATTTCCGTAAACATTTATACAAAAAATAAATAATGAACTGAGTATCGATAACAACGTCAGCTGTTTGGGTTCGATATAAACTAACAACAATAGACCTTAGACTTTAGAACCTTAAGTACTTTTTGTTTAGTAATTAACATCGCATATCGTATCGGAATAGACTTATACAAGTATAAGCTTTCTGTATATAATGATAAGAATTACTTAAGGTACCTTAACTTGGGTTAAGGAATTCTTATCTATTACTAAGTATGTATTTATTTTTAGTCGATTTCTGGAACAGTAGGCATAATTTTACGAGCTTTGCTCCTAGTTATAGGACCAATGGGTGTTCCGGTATGCTTGGAGCAATCAGATGGTATTATTACCTGTGGAGTCGGCACCGCGGGTCCCGCGGGCGCGCCTGCTGCCGGGAGAGGCGGGACGACGGGGGCGGCGTCTGCAGCCGAAGAGCTCGTGCTGGGCTGCTGCACGTCGCCGCCGACAACACCCTGCATGTTGTCGGCGGGAGAGGGTTGCGCCTGGCGTCGAATTATGTGGCGTCTGTTACGCCGGCATTCTCGCCCGTGACTATCTTTTAAAATGTAAGACCTCGGCTCGGGAGCCTTACTTACCACTTCCATAAATTCGCGTTTCCGACCGTCGGCTACCACTACAACATTTTTATTTTGTAGTGGAGGGAGGTCTCTCGTCGATTTATCGTAATCGAACTTTTGTCGCAGCTGTTTATTTACTAACGGCTGATAAGTTTTTTCATGTTTTGATTTTCTTTCCGTATCTTCATACATCGGTAAACGTGTGCGAATTTTTCTTCCCATTAAAACCGTCGCTGGAGCATCCAGGCCATCTCTAGGTGAACTTCTAAAGTTAAGCAACCCTAAATGATAATCTTGTCCTGAAAGTATGCATTTTTCTATCATTTTTTTAACGGTACGTACGGTTCGTTCACTTTTCCCGTTCGACTGCGCATATAACGGAGAAGAAGTGATATGAGTTATTTCCCATTTTTCCATAAACCTCTTAAATTCTCTCGATGCATAAGCCGGGCCATTATCTGTAATCAATTCAATAGGACTCCCGTGTCTCGCAAATTGCTCTGTCATGGCCGTAATCACACAATGACTACTTATAGAATTTAATTGGTTTACTTCCACGAAATTTGAGAAATAATCAACCAATATCAAGTAATATTTTTTATTGAGCTCAAAGATATCAGAGCCCAGTTTATACCAAGGCTCATCGGGAATGGGATGCGGCATGAGCGGCTGGCGGGGCGGGAGCGGCGCAAGCAGCGCGCATGTCGCGCACTCACGTACCACCTTCTCCACGTCGCGCGACATGCCCGGCCAGAACATGACGTCACGTGCGCGCCGCTTGCAACGGTCGATGCCTAAGTGCCCTTCGTGGATTCTGTTTAACATTTCCGCCCGCAATGACTCTGGAATAAATACCCTATTACTTTTCATAATTATGCCATTCTCATAATGCATGCATTCTTGGTATGGCCACAAAATCCTTGTATCATTATCCACCTCATATTTGTTTTTAGGCCATCCATTCATTATGTAAGCGATGATCTTCTGGCTCAAGTAATCCTTTTTAACGTGTTCCCTTACCAATTGCAATTTTTTATCGCTAAATTGTACGTTACTTAGCAAGAAACACGTTTGCGCCTCCATCTCGTCGTTCATCCGCTCGTGCATGAGGTCAGGCAGCGCCGCTCGCGAGAGTGTATCGGCTATATACATATACTTGCCCGGAGTGTACGTCACCTGGAAGCAGTAACTCTGCAAGCGCAATCTCATGCGCTGCAGGCGCGCCGGCACGGCTGACAAGGATTTTTTAAAAATGGCTTCGAGCGGTTTGTGGTCGCTCTGAATGGTAACGTCTCGTCTCCCGAATATATACTGATGAAACCGTTCGCATGCAAAAACGATCGCTAACATCTCTTTTTCTATCTGCGCGTAACGCGTCTGCGTGTCGGTGAGCGTGCGAGAGGCGAACTCGACGGGTCGGCCGCCCTGCAGCAGGACCGCGCCCATGGCGCCGGCGCTCGAGTCCACCGACACCAGCAGCGGCTGCTCGTCGCTGTACAGCGCTAACACCGGCGCTGTTGAAATCTTATGCTTTAATATTTTTACCGCTTCTGTGTGTTGTTTATCCCACAACCACTTCACATCTTTTTTTAAAAGATCTCGCAATACTTTGACACTTTCGGAATAATTAGGTATAAACTTTGATAAATAGTTCACCATGCCTAAAAATCGTTCTAGTGCCCGCCTGTCCTCCGGCTCGGGCATCTCCACTATGGCTTTTACCTTGTCTTCGTCCGGTCTCATTCCTCGCTGATCAAACACGTGACCCAAGTACTTTATCTCCTCCACCGCGAACTTGCATTTGTCTCTGTTAAATCGAATGCCGATTTCTTTTGCCCTTTGTAACAACTTTTGTAGCCTCAAATCGTGCTGTTCTTTTGAGGACCCCCAGACGATTATGTCGTCGATAAACGAGTCGGTTCCATCTAAGTCTTCTAAATACTGCCTTACCTTTGCGTGAAACATTTCTGGTGCACAGCTGATCCCGTACGGAAGCCTGAGGAACTGATACCTACCAAAAGGCGTATTGAATGTGCAGAGGTCTGCGCTCGCGTCGCTGAGCTTGAGCATCCAGAAACCGCAGCGCGCGTCCAGCACGCTGAAGTAGCGCGCACCGCGCAGGCGCGCCGCCAGCTCGCTCACGGTGGGCAGCGCGAAGTGCGCGCGCCGCACCGCGCGGTTTAAATGCAGGGGATCCAAGCATACACGGATATCTCCATTTTTTTTAGCTGCTACTACTATAGCGTTAACCCAAGGCGTTGGATGAGTAACCTTTCTCACTACCCCTAACCGTTCCATCCTCGCTATCTCATCACGTAATTTATCTTTCATGCCTAACGGTATTCTACGTACGGGGCAAATTACTGGTTGTATAGTCGGGTCGACTATTATGTCATGTGTACCTGGTAATTCTCCTAGGCCTTTAAACAATTCTTTATAATTATCAACATTCAATACATCTAATCGTTGAATCGCTCCCAGCCTTACGCAACTATCTAAACCTAAAATATTTTGACAACTCATATTTGCAATTACGAACTTTATTTTATGTCGGTCATTCTTATATTCCATGACCAACTCGCACTCTCCCATTATAGGCACCGAATTACCAGTATACGAAAATACCCGTTTCGTAAAGGGCACCAAATCATCAGCACTCAGACCCATAGACATATATTCCGATTTAGAAAGAACATTCAACATAGATCCAGAGTCCAATTTAAAATTTATTCTCTTACCTCTAAAATACAAGCAATCATTCCATTCCTTAGTAACATTATTTGCACTTCTTTTTAACTCGTTATTAATAGCGCTAACAAACAAAGCATTAACATAAAGTTCATCGTCCTCTGAGTTTTCCGTATAAACGTCCTCCGCAAGCGACACATAATCTACACGATCGGCCTTCGGCCTCCTGGGGCACACTTTAGCGTAATGTCCGCGCGTATCACAAACATAGCACATCACATTAGCCGCCGGACAATACCGAATATCGCAGTAGGGTCGCCCGCAGCGCCCGCAGGGCTCGCGCTCGCCGCGCGACGCCCGCGGCCCCGCGCGGCTTCCACGGCGGCCGCGGCCGCGGCGCCCGCGCGCCCCCTGGCCGCGCCCGAGCGCGTCCACTTGAGCGCTCGATGACGTGGAAGCCTGAGCTTGTTCAATCCGCCGACCCTCTTCGGCCGACATCTCGTGCGCCTCACATATTTGAATCGCCTTTTCGAGCGTGAGATCGTCCGTCCTGAGCAGACGGTCTCTAACGATGTTGCTCGAAATACCACAGACTACTCGATCTCGTATAAGTCCGTACTCCAACGTTTGAAATTCACATCCCTGACTGAGCAGTTTTAATGCTGTCACATATTGATTGACTGTTTCACCTGGATTTTGGTTGCGCGTAAAAAACTTAAAGCGTAACATCGTCACGTTCACCTTGGTACCGAAATGATCGTCAAATTTACGCTTAAGACAAGCAATATCGTCGGCACTCTCATCTTTGGTGTACGTAAACGTTGAAAAAATCTCATATCCTTCCGCGCCAATGAGGTTGACCAGCAAGCTCGCCTGTACGTCCGCCGCCTCCTTGCTTACACCCGATGCCTTTAAAAACACGGAGAATTGCTTCCACCATTTTCTCCATGACTCGGCGCGCGCCGCCGCGCTGCCTTCGACATTTAATTCCGACGGTGGACGCGCGTGTTCCATGTTACGTGTAAACACACCAACAAACAATAGTATAATTACACTTTTAAAACACTTTACGGTAATTTTTAACTGTGTATTACTTATTTTTATCACTTTACCGCTGCCACCATGTAGTGAAACACAGATGCTTGGTCAAACACTGATTTATTTCAGATCTACCTTCATATGTATAAAACCTAAAACTACCTACATTACATACAAGTATGATTCATTCTACAACATTTAGCAATAACGTTTTAATATTATAATCAAATCCAACAATATACAGAAGTTTCTTACCCACGTGTAAGAAAAAAAATTAAAAAAATTGCAATTTTATAGTTTAAACTTTTATTAACTAAAACGAGTGCTCCTTGACATAATAAAAACTACTCAAAAAGTTATAAACTAGTACAAAAAACATTTATGTTCATTAATAACAAGACTGAAACAACGGCATTAGGGTCAATTGCAAAAAAAATATACATAGTTAAAAGCTTAGTTAACAAAAAAATACGATCGATTCCTTTGTGTGACGAAAGTTAGCCATACAAAATGTATAGGTAACTTTCGTCACACACAGGAATCAATTAAGTTTTGTTTTAATTAAAGTCCTTTTAACTATGTAAAAAATGAAAACGACCCATTAAACATGTTTAATGTCTTAAACTCTTAGGAATTAGATCACAGTTTAATCAAGTACTGTAGGTACCTAATTAATTCTTATATTAATCCTTATATGACACTTTAATACTCTCGCGGTTTGTACACATAATAAACACAAATTATAACGAGTTTAACGCGATATTTCTTATTTACCTTCATAATCTAACGTTTCGGCGGGGTTGCACACGCCGTGGTCTCAGATGTACTGGTGAAACAGCGAGTTGTTACTGGAGCTGTCGGCCAAATGTAGTACTACCCGACGAAATTATCCAATAAAATGGATGGGTAGGGAGATAAATGTTCGACTACCACCCGTTTCTTTATTAATTATTGTCACCGGTCCGACACACAACACTCGCGCACAGATTCGAAGTTAGATTATGAAGGTAAATAAGAAATATCGCGTTAGACCCGTTATAATTTGTGTTAATTAATTCTTATAATCATGCAAGAGATCAATTAAATACTTTTTAAGAGAAGCATCAGTCGAATATGAATAAAGTTACAATCATATTATTAAAACTATCGTGCGACATCTTTAATAATTATAAAAACGGTTTAAAAACTCACGTAAAAATTGTCAGTAACGGCCCGACGAAATGAGTTCGAAACAGGGTGCGTCCCATTTCATAGAAAAACAATTAACATATTTTCATTTGACCGAATATACGTTTGGTAGAATTTTCAGATTGTATAACAACGTTTCATAGAATGTTTATTTTGTATATCGTTATTTCGTAGAAGCACAATTGGTAGAAAGTCATTTCTTATAACAATCATTTGATAGAATGTACGTTTAATATAATGCAATTTTCTTATAACATACATTTGATAGAATGTAAGTTTATTAGAATGTACTTTTCGTATAATATATTTAACATATAAATTTAAGCATAATAGAACAGAATTTATGCGAAGGTATGAATCTAGGGCTTTCGCAGGTTAGGATGCAGGGTGCCTGTTGAATAGCATAAAGATTTTTATCCTATACATTTTTGTCCGAAAATGGTTGACATACTGTTGAATGGTATACTACTTGTTTTCCTGTTCATTTATTTATTAATTTTTGCGCATACCCATTTAAAGTCCTAAAGCATGTTTTTCCTAATATTGATCTCGAAAATTGAATTACTTATCTAAGACGTAATTTTCATAACATTCATTTTATTGTCCTAAGAATTATTTTGTCTATCTAATATTATTATGATGGTTACAATTACATCATCTAAACTAAACTATAGTACCTATAGGTAGGTGTGAAGTCAGAACCTTTACTTATTATACCTTAAGGCAAGTCAGACTTAGGTAACGTTAAGTACGACGACGAGCGAAGCGAGGAGGAGTTTTAGGTTCAACTGCAACCCTAACGAGCGAGCAAAACGCCAAAATCGAGTTTTTTATTCCCCTCGCTTTAAGTAGAACTGTGAACCTACAGAGGGTAGGTTAGGTACGGTGGCGGTACCTGTGGAGGTTAGGACGACGAGCGAGGAGGAGTGTTAGATTGAACTGCGAACCCAAGGAGCGCGCGAAACGCCAGAACTGAGTCTCTATCCCCCTCGCTTTAGCAAATTATATACTAGGAAAATCACAATAATGCGCATGAATCATTCGACAATGTATGTTGAATCTAAGGTTGGAGCTAAGGCGGAGTCGGCGGAGCGAACGTACTGTAGTTGCGATTGTTAATATTATTTACGTAACATTCTATTAAGCGTGTATTATGCGTATTTGTGTTATGTGTTTATTCTATTAAATGTTCATTATATTAAATGTACGATATACGACACAAGCAATATGTCAAGTGTTGTTATAAGAAATCAAAATATATAAACTAATTTTCTTCGAAATGATAATTCTAACAATGGATCGATTCTCTGTGTTGAAATTACTTATATTATATGTTGTTCGATATGATGAACGTTAATTCCATTTGTTGTTCTATGAATTATTACACACCCTTCAAGTTTATCTACCATTTGAAATAATTGTAATAATCTTTACTTGTATACTTAAGTATGAATGATTATTTTAAGAATGATTGTAACTTTAATAATTATAAAAACGGTTTAAACTCACGGAAAATTGTCAGGAACGGCCCGACATGTTTCGAAGGGTGTGTTACCTACCTATGACGGCTCGGACGAGTCGTCCGAGCGGGAATCAAGTAACCGCCTTATTGGCATGTAATGTCAAGTTGCGACGATTTACTTATGGATCTATTTATTTTCGGTACCATCGTTGCCGAACTATAAGGACGTGACTGCCTTTAAAGTATGTTTTTTTAATCAATTATCACCATAAGTACAACATAAAAGGCGGCTTATGGTCTTTAACGGCTTTTTAATTCAGTATATTAAGACTAACTACCTTATAGTCTATGATTATACTACGTTAATGAATATGATGTTCGTAAACTAGAAGGCAGTTAAACTACAGTAGCAGCTTTTTAGTTCTGGAAATCAAAATAACTGCTTTTATGACTAGTACAGTATATCACCTATCAACTACAATGAAGCAGCTATACGACTTTAACAGCTTTTTAATTACTTATCAATCTAATAGCGGCCTTTTTGCTAGTAATTGTCCCAAAATTGTGTAGTTAGCCGCTAGTTGGATGGCTGTATCTCAGTTGTTTTTAAAGATATAGCTATGAAACCTAGACAGGTTTGTAGAGAATTTTTCGCTGTATCGCGCTGTACTATTAACTCAAAAACGTCGTAAGAGCCTTTAACGGCCTTTTAGTTAGAGGACGGCAGAGCGTGGGTGCCTCATGCGGTGTGTAGTGAGCAGCTGACGGACCCTCGTATCCAGGGCGTCCAGCTCAGCCTGAGTCCACCTTAGTACGCCAAAGAAGTAATTGAGCAGAGGCATCACCCAGGTTTTGAAGGCACGCGCCTTATTTCCACCGGACAAAAGACTGTTAAGTACTTTTGTCAGGCGATAAAACAAACGCTCCTTCAACGCCTGCTTAATGTCTCCGTCCGCAATACCCAATGACTGTGACATACCAAAGTACTTGTAGGTTTCAGCTTCGGAGATAGACCTGAGGGACATTGTCTCAGAAAGTTGTCATCATCATCATCATCATCTCAGCCATAGGACGTCCACTGCTGAACATAGGCCTCCCCTTTGGACTTCCATATATACCGGTTGGAAGCGACCTGCATCCAGCGCCTTCCGGCGACCTTTATAAGGTCATCTGTCCATCTTGTAGGTGGACGTCCTACGCTGCGCTTGCTGGTCCGAGGTCTCCACTCGAGCACTTTACGGCCCCATCGGCCATCTGCTCTGCGTGCTATGTGGCCTGCCCATTGCCACTTCAACTTGCTAATCCGGTGAGCTATATCGGTCACTTTAGTTCGTCTACGGAAGTTAGAGAAAGTTGTAAGTTCGCGGAATTTACGACTTTCCCCCGCTGTACATGCATGACCGCACACTTGTCTACACCAAAGTCCATTTTGATGGCGCTACTGAAGGTTTCTGTTACTTCCAGTAGTTCCACCAGATCCTGGCGTTTTGGTGCATACAGCTTAAGATCATCCATATACAGAAGATGTGAAATGACCTCACCTCCACTTCGAAGCCTGCAACCTAGTCCTGAATCCTTCAGCAGAGTGCTGAGCGGATTCAGGGCTAGGCAGAACCACAGAGGACTCAAACTGTCACCCTGGAAAATACTTCTCTCAATCCTTATCAAGTCCTGCGGGCCAAGGGGGCGCCTAAGAGGGATCTTAGAGCTGTATCGATTTTATACAGCTCTAAGACCCTCTCCAGCCATGAATGAGTTATAGGCCTTCTTATAGTTCCGCCGGACTTGTTGGCAAATGGTCGTGTCAATGAGGAGGAGCTCCTTAGTACCACGGGATCCAACCCTACACCCATTCTGAGAAAAGGCCAAAACGTTGTTCGCAACAATGTGCGTGTCAATTTTTGTTCTCAGAATGGACGTAAGGAGCTTGCATAAAGTGGGCAAGAACGTGATGGGTCTATAATTTTTCGCTTCCGTGGTACTACCGGACTTATGGAGCAGGAAGGTAACACCAGTAGTCATGAAAGATGGCAGGAAACCAAGCTCGAGGGCGTCTTGAAATTGTGTTGCCAGACGTTCGTGTGAGGATCGAAACCACTTGATCCAAAAGTTGTGCAACCCGTCTGGCCCAGGACTTTTCCAGTTCTGGATCGTACGGGCCGCATACCTTACATCATCCGGGCTGATAGTCACAGCCCCCATAGCTTCGATCGGCTCACACTCACGTCTGACAACATTCATCCATTCGCCCTCAGTGTGCTCGACTGGCACCGACCAGATACTTCGCCAGAAGTTAATCATGGCAGTAGGATCCGGTAGTTGCCCGTCGATCACACATTGGTCGGTTTCGGTATACCTTCCTTTGATCACTTTGGAAGGGACGATTCTGCTGGAATCGATCCACACGCTCTCTGTAGCGACGAATACGGCTTTCCCATGTATAAACTTTCTGCTTTAGGTAGTCGATGCGCTCCGTGGCACATGCCATGTAATCGCAGATCCTGGTGCCAGTCCCCGCGAAGGCTTGTGTCACGTAGCGCATCATACGGGGGCGATAGTTGCCCCCCCCCCCCCCCCCCCCTAAAACAGATTAGCTTGGCAATGAGAGTCCTAAACGAGCTGATACGGCGCTCGATCCGTACTTGCACCCCCGGCTGTCCGCGGTGCTCCGTCAGTGTCCGGGAATCTGACACGAGCAACACGGCACGCCGCGATGGCCCCACATAGTCCGTAAGCCCGCTCCAAGATTGCCTACGTAACATGACATCACGATTAAATGCATGGCACACGGTCGAAAAAGTTGTGCTGAGCGAGAATCAAACGATTATCGCACAGAAAATTGGCCGGAAGTTTGAGAAAATCCTTCACTTCTGGTCAAAATTTTAGGGGTGTACTTACGTCATGTGACATCATTACGTGACAGATGGCATCATGTAGCCCTTTAATCGTAGAGAGTGTGAACATAAGTCTGCCAGTTCTAAAATGGCCGGAAGTGCTTGGCAGACGGGGTCAAAGATGGTCATCGGGTACGTTTTCCTACGTTTTGTGGTATCTTGACGAAATTGATTATAAATGTTTTAAAGTAATAGTGTCTCTAAAAATAAAAAAGTCTGCCAAGACATATCTGGCCGGAACTCCTTCAAAAGTGATTTTTATTAGGGTTCCGTAGTCAAACTAGGAACCCTTATATATTTGCCATGTCCGTCGGTTCGTCTCTCCGGCCGCGGCTTAGCTCCGTGACCATTAGTACTAGAAAGCTAAAATTTGGTATAAGTATGTGTATGTATCACGACGACAAAACGGTAAAATTAAAACTAAAAAAATTTTTTTTCGGATAGGTGACCGGTCTCGTATCGTACACCTAAAGTGGGGGTGAATTTATTTTTCTTTACAACACTAGTGTGTGGGGTGGCGTTGAATAGGTTGTCGGGCCACGCTCAGTGTAGGGTCCCTCCTTCTTGCCCATCCTTCACAATGTTGTTGCTGCTGTCCTATGGTACCCCAGTGGTACAGAGGGCCTTCGTGAGACGTTGCCATCCGCTCCTGTCCTGTGCCTCGCGCTCCGTGTCACTCCAACTCAGCCCGGCCGCCCGCAGCTCGGTGTCGACGGTGCGCTGCCACGTATGCGCCGGTCGGACCTGTCGTCTGCTCCCGCGCGGCCTCCACGTGAACGCAACCTTGCCGATGTTGTCCTCTGGTCTTCGGAGGGTGTGCCCTATCCACTTCCACTCCCGTTGAGCGATTTTTCGCTTGATCGAGATTTGGTGGCATCGATTGCAAAGATCTTCGTTGCTGATAGTTTTCGGCCAGAATATGCGCAGGATGGATTTAAGGCATTTGTTGACGAACACTTGTAAATTGCTCGTCAGACCCTTGTCTCTTTCCAAGTCTCGCAGCCGAAGAGCAAAACAAACTTTGCTATGGAATCGAAGATGGAAATCTTGATCCGCCGGGTGAGCACGTTCGAATCCCAGACCTGTTTCAGCTGGGCAAAGGCGCCTTTAGCTTTCCTAATCCTCGCGTCAACGTCGTCATCGGAACCACCGCTGTTGGTCACGGTGCTGCCGAGATATGTGAACTTTGCGACAGATTCCAGCGGTATCCTATTGAGTGGGTCGGGTTTCGTATGACTGAACTTGCATTTCGACGGTCTTCCTAGCGTTTATTCGTAATTTTTTTTTTTTTATAACGGCACAACATAGTGGCTCCACTTCGCCTGATGGTAAGCAAAAAGGGGAGCCCAAGTCGCAATGGCAACGTAATCCCTAAACTTGAGCTTCCTCTCGTAACGAATCCAGCTTCATTTGAAGATCGGGCAGTGAAGACGAAACCAACACTATGTCGTCTGCGTAGTCGAGGTCCTCCAGATGTAAGCTTTTATTCCATGTTATGCCCCTCGGTGTTTCTGCTACTTTCCGCATGACGTCTTTGAGCAGGACTATGAAGAGCAGCGGCGACAGGAGGCAACCAGGAGGTGTTTGACTCCTGCACTCATTGGAATTGGTTCCCCTAGAACTTGGTCGTGCACTACTTTGCAAATACTGCCATTATGTAGGGACCCATCCTTCACAATAGACGGGCTTAAATCCCGAGGTTTAAATTACGAGAAAGATTTCAAGTTCTATAAAAAGGTCGTAAACGCTATAGTCACTGTAATTACTTATTACCTTCTGGAAGTTATCGATTATACGCGCCAGATTGAGCGGAATGTTTTAATGCAGTATGGCACTTAACTAATATGTGTAATGTTCGAAGTATAAGGACACCGCGCGGCATTTACGTCATTTTAAAGAAAATTATGTAATTTTGCGGTAACTCAAAAACGACAACAGATTTTATTAAATATAGTTATCATGGAAATTACTTATCGGTCATATTTTCATGAATTTATCTATATTTTTTTGACTCAATGTTAAAAAGTTAGAGGGGGCAGGGGACGCAATTTTTTGGATTTTTGGAGCGAATATTTATAAAACTGCTGACTTTATAAAAAGTAATGTTTGGAGACCCCTATTATCTTCAAAATACCGATTAAATGCCACCCCACACACTAGTGTTGGAAAGAAAAATAAATTCCCCCACTTTAGGTGTACGATACGAGAGGTACCTATCCGAAACAAAAAAAAATAGTTTTTATTTTACCGTTTTGTCGTCGTGATACATATAGACATACTTATACCAAATTTTAGCTTTCTAGTGTTGGAACATAGGGTTTTATGTAAACCCATACAAACTCATTTGTATATAGAATAAGGTTTTCTATGACAGTTTGTTTTCTATGTTTCTTATGTCGGCCCATATTCAGTCTCAATAAATTACTTGAACAGAGCACATGCTTTTTATCTGGTGATCCCGAAACCTTCCATCATGGTAGCAGAGCGTGTGATGCCAGATCTCTAAAGTAATCTTTTGTTCATGAAGTGGACGTGTTTTTGATATTCGTATTATATTTTCGTAACATTTTCTCGCAAGAAACAAAAGATGGCATCTGCCAGTCAAAATGTTTCCATGGAAAAACTATCCGGAATTCAAAATTACAATTCATGGAAATTCCTGATGAAAATGGTGCTCATTCCTGACGATCTATGGGATTGCGTCGGTGAAACTGAAAATAAATGCGAGGATATCAAAAAGCAAGAAAAGGCGCTCGCAAAAATTGCCTTGTCGGTGCAGCCTACGGTGTTTCCACTTATTAGAAACGCAAAGACGGCGCGAGAGGCATGTGTCGCGACGACTCGCGATTATATTCATACTTCTTTGACAACGTCTTTGCTTTCCACGTTACTGATTCTTCTTAGATTGTCTATGGTGAGACATTTGAATTTCTTATTTTTACTATTCAATTATTTTCTTTGACAAGGCAATTTAGTTTGTTTTTAGACCCTTTGAGTGCACATGAATATTAATTAAAGTATTTTGTGATTGCTCCAGCTCGCCTGCTCTATCAGTTAAGTTTGTTGCTTTGTGTCTCTTATTGTCAATATAATTACACATTATTTGCAGTTTTATACGCATCGCCCAGTCAGGCGGATGCTTTCCCGGGCATGTGATAGCATTCGTTTTGACCGGGGACGCATTGGGAACGGGTAACTTATGTGGAGAAGTATTCTCCTTACTTACTTATATATTTGTACCTAGTTGTACCTATTTATTTGACCAGAAGATTGACGAATCTGATGGTCCCTATATGCTGGCTTAACATGCTCCTCGTATCCCCTCAACGCTCTGTCGCAGACGAGTGATTGAAGTTCGTAATGGATGAGATCAGGTCCAATCCTCGTAAATGGTGTATTCCTTGAGGACTGTGGGGAACTGACTTCATACTGTACCATATGTTTTAATATATTAACTGCAAGACGTTACACAGAGATAAATAGTCTGGTAATGTCAACTTTATGCGAGGACACAAGGCGCAAACAATACATGACAATGGAAGTCATGTATATACCACTTTCAGAAAGGAGACGACAATCCTGTGAGAGGAGATTCCTGTGAGATGAAGGAACACAAATAATGATACTACACGGATGTGAGGTTGCAGCAGAGTCTGGAGCGAGCTTGTAAATTAGCAGGTATGAACTATTGCATTACATCTGACGCATTCCTATTCAACAAATTCAAGGGCTGTTATTTCAGTAGCGAAGCGAGTTACAGGTTAGGTTAAATACTATGAACCCGGGCAATGTTAAATTAGTTTGTTGTCGCAGTAACCCCTCATGCTTTGGCGACAGCATGGGCGAGTCTGCAGAAGGCATACGAGGATAGAGGTCTTTGTCGACGAGTCGGGTTGCTTCGTACGTTATTCGCAACGAAATTAAGTGAATATGATAGTATGGAGGCATACGTGAACAAAATAACGGATACATCGCAACTTTTGAGTGAAATTGGTTCACCTCTAGAAGATGATTTCCTGGCCGTTATTTTACTCAGCGGGTTGAGAAGTGACTTTGACCCTTTGATTATGGCACTCGAAAATTCGAATTTGTCACTGTGAAGCGAAATTGTCAAAACAAAATTGCTGCAAGAAAATTCACGTCGTAATGAAAAAGAGGAAAATTCTACGTTATTCACAGCACGAAAAGCACGCAAACCAATAAAGTGCTTCAAATGCAAGAAGACTGGGCATTGCATGAAGGACTGCCCTGACAAGTCTGACAGCAATTTAACAAGAGCGGTCGGAAAAAGCAGACGCATTTTACAGCGTTGACTGCTGGAATTCGACGGGATGTGTGGTACGTGGATAGTGGGTCGACGCTTCATCTGTGCAACGATCGCAGCGTAATGTCGGATTTCGTATGCGACAAGCCGAAGAAGGTGTTCATTGCTAACGGAGAGGCAATGATGACGGCTGGAAAAGGATCAGTGGAAGTTGTTTTAAAGGACAATTGTGTAAGAACGATAAGTAATGTGTACTTAGTTCCTAGTTTGTCTGCCAACTTGTTATCTGTCAGCGAAATGGTTCGTAAAGGTTACGAAGTTGTGTTTCGTTCTGGCGTGTGTGGCTACAGCAACTCTGAGAGATGGTATTTATCAACTCGATGCCGTCGAAACAGTGTCTGTTTTGTCTTGCGAGACGTCCTCGCAGGCCATATGCTCACCTTCGTCCACAGGTACACGTCACTCAGGTGACAGCAAGACGTCACTGCCTCAACGAAAGGATGATGGTCGTCCTGTTGAGCACGTCAAGCAAGCGAAGTCTCCTGCAGTACCACGAAGCCAGTCTACGCAACAAACTTGGCACCGCCGTCTAGCGCACCTGAATACTAGGAGCATGGAGTTATTGCGAAAAGGTATGGTCACTGGAATTTCTTATGATAACGACAACTTTAAATCGTGTGTTTCCTGTATTGTCGGTAAACAAAGTAGGTTGCCATTTCCAAAGAAATCAGAGACCAGAGCGAAAGAGATTCTTGGGTTGGTTCATAGTGATGTCATGGGACCACTGCCATGCCCGTCCGTAGGTGGGAAACGGTATATTTTGACGTTCATTGATGATCTGTCTAGAAAAACATTCGCTTATTTTCTTAAAATGAAGAGTGAGGTTTTCGAGTACTTTAAGGAATTCAAAGCTCTCGTAGAAAACCAAACCAATAAGAAAATAAAAGTTTTTCGTACTGACGGAGGTGGTGAATATGTTAATTTAATTTTTCAGAAGTTCCTGAAGAAGCATGGAATTCGACACCAGACCACAGTTCCAAGATCACCGCAACAGAATGGAGTCGCGGAACGTGCGAACAAGAGTATCATGGAAAAGGCCAGGTGCATGCTTCAAGAAGCAGGTCTGAAAAAGGAGTTTTGGGCAGAAGCTGTCAATACGGCTGTTTACCTAAAGAATCGCTCTCCAACTAAAGCTGTGATGGGGTGTACTCCAGAAGAAAAATGGACAGGTAAAAAGGAGAATCTTAGCCACCTGCGCATTTTTGGTTGTCAAGCCTACGCCCTTCAGCATAAACGGGACAAGCTGGATCCCAAAAGTAAGAAATACATTTTTGTTGGATATTGTGACGAAACAAAGGGTTATAGATTAGTAGACCCGGCGTGTCCGAAAAATATCATAATAGCAAGAAATGTCACTTTTCTTGAACATATGTTTTGGAATGACATATCATCGAATGAAAATGACAGTTCACGTTACAATATGTTTGAACTAATTAATAACAATGTAACGGTGACTAATAGCACTGAAGTGCAACCCGATTCATCTCCAGAGGCTGCGGAAGCATCTAGTGAAAGCTGTCAAGAAAACAGTATAATTACGATAGATGATTCTGAGAGCAGTAGTGCGACCCCAGATGATCCTGCCGATGTGACGTACGTCCCAGGAGACTCGACGCTGAAAGACTGTGACAACTCATTTGAGTCTGCTAGCGTAGCGCGTGCGCTGTTCTGCGACGCAGGGGATCCTCAGACTGTTCGCGAGGCGTTGAATGGCCAGGAAGCGGATAAATGGAAAGCCGCGATGGCGGAAGAGTATAAATCCTTCATTGATAATAAGTGTTGGACTCTGACTAACCGCAATATGAAGCAACGGCCTGTGAAATGCAAGTGGATTTTTAAAAAGAAACTTGGTCTCGATGTAGAAGTTTTAAGGTATAAAGCGCGCCTTGTTGCAAAGGGTTACACACAGAAGTATGGTATAGACTACCTAAATACGTTCTCACCCGTCGTGAGGTATTCTACTATACGCACGCTATTAGCTTTAGCTGCAGAATATAATATGAATATTGAACATCTGGATGTCAAAACGGCGTTTTTGAATGGTGAACTCAAAGAAACTGTTTACATGGAGCAACCAGAAGGTTACAAAGTAAAAGGCCAGGAGGATAAAGTATATAAGTTGAATAAAGCCATATACGGACTGAAGCAAGCTTCGGAGTCCTGGTATGAAAAGATAAATGGCGTTTTAACAAACAACATGAAATTCAAACGTTTATCTTCGGAACCCTGTGTTTATGTCAAGTCGAGCGGGAAATCTATGATTATAATTGCGCTCTATGTCGATGACATAATGTTATTTTCTTCACCAGATTGCCGAGGAACGGCAGGTATCAAAGAAGAGTTGAAAAAGGCCTTCGAAATTAAAGATTTAGGGCCAGCGCACCACATTTTGGGCATGAGGCTGTGCAGAAAGAATAACGAGATAACTTTAGACCAGTCAAGTTACATTAAGACGGTACTAGAACGTTTTCAAATGTCAGATTGCAAGCCTGCCCGGACACCTATGGAAACAGGACTGAAGCTCGTGAAATCCACTTCGAAGGATTGTACTCACGACTACAGAGGCCTGATAGGCTGTCTTATGTATATCGCAATTTGTTCGCGTCCGGACATCGCCCATGCTGTCAGTCTACTGAGCCAGTTCAACGAGGTGTTTGATGAATCCCACTGGAACGCGGCAAAAAGAGTTCTTCGCTACTTAAAAGGTACGATTGATTTTTGCTTAACTTTTCAAAAGTCGGGACTAGACATCGTGGCGTATGCTGATGCTGACTATGCGGCGAGTGAGGTCGATCGTCGATCGTACACTGGTTTCGTTTTTAAAATCGGTAAGTCTCCTATCTCATGGGAGAGTAGGAAGCAGAAGACAGTAGCTCTTTCCAGCACGGAGGCGGAGTATATGTCTTTGTCAGATGCTTGCAAAGAGGCACTGTTTCTGCGCAAGTTTTTGTTCGAAATTTACGGGGTACAGTACAACATAACTTTGCATAATGACAACCAATCGGCATTAAAGTTATCCACCAATCCCATGTACCACGCCAGAACGAAACACATAGACGTCCGACACCATTTCATTAGGGAAATTGTGGAACAAGGAACTGTTACTTTAAAATATCTTCCGACTGATCAAATGGTGGCCGACGTATTAACGAAACCTTTACCAAAAGATAAACACGATAGGTTTGTATCTCATTTATTTATTTTTGATGATAATAAGTGAGATAGTAGGTATCTAAGTAATTTACTATAGAGTTAGTATAAATTATTTTAGATCCGTTTCATATGTATTTTTAGTGTTTACTATTTTATATGATGCGGATTTATATTTATTAATTTATACTATTTCTGTACTTTTGATACTGTGTTGTTTTTAATTGTAAGGACAGCAGATGTGTCGTTGTTTTTATTAACTTTTTGTGTTGGTTAATTAAATATGAGTTTATATCGGTTTAAGGGCCAGTGTTGGAACATAGGGTTTTATGTAAACCCATACAAACTCATTTGTATATAGAATAAGGTTTTCTATGACAGTTTGTTTTCTATGTTTCTTATGTCAGCCCATATTCAGTCTCAATAAATTACTTGAACGGAGCACATGCTTTTTATCTGGTGATCCCGAAACCTTCCATCATCTAGTACTAATGGCCACGGAGCTAAGCCGCGGACGGAGAGACGAACCGACGGACATGGCAAATATATAAGGGTTCCTAGTTTGACTACGGAACCCTAATAAAAATCACTTTTGAAGGACTTCCAGCCAGATATGTCTTGGCAGACTTTTTTATTTTTAGAGACACTATTACTTTAAAACATTTATAATCAACTAGCTGTGCCCCGCGGTGTTACCCGCTCATCCCACGGGAACACTAAATTTATTCGGGATGAAAAGTATCCTATGACCTTCCCCGGGACTGAAACTATCTATATACCAAATTTCATCTAAATCGGTTCAGCGGTTTAAGCGTGAAGAGGTAACAGACAGACAGACAGACAGACAGACAGACAGACACACTTTCTCATTTATAATATTAGTATGGATTTCGTCAAGATACCACAAAACGTAGGAAAACGTACCCGATGACCATCTTTGACCTCGTCTGCCAAGCACTTCCGGCCATTTTAGAACTGGCAGACTTATGTTCACACTCTCGACGATTAAAGGGCTACATGATGCCATCTGTCACGTAATGATGTCACATGACGTAAGTACACCCCTAAAATTTTGACCGGAAGTGAAGTATTTTCTCAAACTTCCGGCCAATTTTCTGTGCGATAATCGTTTGATTCTCGCTCAGCACAACTTTTTCGACCGTGTGCCATGCATTTTATCGTGATGTCATGTTACGTAGGCAATCTTGGAGCGGGCTTACGGACTAACAGTACATGATCGAGTGGGTATCAGCTAAATCTTCGCTAGCCCGAAAGTACGGGTCTAGCAAAGCGTCCAGGGCGCGTCTTTACAAAGCCTATACTGATAGGGTTCAGATGCGAACCTAACCAGATTAGCTTTTGTTTGGACAAAACTTAACAAAACCCTAATCTGGTATAGTACAGAAATTTACTGAAATCATATAGACTTTATTAACTAAATTCATACGGATATTGCTGGTACAAATGCTAGCCTGTTGTGGTCTATAACTCAAATAATACTTTAGTAACGACTCCGATTGTAATCAATAAATTACCGTTCATGCCAATGGCTAAGCATTTTTTTTACGTTTAGAATTATTTCAGTTGATAGGTTGATTAGGCCATATTATTTAGTGTGAAATCGTGATCAAATAGTTGAATTTACATCAGGAGGCGTGCTGTTGTGGTCGCAGTTCTAACCTAACCTACTTTACTGGTAGCAAATCGTTTCTGGCGCTTCGCCGACCGCTGCCGCGGTACACTCGCTTCGCTCGCTCGGCTCGCGCGCTGTTGTGGTCGGAGTTCTAACCTAACCTAACCCATTAATCTAGTTTACTGGTAGCAGTTTGGTTCATGCGCTTCCTCGTCCACTACCGCGGCACGCTTGCTCCATATAGACGTTACCAAACTCGACTAGGTTTTTGTCGTGAATAATACTTGAAAATGTGTAAGCAAAAAGCTAATACATTTGAGTGACTACTTTTTATCGTAACGGTATAGATATTGTTAACTAATATGCACAAACAAAAGCTCCCCGATTTGAATCTGAATCGTGACTGAAATAGTATAGGTTTTGTAAATTCGCGTCCAGGGCTCTCATTAACGCTAAGTTGCGTTTATGTATTGGCAAGAGTGGTAAACGCGGCCTAGGCTCAGGTGCGGATTGATACCGCCCAATCGTCTCCTATACAGGGTGATCAATCCAAATGGGTCAGTAGGGAGAAAACGAAAACTATAAGAGATAGGGAAATCTGTTCTTAGGAACCGTGGCTTCGATTTTAGATTTATTAAAAACTGCTTTCAAATTTTTTTCGTATATCTCATGCATAACCGGGAATCAAACCCGGTTAAAATTGGAGAGGAGAAAAAAATTATAATGAAGATATCAATCGATCCTATTTTTTATTGGCAACAAATGTCTGTATGAGTACATTCATTTAGAGTACTCTAAGAGTCAGAAATTGCTGTTGAAGCTGAAAACGCTCCATACAAATATGCGTGCTGTGTATGGAAGAATAACTTTTTCCACCATTTTTGACCATGATAATTTCCGATTAGGATCATAGTTGTCATACAATTATTGTTTTGTTGAATTATGAGGATATTTGAAACAATTTCATATTTGCTTTTGGATAAAAAAAACGTAAAATGTTCGTACCATAAAGGAATGTCACTCTTTAAGAGCAATTTCTCATTCTTAGAGCACTAGAAATGTATGTAGGGACTACATATAGACATTTGTTCTCAATAAAAAATAGGATCGATTGACATCTTAAATAAAAAAAAACTCTACTCAGTTTTGACCGGGTTCGATTCCGGGTTATGCATGAGATATACGAAAAAAAAATGAATGCAGTTTTTAATAAATCTAAAATCGAAGCCATGGTTCCTAAGAACAGATTTCTCTATCTCTTATAGTTTTAGTTTTCTCCCTACTGACCCATTTGGATTGATCACCCGGTATAATTTAATGTCGAGTAGTGTGTATGATTTTTAAACACACATTTGACAGTTCTCTGTTGATGTTTGTGTTGCAGCATAGACATATCGTTTGCCAAATCTAACGATTATGAATAGTTGATCAAATCGATCTTATCGACGAACTTTTTTCAACCCTGAAATATTTTTGTTTATTTTGTGTAAATCAATATTTTTTTAAGCTACAAGCCGTCGGACTCACTGGAGCTTTCTATACAAAATAATAGTTTGTTTTATTGTTATTTCTTTAGGTTATAAATTTATCGATTTAATCGATTTCTACTAATTTACAGAAATAGCACATGAATCGAAACGCAAGGTTTAGTCAGAACACAGCTTTAAAAAAAATATTTAGTACGTAACTGTTTGAGTAATGATTTATTTATCGTTAAATATTTCAACAACGTGATAAGAAATAAGTTTCTGTCAAAAAAATTACATTTTAGTGGCAAGCTTTTATAGCCGACTGTACTTTTCTTCAGATATCCATCAAATGCTCACTGAGACGATTCTAAAGAGCCCAAGCTCGGTAGGATTGCTTTTTTTATTATAGAGTTCCTATGGCCACCTTCCGGCTCCATCATCAGATCAGCCCCATGGTACCATATTATTGTATTGTCATCAAAGTTAAGTAAGTATGAAAAATTTCAGCTCAATCGGTTGACGATATCTGCTTCAAAATTGAGTTGCAAGATTTCACCCGAACAAACATACTTTAAACATACAATGCAAGCTAAATAAAAGCTTGTAAAAATATAACATGAACTCAATTGTATCAAATAGAAAGTGAAAATTTACAGATACTCGAAAAACCACTAAGTATGTCATTGCTTGCTTTTTTTTTATGAAATTCAATAGGTCGCGCAGATTTACGTTATAGGTCCTGTGATGTGACAAATGTTTGTTTAAATAATAACCAAACTATAAATTGCTATTTTCTTCGGTTGTTTATTTTCTTCATAATTCTGGATCATTGGAGACGAACATTCAACACAGGATCGCAGCAGCCTGGCTGAAATGGAGAGAAGTGACTGGTGTGATCTGCGATAGTAGAATACCTATTAAGTTAAAAGGCCTCGTGTACCGGACTATGATAAGACCTGTCCTCACCTATGGAAGCGAAACGTGGGCAATGACCCAAAGACATGTCCAAGCCGTCCACGTAGCCGAAATGAAGATGCTGAGGTGGATGTCTGGTGTTTCGAGGATTGACAAGATCCGAAATGAATATATTCATGGCAGCCTCGGAGTACGGGACATCACCGATAAGCTCCAGGAGAATCGGCTTCGTTGGTTTGGGCATGTCAAAAGAAGACCCGTAGACTACGTCGGCAATAGAGCACTCAGTCTTGCCTTGCCGGGTTCTCGGCGAAGAGGTAGACCCAAGTTACGGTGGCTCGATGTCGTTCGTAAAGACCTGAACGACTGCGGTTTGGAAGAACACGATGTCCAGGATAGAGCGAAGTGGAAGAGAAAAAGTAGGAAAGCGGACCCTGTCGCAAGACGGGACCAACGCTAGGAGGATGATGATGATGTTTGCTGAATCAAAGCCAGGATTTTGGAATAACTTAATATTTAATAAATTATCCAACTAAAAATTGTGGGTTATCATTTTAATATACTCTCTTGTTACGACTGTATGTATGAGACCAAAATCGCACAGACGCGTGTTGGAAAAACCAAACTTTTTAACAAAAATAAAACCGACTCCAAAAAAAACCCCGCACAAAAAGATTTACATATTTTACTATTGGGCTTTAAACACTAAAAAGAACTAAATAATTTTTTTCTCATAAAAAAATGATTAAGCTACGATAATTTTATAATTTGTAGCTACCTATGTTATATATTTACAACACTAACGTATTAGGGCTTAACAGCAGACTGTTTTTTCGTCAATAATATTTTACACGTCAAATATTATGTACCTACGCTAAATTATTATTTACCTAGATAAGATATTTACAATATTTACTTAACAGTTCCGACTGCCTAGACGAAAGTATTACTGTTTAACACGTATTTACATTTTTACAATCATTATTTATGTTTGGAGTCGGTGCCAGCCTGCACCCACGGGTAAAGAGAAACAATATTTAATAAGCAAGGCGCAGCGCAGCAATACATGTGCTCGGCCACGCCCGCTTGCGCGCTCGCTGGTGGGGGGCCAGATGCTTGGGTGTTTGACCCGAACGCGGGCAGACGCGTGAGGGCAGACGTCGTTGACGGTAGTCTCTTAATATTGAATTTTTATGCGCTTATCCAAATTGGGGTATCCCAAAAAAAATTACCCCCCCTTTTTATATTTTTAGTCGATGAAATAGGCCATTTTATAATACCAATTTCATTAACTCTTCATTAGAATCAGTAGTTATTTTTTTATTAATTATTTTAAGAAGCTCACAAGATGACGTCATGATTTCCGCGCGTGTTTGAGGATAGTAAAAAAACGCTATTCAGCGCACTCTTATTTGTATTTTTTACTATTTCACTGGTAAACCTACGCATTTCTGAAGTTGTGAAACTGGCCATGAAATTCCCAAAAAAAATATATTCGATATCTTGTCAAAGAACTGTCAGGTGACAGTTTGTAAATAACCAACAAAAAATGTAATTGTTTTCAAGTTTGTTTTCATTATTTTACTACAAGTTATATGTGCTGCTTTTCGATAGCTCTGTCTTAATTTTGGACTTATTTTTCACGCCAGGCTAGTCTCCATGGCTATGCTTTGACCGTACCAACAAATATTTGACTTGGAATACGATAAAAGTATTTGTGTGATACTAGATAAAATGGAAATAACAGTCCTAAAACCTAAAAATTCAACATCCCAACAAGCTTCATGGAGCAGATTATTGTTAATACTTTAAAACAGTCAAAGGATTCACTATGCAGAATTATGTTTAAGGACGAAAATATTGCTGTCAAGATTCCTAGGAAAATCTCATCACGTCTAACAACATTAAAGATAGAAAACTTGCTAGTAAATGGATCCGGAAGATTAAATTGACAAAAATGTACAAACTACTAAGTGTGAATTACATCATAGTTCTATTTCATTCCTATATATGAAGTAAAGTTTTTGGATGATGTATATGCTGTGTCGTAACTTTAATGAATGTATAATGTAGCAGAAAAAATTAAACTCATGTTATTATAACAGTTTTTTTATTGAAAGTAAATAATCTTTGTGACATTTTCAAGAAAAAATTCCTCGATCGAACCTTCCTGTCCTCTTTTATGTTCATGCTGGCTTTAAACTGTCTGCAAGGTGGTGAGAGTTGCGGTTGCCCTTTTGGGTGGGTGTTGACTGTTGAATCAATGAAAATATTCTTGTAGTGTACTTGTAGTGGATCTGATCGAGATTCATGTCTCTGAAAGTATCGAAGGTGTCGAAGGGCACGTTTAAGATTTTCTTGGGATCCAACATACCATCAAAGTTTTGGTTTTGGTCATACGCCTAAAAGTAAAACACACGTAAGTGTCTAATTTTTAAATACAAATATAAAACAAACCTCAAATGTTTTGAGATGATTACCTTCTTATTAAATCAGCATTTTTAATAACCACCGATGCATTTCTCCTTTAAAGCTCGGTTTGGTGCATTCACGCAGTCTTTGTTAATCGCAGTTAATTGACAAGAAATATAAACAATATAGGTAAAATCGCTTGAACTATTTCTCGAGATATTAGTCTGCATCCTAATTTTTTATAACCGATGTTATTTTTATTTCCACTCATCGTCTCGTAAGTGTTTAATAAAACTCTTTTTCTTGTTGAACGTAAGTTACACGAGTTAAGAGACGATGTAAATATATATACATATATATTAATCCTGGAATGGCAGCTCCTGGTTTTTGCAAATGTCAGTTTTTAATAAATAATCTGATTCACTTAATAAAGAATAATAAACCATGCTTGTATATGTTCAATACCATTTCTAGAAAATCCCGATGTAAATATTGAAAATGTAAATAAATAGTTGTCATTGTTACTGTCAGACGAAATATTTACCGGTCCAAACATAAAATCTGTGATAATTTGTGTTCAATTTAGTTTCAATTGCCAGCGCAATCAAGTATTTAAAATATTCTTGAATGTTTGATTCACAACTTCAACATTATAATATTAAAGAATTATCATAATTATTGAAGGAAAGGGCAGTATAATAGCAGTAAGATAATAATTATAATGAACCGTTAGTATAATTTGGACCGAGTATTGGGGTAACCACAGATAACACCACCTGTACCCTGTACCTTTCCAAACTACGGTGACGTAGTAAAACCCCGGTTACTGAAGGTCAAGTGAAAAATTGGGTAGTATCTTTTTTACGAAATTTTTGTAATTTTTTTCTATAACTAGAAATGGTTCAGAAAGAACCCAGCTCGTCAGTCATAATCGAATTAACGGTTTTGAAAAAAAACGGTACACCCCATTTCTTGGTGTAGGTAGGATAGTATAAATAGGGTTTGAAGTTACAAAATCAATAGTCGCTACAATAGGTACTTACCTATTTGTTAATTAATTTGTTTTAAATATTTTGTAGTACAGGTCTTTTGTTATTACTTAGGTATTAAAGTATAATATTTTTTCTTAGTTTGGCTGGCACCGACTCCAAACATAAATAATGATTGTAAAAATGTAAATACGTGTTAAATAGTAATACTTTCGTCTAAGCAGTCGGAACTGTTATGTAAATATTGTAAATATCTTTTATAGGTAAATAATAATTTAGCATAGGTACATAATATTTGACGTGTAAAATATTATTGACGAAAAAGCAGTCTGCTGTTAAGCCCTAATACGTTAATGTTGTAAATATATAACATAGGTAGCTACAAATTATAAAATTAGCGTAGCTTAATCATTTTTTTGTGAGAAAAAAATTATTTAGTTATTTTTAGTGTTTAAGCTCAATAGTAAAATGTGTAAATCTTATTGTGCGGGGTTTTTTTGGAGTCGGTTTTATTTTTTGTTAAAAAGTTTGGTTTATTTTGTACTTTTTAGTGAAAATTAATAATGGGTAGACCGTCAAAAAGAGCTGCTTCGATGAGACAGCTCCGTTCTAATGAGACAACAGAAGAAAGAGAAGATATACTTAGGAAAAATAGGCGTAGAAATTTAATCAGCATATCAAAAGAGAGTTCGAGCAAGCGTGAATTTAGGCTTTCTCAAATGCGATTATATTCGGAGCCTTGAAAGTCCTGAAAGTCATGCTCAAAGACTCCATTTGATAAGTGAACGTCTAATGACTGAAACGGAAGAGCAGCGTTCTCATCGACTTGGCTTGCAAAGAGTATGTAATCACTACGTTTTAAGAGACGGGAGTGCCATACAAAAAGCGTGAACTCGCATTAGTATGAAACGGGGGCGAAACATACTGCCAATATGAAGCCGCAAACAATATCAGTGTCAGTGTCAACTCATGACATAATGCCAACATCAAGAACAAAATAGGGATGTCACATGTTACACAAATTATCGAATTATCGATATCGATATCGGTATTTAAAAAAAATGGTTCAGGCGGGGTTCGCATTCGCACCCGCGTCTCCAACGGCTTTCCGGTAATTTAAATCATTAAATATTTCGCTTCAATGTAAACATTTGGTTTACTTTAGGTTACTGACTTCATAAAAAAAAAAAACAAAAGTGTGCAAATAATTTTATTTCGTTCAAACTTTGCTTGGCTTGCTGATAAACATAGACGAAAAAAGCCGTTTCATCACTCCAGTCTGTGCTCCAGGTTGGAAGTTCTGCAACACAAATAATACAGGGTAAACAGAAAATTACAGAGTAAAAATGAATCTGTTTGTCCAGATGAAACCGTACCATTCATAGTCCATTGAAGATTTTTCGTAATAGTAGATTGTTAACCGAGGGTAGAAAGTGACCCATTGCACCCGAGATATTTCTGGCGCTCGAACGAAGTGAGAGCGTCAATAGTTCGAGGGTGAAATGGGTAATTTCACCCGAGTTAAACACTCTACTTTTCATTTCGACTGCGAGGAAAATAAAATACTACACGCACATGTCATGTGTGTGTTAAATTAATGTCCATGTCATTTTTAACCAATAATTAATAAAAGACACAGTATTTATATTGAATCTCGTGTTCCCGCTTTTTCTATTGCAAACTTTCATTATTATTATTTTTAATAGCAAAAAAAATATTTATACATACCGTCAACATTAAAAAAAAAACAAATCCAATGGTTTCTATTTTGTTTTTTATCTAAATGTACGATTCTATCAATAAATCAGGGACAGAATTATATGTATGTATTATGAATATAATCAAATATAATGCATATTTATATTTAATAATTAGATGTAAATAAATTAAGCTTGCATATCTAACTTTTGGAGACATTTTTTCAATGGCCACTTACCACGGCCGACTAGATTGTACCTAATTGAGTTGGTCACGACGTGCATCTAAGATGGCATTTATCTTTGACTCCGTGGCAATTAAAAAAAAATTACTTTCCACCCTAGGGATGGAAAAGCTATTTTCCACCCGGCTATCTTTTCATGAAAATGACACTTTCCGAACAGGAGAGATGAAAAATATTTCTGTGACCATAATCTAACTCAAACTGGCATAAAAAGTAGTGATAATAATGTCTTATCCTCTCTTCTGATACGGCTTTAACAGCTGTATTCAGGTGCACACTTTTGTATAAGTACACATACCAATAGGCTTTTGCTTGAAGAAAGATATTCCGTGTTTACCCAGGTATTTTTCACTTCAAATGAAAATTATCGATAAAACTTACATACAGCACTATTATTTACATACGTATAAGGGTATGTATTATTTTACCCGAAATACCAAGTTTTCAATGAAACTTACGATTAACATGGTTATAACACGCAGTAATTAAGTATATTTTTTACTTACCGATCTTCGAACGGTGGAAATCTTGCCATGAATATTCTTTTTTGACCGACCATTCGACACGTTTTCATTCTGCATATTTCGCACTTTTTCCTTTTCAATCCTATCATTTTTGCAATTGTGATTGTCTTGTGTACCTTCTAGACGACCACTACACCCAAAGAATGCAAATTATTAGATTATTTGTGAAATTTGAATTATTTGAAAAGATTGCAGAACCTTGACAGAAGCAGACTACAACAAAATATATAGAAACGTCATCTAACATGGCATGGCGGACAAAAATGGCGGCTGAAGTACAACCCGCCTTAATTCGACTGTCGCCAATTATCTAATGCTTTGTAGGTTTCAACGTTCTTTCAAACTTAGATAGGTAAAATATAAAAATTCACCTCCGTTTCATACAGCCGTTGTCGATCGTTTTTTACCTTGAGAGTTGCGCGAGGCTGTTGGCTTGATTCGCGAACGTTTGTCAAATGAAACCGAAGAACAACGTGCTCATCGGCTTAATTTGATACACGAACGTTCATCAAATGAATCTGCGGAAGCTAGATGATCTCGATTAGATTCTATGCGGCAAGTTAATCGCACTCGTTGGGATATTTCAGGACAAAATGATTTTGAACAGGCTATTAATATTTTTGCAGACGTCCCTTGTGCTGTGCTATTTGTTCCAAAGCATTATATTGTGGCGGCACACAGCAGCACCAGCAGTTATTGAACAACGAAGAGCTGGGAGATCGTAAACCTAGCCAATTTCTAAGGCATCTGCGTAGCCTTGCGGGAAACGACATAGCGGACGACTTTCTGAGGTCCATGTGGTTAAACCGTCTGCCAGCGTACCTGCAAGCTATAATTGCAACTCAGGACAGTTCGACACTCGATGATGTAGCGCAACTAGCTGATAAAATCATGGAAATACCGTCGCACGCTAGACTCTCTCAAGTGGCCGCAACTTCTACTTCACCGGTACCAGAAGTAGCAGCAGAATCGTCTTCCACACCTCTAGCTGAGC
Organism: Apotomis betuletana; assembly: GCA_932273695.1. NCBI lineage: Eukaryota > Metazoa > Arthropoda > Insecta > Lepidoptera > Tortricidae > Apotomis > Apotomis betuletana. The sequence goes on along the minus strand of OW026321.1, from coordinate 5,588,515 downwards.
TGACTCGTAAGATCGATGAGTTGGCGCGACGTATGGATGTCATGGCGATGTCACAAGGATGCAACAACTGCGGTTCTCGATCCAGATCACGCAGCCAGCGACGTTTTCGCTCTCGTAGCCGCTCCTCAGCCGGGCAACGGTCCTGTTGGTATCACGCTAATTTCGGCGATAAAGCGGCCAAGTGCGTACCTCCGTGTTCTTACGCAAAAAACAATTAGAACAGTCGCTTTCTGCGGCGAGTGACTGTACCACAACGTCAAGCCGCTTATTTATAACAGACACTGCAAGTAAAATACAATACTTAGTGGACACTGGTTCTGATGTTTGCGTGTATCCTCTTAACTATGTGCGTGGTGAAAGGCGTCATAAAACTAATTACGAATTGTTTGCTGCCAACGGTACTAACATTGCTACTTACGGTTGGGTTAGCCTATCTCTTGATTTTAAGTTACGTCGTAGCTTCTATTGGCATTTTGTCATCGCTGACGTGACCAAACCAATCATAGGCATAGATTTCTTGTCATTTTATGGTCTGCTTGTGGACGCCAGAAACCACCAACTAATCGACAGCACCACGCAACTTACCACTTCCGCTTTGCCCGCTTCCTGTGCTATCAGCCACGTTAAAGCTGTTGCAGGTTCTACTCGTTTCCACCAGTTGCTGCAACAGTTCTCTGAGATAACTAGACCTGCTGGGGACCCTACGGAGCGTGAAGTGAAGCATAAAACGCTTCACTATATCAATACCACCCCTGGCCCACCAGTGTTTTGCAGGCCACGTCGACTTGACCCAGACCGATTGAAGATAGCATCCCAGGAGTTCGAAGATATGGTCCGCACATGTGTAGCACGCCGCTCAGACAGCTCTTGGTCGTCCCCGTTACATATGGTTCCCAAGAAGTCTACTGGATGGAGGCCATGCGGTGATTATCGCGCGTTAAATGCCAGAACCATACCTGACAGGTACCCGGTAAGACATATTGGTGACTTTGCGCATATTCTTCAGGGTTGCAAAATATTTTCAACGATTGACCTGGTACGTGCATATAATCAGATACCGGTGGCACCTGAAGATATTCCAAAGACGGCAATAACCACGCCATTTGGGCTCTTCGAGTTCGCCTACATGAGCTATGGTTTGCGAAATGCCGCTCAAACCTTTCAACGCTTCATAGATGAGATACTCCGGGACCTACCTTTTTGTTTTCCTTACATCGATGATATTTTGGTGGCTTCTGTAGACGAAGAGAAACATGAACATCATTTAAGGCTTGTCTTTGAGCGACTAAAAGAACACGGCGTCCTTTTAAATACGGCCAAATGCGACTTCGGGCAGCGAGAGGTTACATTTTTGGGACATCGTGTTTCTAGTGCTGGTACAAAGCCCTTGCCAGATAAGGTTGCAGCTCTCCAAGATTTCCCCAAACCGAGCACCATCAAAGAACTTCGTCGATTTTTGGGGATGTTAAATTTTTACCGCAGATTTATACCTCATGCAGCACAAGTACAAAGTTCATTAAACTATTTGCTAGCTGGATCAAAAGTGCATAGTAAGGACATTATAAGCTGGACTCCCAATTTAGAAAAGGCGTTTTTGGATTGCAAGAACAGTTTAGTTAATGCTACTCTCCTCAGTCACCCGCGCCCAAATACAGAAGTCGCTCTTGTATCTGACGCATCTGACATAGCAATCGGAGCTGTCATTCAGCAGCGTGTCAATGGCGCTTGGGAACCCCTTGGCTTCTTCTCAAGAAAACTAAATTCAGCCCAAAGAAAATATAGTCCTTATGACAGGGAACTGTTAGCAATATATGAGGGAGTCAAGTATTTTCGACACATGTTAGAGCTCAGACCATTCATTATATTGACTGACCACAAACCTATAACCTTTGCTTTCAAAAAATCTCTTGATAAGTGCTCACCTAGACAGTTCCGATATCTGGATTTTACAGCCCAATTCTCAACCGACGTTAGACACATTGCTGGTGATGACAATTTAGTAGCTGACACTCTTTCTCGTCCAGTAGAAGCGATAAGCGCGGTAAATGACGATGCATTGGCAACATCACAAAATTCAGATCCTGAAATACAAAAATATTTCCATGACGACTCTTCGCTACGCTTGAAAAAGGTAACTATACCCGGTACAACCACGGAACTATTTTGTGATGTATCGATGCCTGCTCCTCGCCCATACGTAACACCAGAATTTCGTCGACAGATATTCGATTTATTACATGGTCTCAGTCACCCAGGTGCCAAGGTCACGACCAAATTGGTATCACAGCGGTTTGTATGGCCTGGTGTTCGCAAGGATTGCCATGAATGGACCAGAACATGTCTACACTGTCAACGATCGAAGGTCGACAGGCACGTACCAGCTCCGGTGCATGATTTTGCCGTACCAACTAACCGTTTCTCACAAGTTCATATAGATTTAATTGGACCACTACCATCGTGTCACGGATACCAGTATTGTTTGACCGCCGTCGATAGATTCACCAGATGGCCAGAAGTAATCCCCATCTGTGACATACGAGCTGAAACGGTTAGTGAAGCGTTTATAACCGGTTGGATATCTAGATTCGGGTGCCCAGATAAAATTACTACGGACCAAGGTCGTCAATTTGTTTCTGATGTGTTCCAACGACTTTCCAAACTGACTGGCGCACACGTCGTTCACACTACCGCATATTACCCAGCATCGAATGGACTAGTGGAAAGATTTCACAGGCAGTTAAAAGCGGCAATAATGTGTCATGGTAGCAGTGACTGGGTAGAGCGTTTGCCTATAGTTTTGTTAGGAATTAGAACCGCGTGGAAAGAAGATTTATCCGCTTCCACTGCTGAACTGGTTTATGGAGAACCTTTACGGCTGCCGGGGGATTTCTTTCAATCTTCGCTACAAGAAGAGACACAAAACTATACTGACTTCGTATACCGACTTCAGAGGCATATACGAGATATGCAACCATCACCAGTTACACGTCATGGTTCGTCAAAAGTTTTCGTTCATAAAGATCTTTCCACAGCTACTCACGTATTTTTGCGCCAAGATGCTGTTCGAAAACCTCTACAACCTCCGTACACGGGACCCTACAAGATAATTAGCCGGGGAGAAAAGGTCTTTAAACTTGATATTCGTGGAAAACAAGTTAATGTGTCTATTGACCGTGTAAAGCCTGCTCACATACTGGTTGAATCAAGCAATCAAGAATCAGGTAGTCAGAAAACAGGTAGCCAGGAAACAAGGAGCCAGGAAACTCCAGAAAAACGTACGCGTTCTGGGCGAGTCGTGCGATTCCCCAGTCATTATCGACCTTGAAGGTCTGGGGAGGGGCTGATGTGGCGGCACACAGCAGCACCTCCACACACACATCGTCGGCCTAAATCGCATACCTCGTAACTCCATTTTTTTTGAAAATCATGTTTTGACACTTTTAGATACTACTATTCTGAACGCATCTAACGGCAAAACTCTTAAATACCAAAAATAAACCGTTTACTTTTAAAAAGCAAAATAGAAAACCTCGCAACTCCCGACCGCCATTTTGTAAAAGGAATACCTCGTATCTCCCCCCCCCCCCCCCCGCTACTCACTTAAGTACAGTTTGCGATGGCGTTGTGACTGCACGTCAGTTTTGCGTAAATATTTAGGAAGAAAACGGGTGCTGAATAACAGGTATGTGTTATAAGGTTCTACGATTTTACTGATTGTGTATTCTTGATAGATATTTACCATATTTAAACACATTAGACTATTGAAAATGTCGTTTGGTTGCGTGCCGTGGACATACGAGGTTTGCTTCGCGTGGATCTTTACGCATGAAGATTAGTTACGTGGTCTTCTACGCAAATTATTTAATCTTTCTGTGACTTTGGTCGAGACTTTATCTCGTTTTTAAATAATTAATTTATAAATCCCGACGTTTCTAATACGAAGTTATGTCCGTAATGTAAGCCGGATATAGGACGAGAACGTTAATACGCATTATCCAATAAATTCAAAGTAATAAAAATAATATTTAAGAAAAACATCAAAAACCTTTGGACTTGGACCACGCCGGATAAACAACACAAAAATCAGATTGACTATGTACTGAGCAACTGCTCACAGCTCTTCACAAACATAGAAATTTTGAATAACAGAATATTCCCCAGCGACCATAGATTAGTGAGAGGCACCGTTCAACTACAAAAAACTAGAAGAAGTCGAGCGACATTCAGCGAACATAGTCGATCTATCGTGCGACAAAAATCAACAAGAATACCTCAGGACATTAAAGGAAAAAATAGAAAAGATGCAGTGGGAAAATAGCGACGACATAGAGACCTTCTATTTTAAGTTAGAGACAGCCGTGAAACAAAGTCTTAAGGCTGCCACCTCGAAAAAAAGTAATAAAGAAATACTAACTGACGAAACTAAACAACACCTTAAAAGGCGGACTCTACTACAGTCGAAACCATCAAAAACTAAAGAAGAGAAAAAAGAACTAGCGAATCTCTATAAACTACTAACAAATGTTAAAAAGGGACTATGGAAACTACAGAATGGAAGTGATCGAAAAAAACCTCGTCAACAACGGAAGCCAAAAGAAAGCGTATAAACAACTAAATACAGAGAAAACATGGATAACCCCATTGAAAGCGCAAAAAGAAACAGGCAAGATACAAACACGAAAATAGCTAATAAGCATTGCAACAGACTTCTACCGGAATCTTTACCACGATGAACCTAAAAAAGAAAATGTATTACGAAACCACGAAACACAGCTTACCTAATGCACCTATTATACATTTTGACTACAGAGAAATCATAGAAAAAATTAAAAAATTGAAGAAGGATAAAAGCCCGGGCCATGACAATATTCCAAACGAAGCTCTAAAAATTGGGCAGAAAATACTAATAGGTCCAATAATAACTCTATTTAATAAAATTTTATATATCGGATATGCAGAAAACTCCAAGGAGCTGGGGAGTCTCAAATCATTTTATTGTACAGAAAGGGAGATCCTTAAGATATAAACAACTATCGACCTATCAGTCTGCTGCCAACCTTATACAAACTGTTCTCTAGAAATTAAAAAGTATATAAACACATTATAAAAAAACCTAACCTAGGGTGCCGCCGGAGGGGCCCAGGCTACGGTGGTTAGGGCTGCAGAGAGGAACCTCCTGACCATGCGCGCCGTGTCCAGTGAGGAGTACCGCCTTCTGTATCTGGCCCTTGATCCAGCCATCTAGCGAGAGTCTCTTAAGATGTTCGCCGAAACGACTATCGGGACGATGATCGTCGAGTCAAGATCCCACATGGCGGTCACCTCGTGAGCATGATTATTATAGAAGCGTTGTTTTGTTGTTCGAGAAAAGTTGTAGTTTATAATATTTTTAGCCCTATTTAGAGTTAAAAAAAATAAAATTTATAATTAAAATTTTGCTACCCACATTTTTGAAGCCAGAAGAGGCTTTTCTGTTTAAAGTTTAATAAATATTTTTTAATTTGCAAGTTTTTTATTTTTTTTATCCTCAATTACCTTGCTCAGATCAAAAGACTATCCTCTATTTTTACGGATTTTTATAGCAAAGCTCTTAACTCCCGATTAGCTTTCTAAAATTTTCAAGAAAAACTCGTAACTCCAAATTGTCCAGGTTCAGGTGATTACAAAAAAAAAAGGTTTTAGCAATCTGACGGCTAAATTTAACTTAACATTATGTAAAAAAATACTCAGCAAGTCTTCATGCAAAATTTTTGGTAATCAAGTTTTTTGTGCCTCCTGTAAAATTTGGTCAGATTGAGTTACGAGGTATGCGATTTAGGCCGACGACATCTAACAGCGCAATACGCGCTAGCTCCGAGCGAGAGCGGGACGCCATTAGTACTGATCCGTCCGCGACGCCGACAGGCCGTTCGTTTCACTACGCTCCCGTACCTATTGCGCTCGCGACGATTTCGTGTTTGTTATAAGACATTATAATTATTGTGTAACGATAAACTGTGTTTTCTTTATCGTACCCACAATATCCACAACAGCGTTGTAAATTACAAACTGAAATGTATAGTTCGATGTTACCAGAAGAATTGGTTGATTTAGGTAACATTGTGACATGTTCACGTTGTCGCAATAATATAAGGAAACGTAAAGCTCCAACGGCAGCTTATTGGAACAAATTATTAAGGAGATGCCTTCTATAATTAACCCAGAAGCATAAATAATGATTGTAAATAAATAAAACATAATTAGGTACGTGTTAAATTGTAATACTTTCGTCTAAGCGCCAGAACTGTTATGTAGATATTGTACTGTTATTATGTAATAAATATCGATTAAGAAGTCGATTAAAAAATAAGTCTTCTGTACTCAGAATGCTTGTCAGGACAATTCCAGTAACACCAAACACGGCTCAGTTACGTTGTTTGGTTACCGTGTTCTGTAGGGTACTTTCCGGTCCCAGCATCAGACCAGTTTTATGGTACCGTATTCAATAGCACCATGTAAAGCCTGACCAGAAATATATGAGGATGCGCCATATTGCGGAATTTCACTGGAACTAATTTCTTACACTGGCAATGGTTTTATGGTGGTTGTCAACAATGTCAATGTCATTCGTGCTGGTTTCTTTAAAAGACAAAATATTGAAAAATACCCAAATAAAATGCCGAAAACCATTCACAGTCGTGTACGTGATATTATAAATAAAGTGTACACGTGTCTACTACACAAAAAACAGTCGGCAAAAGAGTGCATTCCATTAAAATAATATTACGAGGTTACCATAGGAACTGACAGGTATTTAAACTGAGGTCATTATAGTGTGTTGCGATTAATTGCAATATTGTTGCCATATAAATCTTGTAAATTGCACCCTCTTGACAATCCTCATATATTTCTGGTCAGGCTTTACATTTGTTTCCTCCTAGTAATTTAACTATCCGAATCGGCACATTTAATCGCTACCTTCGAAACACTGGCCTTTTAGAAGTAAAGTTCTAGTGGCCATCTGTGGTGTTCATCATCAGTTTCCTTACACCAAATCATATTTACTGAATGTAAATTCTTGACTTTATCTATAAATTACCGAAAGCGCCGTACATGTCCCTATAACATTTGAAGAGTTCCCTCGATTTCTCCAAGATTCCATCATCAGATCCCGACTTAGTGCCAACGGGACCAACTCGGAGTTATACCCTTTAGATTAAAAAAAAATATGAAAATCGGTTCACGGTTCTGTATAACATACATACAAAAAAAATAACAAAAATAGTTCAAATTGAGAACCTCCTCCTTTTTGGAAGTCGGTTAAAAAGTGAGGCGCCATCATCGGGCCGCCCACAGATGAGAGGTTAAGTCGTGCAGATTTACGTTATATGGTTCCTTCCTGTGATGTGTCAAATGTGTGTAAAGAAAAATCGTAATATAGAATAACTAGCTTAAGTTCTTGTGGTAACGTCGGATACTTAGTGGCGTCATTGACAGTTGCTTCACTATTGAAGTGCAAGATCTTCGGTTTAAACACGGTACAGGTTGGGTAGTGCTGTCTTCGCATTAAAAAAATTAAAACCATTGATATCCAAAAATGCGCTAAAATCCGTCTATTTTTCGCATTTCCATTCATTGATGTCATACGGAATAATCGTTTGGGGTAATTCTACTGATGCCCAACGAGTCCTCATTCTCCAAAAGCGCGCACTCAGAATACTGGCTGGAGTAAAACCCAGACATTCTTGTAGGGATTTATTCGAAACGTACCAGATCATGACGCACTACTCACTTTACATATTTGAAATTTTAATGTTCGTGAGAAAGAGTTTGCCAACTTTTGCACGTGTCGAAGTGTCGGGCAAACAGATTCGTTCGTCCGGTAGACTCAGAACAGTCCCGCGTCGCATGGCACTTGCAGGTAAAAACCCGCGTGTCATCGGCCCGACCTACTACAAACGTCTACCCGACGAAATACGAACTGAACCATCTGACGAAACATTTCGACGAAAATTGAGAAACTTTTTATTGAAAAATCCATTTTATTCTGTTAGTGAGTACATGGACATGAAATTATAAAATGACATTTGTTTATTTAGTTATTTAATGTTTTTCTGACGATCCCATGGGAGATATGTATATCTATTATAAGTTGTATAAGCTAGTTTTTAGGGTTCCGTACCCAAAGGGTAAAAACGGGACCCTATTACTGAGACTTCGCCGTCCGTCCGTCCGTCCGTCCGTCCGTCTGTCACCAGGCTGTATCTCAACAACGGTGATAGCTAGACAGTTGAAATTTTCACAGATGATGTATTTCTATTGCCGCTATAACAACAAATACTAAAAATAAAATAAAATAAATATTTAAGGGGGGCTCCCATACAACAAACTTGTTATAGATTATATATATGTATAGGTACGGAACCCTTCATGCGCGAGTCGGGCTCGCACTTGCCCAATTTTTTTTACTGATAGTGACATATTCTGTTTTATCTGACATTGCATTTTATGATTCTATTATTATTGTTGTAGTTATATTATGGTGTATTTGACTTAATTGAATGATTATTATTTAATTTTATGTTCCTATTGACGATCATAATATTAAGATTCATGTAAATTAACTTAGAATAATTTATAATGTAAATTTGTTATTATGAAATAAATAAATCTAAATCTAAATCTAAATCTAAATTTCAAATCTGATGCATTTACATGAGATGCTTTTAACCCGACTCATCATCATTTCAGCCACAGGATGTCCACTGCTGGACATAGTCCTCCCCCATAGACTTTCCATCAGTTCGGTTGGAAGCCACCTGCATCCACCGCTGACCAGCAGCCTTAACAAAATCTTCCGTCCATCTTGTTGGTGGCTGGAAAACCTTTCGGCAAACATAAACAATAATAACAATAGCGTGGCCTCCGATTACAAACTTTAATTTATTACTGGTTTATAGCTCAAATTATACTAGCGACCAGCAGGAAGGCGTATTTCCAAATTCCTATCCAGTAATAGTACGTTTTATTTGCGGAATGATTTATGACAATTCCTATGAAGAATTCCGTACTCCATTAGTTATTTGCCGTGTGACACTGTGTAGTTCACTGAGTGGATTAGATTATCAATATCATCATCAATTCATCACTAATTCAAATTCAAAAATTCAAAATTCTTTATTGCGTAAAAACACGTCTTATATGATCTAAGGGATGGGGCCGCCCTGTAAGCAAACAATTGCCTGTGGTGGGAGACACCGCTCTTCCTAAGGTGACATGAGGTTTCAAAATTTATGACTAATTCTAATTCTAACTAATACCTACGCAACTTGAGCACAGACATCTGTGAACTGTAACTGCTGGAGAAGACCAGGGATGAAGCCGGAAGGTGGGCACTAGAACTCCTCTCTCTGTGTAAAATACCTAAGTATTTCTCCAGAACTCGAACGATCACTAAACTAAAGGACCATGGGCAAATTGTACCAAGGACCCACAGAGATGAGCTACTTCAAATCCACTCTCTGACCATAATATTAATAGATCACCAGAAAACCACATAATTGCCGCGAAGATTATTATTTATTTAGAAAGAAGGAAAGAAAAGAAATGTTGGAACTAGTACAAACCATGGTATAAGACATTAAGATATTTTTCTATATCTAAGACCGTTTATGTACGTATACCATTCATTCACTCATTCATTCATTCATTCATAGAACTAGTACAAAGACGTTAAGATATGGCACTTCGGAATCACAGGTGAGACTTTTGACTCAAGGCACAGAATACTTAATCTCAAGATTTAAGTTTTTAATCAAGTATTACGACAAAATAAAACTTAATCAAAGAACATTATTTTTTGTACGACTGGCGGCAAACATTTTTTCCTTATAATTATTTTGTTACCATAAAGTGTCAGCTAATCAGTGACATAGCAAGTCTTACTGACCGTAGTGCTATAGGTACCTTATTTTCTTATATCTTGGTACAAACATAAAGTATCAAAACATTTTTAGAGGCCCCACCTACTAAATTGTTTTATATCATAGACAATTGGTGATACCGCAAGGAAATATCTGTCAACATTATTTTCTATTAATATGAAAGAATGTCAAACTTTGATAAAGTACTAATAGAGTGACAATGAATTTACAAAATAACCGGATAATTCCGATCTATATTTTATTTCGATAAATATTATATTATTATTATTCAAAGGTTGTCTGGAAGAGATCGCTCTTTAGCGATAAGACCGCCTGTTGTCTACCGTTATTTATAAATTGTATTTGTCTTGTTTCATACAAATTATAAACCACTGAGGGATGAAGCCGGAAATCTGCTAGTCACCTTAGAACAACAACTGGATAGATGGCGTGAACACTTTGCCAAGGTCTTTGAAGCTCAGCCCACGATGACTAGCGTTGCAGACGAGTCTTCCCAGAAACTACTTGATATGGAAGTAGGCCCTCCAGCCATAAGTGAGATTATAAAGGCAATCACATCTCTAAAATCTGGCAAGGCTGCCGGTAACGATGGCATTACGGCTGAAGTACTGAAAGCAGATGTTCATCTCACTACCCAAATTCTACATCCGCTTCTATTACGTATTTGGGAGCAGGAATACATACCAGCATCGTAGAAAGAAGGCGTTATCCTGAAACTACCAAAAAAGGGGCCCTTTCCTCGTGTGCCAACTGGAGAGGTATAAATCTGCTACCAATTTGCTCAAAAGTCCTATGCAAAATCTTACTGATGAGGATGGCCAAAGTGGTTGACTGTGAGCTCAGAGAAGGACAGGCCGGGTTTAGACCAGGGGCCCTATGATGGTTGCTTTTATCACGCGATAAATAAGTGATAAAGAATCCGTCACGTTTTGACATATTGCGAGTGTGAGTGACAGATGCTTTGTCACTTATTTATCACGTGATAAACGCAACCATCATAGGCCCCCAGGACGTTCATGCGCGGACCAAATAAACCTTTTACGAATGATCCTAGAACAATGTCAGGAGATGTAGTGTGAAGTTTTCAGATTGTTCATCGACTTCGAAAAGGCTTTTGACAGAGTCAGTTGGTCTAGTATTTGGACTGTTTTGAAGAAAAAAGGCGTGCCCGACAAGCTCATAAATATTATGATATTTATGAGCTTGTCGGGCACGCCTTTTAACGCGCTTTATAACGGATCGTCGTGTAGAGTGCTCCACAGGGGAAAACTCACGGAGAACATCGTGGTCACCGCAGGCGTCAAGCAAGGTTGCCTATTGTCTCCTCTGCTGTTAATAATGGTGCTTGATGATGTGATGCGCAGAGTCACATGTAAGTGCCGTTGAGGACTGTCTTGGACCGCAGACAAAGACCTAGAGGACATAGACTTTGCGGATGATCTCTGCCTCCTAGCAACCAATCAGCAGCACCTACAGAACAAAGCAGAAGATCTAGCAGATGAAGCTGAAAAGGAAGGGCTGCGTATAATTTTTTCGAAAACGAAGGAAATGCGCCTAAACACCACCGATTCGGCTCCTATGCTGATCAGAGGGAGACACATCGAGCAGGTGGGAAGCTTCTGTTACCTGGGCAGCATCATGGATGATAGCGGAGGCACCGAGGCGGACATTGAGGCTCGTATAAATAAAGCCAGAGCCGCGTTTAGTCAACTCAGGCCAGTGTGGAGTTCCTCAGCCTTAACAAGACGAACAAAGCTGAGGATCTTCAACTCAAATGTGAAGTCTGTGTTGCTGTACGGGAGCGAAACTTGGTTTGTTCGTAAGGATTTAATAAACAAACTCCAAGTGTTCGTGAACAAATGCCTACGTCAAATTTTGAAAATCTTTTGGCCTGAGACGATTACCAACAACGAGTTGTGGAGGATCACCAAGCAGACACCAATAGAGAGGGAGATCCTTACGCGGAAGTGGCATTGGATTGGTCACATCACATCAAATATTAAGAAAGCCCGATACCCACCTATCCAAGAAGGCACTGACCTGGAAACTGTCTGGCAAAAGGAAGAGAGGCCGTCCCAGAACAACTTGGCGTCGCTCAGTAGAGCAGGAACTGGGCGTCTTGGGCATGACGTGGGAGGAGGTAGAACAGACTGCCCAAGACCAAGGAATTTGATTCGAGCCCTACACCCCAGCAGAGGGTAATAGGAAAGAAAGAAGAAGAACTGTTATTGCACAAAAGTAAAATGATCGTACAAAAGGCTGTCATTTTTAGGATTCCGTAGTCAACTAGGAACCCTTATAGTTTCGCCATGTCCGTCTGTCCGTCTGTCCGTCTGTCCGTCTGTCCGTCTGTCCGTCTGTCCGTCTGTCCGTCTGTCCGTCTGTCCGTCTGTCCGTCTGTCCGTCTGTCCGTCTGTCCGTCTGTCCGTCTGTCCGTCTGTCCGTCTGTCCGTCTGTCCGTCTGTCCGTCTGTCCATCCTTGGCTTAGCTCCGTGATCATAAGTGCTAGAAAGCTGAAATTTGGTATGAGTATGTGTATGTATCACGCCGACATAACGGTAAAATAAAAACAAAAAAAAAAACTTTTTTTAATGTACACCTAAAGTGGGGGTGATTTTTTTTTTCGTTCCAACTAGCGTGTGGGGTGTCGTTATATAGGTCTTGTAAAAACAATAGGGGCCTTCAAACATAATTTTTTGATAAAGTCAGCCGTTTCGTAAATATTCGCTCGGGAAATCCAAAAAATAGTGTCCCCCCCATAACTTCTCAACCACGGGTCAAAAAATAATGGAAAAATTCATGAAAATAAGGCCTTATTAGTACTATATTGAATAAAATCGGTCGAGCCGTTTTTGAGTTATCGCAAAATTTCATAATTTTCTTTAAAATGACATAAGTGCCGCGCGGTGTTCTTATACTTCGAACGTTACACATATTAGTGAAGTGCCATATTGCACTAAAACATTTCGCTCAATCTGGTGCGTATAATCGATAACTTCCAGAAGGTAATAAGTGATTACAGTTATTTTGGCGTTTACGACCTTTTTATAGAGCTTGAAATCTTTCTCGTAATTTAAATTTGATTTTATTGTCTATTGTGAAGGATGGGCAACTACGGAACCCTACACTGAGCGTGGCCCGATATGCTCTTGGCCGATTTTTAATGACTAGAGGCATTCTCTACAAGTCAACCTAAGGCAAAGCAGAAAAATTGTAGGCGGTGCAACTAATTTACGCGTAAAAGTATTTTTTTTTTTGGTACACTTTTTTAATTAGTATCGTAACATTCACAACGAGTTTGATAATTTAGAATAGAATAGAATGTAATATTCTTTATTGCACACCTCAACAGGAAATAAATACAAACAAATTCAAATTACACGTAACATTCAATAACTCATTTGTTATTTCGTACCGTTCTTCCTCCACAGGCTTAGTAACCGTTATTACTGTAATAAAAAGTAGTGCGTGCTTCGGTAAAACAGATCTATAGCTAATTAATTTAAAGTAACCTACATAACCACTTTTTGTTTTTATTCTCATGAATGTGTTCATGTCCACATTAATTAGTATCAGAATATGTTTTTTTAAGTACGTATGAAACATACTAATTTACTTAGTCTTAATCTTAACGTAGTTTGACATTTTATCAAATCATGTTTACAATTACGAGTTTGCTGCATTCTGTTAAAATAAAAAGTGTGTTTATGCTGAAATAATAACTGACATTCACTAAGTTTATCAACTCCACTAACCAAAGGTTGTCTGGAAGAGATCGCATTTGAGTGAAAATCAGAAGCGTTTCAACTGCTATCTCAGTTTCGTTGCGAAATTTAGACGGATATCGCAACGAAAACTGAGGTAGCGGTTGAGACGCTTCTGATTTTCACCCATTTTAGCGATAAGACCGCCTGTTGTCTACAGTTATTTAAACTATTACTTCTTAGCTTAATTTGTAAACTTCTTTTGGTGTGCAATAAAGCATTTTGTATTGTATTGTATTATATTGTATTTATTTAAATTCTAGCTACAGTGCCACCCAAAACACATTTTTAGACTTATAATAAAACGGAGTAAGGATGAGTCCATCTTTGTTGCTAAATATTTGGTTACCCTAGCAGAGTGAGACAAACGGGCCTCTTGGCGGGTATTTTACTCGGATCGTTGTATCGTAGCAACACGCAGTCCTGTACTTATAATTGATCCATGGCAGTAATAATCCTTTTTGAAGCTTAGTTTTAATAATACCAAAATTTCTGGTGCACTTGCTTAAAAGGTACCTAATACTGAATTACAATACACGACATTCTTTAAGTTTTACACGCACTTTTTCACTTAAAACATAAATATTAATAGTTTGGTTCTTCGGCAATGACAGATGTTAAAGCGACTAAGTTGAAAGAGATTGACAGGGCTGTCATCATCGTATGCGTACTCGTTTACTTAACACAGTAGCATAATAATTTGACAAGAAATGGTGCTTTTGCCAGACAGTGGCCCTCGTGACGTTTAGGCGTGTAGGGTATGACGTCACCAACCGCCCTATCTTCCAAAATCTATGATAAACTGCCTGTGAAATAATGTACAGGTGACAAAATTGATGTAGACCCTCATTTGTATGAGAAACGTCTCATACAAATGAGGGTCTACATCAATTACAACTTCCGTATATAACGATATACGGAAGTTGTAATCTTTACTCAATCGTGTAGTATTATTTCCCGGCCACGGCCAATAATAAATATATATTTTTTAAAGTTTATAAATGTATTATGGTTATAACCATGGTATAAGAAATAAGGTATGGCACTCCGGCAAGTGAGCCTTTCTACGTCACTGCTTAGTAGCTATTATCTAGCTTTATGGTAACTAAATAATTTGTAAGGAGAAAAATGTTTGCCGCCAGTCTTACAAAAAAAAATGCATAAAGCATTACAGTTCTGTAACAAGATTTCATTTTGTAGTAATAATTGATTTAAAACACTCCCCATTTTATGAGATTCATACAGGTAACTAGGGAATGGGGGGATATTATGACAGGATTGTCAGAACCGACCAACTAATCATAACGTGAGTCTCGCCTGTCATTACGGAGTGCCATACCTTATTTTCTTATACCATGGGCTATTACGAAGGATTTTAGGTATATATATATTTTTTTTTTTTTTCATTTATTTATTGCAATACCATGGTTATAATTACAAGATGTTAAAAGATTGTTAGTGTACATGGTTACCCTGATAGGGTGTAGCAATTTCTTAAGAATACATTTATTTTAAAATAATCAATGCGTCAGATAACATTATCAACATTACTTGGTCAAGAAAATTTACTATGTGCTCACGAAACTTATTTGTCAAGTTAAATACATATACAAACAAAGAACTATTACTTACTATTTTACTTTATTATATTAACTAGCGGTATCCAATCACTTGCTAAACAACTTTTCATTAATAATCATTTTACAAACAACGTTAGGCAAATTAACGATTCCCAAATTAGACGTTCCTTCTATAAAATATTGTTTTACATATTGTTCATGATACAAATTATGAACTTGATGAAACTTAATATTACAAAACATTATTTGACAAATTATTCGTTTATTATTCACGGCAATTAACAAAATAATGCATGGTAAAAAATCTTTAATAAAATACATTGTTTGGTAAACACTTCGTTTAATAAACACTTCGCCCCTTCATTTGTAAAACATATTTTGTCTGTACATTAAGGTTGAATCGTGTGTGCACACTCCTGTTGTACTTACATACTAGCTCAATGGTAAATGACAAAAAATTATTGACTTTGATAAGAAGCATAATTGTAAGAAAGCATTTACCACTATACTATTAAGTGGAAATCTATTTTATTTTCGAGGTATACATACATATTTTGTAAGTAAGACATGTGTATATAGAATAAATTAATAATTACAAAATACTTCTTAAGTAAAAGTAACAGTTGTAGCCTGGCGTGTGACGATGGCGAGAGTCACAAGACGCCCGATCGATTGACCCTCGTGCCCTGGCAACAGGGACGGCCGTTCATCTGGGACTCCTCATGTGCTGACCCTAGCGCCGTCCCATTTGGCTGCGGCAGAGGCAGGTAATCGCCGCAAGTCCGCAGCTCTCGGTGATAACTACATATTAGTCGCGTTTGCCGAGAAGACCCGTGGGGTCAGCACCTCTAGCACAACTTTGACACGCGACTCTTTCTCGCGCGAGATATGCTACCTATCCCTTTCTGTACAGTATCGTGAGAGAGTGACAGGTGATGCTATGTCGCGCGATATGAGTCGCGAACCATAGTTGTGCTAGACGGGCAGGAAGCAATAAAACTAAGCGGTATAAGGGGTGCATCAAGGGTCTATGCCAATATGTATCTATGGTCTATGCTTTTTTTGTTTTTTTTTTGAGCCTTCACCTTTTTTGCTTGGACTTTTATCTACGCCGATGACGTACCTATCTGCATCGACCCCTGATACGAGTTAGAACAGGCATTAAGGGAGCGGAAACGACAGTTACAGGCAGGAGGGCTTGTGTTCAGTGTGTGTAGCAAAGCGGAACTCAGTTCATGGTGTGTAGCAAAACGAACTCGGATGAAAATCTACTTGTAATTGATGATCCGGTAATTATGAAGTGTGTTAAACTCCAACGGAGGAATAGAAGCCAACATTCAGCACCGGATTGCAGCGCCTGGCAAAAATGGCGTGAAGTAACTGGAGTGACCTATGACCCGGAAATGCCTGTCAAACTAATGGGCCTTCTTTACAAGACCATGATCAAGCCAGTACTGGTGTACGGCAGTGAGACGTGGACGGTGACTCAGGGCGATGCGCATAAGGTAGCTGAGATAAAGATGCTGCGGTGGATGTGTGGAGAGACCAGGCTCGACAAAATCGACGGGTACGTACGCGGCAGACTTGGATTCGACGACTTCGCTAGAGCAAGAAAGCAGGCTCCGTAGGCATTGGCATGTGCCGTAATGATTTAAATCTGACCATCCTAGGGTCTAGAACCAAAGGTCGACCGAAGAGTTGATGGACAGAACTCATAAAGTTAGACCTGAGTTCTTGCGACGTAACGGCCGATGATGCGTTAGACAGAGAGAAGAAAGACGAAGGAAGCAGTCCCCACCATCAGGGGGCCTATGATGGTTGCGTTTATCACGTGACAAATAAGTGACAAAGCATCTATCACTCACACTCGCATCTTCGTAAAACGCGACGGATGCTTTGTCACTTATTTGCCGTGTGATAAAAGCAACCATCATAGGCCTGCAGATGGAAATAATAACGGTGTTTTATAAAACATTATTCTGAGCTTGCTTGTGTAGTTATTTAATGTTTGTTCAATTTATAAGTAAGCTATAATTAGTGTGATTAAATATATGTGATACAATGTAGAATATTATTTTCACCTTGGGCGTTAACAGTTCTATGTCCCAAAATACTCGGAATTTAACTTCAGAACCCCTCGCTGCGCTCAGTAAGTCCAGGCTGTACATAGTAAAATATGTTCCCCTTTTGAAGCCAATGTGTACAATTTTGTTTCAGTGATAATGGTATTAAAAGCATGCTGTTTCACTTTAGCGCTGAGGTATGGAATATGGCTATGCACATTGTGGTTCTTTTTATCGTTGGGGACCAATTTGCTGAATACTTTCCCAGGTAAGTTATTATTTCGTTATTATTTTTTAATTTACGAAACATGTATTGTGTCATTATTTTTAATGTGGTTACACACCACATTTGTTTATAATATATCATTCATGATCAAAGCACAAAGAAAAAACCGGTCCAGCGTGTTATCCTCTCCTCCCCACTAACGCCAAATAACCTCTCGATTTTTTCCTTATGCTTTGAGTGTCAAAGTTTGCATTGTTTATTTGGGTTAGCATCATTTCGTCTAAAACGCAACTAGTACTGAAAGGCTCTTAGACCTAAGCGACCTCTATGTGCATACGTTAATATTTTTGTATTTCTTTTAGGGAAATAATAAATCCGGCCACAGATTTTTTGTTTTGGCCACATGGTCGAACTTCTCATTTAATAACTAAGCATCGGGAAAATGAGATAGCCTCTAATAAACTAATTTATCTTCTTTACAACGCCAACTAAAAATGTTAAAGAAAGCGTCGAGTCAAAATCAACAATTATTTTTACTTTTCCTTCTGATTTATACATTGCCAACTAATTTACTAACTCGGCCACGGAATTTGCAACTCATCATCATTTTACGTTTTACAGCTTCAATACAAGTTCCTCAAAAATTATATATTCGAGCTTCAATAGACAACATCATATAACTTAACATGTAAAATAATACTTCATCTTCTTTTATCGTAAAAATAGCCACTGTACGAGTGCGCGACATGACAGCAACTGGCCATTTGCACCAATCAGAGAGCGCCATTCGATTCTTGTACCGACCCGCCCGTGTTTGTTTATTGTCATTCGTGCGTTCATATTGCAATAGGATAGGTTAGGTTAACGGATAACGGTACGTAACCCATTAATCTAGTTCTAAGGCAGGTCCAACTTGGCTTAGGTTAGGAACGACGACGAGCGAAGCGAGGAGGAGTGTTAGGTTGAACTGCGACCCTAACCACAGAATAGATAATAGTACAAGTACAGAAGGCACACTGCTTTGATCTTTACAAAAGCCGCTTTTTTTAGCCAAAAAAATATGATTTATGGCCCTTCTAAAGTCGTCGTCCCCAGCGCAAGCCAAACGAAACGTTAGTTAAAGCTGCGTGCCAACGGTGAAAATGAATTGTCTCGCTTGCCGCGTCGCCGAGAGCGAGGGCTGTCAACGACTAAAAATAAAAATGTATTTCCCATTCAATTAATTTATTTCTGGCATTCAATATAGAGAGCAATATAATTTATATTCTTCATAAATTATATTTATTATTTCGGTGTACTGCCGTTTGGCAAATAATGTTTCCCAAATATGACTTCCCAAATAACTTATCGCAACAGTTTTATTTCCCAAATGCATCTCTAGCAAAGTTACATTTCCCATTGTATTCATTTGGTCAAATCATCTTTTCCCAAAATTTCACTTTGTCAAGATTTTATTTAGCAAATGCTTATAAACATACGTCGTTATCGCGGGTACAATTACCAATCAGATAAAGAGCAGATAAAACAGAATGTCTATTTGGTAGAAACGGACGTATTCTGCCTACAGCTAATAAACATCTAAGAAGCTCTTTACAGGAGAGTTTTCTCTAGAAAAGATCAATAAAAAATACAGCCGTAAAGGGGTATGGGTTAAACTGTTGTCATATCTGTTTAGTTAACAAGTTTATACATAGGAAATAAGTAGATTTAATTATCTTTTAACGTCTTTTTTTTAACAATTTTAACAATATATACGTACTTGTGTGAAGATAACTGTTATCGTCTACTAATTAAATGCTTACCTACTTAGAAGAAAGTCTATTTAAAAAATAAGAAAACAACGTGTGTAATTTTTACTAACGTGTATTTTTCACATGTATTATTTGGTTTACGTAATTCTGTCTCAACAAACATTCCGAAGGGACCTCCACAGTTTTTTCGAACTTTCCAGAGACGCAGTCATTGATAAAATTTTTGAAAATGGGATTTTCTAACTGAGACCATGGTATATTACAGCTTACCATAAATTTGGTCAATTCCACCCTAAAATCTTTTTTGACGGATGTATGCTTTTCCGAGTTGAAATGTCGTTCCATAGAAGCTTTTCTCTGGGGGAAACTAACATTGCACTTAGTGCAATATAATTTTGTATCGCGAGCCTGTAATTCAGGATAATCCTTTGTCCACAACACCACAAATTCATCGCACGTTTTTTTCCTTCGCGGCATTTTAAAAGCACTCGGCAATAAATATATTACACACAGTTATCAGTACGGATAATTGATAATGTACTTACTAACAAATGACAATGTCAAATAGGAAAAATTATTAAAGAGTTTGCATTGCGACTGCATAGCTAATCTAATTAAGTTGTATTGGTACTCAAGTCAAGTATGGAGGTTGGGTATTAGAAATACCTAATGTGTGATACATTTTAAACTCGTAATATAATCACGGGACACAACAGCCTTAACAGGCACCTACACATTATGGGAGTAGTAAGTGATCCATACTGCGTGCACTGTGGCCAGGAGGAGACGAGTAAGCATGTTATAGCAGAATGTGGCATGTATGCGATAGTACGCTATAGCATCTTCAGAAAAGATAAACTAGAAGAGGAAGAGCTGAGGGACATTAACCTTAAAGATGTCCTTTCCTTCTGCAGGAGAACAAGAAGATTCGAGGAAGAAGGCTGTATGGGAGCGCCGCCGGGACAGTAACCGTTGGCTCCAATTGGGAATTGGGCTGAATGAACGCAGCCAAGCGATCGACAGCCCGCCTGTTTCCGGCCGGGCGTCCCTACACCAATCATCATCATCATCATCATAGGCAACGTTGCCCTCGCTCAACCTCTATAAACTTGCTTTTTGTGGCCCCTCCCCAGACATTGATACAATAGTTCATTACTGATTGCGCCAACGTAATGTATAGTTGATTAAGCAGCTTTTTAGATGTTATATGTCTGAGTAGTTTAAACAGCCAGATCAATTTTCTAGTTCTAGTGTTGACATGTTCAATGTGTAAATTCCACGACAGTCGTTGGTCCAGTATAACACCGAGGTATTTGTTTGAATTAACTTTTTCAAGCTCGCTACAGTTGCACTGGCTGCTTCTTTGTTTACAGGTATGCATTTTTAGTTTTTGGTTGTATCCAGGTTGTTTTATGTTATATTTATTAAAACATATATAATTAGTTTTATTAATATTTAGTGTTAATAGGTTATTTTTAAGCCAGGTAAATATCTGCTGAAGTTCTATCTCCGCTGTTTTATGTACTGTCTCCCACGACTGCCCCTCAAAGACCAAGACAGTGTCATCAGCATAAGACATAATATCGACGCTGGAATGACTAATTGACTAACGAGCCATTTTTGGGCAAATGGAGTTATATACACCGTTGATATCAGCGAATTTTTCTGCGTCTAATGAGCCGGGTTAGAGCTCGATCGGAGGACTTTTTTGGCTTGTTAGCAATTCAGAAAAAGTAGATTTACTAAAAAACTTTTGCCTAAAGAGCCAGCATTTTGACGAGATTTAAAAAAAATGCCCGTTAGTTAAAACGTAAAATATTTTTTTGCCTTTAGCGGTTTTTGTTTTCGGAAATTTCATTCCCGTTGGCTAAATAACCATTTTGCTGGGGTCAAAAAAATGCTTTTAGTGGAGGTTAGACCTTTTTCTAAAATCGTGATACATGGGTATTGCACGTTAGCTGTTTATCCCAACTGATGAAGCACAAGTTTATGGTATTTACGCTAATAGACTAGAAAATTATAATGTTACATCCGAAGTTTAACCGTTTCATTCTGGGCTACATAAAAACAAAATACTGCGGGTAAGCGTAAAAATTTTCAAGAACTTAGGAGAGGTCCGGCTCGTTAGTCGTTGGTCAAAGCTACTCGAGGAAGGATGTGTCGACTTTCGTGCCAAATTTTGCTGATCGAGAGTCCATTTTACTTTTCGTGAATATCGGGTTAGTTTTAAATAGTGTTAATTACATTAAACTGTTTTGACTGTGTGAATTAACGAAGACACACTTAAGTTTAAATAAATGTTTATTATGATATTTATTCACAAAATAGGTAAATAATTGGCAAGCCGCCTTTTTGTAAATATTATTTTTAACAAACGAACCGTGCACAAGCACATGTGAAGAGGCAGTATTGAGTTTTATTAACGCGTCCGATGGTCGTTATTTCTGCGCGTGCATGTTGCGGGGGTGTAAGTCCCTACCGTTTTACTTGTGCAAATGTAGGGATGTAATTAATAAAGTTTTGCCACTTATTCACTCATTTCACATTTCTTTGGACAGGTTTTTCATACAACAATTGTACAAATGGTATATTAAAGAGCAAATTGCTGGTGAATGATCCTGGCTAATACTTGGTTATGTCTGTGCAAGCACTCGCCGTTAGCAAGATGTGACGGCGGGATGCCCGACAAATGTCAACCGTACCGTCCTTCAGGATATATCTCCGGTAGTTGTTCATCATCATTACTTCGTCCGCAATTGCACAGACAAAACCTTCGGTTTCCCCAAATCGTAGCCAGTTCATTGACGCGAGCGGATCTACATCGGGCCCCGGGTCTTGTAGAACCATCCGTGTAGCTCCCTAGCTGCTCTTCCATACATACCTGCGGTCATCGATGTGAAGCACCTTTGGTCTGCGCCAGTTTTCGTTTGTCAAGGAGAGAGCGGTGAGGCGTTTGTCAACTGCTACTACATCGCGATAAATTGCACACTCGTTGTTTAGGAAATACTTCCTAAGACTTTACACATGGCAGTTATCCTTGGCGTTTAAAAAGCCACGGTATCCACACTTACGTAATATGTACAGTCTCATCAACTGGTAAGCGTGGCTGCCCCATGCGATGTGTAGTGAGCATCTGACGGACCCTCGGATTCAGAGCGTCTCGTTCGGTCTGAGTCCACCTTAGTACGCCAAAGAAGTAAGTGAGGAGGGGTATCACAAGTGCACGCCTGATCGCCACCGGACAAAATACTGTTAAATACTTTTGTCAAGCGACCAAAAAAACGGTCCTTTAACGCCTGCCTAATGTTTCCGCCCGCAATACCCAATGACTGTGTCATACCAAGGTACTTGTAGGTTCCAGCTTCGGAGATAGGTCTGTTCTGTTCCGTTCCGATGGCGCCGTTCCGTTCCGTTTGAAGGCGCGACTGAAGGTTTCAGTTACTTCCAGTAGTTCCACCATATTGTGGTGTTTTGGTGCATAGCTACAGCTTGAGGTCGTCCATTTACAGCAGATGAGAAATGACCTCACCCCCTCTTAAAAGCCGGGAATTACCGGCTTCTAAGAGGGGGTTAACCTAGTCCTGAATCCTTGAGAAGATTGATGAGCTGAATCAGGGCTAGACAGAACCACTGAGGACTTAATTTGTCAACTTGGAAAATACCTCTCTCAATCCTTATCAAATCCTGCAGACCAGGAATACTGTTCTTATCTGTTGGCTAGGGCGATCAAGTACGTATGGTACCAGCTTCTCCCTCTAGACCGCATTCATCGGAGAGTGACTCGTATCGACGGCTACCAGTGAATTTCAGATCGCCTTGACTCCTTGGCGCTGCGTAGAGATGTAGCCTCTCTCTGCATCTATTATCACTTACATATATAACTCTCACCACTTAGATAGCAGTCCACAACTGTACGTTTTACTAGAAATTTCTTGACTCGCACGACTGCATTGTGAAATGAAATGTCGCTTGCGGTATTACCGGGCGATATGACCTTCAAGAAAAGAGCGTACTCCCACTTGAAAGTGCTGGCAGCGCACTTGTAACTCCTCTGGTGTTGCAGGTGGGCGATGGGCGATGGACGACCGTTATAACTTTCCATCAGGCGATCCGTTTGCACGTTTGCTCCCTATGACATAAAAAAGGAGGGCCATCCCCGCCACCTGATGGACTTATTATTATTTTTTAGTGTCAAGATAATTTATTGGCAATGTCTGGACATAGCAAAAAAATGCCTGTCTTTCGTACTAACCGAAATAAAATTATCAAGATCATGCTTAAATACTTTGATAGGAGATGAAAAGAAGGCTTGTGCACGAAAATTTCAATGTGCACCTCAGAAGAACATAAAACTGGTGCAGCCAAGTTTTTTTTTAATTGGCTCCATTTCTCTATGCTCCATATTATTCTGTTACATAATTATAACCATTCTGGTTAAGTAATGTTATTATA
Organism: Apotomis betuletana; assembly: GCA_932273695.1. Taxonomy (NCBI): domain Eukaryota; kingdom Metazoa; phylum Arthropoda; class Insecta; order Lepidoptera; family Tortricidae; genus Apotomis; species Apotomis betuletana. The sequence continues at coordinate 5,564,756 of OW026321.1, read as the reverse complement.
AGATTTTCTTATGATATAAACTTTGTCAGGAACGGCCCGACATATATTTCGAACTAGCAAGGAGATATCCATACGTGATCATAGTAAATTATTTTTTTATATGAGTTTAAGCCCTTTAAAATAATCCTACCCGTCTATATTGAAGCCATGTTCTATTATTAAGCGAATTTTAATCTTAAATGGAAGATTTGCAGAAATTAAACTCAATTCAAGACTCCATATCGGAAATTTAACAATTAATTCTAGTTTGCATTATGGCACAAAAACTAAAGAAAGGATTTACTTTAGTGCAAGTGTTTCTTAAGATATTATACATGACTTGCTTAATGGAGCAAATGTTCCGTAAAGCCTTTTATTCGATTACAGTTTTGTAATACTAGCCTAGTTATGCATTTTTATGGTTTAATGTTTGAAGTTAACACTCACTTTAGTTAACTACCCGTACTGAAAGCAATGCTAAAAATGGCAGTTAAGCCTTTTTCCCGCTTCGCAATTAGAGGCCGATTGGCTAACGTGCAATTTATTTCTAAAATACACGTTATTTCGAAAAATAGCCATCATAGTTAAATTTTCGTCGCAATTATCTTCTACTCGTCAATACATCATTTTATCGTATAACAAAAAGAAAAAAAGTTATGATTTTTTTTCCGAAAAAAATACTTTGTTTTTGTTCTACTGTAAAGTTTCATAAATGCACGTTAGTCAATTAGTCGTTCCAGCGTCGATATGACCGTTTTGTATTTTACGGTTAGTCAGGTCATTTATGTATAATAGAAACAGCGTAGGACCAAGAACGCTTCCCTGTGGGACGCCAAATGAGATGTGTGTTTCATGGCTAGTGAAATCTCCTATTTTTACTTTTTGGGTTCTTCCCTGTAGGTAGTCACTTAACAACATCAGCGCCAGACCTCTTATGCCTAACCGTTCCATTTTTTGTATAAGAATGGGGAGAGAGACGGTATCAAATGCCTTTTTTAGATCCAAAAAAACAGCAATACATTTTTTCCCAGCATCAAGTTTATCCGTGATTAGGTCTGTCAGTGTAAGAATGGCATCTTCTGTGGATCTATTTTGTCGGAAGCCAAATTGATACTCAGAGAGGATGTTGAATTTGTTGAGGTAAGAGATAAGTCGTTTATTAATTAGTTTTTCAATCACTTTCGAAATAGCAGGAAGTACGGAGATGGGTCTATAATTATTTGCTTCGTCTCTCTCACCACTCTTATACACAGGGGTTACAACTGCTTGTTTAAGTGGTGCAGGAAAGACTCCACAATTGAAACAGAGGTTAGTCAAGTGACTAACAACAGGGGCAATATCGTCTGGCACTAACTTTAAAAATTTGGTTGGTATGGCGTCCCACCCAGGAGCGCTGTCAGACTTTAGGCCCATGATTACGCATCTGACCTCGTTGGGGTCAGTGTCAAGAAGAACGAACGATGAGGTCATACTGTCTGGTAGGTCGCTAGCGTTGTAGGTTCCGTCATTTTGTATTTCCTCAGCAAGCGTTCTCCCTATGCTAGCGAAGTAGTCATTAACATAGTTTACAGAGTCAGATGGGGATGAATAAATTATTCTTGTAATTCACAGTGCATTAGTACTAACTGTAAAGCTGTGTAATTATTTGAAATAAATAAATAAATCAAATTGACCCCTGACATAAAGCTATTAGTTTCCAGTAACAATACAGTCAGAGCTTATCATATTGACTAATGACTTTGCACTTAGGAGTCTTCCATATCACTTTTAAACCCGTTTGGCCTATCAAATACTATACCTATATTATACTATACCTTACAAGACGTATCTGCTGTTATTTAATTAATGATTTTGTTATACCCAATTGACTACATGTGACATATGCACCTATACGTGTCATATGTACCTATTAATGCACAACCCTTAAGCTGGATGTTCATACTGTTTATCAACTATACAAGATACTCTAGATAATTATTCAAAAAAAAATACATTTTCAACATAAAGACAAATTAAGCTTATCACACTATAATATTTAACCCGTCAATATATTTGGAAATTCAGAACGATCAGGCCCACTCCATAGGAAAGTATTAAGTAGCGTATTCAATTACGCACGCACAAATGAACAGTCGTGTATATTAAATAGACGCCTAGGCAGTCCAATCGTTTTCCCAATTTGTTCATAATTATTATATTGTGATCCGTCATCCACTGCGCCACTGCGCAGTCGAAGATTAGTAACACGACCCATTCGAGAATAACGCTAAACTGCTAAATATTCATATTCCTCGAGTGCACAACTACTAATTAATATTCAAAATAATACATTTTGTATTTTGCCCGTTTTCTTATTTATGTAAGCAACTTTCCACCCAGTGGTGCATTGTGGGTAGGCCTCAGCCTCATGTCATGGGTAGGCCTCAGCACGAACCCCGTGACTAATATACACTACCCAAAATAAAATTATCTTACACTTAGCAACCGAAAACTTGTATTTTAATCGTTTTTTTTTATTTTTACGTAACTATTGTTAGGCATTTTTCCGTGATCTGATCAATGATGTGTTCATATTCATCTTTATAATTGCATTTATCGTCTTGTCGCAGCCGTACAAGGAATTACTCGAACTTTTCATCCTGTTCCTGTTTCATCAACGGAATACGTGGCGTTCATATACCGTACTTTGTTTGCAGGAGCAAAGTAATCATCGAATTTTGCTAAGGCTATCGCAAATACCTCTATGCCGACACCTGGCTCCGCGTCCGCTCCAGGGATATTGTAATATATTTCTTAGAGCTCAATTCCTCCGAAATGCAAGATGCTTGCTCTCTTCTTTTGGCTATCTGTGATAGCTGACACCTCCAAATATACATGGAGTGCTCGTTTCGAACGCTCCCATCTCAGACCGATCGAAGGGGTCTCGCCTTCGCAATGGATTTTTTCCAAAGTTATGGCTGCCATGGGTACTTTTGGGGCGTCCCGGAACCAATCAATCAAATGATTCAAGCGGAGCATTCATCTAACCGCTTGCTAAACAATTTAATGTTCGTACTGGCCCTTTAGCCATTAGTCGTTTTAACGACCGCTTAACTACTGCTATACCATGACCTTGGTCAATGTTAGAAGTGTTAAAACAACATGTCAATTAAATGACACAACATATTTGATTTCAGTTGCTAGGTGTACAAGAGCTTTGTCTTATTCATCAATTGAATGATCAGTATACCATAATGACTAGTAAACATTATATTCTTGCCAATTAAATGACCAGGTACAATATACTCTGCTTACAAGTTTATATACAACACCAATCATACAGTTTAACCACTCATAAACACATATACCTACACGGATATTTCATCATACATATTACGTTCCCGTAAATAACTAAGTGAAATAAACATTAAACACTTCAATGTTTACTTTCATACATATTGACCCCGCAGCGCAAGGTATTATTACAATGTAGTTACTTAGTTACCTATTTATCAACCCCGTAAACAATTTATACTGCACCCGATCTAATCTGCCTCAAATGCCGTTAGAAGCAACCGAAGTCTATTTATAATTAAGTAATGATAATATTTCTGACAGCTGAACTGTTTACTAAAGCTAGTTTACTTGAGTAATTTTGCTATCGCAAACTTTCAAATATATCTACCTGTAGTGTTCACTAGGGTTTCCTATTGGAATACTGCAATAAACACATTAATCGGGCTTTCAGTAAACCTGCAGTGCGTCCGCCACCGGTGACGTCTGTCAATGTAATGACCGATAGCTGGCGGATCGAGGGTACATTTATTATCTATAAATGTCTATATACTACATCTCTCCCTTTTTTACCAATTAGAAATTGCTTGGAATTAGGTAGTTACAAGTATTACAAGCCTTTAGTAGACTTACTCACTGTCCCGCCCAAGTGTCAACTAATTCTGTTTAGGGTCCACTTCCAGGCGACCTACACCAGACAGCTATGACAAACACCAACACACAAAATGCTCGCTCAAAGATCTCGAAGACCAACAACACAACGCTCTTTACACTATGTCGATTAAGACGTCTCGTTAAGAACCCGAGCTGTTTTGTATTATGATTTTATAATCCTCTTTGTAATTAGTTTTCTTCAAGTTAATACAATTAGTAGTCAACATGATCAATTTGGTCTTCTACTTATTTATTTTAATCATACCCTCTTTTTTCCTATATCCCATGGAAACTTCTATGCCGCCCTCCATATCCCGTTGACAACTTTTTTTTGCGTTAATTTTTTATCTTTATTTCAGTTCGTTTCTATTTTATTATTTATTTCCAATTTGTTATTACTCTTATTAACTATTTAGTAAATTTATATTTTTTACCATCTCATACCTACTAAATGTTTCTAAGATATTTATTAAGTATTTACTCATGCGCTAGCTAGAAAGCTATTTATTTATATTTGAAAGTTTATAATATCTACCGGCGCTTCTAAACAAGGCTTGCGTGATAAAGAAGCGCCGCAATAAAACTCACAGATTGCATTTTTAATATAATTCTATCAAGCCTGTCAGCAAAATATATAAATTAGTTCAAAGATTTTAATGAAGATTTTTTCCGAGCTTACTTTCCTTATCGTAAAATGCCGTAAGTATATTCACTTCTAAACCAGTGATAGTTCTCGACATTAGTGACTTGAAACAACATTCCTGATACTTGAAAACAATATTCTGAAATCAAAGCAAATTTAAAATTTAATTCTGTAGTGATCCCATGACCACCCATAGGAGAACCGCACTCATTGGCTCGGTATGGCACCAGCAGGTCAGACGTCCGTCACAGCCGGTGGCTCTCCCGTGACTGTCTTCCCACCCGTACTCTCGAGACAACGTCATAACTACCCACATAATAGGTTTTATACAGATCCACAAACACTACATCCCTTCCTTATTTTAATATGTTTTTCTAATCGAATAAATGAGTGTAGTTTAAGACTCTCTTTCCAGAGAGATTCAATTAATTTATCGTCACTTGCAAGTCTTTTTATTGTAATTGTTAGTTTACTTTGACTGACTATATTATGAAGAGATAATCATTTCGTACAGGTATAAGGTCAATCTGTTACGCTTCAAATTGCTGCACATCTTTATCCATTTCCTCTCTTCCTTTCTCTTTCAAAATTGAGTCTCAGTCGTATCGAAGGTACCTAGTCTTTTTTTTTACTACCAGTTTTTTTTTTTCATTTGATTTAATCGACATTTTGACAGCAATAATGTAATTCCCAGCTAGCTCTTTGTTTTACCATTCAGTGACTAATTCTACATCTGTATTATCGAATGATCGAGAGACCCAGGATCGCACCACTGAATATTATTAGATCACAGTTATTTTTATCAGACGTGTAATTCAAGGGTTGTTGTCAAACGGTTTAATCAAAAATTCAGTATGATATTATTCATCTGACATAGAATCCAACTACGTGATAATAATTCAATACGATTTGGTATATTTTTAGCCTGTTCCCACATTGACGTTACGGTACACATTGCCCTTACAGGATTAATATTATATATTACACCAGAAAGAGGGCAAAGTAGAACGAATCGTTTAGAACAATAAACTATAATCAAGGTAATAACTTTTTACCAAAATAAATTACTGGACAACCTTCAATAGCTCGTCGTCATGACATGACCAACCAAACAAGCCCAAACATGATGGAGTCGAATATTTATATTACGGAATTCCCACTACCATTCTCCGGCTCCATCATCAGACCAACTTCACATCACAATAATATTGTAGGTGCTGTCTTCCGATTACAGAAGCTTGCATTAGGTAACTCAATCTAACAGGTGAAATCTAACTTATTGCTACTATTGATTGCACCCACGGCACCCACCGAAACAGGTGAAACTAGAAAAATCTTCTAAAAGCCTGCCCAAAACCCTGTTCAGTTATTTGTCTTTTGCTTAAATATAACTGTTTTATGGCACATAATGCTCTGACTAGTCGGTTTGCTTCGTGCCCACCTCCGTAACTAGTGACGCCTACCAGTGTACCAGTGCACGAGTATAATTAGTTATATTTGCTGCAACTTTGAGATCAATGCAGCTCCTGCACTTACTCTTCTCATATCTCTATTTCTTTGACAGTAATGCTTGGCGCGTCCGCACGCAAGTAAAGTTTATTATACTTTATTTGTAAATCAAGTTGATTTCTCATATTAAAAACTACCATTAAAACGGTTTGACTTATTTCCCGTGTTTCTACTTAATAAACATTAACTTAACACGAATGGTTTACAATTCATGTAGGCCCATAGAGCCGTAACATATTCACGCATGGTTTACAATTTCATGTAGGCCCATACAGCCGTTACACATTCACGCATGGTTTACAATTTCATGTAGGCACATACCGCCGTTACACATTCACGCATGGTTTACAATTTTCATGTAGGCCCATACAGCCGTTACACATTCACGCATGGTTTACAATTTTCATGTAGGCCCATACAGCCGTTACACATTCACGCATGGTTTACAATTTTCATGTAGGCCCATACAGCCGTTACACATTCACGCATGGTTTACAATTTCATGTAGGCCCATACAGCCGTTACACATTCACGCATGGTTTACAATTTTCATGTAGGCTCATGCAGCCGTTACACATTCACGCATGGTTTATAATTTCATGTAGGCCCATACAGCCGTTACACGCATGGTTTACAATTTTATGTAGGCCCATACAGCCGTAACACGCATGGTTAACAATTTCATATAGGCCCATACAGCCCTAACACGCATGGTTTACAATTTCATGTAGGCCCATACAGCCCTAACACGCATGGTTTACAATTTCATGTAGGCCCATACAGCCGTAACAGATATCGTATCTAATGCTGGTCGAGGGGACTTTAGTAAAAGGACATATGTCTGAAATGTAACTTCTTGGTATCCGCATAGGTAAGACGTTAATCTATGACAAGCTGAAGTTATAGATGAAATAATCAAATAAAATCGTACAATGAACTGTGAATGACTGTTTTATTTTTCAATTTTAGCAGTCATACTTGCAAGCGTTGCTGCGTGCATGAAATAAGAACTTCGTTACAGAATGCTACAGTCCGTCAGACTATGGCATTAGTCAAAGATAGTTGCCTATCGTTTATTCAGTTTAATTTAGGAAATATCAATTAATGATAAAAGAAGGGGGGGCAGAGATATAAAATGACTTAAACTATGAGACCAAAACGCCCCATGTTTAGTGATTTATTTGTCACATCCAAATTTATACTTTATATTTAAATTCGTATAAGTAGGTACTGCAACAAGTAGTAGCTGCCCATGAAATGCAGTTAGCCCTTTTACTTCTACATACGTCATTATAAAATTCCAAAATTAAAACGGCTGTACACCGAAGATACTTTTCACAGAAACAAGTGAAATAGGCCACTCAGAGATCACTGAATTGGAACATCTACGTTTTAGATAATTGTGTACCCATATGTCCTTGCGCGCTAATCGCGCCCCCACGACCAGTCCGATTTTAACCACCTTCAGCACACAAGCAGCCGGACATCCACACACGGTTACCGGTCACCACGGAGAAGAAAAGTCACAACCCATTTCCTCCTCTGTGCGAAGGAAGCCCGCGGTTATGCTCTATTTAGGATGAATATTAGAATGAACAAATAAATAACGAAATCATCATCATCATTATCAGCCAAAAGACGTCCACTGCTGGACATATGCCTCCCCCAGAGAACGCCACCATGACCGGTCCTGCGCCTCCCGCATCCAGCAGACTCCAGCGACCTTCACCAGGTCATCAGTCCACCTTGTGGGGGGCCTACCCACGCTAAACAATAACGAAATACCCTACACAATGTCACGTAAATAAATAATACCCTAGCCTTCTAACTAAGGGGTTACCTATCCGGACAAAATAATACAAGAAGTTAAATTTAAACTACAATTTATTAATATTAATACTATAAAATATTTACAACCAAAATGTTTAGGTCTAAGTTGTACCTTTAAATTAAATTATATCTACAAGTTAAGTTAAGTTAAGTTGTAATATTAAGTTAAGTTTTAGTTTAAATTAAGTTTTAAGTTAAGTTAACCATTAATTCAGCTTTATTTTAATTTAAATATAGGTTCTACGGCGAGCTAAGTTTTAAAATAGATTTAAGTTGAGTTAGATTTTAAGTTAGATTATATCTTTAAATTTTAAGTTAAGCTTTAATCGGAGTTAAGTAACAAGTTGAGCCTAAGAAATGTCTAGAGTGGGTTCGAAGCCTAGATTCTGGGTCTTAATCCTGAGAGTTGGGTCAGTTCCTCTGAATACCCTCACGCCCCTTGTGGTGCGACTACGTGGTAGCGGCGGTTGGCAGCACGGCAGCGTCAGGACAAGAACGTAGGTCTCGCAGCCCTCCTCTTCAGCCCGGTTCAAGCGTCGAAAAGATGGACGACTCCAATAGTCGTCAGACTTATATTGATGAACCCGTACGGTGTTCCTGGAACGCGTCCAATCATAAAAATTAGGGAGGTGTCATTGTTCTGCCCTGGACTGTTGAACATCACACGCGCGCACCAAGGGGTGGGTATTTATTTACAATGAAGCAGTCGGTCGTGTATGATGGGCAGTCCAGGTACATGAGAAGCAAAGCGGTGAGGCGAGAAACACATGCCAAGCGAGAAAATAAATATTTATAATTACAACATTAACGCGGACAAATCCGAAAGATAGAGTAGTAGTATGTGTAGCATTACGCTACGGTTTAAGAGTTTATTTTTACTAATCCGTTGTTTATTTAATTTCATCACGGCACAGCGCCATCTGTTACAGACGAGTTGTACTTTTTTTTCTAATGTCTTAGCTTGCATGAATTTTGGTTTCACTTGGTAGATTACATGCTTTCGGAAATGGTTCACTCAGTTTCCGTTAGGTGTCGCTATTCTCAATTGTACGAGTTTCGTTCGTTAGTTCGTAGCCTTATTTACTTATAGATTTAGGTCTGGCAAACTGTCATTTTGGTATTTTTAAATTTAAATTTGAATTTCAAAAATTAGATTTCGTTCGTTCTTTGGTTTTCTTTCAAGGAAAAAATTGGTTGAAGGATTGTCATTGAGATTTTGAGTTTGAGACAAGAAACATCTTATTAATATAATTGCTTGAGTATTCAAGTATTTTGACCGGAGTACTACAGTTTTTGTCCACGTTTTGCGATCCGAGTAGTACAGTTTGTGTCCACGTTTTTGTGATCCCATAAGGAGCCCTCCCCTTATTTTTCTGAGGGTCTGTGCGGTGTAACGGCTGCAAGCGGTGCGCCGAGTGCTTGGTTCTCTTGCCGGCCGGCGTGTGATCCTGTGTGTGCGTCTAGCACGATCTGATTGCGACTGGGAGCCACAGTCCTCCATCCAGTGCCCGTCAGACCTGAACGGGTTTGTTTATTTAACCTGCCGTCCAACGTACGAGTCCTGCCCTTGAGGGCTTACAGAAGGTTGGTGTCATCGACGCGCACGGCGCGACTGGTGCGCGCACATCTTCGAGCGGTTCGGTGCATTTAGGATAATTTAATTTTAGTGTAATATTCGGCCAAAACCAATTCAAAATTATTCGATATTTAATTGTTAGTTTTAATTAACAGTATCGAGTTGTGATCTTAATGCTTATTTGATTTTTAATGCGGACAAAGCTTTTTTTGTTCGTACTCTCCCTCTAAATTCCGAAAGCCTCGTTCGTCGGGCACATATCTTCTTTTACTGCATTTTTTCGAATATAATCATAACATCCATCAGCCATACCTCACTCTTCACCAGCCTTTCAACAATTCATGCAACCGTTTTTAATCATCAGCCCAGTCAAAATTCTCAGCCCAGCCAAAATCCTTTCACGTGAGTGAATTTTGACTGGTTTTCGTTAAATTGCAGTATTATTCTTCTTAAATTTGTCGCGAGAAACTTAATCATTTTGATTCAACCCCTAGAAAAACCTAAAATATAAATTTAAGATTATTTGTTAATTTTAACCCATTAATATCTGTGTGTTTTGATTTCGGTGTTAAACGTGTGCTGAAGTGATCTCCAGTGTAAATTATCGACAAATTCGTAATTTTGTACCATTAAACAATAAATTATACGTGTGTCAGTGAATGTGTTGTTTTTCTCATTTATTTATTTTTCTAACAACTAAATTCATTGCAAATGGCGCCCGAACAGGGACCATTTGCAATGAATTTAGTTGTTAGAGATGCTGTAGCATTACGCTACGGTTTAAGAGTTTATGTTTACTAATCCGTTGTTTATTTAATTTCATCACGGCACAGCGCCATCTGTTACAGACGAGTTGTACTTTTTTTTCTAATGTCTTAGCTTGCATGAATTTTGGTTTCACTTGGTAGATTACATGCTTTCGGAAATGGTTCACTCAGTTTCCGTTAGGTGTCGCTATTCTCAATTGTACGAGTTTCGTTCGTTAGTTCGTAGCCTTATTTACTTATAGATTTAGGTCTGGCAAACTGTCATTTTGGTATTTTTAAATTTAAATTTGAATTTCAAAAATTAGATTTCGTTCGTTCTTTGGTTTTCTTTCAAGGAAAAAATTGGTTGAAGGATTGTCATTGAGATTTTGAGTTTGAGACAAGAAACATCTTATTAATATAATTGCTTGAGTATTCAAGTATTTTGACCGGAGTACTACAGTTTTTGTCCACGTTTTGCGATCCGAGTAGTACAGTTTGTGTCCACGTTTTTGTGATCCCATAAGGAGCCCTCCCCTTATTTTTCTGAGGGTCTGTGCGGTGTAACGGCTGCAAGCGGTGCGCCGAGTGCTTGGTTCTCTTGCCGGCCGGCGTGTGATCCTGTGTGTGCGTCTAGCACGATCTGATTGCGACTGGGAGCCACAGTCCTCCATCCAGTGCCCGTCAGACCTGAACGGGTTTGTTTATTTAACCTGCCGTCCAACGTACGAGTCCTGCCCTTGAGGGCTTACAGAAGGTTGGTGTCATCGACGCGCACGGCGCGACTGGTGCGCGCACATCTTCGAGCGGTTCGGTGCATTTAGGATAATTTAATTTTAGTGTAATATTCGGCCAAAACCAATTCAAAATTATTCGATATTTAATTGTTAGTTTTAATTAACAGTATCGAGTTGTGATCTTAATGCTTATTTGATTTTTAATGCGGACAAAGCTTTTTTTGTTCGTACTCTCCCTCTAAATTCCGAAAGCCTCGTTCGTCGGGCACATATCTTCTTTTACTGCATTTTTTCGAATATAATCATAACATCCATCAGCCATACCTCACTCTTCACCAGCCTTTCAACAATTCATGCAACCGTTTTTAATCATCAGCCCAGTCAAAATTCTCAGCCCAGCCAAAATCCTTTCACGTGAGTGAATTTTGACTGGTTTTCGTTAAATTGCAGTATTATTCTTCTTAAATTTGTCGCGAGAAACTTAATCATTTTGATTTAACCCCTAGAAAAACCTAAAATATAAATTTAAGATTATTTGTTAATTTTAACCCATTAATATCTGTGTGTTTTGATTTCGGTGTTAAACGTGTGCTGAAGTGATCTCCAGTGTAAATTATCGACAAATTCGTAATTTTGTACCATTAAACAATAAATTATACGTGTGTCAGTGAATGTGTTGTTTTTCTCATTTATTTATTTTTCTAACAACTAAATTCATTGCATATGATGATAAGTCAGTCTCTAAATATTTAATTTAAATTAAGCTATGTAGCGGTGTATTTTTATTATCGTTTCTACGTAAGTCGCGAAGCAAGCTAGCAATGGCATGAGGTTCTTGCATCATTACAATGGAATTATGATACAATGACTAAGCACATATATGTAATATGCGTGTAATTAAAAGCCTTTTCTTACAAATAAGTAATAATTGTATTTAATATTACAACCAAGAGAGCAAAATTGTATTTAAATATTTAAAACGTGACTAAGAAGTATTTTTTACAAATTTAGAAATTAATTAGGGAAAATAAATCTATGTTTTAAATTTACAATATTGATTTATTTTAAGTAAGTATTTACAAGGAAAGGCAGTATGTTGGCAGGCAAAATCAACCAGCGAAGAACCATGATTTTCTAAATGATATACATTATGATTTATTTATCTAATAATTACTAATGATCACTTTAAAAAACGTAACTACACATCACATTCAGTTACAATATAAGCAGGACTACGCAGAAACAAAGGAATGTTCGAGAATGTTCTCAACCAGACAAAGAACTCGCCCACTGACGTGGTTGGTAACGGTAAATCTCCTGTTTCTACGAAATAATCTATAATGTGCGCTTATTACTACAAAAGCTACTTAGTCTAAAGATAATTATGCAACACTTACCCATTTACGGGATAATACACTTAACTGAATCTAGTAAAGTTAAATATTTAATATTATTAAAAAACACGTCCGCTCGGAAGGCGGCGCTCCAAGGACAAGTCTTTATGATAAGCGACCGCAGGCGGCTCGCAGGAGTGCTCGCGGCCGAATGTACGAGAACGAGGACGGCGCGCGCGGCAGCGCAGCAGATCGGAGTACTTCGTAAGGACTCGGCGAATGCTTATCGCTCGGGATCCGAGCGCTCAGCGCGTACGTTCATAATTTTAAGTATAAAATATCTGTTAAGATTATAATAGTTTGTCATGGAGTTTTTATTTATTTACAGCGTAAAATGGTTTAGCTTAATTATTTATAATTAATTTTTAGACAGTTAAGTAGATTTTTTACGTAGTATAGTAATAGTTTTATTCTAACATACGTATAGGTACGACATTAAGTCCGCCTTTTAATCTGTAAGTTTTATCTTGTGCAAAGGAGATTAAATAACTACATATAACACAGGGCAAGGAGCGATTCTAAGGCAACAAATAAATTTTAAAGTTATTACAACTATGCCATTGATGGCATTGGTGACAACAAATCGAACCAACCCCACAGCAAGCCGCGGCAGGCCCGTACCTTGGGTACTAGACGAAGGTATAGATAAATCATATTTATAATCTTCCGCAGTAATAACTACCGATGTCAAATATAGCGTTTTTTAATCGGACATATCGATACTAGCAGCGCTGCGCGGCGTCACCCGCCCGTCCCACGGGAACACCACACATTCTCGGGACAAAAAGCAGCCCATGTGTCAATCCAGGGTGTCGCCCCGCACCATAATCCATAAAACTGGTCCAGCCGTCTGAGCGCGAGGAAGCAACTAACACACACACAAACACACTCACAGACCCTCGCCACAAAACAAAAAGAACCAAAAATGTTAGACTCAATGTCTCAAAGCACTCTCCACCAGTCAACCAATAGGTCGAACTGAAACATAAATGTAGGAAGTTAAAAGACCACACAGATTATGCTCATTTACATCATCATCATCATATATTTAAGAGCTGGTCTTGTCTGTGCAGTAACTTTTAACTTAATCTACATTCCGATTTTTGTTTCTTTATAATAAAATAATAAAGCATTAGCTTATTTTATTTGCTTCATATATTTTCCTTCTTTTTTGTCCTGGTTTTCCCCTTTCCTTTTTCCTACTCGAAAGAATGCTCGTAGATCCACTATCAACCGTCGCCATCTCAATCTTTTATCTAACTGCATTTGAGATTACCTATAGGTACTTAAGATCTGATAAAATTATGTATTTCTTGTTATGTAATCGTCATTTAACAAGTTGACATCATAGAATTATGTTTTTTTTTCTATAAGTACTGGATATACTTATTATTGAAGTAGACATAAGAAAAGTAGAAATGTAATAAATATTGCTAAGTATCGCCCGCGCATTGCGCTCTAAAAGTTAACGTACGCGCACGCACGTATGTAATATACTTCATTTCTATAGCAAAGTATGCACAGCATACCGCCTTATGAATCATTGAAGATTTCTACAACACTAGGTAGTTTCGTTCGTTAACGCGGCTACGTGAGGTTGGCAGTTGAATCACACCACTAGTCAATCAGATGTTTGTCATATGCAAATAACAAACATAATTTAGCATAGAAAATAATTAAGCACGTATAATCTATGACATTGTAATGTCCATGTCCCCATAGGAAAGCGAAGTAAACTACTGATGTAGTACTCGTACTGATGATGGAAACTGTAGATTATTTTAATAAGTGTAATATTATTATAACGCTTATTAAGAAATACGCTGAAAAGTGGCTGGATAACTTACACAAAAATATTAAGAAAACATTGCCACAGTTTTTTTCAACAATATTATTCGCGACATTTGTGGCAGCTGTACATTGGCTTATATAGCCATAAGCGAACTGTATCAACCGGAACAACTAAATATTATACAGCGTTGCAACAATCATTCGTACCTAGAGGAAACAGTGGCCATTGATGATGGTGTTCCATTATTTTGTCATTCCGAGAAATTAAATGGAAACTATCGACACCAATAATTATTTATTAATCACTCTCAGGATATAACCCTATCTCATGATCTTCCGTATACCTGATTTATGTATCACATTAAATTTGTGTTATTTGTAATATTGCAGCGTGCGAAATAAAGTAAATAGGAATACCTACTACCTCTAACTATTACACAGTCGCAATCTCTCAAGGATGGTATATATTGTAGGAAGAAAATGAACATAGCATAAATATAAATATGAATGAATGAAGCTGGGTTGACATATTTTATATATTAGATCTGTTGCAATTACTTATTATTTTTAGTCAATTGCACGATACACGACTTAACTTGTTAAACACATATTTTAAGACAAAAGTCGACATTTAAGTAAATAATATACGTGTATATCAGAAGACACAAACCGTAAATAAATTCCGATGAACTACTAACCCGCATGTTGTTGATCCAATAAATCTCTTGCTGTGTCACTTCCACAATTATGATTGAGGTGTACATAAAGAGTATTTGTATTTGCAAACTTTGAGAAAACCTTTGCTAACAAGACTACGCTGATTCCCGTCACTATTTTTCCCCAATTAATTTCGTATATTATAACACTGTTATTGCTAAGTTAACAAAAATATTTTCCTCGCATTCTTAGTAACACGTAAAAGGAAGTAACTAACAATACTACTTTATGATGGTATACCGTAATCACAAGTATGTATTATCAATCGCAACTACCCGCGCTACAAAACATAATGTTGCCTCAATTGTATGAGTTTAGTCGTCATGTTATTACATTACGTCGCTAGATGGCGTTGTCCAACGATTCTCTAATCGTATAGCGTTCTTTTTCTTTATATTGTCAAATAGCTAAAGTTAACAGATTTTTTACGAATGCCTAAAATATTGTACCTACTCATTATTTTCATTCGATTATCTGTTTGCATGTTGATATTGTTGTTGCATATAATGCCAAAACAAGTATCTCATTTGCGACTTTCACTGTCTTAAAACATCAGACTAATCTACTCAATTATTAATAGATTGACTATTTTTCTTTCAATAAGAATCACCGGTAACTATTGAACTGATTAGTTATTATGTCACTATCGTAATTTACCCGATATCCCTTTCTCTTTTTCTTATTATTTTACTCACGATGTTTTGTCCTCGTCGCCATTATGTAGTGATCCCATGACCACCCATAGGAGAACCGCACTCATTGGCTCGGTATGGCACCAGCAGGTCAGACGTCCGTCACGCCGGTGGCTCTCCCGTGACTGTCTTCCCACCCGTACTCTCGAGACAACGTCATAACTACCCACATAATAGGTTTTATACAGATCCACAAACACTACAAATTCGTTTCACACAACCCATTAGAACTAGTTCTGCAATATAAACTTGCCCTGAACCTTGTTTGACACAACGCTTTAGAGGATACATCGAGGATACACAAAGGATACCGTTTCGAAGTCGCGACAGCGTGCAATATGCTGTAGTCGCCGATCAGTCTGTCGCTGTCGCGGCTAACCGGTCCCCGTACGCGTTCGCGATAAGGAAAACTTCTCCCACACCAATGTGGATAGGGAGGGAGTCACACTGGTGGAAAGGAAGAGCAAGACGCGCATGGTGCCCCACAACACTAAGTGGCACAGACACCGTGTCCAACGAGGACATGAAGGTGTACCACTTCAGACCTGTCACTACGTGCAATTCAGCTCGTTAGAGCTACGCGTGTCCCAGCAGCTACAGGCTGCTACTCTACTACCTGCCTAATCCTGCCAGCCTGTCCAGCACAACTATGCCTCGCGACTCAGCTTTAGCCGTCACTCCTTCACATTACTGCACAGCAAGAGACAGGCAAATATCTCGCGCGAGAAATAGTCGCATGTGACAGTTATGCCAGAGCTGCGGGTCAAACAACGCAACGGAGCCACGCTGTTATGTCGCTTAAGCCATTAAGGCGCTTATTAAATTAAATTAAATCTAACTAGTTTTAAGTTTGGTCTGCATGTACTTTTGTAGTTCCAAAGCATGTAGGGTTAATTACTGTAATATCGTGTAACTTATTTGAAAAATAAATGAATTATTAAAACAAAGGTTTATACACTTGATACCAGAATTTTTAAGGATTGCGACATGTAGCCTTATCTGGATAATTATTTCACAACAACCATCTTGTCAAACGCTTAAGAACTAGTGCTTGCTCTTTTCCCCCTTTTACCATCAATTATTATCTTCATTATTATTTATCTTCAATTATTTAAAATGAAACTGAAACTGAAAGTAGCTAACTTGCTTAATACGTCATCATGTACTCTCGTTCAATATTCTCACTAAGGCCATCATTATAATTTGTCATCTAAAATTACGATATACCATTCAAAAGAATATGAGAATCCAAATTTTCGAAATTGCAACTAAAGTCCAATTGAATTGAGATGTTGAAATCGCGTCTTTTCGTATAGGATCTAGATTTTAAATCACAGATAAACAAAATCCAATTTTATTGCGGCATTCATTTAGAATACCAGACCATTCTCAATGTAAGGTTGATAACCAATTCCAGTTTAATGGAGCCATTCATTTGAAATACAGGACTATTGACAATTTAATTAATGTTTTCAAACGATTCCTATTTAATGAAGGCACTTATTTGAATTCCTAAACTAAATTGCAACTATAATCCAATTGAATTGAGATCTTGAAACCGCAACATTTCTAATTGGATCGAGGTTTTAAATCACAGTGATATGCTAATTCCAATTTAATTCCGGCTTCCATCTGTAATACCAGACCATTCTCAATTGAAGGTTGATAAACAATTCCCATTTAATGGAGGTATTCGTTTGAAATACCGGACTATTGTCAATTTAATTAATGTTTCCTACGATTCGAACTCAATGGAAGCTCTTATTCTAAATACTAAACTATTGTCATTATAATGGAGGTTGTTAAACAATTCCAACCTAATAGGTTAGGCATTCGTTTGAAATACCGGACTAATGTCAATTTAATTAATGTTTTCAAACGATTCGAACTTAATGTAAGCTCTTATTCAAAATACTAACTTTTGTCAATATAATGTAGGTTGTTAAACAATCCCAACCTAATATAGGCATTCATTTTAAATGCCAAACTTTTGTCAATTTAAAAATGTTGTCGAACAATTACAGTTTTATCCAGGCATTCATTTGAAGTACCAAACTATTTCCAATTCAATAAAGGTTGTCAATTAATTCCAATTCACTGGAGGCTTTCAGATCTCTAGTATCCCAATTGAATGGGAGTCAAAACCAAGTCATATTCCCATGTTACGGACCCTCTGAAACCTCAGATATTCCAATTTAATGAAAGTCTTAAAAAAACAGCCGTTTTCAATTGAATAAAAGATTTAAAGCACATCATATTTCAATTTAATCGACGCGTCGAAGCCACCGATATTCAAATTTTAATAGAAGTCTCAAAAGCACATACTCCCCAGTTTATGACCGCTTTGAGACCTTAGATTCAGGTTCATTACAAATTCGAATTTAAAGTCTCAAACTACTTTTAATATTTCCCAATTAAGAGGAAGCTTGAATACATATTGTAATCAAATTTAATAATATGGTATTTCAAATTGACCTTCCAGCACGAACGCGGCACTTTACACACCGCTTATAATATTTCTATGGTATATCAAATTGGCCTTCCATGGAATTATATTTGCTTAGCCTTTAAGCCTTACTATCTTTCTTACGAATACTTTGGTTCCCGTGGTCTATTAAATAGACGTTTCATAATGCCTTTCGCTTACTTTAACAATCCTCTTAGCCTATCGTATTGGCAATCCAGCGTGGTCTATCAAATTGACCTCTCATAAGTCTTAGCCTATCATATTGGCAATCCAGCATGATCTATCAAATTGACCTCTCATAAAGCCTTAGCCTTTCATATTGACTAACGACCTTCAACTTAAAAGTCTTCCATATCACTTTTAAATCTAGTTTGGCCTATCAAATTGACCTCTCATAAGTCTTAGCCTATCATATTGGCAATCCAGCATGATCTATCAAATTGACCTCTCATAAAGCCTTAGCCTATCATATTGACTAATGACCTTCAACTTAAAAGTCTTCCATATCACTTTTAAATCTAGTTTGGCCTATCATATTGACCTCTCATATAAAACCATTCGTTTTCTGTAACCATACAGTCATAGCCTATCATATTGACTAATGACCTTCAACTTAAGTCTTCCATATCACTTTTAAATTCAACTTGGTCTATCATATTGACCTTCCTTATAAAAACTCCTATTTTCTATAACAATCCAGTCATAGCCTATTATACTGGCAAATGACTTCCACTGTATATACTAGTCAGTAACATTTTAATTAAAAAGTAATAAATTCTTCCATAATACAAATAATTTACCACGCAGAAAAGTGCTGCCTCTAAGCACAAGTATCAAATACTTAAGAGATACTAAACTGTTTGTTTACTGGATTACTGTGTTATAATTTAATTTAAAATGATTTTCCAAATAAAAGTCTTCCATATCGCTTTTAATCCGTCTTGGTATATAATGATAATGACCACTCAACAACTCTCAAATAGATTATAATTACAACGAAATTGACACAGGTGTATGGCGCTCTTGCTTCTTTATATTTCGTTGTTCTCTATACCTTACAAGACGTATCTGCTGGTATTTCATTAATGATTTTGTTATACCAAATTGATTACATGTGACATATGCACCTATATGTGTCATATGTAACTAATGCACGACCCTTGAGCTGGATGTTCATACGGTTTATCAACTATACAAGATACTCTGGATAATTATTCCAAAATACATTTTCAACATAAGACCAATTAAGCTTTGATAAGCTTAATTTTAAATAAGCACTATAATATTTAACCCGTCAATATATTTTGGAATTCAGAACAATCAAGCCCACTCCATAGGAAAGTATTAATTAGCATATTCAATTACGCACGCACAAATGAACAGTCGTGTAAATTAAATAGACGCCTACCAGTCCAATCGTTTTCCTAATTTGTTCATAATTATTATATTATGATTCGTCATCCACTGCGCCACTGCGCAGAGTGCGCAGTCGAAGATTAGTAACACGACCAATTCGAGAATTACGCTAAACTGCTAAATATTCATATTCCTCGAGTGCACAACTACTAATTAATATTCAAAATAATACTTTTTGCCTGTTTTCCTATTTATTTAAGCAACTTTCCACCCAGTGGTGCTTTGTGGGTAGGCCTCAGCCTCATGTCGTGGGTAGGCCTCAGCACGAACCCCGTGACTAATATACACTACCCAAAATGAAATTATTCTACATTTAGCAACCGAAAACTTGTGTTTTAATAGTCTTATCACCCCCAAAGTAACCACATCTACTTTTCCAATGCCCTTGTCCTCCCTTTTTATTTTCCAAGAAAATACTGTCAAGGACGTTGGTAATTACGTCGATGATTTTTAAATCAATTTTAACTCACGCTTTTATTCCGTTGCTTTATACTCGTCGCCATTGTAGTGTTCACTAGGGTTTCCTATTGGAATACTTCAATAAACACATTAATCGGGCTTTCAGTAAACCTGCAGTGCGTCCGCCACCGGTGACGTCTGTCAATGTAATGACCGATAGCTGGCGGATCGAGGGTACATTTATTATCTATAAATGTCTATATACTACACTACCTACAAGGCGTTATTATAAATGACTATAAACTTGCGCTTCTAAGTCAGATCGTTATTTCATAACTAATATAACATTTTATCACACTCTATTATTATTATTATTATTTATTATATGTTTTCCAATTGTTTTAAACTGTACAAGTCCAATCCAGCATCGTGGAAAGAAGGCGTTATCCTGAAACTACCAAAAAAGGGGCCCTTTCCTCGTGTGCCAACTGGAGAGGTATAAATCTGCTACCAATTTGCTCAAAAGTCTTATGCAAAATCTTACTGATAAGGATGGCCAAAGTGGTTGACTGTGAGCTCAGAGAAGGACAGGCCGGGTTTAGACCAGGGGCCCTATGATGGTTGCTTTTATCACGCGATAAATAAGTGATAAAGAATCCGTCACGTTTTGACATATTGCGAGTGTGAGTGACAGATGCTTTGTCACTTATTTATCACGTGATAAACGCAACCATCATAGGCCCCCAGGACGTTCATGCGCGGACCAAATAAACCTTTTACGAATGATCCTAGAACAATGTCAGGAGATGTAGTGTGAAGTTTTCACATTGTTCATCGACTTCGAAAAGGCTTTTGACAGAGTCAGTTGGTCTAGTATTTGGACTGTTTTGAAGAAAAAAGGCGTGCCCGACAAGCTCATAAATATTATGATATTTAAGAGCTTGTCGGGCACGCCTTTTAACGCGCTTTATAACGGATCGTCGTGTAGAGTGCTCCACAGGGGAAAACTCACGGAGAACATCGTGGTCACCGCAGGCGTCAAGCAAGGTTGCCTATTGTCTCCTCTGCTGTTAATAATGGTGCTTGATGATGTGATGCGCAGAGTCACATGTAAGTGCCGTTGAGGACTGTCTTGGACCGCAGACAAAGACCTAGAGGACATAGACTTTGCGGATGATCTCTGCCTCCTAGCAACCAATCAGCAGCACCTACAGAACAAAGCAGAAGATCTAGCAGATGAAGCTGAAAAGGAAGGGCTGCGTATAATTTTTTCGAAAACGAAGGAAATGCGCCTAAACACCACCGATTCGGCTCCTATGCTGATCAGAGGGAGACACATCGAGCAGGTGGGAAGCTTCTGTTACCTGGGCAGCATCATGGATGATAGCGGAGGCACCGAGGCGGACATTGAGGCTCGTATAAATAAAGCCAGAGCCGCGTTTAGTCAACTCAGGCCAGTGTGGAGTTCCTCAGCCTTAACAAGACGAACAAAGCTGAGGATCTTCAACTCAAATGTGAAGTCTGTGTTGCTGTACGGGAGCGAAACTTGGTTTGTTCGTAAGGATTTAATAAACAAACTCCAAGTGTTCGTGAACAAATGCCTACGTCAAATTTTGAAAATCTTTTGGCCTGAGACGATTACCAACAACGAGTTGTGGAGGATCACCAAGCAGACACCAATAGAGAGGGAGATCCTTACGCGGAAGTGGCAATGGATTGGTCACATCACATCACATATTAAGAAAGCCCGATACCCACCTATCCAAGAAGGCACTGACCTGGAAACTGTCTGGCAAAAGGAAGAGAGGCCGTCCCAGAACAACTTGGCGTCGCTCAGTAGAGCAGGAACTGGGCGTCTTGGGCATGACGTGGGAGGAGGTAGAACAGACTGCCCAAGACCAAGGAATTTGATTCGAGCCCTACACCCCAGCAGAGGGTAATAGGAAAGAAAGAAGAAGAACTGTTATTGCACAAAAGTAAAATGATCGTACAAAAGGCTGTCATTTTTAGGATTCCGTAGTCAACTAGGAACCCTTATAGTTTCGCCATGTCCGTCTGTCCGTCTGTCCGTCTGTCCGTCTGTCCGTCTGTCCGTCTGTCCGTCTGTCCGTCTGTCCGTCTGTCCGTCTGTCCGTCTGTCCGTCTGTCTGTCTGTCCGTCTGTCCATCCTTGGCTTAGCTCCGTGATCATAAGTGCTAGAAAGCTGAAATTTGGTATGAGTATGTGTATGTATCACGCCGACATAACGGTAAAATAAAAACTAAAAAAAAAACTTTTTTTAATGTACACCTAAAGTGGGGGTGATTTTTTTTTTCGTTCCAACTAGCGTGTGGGGTGTCGTTATATAGGTCTTGTAAAAACAATAGGGGCCTTCAAACATAATTTTTTGATAAAGTCAGCCGTTTCGTAAATATTCGCTCGGGAAATCCAAAAAATAGTGTCCCCCCCATAACTTCTCAACCACGGGTCAAAAAATAATGGAAAAATTCATGAAAATAAGGCCTTATTAGTACTATATTGAATAAAATCGGTCGAGCCGTTTTTGAGTTATCGCAAAATTTCATAATTTTCTTTAAAATGACATAAGTGCCGCGCGGTGTTCTTATACTTCGAACGTTACACATATTAGTGAAGTGCCATATTGCACTAAAACATTTCGCTCAATCTGGTGCGTATAATCGATAACTTCCAGAAGGTAATAAGTGATTACAGTTATTTTGGCGTTTACGACCTTTTTATAGAGCTTGAAATCTTTCTCGTAATTTAAATTTGATTTTATTGTCTATTGTGAAGGATGGGCAACTACGGAACCCTACACTGAGCGTGGCCCGACATGCTCTTGGCCGATTTTTAATGACTAGAGGCATTCTCTACAAGTCAACCTAAGGCAAAGCAGAAAAATTGTAGGCGGTGCAACTAATTTACGCGTAAAAGTATTTTTTTTTGGTACACTTTTTTAATTAGTATCGTAACATTCACAACGAGTTTGATAATTTAGAATAGAATAGAATGTAATATTCTTTATTGCACACCTCAACAGGAAATAAATACAAACAAATTCAAATTACACGTAACATTCAATAACTCATTTGTTATTTCGTACCGTTCTTCCTCCACAGGCTTAGTAACCGTTATTACTGTAATAAAAAGTAGTGCGTGCTTCGGTAAAACAGATCTATAGCTAATTAATTTAAAGTAACCTACATAACCACTTTTTGTTTTTATTCTCATGAATGTGTTCATGTCCACATTAATTAGTATCAGAATATGTTTTTTTAAGTACGTATGAAACATACTAATTTACTTAGTCTTAATCTTAACGTAGTTTGACATTTTATCAAATCATGTTTACAATTACGAGTTTGCTGCATTCTGTTAAAATAAAAAGTGTGTTTATCCCTTAAATTGGCAAAACATAAAAATTAAAAAATATGTTTTTATACATATTTAACAAACTTTATTATCGTATCAGAGACCTTAGAAAAATATTCAAAAAAATCTAGAGTTGTCCGTTTTTTGGAAAAACTATGTACACCACAAAGTACACTGCCAATTTATCAATAGCAATGACCTCTTTGAAAGTGTACACTGCGGTTAACGTTGCCAAAGGATTAATGAAAAACAAGTTATGAAGAAATAAGCAATTTGTTATTAAAACTATCGTGAGACATCTTTAATAATTATAAAAAACGGTTTAAACTCACGTAAAAATTGACAGGAACGGCTCGACATGCACGAATAGCTAGCTACCCCTGATGAAGAGCTCCAAATGAGTTCGAAACATGTCGGGCCGTTACTGACAATTTTTACGTGAGTTTAAACCGTTTTTTTATAATTATTAAAAAGCAATTTATTAAAAAAAAAAAAACATTATTTTGTGTGTAATTTACGAAAGCAGTTTCTTTTTTTTCACAAAGCAGGTGGTTGCAGAAAGATTAGGATCATCTTCAGAGGCAGACCCGATCCGCACATGCATTTAATGTTGGTACCAAAGCCAGGATTTTGTGAGAACGTGTTTGTTTGAAGCACTGCACAAAAATAAACAAGAATACGATATAACAAAACATAAAAAAACACAAAAAAGACGATAAATGCATCCCATAAAACAAAAAAAAAACCATTGCTATGAAATTGGCAACGTACACTGTGGTTACCGTTTACTATTGAGGTAAATTTATTGTTCAATTGGCAACGGTAGCCACAGTGTACATAATGATTTATAAGCCTTTAATATTTTAATTCCGTAAAGTACATACAAAAAAACTACTCGATTCCATTCCTTGGATTATCAGAATAAATATAAACACACAAAATGCATTCCTTACATAATAAAATATAGCAAAATGTTATCAAAATTTACCCGAGGTGGCGACAAGTGTTTCCGCGTCGATCTCATTTTGACATTGACAAGTTTCTAAAGGTGTTGCTAGTATAAATTATTTTTTCTGCCAATCACAGTAAATAATGTTGCTGATTTTTGTTATTAGTTGCTTGAATATTATCCTGTACCGATGTCAGTATTTTTCATAAGTGAGTGTACACTGTAGCTACCGTTGTCAATTTAAGGGTTATGCTGAAATAATAACTGACATTCACTAAGTTTATCAACTCCACTAACCAAAGGTTGTCTGGAAGAGATCGCATTTGAGTGAAAATCAGAAGCGTTTCAACTGCTATCTCAGTTTCGTTGCGAAATTTAGACGGATATCGCAACGAAAACTGAGGTAGCGGTTGAGACGCTTCTGATTTTCACCCATTTTAGCGATAAGACCGCCTGTTGTCTACAGTTATTTAAACTATTACTTCTTAGCTTAATTTGTAAACTTATTTTGGTGTGCAATAAAGCATTTTGTATTGTATTGTATTATATTGTATTTATTTAAATTCTAGCTACAGTGCCACCCAAAACACATTTTTAGACTTATAATAAAACGGAGTAAGGATGAGTCCATCTTTGTTGCTAAATATTTGGTTACCCTAGCAGAGTGAGACAAACGGGCCTCTTGGCGGGTATTTTACTCGGATCGTTGTATCGTAGCAACACGCAGTCCTGTACTTATAATTGATCCATGGCAGTAATAATCCTTTTTGAAGCTTAGTTTTAATAATACCAAAATTTCTGGTGCACTTGCTTAAAAGGTACCTAATACTGAATTACAATACACGACATTCTTTAAGTTTTACACGCACTTTTTCACTTAAAACATAAATATTAATAGTTTGGTTCTTCGGCAATGACAGATGTTAAATGCGACTAAGTTGAAAGAGATTGACAGGGCTGTCATCATCGTATGCGTACTCGTTTACTTAACACAGTAGCATAATAATTTGACAAGAAATGGTGCTTTTGCCAGACAGTGGCCCTCGTGACGTTTAGGCGTGTAGGGTATGACGTCACCAACCGCCCTATCTTCCAAAATCTATGATAAACTGCCTGTGAAATAATGTACAGGTGACAAAATTGATGTAGACCCTCATTTGTATGAGAAACGTCTCATACAAATGAGGGTCTACATCAATTACAACTTCCGTATATAACGATATACGGAAGTTGTAATCTTTACTCAATCGTGTAGTATTATTTCCCGGCCACGGCCAATAATAAATATATATTTTTTAAAGTTTATAAATGTATTATGGTTATAACCATGGTATAAGAAATAAGGTATGGCACTCCGGCAAGTGAGCCTTTCTACGTCACTGCTTAGTAGCTATTATCTAGCTTTATGGTAACTAAATAATTTGTAAGGAGAAAAATGTTTGCCGCCAGTCTTACAAAAAAAAATGCATAAAGCATTACAGTTCTGTAACAAGATTTCATTTTGTAGTAATAATTGATTTAAAACACTCCCCATTTTATGAGATTCATACAGGTAACTAGGGAATGGGGGGATATTATGACAGGATTGTCAGAACCGACCAACTAATCATAACGTGAGTCTCGCCTGTCATTACGGAGTGCCATACCTTATTTTCTTATACCATGGGCTATTACGAAGGATTTTAGGTATATTTTACTTTATTATATTAACTAGCGGTATCCAATCACTTGCTAAACAACTTTTCATTAATAATCATTTTACAAACAACGTTAGGCAAATTAACGATTCCCAAATTAGACGTTCCTTCTATAAAATATTGTTTTACATATTGTTCATGATACAAATTATGAACTTGATGAAACTTAATATTACAAAACATTATTTGACAAATTATTCGTTTATTATTCACGGCAATTAACAAAATAATGCATGGTAAAAAATCTTTAATAAAATACATTGTTTGGTAAACACTTCGTTTAATAAACACTTCGCCCCTTCATTTGTAAAACATATTTTGTCTGTACATTAAGGTTGAATCGTGTGTGCACACTCCTGTTGTACTTACATACTAGCTCAATGGTAAATGACAAAAAATTATTGACTTTGACAAGAAGCATAATTGTAAGAAAGCATTTACCACTATACTATTAAGTGGAAATCTATTTTATTTTCGAGGTATACATACATATTTTGTAAGTAAGACATGTGTATATAGAATAAATTAATAATTACAAAATACTTCTTAAGTAAAAGTAACAGTTGTAGCCTGGCGTGTGACGATGGCGAGAGTCACAAGACGCCCGATCGATTGACCCTCGTGCCCTGGCAACAGGGACGGCCGTTCATCTGGGACTCCTCATGTGCTGACCCTAGCGCCGTCCCATTTGGCTGCGGCAGAGGCAGGTAATCGCCGCAAGTCCGCAGCTCTCGGTGATAACTACATATTAGTCGCGTTTGCCGAGAAGACCCGTGGGGTCAGCACCTCTAGCACAACTTTGACACGCGACTCTTTCTCGCGCGAGATATGCTACCTATCCCTTTCTGTACAGTATCGTGAGAGAGTGACAGGTGATGCTATGTCGCGCGATATGAGTCGCGAACCATAGTTGTGCTAGACGGGCAGGAAGCAATAAAACTAAGCGGTATAAGGGGTGCATCAAGGGTCTATGCCAATATGTATCTATGGTCTATGCTTTTTTTGATTTTTTTTTGAGCCTTCACCTTTTTTGCTTGGACTTTTATCTACGCCGATGACGTACCTATCTGCATCGACCCCTGATACGAGTTAGAACAGGCATTAAGGGAGTGGAAACGACAGTTACAGGCAGGAGGGCTTGTGTTCAGTGTGTGTAGCAAAGCGGAACTCAGTTCATGGTGTGTAGCAAAACGAACTCGGATGAAAATCTCCTTGTAATTGATGATCCGGAAATTAGGAAGTGTGTTAAACTCCAACGGAGGAATAGAAGCCAACATTCAGCACCGGATTGCAGCGCCTGGCAAAAATGGCGTGAAGTAACTGGAGTGACCTATGACCCGGAAATGCCTGTCAAACTAATGGGCCTTCTTTACAAGACCATGATCAAGCCAGTACTGGTGTACGGCAGTGAGACGTGGACGGTGACTCAGGGCCATGCGCATAAGGTAGCTGAGATAAAGATGCTGCGGTGGATGTGTGGAGGGACGAGGCTCGACAAAATCGAAGGGTACGTGTGCGGCAGACTTGGAATCGACGACTTCGCTAGAGCAAGAAAGCAGGCTCCGTTGGTATAGGCATATGCCGTAATGATTTAATTCTGACCATCCTAGGGTCTAGAACCAGAGATCGACCGAAGAGGTGATGGACAGAACTCATAAAGTTAGACCTGAGTTCTTGCGACGTAACGGCCGATGATGCGTTAGACAGGGAGAAGTAGAAAAAGATTAAGGAAGCAGAAGTGATGGTTGCGTTTATCACGTGACAAATAAGTGACAAAGCATCTGTCACTCACACTCGCATCTTCGTAAAACGCGACGGATGCTTTGTCACTTATTTGCCGTGTGATAAAAGCAACCATCATAGGCCTGCAGATGGGAATAATAACGGTGTTTTATAAAACATTATTCTGAGCTTGCTTGTGTAGTTATTTAATGTTTGTTCAATCTATAAGTAAGCTCTAATTAGTGTGATTAAATATATGTGATACAATGAAGCATATTATTTTCACCTTGGGCGTTAATAGTTCTATGTCCCAAAATACTCGGAATTTAACTTCAGAACCCCTCCCTGCGCTCAGTTAGTCCAGGCTGTACATAGTAAAATATTTTCCCCTTTGAAGCCAATGTGTAAAATTTTGTTTCAGTGATAATGGTATTAAAAGCATGCTGTTTCGCTTTAGCGCTGAAGTATGGAATATGGCTATGCACAATGTGGTTCTTTTTATCGTTGGGGACCAATACGCTGAATACTTTCCCAGGTAAGTTATTATTTCGTTATTAGTTCCTTTATTTCTAAATTTACGAAACATGTATTGTGTCATTATTTTTAATGTGGTTACACACCACATTTGTTTATAATATATCATTCATGATCAAAGCAAAAAGAAAAATTTAAATGCGTAATGTGGCGGAAGAGACCAGAAATCGAACCCAGTACCTCTAGATTACCGGTCCAGCGTGTTATCCTCTCCACCACACTAACGCCAAATAACCTCTCGATTTTTTCCTTATGCTTTGAGTGTCAAAGTTTGCATTGTTTATTTGAAAGGCTCTTAGACCTAAGCGACCTCTATGTGAATACGTTAATATTTTTGTATTTCTTTTAGGGAAATAATAAATCCGGCCACAGATTTTTTTGTTTTGGCCACATGGTCGAACTTCTCATTTAATAACTAAGCATCGGGAAAAATCTTCTTTACAACGCCAACTAAAAATGTTAAAGAAAGCGTCGAGTCAAAATCAACAATTATTTTTACTTTTCCTTCTGATTTGTACATTGCCAACTAATTTACTAACTCGGCCACGGAATTTGCAACTCATCATCATTTTACGTTTTACAGCTTCAATACAAGCTCCTCAAAAATTATATATTCTAGCTTCAATAGACAACATCATATATTATAACTTAACATGTAAAATAATACTTCATATTCTTTTATCGTAAAAATAGCCACTGTACAAGTGCGCGACATGACAGCAACCGGCCATTTGCACCAATCAGAGAGCGCCATTCGATTCTTGTACCGACCCGCCCGTGTTTGTTTATTGTCATTCGTGCGTTCATATTGCAATAGGATAGGTTAGGTTAACGGATAACGGTACGTAACCCATTAATCTAGTTCTAAGGCAAGTCCAACTTAGCTTAGGTTAGGTACGACGACGAGCAAAGCGAGGAGAGTGTTAGGTTGAACTGCGACCCTAACCTAAAATGAGATTTAAGTATTTTATTTTGTTCTCTCCTCAATAGTTCATATCATTCGAGCGAGCTCGAGCTTGCTGTTCGCAAAAACAGAGCGAATCTAAAGTATTGTCTTTAAAAGACGATCTTATTTTGCTGCAGGTGTAGGCAGCAGAAGAAAACGCTCAATCCGATTCTACACTTGTAGGTAGTTGAAACAACGCATCAATATTTTAGGGAATTATTTACTTACTCTGTTCGAATATCAAAATACCGATATTGGGAAAAAACAAAATCGATATTTTCAATATCGGAATTTTGGTCCGATATTCCGGTTTTTCGATATTATCGAATACCGGTATCCATGCTCTAATTTGAGATTTCAATATCGCTGGAAATACCGGTATTAGAAACAGCTCCGATATTCCATGCTCTACACAGTGGGTAATGGGAATATTGGTAATAACATATTTAAACGAATGAACGATTGTAAAGATACGTCGTTTAAATATTTTCCATTAAATTATTAAAACTGTTTATTATATTTATAGACGACTAGCTTTTGCCCGCGACTACGTCCGCGTGGAGCTTGATAAAAGGGATTATAAAAAGCGCCTAAGCAAATGTAAGAGCAATAATTGTGCTTTTGTTTTAATAATTACACTTTCTACAGGGTCATCAATGTCATCATGATTCATTCACTCACTTTTCAGTCTTTTTAGAGATAATTTCCAGGATGAAAACTATCCTCAAAATAGTCAGGCGGGCCGCATGCTTGTTTGCCACCGTCGTAGTATATAAAAAAAAAAGTCAAAATCGATTCAGCGGTTTCAGCGTGAAGAGGTAACAGACAGACAGACACACTTTCGCATTTATAATATTAGTATCGTCCCGCCCCGGCTTCGCACGGGTGCAATGCTGATAAATTGAGCATGTATTACACATATAAATCTTCTTCTTGAATCTTTTTCTTCTCTTCTAAGTCGGTCCCTCACTGCTGAGGATCGTAACTCCGCCGATTAATATTATCGAGAGCAGCTCTCCACTTCTCCCTATCAGTTGCTTTCTGGAGCGCGCTGCTTAACTTCGTATCCAGTTGGTGGGATATCTGATCACACCATCGTATTGGGATCCTACCTCGTGGTCTGGTGCGGCACCAGTGGTGCCGTCCATCTTTTCCATCACCATAAGTCTCGCCAAATAGCCAGGGTCTTTGCGAGCCATGTGACCAAAGTACTGTAGCGCACGTTAGAGGCAGGTGGTATAATTATAACCTTGGCTGGCTTTCCAGTTTGAGTCGGGCTATTATGGTGACATTAGTTCGGCGTGCAGTCCCAGGAATACGTAGCATTTTTCGCCACACCCACATCTTCAAAGCATCGATCTTCCGGAAAGCTTCTTTAAGAGTCCATGTTTGCGCCATATAGAAATATGGGAAAGACTAGAGTCTAAACTATTAACATTTTTGTCCAGTTCAGTATGTTCTTGTCTTTCCATATTTTGTACAATTGAGACAATGCCGATTTCGCCCTGCCAGTTATTCGTCGAATCTCAGCTTGACAGCCACCCCTGTTATTCAGGACTGCGCCTAAGTAAATAAATTCCTCCACTATTTCGTAGTTATCAAGGGCATCCGTTGTTTGTAGATTATTGAACCTATCAACTATCATTATTCTGGTCTTCGATTTGTTGATCATGAGCTCATATTCCTGGCAAGTGTTCTCAAAGCGGTCTTCTTGATCACTCTATCTATTAAAAAAAGCCGCATCAGAATCTGACAGATAAGGTATATTTTCGCTCTTTCTTTTTTCAACTATTGGCGTATAAGCCACATTTTGACATGGGAAGAAAAGCGTTCTAAAGGTTAAAGATCTAAGCTTACACCGTGACAGACAGATAGACAGACAGCAGGAAGCGACTTTGTTTTGTACTATGTATGTATAGTAGAGTTGCTAAGCCGCGAAATTGTGCGAATCGGGTTACAAGCATGAAATTTCTACCACACATAGAGCGTTCCACGGTGATTATTTTCAGATGTGGAGGGTAGTCAGATTCGTCCCCTGTGTGGTGGGAGAGCGGGGTGAAGAGGACCAAGTACTGTTCAAGTACTTATAGTAGGATTTGTGTCGTGTCGTTTTCGTGTAAAACAGATATCAGGAATTCATTTTTCTTGTTATTTATTCATAGTACCATATAAAAATAGTGTTGTATTTCCGAAATTGTAAAAATCACAGCAAGTTTTTTTTTATTCAGGGAGTTAAATTAGTTATATTTCCTGAATATTTACAACTAAGAAAAATATTGCAATATAGAAAATTTTATTTTGTTTCTAAAAATATATAAATATTGGGCACTCTTCATACAAACAGTAACTTAAATAAATTGTTGATGTTGAGATTAGCCCGTGTGCTCGTGATACATTAGCAAAAAAATATATTGTTTTAATTACATTAATTTGTTTTTCTAGGACGTATATAGTAAATATTATATGTAAAAGCATGTTAACAATCATTATTTAATGTATTTCATGAAGCGAAATAGGATGCGTTCGGAGATTTACGTTGGTTACGCCGACGTAAAGATATATTTTAAGCTACTGTCTGTATGAAAAGTGCCCAACATGCATATATTTTTAGAAAGATTAAATGAACTTTATGAAATAATAATAATAATTTGAAAATGTTCACGAAATTGAACTAATTTACCTTACTGAATAAAAAAACTTGTTGTGATTTTTACTTTTTCGGCCATTACACCCATATTTTTATATAGAACTATACAAAAATAACATAAAAAATGAATTTCTGATATTTGTTTTACACGGAAACGATACCAAACACGTCCTGGTAGACTTAACTGACCAGCAATAAAGAAATAAAAGAGGGATACTTGGCCGTATTCACTCCGCTCTCCCGCCTGATAGGGGACGAATCTGACTTCCCTCCACATCTGAAAATAATCACCGTGGAACACTCTATCTGTGGTAGAAATTTCATGCTTGTAACCCGATGCGCACAATTATGTTAGAAAACAGCGGACTAACAACTCTACTAGTAGTGATAGTGCTAAAAAGATAGGTACAATCAATATATTATAAAAACAAGTAATTAATACTGTAATCATGTAATCAATACTGTTGGAGAAACTACACTGGCTAGCTTGGCCACTGAATGAGTGCCACAAGATGGCAGCGCAGGCGGCACAGCCCTAGGCGGAGATGGCGGGATGACCTGGACATGTTCCTCAACGGCTGACCGGAGAAGGAATCCGTTCGCGAGTCATAGAAATCAAAAGGCGAGGCCTTTGCCCAGCAATGAGACACCCAAACAGGCTAACAAATATATACTTTAAAAACTGACCAATATCATTTTTATTTCGTTTTGTCCACCAGTGTCAACCCTACCATATTAGGTTTAAATACATTTTGCGCGCTCTTAAGAAACTTAGTCTCTGTTAACAGAGACTAATTAGTGTGAGAATACCTACCCAAGACCAGGTTACTATTACAATTTCCCGTCCCAGGTCTAGCTTGTCCGCCCACTTAGACCAGAACACGTGAATTATCTGCTATTAAAGTTTTTCAATTCCAGGTACTATGATGATGGTGTACAAAATTTACACGGTCGTTTTGTTTGTATGTGTCATCTTGCTACAACTAACAACTTGCGTGAGTAGCAACTCTGATTATTAAATCTGTACCCTTACCATAGTACTCGTATATTAACTATCGTTTTTAGTCTTATTACAACACCTTAATGTAGTGAGTGTCAGGATGGCGGGTGTACTTCAACGAATGGAGCAGACTAACTCCTGGCGTATACCGCAACTACATTCGTTGATGTACACCCGCTATCCTGACACAATAATGTAATGTTCATAGTATGATGCTTTTTTGTTTTGTATTTACAGTGGCGTTTCTCGATTGCCGTCTACACTTTTGTCGTGATATTGGTGATAGCAATCATCGGTGAAATAACGTTTGGCGTCCTGTTGATGACGGAGGGGTCTACCACCATTCCGCAATGGGCCGCGATTTGTATAATCATCATCAAGATACGTAAGAAAGTGTTTTATTCCAAATTTTAGCTGCCCTTCAATCATGTAATAAAACTGTGATTCGGATTGGCGGCACCGAATGGACAGATGGATGGATGCACCTTAGGTGTACATACAGCATAGGCCACGTGGAAGAACTTCACTATAAGTGGCAACGCTAGCCTAGCAATGCCAATGTAATGGTAGTTTATGCAACTGCTACAAAGTGAGAGGTCTCAAAGCACACACATCTTAAAACACAGACCTAATCAGTTGCATACACTACTTTATTAATAATCATTATCATAGATTTTCTTTTATTAAAATACTAGCTTTTGCTCACGGCTTCGCTCGCGTAAACACATATCATACGTTTACTACACCTTATGCGAGGCCGAAGGCCGCGCTCCGCGTAGTACCTAAGGTGCGGAGCGTCCCAAAGAAGCCCCCTACCCACTTAATATAAGTTGAAGTAACTTAATGCGAGGCCGAAGGCCGAGCTCCGCGTAGCACCGAAGGTGTGGAGCGTCCCAAGGAAGCCTAACACCTACTTTTGTTTGACCTGACCAGACACAACATCTGGTGACCATCGAAGTCGGCCTATTCTATTAGTTTAGTTGTATATTAAACGGCTTCGTTGTTAAATTTCGAATGATTTGAAACCTGTGGCTGAAAAATCACAATTCGTGGACGAAAATTGAAAAAAAAATAAAAAGTCACTTTTGCTCTCGCTGGGAACCACATCGCATTTTGTTCACTGTTATCTCGCAGCAGATTCACTATGTTTGAGCAGCACGGTTAGCATAACTTTGACACGCGACTCTTTGTCGCGCGACATATACTACCTGTCACTTTTTTTTCCAATACCGTGCGAGCAAGGCAGGTGACGCTAAGTCGCGCGACAAGGGGAGTCGCGAGTGAGGTGAAATTTAAATTGCGCCCATACGTGTCCCGTGTGGTGTCCCAGTGTGGACCACGTATGAGCGCAATAAAAATTTTCTTTTTGCGTGTTGATCTTTGTCTCTATAGCACTATAATGTTATTATTTACTAGGCATTTGCTATGGAATTAGTTTCGGCTCGAATCATGTTATAAAAAAACAGGCCTTATCATTATATGTACGACAAAATTATAAGGTAACGAGATATTTATCTAGTAATTTCAGCCCTTTCTCATTTACGTAATCAGCAATGGCTTCGGGGCCTTTAGGCTTAGACTCACAAAAGTTGGCTGTTAAAAGTAAAAAAATCAGATTCAAGAAGTATGCCACGTTGCCACTTTAGGAATGTGATCACCAGATGTTTGGTTGCGTACGATCCATACAATTTCGAACGGTATTTTTATAGCACAAAAAAGGGGTTTGCAATGATTTCTGAGTCATTCTCATTTGTACTGTATTTACAAATGAAGCGAAAATTGAAAAATTTAATGATTCGGATAGGATTCGAACCTGCGCTTCCAACGGCCTTCGGGGCCAACACGGGCGTCCTCCCAATTGGACCACCGAATCAGATGTCAGAGCCATTGAATTCTTCAACCAGTTGCTTCGACATGCCTTAGGGTGGCATCGTAGCGCCATCTACCGTAAAGATTTTAGACCTTTATCGTCGGCACCATCGTCTCAAATTTGTTGAGAATCGATAGTAACGATGTGCTACGTTCCGTATTGTTAAGAAAGTCTAAATTAAAATTAATTCACAAGAGTTACTGGTCAAAAAATCACTTGCTGTTTCTATTGATGGATGATGTAAATAGCGACCGCTGCGAAGTGCATACAAAAATAATCCTAGAGGTGTGTAGTGTGTACCCGTAGCGTTGGGCGATAGTACCTATAATATCTGAACTTGTTATTGGAATTTACCAAAATAGGTGTAGATAAAACTGTTTATACAATATAAAGAGCACAAAATATGAGATTGAATATTTTGATTTGAGTCTTAATGTGTTTTGTTTATTTCAGTGTCGTATATCTACTGTATTCTTGTGGCATACAGTTACGCCAAGGAACTAGAAGAAGATAATTGATTATAAATATGAATGTTTATGGTTGTACACAATTTGTTGTCATGCTTGTACCTATGTTTTGCCATATTACGAAATTTTAAAAATTAAGTAAGATGTCATTCGTTTGAGTTAATTTTATTTTTGTTATCTTTGTTTCCTCGTTGATTTCTTGTGAGGGACGAAATACCACATGTCAATATCTGAACATGTACTGTAACGCCCAGTCAATAAGAGTCGTGTTCAGATATTTGATGAACTTCTTATATGCTGCGATATATCTGATGGCGACTGTACCATGGTATAAGAAATGAAGGTATGGCACTACGGCTAGTGAGACTTGCTAAGTCACTGATTATGTTCGTGAATTTAACACTTTATACGCTCGCGGTTTGTACTCATAATTAACACAAATTATAACGGGTCTAACGCGATATTTCTTATTTACCTTCATAATCTAACGTTTCGGCGGGGTTGCACACGCCGTGGTCTCAGATGTACTGGTGAAACAGCGAGTTGTTACTGGAGCTGTCCGCCAAATGTAGTACTAATGTAATATATAAAAAATACTATCGTCAATTATTTCAATTGTGCGGGTACTTTATCCTTCTGGACGCTGTAAATTGACCCTTTCAAGAATCACCCTATAACATACCTACAAATTCACAATATATAATATACTAGCTGAACCGGCGAACTTTGTACCGCCTGAAAGTCGATAAAATGTGAAGAAAAAAAAAGATAAAAAGTATCCTATATCCGTCTCCTGGTTCTAAGCTACCTCCCCACCAATTTTCAGCCAAATCAGGTCAGCCGTTTTTGAGTTATAAACAGTGTAACTATCATGACTTTCTTTTATATGGGTCTATATCTGTTGGTCTAAAATTTTTTGCCCGATATTTTTTTCGGCACATATTTTTTGGCCTATTAATCTTTGCTGGAATGTTTTTATGTCGAAAATTAGTATGAGTGTACGTAATAGTGTAGTACTTACACGTGTAGTACGAGTGTAAACTAACTATGTCGAAAATTGTTTGGCCGAAATTGTTTTGCATATTTTTTTTTTGCCAAATGGTAGACACCATTTGTATGGAATAACATTATTTGGTCGAATGTATTTTAGGTATAAAATTGGTATTCCGAATATTGGTGTCACATTTATTCAATGAATATTACTTAGATTTATTTCCTAACCTAACCTAACTCAATGTTCTGTGAGCGCCTTATTTTTGTTAGGGACGCCGTTCTAACCTATCCTAACGTGATCCTAACCCACTGTTCTGGGAGCGCCTTATTTTTGTTGGGGACGCAGTTCTAACCTAACCTAACTCACTGTTCGGGAAGCGCCTTATTTTTGTTGGGGACGCAGTTCTAACCTAGCGTAACCCACTGTTCTAGGAGCGCCTTATTTTTGTTGGGGACGCAGTTCTTACCTTTTTTTTTTTTTGACCCAGAGAAATGCATTGAATTGCATACCACTACGTAATATGAGACCCTCGGGGGTAGAGTCAGACATTACGCATTGGTTATGTGGGGCTCTCTAGTCCGCAAAGGACTAGCCTACCCACTAAAACTCTGGGATGCTGCCAACCCGTGCCGTAGCGGTGATGCCATGGGATCGCGAACATGTCACCACGACACCACCGGCACTTTCGCCCTAAGGCGAACCCTCACCGAAAGACACACTGTAGCATAGCAGTGTGCCTCACCCTCACCTACTTCCCCAAGCCCCCAGGAAGCGGGGACCGCCACCGACACACGGTGCTTCGGTCCCACCCTCCTTGCTGAGGGAGGACAAAAGCCCCTACCCCTCAGCCAGCCATGGGAGGACAAACGCCCCTACCCCACGACCCCCTCTCCACGTCCCATATACAGCCGTGAACTCTGCTGCTGCAGAGACACGCTGAGGGACCCTCTGGAAGCTAGGACCGCCACCGACACACGGTGCTTCGGTCCCAGCCTCCTGGCTAAGGGAGGACAAACGCCCCTACCCCACAGCCGGCCGTAGGAGGACAAACGCCCCTACCCCACGACCCCCTCTCCACGCCAAGGGAGGACAAACGCCCCTACCCCTCGGCCCGTAACGGGAGGACAAACGCCCCTACCCCTCACCCAACCACGGGAGAACAAAAGCCCCTACCCCGTGGGTTCCCTCCCCAGGTGTCGATTGATGTCCCGTCCCACGCGAATCCCAGAAACTCGGCCCCCGCAGATGCCGTCAGAAGCCGGAAACCCCCCAGATGTGTCACAGGCATGCATGACACCTGATATGTGATCCTCCCGCCTCGCTAATACAGCCAACCCGCCTGGGGAATGGATTTGCGTTTTCGATTTCTCAGAAATCGAAATGCACAATCCTTCCTGGCAGGTAGGCAGTATCAGAGGAGCAGGAGGCTCACTAGCCAGGCGGTCACCCACAGCTACGACACATCGAGAGTCCTTCCGACGTCCTCCAACAACCGCAAGGTCAGAGCCCCCAGGATCCACGCAGGCCGAAGCCACAAACCAGCACCTGTCTCCCTCCCCCGTCTTGGCCCGTAGGCCCCCTCGCTGGTGTCTCTTGGCTTCCCCGCGCGCACAAAGCAGGCACTGAGCCCCCCCACCACGACAAGGTGGACAGCAGTTCTTACCTAACCTAACCTAATGTTCTGGGAGCGCCTTATTTTTGTTGGGGACGCAGTTCTAACTTAACCTAACCCACTGTTCTGGGAGCGCCTTATTTTTGTTGGGGACGCAGTTCTAACCTAACCTACTGTTCTGGGAGCGACTTATGCTTATACTTTCACTCACTCGCTTTAACATATGGGTTTTAGGAGGTTTTATGTTAGGCTAAAGAATAATTATACCTAGCAATATTATACTTTTAGCCTTTTAGTCATTAAAAAAATATACTAAACAATTTTAGGTCAAACATGTTTTAGGACAAAAAATATGTATGCAAAAAAATCTTCATGCTAAAGAATAAGTATACCATTATATATTATACCACACATTTTCGGCCAAAACAATTTTAGAACATAAAATTTTAGACCAAGCGAAGGGCACCCCTATTGCATATAATATACGAGATTAAAGACGCCTCAGGGCCTTCGGTTGTAAAAACGGAGCAGGCATTCCTCACTAAGCAGGATTTTTCCATTAATCCCCCCCTCCACCCCGCCTTTAGGTAACTGCCTCACTACCATCGTCATCCATTTTTGTAAATTTTCAATATTTTATTTTATTTAGAAAAAAAATAAAGTATTAACATAAATAATAATACAATACAATACGAGTACTCTTTATTGCACACCTCATAAAACATATAGGAGAAATACAACGCAAATAATAATGTATTAACTTATGCTAAATAAGTTAAAAAGTTAGTTTTTACACTTGTTTTGTTGTTATGTTCAATATGTATCAAATATTGTAAGGTATATACGTATGGGCCTTTGATGCCTGCTATAATTATATAATTGAATTTGAATTTAAGCTTGAAAGTTTAAATTAATTATGGAATGTAATTGTTATGCGACCCAAACTTAGGAGTTTTGAAAGTTTATGTATTATATAATGAATTCCATCGTTTTAACTTTATGTATTTTACACTTTTACAATATTTATAATACAATACAAGTACTTTTTATTGCACACCTCATAAAACATACAGGAGAAAATACGACACAAGAAACTACAATTAAAGGTAAACAAACTGTTTCAAATTGATTAAAACGACAAAATAATCCAAATAAATGTTTATTTTGATTTAATATCGGTGAGCTAATCTGAAATAAATGTTTGAACATGTTTAAATGTGTTATATTATACTTACCGTGCAGAGAGATGATCGCATAATCTAATGATTACCAGAATTATGTAGACTCAAATGCTACTGCTACACTAACTAACAGGATGAACCAATAGAACTGCTTAAATAAAGTAAATCTGCAATTTAAAAAGTGCTGACCTGGGGCCCTATGATGGTTGCTTTTGTCACGCGATAAATAAGTGATAAAGAATCCGTCACGTTTTGACATATTGCGAGTGTGAGTGACAGATGCTTTGTCACTTATTTATCACGTGATAAACGCGACCATCATAGGCCCCCTGAGGTGGTAATAAGATCCCAAGTAGTAAGTGGCGTAGAAAATGATTATACATACTTACCATTACAACTGTAATATTAGATTTTTCTTTGTTAATGTGTGTATTTCGTAAATCTATGGGGGGTCACATGTTTTTTTTAGCGATGCTGAGAAGGCCGCTCACGATTGCTGTACTCTCGCACACGTAGACACGATTCCGCACCGCTATGTCGATCAAGCATTGATACATCACGTCTAGCATACAACGCGCGAGATAGCATCATCCGTCACTATCTCATAGTACTGTACAGATAGAGACAGAGGTAGTATATCTCGCGTGAGAAAGAGTCGCGTGTCAAAGTTATGCTAGCCGTGCAGATACTTCATCGATAGAGAAATATATATTATCATCATCAGATCGCAATTCGCCTGTTTCACCACCTCACCTCCCCTTACCTTCTCTCTTTCCAAAAAAAGGGGGATTAATGCCATCTTAAAAAAATCGATGATGTCGTCCGGAGAGCTAATTCTTCTATACACACATAAAAATAATGTTTATTACCGTGTTAGTATCGTCGTCATATTCACTTGCAGGGTCTAACGCTTTATACAAGTCCACGAGATGGTTCTGTAAAAACGAAACGAACGCTTACAGCCGATCACTACTTCCTCACCATTTAGTGAGATAAATCAAAGCCCGGCCACCTGTGGACGTGTAATGACGTCAATGGCGTGCTCGTATGTCCGCGCTCTTCACGAAATTTCAGCAATAACATGCGAGCTCACCAACGACAAGATAGGAGTTGACAGGAGGCATCGTGGAAAAAACTGCCAGTGAAGGCTATATTTTTTTTCTTAAATGGAAAATATCTGGTAATTATTAATTATGAAGGAATGTTTTGACAATAACTTTTTAATTAGTTTTTTTTCGTAGCATGCTTTTCGTTGATTGCG
Organism: Apotomis betuletana; assembly: GCA_932273695.1. Classification (NCBI taxonomy): domain Eukaryota; kingdom Metazoa; phylum Arthropoda; class Insecta; order Lepidoptera; family Tortricidae; genus Apotomis; species Apotomis betuletana. Next base: position 5,524,681 of record OW026321.1, on the reverse strand, counting down.
TTGGTGTTGTAATGCAGTGTCACTACAACCATTTCTAAAGAGTGAGCCTGATTATGAGCTTCGTTTAATGTTTATTTAAGACTAGCTTTTGCCCGCGGCTTCGCTCGCACAGGGTCTGGAAACGTTATCTGTCTAACTTTCTACCCGTTTAATTGTTTCTTAGAATAATACAACTAATAGAAATCTACGCGCATACATAAATTTTTGGGTAGTAGATTTATATATTTCTAGGTCACGGCGTGGTATACACATGGGGCATTTATTTCCCGATGAACCGAACAAAATCATAGTCAAAAGTTTAATCTCCTTAAGGGATAGGAATCTCCTCTAACGTTTTAATCAGTATTCTCAGTTGATACAAATAGCCGGTCAAGTGCGAGTCGGACTTGCGCACAGAGGCTTCCTTACGAACTATGAAATCACTTCACATTACTAAGGAAAAGATAAAATGTACTTACTAAGTGGCAAATTTAACATTACCGTTGGAAAACTGTTTTACGTACTTTAAATACAGACTACTTTTTTATTTAATAAGTAATGTATAGTTTCAGATTACTCCCTTTAAGAACTTGTAGTAAGAGAGTAAGACACGGTATTACTTGCCAAATTCATAGTTTTAGTTCAACTGAAAATACCTAAGTACCTTATAAAATTTGATTCCCTTGAGAGTATCGACGTTTGTTTTGGCATAGGTAAACAGCCGGATCTTTTTTTTACATTATAACTATACCTAGAGATTTCCCTAGCACGAACGACGTGTTGTTAGGGCTTGACAAAATAAAACATCGACAATCGTGTTATCGACAAATACCACTTCAACGCCACAGAGGAAAAGTAAGTGACAAAATCGTATCATTCATTGATTCCTCTTTGTGATACCAACGTTAAATTTAAGTAATCAAAGCGTTCACATTCGTAGACCTTATTTTTTTCAGAATTAATTGTTTTAATAACAATGTGACATTTAACTATTTGAGTTCCACGACATTGTGAATATTCTCTTAATAACTATTATAATTGCATTTCCTTTATAACGTTGACGTGGTGGTTATCGATAACAGGTTAGTCGATATAATTATTTTGTAAGCACTAACGACCTGTTGTTCCTGCTAGAAATATATCTAGGTATAATTATAACTTAGAAGTTTGGTTTTTTAACAACTTCAAAGGACTATAGTCGTGAGTACTTATATGGTTTTAATTTCCACTTTATTCGATAGACGGACAGACAACTAAGTGATTCTTTGAGGGTTGCGTTTTTTTCCTTTTGAGGTACGGAACCCTAACAATGCATTTTTTTTACACGAAGTTTTGTCACTCTATCCTACGTTTTGCATATAAAGTTTTTAACCTCTTCATGAGATAACTTTCCAAAAACAGAGTTTATACACGAAAATATTCCTCACATGAACCTCCATCTTCCCCCTGTACTCAGACAATACTCGTACATTAAAAAAAAATCTGAAAGTAGTATTTACACACGGAATATGACCAGACTTACGAAACAATCTCATCTTTTCTCATTCAAACTTTCGCCTCCCATTAGACAAATTTTGGAGATAAATTTCCAAAAAACCTTAAGTTTATTTTCTAAATTTTTCATGAATATTCTACATAAAAACCCGTATGCCTCTTATTCATAACATGAAAATGTTGTCACCTTCAATTTCACATGCTTAGGGGATGAAAATTAAAAAATGCATCTCTTACTTTTTAACTTCATTTATGGTGAAAAGTTGTTTGTAATGATTAACATAGGTTAAGCCCGAAATATTATCACTCTTACTCAAAAAATTCCAAGCTCGCTATACAAACTGTCACCTCTCAGCGTATCCCATTAGGGGTTGAATTTTCAAAAACGCTGAAATCAATATTCTCAGTTTTTGATGAAGAGTCTACCCGCAAAATAGTGCACCTCTTACTCAAAAAAGGCACTTTTCAAAAACGCGGAATTCTCATACAAAGTTCCGAGTCCATTTAACCCGTTTCGGGGATGAATTTCCAAAAATTCTGAAACTCGTCTTCTTACTTTGCATAGAAGAACTTATATGCGAAATATTACCACTCCTACTCAAAGAATCCTATGCTCTTCATACAAATTTTCACCTCCCACTTTACCCCATTAGGGGTTGAACTTTCAAAAACGCTGAAATCGAAATTCACAGTTTTTGATGAAGGGTCTACACGCAAAAGAACTCACCCATTACTCAAAAAAGCCCCGTTTCTTAAGAAAGTTCCACTGTCCACTTAACCCCTTTCGGAGATGAATTTCCAAAAAATGCTGAAAGTCGTTTTCTTACTTTGCAAATAAGAACCTGTCCAAGAAATATTACCACTCCTACTCGAAGAATCCCAAGCTCTTCATAGAAACTTTCACCTCCCTCTTTACCCCATTAGGGGTTGAATTTTCAAAAACGCTGAAATACATGTTTTCAGTTTTTGATGATCAGTCTACACGCAAAAGAATGCACCCCTTACTCAAACAGGCCACGTTTTTCTTACAAAGTTTCACTATGCATTTAACCCCTTACGGAGATGAATTTCCAAAAATGCTGAAACCTGTTTTCCTACTTTGTATAGAAAGAGCTGTACACGAAATATTACCACTCTTACTTAAATAATTCCAAGTTCTTCATACAAACTTTCACCTCCTATTTAACCCCTTTAAAGGATGAGTTTTCAAAAATCATGAAATTAGTTTTCTTGTTTTTAGATCAAGAATCTATACACAAAGTTTTATTACTCTAACTCAAAAATTACGTAAGTTCCATACCAACTTTCAACCCCGATTTGACATCCTTAGGGGATGAGTTTTGAAAAATCCCTTCTTAGTGCTTGCTTGCATCGTATATTTGAGCTATTCTAGAAATTTGAAGTTCCTAGGTTCAGTAGTTTCGGCTCTACGTTGATGAGTGAGTCAGTCAGTCAGTCAGGACTTGTCCGTTTATATGTATAGATTTTCCAGGAGTCGCTCTTTTATTTTTACACACTATGTTGTCCAATTCAATATCAGTCGCATCCCCTATTGTTTAAATGTCTAATTTATGTGTCAAGTCCCGTGGCTGGGCTGCCTTCTCATGGGAAAACCATGACGTGCGTAGAGGATGTTGTTAGGCTGTATATATATATACAGGCGGTTAAAGATGCTTGAAGCCTCTTCATATGATTGACAACCGTTTAGGTAACTATAAACATTTGGAGAAATAGTTAATCAATATCGTCGGCTTGTCCTCTGTCTGTAAGTAGTTAATAAATTAAATTGACAATAACCGTAAGGTAAAGCTACAAAGTGATAATCGTAACTCATAAAGTTAGACCTGAGTTCTTGCGACGTAACGGCAGATGATGCGTTAGACAGGGAGAAGTAGAAAAAGACGTAGGAAGCAGAAGCGATGGTTGCGTTTATCACGTGACAAATAAGTGACAAAGCATCTGTCGCTCACACTCGTATCTTCGTAAAACGTGACGGATGCTTTGTCACTTATTTATCGCGTGACAAAAGAAACCATCATAGGCCTATGGGAATAATAACGATGTTTTATAAAATATTATTCTGAGCTTGTTTGTAAAGTTATTTATTTAATATGCTTGTTCAATTTATATGTGAGCTATCATTAGTGTGATTAAATATATGTGATACGATGTAGCAAAATTATTTTCTTCTTGGGCGTTAACAGTTCTATGTCCCAAAATACTCGAATTCAACTTCAGAATCTCTCGCTGCGCTCAGTAAATCCAGGCTGTATATAATTAAATATGTTCCCCTTTGAAGCCAATGAGTAACATTTTGTTTCAGTGATAATGGTATTAGAAGCATACTGTTTCTCTATACCTCTGAACTGTGGAATACGGATATGCTCGTTGTGGTTTATTTTATCGATGTGTACCAATATGCTGAATACTTTCCCAGGTTAGTTATTATTACGTTATTAGTTCCCAGGTTAGTTATTATTAAGTTAACGAAACATGTGTTATTTTTAATGTGGGTACATCCCACATTTTTTATATTATATCATTCATACAAAAATCAAAGAACAAAGAAAAATAAAATGCGTAAGGTGGCGGAAGAGACTGGAAATCGAACACCTAAGCAACCTCTATGTAAATACGTTAATATTTTTGTATTTATTTTACATTTAAACAATATATTAGGTGTGCAATGAATTTCTTTGGAATGCGGCAAATTACACAATGGGAAATGGGCATATTGGTAATAATATATGTATAAACCTTCTTCTGGAATCTTCTTCTTCTCTTCTAAGTTGGTCCCTCACTGCTGAGGATCGTGACTCCGCCGATTAATATTTTTGATAGCAGCTCTCCACTTCACCCTATCGGTTGCTTTCTAAAGCGTGCTGCATAACGTCGTATCCAGTTGGTGGGATATCTGATCACACCATCGTATTGGGCTTCTACCCCGTGGTCTGGGGCCGTCCATCTTTCCCATCACCATCAGTCTCGCCAAATTGCCAGGGTCTTTGCGAGCTATGTGACCAAAGTACCGTAGCACACGTTGGAGGCAGATGGCAGATAACCTTGAATGGCTTTCCAGTTTGAGTTGGGCTATTATGGAGACATTAGTTCGGTGTGCAGTCCAGGGAATACGGAGCATTTTCGCCACATCCACATCTCCAAAGCATCGATCTTCTTCCGGAAAGCTACTTTAAGAGTCTATGTCTCTGCGCTTTATAGAAATATGGGAAAGAGTCTGAACTATTTTCATTTTTGTCCGGCTCAGTATATTCACTACCCAAAGGTTGTCTGGAAGAGATCGCTTTTTAGCGATAAGACCGCCTGTTGTCTACCGTTATTTATAAATTGTATTTGTCTTATTTCTTTTTGTAAACTTTTATTGGTGTGCAATAAAGGGGTCGGTATCAAAACGACTGGATTTACAAAATGACCTGTTCTGCATAAAGACTATATCGCAAAACGACTATAAATGCAGATAGTCTATTTCTCAAAATGACATGGTAGCCAAAACGACCGACGAGTAGAAGGTCTTCATCTCTGAATGTCTTAGTATCAAAACGACTAGTTCGAAAAACGGCCACCTCGTGGAACGTCATGACCTTTAAATGTCTTATTAGTAAAACAACTAGATCGCGGAAGACCTTTATCTCAGAATGGCTTTGTAGCAAAAAGATCTGTTATTAAAATAGCATAAAAGTTATTAGGTTCTACAATTCAATATCATTACATTCATTACTTCATATTCCTCCCATTTCGGCAGTTCTATCTTAAATGAGTCTGTCAACAACCTTAAGGATTAAGTCTTTAATATCGGTTTTCTTGCAAAAAAGAGGGAAATCATCTCTTTTATTTTTATTGTGTCTCAACAAGAAATGCAGTTAATGTTACAATCAGCCCTTAACCAAATCCACCTACAATATGTACTTACGTAAAGGTTGGTTATAAAGCAGACAATACAGGCCACTTAAAACTTATCATTCCAAGTACCTATGACATTTAATGACAGGTAATGTTATATTTTCGCTTTGTTTCGCTGCCGATTCACCGCTGAATTTATTGTAGAAAAATACAAATATGGAAAGGAAAAAAGTTAAATACATTAAAAGTAACAAAAATAAAATAGCCTGCATATACGGAGACTACAAGTATAATCACGTATCTGATAACAAAAACGGGACTTCTTTTTGGCGATGCAACAAACGAGAAGAGTGTAGTGCGTCGATAACCGTCAAACAAGAAGATGATACAGTTGTTCGAGAGTCACAACATGTATGCGAAGCCGATCCTAACAAAATTGTGAGGGACATTATTGTTGACAAGGCGAAGGATAATGTCTGTGTAAATATGAAATCCGTCAAATTAAACTTTGAAAGAGCCTGTCTTTCACACATCAATGAAATAAGCATACCCAATGAAGTCGAATTACCGTGTTTTAAGTCGGTAAAAGATACATTGGCGAGAGCAAGACGTAATTTTCTGGAAGTAGAAACAACGGAGTTCACGAAGTCGGGCAGTGTCAAAGTACCAAAGATGATAGCACATGAGTTTTTAGTTGCGGAGTATGAACTGGACTCGGAAAATAAGATCTTATTGTTTTGCCCTGAGCAAAACCGAAAAGTTATACAATATTATGCTGGCCACAATAAACAATTTTTCGGTGACGGAACTTTTAAACGTGTACCCCGGCCATTCTTCCAGCTTTTTGGCATACACGTAGATTCAGGAAGCTCCGAAATAGCAACAAACGTTATTCCAATTGCGTTTGCATTATTGCCCAACAAAAGTCAAAAAACATATGAAGCATTATTTACCTTAGTACGTGATGTGCTCCATATCAATATAAGAAAATACAAATGTGATTACGAACTAGGACAGATGAATGCTTTTAAAACTGTTTTTGAACATTCAACGGTTACAGGGTGTTATTATCATTTTAACAGAAATGTCTGGAAGAATGCTGAAGACTGTGGAATGACAATGACATCCGACCAAAGAAACACTGTTAGAATGACAGCAAATCTGCCTCTTTTACCGGCTTCTTTGATTTGTAACGGGTGGCAGGCTATTGCAACAAATGGTCCAGCTTGTGCAGAATTTGAAAAATTCAAAAAGTATATTGAGAGATACTGGTTAAAACAAACGGTTATGGTGTCTTGTTGTAACGAACGTCATCGTACAACTAACGCTTTAGAAGCGTGGCATCGCCGCCTAAACGTTAGGATGCAGCATAAGCCAACACTTATTCTTTTCCTGGAAACTCTTAAAATTGAAGCCCAGTACCAAAGCATAAAGTTACATAAATCTCTATCAAACTCTACAAACCGCAAAAAAAATGACATAATATTTGACAGAAAATATAAAAAGGAGCTGCAATCGCTTAATGAAGGAGACATTAGCCCTTTTGTGTTCCTTCAAAATATTACTGAGATCAAATTCAGTTTAAGAATGTCTAAATAACTAAAATATATACATATGACTGTTTATTTTCAATAAAAGGCTATTTTATGTTTGCATATAAATACCAGTTATATTTTTTAAAGTTGCTCTTGAGCTCTCTATATTAAGTGGTTAAAGTTCCCTTAGTACTATGTTAAGAACATTTTAAAAATGTGTAAATTATTTAAGAATATAAAATTACTTTCGCAATAATAAGTTCACTTTAAGTTAATTATTACATTATTTAAGTTTAAGTTAATTATTCCAAATAAAGTTGTTTGTTTGCTTTGCTTACATATTATTTTTATGGTTTAAAAAATAAGTAATCCCCGATAAGTCAGAATAAAACATATTGATGTTACGTCACACATTTATATTGCCTAAAAAAAATAGCTTAAATCTGAGCTATTTTGATAAGTAGTCGTTTTGATACCAAGAAATTTGGACGTTTCGCGAAAAAGGTTGCTTTGCGATCTAGTTGTTTTACTAATAAGACATTTAAAGGTCATGACGTTCCACGAGGTGGCCGTTTTTCGAACTAGTCGTTTTGATACTAAGACATTCAGAGATGAAGACCTTCTACTCGTCGGTCGTTTTGGCTACCATGTCATTTTGATAAATAGACTATATGCATTTATAGTCGTTTTGCGATATAGTCTTTATGCAGAACAGGTCATTTTGTAAATCCAGTCGTTTTGATACCGACCCCAATAAAGTATTGTATTATTATTATTCCTGTCTTTGCATATTTGGTCCAATTGAGACATTACCGATTTCGCCATGCCGGTTCTTCGTCAAATCTGAGCTTCACAGCCACCCTTGTTATTCAGGACTGCGCCTAAGCATATAAATTCCTCCACTATTTTGTAGTTATTAAGGGCATCCGTTGTTTGTAGATTATTGAACCTATCAACTATCATTATTTTGGTCTTCGATTTGTTGATCGTGAGTCTATATTTCCGGCTAGTATTCTCAAAGCGGTCTTCTTGAATCACTCTATTTAAAAAAACCGGTCAAGACATGGGAGGGTGAATAATTGGCGATATTGCAAATAGGTAAAACCAATTATATGAAGTTTTATACAGTTTTATTAAGTATTTTACATAATCAAAGCTTATGTATGAAAAGTAAGTTTGAACATCTCCAGGTCCACTATAAAGGTCAGGTCCTACTGGTCAACAAGAAAGCTCAAAAACTACACGATGTAACTTCTCTCGAGAAATCAAAGAATCTCTAAGTAAATTCTGGGAGCTTGAAAATATTCCCACTGTCGATGAAAAAAAGCTGTCAAAAAATGAAGAGTTTTGTGAAACTCACTTTACTGAAAATACTGTACGTCTTGAGGATGGTCGTTTTTGTGTGAAACTTCCTCTGCGTGAGGTACCTGAGGATGCTTTAGGCGACTCTTATTATATTGCCAAGAAGCGTTTCTATAATTTAGAAAAGAAATTAAACAAATCGACAATGAAAAAAGATTATACCGATTTTTTAAAGGAATATGAGAACTTAGGCCATTTAACTGAAGTGGAACGTCCCAAATTTGGTTACTACATACCACACCATGCTTTGATCCGTGAAAAACGTGAGACAACACGTCTTCGTGTTGTGTTTGACGCGTCCTGTAAAACATCAAACAATAAATCTTTAAATGACATCCAGATGGTGGGGCCTGTAGTCCAAGATGACCTATTATCAATATTGTTGCGATTTAGGCAATATAAATACGTCGTGACAGGGGACATTGAGAAAATGTACCGCCAAGTTATGGTGGACGATTCTCAATGTCACCTGCAGTTAATACTTTGGAGGGACGACGAAACTCAACCACTGAAAACATTAAAGTTACGAACGCTTACATACGGCACGGCGTCTGCTGCTTACCTTAGTACGAGATGTTTGGTGCAACTCGCCGATGAGTGCACTAACGAAGCAGTAGCAAACGCCATACGACATGACTTCTATGTCGATGATCTGAATACAGGCTCTGATTCAAAAAAAGTTTTAGCGTCAACCGTCAAAGGTGTTATAGACAAATTGGCCGAGGCGTGCTTTCCGTTACGAAAGTTTCGCACCAATGCTACTGATATATTCGATGATATAGATACAACACATAATACACAAGATTTCTGCAAGCAGTCAACAGTGTTAGGCCTAAATTGGTCACCGTCAAATGATATTTTACAGTTCTCTTCGGATTTTGAACAAATTAAAAAAGTGACAAAGCGCAATATCTTGTCTAACTCATGCAAAATCTTTGACCCGCTCGGCCTCTTGTCCGCTTGCAGCATTTTCCACAAGATAGTGTTACAAAAACTATGGCTTACTAAATTGGACTGGGATGAACCAGTACCTAAAGAAATTGAAACATCATGGCGAGAATTTGTACAAGACTCGCAGCATTTTTCTAATTTGAGCGTACCAAGGCACGTTCTTTGTGACAAACCCAAATACGTTTGAGGAATTAGCTACACTATTTGCACAGATTGAGGCAATCATGAACTCGCGTCCACTGACACCTCTGTCAGCGGATCCATCCGATTTTGCACCACTTACGCCTGGGCACTTCCTTGTTGGGCGTGCCTTGATGTCCCTACCGTCACCTGTTGTACAGACAGTCACAGTCAACAGATACCAGCTCATACAAAGATTAAAGCAGAATTTTTGGACTCGATGGACGAAGGATTACCTTTGTACACTCCAGCAACGACTTAAATGGAAGACGAACAAGAAACAAATCAAGATTCACGACCTGGTCTTGATCATCGACGACCAACTACCACCGATGAAATGGCTCTTGGGACGCATAGTGCGTTTATATCCCGGAGAAGATGGCATATGCAGAGTCGTCGATCTCAAGACTAAAAACGGCATCCTGAGAAGAGCAGTATCCAGGCTCTCTGCTCTAGAAGGACTGGATTCTTAAGATCTTGAAAGCCACTCTTTCAAGGAGGAGGAGCATGGCGATAACGATTCATCGTCATCTAGCTAGCCGCGCGCAGCACTGCACTGGCGTGGCCATGGCAACCTAATTAACAACTCAATTCAATTCATCTTTCTTCAATACATAAGCTTTGATTATGTAAAATACTTAATAAAACTGTATAAAACTTCATATAATTGGTTTTACCTATTTGCAATATCGCCAATCATTCAGACAAGAGACATTCATTTCAAATGAACCGGTTCGTGACTTAACTAGAACATCACATCGTTCAGTGGTTTTACTTAAACTATTGTTTATACCGGAAATGGAGATAGGAGATGTTTCAGTACTGGTAAGATTCAATTTCCTTTGCATGTTCTTTGATACGAAGCAGGATTGGCTACCAACATCAAGAAGAGCTTTTGCTGAACAAGATTGATTGGTTGCAGTATCGACTAGCTCCACTTCGGCAGTACATAACAGCACTTGACCCGGCAAGAAAGTTGACAACGTTGTGGTCATTGCAGCAACATTTTTATTTTCAGGTATGCTCGCATTTGTATTGTTATCATGTATAGCTTCACTGTGTAATAATGTGTTATGTTTTTTGTTACAGAATTTGCAGGGACCTAGGCGACAGCGAGAGCTGTGATGACCAGGACGCAGGCAGTTCTTACATATGTTATGTTTTGACACTTCACTTTGCCTACAATCCACGGACAGTTCCTTGAACCTAGGACACTCATGATTGAAGTGATTTTGTTGGCAAAATGCACATGTTATCATTGTTTTTGTGTATTTGTTATCACTAGTTGAACCTAAGAATGTTCTGATATGTTTGTGTTCTTTGACGTTGTTAAATTGTTTTTCATATTTTTGTGTAGATGCACTGTACTGAATTGTTTCCAGAACATCCGCTCGATTGCGAAGAAAACTCAGGAAATCATCTAATTTGGGTGATGATACAAGTGTATTTTTGTGTTCTTCCCATTTCCTACTAGTGGCGCCATCTAGTTTTGACACCATCAAATATATTACTAATGTGTCCCAACTATCTGTGGGCTCCTTGAGAGTGTGTAATGCACGCAAATTCTTTGAAAAGTAATCAATCATGTACCTTAACGACTTGTGTGATTCCCTGGTGATGGGTTCGAAGCTGAATGTTGACTTGATGTGATTATTTATTAATATTTTTTCATTGTTGTAACGCTCACACAACAAGTCCCAAGCAACTTGGTAATTGGCACTTGTAAACTCAATAGACTTGATAACCACCGATGCTCCACCCTCCAAGGAGGCACGTAGATAGTGAAACTTGTTTATAGCCGGGATGGACTCATTGTTGTTTATCAAAGAATTAAAAGTATCACGGAATTCCATCCACTTACTATAACTACCATCAAATGTGGGCAACCGCAATGTAGGCAGCTTAATGTGGCAATTCGATTTTTGTTGTGTATTGTTTGAACCAACTGAACCCTCACCGGCCTGCGACGCAGCAGGACTGGCATATTTGGAATCAGACGGCGGCTGGTTTGCCTCAAGTATCGATTGTGACAATGAAATTAACCTTATCATTTGATCCTCAACCTTTTCGCGTTCTAAAAGCTGTTCCTCAATTTTGTCATCAGCAATGTTTTCAATTTCACATTGAATGTCGTCAAATTGTGACAGTAAAGTTTGGAAGCGAGTTAACTTCAACTGTAGCTCCCCGAGTAAGACTTTGTCGAAGTTCTCGGGTGAGATTTTTTTTGTTGTTTCAATATATTTATCATATATGGTTACTTTTGCTTTTATAATTCCACGCTTTTTAACTAATTGTTTTAATGTGTCTTCCATTTTGTATTAATATATAACACTCATACGTCAAATTCACCGCTACAAATAAATTGAACAGACTGTACTAAGAAATAAATCTGAATTCAAACCGTGTAGTCCACTGTATAATAACAAGTGGCTGCTGGATGAGTTGTTCGCATGCAGTGATGATGTTGTCCTCGCGATGAAGCGGAGGCAGCACGCGGAGCTGACACCGAAGCTGCGGGAGGAGCCGGGAGGCGGGAGGCGGCGGACTGGCGGTCGTGCGCGGCGCAAGCGCGGCGGCTGAAACACTTTTTGTTCCGAATAAATAATTACTTCACGTGGCCTGGGTTTCCTTGTGGTCTACGTATTAATTATTGTCCCGATTCCGCTTGTTTCCAAGGATCAGTGATCAATATGGATGCCACGTCCGATGATGAGGAATATTGTTTCTTTTGATGAATAAGTTATGCTCAAATCACGTCGGGGTCACCATGAATAATTGGCGATATTGCAAATAGGTAAAACCAATTATATGAAGTTTTATACAGTTTTATTAAGTATTTTACATAATCAAAGCTTATGTATTGAAGAAAGATGAATTGAATTGAGTTGTTAATTAGGTTGCCATGGCCACGCCAGTGCAGTGCTGCGCGCGGCTAGCTAGATGACGATGAATCGTTATCGCCAGAGGGAAAGCGTTCTAAAGATAAAGATCTAAGCTTACACCGTGACAGACAGATAGACAGACAGCAGGAAGCGACTTTGTTTTATACTATGTAGTGATAGTGATAAAAAGATAGGTACCTACAATCAATAATATATTATAAAAATTAGTAATTTGTAATCAATACTGTTAGAGAAACTACACCGGCTAGCTTGGCCGCTGAGTAATTGCCACAAGATGGCAGCGCAGGCGGCGCAGCCCTAGGCGGAGATGGCGGGATGACCTGGATACTGGGCTGACCGGAGGAGGAATCCGCTCGGGAGTCATGGAAATCAAAAGGCGAGGCCTTTGCCCAGCAGTGGGACACCCCAACAGGCTAACAAATATATACTTAAAAAACTGACCAATATAATTTTTATTTCGTTTTGTCTACCAGTTTCAACCCTACCATATAATGGTATACATTATGCGCGCTCTTGAGAAGCTTATTGTCTGTTAGTGTGGGAATACCTACCAACAATACCTACCCAGCACCGAGTTACTACAATTTCCCGTCCCAGCTGGGACCTAGGTCTGGCTCGTCCGCCCACTTAGACCAGAACACGTGAATTATCTGTTCTTAAAGTTTTTTTAATTCCAGGTGCTCTGATGATAGTATACAAAATTTACTCGAGCATTCTGGTTTTACTTACCACTATGGTGCAACTATCAACTTGCGTGAGTAGGAATTTTGATTGTTAAATCTGTACCCTTACCATAGTACATTAACTATCGTGTTTAGTTTCATTACTACTAGACCGATACGGGAAGGGTAATAATAATTTCCCCTCAAACTAAAATAATTCGCATCGTACGTTTTTTTCTTTTATCAGCAAAGTTATAGTGAGTACTAACGGGTATGAATATTTACCACATTTTTTTATTTAAACCGTTAAGCTAAGGTGTAAAAACCTTTCAAATAAAACAATGTAAAGATCGACACACCAAGCATAAGGAAAATTTCGTCAGGTCTACCTGGAGCTAGGGTAGTGAAGTGGTTAACGCGCTGGATCGGTAATCCAGAGGTACCGGGTTTGATTCCCAGTCTCTTCCACCATGTAGCTCCTTTTTAAATTTTTCTTTAAGCTTTGATCTTTGTATTAATGGTTCACCTTAATATAATGTTCATTAGTATGATGCTCATTTTTTGTTTTGTACTTACAGTGGCGTTTTTCGAGTGCCGTCTACACTTTTGCCGTGATCTTGGTGATTGCAGTCGTCGGTGAAATAACGTTTGGCGTCCTGTTGCTGAAGGAGGGGTCTACCAAACACATTCCTCACTGGGCCGTGATTTGTCTAATCATCATCAAGCCACGTAAGAAAGTGTTTTATTCCAAAGTTTAGCTGCCCTTCAATCATGTCATAAAACTGTAATTCGGATTGGCGGCTCCAGATGGACGGATGGATGGATGGATGGATGGATGCGCCTTAGGTGTACATACAGCATAGGCCACGTGGAAGAACTTCACTATAGGTGGCAACGCTATCAATGCCAATGTAATAGTAGTTAGTAGCTCGACTCGAGCACCTGGACCAAAAGCGCCGCTTACGGAAGACTCGACCCAAACCTGCCTACGCTTACACTTTTGACACACAAGGGCAACTTTATGGCGCACCGTGTGACCGAACATTCAAGACCAAGTTTGGCTTTGCAAGTCAAATCCGCGCACATGAACGGAGAGTGTAAGAGTCGCCGTTATCGGATACGACAAGGAGGACTATATATAATAGTAGTTTATGCAACTGCTAAATAGTGAGAGATCTCAAAGTACGGGTGTGGTTTTATGGAACGAGCCCTAGGCGAGTTTCATAATAGGATCACACGAGTGTTTTAGGACCTAATTATGTACAGCTGTACAGTTGCATACACTACTTTATCTACACACATAGGTACTAATAATCATTGAGTTTTTAATTTTTCTTCTATGAAAATATGAAATACTCAATCCTGCCAGTCAGTCCGCGGAGCTGAGGAACACATGACTCGCGCGGCGGGCGGGGGCGGGGGGGGGGGGGAGTCCACTATAACAGTATCAATTTGATCAAAGTTGATACTGTAATGGTGACCTCGCGGTAGCTTCGGTACTGTTATGTTATGACATTACATCTCTGATTTTGGTCGCTGCCAAGTAATGTTTATACAATAATAATATAAAGAGCACAAAATACGAGATGGAATATTTTGATTTGTATCTTAATGTGTTTTGTTTATTTCAGTGTCGTATATCTACTGTATTCTTGTGGCATACAGTTTTGCCAAGGAACTAGAAGAAGATTGATTATAAATATGAATGTTTATGTTTGTACACAATTTGTTGTCATGCTTGTAAGTACCTATGTTTTGCCATGTTACGAAATTTAAAATTGAAGTAAGATGTCATTCGTTTGAATTCATTGCTCTGTTATTTTTGTTTCCTAGTTGATTTCTTGTTAGGGAAGAAATACCACATGTCACACTAGTACGTCTAGCATAACTTTGATATGCGACTCTTTGCCTGTCACTTTCCATTCAATACCGTGTGAGCAAGACATGCTGACTCGCGCGACAAACGAAGTCGCGGTAAGGGCCTTATCACACTTGCGATTTGCGAGCGTATTTTCTATACAAATAAGCGACGCGGCGAACACGCTGTGCGATCGCCTTCATACAAAATACGCTCGCAAATCGCAAGTGTGATAAGGCTCTAAGATAGTAGTCCTGCAGTGTGACAAACCTGTTTTTTTCTCGTTTGTCATACAGTTGCCATCAGATACATGGTAGCGGTCGACGTCCTCAAATATTTCGAAGTGACATTAAATTTTTAAATATATTCGTTACGATACACTTTTGGGTAATTACTTGTTTTTAGCACTCGTCAATGATTTGCCTTCATGCACCACGAATGGCAAATTAATAGCTTATGCTGATGACAGCGCATTTATCGTATCTGGGAAGGATTTTGCTGACCTTCAAGAGAAAGTGAACAATTTAATACTAGACGTAAGGGCGTGGTTCACAAGTAATGGAATGATATTAAATCTTGAGAAAACGAACGTAATTCAAATAAACCTTAAAGGTGCCCCAACTAATAAACTAGAGATACAATTAAATAATCTGGTGGTACCATGCGTTGAAAGTGCAAAATATTTAGGATTTGTCATAGATGCTGGGTTAAAGTGGGATCAACACATTGATATTGTATGTGATAAACTAAGTAAGGCCTGTTTCGCCTTATCGCGTCTTGTTAAAATGTTGGACATGTCTTGCGTGAAAGACTCTTACTTTGCTTACTTTCAGTCTATCCTGGCATATGGAATTGATATGTGGGGTAGAGCTGCCGAGAGACAAAGGGTATTTGTCATTCAAAAGAGAGCGATTAGAATAATGGCTGGTGTGCCCTGGGATGCACCAGCAAAAGAGCTTTTCTGTGAACTGCAAATACTAACGTTACCGTGTCTGTATATATTGGAAGTATGTAAAGTGGTTAAAGGCAATCTTGAATCATTTCAAAGACGTGGTGAGAATTTCCACAACACACGCAGCAATAAAAATGCACTAAGGCTTATACCCCATAAACTAAAAAAAGCAGAACAAAGTGTATGGTACATAGGTCCAAAAATTTACAATCATCTGCCCTTGGACTTAACTAGAGATGACATATCATATGCAGTGTTTGTCAACAGACTTAAAAATATTTTGATACAAAAAGCATACTATACTGTAGAAGAGTTCTTGGAAGACAAATTAGAAGGTAATACAAAATGAGTGCAACAAATCAATGTTCGATTTTAAATTAATTGCTATTGTAATTATTGTGTAAAATATAATGTTGTTTAATATTGAATAATTAATTGTATGTAATTTAGAATAAGTTGACATGTAACACTGTTATCAATAAAAATGAATATGAATATGAATATGAATATACATAGCCCTAGATCTAAATAGCGGCTATAATATCGGACCATATAATTCTTCATAAATTTAAGAGCAGCGACTTTTCAATAAATTCGTAACATACATCAGGCAAAGATATCGGAACGAACAGATCGACAAAGGTAACGAAGCAGTCAGGATGATCATAAAGATCGGAACATTTGTGGAAAATGTACCTTAAGCCTGTGACACATAGTTTAAATTTGCCAATATATTGACTTCAAGTTGTCAAGCATAGATCATTACTATATATGTTTATCTATAATTTGAATTTAAAACAGAGGAGTTTGTTGTGACAATATTCAAAAAGAGTGTGGACTTGTCATCGTGAAAAATATATTTCTGTCTCCTTCGCAAATTGGACAGATATTCTTAACTAAACTAAACGTCTCTAATAAAATCCTTGTTTCGACTCAGTGTCAAAATTGGCAGATTTACAGCGTGGTTATTATTTTAACAAACATTTGACCGTTCTCCGTTGATGTTTGTAGTGATGTCTGATGTAGCAAAGAAATATTGTTTGCCAAATCTAACGATTATGGGTGAATTGCAGAAAATATGTACCTTTTGAATTTCGTAACTAAACTGAGAGTAAACGAAATTGATAATTGCTGTAACGAAACTGATAACTTAAAGCGTCGGACACATGATATAAAACTAGTGATGTTTCATGGTTTCGTTCGCAGCATTACTTAATAATAAAACGTTTTAATTTCAATTAGCAATACTTATTATTATTAATAATTTTTGGTTAACATAATCATTAATCACACTGTCAATATTAATAACAAATATGATCTTAATAATTTATTAATGTCTTACAGTATACATTTATAATAAGAAAAAATGATAAAAATAAAATTAACAATAAAATAAGGAATTGAAAAAAAAATATTTTATCTGAATTGAAAGAATTCTTATTTTCACTGTGTTTTCATGGGACACTCATAAACATGAAATGTGCATATTTTCTGCCATTCACCCATAGGAATGGTTGATCGAATCGATTTCATCGACGAACTTTTTTCCGAACCTACATATAATTTTTTTTATTTTGTTGGAGCTTTCTATATGTAAAATAGTAATTTGTTTTATTGTCCTCTCTTCAGACTTCAGGTTATCAATTTATTGATTTAATCGATTTCTTCCAATTTACAGGAATAGTAAGTACATGAATTGAAACGCAAGATTTGATCACATTAAAAAAAACACGTAGTATGGAACTGTTTATGAAATTCAATAACCTCTCATCTGTGGAGAATAAACATAGCCACTTTTGCGCATCTGTGGAACCCGATTCTGGTCGTCCCACCGACAAGCATTATTCTATTGGAAAAAACTGAGAAAAATTTAAAGGCTCTCTTGACATCAATAAAATCTATAACTAACTACAACGCTAGTAAAACTCCTAACATTGAACTGCTCAAACACAAACACGACCCCATTGAAGCTGTAAACTGCGTCAATGAATTTTTCGCTAGTATCGGTAAAAAGCTAGCTGCAGACATTCCCGGCCACACCTCAACAATAGCTCACACAATTTTCACACAATATGATACTGGTACTTTTTTGTCGTTCGTCTTACTAGAAACAGATCCCCTAGAAGTCGAAAGTACCTTAATGTCTTTAAAAACTGGTAGTGCACCAGGTGCTGATGGCACGAAATTCCTAAAGATGTGCAAAACAACTATAGCCCCAGTGATTAGTCACCTAGCAAATCTATGTTTCGCTCAGGGTGTTTTTCCAAAGCTTTTAAAACAATCGCTGATTACGCCGGTTTATAAGAGTTGTGAGAAAACAGATCCAAATAATTACAGGCCAATCTCGGTTCTCACATCGATTTAAAAAGTAATTAAAAAACTGATTAATAACAGATTAATGAACTACTTTAATAAATACAACATACTTTCAAAATCTCAATTTGGTTTTAGGCAGGGTACATCAACAGAAGATGCTATACTAAAACTGACATCGATAGTGGGCAGGGAAGTTGACAAGGGAAAAAAATGCCTTTCTGTTTTCCTTGACTTAAAAAAGGCCTTCGATACAGTTTCTCTCCCCACTCTTATAAAAAAGCTAGAACACTACGGCATCAGAGGCAAACCTCTAGATTTGCTGGGTGATTACCTGCGGGATCGATGTCAGAGGGTCAGGATAGGAGATGTTCGGTCCCAACCAACCTTACTTTGCATATAACGAAATGCACCCGAGCCGTCACTTTTGACACTATGATTTTGGAGGTTAATTTTAATAGACTTGTAATTTTGACTTGAGAATTTGACATGGCGATTTGAGACACGTTTTTCTGTGTACGCCTTTTGCATATATTTTGTTGGAAACGAGTAGTTTTGTTTGCCTAAGGCACCTCGTTAATATTTGGTTATATTTTGGTTCTTAATTGCGGTGAATATTGTGACTTGGACGGGCTGGTGTTACGGACCGCCGAGAGGACGAGGCGCGCCAGCAAATCACATAATACACACACATTACACAAGACACTAACTCAAATTTGCTGGAAATTGGGCGGCATCGGCTCAATGCGAAGGTTAGTGCTTTAGGTATAAGCTAGATTTAAGTTTCAGAGGCGCGAAACGCGCCCGTGTCTGTTCCCGTCAGGGATTACTGTTTTGCTGGGTAAATAGTTGATGGGCCCCTGTTTGCCCTTAGACCTGGGCGGGAACATAACAGGAGACACACACACACACACACACACGCACGCACGCACGCACGCACGCACGCACGCACGCACGCACGCACGCACGCACGCACGCACGCACGCACGCACGCACGCACGCACGCACGCACGCACGCACGCACGCACGCACGCACGCACGCACGCACGCACGCACGCACGCACGCACGCACGCACGCACGCACGCACGCACACACACACACACACACACACACACACACACACACACAGAACAGTCCCGCGTCGCATGGCACTTGCAGGTAAAAACCCGCGTGTCATCGGCCCGACCTACTACGAACGTCTACCCGACGAAATACGAACTGAACCATCTGACGAAACATTTCGACGAAAATTGAGAAACTTTTTATTGAAAAATCCATTTTATTCTGTTAGTGAGTACATGGACATGAAATTATAAAATGACATTTGTTTATTTAGTTATTTAATGTTTTTCTGACGATCCCATGGGAGATATGTATATCTATTATAAGTTGTATAAGCTAGTTTTTTACTGATAGTGACATATTCTGTTTTATCTGACATTGCATTTTATGATTCTATTATTATTGTTGTAGTTATATTATGGTGTATTTGACTTAATTGAATGATTATTATCTAATTTTATGTTCCTATTGACGATCATAATATCAAGATTCATGTAAATTAACTTAGAATAATTTATAATGTAAATTTGTTATTATGAAATAAATAAATCTAAATCTAAATCTAAATTTCAAATCTGATGCATTTACATGAGATGTTTTTTACCCGACTAATCATCATTTCAGCCACAGGATGTCCACTGCTAGACATAGTCCTCCCCCATAGACTTTCCATCAGTTCGATTGGAAGCCACCTGTATCCACCGCTGACCAGCCGACCATCTTGTTGGTGGCTGGAAAACCTTTTGGCAATCATAAACAATAATAACAATAGCGTGGCCTCCGATTACGAACTTTAATTTATTACTGGTTTATAGCTCAAATTATACTAGCGACCAGCAGGAAGGCGTATTTCCAAATTCCTATCCAGTAATTGTACGTTTTATTTGCGGAATGATTTATGACAATTCCTATGAAGAATTCCGTACTCCATTAGTTATTTGCCGTGTGACACTGTGTAGTTCACTGAGTGGATTAGATTATCAATATCATCATCAATTCATCACTAATTCAAATTCAAAAATTCAAAATTCTTTATTGCGTAAAAACACGTCTTATATGATCTAAGGGATGGGGCCGCCCTGTAAGCAAACAATTGCCTGTGGTGGGAGACACCGCTCTTCCTTAGGTGACATGAGGTTTCAAAATTTATGACTAACTAGCATTAACCCGCGGCTTCGCCCGCGTTCCTATACAATAAACATGATCCTACGGGAACGATGCTCTTTTTTCAGGATAAAAAGTGGGCTTTTTGTTAAAGTTAGGGTAATCTGCTTATCCCTCATGCATATCCGTCTAGCCGTTTTATTGTTGAAAAGTTTGAATGCATTTATTACGGCTGCAGGAGGTTTCCCGATGACTACTCCAGTCTCGCCGCGCCACCCGCACTGGCCTTGACGACAATCAAAATGGCACCAAATACAAATTTAAACATCTATTAGGATAACGGGACTCATTCCATACCTCAAAAGCAAAAATAAATCCCTTATAGGATCACTTGTAGCTGTCTGTGAGTCCGTCTGTTACAACCGATTTGCTGCAAAAGTACTGCACCGATTGAATTGCAATTAGGCACACGTGCTTTCGAGAATTTTCATGTCCACAAATGTCCCAAAAAAACATGAAAATGACACCCATATTCATATCACCCACAATCATAACGTCATCGCACCGCCACAGGGAAATGGTATTTCACGTCCGCTACGTTGAGTTTTAAAATAATTGTTGTACCCGTAATCAGCAACCTGATAAATAATAAAAATAATACCCATGTTGATTTTCAGACTTTGTCAACACATTTCCCCCTTCAAGGGGTTCAATTCTTGAAAGGCCTGAAAAGCGTGTTTACTCATATTCTTAGAAATACTCCTGTGAAGTTTCGAATAAAATAGTCTAATCTTGTGTCCCCATACAAACTTTGGATCTCTATTTCACCCCCTTTAGAAAAATCGTTTATTAGTGCGCCCCTATACCCTATAAGGAACCTACGTTCTAAATTTAGACTCTTTAGAATCAGCGGTTTGGGCTGTGCGTTTAAAAACGACACCCATAATGTTTAGACATATTTAGACATTTCTACCCCATCGCACCCTAACATGAGAGATGGTATTACACGTCCGCCATGTTGAATTTTAAAATCGTTCTTTTTTTAGTAATCAGCGACCCGATAATCCATAGAAACCAACTCTTCCCTCTTCCCCTTCCGGGATACAGGGTACCAAGTTATCTAATCTTGTTTCCCCATACAAACTTTGAATCCCCATTTCACCCCCATAGGAGGTGAATTAAAAAAAAAAACCTTTCTTAGTGCACCCCTACACCTTATAAGCAACCTACGTGCCAAATTTGGACTCTCTAGAACCCGCGGTTTAGTGTTTAGACATTTCAACCCCATTTCACCCCAACGGGGGAGATGGTAATTCACGTCCGCCTCGTTGGATTTTAAAATCGTTGCGGTTTTGGAGCGACCCGATAAACCATAAAAACAATACCCATGTTGATTTTCAGACTTTGTCACCACATTTCTCCCTTTATGGGGTTGAATTTTCAAAAATTCTGAAACACGTGTTTACACATTTATTGTTAGAAATACTCCTGTGAAGTTTCAAATAAAATAGTCTAACTAATCTTATTTCCCCATACAAACTTTGGACCCCCATTTCACCCCTTTAGGGGGTGAGTTTTGAAAAATCCTTTCTTAGTGCACCCCTACACCTTATAAGGAACCTACGTGCCAAATTTGAACTCTCTAGAACCAGCCGTTTAGTATTTAGACATTTCAACCCCATTTCACCCCAACAGGGGAGATGGTAATTCACGTCCGCCACGTTGGATTTTAAAATCGTTGCGGTTTTCGTAATCAGCGACCCGATAAACCATAAAAACAATACCCATGCTGATTTTCAGATTTCGTCACCACATTTCTCCCTTTTAGGGGTTGAATTTTCAAAAAACCTGAAACATGTGTTACTCATTTATCATTAGGAATACTCCTGTGAAGTTTCGTATAAAATAGTCTAACTAATCTTGTTTCCCCATACAAACTTTGGAACCCCATTTCACCCCTTTAGGGGGTGAGTTTTGAAAAATCCTTTCTTAGCGGATGCCTACGTCATAACATCTACCTGCATGCCAAATTTCAGCCCGATCCGTCCAGTGGTTTGGGCTGTGCGTTGATAGATCACTATGTCAGTCAGTCAGTCAGTCAGTCAGTCACCTTTGAGTTTTATATATATAGATTCTAATTCTAACTAATACCTAAACAACTTGAGCACAGACATCTGTGAACTGTAACCGCTGGAGAAGACCAGGGATGAAGCCGGAAGGTGGGCACTAGAACTCCTCTCTCTGTGTAAAATACCTAAGTATTTCTCCAGAACTCGAACGATCACTAAACTAAAGGACCATGGGCAAATTGTACCAAGGACCCACAGAGAT
Organism: Apotomis betuletana; assembly: GCA_932273695.1. Classification (NCBI taxonomy): domain Eukaryota; kingdom Metazoa; phylum Arthropoda; class Insecta; order Lepidoptera; family Tortricidae; genus Apotomis; species Apotomis betuletana. Next base: position 5,502,136 of record OW026321.1, on the reverse strand, counting down.
GAGCTACTTCAAATCCACTCTCTGACCATAATATTAATAGATCACCAGAAAACCACATAATTGCCGCGAAGATTATTATTTATTTAGAAAGAAGGAAAGAAAAGAAATGTTGGAGTACAAACCATGGTATAAGACATTAAGATATTTTTCTATATCTAAGACCGTTTATGTACGTATACCATTCATTCATTCATTCATTCATTCATTCATTCATAGAACTAGTACAAAGACGTTAAGATATGGCACTTCGGAATCACAGGTGAGACTTTTGACTCAAGGCACAGAATACTTAATCTCAAGATTTAAGTTTTTAATCAAGTATTACGACAAAATAAAACTTAATCAAAGAACATTATTTTTTGTACGACTGGCGGCAAACATTTTTTTCCTTGTAGCGACTTGAAAGTCGCACACTAATTGAGCGAACTTAAAGAATGCACCAGCCTCGAGCGAACGGCTTGCAACGCAATCTCCGTCGATGTTCGGACAGGTTCGGCAGATGCGCACGAGCAGGGCGCTCGGGTATCTTCGCGTGCTCCGCCGCTTGCCATTGTCTCATACGCTCTGACGCTAGACGCACGCTCGCCTTGCTACTAGAATACCGTTACTCGCTAGCTACGTGTTTACATTTTATGTTTTTCGTATCTGACGCTTGCGCTCGCTTATATTTCATGCTTATACTTCTTAGCGTAACGCGGACCATATTGACTTATTGTGCCTTACGTGTTGTGACTGTAATTGTGTAAAGTGTTACTAGTAATTAAACTGTATTGTTTGGACTTGAGTGTTTCTTTGTTCTTCGAACTATAATCCGCTTTAGTAGTGTACTCAGAGTGCTACATCCTTATAATTATTTTGTTACCATAAAGTGTCAGCTAATCAGTGACATAGCAAGTCTTACTGACCGTAGTGCTATAGGTACCTTATTTTCTTATATCTTGGTACAAACATAAAGTATCAAAACATTTTTAGAGGCCCCACCTACTAAATTGTTTTATATCATAGACAATTGGTGATACCGCAAGGAAATATCTGTCAACATTATTTTCTATTAATATGAAAGAATGTCAAACTTTGATAAAGTACTAATAGAGTGACAATGAATTTACAAAATAACCGGATAATTCCGATCTATATTTTATTTCGATAAATATTATATTATTATTATTCAAAGGTTGTCTGGAAGAGATCGCTCTTTAGTGATAAGACCGCCTGTTGTCTACCGTTATTTATAAATTGTATTTGTCTTGTTTCATACAAATTATAAACCACTGAGGGATGAAGCCGGAAATCTGCTAGTCACCTTAGAACAACAACTGGATAGATGGCGTGAACACTTTGCCAAGGTCTTTGAAGCTCAGCCCACGATGACTAGCGTTGCAGACGAGTCTTCCCAGAAACTACTTGATATGGAAGTAGGCCCTCCAGCCATAAGTGAGATTATAAAGGCAATCACATCTCTAAAATCTGGCAAGGCTGCCGGTAACGATGGCATTACGGCTGAAGTACTGAAAGCAGATGTTCATCTCACTACCCAAATTCTACATCCGCTTCTATTACGTATTTGGGAGCAGGAATACATACCAGCATCGTGGAAAGAAGGCGTTATCCTGAAACTACCAAAAAAGGGGCCCTTTCCTCGTGTGCCAACTGGAGAGGTATAAATCTGCTACCAATTTGCTCAAAAGTCCTATGCAAAATCTTACTGATGAGGATGGCCAAAGTGGTTGACTGTGAGCTCAGAGAAGGACAGGCCGGGTTTAGACCAGGGGCCCTATGATGGTTGCTTTTATCACGCGATAAATAAGTGATAAAGAATCCGTCACGTTTTGACATATTGCGAGTGTGAGTGACAGATGCTTTGTCACTTATTTATCACGTGATAAACGCAACCATCATAGGCCCCCAGGACGTTCATGCGCGGACCAAATAAACCTTTTACGAATGATCCTAGAACAATGTCAGGAGATGTAGTGTGAAGTTTTCACATTGTTCATCGACTTCGAAAAGGCTTTTGACAGAGTCAGTTGGTCTAGTATTTGGACTGTTTTGAAGAAAAAAGGCGTGCCCGACTAGCTCATAAATATTATGATATTTATGAGCTTGTCGGGCACGCCTTTTAACGCGCTTTATAACGGATCGTCGTGTAGAGTGCTCCACAGGGGAAAACTCACGGAGAACATCGTGGTCACCGCAGGTGTCAAGCAAGGTTGCCTATTGTCTCCTCTGCTGTTGATAATGGTGCTTGATGATGTGATGCGCAGAGTCACATGTAAGTGCCGTTTAGGACTGTCTTGGACCGCAGACAAAGACCTAGAGGACATAGACTTTGCGGATGATCTCTGCCTCCTAGCAACCAATCAGCAGCACCTACAGAACAAAGCAGAAGATCTAGCAGATGAAGCTGAAAAGGAAGGGCTGCGTATAATTTTTTCGAAAACGAAGGAAATGCGCCTAAACACCACCGATTCGGCTCCTATGCTGATCAGAGGGAGACACATCGAGCAGGTGGGAAGCTTCTGTTACCTGGGCAGCATCATGGATGATAGCGGAGGCACCGAGGCGGACATTGAGGCTCGTATAAATAAAGCCAGAGCCGCGTTTAGTCAACTCAGGCCAGTGTGGAGTTCCTCAGCCTTAACAAGACGAACAAAGCTGAGGATCTTCAACTCAAATGTGAAGTCTGTGTTGCTGTACGGGAGCGAAACTTGGTTTGTTCGTAAGGATTTAATAAACAAACTCCAAGTGTTCGTGAACAAATGCCTACGTCAAATTTTGAAAATCTTTTGGCCTGAGACGATTACCAACAACGAGTTGTGGAGGATCACCAAGCAGACACCAATAGAGAGGGAGATCCTTACGCGGAAGTGGCATTGGATTGGTCACATCACATCAAATATTAAGAAAGCCCGATACCCACCTATCCAAGAAGGCACTGACCTGGAAACTGTCTGGCAAAAGGAAGAGAGGCCGTCCCAGAACAACTTGGCGTCGCTCAGTAGAGCAGGAACTGGGCGTCTTGGGCATGACGTGGGAGGAGGTAGAACAGACTGCCCAAGACCAAGGAATTTGATTCGCTCGTATTGCACAAAAGTAAAATGATCGTACAAAAGGCTGTCATTTTTAGGATTCCGTAGTCAACTAGGAACCCTTATAGTTTCGCCATGTCCGTCTGTCCGTCTGTCCGTCTGTCCGTCTGTCCGTCTGTCCGTCTGTCCGTCTGTCCGTCTGTCTGTCTGTCCGTCTGTCCATCCGCGGCTTAGCTCCGTGATCATAAGTGCTAGAAAGCTGAAATTTGGTATGAGTATGTGTATGTATCACGCCGACATAACGGTAAAATAAAAACTAAAAAAAAAACTTTTTTTCATGTACACCTAAAGTGGGGGTGTTTTTTTTTTTCGTTCCAACTAGCGTGTGGGGTGTCGTTATATAGGTCTTGTAAAAACAATAGGGGCCTTCAAACATAATTTTTTGATAAAGTCAGCCGTTTCGTAAATATTCGCTCGGGAAATCCAAAAAATAGTGTCCCCCCCATAACTTCTCAACCACGGGTCAAATAATAATGGAAAAATTCATGAAAATAAGGCCTTATTAGTACTATATTGAATAAAATCGGTCGAGCCGTTTTTGAGTTATCGCAAAATTTCATAATTTTCTTTAAAATGACATAAGTGCCGCGCGGTGTTCTTATACTTCGAACGTTACACATATTAGTGAAGTGCCATATTGCACTAAAACATTTCGCTCAATCTGGTGCGTATAATCGATAACTTCCAGAAGGTAATAAGTGATTACAGTTATTTTGGCGTTTACGACCTTTTTATAGAGCTTGAAATCTTTCTCGTAATTTAAATTTGATTTTATTGTCTATTGTGAAGGATGGGCAACTACGGAACCCTACACTGAGCGTGGCCCGACATGCTCTTGGCCGATTTTTAATGACTAGAGGCATTCTCTACAAGTCAACCTAAGGCAAAGCAGAAAAATTGTAGGCGGTGCAACTAATTTACGCGTAAAAGTATTTTTTTTTTGGTACACTTTTTTAATTAGTATCGTAACATTCACAACGAGTTTGATAATTTAGAATAGAATAGAATGTAATATTCTTTATTGCACACCTCAACAGGAAATAAATACAAACAAATTCAAATTACACGTAACATTCAATAACTCATTTGTTATTTCGTACCGTTCTTCCTCCACAGGCTTAGTAACCGTTATTACTGTAATAAAAAGTAGTGCGTGCTTCGGTAAAACAGATCTATAGCTAATTAATTTAAAGTAACCTACATAACCACTTTTTGTTTTTATTCTCATGAATGTGTTCATGTCCACATTAATTAGTATCAAAATATGTTTTTTTAAGTACGTATGAAACATACTAATTTACTTAGTCTTAATCTTAACGTAGTTTGACATTTTATCAAATCATGTTTACAATTACGAGTTTGCTGCATTCTGTTAAAATAGAAAGTGTGTTTATGCTGAAATAATAACTGACATTCACTAAGTTTATCAACTCCACTAACCAAAGGTTGTCTGGAAGAGATCGCATTTGAGTGAAAATCAGAAGCGTTTCAACTGCTATCTCAGTTTCGTTGCGAAATTTAGACGGATATCGCAACGAAAACTGAGGTAGCGGTTGAGACGCTTCTGATTTTCACCCATTTTAGCGATAAGACCGCCTGTTGTCTACAGTTATTTAAACTATTACTTCTTAGCTTAATTTGTAAACTTCTTTTGGTGTGCAATAAAGCATTTTGTATTGTATTGTATTATATTGTATTTATTTAAATTCTAGCTACAGTGCCACCCAAAACACATTTTTAGACTTATAATAAAACGGAGTAAGGATGAGTCCATCTTTGTTGCTAAATATTTGGTTACCCTAGCAGAGTGAGACAAACGGGCCTCTTGGCGGGTATTTTACTCGGATCGTTGTATCGTAGCAACACGCAGTCCTGTACTTATAATTGATCCATGGCAGTAATAATCCTTTTTGAAGCTTAGTTTTAATAATACCAAAATTTCTGGTGCACTTGCTTAAAAGGTACCTAATACTGAATTACTAGGTCGATGCAGAGTCAGCCACCGGCTAAGCTTGCACCATAGATTGGAGCGGAGTTTTTTTTTTTTTTTTTTTTTCGAAATTTTCTCTTCGTCACGACCTAGCGAAATTTAATTTGTACATTTTAAAACAAAAATTTCCAAAATCGGTTGAGAACTCGCTGAGATCTGCGCATTGTTACAAAGTCCATTCGAGTCGATCCATGGGAACTTCGCTCGCTTCGCTCGCTCCGCTCCAACAATACACGACATTCTTTAAGTTTTACACGCACTTTTCACTTAAAACATAAATATTAATAGTTTGGTTCTTCGGTAATGACAGATGTTAAATGCGACTAAGTTGAAAGAGATTGACAGGGCTGTCATCATCGTATGCGTACTCGTTTACTTAACACAGTAGCATAATAATTTGACAAGAAATGGTGCCTTTGCCAGACAGTGGCCCTCGTGACGTTTAGGCGTGTAGGGTATGACGTCACCAACCGCCCTATCTTCCAAAATCTATGATAAACTGCCTGTGAAATAATGTACAGGTGACAAAATTGATGTAGACCCTCATTTGTATGAGACGTTATATACGGAAGTTGTAATCTTTACTCAATCGTGTAGTATTATTTCCCGGCCACGGCCAATAATAAATATATATTTTTTAAAGTTTATAAATGTTTAAATAAAACAATTTAAACGGATTATATCGCGTATATTAATTATTTGAGCCTCCCTGACGTTTTCTGACGTAAATTGTTTTATTTAAATGTGTGACAGTCGCGGAAACCGAAGAAAATATTATGTTTATAAATGTATTATGGTTATAACCATGGTATAAGAAATAAGGTATGGCACTCCGGCAAGTGAGCCTTTCTACGTCACTGCTTAGTAGCTATTATCTAGCTTTATGGTAACTAAATAATTTGTAAGGAGAAAAATGTTTGCCGCCAGTCTTACAAAAAAAAATGCATAAAGCATTACAGTTCTGTAACAAGATTTCATTTTGTAGTAATAATTGATTTAAAACACTCCCCATTTTATGAGATTCATACAGGTAACTAGGGAATGGGGGGATATTATGACAGGATTGTCAGAACCGACCAACTAATCATAACGTGAGTCTCGCCTGTCATTCCGGAGTGCCATACCTTATTTTCTTATACCATGGGCTATCACGAAGGATTTTAGGTATATTTTACTTTATTATATTAACTAGCGGTATCCAATCACTTGCTAAACAACTTTTCATTAATAATCATTTTACAAACAACGTTAGGCAAATTAACGATTCCCAAATTAGACGTTCCTTCTATAAAATATTGTTTTACATATTGTTCATGATACAAATTATGAACTTGATGAAACTTAATATTACAAAACATTATTTGACAAATTATTCGTTTATTATTCACGGCAATTAACAAAATAATGCATGGTAAAAAATCTTTAATAAAATACATTGTTTGGTAAACACTTCGTTTAATAAACACTTCGCCCCTTCATTTGTAAAACATATTTTGTCTGTACATTAAGGTTGAATCGTGTGTGCACACTCCTGTTGTACTTACATACTAGCTCAATGGTAAATGACAAAAAATTATTGACTTTGACAAGAAGCATAATTGTAAGAAAGCATTTACCACTATACTATTAAGTGGAGATCTATTTTATTTTCGAGGTATACATACATATTTTGTAAGTAAGACATGTGTATATAGAATAAATTAATAATACCAAAATACTTCTTAAGTAAAAGTAACAGTTGTAGCCTGGCGTGTGACGATGGCGAGAGTCACAAGACGCCCGATCGATTGACCCTCGTGCCCTGGCAACAGGGACGGCCGTTCATCTGGGACTCCTCATGTGCTGACCCTAGCGCCGTCCCATTTGGCTGCGGCAGAGGCAGGTAATCGCCGCAAGTCCGCAGCTCTCGGTGATAACTACGTATTTGTCGCGTTTGCCGAGAAGACCCGTGGGGTCCGGAAGCAATAAAACTTTATAAGCGGTATAAGGGGTGAATCAAGGGTCTATGCTTTTTTTTTTTTTTAAGCCTATACCTTTTTTGTTTGGTCTTTTATCTGAGCCGATGACGTAGCTATCTGCATCGACACCTGATACGAGTTAGAACAGGCATTAAGGGAGCGGAAACGACAGTTACAGGCAGGAGGGCTTGTGTTCAGTGTGTGTAGCAAAGCGGAACTCAGTTCATGGTGTGTAGCAAAACGAACTCGGATGAAAATCTCCTTGTAATTGATGATCCGGAAATTAGGAAGTGTGTTAAACTCCAACGGAGGAATAGAAGCCAACATTCAGCACCGGATTGCAGCGCCTGGCAAAAATGGCGTGAAGTAACTGGAGTGACCTATGACCCGGAAATGCCTGTCAAACTAATGGGCCTTCTTTACAAGACCATGATCAAGCCAGTACTGGTGTACGGCAGTGAGACGTGGACGGTGACTCAGGGCCATGCGCATAAGGTAGCTGAGATAAAGATGCTGCGGTGGATGTGTGGAGGGACGAGGCTCGACAAAATCGAAGGGTACGTGTGCGGCAGACTTGGAATCGACGACTTCGCTAGAGCAAGAAAGCAGGCTCCGTTGGTATAGGCATATGCCGTAATGATTTAATTCTGACCATCCTAGGGTCTAGAACCAGAGATCGACCGAAGAGGTGATGGACAGAACTCATAAAGTTAGACCTGAGTTCTTGCGACGTAACGGCCGATGATGCGTTAGACAGGGAGAAGTAGAAAAAGATTAAGGAAGCAGAAGTGATGGTTGCGTTTATCACGTGACAAATAAGTGACAAAGCATCTGTCACTCACACTCCCATCTTCGTAAAACATGACGGACGCTTTGTCACTTATTTACCGCATGATAAAAACAACCATAATAGGCCCGCCGATGGGAATAATAACGATGTTTTAGAAAACATTATTCTGAGCTTGCGTGTGTAGCTATTTAATGTTTGTTCAATTTATAAGTAAGCTATAAATAGTGTGATTAAATATATGTGATACAATGTAGCATATTATATATTCATCTTGGGCGTTAACAGTTCTATGTCCCAAAATACTCGGAATTTAACTTCAGAACCCCTCGCTGCGCTCAGTAAGTCCAGGCTGTACATAGTAAAATATGTTCCCATTTGAAGCCAATGTGTAAAATTTTGTTTCAGTGATAATGGAAGCATGCTGTTTCACTTTAGCGCTGAAGTATGGAATATGGCTATGCGCGTTGTGGTTCGTTTTATCGATGTGTACCAATTTACTGAATACTTTCACAGGTAAGTTATTATTTCGTTATTAGTTCCTTTATTTCTAAATTTACGAAACATGTAATGTGTCATTATTTTTAATGTGGGGACATACCACATTTGTTTATAATATATCATTCAGGATGAAAGCACAAAGAAAAATTTAAATGCATAATGTGACCAGAAATCGAACCCAGTAACTCTAGATTACCGGTCCAGCGTGTTATCCTCTCCACCACACTAATGCCAAATAACCTCTCGATTTTTTACTTATGCTTTGAGTGTCAAAGTTTGCATTGTTTATTTGAAAGGCTCTTAGACCTAAGCGACCTCTATTTGAATACGTTAATATTTTTGTATTTATTTTATATGTATATAAAAAATATATAGGTATGCAATGAATCGGTTAGGTTCACTTTGTCCGCATTCCCATTTCGTTCACATTCCTTCTTCGTCCACAATCCCACGTCGTCAACATTCCCATTTCTTCCATATTCCCATTTTGTCCTTTTCCCACTTTGTGCACGAAGACGAAATAGGAATGTAGACAAAAAGGGTAATATAGACGAAGTGCACCTAAACGCAATGAATTTCTTTGGAATGCGGCAAATTACACAGTAAGTAATGGGAATATTGGTAATAATATATTTAAACGAATGAACGAATGTAAAGATACTCTGTTTAAATATTTTCCACTGGATTATTAAAACTGTTTATTAGATTTATAGAAACTAGCTTTTGCCCGTGACTACGTCCGCGTGGAACTTAATAAAAGGGATTATTAAAAGCGCCTAAGCAAATGTAAGAGCAATTGTGCTTTTGGTCTTATAATTACATATTCTGCAGGGTCATCACTGTCATCTTGATTCATTCACTCACTTTTCAATGTTTTTAGGGATAATTTCCAGGATGAAAACTATCCTCAAAATCGATTCAGCGGTTTAAGCGTGAAGAGGTAACAGACAGACGGACACGCTTTCGCATTTATAATATTAGTATGGACTAGCGCCCCGCCCCGGCTTCGCACGGGTGCAATGCTGATAAATTATGCATTACACATTCTTCTTGAATCTTTTCTTCTCTGGTAAGTCGGTCGCTCACTGCTGAGGATCATGACTCCGCCGATTAATATTATCGAGAGCAGCTCTCCACTTCTCCCTAACGGTTGCTTTCTGGAGCGCGCTGCTTAACGTCGTATCCAGTTGGTGGGATATCTGATCACACCATTGTATTGGGCTCCTATCCCGTGGCCTGGTGCCGTCCATCTTTCCCATCACCATCAGTCTCGCCAAATAGCCAGGGTCTTTGCGAGCTATGTGACCAAAGTACTGTAGCACACGTTAGAGGCAGATGGTATAAGTATAACCTTGGCTGGCTTTCCAGTTCGAGTGGGGCTATTATGGAGACATTAGTTCGGCGTGTAGTCCCGGGAATACGGAGCATTTTTCGCCACACCCACATCTTCAAAGCATCGATCTTCCGGAAAGCTTCTTTAAGAGTCCATGTTTCTGCGCCATGTAGAAATATGGGAAAGACTAGAGTCTGAACTATTTCCATTTTTGTCAGGTTCAGTATGTTCCTGTCTTTCCATATTTTGTCCAATTGAGACATTGCCGATTTCGCCCTGCCAGTTATTCGTCGAATCTCAGCTTCACAGCCACCCCTGTTATTCAGGACTGCGCCTAAGTATATACATTCCTCCACTATTTCGTATTTATCAAGGGCATCCGTTGTTTGTAGATTATTGAACATATCAACTATCATTATTCTGGTCTTCGATTTGTTGATTATGAGCCCATATTCCTGGCTAGTGTTCTCAAAGCGGTCTTCTTGAATCACTCTATCTATTAAAAAAAAACCGCATCAGAATCTGACAGATAAGGTATATTTTCGCTCTTTCTTTTTTCAACTATTGGCGTATAAGCCACATTTTGACATGGGAGGAAAAGTTTCTAAAGATAAAAATCTAAGCTTACACCATGACAGACAGATAGACAGACAGCAGGAAGCGACTTTGTTTTATACTATGTAATGTAGTGATCGTGATAAAAAGATAGGTGCAATCAATATATTATAAAAACAAGTAATTAATACTGTAATCATGTAATCAATACTGTTGGAGAAACTACACCGGCTAGCTTGGCCACTGAATGAGTGCCACAAGATGGCAGCACAGGCGGCACAGCCCTAGGCGGAGATGGCGGGATGACCTGGACATGTTCCTCAATGGCTGACCGGAGAAGGAATTCGTTCGGGAGTCATAGAAATCAAAAGGCGAGGCCTTTGCCCAGCAATGAGAAACCCAAACAGGCTAACAAATATATACTTCAAAAAACTGACCGATATCATTTTTATTTCGTTTTGTCCACCAGTGTCAACCCTACCATATTAGGTATACATTCTGCGCGCTCTTAAGAAACTTAGTCTCTGTTAGTGTGAGAATACCTACCCAGGACCAGGTTACTATTACAATTTCCCGTCCCAGGTCTGGCTTGTCCGCCCACTTGGACCAGAACACGTGAATTATCTGCTATTAAAGTTTTTCAATTCCAGGTACTATGAAGATTGTGTACAAAATTTACTCGGTCTTTATGCTTCTAAGTGTCGCCGTGCTACAACTATCAACTTGGGTGAGTAGCAACTCTGATTGTTGAATCTGTACCCTTGCCATAGTACTCGTAAATTAACTATCGTTTTTAGTTTAATTACAACACCTTAATGTAGTGAGTGTCAGGGTGGCGGGTGTACATCAACAAATGGAGCAGACTAACTCCTGGCGTATGTACTTCAACTACATTCGTTGATGTACACCCGCTATCCTGACACTCACCTTAATGTAATGTTCAATAAGTATGATGCTCATTTTTTGTTTTGTATTTACAGTGGCGTTTCTCGATTGCCGTCTACACTTTTGTCGTGATATTGGTGCTAGCAGTCATCGGTGAAATAACGTTTGGCGTCCTGTTGCTGACGGAGGGGTCTACCATCATTCCTCACTGGGCCGCGATTTGTATATTCATATTCATCAAGCCACGTAAGAAAGTGTTTTATTCCAAATTTTAGCTGCCCTTCAATCATGTCATAAAACTGTGATTTGGATTGGCGGCACCGTATGGACGGGTGGATGGATGCACCTTAGGTGTACATACAGCATAGACCACGTGGAAGAACTTCACTATAAGTGGCAACGCTATCAATGCCAATGTAATAGTAGTTTATGCAACTGCTACATAGTGAGAGGTCTCAAAGCACACACATCTTAAAACACAGACCTAATCAGTTGCATACACTACTTTATTAATAATCATAATCATAGATTTTGTTTTATCAAAATACTCGCTTTTGCCCGCGACTTCGCTAGCGTAAACACATATCATACGTTCACTATAATAATAATAATAATAAGGTAGTTAGTCTGCTACATTTGTTGATGTACACCCGCCACCCTGACACTCACTACATTAAGGCGTAGGGATGTGACGACCCCATCGCCCGCTGGTATGACCAGCGCAATCAGTCACGCAGGGCAGCTTATGGTGAGCTGTTGGGGGGTAGCGACCCCACGTACCTGAGTGCTCCTGGGGGATCCTGACGGGGGGTGATGGGTCGGGACCTCCGCCTCTGTCTTGCCTTAACCGGCCGGACAGAGTGTAGTCGCGAGAGTTTCGGCTCGGGGGTGGATGTGGAAACGTAAGGGGTTAGTTGGCTTCGGTTTAAAGCCCAGTATTACACCTCTCCGCCCTTAGCCTTCCGCACTGGTGTTCCCCTTAGGCCACTCTATGTGTCGCTTTTTATGGGGGCCCATCTAGCGGGAGGCGAGTCATCGTCTACGAGTTTTTTTTGCTATGAGACACTTTTCTTGGTAGACGTCCGGCTGTCTCAAACAAATAGCCTAATTACCCAGTCCTCCATTTCATCCCCATAGCCCGATTTGTATTTAGATTCCATTATATTCATAAATAGTTCTTGCACCAAGCGGGTGCTGTCTCTGTGTGCGTCCCATGACACGGATAGGGACAGCATCCGCTCGATGTACACATTACATTTCATTAAATTGTCAAAAGGGCCTCTACGCGTTGGCTTCGGCTCCGCGCACGCCTCCTCCGCGACACTATTGTCCCGTGAGCGGGTGCGACATACAGGAATAATAATAAAAATCTTTATTTGACTTTTGTTTTACAAATATGTTTAGAACAGAGTTCTGCAAAACTGTTTGCACAGTTTGTCTGCAGGAGAGTCTCTACAAAATGTTTGTCTTACATTAATACTATAATATTATCTACTATTACGTCTACTTACTTTATGGAAGGGTTTCTAACAAATGTTTTTTAAGGAGTTTTTTAATTTTATTTTTGTCTAGTTCCGAGCGGATGTCATCAGGTAAGCTGTTAAATAAATATGGCAATCTATTATTTAATGTCCTGTCTCCAAAATAATTAGTTACTCTTGGTACCTCGTATTTACCTGATGTCACCGACCTGGTACTATGTTTATGGTTGACCAGTACTAAACTATGCTCCAGATTACTATGGTTATTTGTTAAAAGTAGGTATTTATGCTTAAAGCGAACAGGAAGTATCTTGAGAATTTTAAATAGTTTATAATAATTACCATCACAGCTTTGTTTTGTTTTATTATTCAAAGTCAAAGTCAAAGTTCTTTTATTTGCTAGAATTATGGTACATGCGGATGACAAATATTACAAAAGAACAACACAATTCACCCTAGTAATGGCATGCAAATTTCAAATTCTTACATTAACAGATTACTCATTGATAAGATAATATAATAATCATTAAATTCAATTAACAGATTTTAAATTAAAATAGGAATATAATTTATATGTCAATGTGAAATTTATGAATCACGTGTCAAAATATTCTTTCAAATTATAAAAACATTTTTCTATGAGCCATAATCGAAGTTTATATAAAAATAATTTATAAGGCAATGTTCTTAATTCTAAAGGAAGATTATTGTAAATTTTTTCTGACATAATAAAGCAATTTTTACTGTGCAATGCTGATTTTGTTACAGTGCGTTTAACTTTAAACAAATCTCTACTACGTAAACTTGGATTATGTACTGGTTTGGAAAACATCTCTGGATTACCTCTTACAAATTTAGCATGTTCAAATATAAAAATACCCGTTAAAGTCAATATATTGAGCCTTTTAAATAACGGTCTACACGAGACCATTGGACCAACACCACATACCGCACGGACACATCTTTTTTGAACCAAAAATGCCTGCTGAATATCTGACGAGTTACCCCAAATTACAATGCCATAGCGAAGAAGGGAAGCGACGTAACCATGGTAGGCTGTCAAGGCGGTCGGCTCCCCTGCCTAGGGCTTGCAATCCGGATATCCGGATATTCGTTTTATCCGGATATCCGCGAATTTTTAAATCCGGATAATTTTCTATACATTATTCGGATAATACGGATATTTCGGATAGTTAAAATAAAATAATTACTACAATATTATTAATATACCAAGCCATAGAAATATCATAAATATCATAATAAAGATTAAATACCTGAACAAGCTGGCTTTTTGAAAGGAAAAGTCACTAAAGAACAAATTCTAACCATCGAACAACTGATTCCTGAAGAAATCCTTCGAATTTAACATCCCCTTAATCTTGTGTTTTATAGACTATTTGGCCTATTGATCAACAAATCTTAAACAAAATTCATGGTCATAGGTCGAATAAAGCCGCTAGAGCTCAGTGGGACGCGCGATCTCCAATATGAGGGCAGCTTTATATACCTGGGCTCTAACAGAACGATGGCTCATGCGAATCAGATGTACGAAAGCGGAATAGCATGGCAAAAAGCGCGATGACACGACTAAAAAGGATCTGGACAGATATATCAATCTCACTAAAAACCTAGAGGGCTCTGGCGTTCTCAATCTTCACCTACGATGCGAAAACCTGGACCCTCAAAAAGGCAGATATATCTCGCATTGACGCATTTGAAATGTGCTGGAGCGGAGCGGAATGTTACCAGTTCCTTGGACAGCCCACCGCACAAATATGTAAATTCTCCCAGAAGTGGGAGTCGCTGTTAGGCTGTCGACAATCTGTCTCCGCAGGATCTTCGATCACTTAGCTAGGAAAAAAAATGACACCCTAGAAGTGCTCCTGGTGACAGGGAAAGTACAGGGAAGGTGACCATGAGGAACAACCTCTATGCGCTGGACAGACCAGATCCGCGAGAACACTAAATCAAAAGTCCACGGGGCATTACACAGCGCCGATGACCACAACGTGGAAAGCGATCGTCCACAAAATAATTCGTGAAGGCCACGACCCTCAGCAATGACGAACACGAACACGACACAGGAAGGGGAAAAAAAAGTTAAAAATATATTTATCAAAACCACAGTCGAAGCCATATGTCAAGAAGATGCTAATCAAAATCAAACAAATTACGACTAAACAATGAATACTAATAAAATAACTAAACTGATAAAAGTATAGAAGCTGATTATAATTTTAAATATTTCGGCAATGATCCTTACGTTTTTTATTGTCTTCTGCGATTTATTTTTATGAACCTCTACTCTGCTCCGAGATAACTGGTATATTGAAGATTTTATTTTAATGTTCAGTAGGTATAATTTATCTATTCGCTGTAAGGTTTAAATTGTGATTGCAAATGTGATTAGATTTTTAATATTATGATAAAAAAATAAAAATACTCGTATTTTCTATTTATTTTTAAGAACTTGTCTGCACTATTGTTTTTCATTTTAAATGTTTATTTGCTAAAATCATTTGGTCAGTTTCTTACTGTTAAATTGTATATTTTGTCTATTATTATATGATATACAACCATATAACACTCATTTATTCGATAGCAAAAACGCGAAAATACCTAAAACACTGAAATTAAATAACAACGAAACAAATACCTACGTCACACTTTCAATTAAAAAATACTAAAGCGGCACTAAAACTATCATAAATCACTACCTTGCGGCATGGTACATTAGTATCATCGAAATATTAACCATATTTCGTATTTTATTCAATATAATATGACTATCCGTATTATCCGCTGTATCCGGATATCCGGATAGTAAATAATTTTAGTATTCGAAATATCCGGATACGAAATATGGACGGATATTGCAAGCCCTACCCCTGCCACGCTTCTTAACCTCTTTAGAGCGAAAACAAATTGATTTAGTTTAGAGCATATACTATCAATTTGTGGCTTCCAGATACAGAACTTGTCAAGAGTAATGCCCAGGAACTTAACTTCATCAACGGTATTTATAATTTGATCTTTAAAATTTACATTTAGGGCATGACGCTGGGATCTGTAGTTAGAAAATTGAACCCAGTTTGTCTTTTCTACATTCAACTTTAAATTATTGCTATCGATCCATTGACCTATATGTTCAACAGCATCATTTATTAAAGTTTCATGTGTTGTGCACTTATCATTACCTGGAATAACTAATGATAAGTCATCCGCAAACATTACCATTTGGTGTTTCGTCACATGAGGTATATCGTTAATATAAAGTACAAAAAGAAGTGGCCCTAGAACACTTCCTTGAGGTACTCCTCGTGCATTGACTTGAAACGTTGATCTGTATTGAGTAAATTCGTTATATCCATTAAGCTTACCAATTTCAACACACTGGGTGCGGTTTTCCAAATAACTTTCAATCCACTTCGATGCACTACCACGGATGCCATAATGTTCACATTTCTTTAAAAGTAACGAATGTTCTACAAGATCGAATGCTTTTGTCATATCAAAGAAAATAGCAACTACAGGGACTTTCTTATCTGTGTTCTCAGTAACACTACGAATCAGAGTATAAGCAGCATGTGTTGTCGACCTATTTACAAGTAATTTAAGGAACCTTATTTGCAATGCCTCTATTTTATCTATATAATGTTTTAAAAGTTAGACCATAGGAATCGAGAGCATAGCTCAGCACTGAGTCCACCAAGGCGAAATATAGCTGTTTAAGAACTACTACACTTAATGCGAGGCCGAAGGCCGAGCTCCGCGTAGTACCTAAGGTGCGGAGCGTCCCAAAGAAGCCGCCCACCCACTTAATACAAGTTGAAGTAACTTAATGCGAGGCCGCGGACCGAGCTCCGCGTAGCACCTAAGGTGGGGAGCGTCCCAAAGAAGCCCCCTACCCACGTAATATAAGTTGAAGTAACTTAATGCGAGGCCGAAGGCCGAGCTCCGCGTAGCACCGAAGGTGTGGAGCGTCCCAAGGAAGCCGCCCACCCACTTGATATAAGTTGAAGTAACTTAATGCGAGGCTGGAGGCCGAGCTCCGTGTAGCATCGGAGGTGCGGAGCGTCCCAAGGAAGCCTCCCACCCACTTAACATAAGTTGAAGTAACTTAATGCGAGGCCGAAGGCCGAGCTCCGCGTAGCACCGAAGGTGCGGAGCGTCCCAAGGAAGCCGCCCACCATAACATAAGTTGAAGTAACTTAATGCGAGGCCGCAGGCCGAGGAAGCCGCCCACCCACTTTTGTTTGACCTGACCAGACACAACATCTGATGACCATCGAAGTCGGCCTATTCTATTAGTTTAGTTGTATATTAAACGGCTTCGTTGTTAAATTTCGAATGATTCGAAACCTGTGGCTGAAAAATCACAATTCGTGGACGAAAATTGAAAAAAAAAAAAAAAAGTCACTTGCTCTCGCTGGGAACCACACCGCATTTTGTTCACTGTTATCTCGCACCAGATTCACTATGTTTGAGCAGCACGGTTAGCATAACTTTGACACGCGACTCTTTGTCGCGCGACAAATACTACCTGTCACTTTTTTTTCCAATACCGTGCGAGCAAGGCAGGTGACGCTAAGTCGCGCGACAAGGGGAGTCGCGAGTGAGGTGAAATTTAAATTGCGCCCATACGTGTCCCGTGTGGTGTCCGTGTGGACCACGTATGAGCGCAATAAAAATTTTCTTTGCGTGTTGATCTTTGTCTCTATAGCACTATAATGTTATTATTTATTAGGCATTTGCCGTGGAATTAGTTTCGGCTCGAATCATCTTATAAAAAAACCGGCCAAGAGCATGTCGGGCCACGCTCAGTGTAGGGTTCCGTAGTTGCTCATCCTTCAAAATAGACGGGTTTACAACGGCGGTTTTAAGCCCGAGGTTTAAGTTACGACTAAGATTTTAAGCTCTATAAAAAGGTCCTAAACGCCAATGTAACTGTAATTACTTATTTCCTTCTGGAAGTCAACTTACGTCCTTTTAAAGAAAATTATGAAATTTTGCGATAACTCAAAAACGGCTCAACCGATTTTGTTCTATATAGTTTTCATTGAAAGTACTTATAAGGCCTCATTTTCATAAATTTTTCCATAATTTTTTGACCCGTGGTTGAAAAGTTAGAGGGGGGGGGGGGCGCTATTTTTTTTATTTTCGGAGCGAATATTTACAAAACTAATGACTTTATCAAAAAATAATGTTTGAAGACCCCTATTATTTTTAAAAGACCTATTCAACGACGCCCCACACACTAGTATTGGAATGAAAAAAAAAAAATTACCCACACTTTAGGTGTTCGAGAGGTACCCGAAAAAAACATTTTTTTGTAGATTTTATTGTACCGTTTTGTTGGCGTGAAACATACAGTACTTATGATCACGGAGCTAAGCCGCGGACGGACGGACGGACAGACGGACATGGCGAAACTATAAGGGTTCCTAGTTGACTACGGAACCCTAAAAACAGGCCTTATCATTATATGTACGACAAAAAAACTACTTTAAGGTAACGAGATATTTATCTAGTAATTTCAGCTCTTTCTCATTTACGTAATCAGCAAATTGCTTCGGGGCCTTTAGGCTTAGACTCACAAAAGTTGGCTGTTAAAAGTTAAAAAATAGATTCAAGAAGTATGCCACGTTGCCTCTTTAGGAATGTGATCACCAGATGTTTGGTTGTCTACGATCCATACAATTTCGAACGGTATTTTTATAGCACAAAAAAGGGGTTTGCAATGATTTCTGAGTCATTATATTTTGTACCGTATTTACAAATGAAGCGAAAATTGAAAAATTTAATGATTCGGATAGGATTCGAACCTGCGCTTCCAACGGCCTTCCGGGCCAACACGGGCGTCCCAACTGGACCACCGAATCAGATGTCAGAGCCATTGAATTCTTCAACCAGTTGCTTCGACATGCCTTAGGGTGGCATCGTAGCGCCATCTACCGTAAAGATTAACTTTTATGTTTATATTATTATTATTCTGTTTTAATTTAGTAATATAAATCTTATTTCTAAAATTGACACCACTGTATATACTCGTACGTAGTTCAGTAAACTAGCCGTCTACTTGAGAATGCTGTTGCACGCCTGTAATTGAGGCACAAGCTATAGTCTGTACTTTTAGGTACTTAAAAGAATGTAAACAAACAATTAAAAGGGTTATTTATAAGGTAACGTTTGGTTCCTGTTAATTTTTTTATATTATAAAGTAATGGACCTCTCACTACTGCAGTCCGTTCCATTTAAATAACATGTGTTATCGCTTAATTTTACCGTACATATACAAATTCACGAAAATGAACATTATTTTTATCACATTTAATAAATATATATTTTTTTCCAGTAAATCGTCACTAAAAAGTACCCAATCTTGCAGAGGTTTAA
This sequence comes from Apotomis betuletana, assembly GCA_932273695.1. Lineage (NCBI taxonomy): Eukaryota > Metazoa > Arthropoda > Insecta > Lepidoptera > Tortricidae > Apotomis > Apotomis betuletana. The sequence continues at coordinate 5,483,161 of OW026321.1, read as the reverse complement.
AACGCAAGGTTGCATTATACTGGAAGTAACACGACTAAAATAAAAAGTCACAGGTTTAAAGTAGCAACACCTTACCTTACGTAATTTTTAACTAGGCTGCATTGTACTGGAAGTAGCACGACTAAAATAGAAAGCCACAGGTTTAAATTAGCAACACATACCTTACGTGATTTTTTACTTTGTCGGTTTGACATTCGCCATTGCTTGCTGTCATATTGATGATACGAGTGCGATATTTGTGTTTAAAGCTTCCGTTCATTGTTAATTTACGTTAGTTTTATTTGTTTCTGTTTTAGATATTTTTTTAAATAGTTTGTTTTTGTCGTTTTGTTACGGGATCGTGTTTTTAACCATTCGAATTGGATCACTATAATTTATTCTGGCCTTAAAAGGTGCACTACCACTGGATCTGTCAAATTTGACAGCTCCGGTTTGTTTACAATTTTTTAAATACCTAAAAGTACAGACTATAGACGTGCTACCTGTGTTTTATAATTTTATTTTTTGATTGTGTAAGCCTGTGTTTTGTTGGTGTGTCTAATAAATAAATAAATAAATAAGATTTTAGACCTATATCGTCGGCACCATCGTCTCAAATTTGTTGAGAATCGATAGTAACGATGTGCTACGTTCCGTATTGTTAAGAAAGTCTAAATTAAAATTAATTCACAAGAGTTACTGGTCAAAAAATCACTTGCTGTTTCTATTGGTGGATGATGTAAATAGCGACCGCTGCGAAGTGCATACGAAAATAATCCTAGAGGTGTGTAGTGTGTACCCGTAGCGTTGGGCGATAGTACCTATAATATCTGAACATGTTATTGGAATTTACCAAAATAGGTGTAGATAAAACTGTTTATACAATATAAAGAGCACAAAATATGAGATTGAATATTTTGATTTGAGTCTTAATGTGTTTTGTTTATTTCAGTGTCGTATATCTACTGTATTCTTGTGGCATACAGTTACGCCAAGGAACTAGAAGAAGATTGATTATAAATATGAATGTTTATGTTTGTACACAATTTGTTGTCATGCTTGTACCTATGTTTTGCCATATTACGAAATTTAAAAAATTAAGTAAGATGTCATTCGTTTGAATTCATTGTTTTGTTATCTTTGTTTCCTCGTTGATTTCTTGTGAGGGACGAAATACCACATGTCAATATCTGAACATGTACTGTAACGCCCAGTCAATAAGAGTCGTGTTCAGATATTTATGAACGTCTTATATGCTGCGATATATCTGATGGCGACTGTACCATAGTAGGTATAAGAAATTAAGGTATGACATTACGGCTAGTGAGACTTGCTAAGTCACTGATTATGTTCGTGAATTTGTTAATACAGACCTACCTGAATCTCATAAACAGGACAATTGTGTATAGAAACGAATAAACTAAAAACAAAATAAATAATAAACTTCGCGGTTTCCAATTGAGTTGAAATTAGGCATAGTACTTATAATTTAACTACTAATTTTATTAACTTTTATCTATCAGGATATGTAGGTTATAGAGCCAAGTTTAATTTTATCTACTCTCCCCCCCTCTCGGGGGTGAGCGTCACCCCCCCGCGACCTCGAATGTGTCCCGGAGCGCGGTATTTTCCACTTTAAAAGAAAACCGTGTACGATACATATAAAGTGTATAGGAACAAAATAATCCAGAATAAATTTACTATAAACCTTTTATACATACAAAAGCGATAGCACTTATACAATCAGCGCAATCTGTTACCAAATACTAACGTTTTTCATTATTGATCTTTTTTTTCTGCTAAAAGGTTATAATACGGTGAATAGAGACTAAAGTACTATGTGTGACCTTACAAACGGTCCGGTAGTTTTGAATTTTTGATATGTTGTCTAGGATGGTTAGTCAGTGTTTAAAATGCAAAATGCACAATTCCCCCCCCCCCCCTCCGCGCCCGCCGCCATATTGAAAAAACCGGCACTTTCTTCATATTTTTGCTCATATCTTCCTTTAGGAGCATTTTAGCTAGAAGAAAGCTTCGACAATGTTATAGAAAGTTAAATTTACTACATTTTCCATTTTATATTTTGTTTCTAGGACAGATAGTTACGGAGATATCTACATTTAAAAAAACGTAAAAAATCCCAATTTTTTACTGAAAAACAAACTTCTGGATTATATCTTCGTTTAGAAGCATTTTAGCTACAACAAAGCTTGGGCAATGTTGTAGAGAATTAAAATTACTATAATTTACACTTCAAATTTTGTTTCAAGGACGGTTAGTTACGGAGATATGCACATTTAAAAAACAGGAAAAGTCGAATTTTCCGAAAATTTCTGAAAATTCTTGATTTAGAACGCTGTCATTCAGTTAGGGACTAGTCTAGGACAAATTAAAACATGTAGGAAATATAATTGCTTATAAAACTCATGTCCATTTTTACATACATTTTCGGAAAATGTAACTTTATTTTTTACATATCTCCGTAATTATCTGTCCTAGAAACAAAATTTGAAATGTAAATTATAGTAAATTTAATTCTCTACAAAATTGCCCACGCACTGTTCTAGCTAAAATGCTCCTAAACGAAGATATAATCCAGAAGTTTGTTTTTGAGTTGAAAATTGCAATTTCTTAAGTTTTTTTAAATGTGCATATCTCCGTAACTATCTGTCCTAGAAACAAAATATAAAATGGAAAATGTAGTAAATTTAACTCTCTATAACATTGTCGAAGCTTTCTTCTAGCTAAAATGCTCCTAAAGGAAGATATGAGCAAAAATATGAAGAAAGTGGCGGTTTTTTCAATATGGCGACGGGCGCGGAGGGGGGGGGGAATTGTGCATTTTGCATTTTAAACACTGACTAACCATCCTAGACAACATATCAAAAATTCAAAACTACCGGACCGTTTGTAAGGTCAAAATCCTTTATTCACTGAATTATTAGTTATCTCAAAAACTGCACACTTCTCGGCCAAAATATGTATAACAAAAGTAAAGAATGGAAAATGTTCTTTCTAAAAATGTATAATTTATTTCTGTTACTCTTTAATTTACTGTTGCAATGCTATTTATAAAATTTAAGTTATTTGGCCATTATGCGAAATATAAATATTCGTACTAGTTAAACGGTGTTACTTGCAATACCATAGACTTCTTATTATGTTTTTCTATAATCTACAAATATTGAACTATAATTATCATGATTTTTTTTTTTAGACCTACTATTTTGGAAATAAGGGATGTGTGGGGAAATCGTCAAGTATTGCTCATTTTCGTAAATAACTTCAAACCCGTTTAATTTAGAATGATGAAATATATATATTTGAGATGTTCATAATGTACCCTTTCATTTGATATGTCACACGATATACTTTGCTATTTTTTTTTCTAATTTACCCCTCAAATTGGCTCCCATGTTTCAAATTACTTGATTTACTTTACGTTACGTTACATTTCCATGTTTGGGTCATCAATTTACATACGTGTACCAAATTTCAACTCAATCGGTCCAGTAGTTTCGGAGAAAATTCGCTATGATTATAGTAGGATCCCTTGTGTATCTGTGTCAGTCCGTCGGTCTGTCATAGCCAATTTGCTCCGAAACTACTGGACCGATTGAGTTGAAATTTGGTACACATATGTTGCCGTGAAATCTACCGCTGGAGCGCCTACGCGAATCGTCTACGCAATGTCATCGTACGCGCATTATGCTATCGAGTGTAAATAGTAGTTATAAGTTCAAAATTCGCATGTCACTGTCTTCCTACTGATCTTGTAGCGAGTACACGTCTTTGTATAATTTATTCTGGAGTTTTTACTTTCCATGACCTTCAGCCCCGAACACATATGTAAATTGATGACCCAAACATGGACGTGTAACGTAACGTAACGCAAATTAATAAATTTTGACATGAGGGCCAGTTATAGGGGGCAAATTAGAAAAAAAAATGGCAAAGTATATCGTGTGACATATCAAATGAAAGGGTACATTATGAACATCTCAAATATATATATTTTATCATTCTAAATTAAACGGTTTTGAAGTTATTTACGAAAATGAGCAATACTTGACGATTTCCCCACACATCCATTATTTCCTAACATAGTAGGCCTAAAAAAAAAAAAAACATGATATAGTTCAATATTTGTAGATTACAGAAAAACATATAAGAAGTCTATGGTATTGCAAGTAACACCGTTTAACTAGTACGAATATTTATATTTCGCGTAATGGCCAAATGACTAAAATTTTAAAAATAGCATTGCAACGGTAAGTTAAAGAGTAACAGAAATAAATTATACATTTTTAGAAAGAACATTTTCCATTCTTTACTTTTTGAGATAGCTAACCTTTTAGCAGAAAAAAAAAATCAATAATTAAAAACGTTAGTATTTGGTAACAGATTGTGCTGATTGCATAAGTTCTATCGCTTTTGTATGTATGAAAGGTTTATAGTAAATTTATTCAGGATTATTTTGTTCCTATACACTTTGTATGTATCGTACACGGTTTTCTTTTAAAGTGGAAAATACCGCGCTCCGGGACACATTCGAGGTCGCGGGGGGGTGACGCTCGCCCCTGAGAGGGGGGGAGAGTAGATAAAATTAAACTTGGCTCTATAACCTACATATCCTGATCGATAAAAGTAGTCCTTTAATTTTGCCAAATTTTCCATATATTGCAATCTAATTTTCTTGGATTATTATGTAATTTTTATGGTATTATATTTTTTACACTACATTTCAGTTTTCGCATTGTATATGGTTTGAAAGTGTAAACATATGTGTTTGTCGTTGACTGTACTGTACATAGTGGTAGGAATTATGTGAGCTGACTATGAGTGCACGTCAATATATATTTAACCTATTTCCTTAGGTACCTTACGTGTAGGTACATAGAAAATCAAAGAAATAATCTAGTATCTATATTTCCTCTTACACAAAGTGTGACCAGTTACAGATTTTTTTAATTTCCCACCAAAACAAAACTTTGAGTAATATTTCATTAGCCAGACTATACCATATATCTGATGGTAACTGCCTACTGCAGTGAAATAAGTAGTTAAAAAAAAGAAAAACAACACTCACTGTGATACGTAAAATTTACTGTTCTTACCCGTAGTCATACCAGATTGTCATACCAGTATGACAAACAGGATTCTTTTGGGTTATTCTCCTTAATTTACTGTTCTTACCCGTAGTCATACCAGATTGTCATACCAGTATGACAAACAGGATTCTTTTGGGTTATTCTCCTTAATTTACTGTTCTTACCCGTAGTCATACCAGTATGACAAACAGGATTCTTTCGGGTTATTCTCCTTAATTTACTGTTCTTACCCGTAGTCATACCAGATTGTCATACCAGTATGACAAACAGGATTCTTTTGGGTTATTCTCCTTAATGGTTGGAGTTAGGCGATATTTTGAGGTCTAATGTAAATGTAAATAATGTGGTAAGTATAATAGATGGAACAACTTTACAGGTGTAAAAAGAACGCTCAATAATTTACAGATAAATCTAAAATTATTTATCTACTTAAAAATAGTGGTTTCAAATTAAACGCAGAATAAAAAAAATAAGGTTTTAATTTCGATAGTCTCTGCAAAGTAAAAGAAAATGATTAGCAAATGTGATTATTTCAATATACCAGTAAACAGGGTCGCGAAAAATATAAAATATGCGAAAACAAGGGTAGTCGTCAGGTAGCCACCCGCGCCGCGGTATAGTCGCGGAGTAATTTACTATACATTAAAATTTACCTTCAAATAAAATAGTACATTTTACAACTAGTGTGAAAAGAATGTCTTTTTACCACTAGTACCGAGGTATCTTGCCACGAGCTGAAAGCGAGTGGCAAGACTCGGTACGAGTAGTAAAGACATTTCACACGTGTTGTAAACGACGTTTTTTAATGCAATTGCGAAAAAATAATAAATTAATATAGCATTGCGATAAAATATGCTTGCTTCGAAGTTATTTTTGAACGAACCCATACTTTACAAATGACACTGACAGTGACAAAATACTATTGGAATCAGCGCCATCGGCCTCGAGTTGAGAAACTAAATTGACACTTGGCAGTTGACACTGACAGTATTTATAAGGATAATATTTAGCTTGCCACAGCCCAATGCAGATAATTATAATACTGAAACGACATTAATTAGAACCTTTAACATTATCAAAACAGAAGTACAAGACATTACAGTATCAACAAACAGAAACAGATCATGTGCTGCAACATGTGACCAAGGACACGTTTACAACTAAAATATCATGAATTGTTTGAATATTTGAAGACTATCAAGGATAATTAGAGGTAAAATAAACATTAAATCACATTATTAGTTATGTTTAAGGTTATTTTTTTGAACAAGAAGCTGGTGAAATCTATAAATGTTACTAAATTATTAACATTTTGCAGGTCCCTAACAAATTGGCGGAAGGATAATATTCACTCAAAGCGGCTCCTAGGAAGTCAACCAGTCAATTACTATGTACCTACAACTGCTGCTCAAGTGCCACGTTGATGACCATGTTTAGAAGAAATGATGATTATGTTTAACATTACGAAAAGACAACTCAAATGAGGTCTAAGAAGAATTACTTGCTTTTGTGATTAAATGAGAATAAAAAATATATATATTTGTATTAAAACAAGGTTGATATCAGAAATATTTTATTTTCAGTAATAATTATAGTTAATGGTACAATTAGTGCAGTTAATAGTTATGTTGTGAGTTCTTCCATGTAAATTAAGTGTCTGACTAGTCAGGCATGGTGTATTTTCAGGTTCCTGCTGTTGTGATAATTCCTGTGGGTCAAAGTTAGAGGGGCTATGTGTAATCCAAGTGTTGTTGGCACGTGACGGTCCTGGTTGGTTAACAGGGCTGGGTGTAACCAAAGTGTTATTAGCATGTGACGGTCCTGGTTGAGGTTCAGTATTAACAGGTACATTAAGACCAGATTGGAATGTGGATGACGAAAATTCTGTGGACTCTTGCGACTTTACATTAATTGATTTTGCAATTTGTTTTCCAATTTTTAATTTGTTATCAATGGAGTTTTCTATGTATCCTTCTGCTACATTACTTGACCGCCAACCTCCATGCCTCTTCAAAGTTGTTATGTCAGCTCCTGAGTCGGCAAGTAATGTAGCAGAGGTTCTCCTAAATGCATGTCCGGTGTAAAGATTTGCATCAGGCAAATTTAAGTACTGAGCGATATCTCTCGGGCCTCGGCATATTCCCAAACTTGTTTAAGCCTATTACCTGGGCAGTGCACCTTCCTCTTTGAAAATTCTGAAAGAATCGGTCACTTTTGCTCTTAGAAGACCGCAGACTCTGATATTTCTTGACTATTTCTGCAAATGGGCCGTCAATAGTGAAGGACCTGGGAATTTTATTTTTTGTATTTGGTATTTTGACAAGAAGTATGTCCCCATGTGTTTCTATATCTTTTACTGATACATTTGTGAGCTCTTCGCGTCTGCATGCGCCACAGACTCCAAATATAAGAGCAACCTATGAACAAAGTTACATATTTATTATATACTAGCGGCCGCCCGCGACTTCGTCCGCGTTGATTTTTGATGATGACAAAGATATTAAAATAGGTAAATGAATTTTATTCTTAGTTAAAATGGTCTAGACAATGCAATTGTTAAAGAATTTTTGAAGATTTTCCAATTATATTACGGGAATTGTTTGCAGGATGCTTAATATTTATTCCGTCAGTTACCTGATGCTTTTAATCTTTGGCAAAAATGACTGCAAGATATAGAGCGACGCATGGATTTGGAGTTAGAAAATGGGGATCTTAGTTATTATGAGTGAGATTTAAAAAAAATGTTAAATATCATAAGGCTGTTAAAACTATCTTAAACTCAGCACTGGAAATCGAGAGATGGAGGCAGTTTAGTGAAGAGTATCTCTTTTAATAATAATAAATAATAAAATTTATTTCAAAACAATAATAAATAATGACCTCTGTTCATATGAAGGCAGCACTGGTATTTGTACACGCCGGCCTGGCTATTAAACGAAAAGAGTGGTGTGGCGGAGTTCCCGAGGGGGGCCAAAATGTTTCTAAATGGTCTAGCAGGTACCCCTTCAATATATTCTGGTGCTATAGTTCTCTATATCTCTCAAGAAGCTAAATAAAGTAAGAATAGGTATATAAAGTATAAATTATTCATGTGTTGATAGACAACTCACTAAATATAGGAACACATAAAGTTTGGAACACAATAAATAAGAGACAGCACTAAGAAAATATTGTTGACATTCAACCATAGAAAAGGGGGTGCAAGTTCGTTTTAAAAAAAGGACGTAGTCACTGGGTGGTAGACAGGAATTAAAAAATATATAAACTGATAACGTTAGCGTAACACTTCTTTATAAACAACATTAGCGGTGTTCCCCATACAAACTTTGCACTTTAACCCCCTGAAGGAATGTGGACGGCTCGGAGTGCGTCGGGCAGGATTGGAATATAAAAAGACCAGCGACTCGTTTCGATCGTATATATTTTACAAGTGAAATAATAAATTAATACTAATGACAAGGCGGTTTTATTATAGCGACATCTATGGAGAAAATCCTTAACTACGTACTTAAATAGTTTCCTATGACAGAAACTATCCAATTAACCTAATTAAGCCATCTAGTGGTCCCAGTCTGGGAGCATAGATGGCGCTGTTCTTAACATGCTCCCGCCAGAAATCTTGAAATTATGGTATGCAGAGAGAAAAAGGGCGTAAGCGTGTTAATTACAGCCAGTACTTATGGCCTTCTTGTTCTGCGTAGCAGAGAAAAGGGCGTAAGCGTGCTAATTACAGTCACTACTTATGACCTTCATGTTCTGCGTAGCAGATTGAAGTGACGTAGCCCTTTCATTGAATGATTACCATTCTTTTTATTAAACAGAGGTATGAATGTAAGATGAATCTATGAATGGATAACCATATGCTCAATGGAAAGGCTATATATACAGCTCAAATTGTGAGGTACATAGTTAATGTCCAAGGGTGTAGGTAGGTATCGAGAAAATTAATATTATTGAAGTTAATAACTACTACTATTGTACCTGACAACTTGAAAGATTGAAACAACAGGAAACAAATCTTTATTTAACTTGGGTAAATATCTTATATAACATTTAGTAGGTTGTTAAACTAACTCTAACTTAACGTAAAACTTAATCTAGGTAATTATTGATTATCTAACCGTTTTTAAATTTAATAGTCTTTAATATCAATCGGTAATGGACAGATGTTGTTGAACGCTCGTTTCGCGATGCCTCTGGACGTCTGGATCATGGCCACCCTCGAGACGCCGTCCTGGCCTGGACAGCAGCTGACGATGCGTCCCATCCGCCACAGGCAGGGCGGGAGACGCTCCTCCTTCAGCAGCACCACAGCGCCGGCGCGAAGACCTTCACCTTTTGAACTTCTCCACTTAGTGCGTTCCTGCAACAGTCCTATATAATCTCTGGACCAGCGACGCCAGAAGTCTTGCTGGAGCTGCTGCAACTGTTGATAGTGTGTGAGTCGGTTTAAGGGTAAATTTTGGTAATCGTAATCGGGCAATGTACAGGGCGTTCTATTTATCAAGAAGTGAGCTGGCGTTAAGTATGTAATATCATCTGTATTCGAATTAGGAATTGGGCATAACGGGCGTGAATTTAAAATTCCTTCAATTTGTACCAGTACTGTCGAAAATTCTTCGTAGGTTAGGAGCGCTTGACCCAATACTCGTTTTAAGTGAAATTTACACCTTTATTGAAGATTCGTGAAGTCCACCCATGTGTGGAGTATATGGCGGCAAAAATTTCCATTGTATGCCTTCAGTCGAGCAAAGACCTGTCATCTCATTAGAGCTGTCGTTTATAGCTCAAGCAAATTAAACCGAATATGGGCAATCAGGGGAAATAATTCGTGTAGTTTTGAAAATTGGTATAGTTATACCTTATAGTGTCTAGATGAACATACTAAAAGTCCTCGAGGGTGGGGGCTGTGCTAAGTGAGTAGGGGGGGGTTGAAGGTACCGTTTTTCTGATGTTCGCTCATATCTCAAATATTTGTAGAAATAGCATTATGATTACTTAGGACAAAAGTTTTTACATAAAATGCCCTACAAATTTGAATATATTCATTTTTACTCTACAATCAATACTTTGGAAGCTACAGGATGTTTAAGTTAACCGAAATATCAAAAAATGGTCGTTCAAGAAAACCTAGTTTTTTCATAGTTGCTCATCATAACACGCGAACGTGTTGCAACGTTGTGTAGTTGAGAAATTCCCGTTACCGGTAATTTCCCATTTGGGAATATTCCAAGTAAATTCCCATTGTTCCCGGGAATATACGAGCTTGGTGGACCCATTCCTTTGATATTACGTTTTGAGCTAATTAATTGAATACAAGCAAACCGTTTTCACTTTTTGACTCATCCTGAATTACCACTTAGAGCGAGTATCGTAAAATTTACCTGATGATGGACCCTGGAAGCCCGTGATGGATCGGATCTCAAGATACGTTCAACATAGACATGTGCGGTTTTCGTATTTCAATTCATTTTGATGAGCAGTTAGAGCCGGTATCATTAAAAAAACCTGATGATGGACCTTAGAAGCCCGTAATGGATCTCAGGATACGTTCAACGTAGACATGTGCGGTTTTCGTATTTCAATTCACCTTGATGAACAATTAGAGCCGGTGTCATAAAATAAACCTGATGATGGAATCCTGGAACCCCGTAGGTAATGTATCTCAGGATACGTTCAACGTAGACATGTCTGGTCTTCGCATTTCAATTCATTTTGATGAGCAGTTAGAGCCGGTATCATTAAATTAACCTGATGATGGACCTTAGAAGCCCGTAATGGATCTCAGGATACGTTCAATGTAGACATGTGCGGTTTTCGTATTTCAATTCACCTTTATGAACAATTAGAGCCGGTGTCATAAAATAAACCTGATGATGGAATCCTGGAACCCCGTAGGTAATGGATCTCAGGATACGTTCAACGTAGACATGTCTGGTCTTCGCATTTCAATTCACCTTGATGAGCAATAAGAGCCGGTGTCATAAAATAAACCTGATGATGAAATCCTGGAAGCCCGTAATGGATCTCAGGATACGTTCAACGTAGACTTGTGCGGTTTTCGTATTTCAACTCTTCTTGATGAGCAATTAGAGCCAGTATCATAAAATAAACCTAATGATGGATCCTGGAAGCCCGTAATAAATCTCAGGATACATTCAACGTAAAAGAAAAATAGTTTTTTTAGGGATACGTCGCCATCATAACGTTTTTTTTTTAGTTTAGAATAAGGACGCTTAGTCACCTGCTGATCGAACATATAATCCCCATATCGGTCCGAGCGTGCGAAATTACCGTAACGGAGCTGCCACGACTTCGACTTCGGGTTCATGTACAAACGGTGTACCTGTACATTTACTAGAATACTAGAAATAGAAGACGAAGATGTCGATGTCGAAGATGATGACTAAAATAATAAAGGCGATCTGCTGTGTTATTTAATTGTTAAGTAAAATTTTATAACCTTTATTTTGAGTTTTATTTCTTAATTCACCAATTTTATAAGCTTTTGTTATCTTTAACACCGTGTAGCTCCTAAAGTATAGATCGTAGAGTAAACATATATAAGTCAAATTTGTAGGAAATTTTATGTAGAAACTTTTGTTCGAAGTAATTATAATGCTATTAAAATCTGAATAAAGTACCTTCAACTCTCCCTACTTACTCAGCACAGCCCTCACCCTCGAGGACTTTTAGTATGTTCATCTAGACACCACCAGGTTTATTTCATCTGTGTTAGTATGATCATCAGCTTTATTTTTGATACCGGTTCTAACTGCTCATCAAGATGAGTTGAAATACGAAAACCGCACATGCCTACGTTGAACGTAAACCTGAGATCCATTACGGGCTTCCAGGATTTATCATCAGGTTTATTTTATGATACCGGCTCTAATTGCTCATCAAGATAAGTTCAAATTCGAAAACCGCACATGTCTACGTTGAACGTATCTTGAGATCCGATCCATTACGGGCTTCCAGGGTCCATCATCAGGTAAATTTTATGATATTCACTTTAAGTGGTGATTCAGGATGAGTCGAAAAGCGAAAACGGTTTGCTTGTATTCAACTAATTAGCTTAAAATTAAATATCAAAGGAATGGATCCACCAAGCTCGCATATTCCCGGGAACAATGGGAATTTTCTTGGAATATTCCCAAATGAGAATTAGTCGGTAACGGGAATTTCTCAACTGCACAATACAAGTTTTATGATGAGCAACTGCGAAAAAACTACGTTTTCTTGAACAACTACTTTTAATATTTTTGTTAACTTACACAGCCTGTAGCTCCCAAAGTATTGATCGTAGAGTAAAAATGAATATATCCAAATTTGCAGGGAATTTTATGTAAAAACTTTTGTCCGAAGTAATCATAATACTATTTCTACAAATATTTGAGATATGAGCGAAAATCAGGAAAAGGGTACCTTTAACCCCCCCCTACTCCCTTAGCACAGCCCCCACCCTCGAGGACTTTTAGTATGTTCATCTAGACACCATAGGGTATAACTGTACCAATTTTCAAAACTACACGAATTATTTCCCCTAATTTTATTAATTTTCTTAGAGTATTAGTCAATTACGCTGATTTGATTTCTTATTTTTATTTCCATAAAATAAAAGGTTATGGGCGACTTGGAAATGGAAAATAAAAAGGAAAATTAGTTAGCCAGATGGCATAGTAAATTAGTCCGGGTATTTTAAGATTTTTTCAAGTAATAAAAATAATTTCAAATTGTAACGGCAAATTTAGAACAAAATGGCTTCCATGGTAATGGCCCAACTAAATGAAAAACAAAATTTTTCGAATTGGAAATTTAGGATACAGATTTTATTGAACGAAAAAGACGTCTCAAATGTTTTAAAAGAAGATCCGCCTGTGGAAAAAGATAAGTATGCAAGTTTTATGCTTAAAGACGCGAAAGCGAAATCGACGATCGTACAATACGTATCAGATAAATACTTAGATATTATTAAAAAGGCAGAGACGAGTAAACAAATGATTAAAAAGCTAGAAGAAATATTTGAAAGAAAAAGCGTGTTCAATAAATTACACCTAAAGAAGAAACTGTTATCTTTAAAATGTACGGGTAATTTACAAGACCATTTCTTGAAATTTGACTCGATCATAAGTGAGATGGAAGCCGCGGGCTGCAAGCTGGACGAAAGTGACAAGGTAGCACATTTATTACTTACTTTACCTGATCCATACGAAACTGTTATTACAACTCTTGAAACTATGAGTGTAGAAAAAGAATTATGCAAAGATTTTGTAAAATCCCGACTATTAGATGCCGAACTGAAGAATAGTGGCAAAGAAACAATGCCCGAATTAACATTTATGGCCTGCTTTAAGTTTGGTAAAAGAGGCCACAAGGCCACAGATTGTTTTAGTAACTACACCAATAATTTTAACCAACAAAGAGGCCGAACTATGTACCGAGGCCAAAACTCTTACAGAGGCAGAAGTTCATTTAGAGGTAGAAGTAACAGAGGTACATTTAGAGGACAAAGTCAAAGCCCACATCATTCAAAAGATAAGTTATCATTCGTTGCAATGGCTGCAATCGAAAATACAGACCATTTTATCCTCGATTCTGGCGCAACGAACCACATGGTCAAAGAGGAATGCGAGAAGTTTATCATCACTACATAGTATAAAACAAAGTCGCTTTCTCTGTCCCTATGTCCCTTTGTATGCTTAAATCTTTAAAACTACGCAACGGATTTTGATGCGGTTTTTTTTTATAGATAGAGTGATTCAAGAGGAAGGTTTATATGTATAATACATGCATCATTTATCAGCATTACACCCGTGCGAAGCCGGGGCGGGTCGCTAGTTACAAATATAACAGAACTGTCAACACCAATTAAGATACAAATTGCCAATGGACAGGTTCTGACAGCAAGAAGAAAAGGCATTTTGACAGCCGATTATCAAAGCTCACGTACAATACAAATCGATATGGAAGTATTATTGGTAGAAGGATTACGACATAACTTATTATCAATTAACAAGTTGACTGAAAAAGGTTTCAACATCACATTCACCAACGATGGTGTATTGATAAGAAAAGACAACGTGTGTATTAAAGGAAACAAATCGAATAATTTGTACATATTAAAACTTGATGTCAACATTGAAAATGCTTATGTGGCAAGCGAGAACAGCGACTTATGGCACAAAAGACTTGGCCATATAAACTATAATGATTTAAAACTATTAAATTTACCTATACCTGACAAGATCTGCGACACATGTATTGAGGGAAAGAGCACACGAAGAAGCTTCTACTACCAGAAAAGCAAAAGTAAACAAATTGGAGATTTAATACATTCAGACATTTGTGGACCCATAGAGCCTATAAGTATTTATGGATTCCGATACTTTCAAGTACTTATTGATGATTACTCACACTACCTGGTAGTCCGTTTACTGAAAACGAAAGATGAAGCAGAGGGTAATATAATAAATTTTATAAGATATATTACAACCCAATTTGGATTTAAAACAAAGAGCTTAAGACTCGATAATGGTGGCGAACTCAGTTCCAACAAATTTAAAAGATACTGTACGGACAAGGGAATACGAATTGAATACACAGCACCATATACGCCACAGCAAAACGGAACTTCAGAACGAATGAATCGCACATTAATAAACAAAGTACGGACAAAATTGATTGAAACTAAATTACCAAAAGAACTGTGGAGCGAAGCAGTGATGACATCTGCGTATGAGATAAATAGAAGTCCAACTACAGCATTAAATGGAAAAACACCATCAATGTTATGGTATGGCAACAACAATTTGACGAAGCTAAGAGTCTTCGGCAGCCAAGCATGGGCTGTAACATTGCCTAAACCAAGAAAATTAGAGCCAAGAGCTAAGAAATTGATAATGGTCGGATATTGCGGTTCGGGATACAGACTTTTTGATCCCAAAGAAAGTAGAATCGTAATATCAACAGATGTAAAGTTTAATGAAAATGAAATCGTATTTAAAAATGAAGAGAAAGACGAAAATGCAAAAATATTTAGACCTTATGTTCATAATGATGAAGAAGAAGAAATCGAAATATATAGAGAAAATAATATAGAACATGAGAAAGAAAATGACAAGATTGAAACTGAAAAAGACACTGAAAATAAAGAAAGTAGACAAAATGAAGAAGAAATTGAAGAAAATGATACCAGCTATGATGAAGCAGAAGAAGAAATGGAAGCGTATCAAAATTGTCCAAATGATGTAACCACGAATACCAGAGCAGGAAGACAAATAAATAAGCTAGTTCTCTTTTACTTCCTCTACTTGATTATGGTGACATTGTATTCCTGGACCTTAAGGAAGACTTGCTTGACAAGCTTGAGCGCCTGCAGAACGTTTGCATTAGGTACATTTTCGGTCTTAAAAAATATGATCATATCTCGCAACACCGTACGCAACTCGGTTGGCTTCCGATACGCCGTCGTAGGGATGTGCATGTCTTGTCACTGCTCTACAATGTTTTGTTCAATCCTTCCTCACCTCTGTATCTCTCCAAAAGATTCTCCTATATGGCGGCTGGCAGTGGTCACCGCTTGCGTTCGAGCGCCAATCTCGCTCTCGCCTTCCCGTCCAATAAGTCACGCTCTTATAGTAAATCTTTTACAGTTCACTCTGTAAAATTGTGGAACTCATTACCGGTGCCCGTCAGGCAATCGCAATCCGTGGCATCATTTAAGGAAAAGTTAAAAGGGTTATGGCTTCTAGACCCCTAATTTCGTCGAGTGCTGTATTTATTGTTAAAATTGAATACTTATTATTATTATTATTATATATATATTAGTTTGTTTTATATTATAATATTTATATTCATAATGTGTAAGTTTATGTAGGTATATTTAAGATTTTGTCTTTTTTGCGTCAACATTTAGTGTCTCTGTGCATTTTTTATAGTTTTGCCTATCTTCTTGGATCTTCTCTGTTCTCTCTCATTTGCTCAAAGGTTAACTGGAAGAAATCCCTTACAGGGATAAGTTCGCCTTTGTACATATCATTAGTTTAATGTCCTTGCTATGTATATGTATATTTTAATGTACAATAAAGAGTTTACATACATACATACATACATACATAAGCCAAAACACTTAAATGATTATGAAATATATATGGCATACTGTTTAATATCCTCGGAAGACCCAATACATTATGAAGAAGCGATTAAAGACAAAGAATGGGAAGAAGCAATTGCGAAAGAAATAAATTCATTAGAAAAGTTGGAAACTTGGGAAGTAGTTGACGCTAAAGGCAAAAAGGCAATTGATACGAAATGGGTATTTAAAACTAAAGACAATGGTTTAAAGAAGGCTAGATTAGTAGCAAAAGGTTTTCAGCAGAAAGAAAGTTATTTTGGGAATAATTGGGTGAATCAACTTTTAAGCGCACCTTGTTGCTATGGTTACGCAAAATTTGTCCCTCGGACAACCTAAGCATTTCTCTATGTAGTGCAGTCATTGAAGCGAAAAATACGGTCTTACCTCCGAATTTTTTTACTGTGAACCGATTTGCATGAAATTTTGGAATTAGGCTCATCTTACCCTTAACTTCAAAAGTGAAAATGATTTGAACTCCGCAACCACCCTGGGGGTGGTTGCCACCCCTTCTCGGGGGTGAATATTTTTTTCTTTTTAAAATAACCTCGGATATCGATAGAAGGCCTAATTTTAGGCAAAAAATCATCTATAAAGTTTTTCAAAAAATCCTATACTTTTCAAGTTATTGGCAATTGAAAATTCGCAATTTTTTCACGTTTTTCATCGGTTTTTTGCAAATATCTCCAAAAATATACGTTTTATCGAAAATTTTATAAAAAACAAAATTGTAGCAGGTAAAACAATGAACAATTTGGTTTTTTATAAAGTATTCTAAGTGCAATATTAAGCTAGATATTAAAGATCAAAGCCGTTTTTTATTATGTCTGAAATTTAATCGATGTGGTCAATGCCATCTAGCGGTATGTATTCATGCCTACGTTTTCAAAATATATGAGCCATATGTATATATATACACATTACAATAGTTGTGGGTCTCTATTATACTGCGTACTTTCACATTGCTCCAAATATTCACACTCCGAAATTTTCAGTTACTAAGTAGAAAAAAATATGATAAGTTTTTGGACCATAACTCCTTCAATTTTCATGCTATCACAATTTATAAAAAAACCATTGTAAAGGTAATTAAGAGAGCTACAACATCCTTTATTGCAATATATAGTAAAAAACCTTTTTCTAAAACGGTGAAGGGTTAAAGGGCTTAAGAGAGGCTGTGATTGCGCTGCCACGCGCTCTTTAAACAATCATATCTCCGTCAATTTTTGTTTGGCAGAAAAAACAAAAAAAACAAATTGTTTGTCAGAAAAATACCTTAATTTTTAATCCATACACTTTTATATGTATCTGTCGTCATTTTTGAGATATTATGAAAAAAAAGTGGGTTCTTATAAAATTTGAAATTTTGTTTTTTTTTTAATCGTGACTTTTTTGAAAAATATGTGTCCTGAAGCAGCCAAACTGATACTATCTATCAAACTCTTCATAATAAAGTTAATTCTAGGCGGAATACGATTAATTTAAATTTTGGTGGAAATGGCACTTATGAAACCCATTGATTTAAAAGAAAAAACATTAGATGCTCCCCTTATTTGCAATACAGCTCACTTATTTTACGCGCAAAAGACTTTTAATAGTGCTCATTTTAAAGCTTATTTCAAGCACTACAAAACCCTTTTGTATTGGAATGCATAAAATGCATCTGCTCGCCGCTAGATGGCATTGACCACATCGATTAAATTTCAGACATAATAAAAAACGGCTTTGATCTTTAATATCTAGCTTAATATTGCACTTAGAATACTTTATAAAAAACCAAATTGTTCATTGTTTTACCTGCTACAATTTTGTTTTTTATAAAATTTTCGATAAAACGTATATTTTTGGAGATATTTGCAAAAAACCGATGAAAAACGTGAAAAAATTGCGAATTTTCAATTGCCAATAACTTGAAAAGTATAGGATTTTTTGAAAAACTTTATAGATGATTTTTTGCCTAAAATTAGGCCTTCTATCGATATCCGAGGTTATTTTAAAAAGAAAAAAATATTCACCCCCGAGAAGGGGTGGCAACCACCCCCAGGGTGGTTGCGGAGTTCAAATCATTTTCACTTTTGAAGTTAAGGGTAAGATAAACCTAATTTCAAAATTGTATGCAATTCGGTTCACAGTAAAAAAATTCGGAGCAATAATGCTTCAATGACTGCACTAATGAAACAGTATGAAGATATCACTTGGACAACGGGGACAGAGTAAACAACACAAAAAAGTTGATTCACCCAATTATTCACCGGTAGCGAGGATGAATACAATTAGAATGTTTTTAGCACATGCAGTAAGAAATGATTATGAAATAAGTCAATTTGATATTCCCACAGCCTTTTTAAATGGATTTTTAGAAAATGAAGTTTATATTAAAGTACCGAAAGGAGTGAAAGTTGAGAAGAACAAAGTATTAAAATTAAAAAGAAGTCTATATGGATTGAAAGAAAGCCCCAAGTGCTGGAATGAAAGGCTTAATGATTTCTTAACAAAGACCGTCAGATTAAAGCGGTCTCAACATGATTTTTGCTTATACTACAATAGTAAAGTTTGGTTTTTAGTGTTTGTAGACGACATTCTACTAACAGGGGAAGTCGAAGCGATGAATAAAGTAACAGAGATGCTACATAAGGAATTTAATGCAAAAGATTTGGGAAAAATCAATAAATTTCTAGGTATGGAAATTACCAGAAATGAAGAAGGAATGAAAATAAATCAAAGCAAACAAATTGAAAAAATGTTACAGAAGTTTAATATGACTGACTGCAATGGAGTAAAAACGCCAATGGAAAAGGATTTACAAATAAAAGAAACTAATGATAAAATAGACGTACCGTATAGAGAAATAATTGGAAGTTTAATGTTTTTGGCAACCGTCACAAGACCAGACATAAGTTATGCGGTCTCATATCTAAGTCAATTTTTGGACAAGCCTGATATCCAATGTTGGAAACAAGCGAAAAGAATAATCAGATACATAAAGCAAACTAAGGAGTATGGACTAAACTACAAAAGGCAGAATGATAACTGCACTATTAATGCCTATTCAGATGCCGATTGGGCAGGGCAAAAGACTGATAGAAAAAGCATGAGTGGATGTGTCATCATGTATTATGGTAATGTTATCGGATGGTTCTCTAGAAAACAAAGCTGCGTGGCACTTTCTACAGCGGAGGCTGAATATGTCGCACTAGCTACAGCGTGCAGCGAAGTCATTAATATCAAAGGGTTAGCCAAGGATTTTGGTGAGTGTTTAACACCTGAAATTTAGACAATATGGGAGCTATATCAATGTCCAACAGCTATGAAAATAGCAAACGTGCAAAACACATCGATATTAAATATCACTTTGTTAAAGATTTGATCAGAAAAAAGATAATCACTCTATACCATGTCGACTCTTATAACAATGCAGCTGTCATTTTTACTAAAATATTGTCATTAGATAAGTTTACTCATAATAGAGATCTGTTATGTGTATACTAGAGTAATATTAATCTTGAGTATTTTTAATTGAATATTAGTTTGATAATTAAGGAGGAGTCAGTACAAATAATGTGCATGAGCGAATTTTATTAGACATAATGTTACTTGATTGATTGCATTAGCGAATGATACTTATTTAATTTAATGTTATTTATTGCTTTAGCGAATGTCACTAATTTAATTCTATGTTCTTTTGTATAATTTGTTTGTAAGTCGATTGTAAATGTTTTTGCAAAGTTTGAGCATCACATCTACAATCGAGGAGGAGTGTTAGATTATTTTATGATGTTGGCAAGATTATTATTCTCTAGATTAATACAGTACTGCCAACATAACTGTGATTGGTTGGTCTTTTACTTTTTTATGCTAACTGTCAGCTACTAAAAAATATTCTCATCAATAAAACACATTAGTCAATTACGCTGATTTGATTTCTTATTTTTATTTCCATAAAATAAAAATGAGCACGTCGTCCAGCAGACACAGCACGCCCGCGAGCCCCGCGAGCACGCACTCCATGGCCCGCTGGAACACCGCAGGTGCCGGAGCCAGCCCGTATACTAAGCGTGCAAAGCGATACAGGCCCCGGTGTGTGTTTATACAGGTCAGCTTTTGGGATTCTTCGTCTAATTCGAACTGGTTGTACGCCATAGACAGGTCTAACTTTGTAAATGTTTTCCCTCCGTGTAACTTGGAAAACAATTCGTTTATTGTGGGCAGTGGATATTGATCGATAAGCAACTGTTAATTTATACTGACGGAATAATCTGCACATAACCGTACAGAACCATTTTTCTTCAAAACCGGCACTATAGGAGAGGCATACTCAGAATGATCAACTTGCTTAAGGACCCCTAAATTGACGAGTCTATAAATTTCTTTGCTCACGGCGTCGCGCAATGCAAACGCTATAGGTCGCGCTCTAAAAAAAACGGGTTTTGCATCCTCTTTAAGCCTTAATTTCACCTTATACTTATTAAATAACCCTAAACTACCTGAAAATAGCGTGGGATACTGTTTTTCCAAGTCAATATTACTTGTAATTAATTTATCCTCACAATAATGCACAGCCTGCACAGGCATAAGCTGCAATCTAAACAAAGCAATAAAATCTCTGCCTAGCAACGGCGGGCCGCCGTCGTCAACGACAAACACGTCCAATGTGGAAGTGCTACCAGCGTACTCCACACCTAACCGCACTGTACCCATACATTGTAAATGCTGGCCTGAATAAGTCACAATTTTTTTCTGTGTAGGTGACAATGGTGTCAGGGTATACGTCAATGATACATCAGATTCACTTCAAGACTGTTTATTAAAGACCTCATTACATATAGGGTAGGTGCACATATATCAGACTACCCGACATCTCTCCTCTTAACAAAAAAATAAAACATTCTTGCGACAGTAATCATTATTACAAACATGCATACTTCACTAAGTGATTTAAAACAATTGTAGATCATGATAAACAATTATTACATAGTAAACTTGTTTTAGACATGTATACACACCTGATAACAATTCTATATTATAAACTAGTTTGTACAAACAACTTAAAATCATTAATTATAAACATGCATTTTTAAATAAATAGGCTCTTAAACATATCTATGATACTGCATAGATTGTAAAGAAACTGTAATCAATACTTACATCTATTGTTGTCGCCATGAAACGGCAACACTGGCTGACGTCACATCCGAGCTGGCGCGCTAGTGGGGACCCTGCAGCGAAGGCATGGAGGGAGGAACGCGCCCGGCAGCCATCACTTTTGTACTAGACTTCGAGCGAGAATGTAGACTATGAATTGATTAATAGATAGATATATATTAACTACTTGTACAATTAATACCTTGAGTTGATTATACTGTTGTTCATCCATATCGACCTTTCATTCCTAAAATCAGAAGTGTCCGAACCGCCCAATGGCCAAATGAAAACACAGTGTTCTTAAAAGTAGAAACAAAATAGATCAGAAACAGAATAAATGTTGACATAAGTAGATAAAATTCGAGCTCGGAGTCAAGTGCGTCTTCCAGAAGCAGGTCGTCATCGTCCAGCGCGGGCAGTGGTTCCAGCAGCCGCAGAGGAGGCATCGGTGGGAGCGTAGACGAGTTGGTAACCGCTCGTTGACAGTGAGTCTAAATGTTTTATTGTCCTCCTCGCGCGAACACGTTAGCTGATGACATATACATGTGGCTAAACGTTGTAATGCTAATGCCCGAGCATTTGGATGGTCAGATAAAGTAGTAAAATATCAATCGGTGCGCCCGCAAAACATGATTTATTACAAAAAAAAAGTTGAATCGATTGATTACGGTTAGCATAAAGGAAAGGATGTGCAGATAACGGTTATCGTAGGGTATTTGGTGATAAACTTAATTTGTGCAGCAGCTGGTGCAGGTAGTTTTCGCTTCACTTGTAATGAATGACCTTCATTTTTACAAAACAAAATCATCCGACATTGAAATAGAAGTTGACAAATAAAACGAGCGTGACTAATCTTGTACCGAAACAGCGAACTTTTCGGCCCAATAGCGGGTCTGTTTTTAGAAAACAGTAATAATTAAAGCAGTAAATTAAATGCCATTTGGCATTAAGTCCGCCATTTGTACTGACTTGTTTTGTGCAATAAAGTTTAAATAAATAAATTAGTAAAAACTTCATATTTAGAGGCCACATGTAGATTTAAAGCATAGTCGAGAAGTCGGTTGAAGTAAAATTTAGTGTAAACATCAAATTTTTTTGCGATTGCTCGTCAATTGTTTCAAGTTTGATTGGAAAGATGAACATGGCTCCGCGACATTTAGATACACCGGTCAGGCTAAACAGGGTATGCAATTGGTACTTGCATGGATTTAACTGAGGACGTGTCCGTAAAACTCAAATGAGGGAGAACGATTCATAGCTTAAGCTCTTTCTATGTATATCACTCATATCGGTCAATTCCTCCATGTCGTTCTGTGGTCCATTTGAATGACGTGTCGCAAGAAGAATTGCAAAAGTAGGTATACGAAATTAATAGTAATGACGTAGCCATCGGGAAAAAGTGACTCGTCTCAAAATAGTCACAAATTAAAATGTTTGAAGTCGTTAATTTCTTCTATAAGTAAGAGTATAACCTCATAATGTCAAATAGTATCATTCAGTTCTGTACATATTGATTTGTAGATCTATATGTAATTGACT
Organism: Apotomis betuletana; assembly: GCA_932273695.1. Classification (NCBI taxonomy): domain Eukaryota; kingdom Metazoa; phylum Arthropoda; class Insecta; order Lepidoptera; family Tortricidae; genus Apotomis; species Apotomis betuletana. The sequence goes on along the minus strand of OW026321.1, from coordinate 5,460,256 downwards.
GAGCGAGCGAAGCGTGTGAAACGGCTCCGTTGTAGTTTCGCTAGATTTTCGGCGTTTTTGCCTATAGGACGCTGTTCTCAAACGATTCTCATGACTTTTTTGAGTATCTTCGATAAGTACATCAGGTTTTTTTTGTCGATTCAGTTTTTCGATGCGGGTAGAAAATGTAAAAGAAAAAAATACTAAATTAAGTAATTTGGAAACAAACTCGCGAGGTGTTAGAGAACTCTCGGGTGTGACATTGATTGGTAGAAGCTTTACCATACGTGTAACTCTCTAATGTCCAACCTATAATTAAGGACCATGATGTTTGATTGTGGCATCAATGTTTAATACAGACAGTGCTGAAAATGTGGAAATTCTAAGCAATTTATTTTCTAAATATTAGTTGATAAACTCGATGAATAAAAGCGATTATGTGTCGACAGTTGTGTATGTGTATAGACAGTTTAACAAAATAACTATAAAAGGAAGATACCCGAGGCCTAATTTGTAGATCTGATACATAGATTAAGCGGTTGTAAGTGTTTTTTGAAATTGGGTAGGTACTTATTGGATAAAAATCGAGGAAGATTGTATTCCTAGGACAAATCCGTGGAAACCCGGACGGTCTGACAAATCTGTGGAAACCCGGATGGTCAGACAAATCCGTGGAAACCCGGACGGTCTGACAAATCTGTGGAAACCCGGACGGTCTGACAAATCCGTGGAAACCCGGACGGTCTGACAAATTCGGGGAAACCCGGACGGTCTGCAAAGTAGGACAAATCCGGGGAAACCCGGACGGATGGCCGCCCTCAATGTACTGTACTTGTTGGCTACTTCTGCCGGTCGCACTAACAACATCGACAGAAGGTGAAATGGTTGATTCTATAATAAATAATAATAATAAATAAATAAAATCTTTATTCATGAAATCATAGTAATAACAAATGGCATAAAAGGTCTTAGATCTATACAGAGCATTCTTAATACTGGTGCCTGAACTAGGAGAATCCTGTATCTCAGGCTTTGAGAGTTCAAAATATACTCTAAGTACAAAAATAATAATCATTTACAATTAATACAATACTTATTGAATTCATAATATAATAATACTATAAAACTATATAATATTTTTTTTGATATTGCTTAATTAAGATATGTTCAACTATGTAGGACATTGCATTGTCACCGTTAGCACAAATTGAAACTAGGACAGTCGGAATTGCATGAATCGTCAGCTTGTTTAATTTGTTTAGGTATATTACAAATCAGAACAATATTTAATAATAAGAAGTTACGCGGTTATGAAATATAGGAAATAATGAGTCGAGAATGTTTTGAGTAATACTAAAACTGAAAATGGACTTCTTATAATCTAAAAAGGCGCTCTTAGGCGCCTTCGTAGTCTATAGAGTTTTGGAACCTTTTTTCGGCTAGTTTTCTTGCTGGGCATTCGGCAGTGCCAGTTTCGTGATTACACGGTTTCTTATAGTGCATGCATGTCGCGCACTTTGGTGGTTCGGTCTTCTTGGTGCAGTCCTTTATTGCGTGCCCTACCTCTCCGCAATGCCCACAGATGTTAACTTCCATCTTACATGTCTTCGCCGCATGCCCGTACTGCTGGCATTTATAGCACCTTGTGACCAGAGTAAAATCTCTTACAGGGCACGACGACCAGTTCACGAAAACTCTGTCATACCTGTCTATAAGGCATACCAAGTGTAAAATTTACCTTTAATCCAATGAATTAAGGTATTTAAATTATTTGTAAAGTCAAAGTCAAAGTTATTTGTAAGCCAAAGTAAATTTCTTACCTTTGCCGATGTTTTTAGCGAAGCGAATCTGTACTTCACAGGCGATTTTAGAAGTACCTATAACTTATAAATAATGAGACAGGTAAATTATATTCGGAAATTTGTGAGAAATTGTGCGATTTTGCGTAGTCGGCTAACAAAATTGTTAAGAGGTGAAAAAAGAGAGGTGTTTATAGGGCTTACAACAAAACGAAGCAGTAAGGAAATTAAAAAATTAACTATTTACAAACGCATTACTTAACTAATTGCAATACGGTACATTATCACGAAACAAGAAATAAACTTTCAAATATGTAGGCGGGTGTTAAAAACGCAAGAATTTAACTTTGATATCGTGCATAGACCGGGAGCTCAGAAGATTAAGGGGCTCCCTACAGAAATCAGCCAATTTGATGATTTTTACATCGTATCTAGTTTGTGGATTATAGAGTTATGTCCTATTTAATATATATTGTAGTATGGTCTATGCTTAACACTTTGTAGTGACCCGAATTTTGATTTAACGACTGTGTATGTTATAAAAAAATATTCGGTGAAGGACCAAAAATACACTAATCTCGTTTCTACTTTTATTCCCGGTGTATATGTAGAAAATATCTTACATTTTATTGTTCTAAACCATATTCCACAAAGTTTGTTGTGAAGCTTTTTCTATTTTTCTCAATACTTTTCGAGAAAAATGCAAAAAAACCGTTTCCACAACTTTTTCCCCGAAAAAATCGTAAACTTTGACGGCCTGTATCTCAAAGTCAGTGACATGTGAAAGGTACTTGATACGGTATTTTGTTGTGGAAAAACTATGTTATTATGATTAGCTATTTATAAATAAAATAAAATAAATTCTGTCGGATACTCCGCGACCAGTGGGTAGTAATAATAGGTAGTAACGAAAACGTGATGTCAATTTCAATTGCGGAAACTAATTGACTCTTATGTGTGCAGTTGCATGACCTGAGTATCTGTTCAATGACCGATATTTTAGCATCAGGAGAGGCCGAGTTATATAAACAGATTTAACAAGTATGAATTGGTAGAAAATAAAGTATATCCTAAATATGTAGTAAAAGCGGGCTAGTAACCAAAACAATGAAAATGACAAGTGATAAGAGCCAATCAAGATGATATTGTGGTTGATGAGACAATTGAAATGAATAGAAATTAAATAAGTATGGGTTTGCTTACATATCTATAAAAAGTAGTGTATAAAACAACTGTTTAAAATGCATTTATTTCAAAGACGTCAATAATAAAAAATAAAAAAAGGAATAAATCTTACAATAAATATAGATTGTAATAAATGAGTTGAACAAACTTTGTAAGTTTTGGCAATCTTGACGCTGGTGCTTTTACGCTGCTTATGTGCTGGTGCTGTGATTTTATGTCCAGGTTGTTTTGCGATTTCTGTATTAAAAGCAAGTGTTCCGTTCCGAATGTTTTGAAGCGTTAAGTACGGAGGTAGTAAATGTACATTAACAATGGGACATTCATATTACTGACATTCAATAAAGTATTATTAATTCTGGCAACCGATCCCGAATAGTTCGCGAATGAAGATTAAACTCGTAGGGTAACTGTCATAAGGAAGAGAGGAGTGGACGAGTATACCTATGTAGTGAGAGGATACTATGCGATATAAAGTAGCGAATTAGTTGTTCTTAAAGTATCAAGTCAAAACAAAGACTGCCAGACTACCAAATTATTGCCAGTGTTTAATACCTTATGTCCGAGTTACAGCAGCGCTGGGACGACACGACCGCTACAAGATGGCAGACATGAGAGGCGCTGAGCGGTCCGCGAGGCGATACGAGGGAGTCACATGTGTAAAGAAATTGAAACCGCATTAAACTCTCATCACGGACATACAGGTAGAGGACGAGACATTCAGTTTGATCCGGATGTTGTCAGGTATTTACAATGGTAGATGTATCGTCCTAATTTGTCTTGGTGTTTACAATGTATAGATGTGTAAATGAAAGGATACCTTAATCGTGATTATAAATGATAGAGATAATAGTGTCTAATGCATATAATGCTACGAATGTGAGTGTATTACATCCGTGGAGTGGCGATACACACTGACCGTCGATGGAACAGTTAAGCCAAATTGGGTTGGCGATACACGCTGACCGTCGATGGAACAGTTAAGCCAAATTGAATGTGAATGCACCATAGTCGTACATGATGCTTATTGCTTACAGGAATTATTTATATGTACACTTAAGTGGACTGGCCGTCGATGGGATAGAATACTTTGTTGTACATATAAACCACCCTACACCCGACACCTCGCGTGTAAATGAGTGGATATGTCTATCTGTCAAGGCTTACCGTAGATGGAATAGCCAATACACACAGTGGCATATGAACTTATTTATAGGGGAGGTGCCTCTTGAATTATGTAATGTGGGATATATACTTATACAAGTGTTATTGTTCGCAGCATATATGCATCAGACATGAACGCAGTCGAGGACGACTGCGTGTGCAGGACGGCCGGATGTTGTCGCCATGAAACGGCAACACTGGCTGACGTCACATCCGAGCTGGCGCGCTAGTGGGGACCCTGCAGCGAAGGCATGGAGGGAGGAACGCGCCCGGCAGCCATCACTTTTGTACTAGACTTCGAGCGAGAATGTAGACTATGAATTGATTAATAGATAGATATATATTAACTACTTGTACAATTAATACCTTGAGTTGATTATACTGTTGTTCATCCATATCGACCTTTCATTCCTAAAACTATTTTTATTTTATCAATATATACATGCCAATGACAACAATAACAATAACATAACAACTACGAAACAGGCAAATTAAACTTTGTCATTGAAGACACCGTCTACTCTTCATTTTGAAACGATTATGAACCTTATCACAAAGTAATAAATCCTATGGGATTGGGTGTACTTATTCAATGAGATTACATATGTGACATTTACATTTATAGGAATAAGATTCGACATATTATGGTATACATTTAGAATGAGATGCATAAAGGTATACTTTTAATAATATATTAACTATTGTACAAATTTTATTTTATGTTTTAAATATTTCATGTAATTCAATTATAATCAATCATTACCTTGACAATAACTTCTAGCCTTTAATACCTCAACATTATTTTACATCAGGAATAAACAACCTTAATTGATATAGATATGTACTGGATCCAGGGTTTATTTATTCCGCCAGCATCTTAACTTCAGTCTGTCCAATTGCCCCATCTATCAGGAGGTATCACTGTCCTGCCGGAACGAGTTATATAACGGTCAGTTTGATTGGTAAAATTTAGTGAATCAGGGGGCAGAGTTAATGAGGTGTGCGGGCGCAACGCGGGCACGTCGTCGAGCTCGAACCCGCACTCCGTGGGGCCTTCGGCTCGGTGCGGCGAGTCGCTTATGATGTGACGTCTATTCCTAATTATTGTATTGCCATTCTGCATAAGTACTTCATACGAACGACCTCTCAACCTTTTATTAATTATACCATTTAACCATGCACCTTTGTTTTCGTGTCTGACTTTAACTTTTTGACCAATTTTTAAAGGTATTAAATTTTTCGCATTTCTATCATAATACGTTTTAAACTTATTTTGCCGAAACACTAATTGCCGTCTAACATCTTTGTTGACTATTGTATCGAGCACTGTTTCACGTAACGGTAACATTCCGCGCAGTTTTCTATTTTGGAGTAATTCCGCAGGAGAAGGTAAATGTTCGCTAATTGGGGTATTTAGGTATTCGAGTATTGCTAAACGGAAATCTGTCGATGAATGGGCACACTTTTTAAGTATATTTTTAATAATTTGTATACTACGCTCGGCTTGTCCGTTGGATTGGGGAAAGTGGGGAGATGAGCGAACGTGATTAAATCCCCACTTTTTCGCAAATTCACTGAACTCTCTAGACGTGAATTGCGGTCCCCCATCCGAAATAACTACTTCAGGAATGCCCTGACTACAGAATAAACATTTTAACTCGTCTATTATCGTCTGCGACAGCGTGCTGTGTAATTGACGTACTTCAATGAATTTACTATAATAATCAACAATGAGCAAGTAATTTTTTCGATGACTGTAAAATAAGTCTATGCCTACTTTTGCCCACTGTCTTTTAGGTACTTCATGCGGAATCAACTTTTCTTTTACATTACTTTTTCTAAATGTTAAGCACGCTTGACAATTAGAAATAAAGTTTTTTAGCTGATTGTTTATTTCCGGCCAGAACAATAACTCCCGCGCTCTTAACATACATTTTTCAAGTCCTAAATGCGCATAATGTATTTTATGAAGCATTTCGTTACGCAATTTCTTTGGAATTATTATTCGGCATCCTTTCCATAATAAACCATTTCCTTCTGTCAAATCTTCTCTATATTGCCAGTATTGTTTTACAATATCATCTACCTCTTTTTTTTCTCTTGGCCATCCTTTTCTGATATACCTTCTCAATTGTTGCATCTCACTGTCTCGTTCAGTCTCTTTTTGTAAGCTCTGATAATGCGTGTCCGTTAACTCGTTGTATGACATAACACTACGCACCGCTTCAGTCATCTCGTCGTGCAGGTCTCCCGCTGGATGCGCCGCTGCCGCGGGCTCGTAGGCGCGCGATAGCGCATCCGCGATATGCAGCTGCTTGCCCGGCTTGTACACCAATTTGAACGTATAGGGTTGTAACCTTAACAACATGCGTTGTAACCGCGGTGGGGCTTCTACAATGGGCTTTTTTATTATGCTGATGAGGGGTTTGTGATCAGTTTCAATGGTAATATCTGTGCGTCCATAAATATAGCCATAAAACTTTTCACACGCGTATAAGCACGCGTACAACTCCTTCTCAATTTGAGCGTATCTTTGTTCGGTTTTTGTGAGAGCTTTTGAGGCATAACATACACGCAGACCATCCTGCAATAAAACTGACCCCAACCCACTCTTACTGGCGTCCACAGATAAGGTAATAGGCTTACTCATGCTGTAATATTGTAATACAGGTTTTTCTGACAGACATTTTTTTACCAAATTCCATGCTTTTTCGTGTATATCAGTCCAATGCCATTCTATTTCTTTTCTCAGCAGTTCTCTGAGTGGTTCTGTTTTGCATGACAAATTTGGTATAAAATTACCAACATAAGTAATTAGCCCCAGTAAACGTTCTACATCCTTGCTGTTTTTCGGCCTAGGCATATTAACAATAGCTGAAATATGACTATCATCAGGATATAATCCTTTTCTTGTTATTCTATGCCCTAAGTATTTAATTTCCTCAAGACCAAACCTGCATTTGCTGAAATTTAATTTCAAATTAATTTTACGACATCTTTCCAACACCTGTCTCAATCTATCATCATGTTCTTTTTTAGTTTTGGCATAAATTAAAATATCATCCACATACATACAAACACCTTCAATATCATCAAAGTTTTCATATATTTTCTTATGAAATACCTCACATGCAGACGAAATCCCATAGGGCATCCGAAGGAATTTGTATCTTCCGAATGGAGTGTTAAAAGTACAGAGGTCACTATTGTCAATTTTTACTTGCCAAAAACCGTTTGTGGCATCTAATGTGCTAAAATATTGGGCTCCTGACAAATTTGAAACAATTTCGTCCAGTGTAGGCAACCTGAAATGCTCACGTTTTATAGCCTGGTTCAACTCTTTGGGGTCTAAACATATCCTTAAATCGCCATTAGCCTTTTTAACGATAGTCATACTGTTGACCCAATCTTGTTTCTCCATCTCCTTGAGCTTAGTTTCAACTTTTTCTCGTAATGGTATCGGTACTTTCCCGGGTGCATGTACGACTGGCCTATATTCACTATTTAATCTTATCTTGTAACTCCCCGGTAAACAACCTATACCCTGAAAAACGTCTTGATAGTCCGCAATAAATGTCGGAGAGATCGTTCTATCCGATTCAGTGACCGCAAATACCCGTTGAATTAAATTCATTTGCTTACAATCATGGCTACCTAAAATAGGCGTAGACGGCACATCAGCGACTTTAAATTCCAAAAAATAAACTTTACCTTTATATACTGCCTTCAAGTAACATTTACCTAATACATTTAGGTTAGTTTAGTACCCGAGTAACCTTGCAATCGCGCATTGGTGGCTAACAGATCGTCTTTATTGAGACCTACTTGACGTAAATATCTCACCGGTAAAACATTAACATCGGCCCCCGAATCAATTTTAAATCTCAGGTTTGTATTATTAATATTTAAATCAATCGACCACTCATCTATATCAGTATTAAGGCTATATATTACCTGTTCATCAGACTCTTCAACTTGATACAGTCGGTACGCCCCGCACATGCGAGAGAAGTGATTCATGCGCGAACAAGTTAAACATCGCTTTCCGTACGCGGGACAACTATTTCTCCCATGTATCATGCCGCACTTATTACACACACGATTAGCCATCGCGCCTCGATCGCCGCTGCCGTTGGTGCCGCCCGCCGGCACACGGCCCAGCGCAGCGGGGTCCCGCTCGCGCCATCCAGGCGCCGCACGCCTTCCCGTTGCGCCAGCGCCGCGGCTGGCACCTCGGGCGCCGCGCGCCGCAAGGTACCTTCCTCGGCCGCGGCCGCGGCCGCTCGCCGACCCGTAGCTACCTCTTGCAGATACCCGCCAGACGTTATTATCATCATCTTGTAATAAGTTATTCGAATCTCCTTGGGTTATTTTATGTATCGATTGTTCTTTATACTCTCGTACTATTTTGTCCGAGTACACCTTAGATACAATAGCAGCACAACATATTTCCATAGCCTGTTCTAACGTTAAATCTGCCTCACGCAATAGTCTTTCTCGGATAACTTTGCTCATAATGCCACAAATTAACCGATCCTTTATTAACGAGTCGCACAAATTTCCAAATTCACAGGAACTAGCCAGTTTTTTTAAGTCATACACATATTGCTGTATCGTTTCACTTTCACTCTGATTTCTTGTAAAAAATCGGTGTCTTTCGACCGTTAAATTTTTCTTTTGTTCGAAATGTTTTTTAAATTGTCCTAACACTTCATCCACCGTAGCACATTTTACGCCCAATTGTTCGTACAACTCTCTGCACTGCTCACCCACAATATGTAGCAATATATTTATTTGTATGGCAGGTGTCTTTTTGGATAATTCACACGCGTCGAAATATATTTTAAAGCCTTTACTCCACTTGGACCAACTGTCACTCAAGCTACCACTTGTAATGTTTATCAAACTATGATCGTAACAAAACGGTGACGGGGGCGATAACACTGTTTCCATTTTAAATTAGATTATTATTATTAAGCCAAGAATGGCAGTTTAAATTAGATTGAAGGCTATGCTCCTCACTATAACAATCCAAATCACTTTACTTTTACTTTTTTAAATAAGAACCGACTGCGCCATGTCAGGGTATACGTCAATGATACATCAGATTCACTTCAAGACTGTTTATTAAAGACCTCATTACATATAGGGTAGGTGCACATATATCAGACTAATGGTACCTCCTTAAAATGTGTTTTGTACGTTACGTAAGAAATAACGGTCACCGCCGAACCAGAATCAATTTGAAATTTTAACTTTAAACCATTGATTTTTACTGTTTCAACCATAGGCTCACCCCTAACGGTCCGAATGTTATACAACTCACCGTCATCGTCGTTATCGCCCTGACAATCAGCAGACACATCCACATACTTTACGCTAGTGCACATCCTGCGAAGATGGCCTTTTTTATTACACTTTTTACAAGTAAACTTAGCGAAACGACACTGTGACGCACTATGGTCAGAATAGCCACACACTGAACACTTAACCTTTGCACTTCCCTCCTTTCTATCATCGCGCGCGATCTTAAACAACTCGGACGATCCCGACGATCCCAAGGTCGCGGCAGCGGCTCCGGCCGCGGCTGCGCCAGCCCGCGCACGACGAATGTTTTCTGCGAGTTCTACCGCCTTCGCTAACGTTAACGTTGATACATCTTGAGCGTACAACTTTTCTTTTTCTCTGCCCGGCAGCATACCCATAACGAAACGGTCACGTAGTGCCTCTTCCACGCTGTTAAACGCACAATGCACTGACAGCCCTCGTAGTCTAGCAGCCCACTGAGGGTATGACTCCTCTCGTTGCTGCGTCGCGGAGTAGAAGTTGTGCCGCTCACCAAACCCGGTTGACATGTATTGTCATGTCAGATCTGTCTTGTCGTGAAATATTCTATAATATCTAACTAATGTTTTATGCTGATTAAAGCCTTGTTTCCTAAGGTTCTGTCGTTTAAATGTATCAATTTAATCAGCATAATAAAAAATGACTGACAAAGAAATAAAATCTCCGACATGTGGTTCCAGTCTTGTGCCAACTCAGAATATCTCCATGACTCGCTACTTACGGCCCGACCGGTTCGATGTCGAGCCTAATACAACTGCCGCTGATATCAAATGGTTACACTGGTTTGCTACGTTCAAAAATTTTCTAGAAGAGGATCAAACAATAACGGAACCGGCCCGTCTGAAGATTCTCATCAATTACCTGTCACCAACAGTATACTCATTTATTCGTGACTGTTCTACTTACTGTCAAGCGGTATGTCAGCTTGAAAAAGTATGTTAAGCCGAAGAATATTATTCTTTCACGCCATCTACTTATGACTATAAAGCAGCGCCCGGACGAATCGATTTCCGACTATTCCCGCGCGCTAAAACTTCTTGCTCATGAATGCAAATTCGAACAAGTATCCGCACAAGAACATGAGGATCAAAGCATAAGAGGTGCATTATTCCCGCGCGCTAAAACTTCTTGCTCATGAATGCAAATTCGAACAAGTATCCGCACAAGAACATGAGGATCAAAGCATAAGAGGTGCATTCATCGCGGGAATAACGTCTCAGAAAATAAGGGAGCGTCTCTTAGAAAAATTTACTATTACTTTAGAAGAAACACTTAACCAAGCTACATCGCTCGAAGCAGCTGAACGTAACTCAAAAATTATAGCAAATAATTCGGACACAGTACTTAACGCGCTTCCCGTAACTGTGGAATCAAGTGATAATATACCAGTTCAGTCAAGTCTAGCTGCAACAAGTCCGCAACAGCGTAGGAAATGTTTCTTTTGTGGTGGTAGCGTATATCAAAGAATAAAATGCCCCGCATTTCACGCTACTTGCCAACTTTGTGGTAGAAAAGGCCACTTTGCGAACGTTTGCAGGAGCGGTAAGCTTTTACCGATCAATTCAGTCATAGCTGACTTGCCCTCAAGACCGTCTCAACCGCCCGGTACTATAGCGAGTTCGACTGCGATCTCTGCCGCTTCACCATCCAGTCTAATCAAAGCAACTGTTCCAGTGACCATAAACGAAATACGCGCTGATGCTTTGATTGACACGGGGAGCTCAATCAGCTTTATCAATAAAGATTTAGTCAATGTTATGAATCTGAGGCAAAAACCTTGCAAGCAAACAATTACATTGGCTTCTCTCAATTACGTGTCTTTTGTAGAAGGAATGTGCTTCGCGACCATTAAGCTCAAACAACACACTTACAAGCAAAGACCGCTATTAATAGTAAATAATCTATGTGCAGATATAATTGTCGGCCATGACATTCTCAAAGACCACTCTAGTCTAGAACTGCGTTTTGGTGGTAATAAAGATCCCCTGCAGATTTGCAACGTCATGGAAGCCTCTGTCCCGCCAGCATCGGTCTTTACAAACTTGTCACCTGAGATTAAGCCGATAGCTGTCAAATCAAGACACTATTCCGAAAAGGACAGAGACTTTATAGATCAAGAAATTTCCAAACTCTTGGAGGACGGCGTAATAGAGCCTAGCGTATCCCCTTGGAGGGCTCAAGTACTAGTTTCAGGTGGTGGGACACATCGCAAACGTCTCGTAATAGACTACTCTCAAACAATCAACAAATATACATTGTTGGATGCCTACCCATTAGTCCCATTACCCAATATAGAAAATATCGTATCCAATGTTACAAAGTTCAATTACTTCAGTCAAATTGATCTCAAAAGCGCTTATCACCAGATTCCGATTTTAGAGAGAGAAAAACTATATACAGCATTTGAAGCGGGTGGAAATCTGTATCAATTTACCCGAATCCCATTTGGCGTGACTAATGGCGTGGCTGCGTTTCAAAGAACCCTGGACTTCATAATCAAAACAGAAGAATTACAAGGTACTTTCGCATATTTGGATGACGTCACTGTGTGTGGCCAGAACAGAGAAGATCATGATAAGAATCTCAATAAATTCATGACAGCTGTAAATAAATACAAATTAACTCTGAACGAGAAGAAATGTACCTTTGGTGTAGATGCTATTAGTCTTCTCGGATATACAATAAAGAATAACTCGATAGAGCCAGATCGCGAGAGGCTGAAACCACTGCTAGACTTACCTCTCCCCACTAACGCAAGTGAACTCAAGCGAGCTTTGGGATTGTTTGCCCACTACGCTAAGTGGATTACAAAATTTTCCGAAAAATTGCAACCATTAATTGGTGTTTCAACTTTCCCCTTGAGCGATTCGGCTAAGACTTCTTTCAAGGAATTAAAGTCAGATATTACTAAAGCGTGTCTTGTGGCTATCGATCCCAATGAGACCTTTACAGTGGAAACAGACGCTTCCGAGTTCGCAATAGCCGCTAGTCTCTCTCAGAAGGGCCATCCTGTCGCCTTTTTCTCACGCACATTATCCGAATCCGAACGTAAACAATCGTCGGTTGAAAAAGAAGCCTGTGCCATTGTAGAAAGCCTACGAAAATGGAGACATTATCTTATCGGTAAACATTTTTTGCTTGTTACTGATCAACAATCAGTCGGATTTATGTTCAATCAAAAACATAAAACAAAATTAAAAATGAAAAAATTGAGCGCTGGTGCCTTGAAATGTCATGTTACAAATATGACATCGTTTATCGACCCGGGAAGTAAAATATTGTAGCAGATGCTCTGTCGAGAGTATGCATGTACCTTAATCATAACAAGCTAAAATAACTACATGAATCTCTTTGTCATCCCGGTATCGTAAGAATGGCGCACTGGGTTCGTATGAAGAATTTACCGTATTCTTTGAATGACATTAAAACAATGACTGCATCCTGTCGAGTTTGTGCCGAAATAAAACCTCGTTTTATGCGAACAAAAGGGCACCTGATAAAATCTACTGTACCATTTGAGAGGTTGAATATTGATTTCAAAGGTCCTTTACCCAGTAACACGGGCAAAAAGTACCTGTTGACAATAATCGATGAATACAGTCGATTTCCATTCGCATATGCGTGTAAAGATATGACTTCCGCTACGGTAATCAATTGTTTGAAAGATTTATTTTACATATTTGGCACGCCGCTTTATATACATAGCGATAGAGGTAGCTCATTCATGTCCGAAGAATTACGACAATTCTTAGCGTCTCTTGGCGTCGCTTGCAGTTGTACGACGCCCTACAATCCGGAAGGCAACGGGCAAGTAGAACGTCTCAATGGCACCCTGTGGAAGACCATACAATTATCTTTGCGTTCTAGAGCCCTAGTAACTGAGAATTGGGAGCAAGTTCTAACAGTATCTTTACATGCCATACGATCGCTCCTTTGTACGTCAAGTAATGCAACGCCTCATGAGAGGCTATTCTTGCACCCGCGTCGATCTTCAAATGGAGAGTCTTTACCCACGTGGCTCGTGCCAGGCCCAATCCTTATGAAGAAAAATGTACGCAATAAAACTGATCCCTATGTTGAAGAAGTGGAACTTCTTCAAAGTAACCCTAACTATTCTTTTATCAGAACACAAGAGGGCCGAGAAACTACTATTTCAAATAGATAGCTTGCACCACTCCCAGTTCCCGAACCTGAGTTTCACGAATCAGTTTCTGAAGACGACGAGCTGAAGATGCTCGATGCCGAATCAACACCTTCTGTCGGTTCACAGGAGCTCGAGGCTGAGCCTGCGCCAGAGATGCCGCGTAGATCTGGACGAGAGCGCCGCCTGCCTCAACACCTGCAGGACTACCAGCTGTAGTCTCTAGGAGGGGGTGAATGACATGTATTGTCATGTCAGATCTGTCTTGTCGTGAAATATTCTATAATATCTAACTAATGTTTTATGCTGATTAAAGCCTTGTTTCCTAAGGTTCTGTCGTTTAAATGTAACTTAGGAGTGAAATGCTCGTCAAGTAATGTTAAAATATCTTCATACGGCACTTCTTGAATATCCTTGGGCAGCGCCAAATGCGCTGCAAGTTCGTATGAGCTCTCGTTGAGTGCGCTAAGCAAAATAGCTCGTCGTTTTTGTCCCTGCGCATCTGTAGCGGCGGTAATACCATTAGCGATAAACCACTGACACACACGACTTTTATAATTCTTCCACACTTGCACGTTGTGGTCAAAAGTCGGGAGGACTCCAAACACAGCACTCATCTTTCCAAAATGTGGGTAGACGTCGCCACTGATAAATATAGGGCCGAGGAGACGAGTGATACGAGCATTGGTTTATAGCACACTGCTTTATTTACTGTAAAGGCGAGTCAGCGGCGCAGCCGCACACATACAACTATCGTTAGTTGCACACATATGCAACACCCTTCATCTTCGGGTGTCATCCTAGCCACTGAAACAAAATATTAGTACTTAATCAATAGAAATCCTCAATGCATGTACCTATGCTCCACCTCAGCTCATAAAATAAATTTTATATTTGCCCACTCATTAGATTTTTCATACAATAGACTAACTTAAGGAAATTTAGTTTTTTTTTTCAGTAGGCCCTGCTATAAGTATGTATGTATGTTTATAGATACTTAGCTGTGTATGTGTATGACCTTTCTATCTCTAATATTTTGTATGACATTTATTTGTTACTTCTCATATTATTTAAGTTCTTATCTCACCACGTACTATTTTCTGTTTAATTTTGTTTTCTCCGCTACCCAAAGGTTGTCTGGAAGAGATAGCTCTTTAGCGATAAGACCGCCTATTGTCTATCATTGTTTAATTTAAGATTTTTCTTGATGGTGTGCTATAAAATAAAGTACTGTTGTATTGTACTGTATGGTATTGTAAAATCGCATTTTGTGGGTCTTTTGCGAAAAACTCTTACTTCGGTCACTGACGATGACGGTTATCGATAATAGCAGAAGCAACGGTTATAAAATCAGAAACAAGGATGGAATATTGTTTTTTACGTTATTTCTATGGATTAACTAACAAAAAAACCGGCCAAGTGCGAGTCGGACTCGCGCACCGAGGGTTCCGTACAAACACTTTCCATCCCTAAGTGGCTAAGTTTAGTTTGCACCTGGTATGTATAGCGCCCCATATAAATTAGGTGCAAAGTTAGGTATTAAAATATTAAAAAAAAACTACTAACTAGATCTCGTTCAAAACAATTTTCGTTGGTAGTTTTTATAGTAATGTACATCATATGTTTTTTTTAGATTTTTCATTTTCTTATTTTAGAAGTTAGAGGGGGGGGGGACCAACTTTTTTCCACTTTGGAAGCGTCTGTCACGCAAACTATTCAGTTTAGAAAAAAAATATTTTAGAAACCTCGATATCATTTTTGAAGACACACGTATGTGTTTGATGAAAAAAAATTTTTTGAGTTTCAGTTCTAAGTATGGGGAGCCCCCAATATTTATTATTATTTTTTTATTTTTGCATCAAAATCTTAATGCGGTTTACAGAATACATCTACCTACCACGTTTCAACAGTATAGCTCTTATAGTTTCGGAAAAAAATGGCTGTGACATACGGACGGACAGACGGACGGACAGACAGACATGACGAATCTATAAGGGTTCCGTTTTTTGCCATTTGGCTACGGAACCCTAAAAACCACCTATCTGTGTGTAATGTATGCTTTGCACGCGTGGGTTCGGATCCCATCCTCGTCGCCAATGT
Source organism: Apotomis betuletana (assembly GCA_932273695.1). Lineage (NCBI taxonomy): Eukaryota > Metazoa > Arthropoda > Insecta > Lepidoptera > Tortricidae > Apotomis > Apotomis betuletana. Next base: position 5,444,545 of record OW026321.1, on the reverse strand, counting down.
AATGTATTAATTAAACGCCAACTTTCATTATGTATTTATTGAAAACACATTATAACCACTATTACAATCTTAGTATGAGACGCCATATTTTATGATGCCCACCGTCATTTGTCACTCGGGTGAGTTGTAGAGGGCGCTGTACGGGTAGTGTCCTAAACGCACTATACCACACTGTGCGTCTCATTTCTTGGAAAAAACATTTGACATAGTTTTATATGACCGAACATACGTTATCGTTAGTAAACTTGTAGTGCTTTTAAAAGTGGCGTGTCTCCACTACACATAATCTACCAAAACGTTCGTGGGTTAAGGACAAAACTACAGCATTGGCGTCAGAATGCGACGCTTCTGCAAGTTGACCTCATCGCTGTTACCGAAACCAATCTTGACTCATCGATTGGCGACGCTGAAGTTCTTCCGCATGGATGGAGTGTGCTCAGACGAGACAGGGGATCAAGAGGCGGTGGAGTCCTGTTGGCTGCAAGACCCGGTATTACCCTCTGTCGGCGGACGGATCTGGAAACGGCGCAAGGAGAAGACCTCTGGGCTACAGTTACTCACAACGGTTGTGTGTATTGTGTGTGTGTAGTGTATTTAAAACCAACTTCAACTGACTCAGACTATATGACGTGGTTTTGTAAAGTCGAAGATAATTCTGCGGCTGCTAGAGACCAAACGGATTGTGTAATATTGGGCGATCTGAACTTGAAAAGCGCTAGTCTAAGTGTAAACATTTATTTAAATTATTTCCTGACATATTGTAAACTATTAGACTATAATAACATTGTAAATGACAAGGGTAGCAAACTTGACGTTGTATTAGTGTCTGAATGTGAGGGCGCAGTGAGAGTATGTACGGCGTGTGAAGGCCTGGTTGAACGCGCAGACGTATACCACCCGCCCTTAGACATTTCCATCACACTGAATCGGCCCGGAAGAGTTGAGGCACTCGAGCCCAGTAACATCGATTCAGCCACTGATTGGAATTTTGGTAAGGCAGACTTTTCGTTACTTTATGAGTCCATCTCTAATGTGGACTGGAGACCCGTGCTTGCTGAAAGATGCGTAGATAAAGCTGTTGAACGTCTGTATTCTTCGCTATATGCATGTTTTGACGCGTGTGTTCCAAAAAAGATTCGGAAAAACAGTCAATCTAGAAGATATCCAACATGGTTCTCAGCTGATATTATTAGAGATCTGAAACTCAAGGGTGCATTACATAAAGAGTGGAAGGTTACCTCCCATCCAGACGTATACAAGTCCTACAGTGACCTCAGGGCGGATATTAAACGCAGGGTGTCCGAAGCGTACAACAGCTATATATACAGCATCCAGGGATCCATTAAAACTAACCCTAAGTTGTTCTGGAATCATATCTCGAACTTACGGACAAAAGGGGGTTTCGAACAGAGTATCTCATATCGCGGTCAAGAGTTCAGTGGGCACGCAGCTGCGGGTGCTTTCGCGGACTACTTTAGTAGCGTATTCCTTTCGCATAAGCCACAGCTAAGTGCGGATGTGGCAGGTACTGCGGCGGCGTATAACCGTTTAATAAATATCACTGGTTTTACTAGTCAGGAGGCCGAACTCGGGATTAATAAATTAAAGCCGAGCAGCTCTGTTGGCCCTGATAATGTACCGCCTTACATAATTAAAGCCTTTAAAACTGAGCTGTCACCTCCCTTGGCGCATATATTTAATCTTGCACTAGAATCCGGAACTTATCCCAGTCGCTGGAAACTCTCGAGAGTGACGCCGATTTTGAAATCAGGTGATAAATCCCAGGCTGAGAACTATCGCCCAATTGCCGTCTTGAGCTCTTTCGCTAAAGTATTCGAAAGTGTTCTGCACGCGAAGCTTTATAAACAAGTCGATCCTTACCTAGATGACGCTCAACACGGGTTTAGGAGAGGCCGCTCCGTAAACACTAATCTTCTCTCACTTGTAGACCATGTCGCGAAAAAACTAGATGAAAGATGCCAAGTTGACGTAGTATATCTCGATTTTAGGAAAGCGTTCGATCAAGTTGATAATGATGTTTTATTACGGAAGCTCTCCTCTATAGGGTTTTCCCCCTCACTCTTGCGGTTGTTTGCCAATTATCTGGAAAATCGTAGGCAGTTTGTTCGCCTGGGGTGTTTTGACTCTGGTTCTTACCTCACAAACTCAGGCGTAAGTCAGGGATCTCTGCTAGGACCTTTCCTCTTCACAGTTATGATTAACGATCTTGCCGGCTGCCTGGAAGCTGGTAGAGCCTTGTTGTATGCTGATGACCTTAAGATAATTGTTGATATTAGAACCCCATCAGATTGCCAAGTCATGCAACGTAATTTAGATGCAATTCACCAATGGAGTGTCGAGAACCGTCTTTACCTTAATGCTTCAAAGTGCCATGTTATGAGCTTCACGCGCTCTAAACAGGTTACAATTGCCCAATATACTCTTGACAAGCAACCACTTTCTCGCACTCAATCCATCAAAGACCTTGGGGTAGTGTTTGATCCTGGACTCACATTCCACGATCACGTGCGTGGGTTGGCAGCAGAAGGTTTCAAGCGGCTAGGCTTCGTTACTCGTAACTGTGAAACCTTCACCCATGTAGGAGCCATAAGGTTGCTTTACTCTGCTCTCGTAAGATCCAAGTTAGAGGCTAGTTCCTGCGTATGGAATCCTCATGAATCAACCTATGCCTTAATGCTTGAGAAAGTGCAGAAACGTTTCTTGCGCTTCCTATTTAAAAAATTTGGCGGCTATTATCCGTTCCTTTACCCTACTGCCTATCTGCAGGGCACCCTTGGCTACCATTCTCTGGCTACGCGGAGACTCTTTGATCAGTTGATCACTATCCTCCGTATTTTGCGAGGTCGTCTCGATTGCCCAGTGCTGGTCGGCGAAGCCTGTCGACTATTCGTTCCTGACGGACGGACGCGGTTTCGCGCAGATCGGCAGCGCCTGTTCGCGGTGCCCCCCGCGCACACGGTGGCGCGCCGCAATTCTCCCGTCTGCCGCGCTCTACATGCCCTTAACGGGCTTAGCGCTGTGCAACTCTCCTGCGATTTGTTTGCGGATGGATGGACGGTCGTTGAAAGAGAGTGTTTGAAATTATGCGAGAGTCTTGCCAATTAGTTTGTGATGGATGTATTTAATTTAGTAATTGTGTGTGTAATAATTTAATCTTATTTAATGTATCTGTGGATTAATATAATTTAATGTTTAAGAATTTTGTAATGACTTGGGTGTAATCCTGTAATGTTACGATTTTCTTCTTATGTAAAATAAATAAATAAATAAATAAATAAATAAATAAATGAACCATAGGGTCCATAGGGCCAAACAGAGATACTAGAAGTGGGTGCAAATTAGAAATCTGATGGTACAGAGAGGATCTAGAGTACAAGTAAATACAAAATATTTTATTACTGTTTATACAAAAATACATATACCTACATTTACACACTATAATATTATATATAGACATAATATTATATATATATAAATATATACGAAAGTCTACAACATGGGATGGTGGATGAACTATTCGAGCTCTTGTTCCAGCAGATTTTTTGTGCCGACGCAATTTTATTTTTAAGGAGTACGAGGTTATTTGGAGTCGGGTTTTTTCTAAATGTACTAAGTGCCAGCCGGCGTTCGGCTTTAGATAATGAAGCATTCCAATATGAACCACGAATACAAAGATCAAAGCTTAAAGAAAAATTGAAAAAGGAGCTACCTGGTGGAAGGGACCGTGAATCGAACCCGGTACCTCTGGATTACCGGTCCAGCGCGTTAGCCACTTCGCTACCCTCGGTCCACGTAGACCTGACGAATTTTTCCTTATGCTTTGTGTGTCGATCTTTGCATTGTTTATTTGAAAGGTTTTTACACCTTATTGACCCCTATGTGAATACGTTAATATTCACATCTTACCGCACCACTTTACAGCGGTGAACGAGCAAGCGAGAGAGGGTCTCCTAGTAACAGTGTTTTATCATTACATAAGGAAAACAATTCATCCCAACCCCGTTGACAAAAATACTGATTGTAGGTATACTATGAAAACTATTTTAAAATAAACAGATGAATACACGTTTCAATTCAGTCATTGTTTAAAATAATACGGTGAATAGAGACTAAAGTACTATGTGTGACCTTACAAACGGTCCGGTAGTTTTGAATTTTTTATATGTTGTCTAGGATGGTTAGGCAGTATTTAAAATGCAAAATGCACAATTCCCCCCCCCTCCGCGCCCGCCGCCATATTGAAAAAACCGGCACTTTTTTCATATTTTTGCTCATATCTTCCTTTAGGAGCATTTTAGCTAGAAGAAAGCTTCGACAATGTTATAGAGAGTTAAATTTACTACATTCTCCATTTTATATTTTTTTTCTAGGACAGATAGTTACGGAGATATCCACATTTAAAAAAACGTAAAAAATCGCAATTTCCTACTGAAAAACAAACATCTGGATTATATCTTCGTTTAGGAGCATTTTAGCTAAAACAAAGCTTGGGAAATGTTGTAGAGAATTAAATTTACTATAATTTACACTTCAAATTTTGTTTCAAGGACGGTTAGTTACGGAGATATGCACATTTAAAAAACAGGAAAAGTCGAATTTTCCGAAAATTTCTCAAAATTCTTGGTTTAGAAAGCTGTCATTCAGTTACGGACTAGTCTAGGACAAATTAAAACATGTAGGAAATATAATTTCTTATAAAACTCATGTCCATTTTTACATGCATTTTCGGAAAATGTGACTTTATTTTTTACATATCTCCGTAATTATCTGTCCTAGAAACAAAATTTGAAATGTAAATTATAGTAAATTTAATTATCTACAAAATTGCCCAAGCACTGTTCTAGCTAAAATGCTCCTAAACGAAGATATAATCCAGAAGTTTGTTTTTGAGTTAGAAATTGCAATTTCTTAAGTTTTTTTAATGTGCATATCTCCGTAACTATCTGTCCTAGATACAAAATATAAAATGGATAATGTAGTAAATTTAACTCTCTATAACATTGTCGAAGCTTTCTTCTAGCTAAAATGCTCCTAAAGGAAGATATGAGCAAAAATATGAAGAGAGTGCCGGTTTTTTCAATATGGCGGCGGGCGCGGAGGGGGGGGAATTGTGCATTTTGCATTTTAAACACTGCCTAACCATCCTAGACAACATATCAAAAATTCAAAACTACCGGACCGTTTGTAAGGTCAAAATCCTTTATTCACTGAATTAAAATGAAGAGAGAATAAATAATATTTATGTCGAATAACATTTAGATATTATACGATACAGTAACATCGATGTATTTTTTGTCGATTAAATATTTTGCTACATGACTTTAGTATGTGTGCCCCGAGTTAGCACAGGTATGCTGATCCATATTATGAGTTTGAAACATGTCGGGCCATTCCTGATATTTTTAGGGTTCCGTACCCAAAGGGTAAAAACGGGACCCTAGTACTGAGACTTCGCTGTCCGTCCGTCCGTCCGTCTGTCACCAGGCTGTATCTCAAGAACGGTGATAACTAGACAGTTGAAATTTTCACAGATGATGTATTTCTGTTGCCGCTATAGCAACAAATACTATGCATGATAAAACAATAATAATTAAGGGGGCTCCCATACAAAAATAGGGCTTGTTGCGTGATATTTCGTTGAACGGGCATTTTCTCATGAACCGTTATAGCAAGACATCCTAAAAATTATAGGTATATACTATGAGACGCACCTTACGATGTAATGTGCCTGAAAGTAAAAAAAATAAGTTTGAGGATATATCCAGAAAAGAGTTTGAATATTATTTTATGGCATTAAAACACTCAGTGTTAGGTTAAGCAAGTTGAACCAATTAAGTCTATATACCGTTTTTGTACTTAATTAGTTCGCTCTGTCACTATATAGTACAGTTAAAGAGATCATCATCATCATAATAGCCGATAGACTTCCACTGCTGGACAAAGGCCTCCCAAAGTTTTCAACAGCAATCGGCCTTGCGCCGCCCTCATCCAATTTCTACCCGTGATCCTATCCAGGTCGTCGGTCCATCTTGTTAGGGGCCTTCTCACGCCGCGTCTCCCGGTCCGTGGTCGCCACCCAAGAACCCTTCTGCCTCAACGTTAAAACAGATCAAAACCGTACAATGCAATGACATTTTAAACAAATGAAAGCTTTTTAAACACCCTTGAAGATATGTTTACATCTAAATTAGTTGAAATATATATAAAACATCAACACGAACATATCGAAACAGAGAACATATCGATGGACAAAGCTTTCGATAAAAAAACGCATTCAAATCTCCCACGGGTGCCTGTCGTATCGCATAATGTTGATTGTCCTAAATTTTTTTGGCCGAGAATGTTTGGCGTAATGTTGAATGGCATACTTACTACTCGTTTATCCTAAAAATTTTAGCTCATAACCATTTAAAAGTCCAAAAGCATGTTTGTACTAATATTGATCTCGAAGATCGGATTACCTACAGTGCAATATTCCTAATATTCATTGTCATAAGAATCATTCTGCATATCATTAAAATGGCTACAATTACAGCTCCTAAACTATTTTATACCTAAATGCTAATTTTATAATTAAAATTTAATTAGGTTAGGTGGTACTTAACTTAATCACTCTATACATATATATGTATTGGATTTCATTTCATACTCGATTACATATTTTAAGAAAAAATTATACACACTCGAGCAAGATAGAAAAAAAAAAACTATCCTAATATCGTAAGACCGAACACTATAGGTTAGGTTAATAGGTTTGTTTTATGACCATGGATAGCGAAGCGAGCGGGGAGGTATATTAAACTTTAGCAGTTAGGTTAGGTTAAAGACCGAAAACTGTAGGTTAGATTAGGTTTGTTTTAAGACCATGGATAGCGGAGCGAGAATGCTTGCTTAAAAATCTTTAAGATTTAGGTATAATGAAATGTATTCAAAAGATTTTTACTACATTTAATATTAGGAACATAATAGTTATACACATTGATCATTCGATAATTCATTTTTAGACACAAAAAACAATAGGACAAATCATATTTAGGACAAACGACATAAGGAACAACAATTTCGGCGAAAAAATATTAGGCGCAACAAAGTTTATGCCATACGTTATTCGGAGTAAAGTTGTTATGCGACAAAATATTAGGACTAACAATTTTATGCCACCCGATACAGACCCGTCTCCCACACATATAATCGATTGGTAAAATGCTGTGACATAAGGCACAGCTCTGTTCATGAGGCTAAAACTCAAAGCCGCGATATTTTTTTTGGTAATATTTTGTGTTATTGAATCCCACGACACAGGTATCGCCTAGTGTGGGACTCGCTGTTCCTAATATTTCTGGTTAATAGACTATTTAGATTTGAGTATATAAAGAAATACATACCGCGACTGCCGAAACAATATTGGTTGCGATTTCTGCAAATATCGGAATCAGGAAAAAAAATCTTAAATGTTTCCTTAGTGCCTTAATTGTAGCGGGTATATTCCAGTTATTCTGAAACAAAATGTTAATGGTTGACCTGGATGAATTAGCCAGTCAATTCTATGGCTAGCAACATTCATTAACTGCCAGCATTCAATTAAATTGCTAAAATACAAGAACTGTCTCGACAGACAAGGAAAAAATGAAATAAAAACCGCTTATGAGTTGATCAATCCGTTTGGGAGCTATAACGCTACAGACAGACACGCAGATACACAATATGTTAACATTTTCGTCGGGGGTTGAAAACTAAATATTAGTCCTTTCATCACGCCTAAACGGCTAGACCTAGTTAAAATTTTTGCGCAGAAAATATACACGAAACAAATCTACAAGGCGAATGTAAATGGAAATGTTTGAAAAGGAAGGCCTAGATGAACGTTTCTTCATCAGATTGGAGATGTTCTGAAAAAGGGCAAGTCTAGAGTACTTTATACCGACGAGTATGCATGATGAGATTAATGAATGTTGATGAAGCGAAAGTTGTATGTCAGGACCGTAGCAGGTGGAAAGATGTGGTCTCTGCCTACTGTGGGAAAAGGCGTGATTTTATGTATGTCATGTACTACAGAAAAGATAAAAGAGGGCTATGATTATGATTTGTTTTTGACGGATTTCGCGGGCACCGGGCAAATGGAATCGCTGCAAGCGTCCTGAGTGGACGCTCCGAGCTTTGGCACTTGCCCGCCACGTTGCCCACCACGCTCCCCGCCACGCTGCCCGCCACGCTGCCCGCCACGCTGCCCACCACGCTGCCCGCCACGCTGCCCGCCACGCCGCCCACCACGCTGCCCGCCACGCCGCCCGCCACGCTGCCCGCCACGCCGCCCGCCACGCTGCCCGCCACGCTGCCCGCCACGCTGCCCGCCACGCCGCCCGCCACGCCGCCCGCCACGCCGCCCGCCACGCCGCCCGCCACGCTGCCCGCCACGCTGCCCGCCACTCTGCTCGCCACGCTGCCGTCATGCTTCTTGTCACGCTGCTGCCCTCCACGCCGCCCGCCACGCCACCCGCTCCGCTTGTAGCGTGCACTCTGGCCCCACACTTGTACCTGTACTCGAAGACCTTTCTTCTTGTTTATAGCAGCCGCCGTGCTACTATGCAACTGCTGCACCATTTGAATCATCGCACCCTGAAACAGAAAGGTCCCTACAGTCATTAAGAAAAGGGAAGTTGTTATTGAAAGATTTTGATACTTTTCATTATTTTTATCTTGTAGCGTATATTTTGTGATACGTTATTATATTATATAAGAAAAAAACTTTGGACTGCAACCTTTTATTTAGATAGGTGTGATGTGTAAACGGGGTTCTATTCTTTGTCATAACAACATATTTTGTCCTCATAACACTTCTGCCATAATATCTGTTAGTCATAAATTTAGGACAGTCGATACAGGAAAGCCATAAATATGGGTACCTACTTAACATTATGAGTCCTAAATTACTTTAAACATAAATGTATTGCACTTAATTACTCCTAAAAACTCCTAATTTTACTTGTCCTAAACTCTTTTATCCTCAGTTTATTGTCATAATATCATTTGTCCTAACCATGTTATCCATAATTATCACTTCTGCCATAATAACACTTAGTCATAATCATAATGTTACATACCCATATTTATTCCTTACCATACTACATCGAATGTCCTAAATATATTTTCTCATAATATTAATAGTCCTAAAAGTCTCTTACTGAGAAATACAATATAAACTCAAGTTTTTTACAGAGTAAGCCCTAAACAAAAGCTCAAAAAATGGTCATGTGAGGGACATAAATACGGTAATGCTGACTCACAAAGTTCGAAACTGTTACAAAACCGAATCTGCCAACCCCGACTGTACGTGGTTTTACCAAAAATATTTTTGTCAAATTCCATGACCACAAATATTAGCAACTGTTTTTTATAAATAATTGCATTGTATTGTTAAGATGGCGGATTGTAATAGTTTTAACCCTATACTTGGCAGGGAATTAGATGTGCGTTTTTAATTTTTTTTCTTGTTTTATTTAGTTAGTTAGCGATAATAATACACGAAAAAAATATATAAAAAAATATTTGACTTGTATTTTAATATTTATAGCATGTATCTTATTGGATACATTGCCAAGTGTTCACAAAACTAGATTTGTATCTTTAAGGATACTTTGCCTGCTACATAGCAAAAGAGAATCTAGTGCTTTTTTACAGAAATGTTTAAAAAAAAATCTCAAATCACACCGTTTCATGGATACTACTTACTTATAGAGGTTAATAAAAGTGCTCTCACAAAAACACAAAGGGGGTCCCTTGGATTCGGCAGAACGCGAGCTCATTGGTAATGCTGCCGGCTACGCCGGTTAGGGGCATCCAGCACCAGCATGTCAGTTTTCTATCGGATCTATTTTGGAGATTTTGTGTAGGAATTGCAGGATTCAATCCCACCATCCCTATTTCACCATCAGACATCCAGGCAAGAGAACCGACTTCATCCTTATGTTGTAAGTTTATATTCTAATTACTATCGGTATAAGGGATGGAACTCGCTCCCATGGTGTGTATTGTTGTTGATGTTGTTGATGAACCAGCGACCTACATCTTCGACCCCGTAGTCACTTACCATCAGGTGATACTGGGGTCAATCGCTGGTCAATTATAATAACCGCAACCTGGCAATGTATCCAAAAATGCACATATTAAAATTACTAATAAGCTGGCAGTGTGCATTAAAAGATACACCCAAAAATATCCTAATATTTTACTTGGAAAATGAGTGTTTTTTTATTAATTTTAGTTTAAAATCGTTAGTTCAACTATTCGGCAATAAGTAAAAGTGATTTTCTATTTACCAAGTCAATATTTAAAATTTATATATATTTTTTTTACCTTGAGCTTCATAGTCGCACGCGTATGGTCTGCCATCTGGCGAGCTACTGGTCAAAATTTGTTGCCAGAGCACATAAATATTTTTTTTGGTAGAAAGTGTGCACATCATGCTTCGATTTAATACTAAACAGAAAATATAAATCGATCGTTACTGACCGCTGGATTTTTTTTATTGAAAATGTGCATTATAAGATACACTGCCAAGTTTAGGGTAATTTAAGATTATGTGTACGATATATTAAGTGCGAAAGTCCGAATCTAGGGCTCTCGCTGGTTAGGACGCGTGCCGACACAGAGCACCCTAGAGTGTTTTTGTAAAACCGAAGGCGCGGAGGGAGAACAGCCCTTGTCCGCCACGACAAAGCTCGGGACCGCGCGAGGCGGAGCGGAGTACCTACGGGCGACCGTGCATTGTCACGCAAGGGCGGAAGGGCTGCTCTCCCCGCAGTGCCGGAATTAAGGCGGAGTCAGTTTTGTTCGATTTGTTTTGTTTAATTGTAGAAAAATGTTGCCCATATTAAATACACTTATTTTATGATAAGGTGATCATTTCATTACATATTTTGAATTTTGCGTTATTTATTTTTATGACAATCGAATTGCGTAAAAATAATATTCGGTCAAAAGAGTTATGGCACAAATAATTAAGAAAATATTATGACTAGAAACATTATGATTATCACGAATTCTGGCGAGCGATATATTAGGATTATAAAAGATTATGACTTTCGAAATTAGACGTTTTGATTGTTATAATGACTGACGAAAATTCGGGCAAGTAGGTCAAGGAATATTATGTCATATGATCGCTAGGACAAACGATCATTATAACCATAAACTTTATGGGAGGCGAAATTAGGATCTCAGATGTTATGACCAAAATGAGATTATAACGTGTACCTAAACATATCTGTTAAATTACATTTAGGTGAAAGTTGTCTCTCGTTGTTAAACAATTTACACTGAAAAATTGTGGTGAGGTCACCTGAACCAATTGCAACTATTGGACGAATGCGTCTTTTAATGATATTTGACTAGAGATGAGTGGTTTAAAAGCCATAACTTTTTTAAGGGTTCGTTTACATGATGTCACGGATTGTGCCATGCGGTATGTAACCACACTAATTGTCCAGGAATATCTATACAGTGTGTATATTTGATATAACCGCATACTTTACGGGGGCTTAGTATAGGCACTTATTAATATGTTTATCCATAAATTATTAAAAAAAAATCTAACTAAAATCTCCGTCTGGCTACAATATGCGGTTGTATAAAATATACACGCTGTATATATATGACCATTTTGGTGTAGGTACTAGATTAAGGTTTACTTATGCAAGGTGTCCGGAAGAAATCTGAAAGATTTTACCGTATTCCATATTAAATTTTTAGATAAGTAAAACATATTTATGACGCGCATTACGAATTCAGGAATGCCAGGTTAAACTTTTGGATTTCTCGCGGGTCACCTTTATATAAATTTTCAATGTACAGGAATATTACACATACCCCGGTAATGACTTCGTAGGTCTAAAATTAAAAAAAATATTTGTCATGTGAATGTTGGCATCCAAAACAATATGCATGGTTTTTAATTATTACCTATTGTGTTTGTGGCAAATTATGATCACGTAATTGGGACTCGTTTATGGAGCGACCACACCGCTGCTTAAAATACGCTGACGCTTCATAAAGTCAATCAACGTCCACCACACCGAAGCTCTAAATACGGTAACTGTTTACAAACGTATCAAAAGGGTATTAATACGGGTCATCGTGCCCATGTATAATCAGAATCACTTTTTAATAAAATAATTATAACCGATGTCAACAAAACGAAGTTATGTCATATGACAATTGGACAAAAGTAAGTATGCACTTTGAAACGAAAACATAATTATGTTCCAAATCGGTACGGCCGTTTTCTAGTAATCAAATACATAAAAAAATATAAAGCAGCAACAAACATCCCAACGAAATAAGAGATTGTTATTTTTGCTTTAGGTTTTTTTTTAGTCTATCTTGTTACTTTCATGCAAAATTATATCGATAACATTAAAATCGACATAGACCTGCCACTATTTCGATTTTCTATCTGCCCGGCAACATTTTTATCTGTCAAGCTAATCCACCTAATTATGGCGTTCACTTTAGTCGCCATTATATAACAAAATCCAAGTGCATGCACCTATGTGTAAATTTAATTTGTTTTACGAAACTACATGGGCCCTTAACACAGGTTTTGAACTTAACACTTAAGAAAGAGGCAAGGACCGCTACAGACGGACTGTATGCCGGCTATACTTCAGCTATAATTTGACGGGAACTGCACGCACAGTTCCGTTAGGTACGTTAGAAATTTCAGTTGGGTTGGACTCGGTATCGGCACTTATACCTACCATCTGAAAAAAATAAAACTGTGTTTTACTACAATTGACATTAAGCACGTAATGTCGGAAGTATCCATTCTTAAACATGCAATGAAATATCGTCATAACGTGCGTTATAACAGGCTTCAAAGTAGAACGTTTCGGACGGAACAACTCGAGGGAACTGTAATGAAATTTAATACAAAATTGAAAACCTAAGCCGGGAAGTATTTCTTTATAGCGTCTGTGTTCATACAAACAGCTGATTTTTTTGTGGTGTTTTTTTAATTTGAATTGCATATGTTTGAGAAAAGTACTATACGTATACATGCCTAGTAGGGTGGATCGCTCTTGTATGAGAAAAAAAAACCTTACATATTTAACTTCTAATAGTTCTTAAAAGTTATAGCATAGTATAAAGATGCGAGACGATTTTTTTAATAACGTTTTTTGCCTCCGCATCGCTGTAGAGAATTAAAAAAATGTGGAAATAAGTCCAATTTTCAAAAAAAAACACTGTGGCGTAATTATTAGCCTTAACGATCACAAGATTAAAAAACATTATTGAGAGGGTATAAATTTATTAAATTAACAATAAGAGTTATTCAGAAACTATTATTATAAAACCCATTCATATTACTATTTTGCCTAATATTTATTGGCATGATTTTTCTTGAGGTTAAATTTGAAATAAACAGGCCTTCCTTTAAATGAATAACTATGTATTTAATGAGGATAACTATAGTAAACATCATATATATAATTACAAATGCGGCTAGAGTTTTGAAAAATTTGGGTCTAGTATAGGTTTTTAGGAAACTTCAACGACCTTGCGGAGGCAAAAAGCCTGTTCCGATTGCTATCGTGTAGAACTAAATCTTAATCGTAATCCACTAGAGCAAGATTTTATTACTATTAGAACATTTAATTCCAAAAATAAATATTTTGATCCACTCTAATGCCTAGCCCTGAAAAGGGCTTGCCGGCCTATACCTGCGTCTATACCTACCCACCCGGCAAGCCTCTTCTCTCCCGGCGTCTGCAGTAGTGTACTAGGTTACCTACCTCCAGCAGGCCTATTTAACCACTACACTCAATTGAGTTAACTTAGCACCTGATGTTATGGCGCTACTTAGGAATGAGGTGCAAACTTTTTTCAAACGTGTGCTCCAACTATCGAGTACTCTGATTGTTTACGCCAGACACAAATTGAATTTATCCCGGGCCCATGTAAGAACAAATTACCAAAGCAATCTTGCCTAGCGCGAAACAATGGAACGCGATACGCGTCCTATGTACTTAAACCTAACTTAAGCTATGTTGCTAACCTGGAGTTCAACCGAATATCTTACCGGCTGCAAGGTTGTGTTTCTGTTTTGTGTAAAGTGTATGTATGTTACTTGCACCAATAAACGACGTCCCGGTCTGCGCCGCCGCCGCCCCGATCTCGTCAGCAAACACGCCAAACACAGTTACACTGTAGTAGTCCTTATATCACTCTAAATAACAATCCTTGGGGCGCCCGAAGCAGCCCACCGTACAAGGAATTGTGCCGTATCTCAACACTTTCCGTTAAAGCGTAAAACTTCCAAAATATCTCCCAAACCACGGAGGTTATAATGTTCAAGAACCGTTACGTTAATACCCATGGCGCCGGCTCGCGTCCGCTGGCGACAGCGCGCGCGCTCGCAGCGCCGTGACAGAAAAATGAACTAACTGATTGTGTGGCCAGTGGGTAAAAACCTATCAATTCTCAACAACCACCCGCCCCGGACCGACCCGTCGTCGGTCCGCTCAAACTCCCGGTAGTCGGGATAGCGTTGAAACCGCCCGTCTAAGGATCGAGTCCCTCACTTGTACATCTGCGATCCGTGGAGACCCACCCTTGCCCGCTATCAAGTTAACGATGCGCCCCCGTCGCCAACACAACGGTGATAGCTGTTAGCATCCTTAACCAGTACGAGGTCTCCAACGCACGGTGGGGTCGTCCTGTCCGTCCACTTAACGCGTTGCTGAAGAATGTGCAAATACTCAAGCGACCATCGCTTCCAAAAATTTTGAGTCATTTGCTGCAGCATCTGATACCGTGACAACCTATACAACTTAACATCCGTATACGGATACTCCGGCAAGGCGTTAAGTGGTTGGCCAATCAAAAAATGACCTGGGGTAATGGCCTCCAGGTCATTCGGGTCAGCGCTCAACGGACACAAGGGGCGTGAATTTAAAACTGCCTCAATTTTGCAGAACACCGTTGACAATTCCTCGAAAGAGAGGATCGTTGAGCCGATGACCCGATACAAATGAGTCTTGGCAGACTTAACCACTGCCTCAAATATTCCACCCCAGTGGGGGCATCCAGGTGGACTGAAATACCACGAAATGCCCCGACTGGCGATGGCCGTGCCGATCTCTCGCTCATTTTGACTTAAAAATAATACAATTTCCTTTAGACAACGATCGGCGCCCTTGAAGTTGGTACCACAATCCGACCGGATCAAGGCCGGTATCCCCCTTCGAGAAACGAATCGGTCCAGCGCTGCCAAAAAGGCCTCCGTAGAGAGATCAGCTACCATTTCCAAATGAACGGCCTTAGTCGCCAGACACACGAAGACGCACAAATATGCCTTAACCGACTTCGCGTTGCGAAGGCGTGATGTCTTGACCATGAAAGGCCCCGCGAAGTCTGTCCCCACACCAGCAAACGGCCGAGCTTCCGTAACTCGGTCGGGCGGGAGATCTCCCATTTGTGGCTGCATTGTGGCTGCCTTGAGCCGGTAACAAGGCAAGCAACGAAACACAACGCTCCGTATCACTCTCCGTGCCGACAAAATCCAGAACTCCCGCTGCAAAATGCCCAGCAGTGTGTTGCAGCCTGCATGTGAATTCCTGATGTGACGGTCCCAAACCAACAGCTCCACCAGAGCTCCCTTCTTGGGAAGAATTAAAGGATGCCGCGCTGAATAGGGCAATTCGGCATTCCGTAGTCGGCCTCCCACCCGGAGCATTCCGTGCTCATCAATAAACGGGTTGAGGCGGACAAGGCTCTTCTTCATTCTGCCCACGCCAGTCCGCAAGATCCTAAGTTCATCCCGGAACTCATTCCCCTGAATGACCCCCACCCAACGTGAGAGAGCCCTTTGCTGCTCCTCAGGTCCCATTACAGGTGACAGGTTGCGCTGTGCCGCAGGGCTTCGACAATTATGGAAAAACCGCATTATCCATCCCGTGACTCGAAGTAGCTTCCCTAGTGAGCTATACCGTTCCAAAAGAGTGTGGTCCACTGCCACAGACTCCACTGTAGTCACATTGACTCTCAGACCCTGGTCAGGGGGTAGTGGCTGGCGTCCGCAGTCATTGATAGGCCACTCCGTATGTGGCCGCTCCAGCCATTGAGGCCCCCACCAGAGAGAATGCTTAACCAGAGCAGGCGCCGGGCAGCCGTGACTCGAGCAGTCTGCCGGGTTAACTTCACCTGGAACATGTCTCCAGACCAGAGGAGTCTCCGAGTTATTTATCTGTGACACTCGGTTGGCCACAAATACCTCAAGAGTATGGACCGAAGTCTGCAGCCAGCACAACACGATCTGGCTGTCCGTCCATGCGTAAACCGTGTCATTCAGATCCACCGTGCCACGCAGGTTCTGCGCCACATGGTTCAGGAGGCGGGTCAGGAGCGCGGCACCGGCCAATTCCATCTTCGGAATCGTCCACCGGGTCCGAACAGGCGCAACCTTGCTCTTGGCCATGACCAAGCGTACAACGCCCTCGCCAGCAGTCTCACCTGTTCTCAGGTAGACCGCGGCCGCGTACCCTTTCTCAGAAGCATCGCAGAACCCATGCAGGGTCACCCTGGCTC
Source organism: Apotomis betuletana (assembly GCA_932273695.1). Lineage (NCBI taxonomy): Eukaryota > Metazoa > Arthropoda > Insecta > Lepidoptera > Tortricidae > Apotomis > Apotomis betuletana. The sequence continues at coordinate 5,427,940 of OW026321.1, read as the reverse complement.
CCGCCTGAGGGAGCAGTTTGCGCGGGATCTCAATTTCTTTAATATGCGGCAATGTGGTCACGAATGCCGTCCACTCGTGCAGCAGCTCGTCCGTGAGCTGCTCATCCCAACCTAGTTGGGCCAACCAAAGCTTCTGCATGAAGAACTTTGCCATGAACGTGACCGGAGAGATCCAACCATTTGGGTCGAACGTTCGTGCGATAGTCGAAAGGACTGATCGCTTGGTCCAGGTCTTCGACAGCAATTCGGCCTCACAATTGTATGTGAAGACATCCTGAGTCGGTCGGTACTGGACCCCCAAAATTGCCAACGCATGAGGATTATCCGAGTCCTCAAACAAATGCGGGTCTTGTTGGTGCTCAGCTGGTAGTCCTGCCAGCACCTCTGGGCAGTTTAACAGCCACTTCCTGAGTTCATAGCCACCGGAGGCCATGAGCGCCACCAATTCATCCCTTAGGATGAGCGCTTGCTCAATGCTGTCCGTGCCCGTACAAATGTCATCCACGTAGACATCCCGGTCGATGACTGCAGCTGCGCGAGGGAAGCGCAGCCGTTCCTGGTCAGCCAGCTCTCGTAGCGTCCGCATCGCTACATACGGGCTGGGCTTTAATCCGTACGTGTTCGTGTTCAGCTCATACGTGATCATCGGTTCTTCTGGGCTCTCTCGCCACAATATCAGCTGGAACCGACGGTCATCCGCATGGATCTCCGTTTGGCGAAACATCATCCTCACATCCGTAACGAAGACAACTTGGTGTCTCCTGAAGTCCGTTAGAATGTCTGCAATGTCTCTGGTCAACTTAGGACCAGCGTGCAGGCATTGATTCAGAGACACCCCGTTAGATGTCGCCGCGCTCCCGTCGAACACGACCCTGATCTTGGAGTCAGGTGTCTTCAGGACTGCATGATGAGGCAATACGTAGTGCTCCTCACGACGCCAGTCTACCCTGGATACCGACATGTGACCCAAAGCCAAATATTCACGCATGAACTCAACATACTTTCGCCGAAAGTTGGAGTCCCGTTTCATGCGCCTTTCCATGGCCATCATCCGTTTCTCAGCCAGGCCCCTGGAGCTCCCCAGTGGAGGTCGCGTCGATAGAAACGGCAGCCGTGTCATAAATCTGCCCGAAGGGAGACGCACCGTGTTGCACTGATAAAATGTCTCGCACTCCTCGTCCAGTGGGCTTGTCCTGGGAGCTGTGGGTGGCTCTTCTGTTGCCCAGAACCTTTGCAGGACCTCCGATAACACGCTGCCGTAGGATATGTTGCTATAATCCGTTGCGTCCTGTGGTCCCCGTACTGGGCCCAATAATGCGTACCCACCTGCGGTACACACGGCCACCAACCCGTTTGGTTGCAGCTCCCGCTTACCGCTCCGCAGCAGCTTCCCGAGGACGTCAGTTCCAAGTAAGACGTCCACCCGTCCGGGAATTGCGAAGTGAGGGTCGGCCAACTCCAATCCCTTGGTCAGCTTCGTTACCGCCGGCGGTAACCGTACCGAAGGAAGAACCCCGACCACTTCATCTAAAACAATAGCCGTGGCCTTCACCCGCGTGATCGATGCCGAGTCACCCATCTCAAACAGGAGGTCCGTCTGACCCCTGATTTGAGGCACCGGATTGCCACCTATACCTATTGCGCCATCCCGTGATGGCTCCAACCTGAGGCCCAGCCTGGCCACTAGGCGGCTGGACACGATACAACCTTGTGCCCCCGAATCCAGGAGTGACCTCACTGGCACTGGCCGTCCATCCGTACCCCTGACGGTAATCTTAGCCGTCGGTAATAATACCGTCACTGGTGGGGTGGGCACGACGGATGAACAGACTGCTAATTGCTAGCAGGGGGCACCTCCCTCCCCTTCTGCTGGAGGGGGAGAGGGCCCCTGGCCCAGGTATGGGTCCCACCCCGGGTAGTACACCCCTCGACCCATCGGTGCCATGCGCGCCGGCTGGTAATAGCCCATCGGCATCCGTCCCATCTGCGGCGGACGCGCCATCAAGCGTGGGCGCTCTGCGAGGGGTGGGGAGAAGCGACTACTCGGGGGCGGCAACCTGCCCCCCAGCGCGGCCGAGTAAGTCGCGTAACCCGACTCCCCATGGGTCATCTCCGGGCACCCGCCCGAATCTCGGCGCCGATCCCCCCCCCCGCGGAGGAGACTGCGGCATCCGGCGGTACTCCGGAGTCCTCGATGACCCCCCTCCCCGAGGAGGGGGCGACCGCTGGTCTCTGGGTGACCCCCCTCCCCGGTGGGGGGGCGACCGTCCACCCAAGGCTGGCGTAGGAGAGGGAGGATGGCCTCCCGATGAGGCCCCGTACCGCTCCCCACTCTCAGCCAGGCAGAGAAGTTCATGATGGGCTCCTCCACATACTCGGCAGTTGGTGGTCTTACTGCATTCACGCACATAGTGTGCGCCTAAGCAGCGGAAGCACAGGTTGCGCTGCTTGACCACCCCCCTGCGCCTTTGCACCCGCTGTGCCTTAAAGTCCGCACACGCGGTGATCGCGTGTCCCCCCTTCCGGCAGAAGGGGCACACCTCCGATTGAAGGGCGTTGTACCGCTGTCCTCCCCGACGGGGCTCCACCGGTTTGGGCCCAACCGTACGCCGGGGTGACGTGGGGGGTTGCGGCGTGGTTGCCCCTTGGCAATCCGCCCGCCTGCACTCACCCTCCAGGAACGCCCTCAATTCGTCAAATGTTGGGAGGTGACTCGATGAATCACCCCCATGTGACTGCTCAAACCGCGCCACCACCTCGCTAGGTAACTTGCGCAAAACCCGGTTCACAACAATGTACTTGTTGTCCCCTAGTGACAACTTGAGTCGCTCCAGCGTATTCACCGCCACCGTGACGGGATTAAGGATTTTCGACCGTATTTCGTGTACATTAGTGACCTTCGATATACTAAATATTTTTTCGATGAGCCCATCAATAATTAATCGCCGATTATCATATCGGTCAATTAATAGGCCCCATGCCGTCTCGTAACTGGAATCCGTAATCTCCAAATGAGTCAAAATATCGTGAGGCTCACCGCGTAATCTCCCCATCAACTGCGCCATTTTATACGCGGGGGTCAAATCCGTGCGCGAGTGCACCACGCTGTTAAAAATGTCGCGAAACCTCGGCCAGTCGGCATATTCACCACCAAATTCCGGGACATTCACTGGTGGCAACGGCGCCATTAGTGCCACACCACTGGGTGCACGCCTTACCCCAACATCCCCTTTTCGGGCGCGCTCGATATCCGCTGCCGCTTGGATGATACTCATCACCATATCACCGCACTGGTCTACATTGCGTTGCACCACTTCAACAGCCTGGGTCCGACTTTCCCCGGTCTCCTCTTCATCAATACGGGCCAAATATTCGGCATGCAATTTCAATACCGCGTCATATCTTTCATCTACCTGTCGCGCGCGTGACAATAATGCGTCCTCGCGATCCGTACGACCAATTAACGTAACGACTAATGAAAACCATCTTAATTCCGATTCGACCCTTGACGCGACCGTTTTAACTACTGAGGGAGCCATGGTACCAACCTCGATAACGTGGATCAATAAAATAAATTTTTAAAAATAAATTAATAAATTTGGGTGAATAATTTTGTCCGTGGAACCCCGATTTTCGACAATAACAATCCGTTTTTATTTTTCGTACCAAACGCGACAACTTCAAAGTTATTCACCCAACACCAATATTACGCAACGGAAAACAACACTAAATTTATTTTAAATTAAATGTATTTTGAGTGAATAATAGTTCAGCGGAACCCCAATTATTAATTACTTATTAATACGTTTCTCCGTATCGAAACGCAACTATATTTACTTTATTCACTCAACTAACATTTCAATTGAAAGTAATTAACTAATATTCTTATAATTTAGTTAGTCTTAATTACGCAAATGCAACTTAACGATAATAGATTGGAATGCGAACCAAGCGCAATCCACCCTCAAATTTCAATTATGACTTTGATGCTAACTAAATTACTTATCCGAACGTAAATGAAACAAATATCTTTTCTGTGGATATGAACCACGCTTTTGCTACCAAAATTTGTTTACGCCAGACACAAATTGAATTTATCCCGGGCCCATGTAAGAACAAATTACCAAAGCAATCTTGCCTAGCGCGAAACAATGGAACGCGATACGCGTCCTATGTACTTAAACCTAACTTAAGCTATGTTGCTAACCTGGAGTTCAACCGAATATCTTACCGGCTGCAAGGTTGTGTTTCTGTTTTGTGTAAAGTGTATGTATGTCACTTGCACCAATAAACGACGTCCCGGTCTGCGCCGCCGCCGCCCCGATCTCGTCAGCAAACACGCCAAACACAGTTACACTGTAGTAGTCCTTATATCACTCTAAATAACAATCCTTGGGGCGCCCGAAGCAGCCCACCGTACAAGGAATTGTGCCGTATCTCAACACTTTCCGTTAAAGCGTAAAACTTCCAAAATATCTCCCAAACCACGGAGGTTATAATGTTCAAGAACCGTTACGTTAATACCCATGGCGCCGGCTCGCGTCCGCTGGCGACAGCGCGCGCGCTCGCAGCGCCGTGACAGAAAAATGAACTAACTGATTGTGTGGCCAGTGGGTAAAAACCTATCAATTCTCAACACTGATAAACTAACAGATGGCGCTGAAATCAACATGTTGTGACATGTGTAAGCCGCTGAGGAAGGGTTTCGGTAAATTTATTCTAAGTTTAGAAGAGGGGTGTACGGATATCAACAAATTATATTGAATAATTACTCCTACGTTGCTCCCTGGTGGCAAAACGGCTCGCACAACTATCAAGGTGCCAATAGATTTGGACAGCACGGAAAGTCCTGCCTGCGGAGTATCAAGAGACTGTGATAAAGCCAAACTGACACAGGCCGATGTCCACGCGTGCGGAGCCACGGGCACAGCTAGTATAAGTACAATATACTTATGAGGCCCGTACAAGTACAAAAATACAAAACCTATTTCATCTTTGTATTTTTTTAAATACCGAAAAATCTGTAGCTTTTTAATGACGAGATAGGTTATTCCTAAATCAGTATAAAAACTCAAGGTTATCCAAAAATGACATTTATCCCAAATTTGTTTCATTTTATTTTATTTAAAAAGATAAAAGAGAAGACTTGGTCTTAAATTATCAACAAATTATAGGTACATGATCATATTACTTTCTATGTAGGTAAGTGAAATAAAAAAATACCTTGCGTGTTGATTTATTGATTGTAACATTCTGAAACAATAAAAAATACTTTATAAATGTGTATTAATTATAAACAGTAAAGACGTCTAAGTATTACAAATAGTTAGAGGGAAAACATATACCTAGTCTTTCCAATATCAATTCAAATAACAATGTGTTCCTTCTTTATTATCAACTTATTTTATTACATTAATTTGATTATCAAAAAAATTATACAATGTTTTTTTTAAATAATATATGCACCTAGTGTGCATACCACTAGGTATGGATTTCAAAGATTACGGAGTTATTTTCAAAAACATGTACAGGGAGGCTCAAATAATTAATATACGCGATATAATCCGTTTAAATTATTTTATTTAAATGTGTGACAGTCGCGGAAACCGAAGAAAATATTAAAATGTACATAGTTAAAGGCTTAATAAAAAGTACGATCTCTTCTTTTGTGTTACGAAAGTTACTCATTATCGTTACACAAAGGAATCAGTTAAGTTTTGTTTTAATTAATGCCCTTAACTATGTACATGTATTTTGAAAAAGACTAACTCGGTAAAAACCGGTTCATAAATGGCAGAGTTCTGTCTGAGGTAACAAACAATAAAATTAAACCAAATTGAGAACTTCCTCCATTTTGAGGTCGATTAAAAAACGTGTGATTGATGAAATGTCCTTAGTGATCAGAATTGACTTATTCGTAGATTATGGAGACATCGTAATACGTTGCATAGGTAGTAATAATTACGTACGTCAGTACGCGACATCAACTCCTGAAACAATAAAATACATTCTTATTCTTGCGTACTATTTCACAGACAAAATCACAACAGTGCACTTTTCAAACCTGTACCAAAATTTTATACTCCATGGTGCCCGCTACTGAACGCTAATATTTCATAACACAACCCTCTAAGTACTTAACTCTCATGAATTTCAAAAGGAATACATCAGCATATTTTGATAAAAAAAAACAGCCAAGTGAATAATACACAACAAAAGGCATCATGCTTAGGGTGTTGCTTATTTTCTAACCTCGTACTCTCACCCCCTCATTCTGTTCTAGGACCCGAAAAAACGTCACTGATTTTTTATTTATTTTTTTAATTCAGTTTTAGGGGTCGCTACCGGCAAGTAAAAAATCTGAAAAAGATATGAAAAAAAAAAAGTTTTTTTCTTTTTTATCATAATAGTTACAGAACGTACATAATTGTATTAAAAAAAATATAGAAAAAATTATCTAGTTCAATATGAACTACCAATTTTTTTTTCTGATACACAGAATATTTCACTTGATATATATAACTAGATTGATACATTAGGTTATTCAAACAATATCACTGCTAAAAAATTAAAAAGAAAACTATGTGAACCGAGTTTTATTAACATTTATCTAGGATTTTTAATGGGCGGTAGCGACCCCTAAACTGAATTTAAAAAATAAATAAAAAATCAGTGATGTTTTTTCGGGTCCTAGAACAGATTAATGAGGGGGTGAGAGTACGGGGTTAGAAAATAAGTAACACCCTAATCACGCTATTAAGATGTTTCCTGAAATCATGACTACCCTTCATAGAAAAATGATTTTCAATACAAATCTATAATTTTATAATACTTAGTAATATCTTGAGGATTCTGGTAACAGTTTCAAATTTGCTTATGGATTTATGGAATCTAAAAATGTGCGTACCTTTGAAGTCACATAATTATTTCAAAGCCCTTTAATTATATGTTTTATTTACTCTATTTTATGACATTTTGAGTTTCTTTTTATTTATACGTAATTAATAATTACAGTATGTTGTATAATTTAACATCAGTTTACACCCCTAATATAGCTATTTTTTCATATTAGGTATATATGAGTCATTTTCAAAAAACATGTATAAAATTACGATCGCTTCTTTTATGTTACGAAAGTTACTCATACAAAAGATATGGGTAACTATCGTTACACAAAGGAATCAATTAAGTTTTGTTGTAATTAAAGCCCTTAACTATGTACATTTATTTTAAAAATTACTCAAATTATACTCACTCGGGCCGTTTTATAAATGGTCGCAGCAGCGTCGAATGCAGTAGTCAATATCTGCTTGGTGAGGTCATCTGGTCCAAATAGTTCCTGCAGTTCCTGCAACAGATATACGACTAATTTCGTGTACACGAGCATGATATTCTCTGGCAGATTAAATTTAATTAGAGACACACTGCGGTCATTTCTTTCTGGAGACCAAACGAAAAGGTCTCCGGTTCCAACATGACATGAAATTATCGGATTTGGTCAGGTCTCATTACCAGTGAGTCAGACTTGGTTTGGGAGTACGAACCCAGTAACGGGAATATCTCCACGCTGCAGGAGAGAATGGTAGGTATTCGGTTCCTATTGTGATACGGTAAGTCCGACCCGAGGAGATGATCATAAGGACCAGGACTGATTTAGTCCTCACTACCAGTGAGTCGGACTTTGTGAGGGACTATAACCCGCTAATGGGATTATCTCCGCGCCTCTGGAGTTATTTGCGGGGGAGGGTGACGCGGGTGCACTGGACGCATGGACTGCGTTTTGAATAGACTGAAACGGGTATATACATTACACGTCACAACTACGTAGAATCAAGACTTAAGATCAAAATACTCTTTGATCAATAACAAATAACAAACGAAATTCAACAAGTCTTACCGCTCGTGCTTTTAAAATGTTGCTGGCGTTGTGGCGCTTATGCTTTGGAGCGTGATGTTTCTTAAATAAACATATAAAGTTCACCATTATCATCACCTTTTTTATAACCACGTTTTTATAAGGTTCACTAATAACTAAGTTCCTGAGTTCGTTTTTAACAAACAATGTACTTATGGCGAGTGGAAGGAAATGGTGATTTCTAAAATCATAAGGGTCGTAACCTAACCCACAGAAAATTCGGAAAAAAATATTCTATTTATAATTATTTCTTAAAAAATATACACTTGTCGTTATGTTTAAAACAATTAATACTATACATTTATGAAACATGTACACCACCACACATCTTTATATTGTAAAGCATAGCAAAGAAAATGGTTAAATTGTGGTGTGTAGGTACCCACATAAAAAAAATTGACTTTACATGTTTCATAAATTTATAGCGCATTTTATTACTAAAATTTTATCTATTACGTTATGAACCATGTAATATCAATATTTTTTTATGTGGACACACACCAAAATTTTTAAATGGCTTTGATCTTTGTATCAATGGTTTAATTTTATCTGTTTTTGTTTTCAGAAATGGCATATTTTATTGATACCTAATGCCTCAGTAGAATGTGAGGGGTAATTTATATCTATTCCAGCCTGTATAACTGTAATTCTTTGAATTTTACAGAACGCTCTTAGTATAGATTACCTTGACCGGGGCACCCATATATACCGGGTCGTCAAACCCGGTATCTTCATCGTCGTCCTAAAAAACAATAAATGAATAATGATTAATATGTCAATTTATTAATTTCAATTAATTAGTTCCTTTATTAATCCATAGTATATCAGTAAGGTGGTATAAGTAAGATTAGTGTATACTCAAAGTAATTAATTAAAATCCTTAAAATACACCTTTTTAATTTCCAGTGGTAAAACAAACAGCAATTCGTGAACTTATTAATAATTTTTGTAGTGTCGCGACGCGATGTAAACAGTAATTATAAAGCAATAATAGCTATCAATATAGTGGCGACGATAATGCAGACAGAAAACGACTGCAGAGAGAGAAGCCTCCTGACCGGACGATAGACGCCGTGTCCAAAAGTAAAACCTTCTGTATCTGTTGCTAGATCCAGCCATCTAACCAGACCCTCTTAAGGGTTTCAGTTAAACCCTGTAAGGGCCTTGTACCCAAATAGCTCCTTGCTCTTCCATAAGTCCTTCCGTTCATCGGTGCTAAGCCAGCTCTGGTAGAAGTGACGTGAAGGCTTTGTCTACTGCTACATTGCGATCTCATCCTTGTTATTTATTTATTTAAACTATATTGCACTACACAAAAATCAGTACAAATGGCGGACTTAATACCAAATGGCACTCTCTACCAGTCAACCATACTTGTTGTTTAATAAATACTCCCTGAGACTGTACTTCTCGCGGTTGTGGAGATTTTTGACATTTAAAAAGCCGCCTCTACTCTTACACTTAAATGATGGTTTTTAACATGCCATGTGTAACGAGTAGCAAATCCTCCTGTCCAATGCTCCTAGCATAATCTGAATCCGTCTCAGTACACCACGGGAGCAAGTGAATAAGAGCTTCTCCCAAACCTTTTAGCCACCCGACAAGAATTAAGTAATTTTGTCAAACGACAAAAGAGGCGCTCCATCAACGCCTGCATTATGTCCCCAGAAAACTCAATTTAATTTCGAAATGAGATCTAAGGTGGCATTGACGCTGTTGTGTGACTATCGCTACTAGCACTTTCTGTGACTGTCTGCAGCTCCACCACGTTTTAACCTACTAATGCACTCAGTTTAAAGTTGTTAAAGTACAAAAAACTTGTAGCTCCCTCGGAAAGATATATGAGCGGATCATCCTTATGCGAATACTCAACTTCTCTTATCAGAATTCGATCCTCATCGACGAGCAGTTAGGCTTTAGATCCGGACACTCGTGTGTCCATCAGCTGCACCATGTTTGACGGTTTCTCGCAGTTGAAAGGGTTAAAAACCGATGCGATTTTTCTCAACGTAGCGAAAGCCGTCGATCAGGTTTGGCATAACGGTTTAGTATACACGTTGTATGAGGTAATAAAATATAAACATATTTTAAAAAACTTAACTTAGCGTGCCGCCGGTAGCGGGCCCAGGAGGGAGGAGATTGTCCCTTAATATTTTTTTATTACTATTATTATTTTTTCAGAAATGCCATATTTTATTCATACGTAATGCCTGGGAAAATTATGAGCGGTAATTTATATTTCACTCTGTATACCCTGTACTTTGTTTTTTTTTTTACAGAATATTAACATTAACCCGGCGAGCATGACCCAGGGTATGACATACCCTGACATTATTAAAAAGTGTTGTAATTTTTTAAATATTTGCCTAGCAACACTAAACAGCTCAGTAGCTGGAGGGAGGGGTGTGCGGGAGGGGATAGTGGCATGACAACAGTGCGACGTGAGGAATTGGCCGGAATATTCGTACACGGACCTGCTTAGGGTATGTCACACCCTGCGTCATTTTAGACGTATTTTTTTTACGTAGGCATTTCAATTTCTGTTTTTATATTATTCTTAGTTATTTTAAAGGTTTCAATGTATGTTTGAATTTATTTTAGTTGTTTTTTTATTATTTTAAGTTTTTCATCATAATGGATATATTGAAAGGCAAGAAGAAAGGATTCGTGCCATGTTAGAGGAGGTGGGATCAGATTTTTTTGATGAATCCAGTTCGGAACAAAAAAGTGATCACTGTAGTGAGCACGAAGTGAATTGTGACTCGGAGCAAGAGGCCGACGATTTGGTTGATGATCCAGCCAATTCTAGACAGGAAGAGGCTGTAAAGCTTGCAGCAAGCCCATATGGAGCATGCTGAATTCATGTGCGGAAATTGTGCTGAATGTCGATGACAGTGATTAACCATAATTTTCAATTAAAAAAATATTGTTATGTTTTCTTAAGAAGAGGATCTCATTATCTTTTAGTTAAAAATACATTTTTATTCTAAATACTGTTTATTTTGTTTATTTGTTGATTTTTGTAAACCTCTAAACTTTTATTCGTATAATTACATAGTATAAGGTAAACACGAATAAATAAAGATAATTTCATGATCAAAACTTGTGTTTGATTTAAATTCATTAAATAATTCATTATTAAACAGTACACATCACAAAAAATAAAATTATATAAATAAAAACTATATTACGGTACATTACATTTCGGGCACGTCATACCCTGCCTCATTCTTGATGTAACTTTTTTCCACGTCATGCTCGCCGGGTTAACAGTAATAGATTACCTACCTCGACCGGGGCATCCATATATACCGAGTTGTCAAACCCGGTATCTTCGTCGTCTTCCTAAAATAAATGCAATTAAAGAATTCCTTTATTAATCCATAGCATATGAGTAAGGTGGTATAAGTAAGATTATTGTATACTCATTATAATTAATTAATTAATGATTTATGTTTGCACATAACGTATTATTATAGGTCTATCTATGCCCTTAAACTGCACTGTGCAGAACCTCCGCATAGGGCAGCCGTATCTCTCAGGAACTCGCGTTGGGGAGGCCGGTAGGGCCTGCAAGTGTTCTAACGTTTTAGGTATTCGAATATTCGTAATTTATTTCGGAGATATTCGAATTATTCGAATAGTTTAAATTATTTTTATAAATGCTTAATATGAAACAAACAGCACTACTTCGTGAACTTATTCGTAATTTTTTTTAGTGTCGCGGCGCGATATAAGAGAAACAATACTTAACCATACAATAGACAACAAGAGTGAAATCGACCGTCGAGAGAGAAACCTCCTGACCGGACGATAGACGCCGTGTCTAAAAGTAAAACCTGATTCCAACTCAACTTATCTCTCTCGTATGAGAATTCGATCCTCGTCGACGAGCAGTTCTGCGTTAGATCCGGTCACTCGGGTATCCATCAGGTGCACCGTATCCCGGAACACGTGTTGGACGGTTTTTCTCAGTTAAAAGGGTCAAAAACCAGTACGATTTTTCTCAACGTAGCGAAAGTCTAAATATAAATACATAAAAAACTTGACCTAGGGTGCCGCTGGTAGCGGGGCAGAGCCCAGGCTACTGGTGGTTAAGTTTACAGCGAGAGGTGCTACGGTACAGTACGGCTACGCGCGGTAATCGCGGCCTAGAGTCAGGTGCGGATCGATTCCGCCCAATCGCCTCTTCCAAAGCCCTCCGTAGCTGCTCATGTGCTCATGGATCGACGCTGGTTAGGTTATGCGCTTTGTTCGCTACAGGCCCCTACGAGGCCTTATTCCTTTTAATTTTTTTTTTTTTATGTTATGACAAATAATACTTTTCCCTGAGATCTAGGAAGAAACATAGCTATTTCATGCTTTCATTGCGTGCAGTCGAAAATACGTTGAAAAAAAAACAGTTTTCTGCGGAAATTTTGTCAATTTTGAGTAACGAACTGTATTAGGTTTCAAATATATACCAATAAATCTCAATAGCCCTGTTCTAAGTAGTAATATTGATAATATGTTAAGAAACATGTTTGATCATAGAGAAAAATGTCTAAAACAATCGGCATTTAGCCTTACCCATCTATCCCTTTGCGGATAGTGCAAGTGCACCGCACTGGCGTGGTGCGCGAAGAGAGCGAGCGCGCTCAGCAGCAGTCCGCGCGTGCGCATGACGAACATCTCGATATTGACTGCTCTAGCGCATCACACCTACACAATTCGTTTCGCAACCAATAACAATCACCCTCCATTTGAATTACCATATCTGTAGGTACATACATTTAAACATGCAAACGCATGTATGTTCGTTTCACTTGCCAGTGCAATAGAGCACAGAATGACATAATGACATAATTATATATTAGATTACCATGGGGACGCGTTGACAGGTTGTTCGTATGAAGATGCTAGCATATATTTCGTCCTTGTAGTAAACGACAAAATTTCACATATCTATACTATTATAGAATAAATAAATAAATAAAATAATAATAAATAAATATCGGACAACCTCACACAAATCGATCTAGTCCCAAATTAAGCTCAAGAAGGCTTGTTATGGGTACTAGACGACGATATACGTACTTATATAGATAAATATATACTTAAATACATAGAACAACCATGACCCAAGCACATATATTCGAGTTCATCACACAAATATTTGCCCTGGCCGGGATTCGAACCCGGGACCGCTGGCTCAGTAGGCAGGTGTCTACAAACCGAGCCAAACGCGTCGTCAAAAAGAATTGTATCAATAATCAGTTTTCTATGGAGAAGGGTCGTAATATAAGGAAAAATCTTAATAGCGCGATGCAGCAACGTGGCACAAGCCGTAGTACGCCATCTGTTGATAAAATTCATCAAGCCGAAATTTATTTTAACAAGTATATATATTTATATTTTAACAGATTAAGCCTCAGACATATGAAAAAATATATATGAAGGTAACACTTTTTAATCAATTTTAACTTGGGTTAGCCACCATCCAAGAGATAATTATGGAGATAAGATATAGAGGGTACATAATTGGATTTATAATTACAATTGGCACTGCCATAACCAATATGATTAGTTTTACAAAATTTAATTTGGAATCAATATATACCTACACATCTTCATATGAATAGATAAACAGATATATCAATTAAAATAGTAATGCGTGATTCGTTCTTGTTGCGAAACGAATCAAGTTGATGCGTGATGCGCGGGAGTCACAATCAAGATGTTCGCTACGCGCACGCACGCGGTGTTGATGCTGAGCGCGATCGCTGTCGGTGTGCTCGTCCAGGGCGAGCACTTCAAGTACCATCCAGAGGACGCTGAATGGGTATTTTATATGGAAATTGTATACTTTATGGCTCAGTTTTATTGGTCGATATACAATGCGATGACTTTCACTTGCAGGTATAACGACTCGAAGCTCGAGGTGAAGGGGGATTACCCCCTTCACCTGGGGTTCTCTTAACATTCCCTCTAAATAACAGACTAGTTCGAGTAAATCAATTTTTCTTTTTATTTTCTTTCTCATCTAATCGATAACCTAGCAAAACCGCCATGAGTCGACGACGCTCAAGTAAGCACAAATTTATCATTATCGACTCCCCAACTATAAGATCTGTTGCTGAGAGATGCGGCTGCACTATTATAAAGAGGTTCTGCACAGAGCAGTTTAAAGGCATAGCCCTATAATATGTTACACGGAGATATAAATCGTTAATTATTATGATAATACACTTATATTACCTATTAGTTGAAATTAATAAATTGTGATATTAATCATCATGTTACCATGTATCTATTTGTTTTAGGAAGACGACGAAAATACCGGGTTTAACAACCCGGTATCTGTGGGTGCCCCGGACGAGGTAATCTATATTAAGAACATGGTCTGTAACATTTAAAAATTGCTGCTACACAGGGTGAAATATAAATGATTAAATATCAGATAACCTCACACAAATCGATCTGGTCCCAAATTAAGCTCAAGAAGGCTTGTGTACTAGACGACGATGTACATACTTATATAGATAAATATATACTTAAATACATAGAACAACCATGACCCAAGCACAAATATTTTATATGATTGATGTCTGAAAAACAAAATTTTTTTCTCTCGCTCTCTCTCTCTTCCCCTGGCTATTCCCATCCAACATGGTGGTGGGTTCATCTTTCCTTATTTTGCTTCTCCACTTCACCCCGTCCTCGACATCGTCTTCGGTGACTTGACACTCACTCACATTCTCTTGCACTACATCTTTCAACCTCGTTGGTTCTGCCTCTAGATCTTCGATCGGTCGAAAAAAGAACATTCCCCACGTGGTCGGATGGTAATGCGTAATTTCCTGCCATTATGATTACTGTGCACTACTATAAAACTTGGAAAACTAATTAATTGCAAGGACTGGGTCCATAACCTAATAAAACTGCAAGCTTGTTCGGAACAGACTAACGTTTATTCGTTCATAAGTGACACTATAATCTTAGTACATCGATCGCTCAAAAGATGGCGCCACCAGTAGCATATACAATAACTATTTTTTTAATGTTATCTTGTTATAACAGAGCTCAAGTAAATCCATATTATTTTAAATTTATTTTGTGTCGACGAGCATCGGGTAAGCATAAATTTAGCATCATCGCCTCCCCACCTATAAAAGCGGTTACTGAGAGATACAGCATACAGCTGCTCTATACCCTATGCGACTGCATGTTACACATAGCAGTTTAAAGGCATAGATAGACCTTTAATAATTATTATGTTGCATGGAAACATAAATCATTAATTAATTAATTATTATGAGTATACACTAAATTACACACCTTCTTGTAAATAAATTAAAAATCTGTTATAGGTACAGAATGAAATATTGATGACAGTTCATACCTATTTTGCCCAGGCATTAGTTATCAATAAAAGATGCAGATTTTCACAATAAAATACAGTGTCTGAATAAATAATAAGTAACGCTACACTCAGGTTCCCATTATCCACAGAGCTGAGTGACGTTTTCTACGAGGATTACGTATACGCCTAAATTCTTAAGATTGGAAATTAGATTTTCATATTACTGTAATAGTAGGTATTTATTTTGAAAAAAAAAAATGTTACTGACTGTTGAGTTTCTTTCGCCTCTTTTGAAATGCCGGTAGACTCAGACATGTAAAAGTGCCCTTGTGGCCTATTTTCAGAATAAAGTTCATTATTTCATTATCAAAATGATGAATAGGCTTAGTCCAATGACTAACAAGCGGAGTAAAATGTCACTTAGAAATAAGTAGACGCTTTACGAAACTTGTATTCGTCCCATCATAACTTACGCTCGTGTAATTTTTGCTTACGCACCTAAGTGTCGTCTCAAGCCCCTTCAGTTCGTTCAGAATAAGTTGTTGCGCAGGATGGCAGATCATAGTAGATATGTGACCAACCTGAGCCTTCACCAAACATTGAACTTCCCACCATGTTTGGTTTTTCAAAAAAGCGTCTAAGCGCTTTTTCTATATAGCTCCCAACCACGGGAACCGTACCTTCCTCGAGCTCCAGAACCTTCTGTGGATCCACCTCCATGATTGTTATTCAGATTGTTATTCAACTAAAATTACTAAGAAACACACGTAGGTATGTTTTTCCCGACATAAAGAATGTGCTTTGACCTGAATAAGCTGATAAAATATTTAATAATTTTGGTTTATTTATTTAAGGTTACTACTCCCAACAACAACAACAGCGTCAACAACAACGACTACTACAACAAGGTTATGAGAGCGCAAGAGGTAAGCCTTGTTCAAGGTATTAATTTTCCTAGGGTTTAGTTTTCACTTAAAGCAACATTATATTTATATTCATAATGCTTTGTATTGCACCAATACTAAAATAAACTTTTATGGATTGAAAAAAAAAAAACGTTTTTAAAAATAGAATCTTTTTATCGATTCTTACTCGATCATGTAGTAGTAATTCCTGGCCATGGTCGATAATGTTATTTTTTTACTACTTTGCGGTCTGTTTTTACTACATTAATGAGAACATTTCCGAGCAATTTGGGGAAAATATATTTTCTGTATAAAATATACAGATAACATAACTATAATATGATGTTTTTTATTTCTTGCAGGAGCTCCGTGAAATGTTTGACACGGATGACCTTGCCAGCCAAGCTTTATCTCAGGGTTTCCAAAATGCTAGGGATGTTTTTACCGTAGCTCGAGTGAGTATTTACGATGTCGGTTAAATACATTTAAAATCACCTATTTATGGTTTCGTACCTCAAAAAAAAAAACGGAACGCTTATAGGATCACTTTGTTGTCCGCGTGTCCGTCCGTCCGTACGTATGGCGTAAGGTTATCTAGTCGAAGAGGTGAACTTAAAACCATGTGCGTACAGTCGCCATCAGATATATATATCGCAGCATATTCAAATTCAAATTCAAAATATTTTATTTCGGATAAAGATCCATATCAGGTTAGTAACATAAAAACTTATAAATTATATGTTAGTAAAACTTAATAGGTACTAATTTAGCTACATACATAATATAATTATAATGCCCAACTGGTATGACACAGATCACGGCTATTTAATATATCTTACTAATGTCCGGATCTGTGCCACCCAGTGACACAGAATGGGACAATTGTACCGATCTGCTATCACCTTCAGAATGCTGTTTTGACTCTTTCTGACACGGTCCATCAACGACGCAATTTTTTCCTCATGATCGCGTGGAACCCGTCCGTGTGGGCGTCCGCGAACATTCCTGAGGCACTGCACCACCTAGGTAGCCTCAACAGCATTCTGAAGGCGTTATTGTATTGGATGCGAAGGGCGTTATAAGCTCGTTTTGTATATCGAAACCACAGGCCGCTCGCTTGAGTAAAATGATTGGCAATATGCTTTGAATAGCGTCACTTTTACTTCGACAGAACATCTCGCGAACCTGCGGGCCAACATATAACGCCCTCCGCTCCCTCTCCAAATCACGGTCATCACATAAGTCACTAGAGACTATGTGGCCCAAGTATTTAAAAGTGTCCACTATCCTTAGCACTTCTCCACCAAGAGTTACTGGCGGAATAAAGTAAGGCTTAATTCTTCCCGCCTTAAAAACCATCACTTCACTCTTGCTGGAGTTGTACATGAGCCCATGACTAGTGGCATATTCTTCACATCTGGCCACCAACTGCCTAAGTGCCCCAATAGACGGACTCAGCAGCACCATGTCATCTGCATAGCTTATACCTATTATTGACACATGTATTTTCGATATGGCATCCCGCATACATGCTACTGAGTCCGGCTATCAGGTCATTAATATACCAGTTGAATAGCCTCGGAGACGTTAGACCCCCCTGCCTCACTCCACATTGCATCCGATATTCATCGGACAAGGCCCCGGCCCACTTTACCTGATTACTTTGGTTATGGTACCAGTACTTAAGAATGCCTATACACTCACCAGGTATACCTGCTTCCCTTAATTTCCGCCAAAGAATCTCGTAATTAACTCTGTCAAATGCCTTTGACAGGTCCAGAAAACAGGCATAGACCGGTGTTTTTCTGTCAGTATAATACGCGACAGTATGCTTCAAGCACAGTATAGCACTTTCTGTTGACAACCCAGTCCTAAAACCGAACTGGGCGTCGTGGAGACTAAGGTACTCATCAAGTGTGGCATTGAGCATACCGTCGAGTATCTTGGCGGTGGTTGTGGCAAGCGAGATCGGCCTATAATTAGCCTTGTCCGACAAATCCCCCGTTTTGTTCTTAACAACTGGAACAACTATGGTCTTCATTAATGCGCTAGGTAAGTAGGCATGAGTAGTTCATAAGTTAAGGAACATTGCAAGAACCCTAGGCAAATGCACCCCAGCATACTTAAAATGCTCAATGCTGAGGCCATCGTGCCCCGGTGATTTACCCCTTTGCATTTTATTTATCACGTTTGCAATCCTTTTAGCAGAAAACCACATCTTGCGAGGTGCGTCGAGGGCCTCAGCACCAAGTAAATTTGCTGGACACTGCGGCACCATAGGTAGCAGAGACTCAACAGTGAACTGTTCTTTAAATAACTCTGCAATCTCTTTATGCCCACTTTTTGCTCCTACACTCACAGGCAGGCCAGGCCCCACATTCATGTCTATCGTCTGTTTCCAAAATTCATTGAACTTGTTGCCAATATGAGCAAGAGCAAGTCTATCCATTTTTAACTGGTCCTCCCGGTTTTGGCACCACTTTAATTTGGCTTTGAACTCCTTCCTACTACTGTTCATAAGCTCAAATAACCTATCTTGACGCGGTTTACCCACGTTAACCCAATTCATGAAGTGCAGCCTGGCCTCCCTGTGGGGCCCTGCAACATGCTTGTTCCAGCCAGCCACATATCCACCCTTTCTGCGCCTTTTTTTTCTGTACGTACTTACCGCAGCATCAGTAAGGGAGGATATGACGTCATTGTAAATTTTATCCAGGATGGCATGGTGATCCCGATTTCTGCAATTCCCGTCACAACAGTCCTGAAGTACTAGTGGTTAAAGTAGTAGTTAATAAAGGCGTTCATAAATATCTGAACATGTACTGTAATGTAACGCCCAGTCAATAAGAGTCGTGTTCAGATATTTATGAACGCCTTATATGCTGCGATATATCTAATGGCGACTGTACACAGGTCTACAGTTCCATGAGGCTGTGAAAAAATCAAACTTCTAAGTCAACGTAAAAAAAGTTACGGCTGTATATGCCACAATATAGTCCTTCTTCAAAGTACATAATCAATCATCGAAGCTAAGCAACGGTATAAATTTGTACGGAACCCTCGGAAGGTGAGGCCGATTCGCACTTATCCGGTTTTTTTTAACTCAATACTCGAAGATTTTTAAAGAAGATATTAATTATGTATTTAATAGAAGGTGCCAAAACTGGAAATCGCGCTAAACACCGAATATCTCGCGTGTTATGTAGGTACCGCAATGTAAATATATGTAGTTTCAGTTGGGTGCGTCCCATATTATATACAAACTTTTGGTATAATTTCAATTTATAAACATACAAAAGATATAATGCACGATATATATAATAAGAAATACCATATTTTCATGAAATATAAGGCTTGATAGGTCTAACATTCAATTCATATAATATCATATGTTATAATGGTTATTTTGTCTAATAATTTTAGATATAATATGTATTTTGTATAACAATTATGACATATAATATGATATAATATCATTTGAAATATCTATCATATAAAATAATATTATATGACGTACCTAGTAGGTACCATTTTATAGGGAACACCCAAATACTCCGAAATATTTTATTCCGATTTTGCTTATTAATTATTCCTAAGAAATAAAATTCCGATCGTTAAAAACCACGAAATTTAATATTCCGAATTTCAAGTCCGAGTTTTTTTATTTCCGAGAATTATAACATCGAAGAGTAAAAGCCCGACGTGGCTCTAGCCCGAAAAACAGAATTCCGATTTAGAATTTTCCGAAATTTCATAGCTTTTTCGGAATTTTAACATTCGGTAAAATAAACTTTCGTATTTTCAATCATCGCAATTTTCACTTTTAAAACTGATACATTTCGGATTTTTGCAAATCGGAATAAAAAAAATCAGAGTGCTTACCTATATCTGTAAGAGCGAAACGAACGCAGGCAAGGCAGGTAAAGCAGGTCCAACTTGGCTTAAGTTAGGTACGACGACGAGCGAAGCGAGGAGGAGTGTTAGGTTGAACTGAGACCCTAACGAGCGAGCGAAGCGAGCGAGCCGCGCAGGTCTGACTTGGATTACGATTCCTAACATTACCATTTTTCACCTTAAGGCAGATCTGACTTTGCTTAGGTTAGGTACGACGACAAGCCAAGCGAAGAGGAGTGTTAGGTTGAACTATGACCCTAACGAGCGAGCGAAGCGAGCGAGCCGCGCAGGTCCAACGTGGCTTACGATTTCTAACATTACTTCGATGCTTCGATTGCTTCGATGTTTCGAGTAAATGTATATTATATGTAATACTAATTAAGTGTTTTAAATGTTATACCACTATATGATTATACACAATGTTCATTATATACTATGAAAATATGCATTTTATTGTTATATGTTTCGTTCAGTATACAAATTGAATATTATACCAATTAAATTTTATTCCAATTGAACCTATGTCTAATGAGTGTTATATCTATTGTTAATATAATATAAAGATTTAAGACACGATGTTAATATTTTAATAACACCAGTTCTCTAGCGAAAACACATGTCAAAATACACAATTTATAAAATAAATACCTCTACATTATTATAAAAGATGAATTTTTTTCGTCATCCTATTAGTTTGCTAAATAGTTAACTAATTAATTTCTAATACAGAATGTCGGGTAAATATTAGATGTACATAGGTATATCTTTCCAGATTGTATTCGCTGGCGTTCGTGTGCTCTCATGTGGCTGTGGCCTCCTAATTTGAAAGACGCGCGCGCATAACGGGCACGCGAGCACCCCACAATACATAATTGTGTATGTGTGCACTACATAATTATGTATGCTATTAGATTTCTGCGGGAGGACAACCCTAGGCACATTGACATGATTTATGACTATATATAAATAAATAAATAAATAAAATAAATAAAATAAATAAATGACGTTTACGATACACGACGTTTGGGGCATACAAACAAGAACAAACAAATATTCTCAGGTGTGCGTAAGTCTAATAATTGAATTAACAAGATTTCATATTATTTAATACCACAATTTTATTACTATTCTGTATGCCGCGTAGAAGGAGGACGTATTCACTGTTTTATATTTTACTAAGATGATTAATTATTCTAATATTAATTTATTAAAATGTACTCATTCTAAAATGTCGTAACTCCAAAACTATGACACAATGGAAAGGTTACTTTAGTCGGGTGTCTAATTAAAAAAAACGAATGAATACAACAATCCTTTATTGCACACAAACAAGAAAAATGTTACTATTGAAACCTTAATTTAAAAAAGGTAGACAATAGGCGGTCTTATCGCTAAAGAGCTTACTAGTGTCTAAAACGTTAAATAATTGTTTCAGATGAGGATATCTCGTATTAAGGTAGCTAATTAATAACACATTTTTAAATAAATGTCTCAGTAGAATTTATGCTTGACCCATTTATGAATAAAATTATCTGAATTACATCCTTCACATATAGGATGTTGATATTTTTTTAGTAACGAAATAGCTAATTATTTTTATAGTTGGGCATTTTTTGACATAACGGTCAACCGTTATTAACGTATTGCGTGTCATAAAATCGTTATCCATAACTCTTAAATGATTAAACAAAAGTTTAAGAGTAAAACCCATTAGCTTGGATTGAGTTAGGTTAGGTTTGTATTATAACAATCCTGAAAACTTATTTGTTTCAGAGAAAAGTAAAAATTATGACTACGAAAGTTATGACTAATGACAATTATGAATAAGCATTTCATGTGAGCCAATATGGACCCTTTTTTAAACTTTCAGAACACTACACTCAGTAGTGATACGAAACAGGTAAATTAATAATGATACAGGGTAATTAAGGAGTCATGAGCTGGAGTGAAAGTGCTATCTATGCGGAAAGTTTGGAACGGTGAATAATTCCTGTGGCGCAGAGACATTCCCGTTAGTTGGCTTATCCACAAAAAGACCGACTCACTAGTAAGGGGGGATAACCAGCTCTAATACAGTTCATGTCATGTCTAACCCGTGTCAATAATTAGCATGCAGTAAGGGGTAAAAAAAACATGAACGGCACTCTATTGCGCGGTTCGAAATGATCATTAAGCTATATTAGGCGCTCCTTTTTAGGGTTCCGTACCCAAAGGGTAAAAACGGGACCCTATTACTGAGACTTCGCTGTCCGTCCGTCCGTCCGTCCGTCCGTCCGTCTGTCACCAGGCTGTATCTCAAGAACGGTGGTAGCTAGACACTTGAAATTTTCACAGATGATGTATTTCTATTGCCACTATAACAACAAATACTAAAAATTAATTAAAATAAATATTTAAGGGGGGCTCCCATACAACAAACTTGTTATACCTATATATACATATATATAGGTACGGAACCCTTCATGCGCGAGTCGGACTCGCACTTGCCCAATTTTTATGCTACTCGAGCACTCGGGCAATATCTGTATTGTAAACATCTTTTAATATTACCTAATTGATTGACGTGATGACGTCTTATAAATCGATGAACGCCGGCAGGCGAGATCGCGAAACAAGGGATAGAGAGGCACAATCGGTCTAAGCGTTCGGCTTGTGACGCGTCTATCTCTAAGGACGAGCCACGTCAGTTGCACCAGTGCAAAGGGTCCCGCGGGCCCACAAGGAAAAATATTAAAAAATAAAGGTCTTCCACTCCGTCGGCCGGTTACGTTAACACGTAAAATTATCGTCCGTAAACCGACTACACAAAACTTTTTCGCCGTTAAGTATAGTTTTATTTTTAGATTATAATATTCTGTTGTGTTCTTACAGCTGGTATGTATGAATTGGTAGATTATGCACTTAAGTTGTCTGATAATAAAGATACTAGTTTTTTGTTTTTTACTATTTAATATTTTTAGTATCTTCCCTGTTCCTGGGTGGATTTCTCCAAAATTAACTATAGTCTCTGAAAATGTTTGTCAAAACTCTTGACTATTCGCCTACACGACTATCGGGACAATGATCGTCGAATCAACATCCCACAAAGCGGTCACCTCGTGAGCCAAGTTAAGGTATTTGCTCAGTTTGTCCTTCTCGGCCTTCACGAGGTTCTCGTCATGCAGGATGGTAATGTCGACGAGCACTGCCTGGCGCTTGGATCGATCTACCAACACAACAACATATTAGCTACAATAGTCCAGCTTGTGATGATAGATCGATCCCAATAAAGCGTGGCACTACCATTCTCGAGAACTGGCATCTGTGCATACTTTTAGTACAGCACCTCAGACCCCACAAGACCGTATCGAAGAGCAAGTTGCTGGTGAATGATACTAGTTAGTTGATTATATCTGTGCAAGTACTCACCGTTAGCAAGAAGAGAACAATCGGACATGATATGCCTCAGTGACTCACCGGGACGGCGGCATACCCGACAAAATGTCGACCGTACCGTCCTTCAGGGTATAATCTCCGGTAATTGTTCGTCATCATTACTTCGTCCGCAATTGCACACACAAAACGTCCGGCTTCCCCGAAGAGATCGCCAAAGCGTAGCTAGATCACCGACGCGAGCAGATCCACATAGGGCCTTTTAAGGGCCTTGTAGAACCGCCCGTGTAGCTCCTTGCTCTTCCTTACGGCCCTGCGGTCATCGGTGCTAACATCTTTGGTCTGCGCCAGTTCTCGTTTGCCAGAAAGGGGTGAGACAAGCTCTATGTATATAGCGTTCAGATGTCGAAATATTAAATTAATTGTATATTAAATGCCTACAGGCCTATGAAGTCGTCGTTGGGGTATGTATTACGATTATGCACATTAAGATATAAGATACAAGTAAGTCATGTCAAAAATTTGCTAGTAAAATTTAAACTAACTGAAACTTTAACGTCAGGTGAATCTTGAATGTCCCGCACATCTGTGGCTAAGCATACGAGGGGTGAAATATAGTATTATCAACAAGTGGTTATATCCTTTTCAGGCCGATTCGATGTAATCTTTGTAGTGGTACTACATATTATATCGGCGATTGAAATGGTAGACTTACATTCTCGCGAACATACTCCAACTTTATGGCACTGGTCCTCCTGTGGAATCCAAAACCTTAAAAACTCGCACTTATCAACCGAAACATTAGGCCATTATTGCAAGCCTTAGACTGAACAGAACTGGGCCAAACTTGGTGTTCCGAAGTCGTATCTCTACGGCGCTTCATTATTTGGTATGCCTATGTTAAAATCGAGACGTTTTTTCGGACGCCTAGTATACAAATTTCATAAATAAGAAGCGCAAAAATCGGAACTGACTGACGCAGAACATTACCTTCCCATTCAGTTCTTATAATATCGTAAAGATGGGTAAGATTTGGAGGAGGAAACAGACAGGAACGAAACCTCGATTTGTATGGTAAAATGAGCAGTGGTATTTCCTCCTAAATGAGCAACAAAGCTTTCGTATTTCGGGCTGCTATCTTCTACACATCGCATTTCTCGACCAATTCTCGTCAAAGTTTGTGAGCTTATTTGATAATTATATTACTTACACTGTTTATGTCGATTCAGTTTAAAGTTTTATTTTCAAAATGGTATGGAGATGGGGGTCAAAAACGTTGACACGTCATACACGGTGACACGTCGTTAAGGGGTCAAATATTTCAGCCATTTCAAAACTCCATCCACTGGTTCGTGTTTTTCTCAACAGAAATATTTTTGAAGTGAAACTTCTAGTGCGACTTCCAACAAGGTTGCGTTAAACGTTTAACGGTTGCGTTAAACGTTTCATGCTACCGTGGAGGGGGTAGGAAAGCACTGTTGCGTTAAAGGTTCAACGCTCCTGGGGAGGGGGAAGAAGTTTGTCTTAAAGAAACAATATGAGTTCACTAACAATCAATTTCTACCCCTTCCTATTTTCATTTCCACATTACGAAGTTTCACTTCTTCCGCGCGAAGGGACTCCACGCACTATTTTTTTCTGTTTCAGGGTACCATACTCCAAATATTGAATCAAGTGGCGAGGGGAATGGCGAATGTTATAAACGAGATGGACGGTAAACCACAACTGGTATGACAACTATACTACAAGCATGTATCTATTTTTTTTTTTTTTAATTTTTTTTTTTTTATACACATGTGCCTAAAAAAGGAGCGAAACTGCTTTGTTACGGTCCTGCACTTGGAACTGGAAAGATTATATATATATTTCTCCTACTAGAATGAATAAAGCTCAGTATTGTGAGTCGAAATAACTTTCATTTTCTCCAAATGCATAAAAACAAGAACATGAATAACAATTTAACGGTAATGATGATGATGATGATGCAATCACCGGCCTCATTGAATCTACGTCAATACTAATTTAACGGTTGCTCTGCTGCAAGTCCGGATTCAGTTTATTGTACTCTCGATCTATTCAGGTAGGTAATTTTTTTTAAGTAGGCATGTACCTTCCAATTCAGTACATATTGTGTACATCAGCATTACATAAATCACAACACACTGTGGGGTTTCCTGGGAGCGTGACACTACCATCATCTACCACTGCACTACCATCTAAGCACGCAACAATTTTCCTAAAATTCGCTCCTGCGCCTCCATTCTGTATGTACTACTACCCGGCACTATATTGTGCCGGTAGTCTGTATGACCGAGCTAAGTCTCACAGAAGTTAATTATGTACCCAAATCATTACGGTAACCAATGCCGAACCAAAGGTAAATAATAAAAAAAAAATACATTAAAAGTTAAATAAACGTGAAAATGTTTGTTACAGAGAGACTGGAATATGCCCGTAGCCCCGAAAAAATTACGGAGTAGTTTGAGATATATGTTCGCCTTCGGGCCTTTTTTAGCAAAATTGGCAAAAGTTACCGTTACTTTTGTTGTAAGTATTTAATGTATACATCTTACAATTACTCTTGGAATTTTCTTTACAATCTAGGATTTCTTTATATAATTTGACGCTGAGCCTTGGCCTTTCTAAAAAATATTGAATTTTATTGA
Source organism: Apotomis betuletana (assembly GCA_932273695.1). Taxonomy (NCBI): domain Eukaryota; kingdom Metazoa; phylum Arthropoda; class Insecta; order Lepidoptera; family Tortricidae; genus Apotomis; species Apotomis betuletana. Next base: position 5,401,846 of record OW026321.1, on the reverse strand, counting down.
ACAATCGACATCAAAAAATGTCCTATTTAATCATATACAAAAAACAACGGCATCAGTTTATATTATTTTCGACTGCACGCAATGAAAACATAAAATAGCTATGTTCCTACGTGAACTAGAACTCAGGAGAGAGTATTATTTTGTTCAAAAAATTGGTTGAAATTACCAATATATTTGTCCAAATATGAAAAAAAAAATTTAAAAAACAGGGCCTCTTAAATAGTATTGTTTTATATTTCAGGCTGGGATATTCATTGCAGGGGTGAGATTGGTGCTTATTAAAATTAACAACAACTTCTAGTCACTTCTTGCAGTGCAAACAGCAAACTTATATGGGTATGGCCATACGTAGTGATAAAGCCAAAAATATTGCTGGATTTGGACGAAACTGTTATACCTATGTGTAACAGTGTCGTCCAAATCTAGCTCAGGACACACGCCTTGACTTGACTCTCATTTCTCACAAGTATCTTTACTCCAGTAAGTAGCCTATGCCAACGATGCTATTTGACGACGCGGTTCGCGCAGTTTTTAGTGCGCCTGCCTACTGAGCTGGCGGTCCTGGGTTCGAATCCCAGGCGGGGCAAATATTTGTGTGATGAACTCGACTCCTGTTCCCAGTGTCCAGTTACTCGTGTGTAATATATTATCGTCGTCTAGTACCCATAGTTCAAGCATTGCATAATTTGGGACTAGGTCGACTTGTGTAAGATTGTCCTTTAATATATATAGTTTTATGCCAGTGGGGTATGCGATTCACATGAAAACGGGATTTGACTAAATATCATATTTTATCTGTTGCATATTGCCGAATCTGCTGAATTAATTAATCTCCAATTGTAATTCGTTGGGATCACAGACTAATTATTTCATTATTTAGAAGGACAAGATTACGAATAATTATTAAACATTTATTATAACTGTACTTTGTTTCAGAATTTTTGATGACTTTGAAATATTAAGGTGAAACTATAGTGAACAATAAATAAATAAATTAAAATAAATAAATGACACAAAGTAATTATTTCAACGAGCGAACTCAGTGAGCGTAGACAAGTATATTAGAGTGTTATACTAGCTTTTAGCCGCGTTTTTGTTAAACACACTACATTTCACTTCGACAGCAGGAAAATTTTAAAATAGTGACCCATGCGCAAAACCCACTGTTTTTTTTACTTTGACTGGGCATATATGATGATTTGATTTGATGTAGGGACGCCCGGCCGGAGACAGGCGGGCTGTCGATCGCCTGAGTGCGTTCATTCAGCCCAATTCCCTGTTGGAGCCAACGGTTACTGTCCCGGCAGCGCTCCCATACAGCCTTCTTCCTCGAATCTTTTTATTCTCCTGCAGAAGGAAAGGACATATTTAAGGTTAATGTCCCTCAGCTCCCCCTCTTCTAGTTTATCTTTCCCGAAGATGCTATAGCGTACTATCGCATACATGCCACACTCTGCTATAACATGCTTGCTTGTCTCCTCATGGCCACAGTGTGAGCAGCATGGATCACTTACTACACCCATAATGTTTAGGTGCCTGTTAAGGCTATTGTGTCCCGTGATTATACCTGTTAATAATCTGAGATTTTTCTTACCTAGTTCCAGGAGATACCTGGTCCTTTTCCTGTTTATGCCTCCTAGGATCATCTTTGATTGTCGACAGTTCGTTGTCTCACGCCATTGTCTGTTGGCCTCTTCCTCCATTAGTCTGGCTATAACTCCTTTCGTTACTTCTGCCGATATTGGCAGTGCAGGTTCAGGTCCCATGAGTTCCCTTTCTGCCCCTAGTCTTGCCATCTCGTCTGCCCTTTCATTCCCTGTCACACCCTGATGTCCAGGTACCCATGCTACCGTAATCTTTGTGTGCTCTCCGAGTTTGTTTAGGGCTTCCCTACATTCCTTTACCAGGGATGAGCTTACCATCGGCTTGTCTAACGCCTTTAGCGCAGCCTGGCTGTCTGTATATATAACGACAGATCCCTCTTCCTGCGAGTATTCATCTATTATTTGCACACATCTCATTATGCCGCATACCTCTGCCTGAAATACGCTAGCATACCTCCCCAGAGGTATGTGTACCTTCTTCCCCAGCTTTGGTATCACTACGCCTGCTCCTGCCAGTTTCGTCGATTCCCGCCGAGAACCATCCGTAAAACAGACAGTCACGGGGTGTTCTACCTCTATTTTCCAGTTGTCCCTGTCTCCTATATGTATCCTATATTTCTTATCGAACATTTCTCGTCTCTTTATAAGGTCGTTGTTTTGGGTAAGCATCCCCATCTTCGAACATGCTTCCCTCTGAATGAGTGCATGTCCCTTGCCCACACAGCTTCCTCTCCATTCCTTGCATGCTTTCATTCTATATCTATACCATTGTTCCATGCCCCTCTTCTCCGCTTCTATTTTGAGTGACTTGAGACCGAGCATGATTTCCATTGCTTGCGTGGGCGTTGGCGTGATCATAAGACATGCCAGTCTTTGTACTTTTGATAATTCTTTGTGGTATTCTTTTATGTTGGCCTTATGCCACCATACCAGGGCCCCGTATAGTATCCTGGGTAGTATCACTGCCTTGTAAATCCAGTGTATCGTGTGTGGTTTCAGGCCCCATTTCCTTCCTACCGCCCTTTTACACTGGTACAGCGTTCTTATGGCCTTGGCCGATTGCTCTCTTATATGTGTTTTATATCTGAGAGAACTGTCTAGCGTTATTCCCAGATATTTTAGCTCCTTGACTACTTCGAGTTCTTTACCTTGAATGTTGATAGGCTTCATTTTCTCTATTTTCCTCTTATTGGTAAATAATATTAGTTTAGTTTTATCAGGGTTTAGGTCCAATCCTCTGCCCCTACACCATGCTAATATATCCATCACCCCTTTCCTCATTATGTCTCTGACTACATTTAGGGCCACTCCTCGTACAAGTATGACTCCGTCATCGGAGTACGCTTGCACGTATAGACCTCCTTTAATTGTTTTCTCAATTAAGGAGTCTAGAGGTACGCACCACATCAGTGGCGATAGACATCCTCCTTGTGGAAAGCCTCTTCTCGGTCTTATCCGTCTTACTTCTCCTCCGAGTTTCGCCGTTACCGCCCTTCCTCTGAGCATATTGCTTATCCAGGACCCAATAGCAGGATTTATCCCGTCTCTCCTTAGACTTTCTTCCACCGCTTCGAAGGTCGCCTTGTCGAAGGCCCCTTCCACGTCGAAGAAACATCCTAGTGCGTAGTGTTATGCTTCCAGTGATCTCTCGATCCTTACTGGGCATATAGGTACCTACTCCATTCTAGGTAAGATGAAACTTTAAAAGCCTATTTAATTCTAAACCTTTGACGTGGAATTGTAATACCATTTCTATACATTATAATATATTTGTTTACATAACAAAAAAAAAATTCTCGAAAATGGTCGGGAATTTTGACTAGTTTATGATCAGTCAGAATTAAAAAAAATAACCTTACCGGCTCGTTTTGCTCGACAATAATGTTGTATGAAATTCCTTTAAATTTGTCGAAGTAATACTTTAAAAAAAGTTAAAACGGTCCTATAAAAAAGGCATAGCACTTACTTCTTATAATATTTCTGTTCCTTTTGCAGGAGTGACTAATAAAAAAATTAATTGTGTGAGTGGCGTTTCATTTATGCTCATAATGCAATTCTCGCCGACTATAAACATACGAAGGAGCCCAGCAGCTAAACAGCGTGGTATAAGACGTTCAATCGATTTGGCTGAATTTTGGTAAAATACAGTCTAAAACACGATGATCAATCGTGAAAAGTTGCAATGTTTGTCTGGCTATAATTATGCCATCAGTCGCGGCACTGGCGCCATCTATTGACACGATTTCCGTAACTTAGCTGCTTGTACAATGGGTCGGCGATGGGGTCAGGGGCGTAGCGAGGTAAAATGGCGCCTAGGGCACACGTTCAAACTGCGCCCCTCGTAATTTTTTTTACCTAAAAACAAACCCTACACAGTTTTTTTATTTTATTTTATCTTTAGACGTGACTTGAACTATATCAAACCTGGTTAAATCTCACTACCACAGTAAGACGTACTTTCAATGGAAATACAAACGGGACTAACGGGAATGCGCTCGCGCCACAGTAGTGAGTGGGTATCTCAGCAATTATTATCTTGTGCATCCACACAGGAGCTAGATGAAAGTAGAACTACAGGTAGAAGGTTCAAATGGTGGGAGCATTACCTATTGAAAGAATGATTAGACGCTTTTTTGAAAAATAAGTTTGTAAAGCGTTAACTTTTTTCTAAGTGACTTGCTAATCATCGGCTTTAGCGAAAATTTTTCGGGGGTGTGGGGGTCATAATACAACCAGATGAAATCGCGAGCGTAGCGAGCGCGAACATTTTTCGGGGGTCGTGGGGGCCTGTCGGCGATTAGTTCCTAATTCTTAATTTTTCACGTGTGAAATTTTGCAAATTATTATCGGGACGAATTCTTCTTTATGAAAACTCTTAATTTTACCAATTCTTAATTTTCCGAATGCCTCATTTTCCTAATTATAGTTAGTACCAATTCGGATTTTTTACAGACGAAAGTACAGTTAGACATATTACTTTTATTTGAGAAATTCATAATACTTATAACATGCGGCAAATTCATTTTCATTTATATATCGCTATTTTTCTATTTGTTATGTTGCATTATTCTTTTTAGGGTTCCGTACCCAAAGGGTAAAAACAGGTTCCTATTACTGAGCGCTGTCCGTCCGTCCGTCCGTCCGTCTGTCTTTCACCAGGCTGTATCTCAAGAACGGTGATAGCTAGACAGTTGAAATTTTCACAGATGATGTATTTCTATTGCCGCTATAACAACAAATACTAAAAATAAAATAAAATAAATATTTAAGGCTCCCATACAACAAACTTGTTATAGATTATGTATATATATATAGGTACGGAACCCTTCATGCGCGAGTCGGACTCGCACTTGCCCAATTTTTTATAAGTACGTATTATTACAGTGTTTAAAAATAAAACAACAAGATTTTGTGTTGCAGTGGTTTGCAGCAACGCCAATAAAATGTGGCCTGGTGGTGGATTCAATAGGGGATGCGACTGATGTTGAACTTTATAACATGGTGTAGTTATATGAATAAAATTAGCTCAATATGTCATGATACAAAGAAAAAAAAAATATTTTTTGAAATATGTGACTTCAAAGGTATGAAAATGTTGTAATCTCTTTTTTTAAGCCAAATTAAATTTCTTATTTTCTCCATACAAATACTTATAATTCGGTTGAAATTTATAATCAAAGACACTAAAATTATCGGAAATATAAATAAATAAATAAATATCAGACAACCTCACACGAATCGATCTAGTTCCAAATTAAGCTCAAGAAGGCTTGTGTTATGGGTACCTACTAGACGACGATATATGTATATACTTATATAGATAAATAAATATATACGTAAATACATATTACAACCATGACCCAAGCACAAATATTCGAGTTCATCACACAAATATTTGCCCTGGCCGGGATTCGAACTCGGGCCCGCTGCTCAGTAGGCAGGTGCTTGCAAACTGAGCCAACCGCGTCGTCAATCATCGTCAAATATAGAAGGACTGATTCAAGGAAAACTCACACCCGACCCGAGTATCTACAAAATTCGTGTCGGTTTAGGTAAGTAGGTAATAAAGTTCCCACTTTCCATCAGGTGGGCTGAGAGCTCGTCTGCCTACTCGTGCGTTTGGTTGTGTTGTGGCTACTGATTGGTCTAGTAATTTTGAGTTGTGTTGGTCTGTTTCGTTTAAACATAATTTTAAGCCATGTATAGTAACGGTTTTATTAGTTTAAAATAAAACTTATGTTTGTAGTCAATATACATATTTGTTCTCTTTGGTGATCTAAAAGTATTATGACTGTACTGACGTTAAAAATCCGAATTGGTACTAACTATAATTAGGAAAATGAGGCATTCGGAAAATTAAGAATTGGTAAAATTAAGAGTTTTCATAAAGAAGAATTCGTCCCGAAAATAATTTGCAAAATTTCACACGTGAAAAATTAAGAATTAGGAACTAATCGCCGACATCAAATTTTCATGTATTTATATTAAATAACTCCTAACTACGAGTACTTACTTATTTTCCATTAGTAAACAAAAAAATTATCTCCACATAAATCCCTTTTATTTAATATACTTACCTATCACAACACAAGCAAAAACTAAATTGGATTTATGAGTTTTCTAAAATTAACGTGACCGTTTATTTACTTTGGACATCCCTGTTTGGGTCACAGAGCTGCATATAAGTATTTCCCAAATTTGAACTTGATCGGTCCAGTGGGTCTATATTGATTCGTAGAAATTTTTTTCGTCGAATGTTTCATTTTGCCGAAAAAACAATTTCGTATAGACAGCCATTTTTCTTTGCAACCGTCAACTACTTGAGATTGTTATAAAACAAACCTAACCTAACCTAATCAATAGGATGATATTTGTAAGAATTATGAAAAATGTATGACTACAGAAGGATATAAATTCTACGAAACGATTTTTCGGCGAAATGATATATTCGACGAAAAAAAAATCTACGAATCAAAGGGCTCCCCGGTCCCAGTAGATCCAAGCAAATGGCTGTGACAGACGGACAGACTTACAGACAACCGAGCGTTCCCATAAGAGTTCCGTTTTTCATTCGGAGGTACGAAACGCTAAAAAGTAATGCTTATAGCTTTTTCGTTAACGTTTTCGTACGTCTACGTTTTGTACCGTGGAGTTGGGTGATCCAAACGATTCAAAGGGAATAGAACAGGCTGATTTTTTTTTCCGGCGCGGCGCTCACCTCATTATAGTTGTTCGGAGGAATCGCGGATGAATTTCAATGGTTTGATAGAGGTTTAACATTACCTACTTAATTTTTGAGAAGATTTCAGATTTTTGAGAAGATTTTTTTACCACAGAGTTGATAAAGTTTTGTTTACCAGAAGTAATTAAGATAAAATTTCATGTGCAAAACGTTTTGCAAATATTTGGAACGTTAAGAATTGTGTGGGACGATAATAGGAGGGCGGCGAAGCGGGCGGCCGTCCGGGGCGTTGCTGACTCCTAAACGGCATTTCTTTAACCAACTCTAGGGCGCCTAGAGCGTCACACAATAAAGGACTCACCCAGGGTGCCTGTATGGCTAAGGCTGGCCCTGACTATAAATAACATCTACACTCAGTCCTCGCAGAAATGTATACTAAATAAAAAAACTTTAATATTTCCATTTTTGCAATTCTCTTTTCAATAGGTATTTAGTAGGTACCTATATTTAATTTTTTGCGCCCCCCGCTGAATGGCGCCCAGGGCGCGTGCCCTAGCTGCCATACCCTCGCTACGCTACTGGATGGGGTACTTTATGCCAGTCCTATTCCAAATGCAAATATGCAACTGTTTTATAAATAAATTAAACGTCAGATTGTTTAAAAGTTTATTGAAGCAGTAGGTTAGAATGCGGAATGAATTTAAGTAGTAATATCAATTATCACTAATGATTTTTATCAATACGTACACAATAACCAGCATTCGTACCTCAAGTTCTATAAGAAAAACATAGCTGATACCATTTGAATCTATAAGTTCTCAATGGCACTGCTGCAAAGTATGCTCCCCAGCGGCGCCACAATCAATGCCCATTATTTCATTCCCTGATATGTACAGGTACAGCTAAAAACATCTTACGTACATGGTGTACATCATTTCACCATATAATCATTGATTTTCATTGTTGTGGCGCCGCCACGGTGCAGCACACAGGATCCTCCACTTTGTGTGTGATTTAGGAAATAACTTTAAAATTATGGAAATTAATTTTCAGAAATCCCTCTAGTGGCAGTGACTAAATTGTATTTTTTGTATGCTGTGAAAATGACAAAAACCTAAGTTTCATTATATATCATAATCTATATACCTATAGGACTCGCTAATTTTCCTCCTGACCTACTGAACCTACTGAAACACCCTTTTCTAACAAAGGCTTTAATTAGAAAGTACACTCAGCTACGTTAGGCAAAGATAGACAGAATTCCGAGTCGTGCGTAACTAAAACTCTCCCGGTGCCATTTAATGTTAAGTAGGTTAAGTATTTTGTTAATAAACGTTAAGTTGTTCTGTTTAAATTGTTTTATTTTACTTTATCTGATCACCCCATAATAAAATAATTGGAATTGGTTAAAGTATCCACTCTTTAATTAAACTCATAAGTCACTAACTAAGAGTTTTATTCTTGAATAGTCCCTGCAAAATATATGAAAAGTATCTATTATATCTACTTGGTATTTATAGTTATATTGAAATGAAATGAATGAAATGAAATGAAATATTTATTGCCGAACACATGTAAATATAGATAAGATCTTAACAATATGGTTGTATCAACATGTTCTGCCTCTATTGGCGTGCAATATAAATTTAAAATTAAAATTTAATACTAGAAATGAATTATGTCCGTAAACTAAGAATATGTTTAAATTAAAAAATGCGCATTACAAAATTATTTACATAAAGAGTATCTATATATTATTATTATAATCTAGGAAGTCATGAACCGAATAGAAACACTTATCTAATAGCCAAACATGTAATTTTTTCTTAAACTTAGCGGTATTCATGTCATAAAAATGTCGCGGTAATTTATTAAACAGCTTGATACACATACAATATACATTTTTCTTAAAAATACTAAGGTTAATCCTCGGTGTACATAGGTACTTATCTTTTCTGGTACTTCGTTTTCCACCGGCTATGTACAATTCGAATAAGTGTTCGTTTTCTTTGACTAGTACACACATTTCTTTGATATACATGCACGGGAGTGGCAAGATGTTTAAATCCTTGAAAATCGGTCTGCAAGAATCATTATAACTAGCCCCAACTATAGCTCTAATACTTTTTTTTGAGCTCTAAACGGTTTAACAATGTAACGGAGTTGCCCCATATTATCAAACCGTACCTAAGAATCGAGGCTACGTACCAATGATATGCTGTGATAGCTGCGTCTTTTGAGGCGATTTCCCTTAAGTGTCTGAGTGCGAAGACAAACCTATCTATTCTATGAACAACATACTCCACGTGTTCATTCCAGTTGCAGTTCATGTCCATTATTACACCAAGAAATTTAGTACTACATACTTCTTCTACCGGAATGCCTTGATACTTTATATTAATTTTAGCTGGAATAGAATTATAGCTACGAAATTGGACCAATTTGGTTTTAGAGACGTTAATTTTTAAGTCATTAGCATTTAACCAGTTACCCAAATTTAGAACCGTAGTATTAATCTCATTCTCAAATGTCAATTTATCCTGTGATGTAATTATAATTGTAGTGTCATCCGCAAATAATATGGTTTTATGATTAGTTAATTTTGGTATTTCATTGATATATAACAAGAACAATAATGGTCCCAACACACTGCCCTGGGGAACGCCACGGCCATTTAGTTTACAAGTAGATTGAAATTTAATTTTATGCTTATTTTTTGGACCATTTATCTCCACATATTGGTAGCGATCGCTTAGATATTGTTTTATCCAATCCAGTCCCCTTCCTCTTCTTCCATACTTATCCAGTTTATTTAGTAGTTTACAATGGTTTACTGTATCAAACGCTTTGCTTAAATCAAGGAATAAAACAGCTACATTCATTTTTAGGGTTCCGTACCCAAAGGGTAAAAACGGGACCCTATTACTGAGACTTCGCCGTCCGTCCGTCCGTCCGTCTGTCACCAGGCTGTATCTCAACAACGGTGATAGCTAGACAGTTGAAATTTTCACAGATGATGTATTTCTATTGCCGCTATAACAACAAATACTAAAAATAAAATAAATTTAATATTTAAGGGGGGCTCCCATACAACAAACTTCTTATAGATTATATATATATATGTATAGGTACGGAACCCTTCATGCGCGAGTCGGGCTCGCACTTGCCCAATTTTTATTTATTTTATTTAAACTTTCTGTTATCGATTTAACTAAAGAAAAGCAAGCCAAAGCGGTAGTACTTTTTTTTCGGAAGCCAAACTGATTAGGACTAAGGATATTGCATTTATCAACAAATTCTATGATTCGCTTAAACATTGTCTTCTCGAGTACTTTAGATAAGATTGGTATTAAGGTTACTGGGCGGTAGTTATTTATATCCTCTTTATTTCCCTTCTTATATAAGGGTTTCACTATCGACATTTTTAGATCTTGAGGGAAGATGCCATTTTCAAACGATAAGTTTATTATATGACTCAGTGGATGAGCTATTTTTTGAAGCACATAATTTAAGGACCATAGTATCAATACCATCATATCCGGTAGATCTTGTGTTTTTTAATCGCAAAATTTCCCTATAGACCTCTTGAGAATCCGTTGGTGAAAGAAATATTGTTCTCGGAGTATTATGAACAAGGTTTTGTTCGGGTTCTTTGGAGGTGTCACTAGGCTTTCCAATGAAATAATCACTAAACAATTCGCAAATCTCACTAGGCTCCGTCACGCAGTTGCCGTTATGGTTTATGCTATTTATCTCATTATGGTTTATTTTAGGGCCTATATTGTCATTAATGATCGACCATGTAGTACGGCACTTGTTATCGGACGTTTTAATTTTTTTTCACTTCTCTTGCTCTAAAAGTTCGACTTTATGCTGTGCGTAGGCGACATAAAATCGCTTTTTATGCTCTAGATCATAAAGTAAAATCGTCGTCGAAGACCAAGGCGATCGGTCCAACAGCCACACGAAAAAGGTCCTTAATAAACAGTAAAAAAAAAACATAAAACTTCATACAATAAACATGTACAGTTGCCATCAGATATATCGCAGCATATAAGGCGTTCATAAATATGTGAACATCTATTGTAATGCCCAGTCAATATGAGTCGTGTTCAGATATTTATGAATACCTTACATGCTACGATATATCTGATTGCGACTGTACTTTGGCTGTTGGTATCTTTGCCTTGGTCTTAGAATAATAACAAAACGAAATAAAATAAAATTTAAAACCCGTTCCAGACCTTCCGATCCGATCCGATTTATCGGAAGAAATCGGATAATGTGTAGTGCAATTGTTAGGATCTTATACACTACACATTATCCGATTTCTTTCGATAAATCGGATCGGATCGGGTTTTAAATCTTTATTTTATCTCGCTTTGTTAGTATTCTAAGACCAAGGCAAAGATACCAACAGCCAAAGTACACAATAAAACTTCTTGAAATAAACTTGTAACTTTTATTTACTATCATTTATTACTTTTTAAACTATTACTTTAAATATTTCTCATTGAATTTTAATTAAATTTGTTTTTAAGTATAAATGATATGTGTATATATGTTACTTACATGATACAGTTTCATTTTCTCGCAATCGAAGTGAAAAGTAGAGTGTGCAACTCGTCCATAAAACGCATTTTACACTCGAGTTTATATTCATCCTCGCTCGCAAGCTCGCTCGGATGGATAAACGTCTCGTGTAAAATGATGCGTTTTATGCACTTGTCGTACAATCTACTATTATTAAATGTACTTTTTTGACTATGTGAATGCATCGTCTTAACAAGCGAGAATACTTTATTTATGCGATTTTTTTGTCGTCCTTTCTTGTTTTAGCATGATGATAAGCATAGTACAATTTTCTTTTAACCCTTGAACATCGCTTTATTCCTGGTGTCAACCATGGCGTTTTTAAATATTTTACGGTTCTCTTTGCATTAATTACGGGAAAACACAAATTGTAAAATAACTTTAAGGTACCATGAAATGAATGAACAGCCTCTTCCGGATTTGACATGTCAAAAATTTCGGAAAAAGACAACGAGTTAATGCATTCACAGAACCTGTTAATATTCTCCTTACAGAGATCCCGTTTAGTCTCATATCACCAATTTGGAATATAGTTCAAAAAAATTGTCTAAATGCATGCTACTACATGTGTGCCTAGCTGCGCAGCCGGCTATGTTCAAAAACAAAACATTCCTGTCTACAATACAGAGCACTTCTGGGGGCCTATTATGGTTGCTTTTATCATCTTTTATCACGCGATAAATAAGTGACAAAGCATCTATCACGTTTTGACAAGATGCGAGTGTGAGTGACAAATGCTTTGTCACTATATCTCGTGATAAATGCAACCAACATTGGCCAGCTCATCTCACAGGCAAAAATAGGTAATGTACAAAGTCTAGACTGTGACTGTGTGTGTTATCTGTCCATGTTCCTTTTATACCGTGCGAGTCAAGACAAGTTCGACAAGCGAAGTAGCAACAAGATAAGCCGACCCTGCTGGAACTTTGGCGTAGTTTATTCTAACTCCGACCCTGGGTTGAAATTTCCAACTCCTTTTTGGTCTGTCTTTGACCAAATTAAATCGAGAAATAATATGAAAAATAAATCAATATTTTCATTATAAAAACTTCACTGGCACTACTTAATAAGAATGTACGTAATAAAGTGTCATGTTTTAGTATACCTAGGCGACTCCATTGCCCTCTCTGCCCATAATGCCACCAACTGTCTGTACGCTAGTAATGTCTGATTATATATAATGGTTAAAAAAAGTCAGATTATAATCAAAAAGTATAAGCATAACAGAATCTTAATTATCAAACATAGCCGTATTATTTATATAAAATTACTAAAATAATTGGTAAGTATAAAGGAAAATTACATTGAACTTTAATTGAAATCTTTATTTTGAACAATCTTTTTGAGAAATGCTCTTTTATCATTGTGTAAAGACTCGCACCTGCAGACAAACTCTATAAACAGTTTAACAGGGAACTTTATGAACTTAAAGTCGTAAGTATACTTTAATAAATAATTTTTTTTATTTATTTATTAAATAAATAAAAGTGAAATGTTTTCAATTGAACATGAAATCGCAGCTGTGAAGAGGGACAAAGACCTTAAGTTTACGCGTTATATAATTATGTAGGTATGTGCGTTACCTATTCAGCTGAATGGTGCTTGAAGCGCACCGCGTTCAAGGACGGCAACGACAGCGAGAGCGCTCAGGTCACAGATTAATATTAATCTCAGGAGCAGCACCGCTCGCATGCGTAGGTATAACGAACATCTCAATAGCATACTCCCGCGCATCAGACACGAATGCGATTCGTTTCGCAACCAGAACAATTAGCATTAATTTGCTCGGTGCGGAAAAAAGTGGGTTGACTTTTTTACTTCCCCGTTTTACAAGTTTATGTTTTACACATGTTGTGCTAGATAAATAAATAGTTCTTATTTGCTATCTTAATCCCGTCGGAGCCCCCATTTTTTGAAACCATCTTTTCAGGTTATTACAAAGTTTCATCAGACTTGCTTTTTTTCCTTCAAGGATGTTGAATTTTTTGAGGCGGTAGTTTATACTGTCTAGCAAATAGTTGATAGATATGATAAATAACAGAGGCCCAATAACAGATCCCTGCGGAACGTCACACTTTATAATACTTTCATCAGAATTCATAGATACTTCATTTCCTACTGCTACTCGTATCTATAGATGGAAATCTGTTCATTTTATTCATGCTAGAGTGTATCTGTATAATATGTTGCTGTCACGTGCCATTGCAATCTCAGAGTAAGGAAAATTGAATAAAGCACTTTTATCTTAGTAGAAACTTTATTGTATTGCTATCTGTACGTCAACTTTCCGCAAGAAAAAACGAGACGACAGTATATTTGTCGAGTGGCGTCATCGTGCTAACTCCCCTACTGTAGCATTAAGTCAAAGTCAAAATCAAGGTTTTAATTAAAAAGACTGATTGCTCATCCGAGAATTTTAATTGATTAGAATCTAGTGATTGATGGGAAAATAGGAGTTAATCTAGTGATTGATGGGAAAATAGGCAAAAATATGATTATTGCACGTTTAGTAACGCTACTCCATTCAGGGTTCCGTACTCCAAAAGGCTCAACGTTGATGCATATACAGTGCATGTTGTATCCCTCCGTCAGGAGCGGTGGTAGCCTAGTGGTTAGGGCATGCGACTTTCAATCTGGAGGTCGCGGGTTCGAACCCGGCCCGTAACAATGAGTTTTTCGGAACTTATGTACGGCAAACCGTACGGAAACCACCTAAGCCCAATAAGGTCTAGTTTCCCCTCTGGGTTGGAAGGTCAGATGGCAGTCGCTTGCGTAAAAAACTAGTGCCTACGCCACATCTTGGGATTTTAGGTAGCCGACCCCGATTGAGAATTCATTCTCTACAAAGATATGGGACAAAGGCTAGGAGGATGATGATGATGATGATGTTGTATCCCTCCGTCTTGCTTTGTCCTGGTTGATGATAAATTGAAAAATCAACTAGTACCTACTATATGGAACCAGCGCACGAGCCCGAATCTCACTTAGCCGATTTGTTGTTAATCAATTTAATCATCGTCTTCGTACTTCGTACCAATAAAAATCGTTGTATCACTTTGTCTTCACTGTCTAACGACATCGTTATCATGCGTGATTTATTCCTGCTCTGTTTGGTGGCTGGTCTGGCTCGAGAGGTAAATATTCGTAGAATAAATCGCCGGTCCCTAGTAAAAAAGTCGGATCTACAAAATTGCCATTTTCGTTTTATTGCGTTAATGCTTATTAAATACATTAATCTTTAATCGTACATTTACAGATTTTTCAAAATTTCATTATTTTCACGAATAATCAATGTCAAAAATGTCGTATCTTATACAGTGTCCATTTAATATTGTCAGATGTGGTACTTCCGACTATGTTAACTGGATTAGCTGAAAAGTTTTGTGTAGTATGTGGCACTTCCGACATTACTATTCGGAATTTTAAGGGTACCTTATGTCGTATGTACCACTTACAACATTTTATTACGGAATATAAATTGTATCTTATGTCGTATGTGACACATCCGATGTTTTTTGGCGGAAAATATATTCCAACTTTGGTCGCATGTAACATATCCGACATTTTTTCACGGAAAATAAATTGCAGTGTATGTCGTAACTATAACAATATCTTTGGATGCTTTAAATTTTGTCTTATTGTTTGAATATTGCAATCAACAGTTTGAATGAAATTGGGTATTTAGTAAACTTATTGATGGTTTCGAACGATAAATAATAATTGGGAGATGTTTCTGGTGAATGTGGCAACTTCAACCAAGCTCCTGATAAAAAAATAAATCCGTCTGACTTCTGGTTCTTCTGAAGGAAAATAACCAGAATAAGAACATAATGAGATAACGATTACTCGTGGCAATGCCGAGAACATTTCAGAATGTGTGTAATTAAATGTACAGTTAAATAATAAGTAACGGCTCATGACTTCTTCTTTAGTCGAACACATATTCCTGAGAATCGTGATCACTAGATTTCATATCCCTTGTCACTTTTCTCTATTGGTCTCAATTGATGGTCGCCATCACCGCTTGATAGTTCTCTTACTTTTGGTCAGTTTATCTAAGTCAGTAGGAATCTAAGCTCTTTACCCCACGGTGAGAGTGGAACTAATCTTTCGAAAGAACCAGAAATATCCTTAATGGTGCTTTCGAACTCATAAATTAAAAGAGGCGATAAGTATGTTTCTGCATTCCCTTGACGATGCCACTCATTACCAAAGGTTCAACAATAGATCTCAGTCTTTAATTTATGATTTGCACCAGTCCAATTGCAACGTGTTTCTAGGCGAGGTTGAGATGTCTTACAAACAGTTCCAAAGGTCAGGTTAACCCGACACTAATTTGAATAAATCCTAGATAGCAACCTATACAAGGTTGCTATCAAATAACTTAAAAATGCAGCGGATGATGCTGAAGCGCATAGGCGTATCTAGGGGGTGGCCGGGTGGGCCGTGCCCACCCCAGTATGGTCTAGTGCCCACCCCAGGATTTTGGGTTACCGATAGAAATTCATGGCTTCATCTCTTAGGATATGGCCGGCCCCTCCCTAGGCCCACCCCAGGCCCCCCCTGAAAAATAATCTTAGATAGCGATGTCTAAGATTCTGAAAGCAGCATGGTAAAATGGTAAAGAAAACCCTGTAGAATTTATTAAATCATGTTATAATCGAAGGCAAAACGATAGGAGCATGGCCGAAAAGTGTGGCATGTATACTGCTCATCTTCAGGGAGGTTTATATGACCCTTCTCATAAATTACAGACCCATCTCGCTTATGAATCATGACTATAACCTGTGTAGTCGACACTCTTATCACGAACCGTCTCGCACGCAGGTTTGACGACTTTCAGCCCCCCAACGCTGGTTACCGCTAACCCTAGAACCCTAGGTACCGTAAACCACGTCCATATGTATATGTACCTCCATTTCTTTGTACTATTAGAAATCTCTCGATTCGACTACGACTTAGTTAGACGGTGCTGCGGTCTCTCAAGTAGTACTAAGGTCTCCAAAAAATTCACAGCTGCATAGAAAGATTAATTCAAATTTTTGGTTTTGGACGGATTAGTATCAATATCAAAAGCAAAGACGTCAGCCACCTTCTCTCTTCTGATGATATCGTCGTAGTAAATGACTAGTCATTGCTGAGGCTCTCAAAGATCTTGGAAAAATGCTCAAAGACTTCAGTCGTCTCCCAATAAGTGTATCTTAAAATGAACATTAAAAGACAAAAATTATGTTAATATTTTTTTTGATATCAAACTAACATAATTAAAAAACAATATTTATAAATTTTATTATACTGGGTAAAACTGCGGATTTTTATACTACTAAAATGTCGTATCTCACCACAAAACACTGTGTACAATCCAAATATAATTGTAGTAAGTGACACTTGCGACATAAATAATAATGCAATATCCGATTATAAAAGTCGTTAGTGCCACATCCGACTAATTACTGCGAACCATATCATGCAAAAAAGTCGTATGTGGCAGTTACGACAGGATATCGGATGACAATTTCCAGGTAAAAAGGTAGCATGTCTTATTTCTGGCATTTCTAATAAATAATTTATAGTTTTGTTTACACATACTCTAAAAGTACTTAATAATAATAACTTTGGCCAAATTTCGTAAAAATAGGACTTAAATTGACAATTTTATACACAAAAACGTCTTTAAAAAACTTTAACTGCCTCTCCTGGAAAGTAGTCATTTTGCAGATCCGACTTTTTTACTAGGGACCGGCGAAATAGTTCATAGGTGACGATCCCTACTTTTATAACTAACTGAGCGCAACAGCCGAAAGTGGATCTTGGCCTCCAACACCAGATCACGCCACGCTCCACGATCCTGAGCCAGCTCTCGCCAGTTAAGGATGCCTAGGTCCCTGAGATCTTTTTGGACTTCACTCCGCGATATCTAGACCGTCCTTCGGGTCTGCGACCACTCGGTCGTCCTAGTTAAGTGGTTTTCTAATAGTTTCTTCCATCAGGGTCAGAGTCCAAGCTTCGCAACCGTTGTCAAGATTGGTCTAATAACGGTTTTGTAGACTCTAATCTTAGTATTCCTGCGTATCTTGGACACTAGGACCTTGTGGGGACCGGCTGTACATCGGAGGGCATTTTGAATACGGATGATGATCTCCTCTTCCCTAATTTAATAAATGGGTCATTTTTCGACTGTTTGTTTCGAATCACTTTCGTGGTCACATTATTGTAGAAGTGGCTGCAGATTTCGATTTCGTTTCTTGTTAGGTATCTAAGTTTGCCGGACATCTAACAAATATCCGAAAATTGCATCAAAATCTACGCCAAATTCTTCCAAAATATGTCCACGAAAGTGAGGCGGTTGAAATGCTCGATAATGACCCAAATGTTTGTTACTTTACAATGCTGTCATATTATTAATGTGGGTAGATTGGTTTATGATCACTCTCGATCGTGATATCTGACCTACCATATATGTATGGATAAAAGCGTTCACAGGCATAAACACAGGTGTACAGCTCTTTTTCTATTTGAGCATATCTCTGTTCCGTTTTACTTAAAGATTTCGACGCGTAACATACAGGTAAATTATTTTGCATCAAGCAACAACCGAGTCCGCTCTTACCAGCTGAACTGTAAGTCTTGTGCATTTATTATTTACAACTCCTTTGAGGAATACACAAACCCGGATAAACACACGCAACTACCAAACTGGTGACCCCTAAAATGAACAATAACGCACCGGGGCCAGGCACGTTAGCATCTGGAACTAGTGAGGGGACAAGGTCGATAGATGCGGGCGGTGTATTTAAGGTTGGCGTAAGAGTGCCACCGTTCTGGGCCGATGAACCAGAGATTTGGTTCGCCCAAGTCGAGGGCCAATTTAATATTTCTGGCATCACCAACGACACCACGAAATTTAATTATGTCATTGCCCACCTCGACAACCAGTATTCTCGCGAGATTAAAGACATAATCATCAACCCTCCGGCAACCCAGAAGTACGACAAGCTAAAGACTGAGCTGATCAAGAGATTGGGCATTTCCAATGAAAAAAAGACCAAGCAGCTGTTGATGCACGAAGAACTCGGCGACCGCAAACCATCTCACTTCTTCCGACACCTCAAAGATTTAGCGGGTCCTACAGTACCAGATGATTTCATCAAATCCATCTGGACCACCCGCCTTCCTCATGGCGTTCAGATGGTGCTTGCAGGCCAAGCAGCTTCGGCTTCACTAGAAGATCTTTGCGACCTAGCCGACCGTGTCAACGATCTCACGTGTTCTTCGTCCAACGTCGCCGCCGTGCGTGGCGGATTTCCTGGTTCAGTACAGAGCGACCTGGCCAAAGAGATTGCAGAGCTACGGAAGCAGTTCCAGCAGTTCCAGGCGCGAGCATCAGGCAGGAATAGCAGATCCAAATCACGCGGATCTCAAGGCAGGCGAAACACTTCGAGGAAACGATCTCAATCGAATTATCGAAAGTATCCACTCTGCTGGTATCACTCGAAATTTGGAGACAAAGCCAGCAATTGTGTTCAACCGTGTGACTACAAACCGGCGGAAAACGCGAGGGGCAGTCGATAATGGCGGCTGACGATTGCCCATCAACATCTACGGGTCGCCTGTTCGTCACCGACCGCTCTTCAAAGACGCAGTTTCTAGTCGATACTGGAAGCGACCTCTGCGTCTATCCACGGTCGGCGCTGTGTGATCGTCGTTCTCGGACTGGGTATAGTTTAAGTGCTGCAAACGGATCTGATATTGCTACTTATGGTTTCGTAAATTTAAACTTAGATTTTGGCCTACGTAGAAACTTTTTATGGCGTTTCGTAGTAGCCGATGTAACGAAGCCAATAATTGGAGTAGATTTTTTAAATTATTACAGCCTTATAGTAGATTGTCGTAATAAACGCTTGATCGATAATTTAACGTCAATGGCTTCCGTTGCCACTGTCACTCATTGTAAAAACGTGTCTTCCGTTAACCCTTAATTTGGCAGTGTACCACAGGAGGCACACAATCTTAGACCATCTTTTTCCATTTTTTTTCGAATTAGAATTTTTTGCTCTATTCTACCTTAACGAGGCTTGAAGTAGCGACCTCCGTATTTTTTTGTCAAATTAAGGGTTAAAATCGTAACTGGTGAGTCCCGGTATCATAAAATTCTTGAGTAATTTCCTGAAATTACTCGACCAGCTGGTAGGCATAACACAATCACACCCCATAACACTGTCCATCATATACGCACGACACCAGCCCCCCCAGTTTCTCTGCCACCCCGCCGTTTAGCCCCTGATAAATTGAAAATCGCCCAGGAGGAGTTCCGGTTAATGCTGGCTAATGGTACAGCCAGGCCATCGGAAAGTCCCTGGTCTTCGCCCTTACACCTTTGTAAGACAGGTTGTCTTTATCTGTGGTAGTTATAAGGTTAGGTTGGCAATACTGTCATAGAGCTCTCTCTTGGCTTGCTACTTAAAACTAACATGGTGGTTTGGTTTTCAATACAAGTTATTATAATATAAAATATGTGACTTTCATTATGATATGGACACCCGGCCCACACAACCATCATGACATGGCGCTGCGGACATAAAAGAAATATAGAACTCAAGGGGTACGTCGTATACTTATTAAAAAACTTAAGTGAAAATACAAAGGGAGTTTGCTGGGTGACGCCATATTTAACTAAAGTAAAATTAAAAATAGAACATAATGGATATGCTACGACCACCAGCCCCACTAAATTTATCGAGCAAAAATATAAAACAAGCGTTCAAAGAATGGAAACAGAAGTTCACACTTTATTTCACGGCGAGCGGGGCCGCCGAACGATTAAATGAAATTCAACAACGTGCTCTCCTACTGCACAGTGTCGGAGATGAGGGCCTAGCGGTATACAACACGTTCGAAAATAAAGAAAATCTAAAATATGAGGAAATATTAAACAGACTAGAAGCTCACTTCAGTCCTCCCAGTAATGAAACATACAATAGGCACATGTTTTTCACTAAAAAACAGAAACCGGGGGAAAGCTTTGAGGAATTCGTTACAGAGTTGAAAAAGAGTAGCCAGGACTGTAATTTTGACAAATTAAGAGATGGATTGGTTAGAGATCAAATAATTATAGGACTAGAGGATGAGCATCTGAGGGAGAACTTGCTACGAAGTACTGATCTGAATCTGGAAAAATGCATAAATATATGCCGAGCAGCGGAGGCAACAAAAGAACAGATGGTAAACATCAAAAATAAGGTCAACAAAATAGAATATAAAAAAATGAAGCATGAAAATGAAGAGAGACACGTAAAAGAAAGAGGACGTCCGACAACAAGAAGCTCATCGCATAGCAGGCAGCCATCACATGGAAGGATCAGGGACCAGTCACAGTCAGGAAACACTAAAAGAAATTGTGGGAAGTGCGGCAGAACACATAAGTTTAGAAATTGTCCAGCGTACAACAAAAAATGTATGAAGTGTGGAAGATATAACCATTTTGCTGCAATGTGTTTCAATAAAATTGAATCTGTAAGTAGAGATTGGTACATTAAACTGTTGGTACATAATGTAGAAATAAATTTTAAAATAGACACAGGTTCACATGTAGATATATTAAATTCTGAGACTGCTGTAAAATTAAAATTAAATATGTATGAGACAAAAGATATAAAATTGACTAATTTTGATGGATCCTCTATTAAAATTGAAGGTGCTTGTGATGCTCAAATAAAATATAAAGAACTAGAGTGTATGACCACATTTTATATTGTGAATTGTTGTAGGACTGGTGTATTAAGTTATTCCACTGCTGTGAAATTGGGAATTATAAAAAATGTTGATGTAATTAATGGCAATGTGAACCAATTGCTTCAAAAGTACAACGATTTATTTTCAGGTTTAGGTGAATTAGAGTATCAATATAAAATAAAATTGCAAGACAATAGTATACCTGTAGCAGAGCGACCCAGAAAAATACCTTTCAAATTAGAAGAACAAATTAAAGCAGAACTGGATAGAATGGAAAGCTTGGGAGTCATCAGAAAAGTAACTCAGCCAACGGAATGGGTAAATTCAATGGTAGTCACAAAGAAACCAGGTAATAAAATTAGAATTTGCTTAGATCCACAAAATTTTAATAAATATATTATTAGAGAAAGATATAAAATGAGTACTTTTGAAGAATTGGTTGCCAGAATGCCAAGAGCAAAATACTTTAGTGTTCTAGATGCTTCAAAAGGATTTTATATGATAAAATTAACCGAGGATAGTCAGTTATATACTACATTCAATGCAGGAAACTTTGGTAGATATTGTTATAAACGGTTACCATTTGGTTTGAACTCCGCTCCAGAAGTGTTTAGTAAATGTTTTGCAGATATATTTAAAGATATTACAGGGGTTGAACAATATGTAGATGAACTTATAGTATGGGGAGAAACTTTAGAACAGCATAATGAAAGGTTAGAACAGGTCTTAGAAAAAGCAGAAAAATCTGGTGTAAAGTTTAATAAAGATAAATGTCAATTTGGGGTAACAGAAGTAAAATATGTAGGTCATATATTAAGTGGTGAAGGTATAAGAGCAGATGATGAAAAAATAAGAGCTATAATTAGTATGGAGGAGCCAAAGAGTAAGAAACAATTGCAGACTATACTCGGTATTGTAACATATGTATCAAAGTTTGTGCCAAATTTATCAGATGTAACATATTCATTAAGAGAATTATTGAAAAAAGACTCTGTATTTATATGGGGAGATAAACAGAAAAAAGATTTTGATAAACTTAAACAATTGTTAACATCTCAACCAGTTTTGAAATATTTTGATATAAATAGTCCAATTACATTATCGGTAGACAGTAGTAGTACTGGATTAGGCGCTGTATTGCTACAAAATAATGCTCCTATAGCATATGCATCTAAAGCTTTAACAGAAACACAGAAATCATGGGCTCAGATAGAGAAAGAAATGCTAGCAATTGTTTATGGATGTAAAAAGTTTCACCAATACATATATGGGAGACGTGTAATAGTAGAGACTGACCATCGGTCTATAGAACATATAGTGAAAAAATCAATGAATGAAACACCATTAAGATTGCAAAGATTAAGACTGCAATTACAAGGATATGACTTAGATATAAGATACAGACCAGGGAAAGAATTGTTAGTAGCCGATGCGTTGTCTAGATCATATGTAAATGACAGTATATGTAACAAAGACCTTGATGAAAAGATAGAACTACACGTATGTCTTGTAAAAGAAGGAATTGACTTAAAGAAAACTACATGGGATCAATTAAAAAATGAAACACAAAAAGATAAAGATTTATGTTTATTGAGTAAATATATACAAAGTTCATGGCCTTCAGTCAAAGAAATTCCACTACAATTAAAGTTCTATTATTCTATAAAAGATGACTTATATGTATCAGATGGGTTAATTTTTAAAAATACTGCTGTTTTGGTACCCAGATCATTAAGGAAAGAGATGCTTAGAAAAATACACTACAATCATTTAGGAATTGAAAAATGTAAAAATAGAATTAGAGGTTTATTATTTTGGCCATTTATGTGCAAAGAATTAGAAGATTTAATTCAGAACTGTGATCTATGTCTGAGATATCAAAGAAATCACTCTCATGAACCATTAATGTTAAGAGAAATAAGTAATAAACCATGGGACATAGTAGGATGTGACATGTTTTTTCTGGACAACAAAATATATATGCTAATAATAGACTATTTGACTAAATATGTGGAACTCATAGAATTAAAAGATCAATCATCAGAATCCCATATAAAAGCATTGAAAACTGTATTTGCCAAATGGGGTATTCCTAAAATATTATACAGTGATGATGGGTCTCAGTATAGAAGTGAACAATTTAAAGAGTTCAGTAGAATATGGGAATTTCAGCATATAGCTTCTTCACCTTACTATGCTAGATCAAATGGTTTAATTGAAAGGCACATTCAGACGATAAAAAAGATGTTCAAAAAATGTATAGCGGAAGGTAAAGATATTTATTTAGCATTGTTGGAATATAAAAATACACCTATAGATAAAGAGTTAAAATCAAGTAATGAGTTGTTTATTGGAAGACAAGTAACATCTTTTTTACCGACTAAGGACAGTTATAAGAGAGTTAACTATAATAATGTAAAACAAAAGGTAGAGGAAAGGAGAAGGAAGTATAAATATTATCATGATAGAAAGAATAAAGGTAATATAAGTAGATTTAATAAAGAACAGAATGTGTATATACATGACAAAAATAGTAGTAAGAAATTAGGAGGAAGGATAGTGTCAGATGAAGATAAATATAGAAATTACATGATAGATACTGGAGAGTCTGTAATTAAAAGGAATAGGTATCATATTTTTAAAGGATCTCCAAAAACAAATTGGCATAAGGCAAGAAAGCATGTAACGTTTGAGTTGGACCGAAATGAAAATATGTATATTGATGATTGTAATGAGAATGTGAATAGATCACAGCTAGATGAATCTGTAAATGTAAACAATGGAGACTATAATAATATCAGAATGACAAGGTCAGGCAGGGTGCTTAAGAGGCCTTCTTATTTAAATGATTATGTCTCTTAAGAGCTCTACTTATTAATTAAGGTTAATTAAACTGATTGTTTGATAAAGAAAGGGAGATGTACATAAGACAGGTTGTCTTTATCTGTGGTAGTTATAAGGTTAGGTTGGCAATACTGTCATAGAGCTCTCTCTTGGCTTGCTACTTAAAACTAACATGGTGGTTTGGTTTTCAATACAAGTTATTATAATATAAAATATGTGACTTTCATTATGATATGGACACCCGGCCCACACAACCATCATGACAACCTTGCTCCTAAGAAGGGAAATGGATGGCGTCCCTGCGGAGATTATCGCAGCCTGAATGCTCGTACGGTGCCGGACACTCCGGACAGGTATCCTATTAAGCACATCCAAGATTTTGCGTACAACATTTCTGGTTGTAACGTATTTAGTACACTCGACTTGGAAAAAGCATATAATCAGATACCTGTCAGTCCCGAGGACATTCCTAAAACTGCTATCTCGACTCCATTCGGCCTGTACGAGTTCCCGTTTATGACGTTTGGCCTCCGAAATGCGGGTCAAACGTTTCAGCGGTTCGTCGACGAGCTCACCAGGGGCCTTGATTTCGTCTATGCTTACCTGGACGACTTCCTAATTTACTCTAGGAGCGAGACAGAGCACGAGGAGCACCTGCGAGTAGTTTTTAAGAGGCTGAAGGAGTACGGCATGCTGGTTAATACTTCAAAGTGTACCTTAGGGGCCAAAGAGGTAACGTTCCTAGGACACCTAATTTCAGCCAGCGGATGCAGACCTCTGGATTCAAAAGTTCGGGCAGTTATGGACTTCCCACCGCCAACCAACGTGAAGCAGCTACGAGGCTTCTTAGGGATGCTTAATTTTTATAGAAGGTTTCTTCCTCAGGCAGCCCAGATACAAGCGCCACTGCACGCACTATTAACAGGTTCCGTCAAAGGATCGCATCCAGTGAACCTCACAGGTAAGACCTTAGAAGCTTTTCAAACCTGCAAGGCGAGCTTATCGATTGCGGCCATGCTGGCTCATCCCGATTGCTCCGCAAAGCTGGCTGTCGTCACGGATGCCTCGGATAAATCTATTGGGGCGGCGCTCCAGCAATTCAAAAACGAGGCCTGGGAACCGCTTGCTTTCTTTTCGAGAAAATTAAGCCCGTCACAGGCCAAATACTCACCATACGACAGGGAGTTACTGGCTATATACGAGGCAATCAAATATTTTAGGTACATGCTCGAGGCTCGGCACTTCACTGTCTATACTGACTACAAGCCGATCAGTTTCGCCTTCCATGAAAGGAAGAAGAACTGTTGAACCCAGGCAGTATAGGCATCTCGACTTTATATCGCAATTCACGACAGACATCCGCCACATTAGTGGCAAGGATAACGTGGTTGCGGACGCGCTGTCGCGAATTGAAGTACTGGAAGCACCTGTTAGCCTCGAGACTATAGCCCAACATCAAGCCTCCGACCCAGAACTCCAAGAGCTCTTAAGCAAGGGTTCATCTTTGCAGCTGCAGAAACTGCACATTCCCGGGAGCCAAATTCCTTTGTACTGCGACGTCGGTACACTGGCTACCAGGCCTTTCGTACCCAAGTTTCTGCGTAAGCAAATTTTCAATAGCCTGCATTCTTTAAGCCACCCTGGTTGCAACGCTTCGGCCAAACTGGTCTCAGAGCGGTTTGTCTGGCCAGGTGTCCAAAAAGATTGCAGGAATTGGGCACGTTCGTGTTTGCCGTGCCAGCGAGCCAAAGTCAACCGTCATGTTACTTCCACGCTGGGCACTTTCCACTTACCTCGCGCCCGCTTCAGGCAGATCCACATAGACCTGGTCGGACCCTTACCATCTTCTCAAGGCTATCGATATTGCCTCACAGCAGTAGACCGATTTACTCGCTGGCCAGAGGCGGTACCGATAGAAGATATCACGGCAGAAACCGTTGCAAAAGCACTGCTGTCTACATGGATTGCTCGATTCGGTTGCCCTACAAGCATTACCACTGATCGCGGACGTCAGTTCGAGTCGGCGTTATTTCAATGCTTGTCAAGGATAGCCGGATTTGAACATAAACGGACGACAGCTTATCACCCCGCTTGCAACGGTTTAGTTGAGCGGTTCCACCGCCAACTAAAAGCGGCTATAGTTTGTCATTCAAATGACAGATGGACTGAGTCGCTGCCGTGGGTCCTGTTGGGTATACGCACCTCCGTTAAAGAACACTTGCAGGCATCTTCGGCTGAGCTAGTTTATGGAGAGCCGTTGCGACTTCCCGGTGAGTTTTGGGAGTCCAGTCCAGGTACCACTTCTGACATTTCAGATTTTTCCGCTAGACTTAGAGCTTATGTGGAAAAATTACGGCCCGTCCCTGCTTCACGACATTGTAAGCCTAGAATGTTCGTACATAAGGAATTAGGAACCTGTAGCCACGTCTTCCTTCGCGATGACACTATTAGAGGTTCTCTCACCCCAGCTTACTCCGGGCCGCACAAGGTGCTTGCCAGAGGAGACAAAATCTTTAAAATTCTCCTAAACAACAAAGAGGTGACAGTATCCATCGATCGGCTCAAACCAGCTTTCACACTGGACACTGCCGAAGGTACAACCACGCCAGAAGCCCCTCAGAATAAAACAACTCGATCAGGCCGCGTTATAAAATTTCCTGACTATTATCGTCCCTGAGGGACTCTGGTGGGGGGTGGTGTGGTGAACTGACACACATTTTACATTATAAATATTTACATTGCATGTTAGAATAAGTATTTATTTACAATTTTACCTTTTACTCACAAATATACACCAACATACATTTATATACATTTATATACATTATATACACTTTTATACTCGAACATATACAATTACGTCGAACATATATTATATTTAACATAACTACAACTTTATGTGACACATACACTATGCCAGCTAGTTTGTCGATATCGATGCAGCAGTCATCGATACGTAGTGTCGATACCGCCGCCGCCCTAAACAAAACTTGTTCTGCTGCCGGGCGCGGCGTACGCGCAGCAGAGGTCGTTTGACAGTCATTGCTTGGTTACGACGCGGAACGCATGTTACTCTTGCCCGCTATTGTGTATACGCGAGATCGCTGTATTTACTTAATCGCTTGCTTGTTTTCCTATTTCTATCTTCCGAACTGTTTACTCGCTTTAATACTCTTTCCTAATGCTAGTGCTTGTGCCCTTCTACTCTTGTGTGCCTTCTGTTTGCTTTGTGTATGAATGTGCTTCAGACAATATACCAGCTGAACTGTAAGTCTTGTGCATTTATTATTTACAACTCCTGTGAGGAATACACAAACCCGGATAAACACACGCAACTACCAAAAATGTACTAACATAAGTAATTAGCCCTAAAAATCTTTCCACATCCTTCCTATTCACGGGGTGTTGAGAATTGATAGGTTTTTACCCACTGGCCACACAATCAGTTAGTTCATTTTTCTTTCACGGCGCTGCGAGCGCGCGCGCTGTCGCCAGCGGACGCGAGCCGGCGCCATTTTGGTAATATTGGTACTATCGTAACGGCTCTTGAACATTATAACCTCCGTGGTTTGGGAGATATTTTGGAAGTTTTACGCTTTAACGGAAAGTGTTGAGATACGGCACAATTCCTTGTACGGTGGGCTGCTTCGGGCGCCCCAAGGATTGTTATTTAGAGTGATATAAGGACTACTACAGTGTAACTGTGTTTGGCGTGTTTGCTGACGAGATCGGGGCGGCGGCGGCGCAGACCGGGACGTCGTTTATTGGTGCAAGTAACATACATACACTTTACACAAAACAGAAACACAACCTTGCAGCCGGGAAGATATTCGGTTGAACTCCAGGTTAGCAACATAGCTTAAGTTAGGTTTAAGTACATAGGACGCGTATCGCGTTCCATTGTTTCGCGCTAGGCAAGATTGCTTTGGTAATTTGTTCTTACATGGGCCCGGGATAAATTCAATTTGTGTCTGGCGCAAACAAATTTTGGTAGCAAAAGCGTGGTTCATATCCACAGAAAAGATATTTGTTTCATTTACGTTCGGATAAGTAATTTAGTTAGCATCAAAGTCATAATTGAAATTTGAGGGTGGATTGCGCTTGGTTCGCATTCCAATCTATTAACGTTAAGTTGCATTTGCGTAATTAAGACTAACTAAATTATAAGAATATTAGTTATAACTTTCAATTGAAATGTTAGTTGAGTGAATAAAGTAAATATAGTTTCGTTTCGATACGGAGAAACGTATTAATAAGTAATTCATAATTGGGGTTCCGCTGAACTATTATTCACTCAAAATACATTTAATTTAAAATAAATTTAGTGTTGTTTTCCGTTGCGTAATATTGGTGTTGGGTGAATAACTTTGAAGTTGTCGCGTTTGGTACGAAAAATAAAAACGGATTGTTATTGTCTAAAATCGGGGTTCCACGGACAAAATTATTCACCCAAATTTATTAATTTATTTTTAAAAATTTATTTTATTGATCCGCGTTATCGAGGTTGGTACCATGGCTCGCTCAGTAGTTAAAACGGTCGCGTCAAGGGTGGAATCGGAATTAAGATGGTTTTCATTAGTCGTTACGTTAATTGGTCGTACGGATCGCGAGGACGCATTATTGTCACGCGCGCGACAGGTAGATGAAAGGTATGACGCGGTATTGAAATTGCATGCCGAATATTTGGCCCGTATTGACGAAGAGGAGACCGGGGAAAGTCGGACCCAGGCTGTTGAAGTGGTGCAACGCAATGTAGACCAGTGCGGTGATATGGTGATGAGTATCATCCAAGCGGCAGCGGATATCGAGCGCGCCCGAAAAGGGGATGTTGGGGTAAGGCGTGCACCCAGTGGTGTGGCACTAATGGCGCCGTTGCCACCAGTGAATGTCCCGGAATTTGGTGGTGAATATGCCGACTGGCCGAGGTTTCGCGACATTTTTAACAGCGTGGTGCACTCGCGCACGGATTTGACCCCCGCGTATAAAATGGCGCAGTTGATGGGGAGATTACGCGGTGAGCCTCACGATATTTTGACTCATTTGGAGATTACGGATTCCAGTTACGAGACGGCATGGGGCCTATTAATTGACCGATATGATAATCGGCGATTAATTATTGATGGGCTCATCGAAAAAATATTTAGTATATCGAAGGTCACTAATGTACACGAAATACGGTCGAAAATCCTTAATCCCGTCACGGTGGCGGTGAATACGCTGGAGCGACTCAAGTTGTCACTAGGGGACAACAAGTACATTGTTGTGAACCGGGTTTTGCGCAAGTTACCTAGCGAGGTGGTGGCGCGGTTTGAGCAGTTACATGGGGGTGATTCATCGAGTCACCTCCCAACATTTGACGAATTGAGGGCGTTCCTGGAGGGTGAGTGCAGGCGGGCGGATTGCCAAGGGGCAACCACGCCGCAACCCCCCACGTCACCCCGGCGTACGGTTGGGCCCAAACCGGTGGAGCCCCGTCGGGGAGGACAGCGGTACAATGCCCTTCAATCGGAAGTGTGCCCCTTCTGCCGGAAGGGGGGACACGCGATCATCGCGTGCGCGGATTTTGAAGCACAGCGGGTGCAGAGGCGCAGGGGGGTGGTCAAGCAGCGAAACTTGTGCTTCCGCTGCCTAGGCGCACACTATGTGCGTGAATGCAGTAAGACCACCAACTGCCGAGTATGTGGAGGAGCCCATCATGAACTTCTCTGCCTGGCTGAGAGTGGGGAGCGGTACGGGGCCTCATCGGGAGGCCATCCTCCCTCTCCTAAGCCAGCCTTGGGCGGACGGTCGCCCCCCCACCGGGGAGGGGGGTCACCCAGAGACCAGCGGTCGCCCCCTCCTCGGAGAGGGGGGTCACCCAGAGACCAGCGGTCGCTCCCTCCTCGGGGAGGGGAGTCATCGAGGACTCCGGAGTACCGCCGGGTGCCGCAGTCTCCTCCGCGGGGGGGGGATCGGCGCCGAGATTCGGGCGGGTGCCCGGAGATGACCCATGGGGAGTCGGGTTACGCGACTTACTCGGCCGCGCTGGGGGGCAGGTTGCCGCCCCCGAGTAGTCGCTTCTCCCCACCACTCGCAGAGCGCCCACGTTTGATGGCGCGTCCGCCGCAGATGGGACGGATGCCGATGGGTTATTACCAGCCGGCGCGCATGGCACCGATGGGTCGCGGTGTGTACTACCCGGGGTGGGACCCATACCTGGGCCAGGGGCCCTCTCCCCCTCCAGCAGAAGGGGAGGGAGGTGCCCCCTGCTAGCAATTAGCAGTCTGTTCATCCGTCGTGCCCACCCCACCAGTGACGGTATTATTACCGACGGCTAAGATTACCGTCAGGGGTACGGATGGACGGCCAGTGCCAGTGAGGTCACTCCTGGATTCGGGGGCACAAGGTTGTATCGTGTCCAGCCGCCTAGTGGCCAGGCTGGGCCTCAGGTTGGAGCCATCACGGGATGGCGCAATAGGTATAGGTGGCAATCAGGTGCCTCACATCAGGGGTCAGACGGACCTCCTGTTTGAGATGGGTGACTCGGCATCGATCACGCGGGTGAAGGCCACGGCTATTGTTTTAGATGAAGTGGTCGGGGTTCTTCCTTCGGTACGGTTACCGCTGGCGGTAACGAAGCTGACCAAGGGATTGGAGTTGGCCGACCCTCACTTCGCAATTCCCGGACGGGTGGACGTCTTACTTGGAACTGACGTCCTCGGGAAGCTGCTGCGGAGCGGTAAGCGGGAGCTGCAACCAAACGGGTTGGTGGCCGTGAGTACCGCAGGTGGGTACGCATTATTGGGCCCAGTACGGGGACCACAGGACGCAACGGATTATAGCAACATATACTACGGCAGCGTGTTATCGGAGGTCCTGCAAAGGTTCTGGGCAACAGAAGAGCCACCCACAGCTCCCAGGACAAGCCCACTGGACGAGGAGTGCGAGACATTTTATCAGTGCAACACGGTGCGCCTCCCTTCGGGCAGATTTATGACACGGCTGCCGTTTCTATCGACGCGACCTCCGCTGGGGAGCTCCAGGGGCCTGGCTGAGAAACGGATGATGGCCATGGAAAGGCGCATGAAACGGGACTCCAACTTTCGGCGAAAGTATGTTGAGTTCATGCGTGAATATTTGGCTTTGGGTCACATGTCGGTATCCAGGGTAGACTGGCGTCGTGAGGAGCACTACGTATTGCCTCATCATGCAGTCCTGAAGACACCTGACTCCAAGATCAGGGTCGTGTTCGACGGGAGCGCGGCGACATCTAACGGGGTGTCTCTGAATCAATGCCTGCACGCTGGTCCTAAGTTGACCAGAGACATTGCAGACATTCTAACGGACTTCAGGAGACACCAAGTTGTCTTCGTTACGGATGTGAGGATGATGTTTCGCCAAACGGAGATCCATGCGGATGACCGTCGGTTCCAGCTGATATTGTGGCGAGAGAGCCCAGAAGAACCGATGATCACGTATGAGCTGAACACGAACACGTACGGATTAAAGCCCAGCCCGTATGTAGCGATGCGGACGCTACGAGAGCTGGCTGACCAGGAACGGCTGCGCTTCCCTCGCGCAGCTGCAGTCATCGACCGGGATGTCTACGTGGATGACATTTGTACGGGCACGGACAGCATTGAGCAAGCGCTCATCCTAAGGGATGAATTGGTGGCGCTCATGGCCTCCGGTGGCTATGAACTCAGGAAGTGGCTGTCAAACTGCCCAGAGGTGCTGGCAGGACTACCAGCTGAGCACCAACAAGACCCGCATTTGTTTGAGGACTCGGATAATCCTCATGCGTTGGCAATTTTGGGGGTCCAGTACCGACCGACTCAGGATGTCTTCACATACAATTGTGAGGCCGAATTGCTGTCGAAGACCTGGACCAAGCGATCAGTCCTTTCGACTATCGCACGAACGTTCGACCCAAATGGTTGGATCTCTCCGGTCACGTTCATGGCAAAGTTCTTCATGCAGAAGCTTTGGTTGGCCCAACTAGGCTGGGATGAGCAGCTCACGGACGAGCTGCTGCACGAGTGGACGGCATTCGTGACCACATTGCCGCATATTAAAGAAATTGAGATCCCGCGCAAACTGCTCCCTCAGGCGGGAGCCAGGGTGACCCTGCATGGGTTCTGCGATGCTTCTGAGAAAGGGTACGCGGCCGCGGTCTACCTGAGAACAGGTGAGACTGCTGGCGAGGGCGTTGTACGCTTGGTCATGGCCAAGAGCAAGGTTGCGCCTGTTCGGACCCGGTGGACGATTCCGAAGATGGAATTGGCGGGTGCCGCGCTCCTGACCCGCCTCCTAAACCATGTGGCGCAGAACCTGCGTGGCACGGTGGATCTGAATGACACGGTTTACGCATGGACGGACAGCCAGATCGTGTTGTGCTGGCTGCAGACTTCGGTCCATACGCTTGAGGTATTTGTGGCCAACCGAGTGTCACAGATAAATAACTCGGAGACTCCTCTGGTCTGGAGACATGTTCCAGGTGAAGTTAACCCGGCAGACTGCTCGAGTCGCGGCTGCCCGGCGCCTGCTCTGGTTGAGCATTCTCTCTGGTGGGGGCCTCAATGGCTGGAGCGGCCACATACGGAGTGGCCTTTCAATGACTGCGGACGCCAGCCACTACCCCCTGACCAGGGTCTGAGAGTCAATGTGACTACAGTGGAGTCTGTGGCAGTGGACCACACTCTTTTGGAACGGTATAGCTCACTAGGGAAGCTACTTCGAGTCACGGGATGGATAATGCGGTTTTTCCATAATTGTCGAAGCCCTGCGGCACAGCGCAACCTGTCACCTGTAATGGGACCTGAGGAGCAGCAAAGGGCTCTCTCACGTTGGGTGGGGGTCATTCAGGGGAATGAGTTCCAGGATGAACTTAGGATCTTGCGGACTGGCGTGGGCAGAATGAAGAAGAGCCTTGTCCGCCTCAACCCGTTTATTGATGAGCACGGAATGCTCCGGGTGGGAGGCCGACTACGGAATGCCGAATTGCCGTATTCAGCGCGGCATCCTTTAATTCTTCCCAAGAAGGGAGCTCTGGTGGAGCTGTTGGTTTGGGACCGTCACATCAGGAATTCACATGCAGGCTGCAACACACTGCTGGGCATTTTGCAGCGGGAGTTCTGGATTTTGTCGGCACGGAGAGTGATACGGAGCGTTGTGTTTCGTTGCTTGCCTTGTTACCGGCTCAAGGCAGCCACAATGCAGCCACAAATGGGAGATCTCCCGCCCGACCGAGTTACGGAAGCTCGGCCGTTTGCTGGTGTGGGGACAGACTTCGCGGGGCCTTTCATGGTCAAGACATCACGCCTTCGCAACGCGAAGTCGGTTAAGGCATATTTGTGCGTCTTCGTGTGTCTGGCGACCAAGGCCGTTCATTTGGAAATGGTAGCTGATCTCTCTACGGAGGCCTTTTTGGCAGCGCTGGACCGATTCGTTTCTCGACGAGGGATACCGGCCTTGATCCGGTCGGATTGTGGTACCAACTTCAAGGGCGCCGATCGTTGTCTAAAGGAAATTGTATTATTTTTAAGTCAAAATGAGCGAGAGATCGGCACGGCCATCGCCAGTCGGGGCATTTCGTGGTATTTCAGTCCACCTGGATGCCCCCACTGGGGTGGAATATTTGAGGCAGTGGTTAAGTCTGCCAAGACTCATTTGTATCGGGTCATCGGCTCAACGATCCTCTCCTTTGAGGAATTGTCAACGGTGTTCTGCAAAATTGAGGCAGTTTTAAATTCGCGCCCCTTGTGTCCGTTGAGCGCTGACCCGAATGACCTGGAGGCCATTACCCCAGGTCATTTTTTGATTGGCCAACCACTTAACGCCTTGCCGGAGTATCCGTATACTGATGTTAAGTTGTATAGGTTGTCACGGTATCAGATGTTGCAGCAAATGACTCAAAATTTTTGGAAGCGATGGTCGCTTGAGTATTTGCACATTCTTCAGCAACGCGTTAAGTGGACGGACAGGACGACCCCACCGTGCGTTGGAGACCTCGTACTGGTTAAGGATGCTAACCTATCACCGTTGTGTTGGCGACGGGGGCGTATCGTTAACTTGATAGCGGGCAAGGATGGGTCTCCACGGATCGCTGATGTACAAGTGAGGGACTCGATCCTTAGACGGGCGGTTTCAACGCTATCCCGACTACCGGGAGTTTGAGCGGACCGACGACGGGTCGGTCCGGGGCGGGTGGTTGTTGAGAATTGATAGGTTTTTACCCACTGGCCACACAATCAGTTAGTTCATTTTTCTTTCACGGCGCTGCGAGCGCGCGCGCTGTCGCCAGCGGACGCGAGCCGGCGCCATTTTGGTAATATTGGTACTATCGTAACGGCTCTTGAACATTATAACCTCCGTGGTTTGGGAGATATTTTGGAAGTTTTACGCTTTAACGGAAAGTGTTGAGATACGGCACAATTCCTTGTACGGTGGGCTGCTTCGGGCGCCCCAAGGATTGTTATTTAGAGTGATATAAGGACTACTACAGTGTAACTGTGTTTGGCGTGTTTGCTGACGAGATCGGGGCGGCGGCGGCGCAGACCGGGACGTCGTTTATTGGTGCAAGTAACATACATACACTTTACACAAAACAGAAACACAACCTTGCAGCCGGGAAGATATTCGGTTGAACTCCAGGTTAGCAACATAGCTTAAGTTAGGTTTAAGTACATAGGACGCGTATCGCGTTCCATTGTTTCGCGCTAGGCAAGATTGCTTTGGTAATTTGTTCTTACATGGGCCCGGGATAAATTCAATTTGTGTCTGGCGCAAACACGGGGGTTGGCATATTTTTTATAGCAGTAATATGAGAGTCATCGGGACTAATTCCATCTTTACTTATCCGGTGTCCTAAATATTTAATTTCCTCCAATCCGAAGCGACACTTGTTTTTATTTAATTTTAAATTAACCTTCTGACATCTCTCCTACACTCTTTTTAACCTTTCGTCATGTTCTTCCTTACTCCGCCCATATACTAATAAATCATCTATATACATACATACTCCTTCAATATCATCAAAATTCTCGTAGATCTTTTTATGAAAAAACTCAGACGCCGAGGAAATCCCATAATACCTACCGAAAGGTGTATTGAACTTACATAATTTACTGGTGTCATCAAGACGGACCTGCCAGAAGCCCGAGCTAGCGTCCAGAGTGCTGAAGTACACGATCTCATCGATAGTCGGCAATCTGAAATGTTCCCGTTTTATAGCATTATTTAATTCTTTTGGATCCAAGCAAATCCGGAGATCTCCGTTATACCGTTATACTGCTAACCCAGTCCGTGGGGCCCTCAACTTTAGCAGTAATTTGTTGGGATTCCATCTCTAATAACTTATTTTTTACCTCATCTTTGATCGCAAACGGTAATTTCCTAGGTGCATGAACAACCGGTGTCGCATCTGATTTTAATTGTATCTTATATTGGCCGGGAAGACAGCCTATTCCAGTAAAAACATCGCTGAACGCTTTCACAAAATCAGGTGTCCCTGATTTTGTAATAACGAAATCACTCGCCTGTTTTAAAGACATGACTCGCCTAACTAGATTCAATTCTGAACAGGCAAAACGACCTAAAATCGGTGTCGATTGCACATCAGCAATCTCGAATTCTAATACATATATACTATACTGTTTTCATATCGCACACGCAAGAAAATCTTGCCTATAACATCTATACTAGCACCCGAATACCCACTCAGTTTCGTATTACTTAGTTTTTAACAAATCTTTACTCGAAATTCCGAGTTTTAATAAAAAACTTTTAGGCAACACATTAACGTCTGCACCTTTATCTAATTTGAAACTGATGGGTACGTTATTAATTTTTAACTCCGTAAGTACTCATCACAAAATTTATTTACAATATTATTTACCTGCTCCTCCGATTCCTCAACTGTATATACTCTGCACATCCTCGCAAAGTGATTAAGCTTCGAACACGTCATGCATCTCTTGCCATAAGCCGGACAATCAAATCTTCTGTGCGTGCCGCCACACTGGCCGCAGGTCGAGCGGTGCGCGTGTGGCGCTCGATGCGGGGCGCCGGGGCCGGGAGCGCGCCCGCGCGTAGCGCCACCGTGCGCTCCGCCAGGCACCCAGCCGCGTCCACGTCCCACCTGTCTGGAGTCCCTTGCTCCACCGCGCCGATTGCTCGATCTCGCATTTGAGTACACGCCTTTTTGTCTAATAACATTTATTAGCTCTTCTCTTCCAGAACACGCTTCTTTATTGTGATTTATTTCATTGACACACTCTCGTTTTATGTTTTCCGAATACATCCTTGAAACTATAGCCGCTCGACAAATCTCTAACGCTTTACTTAATGTCAAATTATCTTCGCGTAGCAACCGTTCCCTTATAGCTGCACTCGTGACACCGCATATCAACCTGTCTTTTATTAATCCATCGCATAACTCCCCAAACTCACAAGACTGAGCCAATTTTCTCAACTCGAATACGTACTGTAGCTCTACCATGAGTTTACAAATACCGTCCTCGCTTGCGACTACGTAACGGATTTGTATGGAGATTTTTACAGCGCCTCTAGCGGATACGTATATAACTACCAGAAGTGGTCGGCACCATAAGTTGTATTTGCACGCTAACGTTAACTCGATTCGAAAGTGCGTGTAGTAAAATACGTCACGCAAATACACCTAACTTCACATCAAATGAATCCGTCTCTTTCTAACTATATTGACATGGCTGAGTAAGAATAATATTAGCCCTTAGAGTAAGGAAATATCAATAGAGTTCGTGTTACTAAGTAGAAACCTACGACCTTATTGCTATCTCTGTGTAGCACATCAAGTGTCCGCAAGATAAAACGAGACGACAGAATATCTGTCAACACGTCAAATTCAAGGACGTGTTCAGCACATGTCTTTTTTTTTGTTGTAAGCGACGCCCAAATAGATTTATCGATATCGAAAAATTGATCATTATAATTATAGTTGCTAAGATTTGACAACACTTCATATTTTTAAGACTACAATTTTATTA
The DNA here is from genome assembly GCA_932273695.1 of Apotomis betuletana. Lineage (NCBI taxonomy): Eukaryota > Metazoa > Arthropoda > Insecta > Lepidoptera > Tortricidae > Apotomis > Apotomis betuletana. The sequence continues at coordinate 5,364,887 of OW026321.1, read as the reverse complement.
CTTTTCTCTATTGCACTCAGAAAAAGGACGTAATCACTGTGACACAATGGAAAGGTTACTTTAGTCTAGTGTCTAATTAAAATAAAAGTAATGAGGTTGAGCTTAACATTATTGACAGTTAATTTTTTTCACTATCCGTGTTGAAGACTACAGCTCTATGCATGCATAGTTGTCGTAGATTTCGGTTATTTTATGTATTTTCTTACATTTATTCACATAATTACAGAAAAATAAATTCAAGTGTACACGATGCAGAGAGTATTGCATTTGTACACTTGAATTTATGTCTATATTAATTTTCACCTTTACAAATATGAACTTTTGACAATTAATGTCAATAAATTGATTTATCCATAAAAATAACTTCTTATGCTTAACTTTAATCCTGTTACATAGAATGTAATATTAAAATAAATACGCGGGTTTTGTATGTATTTTTATTGTTATCGCTTTGGTTCACTTGGATTTTATTACAATTTTCTTAGTGCAAAGATAAAAAACAGAGCATTATAAAAAATCTCCAAGATTAAGTTTTGCGATTCAATTCAGCCTCACCTTGAAAAGTGTTCCAAGCTTATGGAATGCTATCTTTGCGGAAGATTCAATAAAGATTTAAGTCAAAGCATAGCGAGTTAATGCGAAAAAAATTGTAGATAATCGTCAGTGATGTCATTATCATCTGCTTACTCCCCTACTTTATATGGTAGCATAAAAATCTTGACAGACTGGCCTTTTGGACAGACAGAGGCCTTTGTGACGTTTAGGCTTGAACGGTGTGAGGTCTTCAACGCCCTATCTTCCAAAATCTATGTAATAAACCTTCCTCTTGAGTCACTCTATCTATTTAAAAAACCGCATCAAAATGCACTGCGTGGTTTTAAAGATGTAAGCATACATAGGGACAGACAGACAGACAGCTGGAAGCGACTTTGTTTTTTACTATGTAGTGATATAATATAATAGTAGTCTTATCGATGTCGCATCGATAAATCTATTTGGGCGTCACTAACAACCAAAACTTTGACTCATGGGTTTTTTTTTTCTTTGTAGTCGACGTGTTGACAAAAATCGTCGTCACAAAGTATCTGTCGTCTCGTTTTTTCTTGACGTGCAAAATTGACGTGCTTTGCAGAGACACAGATATAATCGTAGGTTTTTACTAAGTAACACGAGCTCTATTGAATTTTCCTTACTCTAAAACCCGTTCCAGACCTTCCGATCCGATCCGATTTATCGGAACAAATCGGATAATGAGTAGTGCAATTGTCTGATTTATCGGAAGAAATCGGATAATGTGTAGTGCAATTGTTAAACCCGCTCCAGACCTTCCGATCCGATCCAATTTATCGGAAGCAATCGGACAGTGTGTAGTGCAATTGTCCGATTTATCGGAAGAAATCGGATAATTAAAAATTAAAAAATTAAAATTCATTTATTTCAAGTATCATATGACTCATAACAAAATTAACACAGTACATTAAATTAAAATTAAACTACATTACAAATTATGTATTTACAGTGGTTAACACATGATAGCCGTCATAAGTTGTTGCTGGGCGCATGGAGTCCGCAGCAAAAAGTTATGTACGGGCAGAACCTGTCCGCAATCATTATAAGGACGCTGTTGGAGCTGGCGCGCACGCGTCGCACCAGGGAGGCAGCTCGCAGGCGCATGGTAGCTTTAAAACATGCCACATGCGCCTCCGCAAACATCCCTGATGCGCTGCAGTATCGCGGCAGCCCCATCAGCGTCCTAAACGCGTTATTATATTGCACTTGTAGGGCCTTATACGATTTCACGGTGAATTTCCTCCATAGGCTGCAGGTGTAAAATGTTGTGCAAAAAGCTCTGAATAATGTCACTTTACTCTCTATTGAGCACCGAGCAAATCTGCGCGCAATCATATCGCTCTGATCGATAAGGCCCTACGTTCGCGTTCTATATCAGCATCGTCCTTGAGATCGGCTGTAACTATATGACCCAAGTATTTGTATTGGTATACCCTTTCGAGGGCAACCATTTTAAGCCTGATAGGTGGTATCACAGATGGTATTTGAGACCTGACCCCAAAGACCATGTACTGACTTTTGTTAACATTATATTTGAGTTCGTGCGTGTGTGCGTAATCCTCACACACTTTAAGCAACCTTCTGATGCCACAGACTGACGCACTCAACAGCACCATGTCGTCGGCATAGCTCAAGTTGTTCATATTAACCCCGTCTACGTGACAGCCCGCATGCATGCTGCTGAGCGCAACAATCAGCTCATTCATATATAGGTTGAAAAGCGATGGTGAGCTCAATCCCCCCTGCCTCACCCCACATTCCAACCTATACGACTCTGATAATGTACCTGCCCATCTTACATTGTTGATCTGGTTTCCATACCAATATCTAAATATACCTATAAGATCGGGAGCTAAGTTTATTCCCTCTAGCTTTCTCCATAGTATATCATAGGAAACCAGATCAAACGCTTTTGACAGGTCAAGGTAACAAGCATAAACTGGCGTGTTCCTGTCAACATAATACGCGACGGTATGCTTAAGGCACAGGATGGCACTTTCAGTTGATATTCCAGGCCTAAACCCGAACTGATTGTCATGCAACGAAAGGTTTTTGTTCAACTGTACATTAAGCACGCCGTCCAGCACCTTTGCCATAACAGTAGCGAGCGATATCGGCCTATAGTTATTTTTGCTACTTAGGTCTCCTGTCTTATTTTTCACCACGGGTATGACTAAGGTTTTTATTAAGTCGAGGGGCAGGTATGAATGTGATATACAAAGCGAATAGAACATTGCAAGTACACGCGCGATATGACGACCACCATACCGTAAATGTTCAACACTGAGGCCATCATGGCCGGGCGACTTGCCACCAGACATAGATTTTATTGATTTGGCTACCTCTGAGACCGATACTCTTGTCGCTTGTCTATCCATAGTACCCCCAGTGTTCACCACTCTGTCACACGACGGTGTTACGCTAGGTTGCACAGTAAAGTGGTCTTTGAAGCCATTAGCAATGGTCTTATGATCAGTTACCCCATCAACGCTCGCCGGCGGGCCAGACCTGACATTCAACTTGCTAGTTGACTTCCAAAAAGCCTTAAAATCTTTGCTGGAGTGTTGTGAAGCTATAATGTCCATTTGTATTTGATTTTGGTGATCTTGACACCATTTTAGCCGCGACTTAAATATACGCCGACTTTCACACATGTCATTATATTCAGTGCCTACTTTACGTTTGCCACTACACACCCACGCATGAAATGCCTGTCTCGCCCGCCAATGAGCATCTTTCACGTGCCTATTCCAACCCACTAAACGATTTCTGTTATTTTTCTTCAGTCCCACATTTCCCTTACTAATTATGGCAGACTGGCTGAGCGCAGATACAATGTCCCTATACATGTTATCTAAAATTATTTTATGACAGGGGTCACTACAACGGTTACCTATCTGAAACACTAAAAACGTTAGTCCGAATTTCATTTCGACAAAAACTATTCGACAAATATCATTTTAACTTTTTTTCATTTGTCCGAAAATTCAATTCGATAATTTACGATTGGGCATTAATTGTTTAGGATTTTTATTCACTCGACTAATGACACGTTTCCCTAAATCTCATTTGTCCGTAATATCAGTTTTCCGATGTAACGTTTCGGTTATTAACTACTCGACATTTTTTGTATGACTTTGATTTCATTTGACCGATGTAACGATTCGGTTTATTAACTACTCGACTTTTTTTGTATGACTTTGATTTCATTTGTCCGATGTAACGATTCGGTTTATTAACTACTCGACTGTTGTGGTCACAGTTCTAACCTAACCTAACCCAACCAGGTCGGTTTTGGCGGTTTGTCGGCTGCTGCCGCAGCACGGTAGCTTCGCTCGCTCGGCTCGCGCGCTGTTGTGGTCACATTTCTAACCTAACCTAACCCAACCAGGTCGGTTTTGGCGGTTTGTCGGTTGCTGCCGCAGCACGGTAGCTTCGCTCGCTCAGCTAGCGGGCTGTTGTGGTCACAGTTCTAACCTAACCTAACCCAACCAGGTCGGTTTTGGCGGTTTGTCGGCTGCTGCTGCAGCACGGTAGCTTCGCTCGCTCGGCTCGCGCGCTGTTGTGGTCACAGTTCTAACCTAACCTAACCCAACCAGGTCGGTTTTGCCGGTTTGTCGGCTGCTGCCGCAGCACGGTAGCTTCGCTCGTTCGGCTCGCGGGCTGTTGTTGTGGTCGCAGTTCTTATGTAATGCGAAAAATATCATTGGGTACCTAAATGAAAAAATGGGTATCAAACAAAAGACGTCTCAATTCAGATGGCAAGTGAATGGGGCGGGAAAAGTTAAAAGGTGAACTGAAAATTTGGCTAAATGAAAAAATGGGTACTAAACAAAAGACGTCTCAATTCAGATGGCAAGTGAATGGGGCAGAAAAAGTTAAAAGGTGAACTGAAAATTTGTTCAAATGTATGCAGTGCCAAAAGTATCATAGGGTAAATGAAAAATGGGCTACGAAAAAAAATACGTAACAACTCATAGGGTAAGTGAATGTGACGGGAAAAGTTTTTCGGACAAACGATACTTCTACTAAATGTAAAATGGTGAAAAGAAAAATGTACGAATCCTGTTATCGGACAAACGATAATAATTCGAATAGTTTTCGGGCAAATGAAATTCGGTCAATGGTTTTTAGTGTTTGAGATAGGTTACCCACTACAACATTTATCGCCACAATTAATAAAATCTGAAGGAAAGTGGATATTTCTAAACCTTATATCACACTCTTTTGTGTATACCGCAATCTGGTCATCTGTTCTCTCCCCCCATATAGCGTAATTAGTGTTCACAGGCGGTTCAGCAATTAATCTAGGTGTTAATACACCTATATTACAATCCACTATAAGAGGAAAATGGTCAGACCAGACTACGTCACACTTAACGCGTACATTACAAACAGAGCTTATAGCAGATTGTGTCACAATACAGTGGTCCAGCCATCGCCTAGACCCGTGCGCATCACTGATAAAAGTGTAAGTATCAGAGGAAATTCCCAATCTGTTTATATTCACGCACACCCAGCTCTGTTCATCACAATAATTACTTAGTTCGGTAAAAAACAACTCACCCGGGTGTGCGTTAAAGTCTCCTAAGATATAGACTGATTCCACTTCACAATCATCCACAATTGCACTCACCGCACTAAGGCAATCCGTAAACTCAGCTAAGTTGTCTGAACAATCCGTAGGCATATATACACAGACAACTATGAACGGCCGGTCACTAGCCACTATTTTAACCGCACACACGCGTGGATTACTACACTGTACGACTGATACGCATTGGAAGAGATTACTCCGGATCAACAGCCCCACGCCACATAATGTGTAGTGCAATTGTTAGGACATTTCTTCCGATAAATCGGATCGGATCGGAAGGTCTGGAGCGGGCTTCAGGACATTTCTTCCGATAAATTGGAACGGATTGGAAGGTCTGGAACGGGTTCCGATTTCTTCCGATAATTCGGACAATAGGCTAGTTGACTCATATCAAATTGTAATAAACTAACGTTTATAATATTCCGTATAGTATTTAGCAAAGGAAACCTAAATATAAAAATAATAATAATAAGGTTGTCTGGAAGAGATCGCTTTTTAGCGATATGACCGCCTGTTGTCTACCGTTATTTATAAATTGTATTTGTCTTGTTTCCTTTTGTAAACTTTTATTGGTGTGCAATAAAGTATTGTATTATTATATATTTTTCAATTCATAAAAGTGAAAGATGGCTGAAAAAATTGAATTTGAAAATATGGTTTTTAATCTGTATTTTGAAATGCTTAAAACGCTGTCCGCCATGTTCGCTTATGATAGTGACGTCATCGGTCATGTAAACAAAACTGAGTCTACTTTGACGGCTTCGAATAGTGCCGTCCCTCTCGATCTCCTGTCAAAGTATATTGGAGTGAGCGGAATGGCACTATACGACGGTCGAATTTCCAATATTTACAGGTAATTCTACGTCACACCACAGATTAGCAAAAGGCAAAAATGGCGGACGGCGTTTTTGACTGAAATAAAATTTCTAATATTCAATTGATAAAATTTAGCTTTCTAGTTTTCACAAAAATACAAGACATTTTTTTTGAGCTAGTAAGATCATTATTAACCATTTCAAATACATTTCAAAACTGAGTCTACTAGCCTATTGCACTATGTATACATTATTCGATTGCTTCCGATAAATCGAATCGGATCGGAAGGTCTGGAGCGGGTTTTAATCGGATCGGAAGCAATTGGATAATGTGTAGCGCAATTGTCCGATTTATCGAAAGAAATCGGATAATGTGTTGTGCAATTGTTAGGACTTTTCTTCCGATAAATCGGATCGGATCGGAAGGTCTCGAACGGGTTTAATGGCGCCGCGCGCCAGTCACTTTGATTTGACATTCACAATCTTGACATGCGTGACGTCACATCCATAAAACGTAAATAGAAAAGTGAGATTCATCGACTTTATTCAAAAAATTTGGATACAATGGTATAAAGGCAGTGTTTTTTTGGTGTGTAGTGCCACAATGTACAGATACATCTATAAATACTCCACAGAAACTGTTTGTTTCTTACCGGCGAAACGCAAAAGACGAAAAATGTGGCTACGGGGAGATCCGAATGCCATTCTATCACATTAATGTATTTATGTGTGAAGATCACACTCAATCACACGTAAGTAACAATTATTTTTTTACGTACGAGCTAGTGGATAGAACTATCAGTATACTTAAATCAAAACAAAATAACATCTTTAATTCCTAACCTATTGGATGTGGCCTTAGATTTATTAAACCCTATATTGTTTACAAAATTACAACACGTCACTCGGGAATTACAAACATTTTTATATTATGTTGTTTAGCTTATCTATGTTCTTTATAATTTTATGTGCTGTTTTGTTATAAATATTATATTAGAATATGGTATAAGATAGTTGGTATATCAGTTATGTTAAATTTCAGATGGAAAAAAACCCAAATAACTACATGAAGTACAAAAAGGGCTTTAGTCAGAAGATATTTCTTACAGATGAGGCTGTTCCAAGTTAATTTCACCGTCAAGATGATTGCAAGAGGCGGCTGCCTGATACTGGATCTCATCAAGAAATTGTCCTTGTCACAGAATAGTGCTATAAATAATTGAGCCTCCAGGTATGATATCTAATTTTACAAAAACTGGGCAAGTGCGAGTCCGACTCGCGCATGAAGGGTTCCGTACCATAATCTATAACAAGTTTGTTGTATGGGAGCCCCCCTTAAATATTTATTCTATTTTATTTTTAGTATTTGTTGTTATAGCGGCAATAGAAATACATCATCTGTGAAAATTTCAACCGTCTAGCTATCACCGTTCTTGAGATACAGCCTGGTGACAGACGGACGGACAGCGAAGTCTCAGTACTAGGGTCCCGTTTTTACCCTTTGGGTACGGAACCCTAAAAGTCTAATAATATAATTATAATTTTTATGTTTACACTTAAATTATGTTACTTATCTTGAATATTTATTTTTTCAGAATTGCCAAAAACTCAAGATGAATAGTAATCTATCAAAAATCCTCTAATACCTGCAGAAACCTGTTCGAGTAAGAACAAAAGTGAATGTACATTATAGAAGCAAGGCCGTGCAGACAATATACCAAAATCTAAGTATTACCACAGCGCTAATGAAAGCAACTACCACTTGTCGTTACACACATCACCTTTCAAGATTTTTCTATGCCGTCCAAAAAGATCTGAGTCAGGAGTTGTCAAAACGGCTAAGAGAAAAATTGTCCTTGATGATGAAAATTGAAAAATCACATACTGATATGTCTTGTTCTGAAAGGGTCATTCGTCGCCTGCCTTCCTCATCATTAAGGGTTACTGACTCCGACAGTAATGTTTCAGATAGCAATGAGAATTTTGAAAAATTCCAGTGCCTCAAAATACTGTGCATTTAATTGAAAAGAAACCTTTGTTGTTTAGTATAATTTTATAGTGACCTATATAAACCATTTAAGTATATGTTTGATTAAGTAATTGATTACTGAATGTAATGTATAATATCCTGTTGGTAGAAATTAAAAAAAGTATTTTAATTTTGTGAGTTGTAAAGATAACAACGTTTATTAGAAGCGTTTCTATTAACATGTGCTTACATACTAAAGATGTTATCATGTTGCAAGAGAAATCAAAAAATTGAAAAACATGGAATTATATGAATAAAACAGTTTAAACGGATTATATCATGTATATTCTTTATTTGAGTCCTCCTGACGTGTTGGCTACCTATGGCAACTTTCCAGTACCATACTGCTGTGGTTAGCTGAGAAAAAACAATTTTTCTCTGCCAAACTTACATTTGGGCAAACTAGGTACAGTCGCCATCAGTTATATCGCAGCATATAAGGCGTTCATAAATATGTGAACACGACCCTTATTGACAGGGCGTTACAGTACATGTTCACATATTTATGAACGCCTTGTATGTTGCGATGGTTGCGATATATCTGATGGCGACTGTACATACACATTTCATATTATAGCCTGTGAAAGACGGCTGTTTCTGTCAATTACAAATCGTGCCACTGATGCCATGTCGGCCACAGTCGTCCAAATTTCAATCAAAAACTTTGTAATTAAAAAGGCTACAACTACTTTTGGAGCACTTCTTTATGTTTTGTAGTGACTTCAGTGGCACGTTAAATAGTTTCACAGCTTGGCGTTCAAAAGGTTCATTATAAAAAATTAAAAGACATGGACTTACTGAGTAATAGTTATTGACGTACAAGCCTGAAAAGTTGTTATTAGTGTTGAAATTGAAAGCTGAGCGAGTGAAGGAATCTACTCACTACAGCAAGGTAAAAGAATTAAAATCTGATTTGATTTTGGCCTCTATTTAAGGCTTTTTTGCTATGATCAAACATGTTCCTTAATATATTGATGTTATTACTTAGTTAGAACTGATATATTTGAAACCTACAGTTTGAATTTGTACTTGATAATTTTTCCCAAAAAGTACTCAAGATTGACAAAATTCATATAGCAAAGTGGTGTTTTCAACTTATATTCGACTTTACACGATAAAAATGTGAAATAGCTTTGTTACTATCTAGAACTCAGGGAAAAGTATTATTGACATTAAATAGTTTGTTGAAATTATCAATATATTTGTTATATGAAAAATTGTACATTTAATAATGTTTAAGGCCTCTTAACATATACAATTTAAGATAACAATCAATCGATAATTTATTTGCAATAAAACATACTTAAATGCGTGCAAATACAAGTATAAAATAGAAGTAAAAGTAAAAAAATACTCAATTAAAATAAATACAATGTCAAGTAAAATCAATTCATTATTGATAACAAAATAAATTTAATTATACACATGTCGTATCTGAATGAAAATTAAAATAATGACATTGAATACTTATTTAAAATTAATCTAGCGCTCTAGCATAAAATTCCTTAATTGAATAGAATGGTCTATTTGTAAAATAATCTCTCAATTTTCGTTCAAATACTCTGTAGCTACTACATTCCTTAATACTAATGTCCAATTTATTATAAGCTCTAATTGCAGTTCTGCTTAGTTTTGTCAAAATATTTAAAATTACTCTTGGGTACTAAAAATTCATTTTTATTTCTTAGGATATTGTATGTGTTTTGTCTAGAGACTTTTAGTTGGTCTTTATTTTTAAATACATACAAGCAGACACAGTACAAATATAAGGAAACAACTGTCATAATTTTGTGTTCTACAAACATGGATCTGTGAGTAACAGCTACATGTGGACACCCTGTAAGAAATCGGAGGCCTTTTTTTTTAAGAGCACCACACCAATGCTTGTGCAGTCACACTCAACACACTCAAATCCAAACCATATTAACAAGAGTAAAGTATACATATTAAAAATGTACATGCATCACAGAGAATCACAATCATTGTGTTCAAAATACAAATGACTTTTGCACTCTAGCAGAAAGACTGAATAAACTTCTTTTAGCACTACTTTGGCTTATTTTTGTTTATCAATGATAAAGCAGTGCAATCAATATTGCATAATACCAGTATGTTTGTAATCATGTTGATTCAATTCGCAGTTGTCAATTGTCCTCATTTTTGCTTCTGAAATGAATTCATAATAATAATATATATAATGCAGTGGTCTGTACTGTAAGGGAAGTAAGTCCCTTTAATGTTTTTCTGAGTAATCCCTTTACTTTCACAGCTGTCACTGTAGACAGAGTAAACTTTTTCCACTAGCACTGTAGGTATAGAAGTGCATGAAGGCTCCTCGGACCGACGACGGACCCACATCCAAAAAGCAACTGTATGCTTGCATCCTCAAGCCGGAATTTCGCCTTCACTTTCGTTGACTCAGCATCTTTCACTAAAACGTTCACTTTTCACATAGCGGATTACACTTTGTACATAACTTGCAGCGTGGTTATTCTTCATATTATTATAGGCTTCACTGACATATTTTACTCTAAAAATGTCTTGCAGACATTATTTGTATCACTAATAATTGAAAAACATTATAAAACAAAAAATCTAATATGATTTCACCCTTCGATTTGGCAGTGAGAGTTATAACTACAGTCGTGAGCGTAATTTTCGATAGTTTCGAGGTGAACCTGTCAAATTTGAATCTCATGGTGCCGACATTGTCACGTCACGTAAACGATACTCGCTACCGTAAATCCGCCATGTTTTATTTTGGCCGCTATGAATCTTCCTCATTCTCTTAAGTTTAGTTAGAAAGAGACAGATTGTTTCGGTGTGAAGTTAGAACAAACGTTGGCGAGCGTCTCATACACTCACACTACCGCAATTTACGTGTGTAGGAGTAACTCTATTCGAATTGCGTTTCCTCGCAAGCGAGGATAGTCAGCGTGTCGACAGTTTTCGAAAGCAACTCATGGTAGAGGTACTGGTCTATAGATTCGTAATTGCTTTGTTCACGAGTAAAAAATCGATGACGCTCGACCGTTACATTTTTCTTTGTTATAAAATGGGCTTCTATATAACTCAACAAACTCGCTAGTGTCTTCCATTTTTCAGTACTTTGATCCACTATCCACTATCTCACGGCACTGTTCACCTACGACGTGCAAAAATATATTCATTTGTATTTCCTCCGTCTTTTTGTTTAATTCGCAGGCCTTGGAATATATTTCAAAGCCTTTTTTCCATTTCTCCCAAGAATCACGTAAACTGTCGGACGCCATATTTGTCATATCTTCTTCATATTTAAACGCCACAGGAGGCGTAAGCACGGATTCCATTATTTATCGTGCACTTTTTACTACAAATAGACTTAATAATCACTATATCTTTTAAATACCGGCTGCGCCATGTGAGGGTGAGAGGGACACTTCAAGTAAACACAAAGATCGAGCAATAAATGACTTTTATTCAACTTCCAAAAGGCGGGTGCCGCATATACCAATCTACCCACATTAATAATATGACAAATGCAAGTGCTTGAAAAAAGTATTTTCTACGCAATCAACAAGTGCGTACGGTACTATTAAGCCACACTTGTGCTTTATACTTTTCAGCAGCAAATAATTTTTATTATTTAAAAAAGTTTGATAAAATAGTCAAATACCGATTATTATACTATAAAAGTACAATAAAACCGCGAAGTGGTTCTATTAATCTTCCTAGCAAGATTTTTCCGACACAAACGAACGATCTACCACGGCTTGTAGAAAAACCTAATGTATTTTTCACTTTCATTTAGGCTAAACCAGACGCCTGGAATCCAACGGACACTGAACTCAAACTTCAATTGGTATGTATTTTTAATGGTAAAATACCACTATCAAAAACAAACAAAAAAACATAATACCTATATATTTGGTGTATAGTTGTATACCTTCAATTTCCATTGTTTTTCAAATAGCTTACAAAAACGATAGGAAAAGTAAATATTGTACAATACAATACAATAAAAGTACTCTTTATGCACACCTCATAAAATATACAGGAGAAATACAATGCAAGAAATTACAATTAGAGGTAAACAACAGGCGGTCTTATCGTTAAAGAGCGATCTCTTCCAGACAACCTTTGGGTAGTGGAGAACTTGAAAAAATAAGATTTTGTTATTAGGCGGTGCAAAAATCGAAATATTGAAATATTGTACCATATGTCTTAGAGTAAAAGTTGTACGTACCGCATTTTCCTGACACCACCACATTTATTTTATTTGTAACTAGCGACCCGCCCCGGCTTCGCACGGGTGCAATGCTGATAAATTATGCATGTATTATTATAATATTTTGAAATGCTTGTATTTTGCCGTCGTAAATTCTATATTGAGTTTGACTGTTATGGACACGTTTAAATCTTACATTATGAAATTAGCGACTCTGCAACTAAATATATTAAAGTTAAATAAGAAACTGCACGGTAACTATGTAGAATTCTATAAAAACTCTTAAATATAAATACTTTGTGTAACAATAAATTACAATAATTATAAACAGCCAAAATAGTATGCACGATATTTGTACCTCTTTTGCTGTTGTGCAAATGTATGCAATCGGCCACATCTTAATATTAACCAAGTTTCATTTTTATGTTTTCATAGTTGGCAGTAAGTATCGTTGTAACTTTTGATCAATTTGACAAATTTTTCATAAACAAATAATGCTATACTGAACCCCACACTTTTTGATTATGTTACGAAATTTCGCAATTTGAGTGAAATTTATCACTACATCCATTACAAAATAAATAAATAGAAACAGTGAAAAAAAAAATTATATCCTAACCAGAATCGAACTGGTCAGGTCAGGGTCTTAATTTCTTTACTGTTTCTGTCTGTAATGAAATAATGTAATAATGAAAGAATAAATAATTAACTTTATTCTGGAAGTACCTAGGTCACAAGGGTACTTTTACATGTCTGAGTCTACCGGTATTTCACAAGAGGAGACCACTGTTGAGAAGAAACGCCGAAAGATAGTCAACAGTCAGTCATTTGTAATGTACGACTCTTATTGACAAGGTGTTAGAGTGCGTGTTCAGATATCCGTGGACGCATTATTTGCTACGAGATCTGCCATAATACGGTAAAAGGACGTATCTTACTATGATATCCATATAAGATACGATCTTTTATCGTAACATGGTAGATATCCGCATTATTAATTTAATAAAACCAATTAATCCACCTGTGTCTTAGGATAACCCAAAGTCGATACAGTCGGCGCCGCCACCAGGAACACAGGATTTGCATGAAGAGGTAACGTGATATCAGTATACAGTTTGTTCCCCACCTGTTGACCAGCTTTCACTATACTATCCGCTAAACCAAGTGGCGAGTCAGGTCATAAATCATCGGAATCATGCTATCTCTTTCGCACCAGCACTGCCTTCTAGAGCGGGCTCTGCAACAATACGAGTAGTGCAGGTAGCTTTAGGCATAAAAAGGAATGTCGATAAACGAAGGAAAAAAGCCTAAAAACAAATTAAATAAATATACAGGGTGTTGCCTGTAAAAGGAGCAATAAATTAAAGCATACATTCTACTAATGTTATTAAAACTAACGTGAGACATCTTTACTAATTATAAAAACGGTATATCATACATTCTACTCTTCAAACTGAACAGCATTTGGTCAGCAACTTAAAAAAAAGGCAGTTTTCAGCATTTCATTTACGTATTTTCAATGTACGTCATCCAACATTGACATTCCCTGAGCATTGACATAGCTGTCACTCTACTAATATCACACATTTCATGTATCATTATTTTACAATTTATCATTTAATACACGATTTTTTCGGAAGTTGCTTAACAAACATGTTCAGTAGTGAAGGGCAGAATCTAAGTTAATTTATTGCTCCTATTACAGGCACCATTCGGTATAAGACTTCATTTAAAAATATAATATGACGACATGTTAGCACCCCTACGGCAACTGACGTTTATTGCCTGACGTCACTTGGTTTTGCGGATGGCAAAACAGTTGGCGGGCCATAGGAGTGTCACGAGCGAATTCTGCCGATTGTAAGTTTATGTATTCGAAGAAGGCGCGATGAGATTTATGGCATTTGATTGTAAGGAAGCCTTTGTGCGCGAATCCGACAACCATTTCTGTTTGTTCCTTTTGTTTCAGATACTCTCACATCTATCAGTTCTAGCGGGCACTGAAAAGGTAATCAATCCTAAACTCATAGACGGAAGCCTCTGAGTCTGAGAAGAGACTTTGCCTCCTTGTGTATGTTCTACCGTGCGTATAATGGAATTGTTTGACATGATGCCCACGGCTACTTTTTATTATCGTACTGCTTGCCATCGGCAGGGTGTTCATCCTCACACACTGGATCCTAAATGGCCGAGAAATGTGCGGTCCCATAGGAATTTCCTATCGCGAACGCTCCATATGTGACATGAGCTCCCTGTCGAGGTTTTCTCCGGGGGCTACAGCATGCGGTACTTCCAGAGGGGAGTAAATAGGTTCTTAAAGGGTCGGCAACGCGCGTGTGATGCTCCCGGCGTCGCAAACGTCCATAGGCGGCGGTAACTGCTTAACGTCAGGCGGGCCGCACATAGCTACATATCTACCTGTCTGGGAATGTCAACAAGATAGGAACTTGACAATTTGGGAATGGGACATAGACGAAGAAGGAATGTTAACTAAACGAAAATGTTTGTAGCTGTCTATATCCGTACTCTGTTCACGCGTGGCACACCACGTTGCATTAACCAGTTGAAATAATATATTGATTTACACTTACTAAACTTACACAATTTTTGCCAACAATAAAGACAAAAATGCGAATAATCAGTTAATCACACTCATATTATAAAGGCGAAAGTGAGTGTGTTTACGTGCATTATTCTTCTTCATGCTCAAACGGCTGAATCAATTTCAATATCTTTTTGGTATAAAGGGAGCTGACACCCTGGATCAACACAAAGGCTACTTTTAATCCCGAAAAATATATAAATTTTTTCCCGTGGGATATGCGGGTAGCATTGAGAAAATAATACTTAAACTTTGCGATTTGTAATAACAGTAGGTATAACTTTCAAAACGTGTGTTTCTTCTGTACTGATTAGACGCAGACATATACTAAACGTTTACGATATTTTAATGAAATACATACTTAATACATGTACAATCAACCAATTTGGTTTCTAGGCCACTATAGAACTTTGTCACAATGACAATGATATGAGATTTCAAGCGGCTTTCATATCGAAGTTCACTGTGACAAAGTACGAAATGGCCTAAATCAAATTGTACAATTGTCCATGTACGAAAATTTATGTTTGAACATCAGCGGAATCAAGAAATTTTGAGGCTAGACACGAGCTGCTTGTAATGATTTGTTTTTTAATGACTTTATATTATTCTTACCGAGGTTTTATGTCCCTTTATATGTTGTGTTGTTTTGCATCATTGTATTGTTATTTGTCGCCTTATGTTTCATGTCCGGTTTAGTATTTGGCTTTACTGTACAGGGTTTCGTTTCTCCCTGTTCTTTTATATAAAATTTAGTTATTTCCCTACACATCCACATTTATTGTAATTTTAGTAACTGTCTTTCACTTTTGTACCTAAGTTGTAAAATGTAATTTGTTAAATGTTTTAATGTGCTGTACACATACGGGCATTGCATTCTTAGATTATTTTTTTCATTTCTCTTCTTCGCTAACGGTCTGCAGTGACATTGACAGCACTTTCTGTCAATGTCATTGTCTTGGCACTGTATGCGCTTAAGCTGCGTTCAGTCTTAGAGTGCGGCCGTGTGTGTACGGTTCCCCGTGGCGTCACCTATAGGTTACACCGGAAGACCAGCGCTGGTTCCCGGGCCAGCATTTATGCTGAGGTGTGACCTTTTCGTGGCATACACACCTAGAATTTTATTTTATTGTATTTAATTTCTAATGTGTTGTCCAGTTCGTGTATGTTTACGAATAAAATTTTCATTCATTCATTCAATTGGTTGACTGTAGATATATGTCCTTGATTTTCAGCCGGTGATAGAAAAACAAACAGCACAGGTAAATTAGGTTACATTAATTCGTTGATATAAACATAATGTCTTAACATTAGAATATAATAGAATAGAAAATCTTTATTGTATAATACTGTGTAGGTACATGGTGGTTTCATTAAATATAAGTTCCAACAGTTACCCCTCCGGGCATACAATGTTTAATTAAAAGTAAAGCTGATTTGTTTATGAATAATTAAGGTAATATCCTTTTTACGGAAAAGCATCGGCAATTATTACTCATAAATACTTATAATTCATAATGCTCCTAACTATAATTATAATAATCATTATTGACTGAAAGGCGTCCACCGCTGGCAAAGGCCTCGCCTAAGGTCCTCCACAATTTCCGATCGTGCAACGCCCTCATCCAATAGCTTCCCGGGATCCTGACCAGTTCGTTGGTCCAACTTGTTGCAAGTCATCCCACATTAACTATGTCTTTCTGCATACTGCGGCCCTTCAAGAAACTTCTTTTTTTATTGTACTATTAAGAATATAATGAGATATTCAGGATTTTTTACGGAGCTAAATTATGCTAAATGAGTTCTAATAAAAGTGCAAAGGTTAGTCCAGTAAAGCCGGAGCCCCACTGCTGCGCACGGTCGAGCTACACACGTGGGTAAAAACGCTTTGTATGAAAATTTAGGTAGATACTTCTACAGTTGTGCACGAGCACGCTGCGCACGAAATGACGTCACTGATACCAATATTATAACAATGGACCCACGTGGGCGGCGTGTATAGCGTGTCCGTGCGTAGCGTGCGCAGCAGTGGGGCTCCGGCCTAAGATAACGTTTTAGCTTTTGATAAATTTCAAGTCTTTGAGTTTTGTTCTAGTCTAGCGCATTAATTAATGTTAACTGAGACATAAATTTGAAAATTTAGAAGATCTATATTCGACATATTCGTGTGCTTTAAATATGTCTAATAACTTCGTAGGTTCACCTGTGCAGTGTTTATTTTAAAAGATTATGAAACTAGTAATGTATCATTATTTTTAATGTGGGTACACACCACAATGTTTTATATCGAACCATCGATACAAAGATTAAAGTAGAAAGACAAATTTAAAATGCGTAACCTCATCGTGTAAGGATTGTAAAAAAACTATTACGATTCAGTGACGTCAAAAGGAAATAAATAATAAGCTTATTTCACTATATTCAATAGAGGCTTTGATTGTATAATAATATTTTTTGTTATTCTTTGGATATCTTTCCTTCGATACTGATTGATTTCACTTGGTTTTCTACAGAAAGCCCTTGAACTATTTCAAAAAGTCAAAGACAAGGTACCTATATTTTCATTTCTAGTTTTTTTAAATGTGTTCTGGCTTTTTTTTATTTGCACGTATTGGAATAGAAAGCGGAAAGACATACTCCTCAAGTCTAATTACGAGTATATTATATTGAACTAGATGGGAAGGTGCCCTGATGAATTTGTATCCGCGTAATCGGGTAAATAGTATCCTGTAATCTTTGGATGTCCTGGTATCCCTGCCCCCTGTCGGATGGGTTATACTGCCTGTATGCAAACCTGTGCTTCGGGAACAGAACATCACTCGTACAAACAAGGTGATAGAGACTGAGTTAGCATGTGTGCATAATGCCGGTTGATGGCAATTTGAATCAGTGGAGTGTTAGATCCGCCATTCCTGATGATTGTACAGAAGTCTCGAAGAAGCTCTGTCTCTGTTTGCCGCGTAGTTGAAGGTGTAGCTTTTCAAAATGTCCTTAAACCGTATTTTTGAAAATTACCTGTTAAAATATCTATAATAAAAAATAAACTTATTTCAGATAAACGTAAGTAGAATGTAATTTGAGATGTAAAAAAATGAGAGAGAATGCTGGTCCGTACAAGAACCGTAATTTTTTTTTTTTTTTTTTGTTACTGTTGCACATACACGTACGGAAATAGGACGCATAAACTTATCCAATTTTCTCCTAGGAGAATAACTTGAGTTTTTTTATGTTTTGTTAAGAAGCTAGTATTTTTGATCGCAAACAGATCACGGTGGAGTAAACAGATACGGGTCCAGTGGTAAAAATCCTAAACAACGTCTTATGCTAATTTGTATCGGTAGAGGTCAACTAAAAATTATGACATAAAACCCAGTGAATAATTATAGTTTAAAACCTTTTGAGATTTGTATTTTGAAGAAATAAGTAATTCACATTGATCGTTTCTATCTAGTTCTGTAGCTTAATCAATAAGAGTTAAATAACTAATTCATCAGCATCTTATTGTTAATTTCTCCAAGCGCTATAATTATTTATTCCTAAACACTTTAATTAATTCGTTTACGTCCAGTTTCTTAAGTTGAAAATATAATTCAATTTTATTGCATTTCCAGTTTGTAAGTACTTAAATTAATACTGTTATATTTTTCATTTGCCTAGATTTTGCTTCAGTATGCCCATATAAGGGTTACCTACCTGAAACACTAACTTCTGTTTCCCATCTGTAACGATTCGCCAAATTTTCATTTATCCGTAAACTATTTTTTCCCAAAACTGTTATTTTTTTCAGAATAATTATTATTTATTTATTTATCGTATGGCATTACAAAACACTGGATCAGTAAAAAAAAAAAACCGGCCAAGTGCGAGTCGGACTCGCGCACCGAGGGTTCCGTACAAACACTTTCCTCTACGCGTTTATGAGGAAATGGGTAGTAAGTTTAAAATTATTAAATAAATATATATTATGTGATGTAACTAAAAATTTATGGTTTTCGTAATTTTTCCTTTATCTATGCTATAAGACGTTGCTTCGTACCAAATTTCAAGATTCTGAGTTCACGGGAAGCACCCTGTAGGTTTTGATTCCCTTGCAAGTGTCGAAAATTTGCGGCATAAACGGCTGTATCTTTTGATTGCGTTGGCTTAGAAGTTTGATTTTTTCACAGCTTCAAGGGACAGTAGACCTGAGTAATTGATATAAATTTCAGCTTCATACCTCCACGCGTTCCTGAGAAAAATGGTCTTGACAGACGGACGGACGGACGGACAGACGGACAACAAAGTGATCCTATAAGGGTTCCGTTTTTTCCTTTTGAGGTACGGAACCCTAAAAACAATCAAATTATATAAAGAGAGAAAACTTATAATTAGAATTTAGCCCGTTTCAGGTGCCGCGTTGGAGATGATCTCAAAGTCGCCTGAATGGCCTGTGTATTTAGTTAGAGGACACTCACACACACACCAAATGGTCGATGGACAGAATAATTATAAAACATACCTAACCTAACCTAATAGGTCCTTTAAAATGATGTTTATACAATCCTGAAAATATTAGGGGTTTCCAGAAAAAGAATTCTTTAGGACAAATAAACATTTGCCGATACGTTACAGATGGGATACAATGTTTCGGAGTTGAAATAGGATAGACAATATTATGAAAAAGAAGGCAGCTGGCCGGTTTGTTGCAGACGGACAAACAGTCGTCCCTGATGGCGTCCCGTCAGTCAGATAACAGTGCATTTGGTTATTTTTATTACCATAAGGACAAAAAGTCATGAGCATCTAATACCTATACAAAGTTATGTTCAGCCGATCTGTTGTGGACGCCTTCGCCACAGCAGCGTCACATATTACCAGTGTAATAGGTACTAATAAAATAAAACACGTATTTTAGCACCTGAAAGTTACGCAAGCAGTCCAGGTATGTACTGAGAAGAACGAATAAACACACTTATTTCATTAATCACCATTAATACCTACTAAGTTAATTGAAAATATTTCTCTATAAAAATATGTAGGTAAATGTTTACAATACGTTTTATGCTAGCAGAAGCTACTGCTTTAAGTAATTAAAATTCAAAATATGTAGGTAGGTAAGTTCCCAATGGTCACAAATGTTTGTTTGTGTCTGTCACGTCAAAACCATATCCTCAGAACTGAATAGTGCAAAATAATACGCAATATCAACAGGCAGACTCGGTTTCGCTTGTATTTATGTATAGAGTCTTAACAACTTAACTAAATTAAGTATATAGCGTATATCCACAATAAAAAATGATCGCGTAGTGAAAAATCTTTTTCGGAGTTATGAAAATTCGGAGTACTTAATGATGCTTTCGAACAAATTAATCATCGGAATTTTGGTACTCCGTGCTAAGAGCACATGCGTTTTCAGCTCAGGTTGTAGATTTATTTTAGCCGTCAACAGTGCCCATTAATTATAATTTTTCTATCGAATAAAATCTTGCAATGTTTACACAGGACGGCGATTTACAATCTGTCACAGGGCAATTGCATAGTGTGGCTAAAAAAATTCAAGTAAGTTTGAGTATGAGTATATATAGTTTATTTATATCAACACTATCACGGACAGTTCGTCGAGAGACGTAAATTTAGGTCCCATTAATGCACCACGTCTGCGGGCGGCGACTTTTATCTTCGCAAATCTGCTACTCAGTCTACAGCTGAGCATTTCTCACAGTTTTTATATAAAGGCAAATGCTTTGTGCCATTTTTGTCTTGAACTTATTTGCATGAATCTTATCGGTGCCGCAGCATACAATTTTTGTACGTGAATTTTGTATCATTTTAGGAATTTTAATTTCACAAATTGTTTCATTAATTAAACATTTTTATTCGTATGAAACGTGTATGTGTTGTGCTCATTACACTCTCGGCTTCATTACACCCTCGCCTTCGGTTCGAGCCGCAAACCCGCCTCGACTGTAATGAACAACTTTAGCACACTTTTATTATGCTGTACTATACTGTTTTTATGTATGATGTACACATACTATTTAAATGATTATACCTACATACTTTCAACTTAGTGTAAAATCCTAATTGTGTCTTAATTTTCCCAACTTAGAGCGGTCCTGTTATTATTTTACAGGTGATTCCGTCGCCAAAAAGAGCACGGGTATTTATTCTAAAACTGTATTAACAAGTAATTTGGTTATTTATTGCGTTCACTTTGTTTATTTAGTCTTGTCTCAAGCTTTATCAGGATATCCCCTTTTAGACATAAGAGGGGTCTTGCCGAAACAAAATGGCATTATGTAACAATCTTAAAATTGAAGTAAAACAATTTAAATGGATTATATCGCCCATATTCATCATTTGAGCTTCGTTAACGTTTCGATAACTTTCCTGTTACCGTTGTCAAAGGTGGACTCATTAAAAAGGGAAAAGGTTGAAAGGTCAACTTTTGACAACGGTAACTGGAAAGATTCCGAAAGGTCAGGGAGGTTTGCGTATATTCATTATTTGAGAGAAGATGATATGCGATATAATCGGTAAAATTGTTTTTATTTAAATGTGTGACAGTCGCGGAAACCCAAGAGAGCTATTTTAAACTCGTATATATTATTATTTAATTTATTTATATTACAGGCAGGCATCGGTCAACCAAATCGGCCAACATCGGTATTTATCTGTCAATAATTGAATACTAATTATTTGGTTTTTCCAGTCGCATGATGTATATTTTCCTATACTTTAAAGAAAGGCCTCATTCAAAGACGCATTGCGATATGCGCAAGTTGGCAGTGTCTGTTTTGTCATGACCGAACCTTAAGTGACATTGAAAAGTTGAAGTTTCAGATATATAGGGCTAAATAAATCAAAATTGAAAAGACAGAGATTGTAACTGATTACATGGGGTCAATCGATGAACACAGTTTCATTTGAGATGAGATCAGCAAGGTGGTTTTTATTCGTACGACTCGCATCCACTTGTTTGGATAGAGAACAATTTGTAAATCAATACTTAGTAGGGATTAGCCGGTTCTGAGTAAAGAGTACGTTTACCTTCTATTGTGCATCCTCTCAAGTGTACTCAGCACCCAAACGCCATCTATTAGCCAGTAGTTATAATCTGCTATTAGTTAATTTTCTCTGTACTGTAACGTTTACTTCACTATATACACTGTTCATCGTGTTTCCCTCTTTGCGTCATCCAGCCTAGCCCGAATCCCTATTACAATTATGTATCATGGTGATATTAAAAGTTTTCTTTTTGTTTTAGATGGTTAGTAGTATACCCATAATATATAAGATTTGTGTTAAAGTTTTTTATAATGCCCTCTTTCTTGAACTCCAAAAAACTTGCGACTATGAATCGTTTTCAAGTAAATTGTACAGTAATAGTAAAAGGCTTATCAATCATCTTTTATAAATAATGTCGATTATGACATCTCACGTAAAAAATATCAGGAAATGCCCGACATGTTTCAAACTCGTATGGAGATCTTCATCAGGAACAGCTATTCGCGCTGTTGCACAACAAACGACTTGCTTCGGAGATGTCCCACGATAATTTTGATAAAATTATTAACAACAATAGTATTTATTTTAGATAGGACAAATATTCACGGCGGTATGTATTCTTATTACTTTAGCTATACTGTCTATTATTTGTCTTCGGTTTTAATTTTTGTAGAACATCAGACAGATAAATCAATCTTCAACCTTACTGGAGAAATGCTTGCGCGACATGCAATTGAAGGAGAATTTGTTCTAAGTTCACCTTATGAGGAGAGTTTCATTAATTAATTGCTTGTATAGCAAGATAAATTGTTATACAACCAGTGTGTTGAAAAGGAAGAGTGAGTTTAAAAATGCGGGATGAATTCAGTTCACACGCAAGACACATACGAGTATATTAAAATTAATTTAGAGAGGGTAGTATTGGAGATTCTACGTACCCCTGACCCCGACAGTACCCTGACTGCTACCATCGCCGACGCACCGGGGGTCACCGGACCCCGGAGCCGAGGCCCTATATTTGTCTCATTTCATTTGGGTAAGGTCTCGGGCAGAAATTAGATGAGGTCGGTGCAAGTCTGATTGTTGTGGAGAACTTTAGGGGAGGCCTTTGTCCAGCAGTGGACGTCTATTGGCTGATATGATGATGAGTATTGGAACAGTCGCTCTAATCTCATTGCTGTTCTTACGTCTGTAAGTAATGTATATATATATCTAAATACTTAAATAAATAAATTCCCTCCCTTTATTAATTTCTTTTGGTCGGACGGCCCAAAGGTTTTGGCTATGAGTGCTGCAAATTTATATTGTTATTCAAAAAAGTTTATTTGCGCCAATTTGCACAAGATTTTATGGTAAGGCAGGTTTATGGTAAATAATGAGTTTATATTTGTAATTTTAGGGTGCAGCTTTGAAGACATATGTGAATGTGTTGAGTAACGTAGACAAAGCAATGGTAAATATTTAATTAATCCAATTTCAATCACTAGGTACTTTGAACTTTATGCTCTACCATGTAAAAATCATGATACGGACCACTCTATCACCTATGCAATAGGAAACCTTTCAAATGTTCCTTATGCGGCATCACTACACTTTGTAAAACAAAGTCTCCGTCACCGTCACGTCTGTCTGTAATTTTTTTCATACAAAATAGAAACGTCCTTTACACCGTACAATTTAAATGAATATCTCAGGAGTTATCGTAAAGTAAAAAAAAAGGTGCGAGTAAACTCAAGTGGGCGGGGAACCCAACGCGACGCGGTATGTTGTACAATACAATACAAAATGCTTTATTGCACACCAAAAAAGTTTACAAATTCAGTACAGAACAATAATTTTAATAACGGTAGACAACAGGCGGTCTTATCGCTAAAGAGCGATCTCTTCCAGACAACCTTTAGGTAGTGGAGTTGATTAGTATAACTCACACAATGAGTAGGTGATGCAGAAGGGGAAGGGAGAACAAAATAATTATCAACGGATAAGCAAGTAAACGTATCAATAGATATACACATACATAAATAGATATATATAAACCTACTTAAACATACATAAATATAAATAAAACAAGATAAGTTGTATTGTATTTATGATAATTAGGCATCGGATAATCGGATGCTTTTATAACTAAACTTTGGCGGCGACTTTATTATTCAGTTGTACCTATAGGCGGCTTTGTTTGAGGTATGAGTGAGATAGCCTGAATTTCCGATCCCTAATGATAATAGCCAGCCCCACCAGCGTTCCCCCGCCGCTGACGTTTTCTGTTGATATAATGTAGACTTACATTGTACCGCAGACGCCGGGAAAAAAGGGCTTCCCGGGTGAGTAGATATAGAAGGCCGACCCTAGGGAGGCCGGATAGTGATACGAAGCTTCACGGTTAGGCATGTGCTTTTCTCAAACATATACAATAAAATAAAACCCATAAAAAATTAATTCAGCTGTTTAGCATGTTCATGAATACGGTGCCATATTTAAAAAAAATACTTGCCGGCTTAGGCCTTCAATTTGAATGAAATTCCTTTACAGTTCTCTCGAGTTGTTCCCCACGACGTGATACTTCGCAGCACGTTATGACGGCTTTCACTGTATGTTTGAGAAAAGTAATTTCTTTATTGGTAAGCGATTGGATGGTGACTGAGAAAGTACGTGCCAATATTTTTAATTATTTTTTTCACAAAACTAGGGCGACGAAGAAGTTGATGCAAAAGCAAGAGAGGTATATTAAAATTAAAATATGTTTCGCTTTCTTAGTTTGAGGCTTTCAGTTTAGTTCCTTCGTCTCAGGAACACACAAACCAATATATCGGCTCCGGGGAGGATAGTCTTCTTATCTATCCCCCACGAGAGAGAGATTACCAGATTAAGTACAAAGAACTACATTTATGCACACCTCATGTTACTACCATCCGTCAACATTTGTACGTCAGAGCTTCCATGTCCTGCTATGTAACTTGAATAGGTACTTTATTATTTTGTCAAGTTCATGAAAATAAAATAAACATTTTTTACAGCTGGTTTGTAGATTTTAAAATAATAATATTTTTATAATTATAAGACATTGAGAGGTGAGGCCCTCACCTCACAATGTGTCTATGATCAGTTACAACAATGTAGACCTTACTCGAAGCCTTACTATCATCAAAACAAGCACATACTGCCTGGCTCTCGAAAACATGGCCGTGTTTCATTCGACGAAGAAGGTCTTGTAATACAATAAAACTAGTAGTTCGTCAATTTGATCCACACAAGCACACCCGGTTCGCGGTTACGGTTGTATCACTAGGCATCGGACTTTCGATAGTGCGGTAGGACTTTAGAGAGCTATGGAGCCGAAAATTAAAATACAATTGATACTCATACTCATAAATGTATGTCATTCGCAATTTTAATTTTATAGTCAAGGACAAAGTCAGAAGAATATACAACGAATTGATTTGTGTAGGTGTTGTTGATTTTTGTCATCATAAAATACAGTTTTTTCTGGAGTAAACTGGATTCTATATTGATCGAACATCCAGTGGTGACTAGAAAATGCGTGATATTTACAATTAATATAGTTAAATCTAGGAGTTTGTAATATTGTACAAATGTTATTTTATTTATAATTTTAATCATTTAATGATTGCGAATGTTAACCACAATAACCATAAAAGCAGTTTCGAATGAAATAGATGAATGAGTATGAATAGTATTTTAATGTTAATATCGACTCCATAGCTCCCTAAAGTCCTACCGTGTTAACGAAAGTCCGATACCTTTTTAGATTTTTCACATTCGCTTCGCTATCGCTCTGTAGAGATGTAAAAAATTTATAATGTGTAAAAAAATAATTAAATAAGCAATGTAGTATTCAAAGCCTTACATTTATTTAAAATACTAGCTGTGCCCCGCGGTGTTACCCGCTCATCCCACGGGAACACTAAATTTATTCGGGATGAAAAGTATCCTATGTCCTTTCCCGGGTCTCAAACTATCTCCATACCAAATTTCATCTAAGTAGCTTCAGCGGTTTAAGCGTGAAGAGGTAACAGACAGACAGACAGACACACTTTCGCATTTATAATATTATAGTATGGATGGCTGATATATGCGTCATACTCGTGAACGGGTGCCGTTTGTGGGGTCCGGTCTGTTCATGCTAGCAAGGGCCAAATTAAATATGTAGCAACCGCATAGGTACTAGTGTTAAATTAAGTAACCGTGAAAAACTTCATCCTGTACTCGCTTGAAGTTATTCTATGTTGATTTTTACTTTTTGAACTCTTAGAGACTGTATATATCTCTAAGAAACAGCTTAGTGTAGTATGACACTCAGAGACTTTATACATCTCTGAGGAAATTTAATAATTTTAAAATATTTTATTGCATGTTATGACGCCTAGAAACCATATACATCTCTAAGAAATTTAGGTTTAATAATTATTTTCTATTGTAAATTATTCACGATGACGCCTAGAGACCTTATACATCTCTGTGGAATTAAATTAATTAAGTAATTATATTTTATTGCATGTTGTGACACCCAGAGACTTTATACATCTCTGGGTATATTTAATATTTTTAATTTATCGTTAAAATTTTATTTTAATATTCCTACTTAACATTGATTTGGAGTATCTATACATCTCCTTTACGTGTACCAGTGTGCAGTGTAATTAGTTATAACACAAATGTATCATGTAATTTTTTTAAGTATTATTTAGGAAAAAATGACTTACTGTTGAGTTTCTTTCGGCTTTCTTCTCAACAGCGGTCTCCTCTTGCGAAATGCCGGTAGATTCACAATCTGACTTGTAAAAGTGACCCTGTGGCCTACTTACTGAATAAATTATTTCATTTCATTTCATTAATTTTTAAAATTACATAATTTTCAGGTTGTAAACATGGTCGCCTCGGTAAGAATTTGTCTTACATCAGAAAGGCGCCTCCGCCGCATTTTTAGAAACAAAAATTCTGCTAAAACTATATTCTTGTTAGGTACTACTTCGTATGCATAATTGTTTTTTATATCGTAGTCGGGTAACAAGTATTCTATAACCAAATGGTTCAAATTTGTACAGACGTTTCGACGTGATCAGAGGACAATGGAAATTATGACCAAAAGATGGCGCCACCCCCCATAGAAAACAATTTTTCATTAAAAATCCGCATTTGACTGTTCTGTAAAATTAACCGGCATCAGTAATTTACTTCTCGTAAAGTACTGAATGGAAAGAGGTGTAATAAGTGTCTAGCGTAGTAATAATAAATATACAGATTGAGACTCCCTCCAGATACAGGTATCATCACTTTTGGCCGCTAACTTTTAAATGTTGGAATAACTTACCACCTCCTGTAAGGAAAAGTAAGTCCCTGAAGGTTTTTAAAAAATGTTGTAAGGCATGTCTGTTGGATCTGCAAGAAACTGGTTAGGTAGGTACTAGAACTGCTGACTGGTAGATAATACAACTTGGCATTAAGTGCGACACCTGTAATCTAATATTTTTTTTTTTTTTTTTTTTCTTAAAGCATATACTTATCTAATAATAATTTTATGTATTTAGTTTCTAAGTCATGGGGGTGGCAGAATAACAGCGTCGGTGACCAAGAGTCATATTGGCTCAGGCCACTGGCATAAGCTGAGCCATCTTCCTTTTCATTGTTTTGTTACTATACAACTGCTACATGTTCCATAACCAAAATGTACAAAAACATTGAATAAATGCCTTATTATTATTATTATTATTATTATTAACTTGTTACTAGGCATCGGATAGTCGGATGCTTTTGTACCTAAACTTTGGTGGCGGCTTTGTTGCTCAGTTGTAGGTATAGGCGGCTTTGTTTGAGGTATGAGTGAGATAGCAATAGAATTTTGTCAAAATTAGATAAATATCCACCTGAATTTCCGATCCCTACTTGTTACGATCCGCCGGTCAGCGCCAGTTACGCGAGTCAGGACCTAATTTGTTGAAAATGATATGAAACGAAAATGAAACTATTTATTGTAATTAAACAGTGTAGGTATTAGATAATGGAGCTTGGAGCTTGTACATAGTACCTTTATCAGGAAACTTCTCTCAGTTCCGTAATACAAAAATTGTCTTGAAGATAAATTTATTATGTTTCAGGATGCATATAAATCATTTTACAAAGAGGTAATTCACGACAACATGTTATGCTGCTTTTCGTTCAATCAATTTCATATTTTGTTACGATTTGGAATTATATGTTACGATTATCACTTTGTAGCTTTACTTTACGGTTATTGTCAATTTAATTTATTAACTACTTACAGACAGAGGACAAGCCGACGATATTGATTAACTATTTCTCCAAATGTTTATAGTTACCTAAACGATTGTCTAACATATGAAGAGGCTTCAAGCATCTGTAACCGCCTGTATATACAACCTAACAACATCCTCTACGCACGTCATGCTTTTCCCATGAGAAGGCAGCCCAGCCACGGGACTTGACACATAAATTAGGCATTTAAACAATAGGGGATGCGACTGATGTTGAATTGTACAACATAGTGTAGTTATAGGAATAAAATTAGCTTAATATGATACAGAGAAAAAAAATAACGTAATAATATTTTTTGAAATCTGTGAGTTCAAAGGTACGAAAATTTTATGATTTATTTTTTTTACCCAAAAGAAATTTAGAACTTGTTTTTGGAATCCTTATCAAAACAATAATTGTACCTATGGCAACCATGAACTTAAACGCACTTTTTCACGGTGAAAATGGCAAATTACTTATTTTCTTCATACAAAAAACTTGTACCCAATCCACAGATATGACGTCATCTGTAGCCAGGCCAAATGTATGGAGGGTTTTAGCCCTCGGTAGGAATGTTGAACTTTGACGGTAATTTCTGACTTTTAAAGCAGGTAGTAGGTAGTCTAGAATCGATTGACTTCATCGAAAAAAATTGTCTGCACGCCTAGTATCCAAAGACTGCAATTTCACCGATGTCGGCAGTAAGACAAATCGAGACGTCGAAATCGATTCGTGATGCTTTTATAGCCGACATCTCTTCGACAAAAATAAAAGAGCGACTCCTGGAAAATCTTAAATAAACATTAAACGAAGCTCATAATCAGCACTCTCCTTAGAAATGGTTGTAGTGACACTGCATTACAACACCAACGCAATCAACGAAAAGCATTGTCAAAACATTCCTTCATAATTAAGAAAATAAAGAATTTGCAGATATTTTCCATTTAAGAAAAAAAATATAGACTTCACTGGCAGTTTTTTCCACGATGCCTCCTGTCAACTCCTATCTTGTCGTTGGTGAGCTCGCATGTGGCTAACGTGCTATCTTATTGCTGAAATTTCGTGAAGAGCGCGGACATACGAGCACGCCATTGACGTCATTACACGTCACAGCCACAAGCCACAGGTGGCCGGGCTTTGATTTATCTCACTAAATGGTGAGGAAGTAGTGATCGGCTGTAAGCGTTCGTTTCGTTTTTACAGAACCATCTCGTGGACTTGTATAAAGCGTTAGACCCTGCAAGTGAATATGACGACGACATTACGGTAATAAAAATTATTTTTATGTGTGTATAGAAGAATAATAGCTCTCCGGACGACATCATCGATTTTTTAAAGATGGCATTAATTCCCCTTTTTTTGGAAAGAGAAGGTGGGGTGCGTCCCACGAGATAAAACTACAGACAGAATATATATAATTTCATATTAATAACGTTCACAAGATATAATGAACTTTTGCTATAAAATCAAAATCGATATTTTTATTAGGAATAACGGTCAATTAGCATAATATCTACTCATGTTGTAGATTTTTTTTTATATAACACTCAAATACTCTAAATTCAGTTAATATAACATACATAACGTATATCGATCATAGTAAATACTTTCTTTTAGTATAATGATTAGAAAATATAATATCGTATGATATACTATATTATAGGTTATAACTGCTACCCCCTATGCCTCTAAAATTTAGTTAGGTTTGTTTTATGACCATGGATAGCGTCAAAATGCTTGCTTGCGTGGAGGTATATTAAAATTTAACAGCGAACTATTGCATAATTATGTACACAATTGATAATGGCAGATGAAATTCTGGCAAGAGTATACCGTTTGGAAGAACTGCGACAAAATGGAATATGGGTAAAAAACCGAAAACTGTAGGTTAGGTTAGGTTTATTTTATGGCTATGGATAGCGGAGCGAACGAAGTGAGCGCAGCGTCAAAATGCTTGCTTGCGTGGAGGTATATTAAAACTTAACAGCGAACTATTGCATAAGTATGTACACAAAATATTGATAATGGCAGATGTAAATTAAAGATACTGTATACAGAAAACAATTTTTTTTATTTACCAACAACATTATGTGTATTAGGTATACATTTTGATTGCTTTTTTAAACTTAAATTTTCCATACGAGCATTATGCATTTTGGTGTTAGATGTATCGAGTAATATACATTATAAATCTGAGATATTATGAACGTTATACGTTATGGTCGTTATATACAATGATATTATAGTTACTTATATAACGTTATGCTTAACAAAAATAGATATTTTGATGTTATATCTAACGTTTGTTATACACCTTGAACGGTATACAAAACAAGCTTATATAATATGAATATTATAGTATAAGTTCTTATGTCTTATATTACTTACCCGAGAAGGTGAGGGGAGGTGAGGTGGTGAAACAGGCGAATTGCGATCTGATTCTCTATCGATGATGTATCTGCACGGCTAGCATAACTTTGACACGCGACTCTTTCTCGCGCGAGATATACTACCTGTCTCTATCTGTACAGTACTATGAGATAGTGACGGATGATGCTATCTCGCGCGACATGAGTCGCGTGTCAAAGTTATGCTAGACGTGCTGTATCAATGCTTGATCGACATAGCGGTGCGGAATCGGGTCTACGTGTGCGAGATCGTGAGCGGCCTTCTCAGCATCGCTAAAAAAAACATGTGACCTCCCATAGACTTACGAAATACATACATTAACAAAGAAAATCAAATATTACAGTTGTAATGGTAAGTAAGTATAATCATTTTCTACGCCACTTACTACTTGGGATCTTATTACCACCTCAGGTCAGGACTTTTTAAATTGATTTACTTTATTTAAGCAGTTCTATTGGTTCGTCCTGTTAGTTAGTGTAGCAGTAGTATTTAAATATACATAATTCTGATAATCATTAAATTATGCGATCGTCTCTCTACACTATAAGTATAATATAACACATTTGAACATGTTCAAACATTTCAGATCAGCTCACCGATATTAAATCAAAATAAACATTTATATGGATTACTTTGTCGTTTTATTCAATTTGAAACAGTTTGTTTACCTTTAATTGTAATTTCTTGTGTCGTATTTTCTCCTGTATGTTTTATGAGGTGTGCAATAAAGAGTACTTGTATTGTATTATAGTAGTTTAAAATAAGTACATAAAGTTAAAATGCTGGAATTCATAATATAATACATAAAATTTCAAAACTCCTAAGTTTGGGTCGCATAACAATTACATTTAATAATTAATTTAAACTTTTAAGCTTAAATTCAAATTCAATTATATATTGCAGGCATCAAAGGCCCATAGATACCTTACAATATTTGGTACACATTGAACATAACAATAAAACAAGTGTAAAAACTATCTTTTTAACTTATTTAGCATTAGTTGATACATTATTATTTGCGTTGTATTTCTCCTATATGTTTTATGAGGTGTGCAATAAAGAGTACTCGTATTGTATTGTATTGTATTATTATTTAAGTTAATACTTTATTTCTTTCGAAATAAAATAAAATATTGAAAATATTCAAAAATGGATGACGATGGCAGTGGGGCAGTTACCTAAAGGCGGGGTGGAGGGGGAGGTTAATGGAAAAAAGTCTTCAATCTAAATATATAAAAGGGGTGCCCTTCGCTTGGTCTAAAATGTTATGTTCTAAAATTGTTTTGGCCGAAAATGTTTGGTATATTTAATGGTTTACTTATTCTTCTCGAAGCGGTGGTAGCCTAGTGGTTAGAGCATGCGACTTTCAATCCGGAGGTCGCGGGTTCGAACCCAGCCCGTACCAATGAGTTTTTCGGAACTTATGTACGGAATGTCATTTGATATTTACCACTCGCTTTTCGGTGAAGGAAAACATCGTGAGGAAACCACCTAAGCGCCCTATAAGGCCTAGTTTCCCCTCTGGGTTGGAAGGTCAGATGGCAGTCGCTTTCGTAAAAACTAGTGCCTACGCCACATCTTGGGATTTAGGTAGCCGACCCCGATTGAGAATTCATTCTCAAAAAATGGGACAAAGGCTAGGAGGATGAATGGTTTACTTATTCTTTAGCATAAAGATTATTTTGCATACATATTTTTTGTCCTAAAACATGTTTGACCTAAAATTGTTTAGTATATTTTTTATGACTAAAAGGCTAAAAGTATAATATTGCTAGGTATAATTATTCGTTAGCCTAACACAAAACCTCCTAAAACCCATATGCTGAAGCGAGTGAGCGAAAGTATAAGCATAAGTCGCTCCCAGAACAGTAGGTTAGGTTAGGTTAGAACTGCGTCCCCAACAAAAATAAGGCGCTCCCAGAACAGTAGGTTAGGTTAGAACTGCGTTCCCGACAAACATAAGTCGCTCCCAGAACAGTAGGTTAGGTTAGGTTAGAACTGCGTCCCCAACAAAAATATGGCGCCCCCAGAACAGTGGGTTAGGTTAGGTTAGAACTGCGTCCCCAACAAAAATAAGGCGCTCCCAGAACAGTGGGTTAGGTTAGGTTAGAACTGCGTCCCCAACAAAAATAAGGCACTCCCAGAACAGTGGGTAAGCCAGGTTAGAACTGCGACCCTAACAGAAATAAGGCGCTCACAGAACAGTGAGTTAGGTTAGGTTAGGTTAGGAAATCTAAGTAATATTAATTGTATAAATGTAACAGTTTGGATGCGATTATTAGTGACACCAATATTAGGAATACCAATTTTATACCTAAAATACATTCGACCAAATAGTGTTATTCCATACAAATGTTAGACTAAACATTTTTTGGCAAAAAAAATATATGCAAAACAATTTCGGCCAAACAATTTTCGACATATTTTTTATGTCCATTATATACATTCGACCAAAGATTATTAGGCCAAAAAATGTGCCGAAAAAAAATACAGCAAAAAATTTTAGACCAACAGATATAGACAAATATAAAATAAAGTCGTGTTAGTTACACTGTTTATAACTCAAAAACGGCTGAACTAATTTGGCTGAAAATTGGTGGGGAGGTAGCTTAGAACGGCCATAGGATACTTTTTATCATTTTATCGACTTTCAGGCGGTACACAGTTCGCCGGGTCAGCTAGTATATTATACATATATTGTGAATTTGTATGTTATACTATATTGTCTAATGATAGGTACGTGCCCGTAATGGAAATATACGTAAATTGTCTTTGATGCTGTTTTATTTATTTAGTTGCATAGCATGTTTGCTACGAACGAAACGAAATGTATGATGATAATTGCTCATTTGATTTGGTGCTGGATGCAATTATGAGATTTACTTTGCTATCACGCAATTAAATAACCGTTTCATTCGTAAAATTGGGAAGGAAATGTGACAAACATAATTATAATTAGGCGGCGTCGGATTTCAGATAGCACGTTAAGACTTTCGAGAGCTATGGAGCCGATATTTACATTAAAATACAATTCATACTCATACTCGTATTCATAAGTATATTTTATTCGAAATTTTAATTTCATAGTCAAGGACAAAGTCAGAAGAGTATCCAAAAATCTAATTTGAAAAGCCATTTTTTTTCGTCATCATAAAATATACGTAAATAATTGCGACTTTTTCCATGTTTTCTGGAGTAAATTGGGTCCTATATTGATCAAATATCCAGTTGTAAATAACTAAGAAGATGCATAAAATCGTCAATTAATATAGTTTTAGATTTAACTATAATAAAGAGTTTGTAATATTGTAAATTTAATTATTGATAATGATATATATTATGAACTGCATTATTAGTTTTGTTGTATTGTTTCATTAGTTTAAGCACATTCTAGAATTTAAGATTTGTACGCCATATAATGGTAAAACAAGAAATGGACTATTTTATTAATTATAAGATCTAATTGTACTCTTGTTTGCGCAAATTAATAAATGATTGATTGATTGTACAAATCTTATTTTATTTCAAATTTTTGGTCATTTAATGCTTGGAATTGGTTAACCACAATAACCAAATGGTAGTTTGGAATGAAATAGATGAATGAGTATGAGTATGGATTGTATTTGAATATTAATATTGGCTCCATATCTCTCGAAAAGAACCGTGCTACAAAAGTCCGATGCCTGATTATCGTGAGGGTATATAGAGGCGTGCGGCGAACGACTCTCTGCCAGTCGACATGCACATCGTTTGGCTGGTGCTGTTTGTCGCGGCGCATGCTGCCTACGCTGATATAGACGCCGTAAGTTCCACATAAATACACAAACAGCAATGTCATGCTTAACACTGTGACTGCGGCAATAAAAAATTACTGGTTAATTACAATCATAGTTGGTATGGGGTCGAAAAGGCCTCACAAGTTGTAAGACTGATCCTATCTTTCGGTTTGGGCTCATGTGAAATATTTTATCATGGCGTATTTTTTCTACCACTACTAAACTAAGTACATTGCTGAAGGTCGTGTTCATCTCGAAATGTTAGGTACTTACCGTACTTATGATTAAAAAATACCATAATCATCATATCAGAATCATATCAAAAGACGTTTGCTAGATATAAAGAGGTGCTGTTTCCCGATTTTTAAACGTTCTCAAGAACATTTCCTACAAGATTGTAGGAAATGTAAATGAGTATCTATGAGTATCTAGAGATCTAGCTAGACATAGCCGTTTTTGTTAATAGAGAGTATATGCATAATTTCACAAAAAATCTTTTGTCGCTGAATCGAAATCCACAAAATTGCTCAAGGTCGTCAAGATTTGGCGAAAGCACTTATACCAGCTGTAACAGTAACACAAACTAAGCCAACTGCACTAAACTTTGAACAACGGCCAGCTACTGGCAGAGATGATTCTAAGAGCCTAGACTAGGCCTAGCCTATAGGCTTGTGTTATTACTATACCTAGATATATTTCTAGCAGGAAGAACAGGTGCCCAGTGGTTACATGATGACAATATCGACAAACCTGTTATCGATAACCATTTCGTCAACGTTATAAAGGAATTAAATGCAAAATCATAATTTTTAAAAAGGTTATTTTTGAAAATATTCACAACGTCGTGGAACTCGAATAAATGTAGGTAACATTAATTGTTAGGTCAATTATTTACTTCTTAAATTAATAAGGGTTATGAATGTAAACACTTTTTTTACGAAATTTATTTAACGTTGGTATTCAGTAGAGGAATGAGTAAAAATGCATGTTACAAATTTTGAGCCGAGCCTTATTGTGGAAATATCGATTTTGTCCCAATAAAGTGAACAGAGATACCTTTAAAACCTATAATACTAGGTATAAGAAAGTACTTAAACTCACACAGCGCTCGCAAAACGATTATTTTATAAAGCAGGCAACAAATAAATCCAAAGCTACTTGGCAAGTCATAAATAAAAACAAACAGGTGTTTCCAAGAGAGCCAATATCGAGTTTAATTAAGAATGATGTAACAATCACTGATCCGACTGCTATGGCCAATGCTTTTAATAATTTCTTTGTTGACCAAATAGTTACTAAAGCCAGTGATGTAAAATGTAATATTAAAACTAACTGCAGTCAATCCATGTACATGACACCCACTATTCCCCATGATATAATGACTATAATTAAAACACTAAAAAACACAAATAGTGTTGGATATGATAGTATACATACTAAAGCCGTAAAGCAGGTATCGCATGTGATTGTTCATCCCCTAAGTCACATCGTTAACCTCAGTATCTCAACGGGAGTATATCCAGATGAGCTAAAACCTGTCGTTGTAAAACCTTTACATAAGAAAGGGGATAAAACAAACATGTCAAATTATAGACCCATTGCTTTGGCAACAGTATTTTCTAAAGTATTTGAAAAGGTCATTTACAAGGCACTGTACGATTACTTGGAGAAATATGATTTATTAGTCGCAGAACAAAAGGGCTTTCGTAAGAAAAAATCCATAAATATGGCAATATACGATCTTGTCAAACCAATCATAGAAAATGTAGACAGACGTAACCACGTCTGTGCCATATTTATGGACATGACTAAAGCGTTTGATTATGTAAATCATTCCATTCTTCTAAGGAAATTGAACGCATATGGTATTCGTGGTAACATTTTAGAGCTGTTAAAGTCTTACCTAAGCGATAGAGACCAATATACGGAACTCTCGCAAATCTGCTTGCACACCAAATATGTAAAGGCTTACCGATCTGAAAGAAGACAAATCATGTATGGCGTGCCGCAGGGAAGTGTTCTCGGACCTCTTTTATTTTTACTGTATATCAATGACCTACCTCGGCACGTCAAACACCCAATGGTATTATTTGCTGATGACAGCACTGTTATTATTAAATGTGATGATGTTAATGATTATGAAATGGAAATTAATAATACAGTAAAGGATATCGTTGAATGGCTTAATGTGAATAATTTATTAATTAATCTTGAGAAAACCAAAATTATGCATTTTTCTCAACGTAAACTACCTATTCCTGTTTTTTGTAATTATGAGGGGACATTAATTGAATCGGTCACTGATATTAAGTTTTTGGGAGTATATATAGACAACCATCTTTCATGGAACTCACACACTGAACAAGTATGTCAAAAACTGAGTCAGTATGCATATGCTCTCCATAAACTTGCAAAGCAGGCGAGTCCTGATGCTGTATTAACAGCTTATCATGGTTTTGTAGCGTCAACCTTACGTTATGGCATCATTTTTTGGGGCAATTCCTCAAATAAAGAGGCGGTATTCAAAGCTCAAAAAAGATGTATTAGAGCAATGCGTGGCCTTCGACAAACTGACAGTTGTGAATCTCATTTTAGGGATCTAAGAATTTTGACGATGCCTTGTCT
This sequence comes from Apotomis betuletana, assembly GCA_932273695.1. Lineage (NCBI taxonomy): Eukaryota > Metazoa > Arthropoda > Insecta > Lepidoptera > Tortricidae > Apotomis > Apotomis betuletana. Next base: position 5,327,997 of record OW026321.1, on the reverse strand, counting down.
TTATGTCTTAGAAGTGGTTATGTTTATTAAAAACAACCCAGACCTATTTAAAAAATGTAATTTTAATAGCAAACTTTTAGAGCTAAGTCGTAGGGAGAATTTATCTACACCCTTAGGAAAAACTGCTTTAATGCGTAATAGCATATTCTCTGTAGCGGCAAGAGTGTACAACAAACTACCTACAGAACTTAAATTGTTACCAACGCCACTTCTGAGGCATAAATTATCACTATTGTTAATTAATAAGTGTTATTACTCAATTCTGCATTATTTAAATGACGACGACATCTGTATATAATTATTATCGGTATTATAACTATTATTATTTTGCTACATTATTTTGTTACCAATTATTACTATTTCCTAATTGTAGATTGACACATATAATTTTGTTATTAGTATTAACTTGACATTATTTAAATATGCCTTGTCTTCTTTTGCAATGTTATGACATTATTTATATTGTTTTTACACTGTTTTTGTACGCCAATCGGCAAAATGTAGTGGAACCAAGAATATATGTAACAACTTGGCCTATAAACGGCCTTCACCTACATTTTACAAATAAAACACTTTGACTTTGACTTTGACTTTGACTTTGCCACTTACTTAATTTTCCTCAACGATGTTGAAGTGGTACTTATCGATAACAGGATTGTCGATGTTTTATTTTGTCAAGCACTAACAACCCGTCGTTCCTGCTAGGAAAATCTCTAGGTATCAGTTATTACAGAGATGACCACCTTTCGGCTCTATCATCAGACGACCGTCATTGATCATATTATAGTATTTCTATCGAAGTTACGTAGTGGCGTATCTACACTAAATTTTAGCACAATCGGTTACCAAGAAGTGGGTCAAATTTACCTTACAAGATTTGATTACACACAGATCTGTCGTCAAAGCTCAATATACGTTATACCTACTCCCCAAAAGTGACCGTGGGCAGGCATTGCGGAGAGTCATCTGGAGAAATGTGGAGGATCATCTGGATGTTTCTTTGAAATTCCAAGTGGTTGAGTCCATTGTCGGAATGTTACATTCCAATGCTAAGAGATTTCCTATCTCCGAAATTGCAAAATCGTGTGATTATGATTTGGTATAACAACAACACAAGGTTTCAAGAAGATAGGGCTTTCTACCAAACAAGCAACGTGCCCATGAAGAATATCAATACTGGCATGGAGACGGGGTCATATTGCTTGGTCTCCAAAGAGCCTTTATATGTGGCAGCCTTACAAATATTAAAATTGAAGTAATAACTTTTTTGATAAGGCTTTTTAATTATTTACAGAATGACAAATTCGAAATCAATGAAGAAAAGGTAAGTGTTCCATTCAATTTCAATTTTAAATAATTTATCAGTCTGTCGGTAATTATAAGAAATTCTAATTGCACTTTTTTGATTGTAAGGAGATACACAGTACCAATTGGAGTTTGTGCGGAGAAGAGTCGTGGCAGAAATGGGAACTAACATTATGCATTTGAAGTGGTCGTTTTAGCATGTAGGGCTTATAAATAAATACTCCCCATCACTCCTGCTGCCGAAGCTGTTCATCACGAGGAGGAAGGCCACGCGTGCACCTGTGCAGGGGTGGAGGGCGCTGGGTCCTTGTGGACATTTATTTAACCAGCACCTCATAACTGTGATACGCGACACTTTCTCGCGCGATTTACCTATCTCTTTCTATGCAGTGCTGTGAGAGAGTGACGCTAAGTGGCGCGACAAGAGTCGCGAAGCATAGTTGTGCTAGACGAGCAGGTCTCAGAGGCGTCTCTATCACATGGCGCCCCCCTATATGACCATGGGTACAGGCTCTACTAGATCTAGGGCGAATGATGCGCCCAAGGCGACACCACTGGTTAAGGTCATTTTAGCGATTTTTTTTATAACCTCGCAGTCGATGTGAAAAGCAGAGCATTTAACTCATAGCTCTGCTAACCCCTTTTTAGACTTAGATTGTATTTTTCAGGACTTTTTAGTCAGCTTATTCAAGATTCAGTTGAATGCCGAGCCCAGTTACAAGGTAGATATACCTAATAAAAAGGTTGTATTTTGTTTTATCGACAACATTTTTAGACAATCATGTTTCACAAAATTTTACTATTAATTAATTGCATTTTAATTCTACGTTTCAAATTAAAGAATATTCATTGATTGAATATTGAACAAAACTATTTTTCGCAACGGATTTGACTGTCAGTCGTTCACGACGATTTGACAAAATCCATTTTAGGTAAATAACTAAATTACCATTTCAAGTTGATGGAAGTTACAGGAACTACCTCTTATTGGCTTTTTGATTTTACTTACATATTTCTTGCAGATGTTTGATATTTATTCATAAATGAGACGTATATTATATATTGATTAAAGTACAATCTACAATCTTGTAAATTAATAAATATTTTTATATATTAACATATACATATATATATATATATATTGTTTATTTGCCAATTGACACGATTTTTTTTCTTTTCATTATATATTATTATTATATTGACTGTTTGCCTATCTCTCACTCTGTTGGTTATTGCATTTTCATACTGTGTATTATTGTAAAGTTATCCTCTTTTGTATGTTGCTTGTTTTGTCTACCATTTACATTTGTGTTTAGCACTCATTTGTTCAAAGGTTAACTGGAAGAGATCCCTTAAAGGGATAAGTTCGCCTTAGTACATGCTTATTCTTTGTAATGCATTTTCTTGTTGTTATGTACAAAAAAGTGTTTACTTACAAACTTACATACATATATGTATGTTATGCGATGGATAGCCAAAACGCAATTGGATATCCATCGCATAATATCCTGGAAAATTTTCATAATGGTCTCTAAAATAACAATATCCAAGTAACATTTCTGGAACTTATCATAAATAAATAAATAATAAATAAACAATTTTCGGACAACCTCGAACAAATCGATCTAGTCCCAAATTAAGCTCAAGAAGGCTTGTGTTATGGGTACTAGACGAAGATATACATACTTAAATAGATACATACATAGAACAACCATGACCCAAGCACAAATATTCGAGTTCATCACACAAATATGCCCCGGCCGGGATTCAAACCCGGGACCGCCGGCTCAGTAGGCAGGTGTCTACAAACCGAGCCAAACGCGTCGTATCATAAATCATTATATGACAGAATATGACAATGACATATACGTACCTACTTACACACCACACCACTGAGCAATCAATCTAAAACTTTTCGATCGTAGGGTCTACTTATTGATTTTATGTTTTCCCACTTACCTTTAACATAAAAATCATGTAATGTCTCATTTTTATTGTTGCAAATTGAAAAAGGAGTTACTTGGTGGAAGAGACCAGGAATCGAACCCGGTACCTCTGGATTACCGGTGCAGCGCGTTAACCATCTCGCTACCTTAACTCCAAGTAACCTGACGAATTTTTCCTCCTTGCGGCTTGGTGTGTCGATCTTTATTGCATTGTTCATTTTGAAAAGTTTTTTGTTTTTTTTCTTAAAGCTTGCATCTTTATATCAATCGTTTACCTTAACATATTTGGTGTGGTATTTCAGAGTGAATTAAAAAAAAAGCGTCGGATCATCGCCATACCCCTTCGAGAGCGCTTTCCCCATATTGAACGGGCGATCAAAAAAGTAAGAAACGGAACAAAAAATTACACCACGTGCCTAAATAATATGAATTCTTTCTTTATTATTTTTCTTTACCATTGTCTACTAGAAAGTATCCTAAAACTACTTTGTTAATGTAGTCACGGTAACCGGCTGGACGGAATGTCGTGAAGTGAACAATCATTATTCTGATGGTCATTTCGGCAATCCTTTTTCGCTTTGGGTCTCTCTGAGCCATTAAGTAGTATACTATTAGTTAGTTACTTGCCACACCCGATATTCAAAGTAAAAAACAAGAAATACGCTAATATTAAGTATAACGTCAGTCAGCACGGCACGTTATTATCTCGCGGATTAGCAAAGTAATATTATTATATTAATTAATATGTATTTCCGCAAAGTAACGCCATTCATTATCAATACATTGGAAAAATCCTAACCTAGGGTACCGCCGGCAGTGGGGCGGGGCCCAAGCTACCGCTGGTTAGAGCTACAGAGAGAGGAACCTCCTGACGATGCGCGCCACGTCCAGGAGTACCGCACCCAGGTGTGCCTTCTCTGCACCTCTAGCACAACTGTCACAAGCGACTATTGCCAGGCACTCTTACTTCTGATATCCGGATAGCTCTCTCTCGTGGCGAGCATGTGGTCGGCGCCTTCCTCGACATTACAGCAGCTTATGATAACGTGCATCTCCCTTTACTCAGACAGAAAATGCTAAATCTCAGCATTCCGGTGAGAATCATCAATTTCGTCTGCAATATGTTTATGGGCCGTTCTATATGAATCAGATCCAATAGTTCTGCCATGCCTCCTAATCTTGTGTGCAAGGGCACTATGTCATGCGAATCGCGAAGCATATTTTGTGCTAGACGGGCTGATCTGACCTTTGATCCAGTCTTCTAGCGACAGTCTCCTTAAGTGTTTATCAATACTCTTCGTTCGCCATTACGGAGATGCCAGGACTTCGGTCATAGCGGCAAGCGGCAAGCGGCGCGGCGCGCGGTACGTGTGTCTCGCTCACTCGTATGGCTGCCGCGCTCGGAATTCTCGCCGAACCGCTCGCCACGCCGCTGGTCGCGCAAAGCCGTGGCATCTACGCTCGTACCTTTTATTAAGCTAAGCCCTTTATTTTTCAGGCTAGAAAGAAGAAGTTGGTAAGATTCCTCGAATTTTACCTTTATTTATATAGAGCTGTTGTTGAATAACCATTTCGATATTTCTCCAAACACCAACATTTGTCTTAAAATTGTAGCAAATAAAACAGTAAAGTTGTTTTGCATAATGGCTGCATTTGCATAGTTTTGTATAACAGTGTGTACCCAATTTTATTAATTAAAATATTGTACACAAGGTACAAAAACTATAGGTACATTACATCTGGTCGTCTCAGCACGTAGGATTTATTGTAATTTTTGCGCACTGGAACACACTCCGCCGGTTCATGTGTTTCCTCCTTCTTATAACATGGGACCCTTCAAACGAAGCGTGAAGAAGCATCTCTCGGGCCAGCATGGCAGTGTCAGCTGACATGGCAACGTTGGTTTCTTGTCAGTTGCCATTGCGACTTTGGGCTCCCCTTTTTGCTTACCATCAGGCCACTATGTTGTGTCGTTATAAAAACTCTAATAGTTAATAACTTATACAGGATCAAATAGTATTTTGATATTTGATCTCTTCCTTTTCCATTAGTATTATTAAACTCTTGATTTTTCAGGGCATGAAGAAGAAGTTGGTAAGAGACTTTGAATTGGATCTGTATTAATATTGAGCAGCTAAGCTAATAAACGGCTCATTAAAACGTATTTCCCCACCACTTATAATTTGGAATCGCTTTTGACTTCAAATTAATTGATCTTAATACTTTAATTAATATTTTGATTAAACACGGTACAAAATATACAGCAACAATTGGTACATGTTTTCAATTATTTTAACAATAATCAGAATTGGGCGACACAGTACCTCCTGTTTTTGTATTTTTTGGATATTTATTTACATGTTCTAAATAAATTACTATTTTAATGATAAGGGAATCCACTTTCTGTTGTTCTTTGCCATGGTGATGTCCCCTGGGCCACTCTTTAAAACTACTATTAATATTAAGATTTTGGCGGTTATATTGACCAACAACTTAGTAATTTCAACAGTTATAATACCATTTTAATGTAGACTATCTACTGAGAATACCAGTAATATAAATTGTCAACTCTTTTTCAAGAAGTTTAATCACTATTGTCCCCTGGGCCACGGGACAGAATAACAACAAGAAAAAAGTTGATCCACCTATTTCAATTATGTCAGTTCAACAGGTAGGTAGAATTAAAACAGTTTAAACACCCGTAAAATTATATAACGTGACTTGAAACCGTTTTTATGATTATCAATATGTTTCACGATAGTTTTAATTATATTATTAACAATTATTAATATTATTATTAATTATTATTATGTGAACGTAGATCTCAAAGAATTCTCTGCACTCTCTTTTCGATCTTATTTGATCCAACCACTCCCGATTATCTCAAATCTAAGTTTCAATTTGTGACTGCTCGCCCTGGTTGCACTCTCCGTACTCCTCGTAGACTTAAGCTAGTAGTCCCCCTTCACCGCTCCGGTTTCATGTCCAATTCTTTCAGGGTTCAGGCAATACGCCTCTGGAACGCTCTCCCACTCAACATCAGTCAAGCTCTTTTGGACAGTCTCTCTTCCTACCTTTCATAGAAATATTTTACTTTGGGTATAAAATATGTATGTAAGTATATCATTTAAAGTATTCGTTTAAGTTTATGGTAATTATATATACATTCTTATATATAATATATCTTTAGGTAATTGATTTGTGCTGTATTACTGTTTGTCTGTAGGTAACCTTTGATCCTGCACCGACTACATATCTCTGCTTAACCTAGTGGTTGACTGGTAGAGAATGCCTAGGCATTAAGTCCGCCATTTGTACTTTTTTGTATTGTGCAATAGAGTTTAAATAAATAAATAATATAAATATACTTATATTATTAATAATAATAATAGAAGTATATTTGCAATGATTTAAAACATTCTGATAAGACGTCATTTTAATTTTCAGTGCGTAAGTAACAGTTCACCATAGTTTTTCTAAAATATCAGCACAAAATGTTTTTTTGTTCGATACATTTTAAATCATAACGGTGCTTTCTCACTAAATAATTTTATTCTGTTAACATTTAAAATATGATAATATCGTAGCTTTTTCCGAAATAACGTAGAATAAGTTTGCTTTTTTCTGCATTATCTTTTCCTGAACAACAACGATCCCAAAATATGCACAATCAATCAATGGCCTTTCAGTCTTTTACAGACTATACAAACAGTGTCATGAAGAACAACGCTTTTCATGGCTATGCAAGCCAATACGAGAACGACACACGCGGACTATTATATTAATCTGTGGCCACAGGCTTGGCAGATAGCATAATCTTGTATGGTGCTGAAAATATGCACAAGTGTTATTTTATTTATTTGGAGAACAAACAGAGATATAAACTACATGTTTTAATTTTCAGACCGTAAGTAACAAGCTTTTTTAGGGTTCCGTACCTCAATCGGAAAAATCGGAACCCTTATAGGATCACTTTGTTGTCCGTCCGTCCGTCTGTCTGTCAAGACCCTTTATCTTGAGAACGTGTGGAGGTATCGAGTTGAAATTAACACCATATACTCATGTCTACGGTCCCAATTGAAGCTGTGAAAAAAACAAACTTTTACGTTAACGTGAAATAAAGATACGGCCGTTTATGTCACAAAAACGTACATTTCGATACTCTCAAGGGAATCAAAATGACAGGGCACTTCCCGATGACCTAGAACTATGATATTCGGCAAATAATATCGTCACATACTTATAAAAATCTGAAAAATATAAGTACATTTATAATAAAATCATTTTCTGCAACTTTGAATTTTAGCGCAGTATTTTAGTTTTATGATCAAAATTGAACATTACTTATTTCTCCTAGTGTTAAATTATGCTTGCACTGAAAACCCCGTTGTAATTTATAAGTCAAATCGCGGTGTACGAGTAACACGATGTGACTATTAAAATAATAATATTGCTTTGCTAATCCGCGATATAATATCGTGCCAGTTAATTTGTGCTTACCCGTTATACATATTTGCGTATTTTTTGATGCATTCAAGTATTTAATGGTTAGATAAGAAAAATAAATATAACAAACCACCACCATACTCTTTTGAGTAGGTAAGTTTTGTTATTTTGGTGGAAGATTTCCGCAAAGTTACGCCTGATTCAGATAATTACGATGTGACTATTTCATTATAGTATAAGAAACGCAATACGTCCAAGTCGTGTTTTTAGTAGTAGGTGGTAGTTATCGCGTACGGAACCCCACGTATGTAAATCCGACCGGGTCTTAACTAGTTATTTCCAAAAAAATTAAATATTTTCAATTTTCTGCGTTCTTTGACGACATCTTGATGACATTGATAACATTAGTTCCACCGGCGCGGGGTCCATAGAAACTTGAGTCCTTCAGCTAGTTATTTATACATGTCTTAGAGCTGTGAGTGCGTGTGTGTGAGGAAGTGTGCCAGAGTTCGGGTCTCAGGTCAAATCAGCTGCTAGTATTAGTTTGCTAGTCTTTGACGCTATGTCACTGTTCAGTAAGTTTACTTCTGATTGTATAGTGCTTGGTAGAGTATTTTTTCTATCTGTTTTAATATCTGAGTTCAACATGAACATTTATAATATACTAATGAGACGATGTTTAAATTTTCAGTTTGTAAGTAATAATACTACTTATATATCTGTATAAATTTTTATCTGTTATCAATTTCTGTTTTGTCAAATTCCAGTAGCTTTTAAAAAAAAATATTCAATGAAAAATTCAAACTGTACATTTCAAATATATACCAATAAATTGCAACGGCCCTGTTCTAAGTAGTAACATTGATAATATGTTAAGAAACATGTTTGATCATAGAGAAAAATGTCTAAAACAATCAGCATTTTTGAACGAATAAGGAGCCGTAAAACAATACTTTTTAATACATGTAATATTTTTCTTGTTGGTGTGCAATAAAGTATTGTTGTATTGTATTAATTGTAATACAAAAAAAATAAGTTTTCCCGTGGGTTCAGCGGGTAACACCGCGCGGCGCAGCTGATTTACAAATAAATTTTATATTAGTAAGTCAAAAGTGGTGAGTAGGTGGTACCTATACTTATTGAAGATTGCCATTTCTTTACAGCCTTTTTGTGGAGGTAGTGATGGTGGTCGGTGGTATAATTATAATTACCAGTATGAGTATCAGTATGGTAATGGGGGTGGTGGGGGCGGGGGTGGTGGTGGTGGTGGGGGTGGAGGTCATTGGGGTGGGGGCGGCGGAAGTCGTGGCTGTGTAGTAAGTATATAGTTTACTATATTTATTTTTGGAATACAACATGTAAAATATATGCGGCGCGCTCAATGGTTCGTTATAATACTTAACATATAGCGGATCGGGAAGGCTGTTTGCTTGCATCTCGTTTGAATTATCCCCTAACTCCTAACCGTTAAGGAGTTATACCTTCCATTATCAGCTCAGCATAGATCGACGATGACTATCAGACGCAAATTAAAGTGTTATTCGAGAATATAAAGATGTTCATGATCAACTTTATAATCGCGGAAAAACATACATACTCAAACTGATAACCTCTATTTTTGAAGTTACAATACCAAATACTTTTCTGAAAACCGCATCAAAATCGAAGCAGCCAAACGCGAGATAATCGCGGACAAAGATACATACATACTTACAATGTCAAACTGAGAACCTCCTTTTTTTAACTCGGTTAATAAAAGAAATATCGGACAACCTCACACAAATCAACCTCGTCCTAAATTTAGCTCAAGAAGGCTTGTGTTATGGGTATCAGGCGACGATATACACACTTATATAGATAAATATATACTTAAGTACATAGAACATCTATGACGCAGGCACAAATATTCAGGCATAAATCAATTGACAACATTTTAAATTTTGCTAATTTTAATAGGGCTTTGTAAAAGTGTTAAATTTCATTAAACTACTTTCAGTCATTTATTACCCCCAAAACCATTATTTTTATTTTATTATAGATCCCAGGCAAAAAGTATGGAAACAAGCTTATATTACAATACAAAGCTGTGATTTACGAAAAAAATTACCAAATTATACAATAAAAATTATAATAAATATTTTAAAAGTCACTAGCATAAATTCTGCATATGGAAATTGCCAATTCAACCTTTTGTAGAAATTAAATATAAAAGGCGACATTTTCGCGGAGTTAGGTAGGTAAGTAAGTATATATATATTTTACAATATTATGATGTTTTAATAGTGTATGTTTAATGTTTCAATCTTTTGGGGATAGCATGGTTATTAACATTCCGTACTTTTGGCTTGGGGTGTAAGTACCCTAGAGCTTGTTCTTATAGAAGAGGATAACATTATAATACAGCAATGTTTTAATTTTCAGTTCGTAAGTAATAATACTACTTATATATATCTGTATCAATAGTTCAATATAAAAAAAAATATTGTACTCACTTTAAGTTTTTTTTTTATATATATGTATTTTACAGTACCTTGATTTGATTTGGAGCCGTGCGGAATCCACCTATCACTTGAGTTGAAATCTGTATCTCAGTTCTGCAACACTTTTGTGATTGGTCGATTCCGTACGTGTTCGCTTCCTCCGCTTCAGTGGCGATGGACCCTTAGCATTATGCTGAGCTGGGACCATTTCGGACCATAGTTTAGTTTTTAGTTTGTATATATATTTCTATTATTTTATTTATTTTAATGGAATTATTGTGCTCGAATAAATGTATTACTTTCTTTCTTTTTATCTATGCTATGTAATGGCATTGCCCGCGATAAATAAAGCAAATGCCGGTTTATTCCTATAAATACCGTTAACGAAATATAAACTAGTATTTGAATGGAATGGAATAATCCTTGTCGTAACCTTCCTTCCGAATGAAAAGTTGAAGGAAAGAGAGGCAGGGGAAGACCAATAATAAGCTGCATGAAACAAATAAAAGAGAATGACTAATTGGCTATGAATAGGGATAGATGGAGACAGCTACATACATACTACATCATCTACACCGACAAGTGTTTTACTCTTACGATGATGAAATATTCCCTCAGATAGTTTACTAGATCTGATGGTATCGTAGCGAGCGCTTGAATTTATAATTTCATTGAATCAATTTTTATTTTCAGATCGTAAGTACAACTATACTTTTTTATTACCTGGTCCAAAGACCAGGCTGTATCTATTCGACTTGACGAAAATATACAAAGGTCTTTTCTTTTACAAACTATCTATCCATCAGCAAAAGATTTCCACAGCTGACCACAGGCCTCCATGTGTACTGCTCTGCCGCGGCGCCACCATAATTCAAACATTCAAGAAAATACCGTACTCCCACTTGAACGGCCGGCAACGCACTTGTGACTCCTTTGGTGTTGCAGGTGTCTATGGGCGACGGTAATCGCGTTCCATCAGGCGATCCGTGTGCTCGATTGTCCTCTATAACATACAAAAAACAAAAATTTAAATCAATTACTTGTCGTCGCGCCGCGCTAGTAGCGCCACTTCGGGCAAGCGAGATACTTCTCGTAGCACTTTTAGCGCCACGCGGCAAGGCAACTTTATAAACTACAACGGGAAGCGTCAAGTGGTTAACTTGGATGAGGTCAGCACGAGACTAGTAACACTAATGTTAGTTTGGTAGACCTGTCTGTCAAGTTAGCCAACCGAATATCAGCTGCACGGAAGCACTCCGGCGCACCACCATTATCAATTTGACCGCGCTTGCGTCCAGACGTTAACCTCGTGCTGAATTCACCACGTTTCCTGAAGGCCTATAAGCATAGTAAATTCAAATCCATTTACATCGTTAGATTGTGAAGTGATTTTAGTTGATTTCAATTTGTAACTAATCAAATACATCCGATTATTTATCAAGTTTTATTTTAATAAATTACATGAGTTCCAACTCTTAAATAGAGAATATATAAGCTACGTGTTTAGGGTTCCGTACATCAAAAGGAAAAAAACTGAACCCTGTTAAGATCACTTCGTTGCCTGTCCGTCCGTCTGTCAAGACCCTTTACCCCGGGAACGCGTGGAGGTATCGAGTTGAAATTAAAACCGTATACTCAGGTCTACAGTCTTTTGAAGGAGTGAAAAATGAATCTTTTAAGTTACCATAAAAAAGATACGGCAGTTTTCGACACACTCAAGGGAATCAAAATTTTTAGGGTACTTCCCGCTAACCTAGAACTACGTAATAAATCACATCCGAAATCGATAATTCATAAATCACATCGCGCGGTTGTGTGGGTAGCAGTCCCTGATGAAGAACTCTATACAACTCGCTTAAAAATAAATAAAATAAAATACAGTAATTTGTAAATATCATAAAAAAATAGCGCGTAAAACAGCTTTGCAACGGTTAAGTTTGCTGCTCAGTACAGATTAGCTTTTCGTTAGAGCAGTATGCAGTGCTTTCATAGTTCGTACGGAACCCTCGGTGCGCGAGTCTGACTTGCACTTGACCGGCGTTGCCGTCTATATTTTTTAGTTTACAAGTACTTATATGCCACCATTCTACCATTTGTGATTTGACATTCTTATTCCTTTTGCAGCTCGCCTGCGGTTAGTAATGAAAATGGGTAACTGGCAAATAAAAAATATTTCTGTAAACGTTGTTTTACTCCTAGGTAATTAGTAATTATTTTTAAATTTGAGTGTAAATTTGGGTACAAAAATTTACCACTTGTTTGTGTATTTATACTTATTAAAAGGGAGCCCATTGAGAGTCCAAGAGTTATACATATAATTCTTTCCGGGTGAGTAACTAATATTCGAATACCTAAAGCATTTTTTCGGCTGAAAACTGTATTTTAGAAAATACTATTACTAAGGCTCTGAACGCTCTTTAGCATACTTATTTGCCCAGCTAACGTAGCAGTCAATATATAACTATAACTGCTACTATGTTTGTGAAGAGAGAAGAGGATGACCAAAGAAAAGATGGATGGATTGCGTGAAAGATGATATTAATGATATGAAAACGACGAGTAGACGAGTAATAGGGAAGTGCAGGAAGAAACCGTGCTGCGTCGACCCCAAATAAATGGGATAAGGGCAAGGGATGATGAACTACTTTTATATAGGTACATATACAACGTGTTTTTTTTTCCGTTAACTTCGAGGGCATTCATTGATCGAGTTAAGTAAATTTCTCCAAGAAACTAATGTCTTAACTCATACCGTTATTAAAATATTCAAGATCCTAATTTTCTCACTTAAGTACGTTGAACCAGTGTAAAGTCTTCTTAATCCATAACCAAATATTATTTAATTTCAATTCGTTCAATTAAAGAGTTTTCAGTTCTTACACATGCATGACAAGAAGGTCAAAAAAAATAAAGTTTTAAGGTATCCATGGGGCCCATTGGTCACACCTTGTCTGAAATGAATGTTTTTCATTTACAATTTATAAAAAAAAGAGTAATAAATGCATTAACCGGGTTTGAACCCAGGACCTCATACTTGATAAGCAATCAAACTACCACTGAGCTAAATTTGTAAACGTGCTCTCATTTACATAATTCTAACACTGTCATTTAATTGACACTAACTTTCTCTAACTCAAAAGTGCCGTTTACAATGGTCATCAACTCAATATTTAATTTGTTTGTATGAAAAGGAAAAATAATTTGTTTTTGTAATTTCATTAAAACTGATTTACAAGATAGTTTATTTTAACGTACCAAGCATTATGTCGAAGTTAACGCAGATAAAAAAAAAACACATAGTAGTAGTACATATACATTTTAATTTATAGTGTAGTTGGTGATTAAACGAGGAAATTCTCTCGTGCCTCTGCTTGACTGTTACGATGGCATAAGTGTGTGCTAGTTTCGGTTGACAAGTTCTGCTTTAATTCATCGGTGTCGATCTCTCACGTGTTAGTTAGCCAGTTGCGCTGACCATTTTCCGCAAGTCCACATCCAACGTGCCTATTTTGTGTGAAAGGGGTATCGCTTCTCCAACCACCCAATTCCTCCACGAATCTCAGCAAGGTTTTTAAATTGCTTGTGGCTTCGTGTACGGCACTTGGAGATCCTAGATACTTCATCCTGTATGCTACCTGTCTCTTACTTCACTCAGGTTGAAATCCGAATCGGCAAAGCGGCGATGAAGTTCGGAAAGCTAAGCACAAGAGTATATGGCAAAACAAACATTACTAAGAAGACCGAAATGATCGTGTATCAAACTTGTATTCTGAGCATATTCTTGTACCGTACGGTGCTGAAAACTGGATATCGTGTAATAAAGGCCTTATTCCTTTTATATTGTATTTTTTTGATATTATGAGATATTCCTGATAATTTAATTTCAACTAACTATTAACATAGCGGATATAGGAAAATTCAATAGAATACTTATATGACATCACGATAAAACGCATGGCACACGGTCGAAAACTTACTACACGAATGTATGACACAACTATCTCATGGACGGATGTGTGTCGAATGCTCGTGAGGTATTGTGAGGCGATGGATGATTGTGGGATTTCCTAACTGTTAAGTTTTATTGGAGCGGAGCGCCCATGGATCGACTCGAATGGACTTTGTAACAATGCGCAGATCTCAGCGAGTTCTCAACCGATTTTAGAAATTTTTGTTTTAAAATTCACAAATTAAATTTCGCTAGGTCGTGACGAAGAGAAATTTTCGAAAAAAAAAAACTCCGCTCCAATCTATGGTGCAAGCTTAGCCGGTGGCTGACTCTGCATCGACCTAGTTTATATTATTTTGAATGTTTTATAAATTGTACAGTGCATAATAACTGTAATGCTGTATGAATTTTGTTTGTAAATGAATAAATAAATCTTTGTAAAACACGTCTATTTCCGCAAGAAAAAACAAAGCGACAGTATATTTGTAAACACATCGACTTCAAGGTACCTAGCCCATAAGACAAAATTTTGTTGTTAGTGATGCTGGAATAGATTTATCGATATCTTTACGACATCGATAAAAATACCATTATATAGTTAATAAAAAATAAATGGATAGATTTATGCTTAGTTCCAAAAAAAATAACGTCTTTAGGTTGAACTTTAAACATGTATATAGAACATACAATTTGAAAAAATATAATGCGAGTTTTGTATGAATTTATTTCTATCACGGTTGACGATTCAATAAAGTGCCAAGTCAAAGCACAGATTACTTAATACATAGTTACGAACGGGTACGACACTCTCATACAATAGAAATAAGTAATATAATATCCACAAAACTGCTCAATCTTGATAACTTTTGCACTGACATTGCTCATATCAATTCATTTATTTATTTATTTAATCTTTATTGCACAAATGAAAAACAGAACGTATAAAAGGCGGACTTAATGCCATTGGGCATTCATCAGTCAGTAAAAGACTTCTTGGTCATGTGTATGACGCGATGAACGAGAGACAGCATTCGTCACTCCCGCACTCACTTGTCCAAAACTGATGAATGCTTTGTCATGTATAATCACGTGATAAACGAAACGTTCATAGGCCCGCCTGCGGATCATACGTGATAGTTGTCTTTATAAACAGTGACTAGCTTAAAATGAGAGTACACCACACTTGCACTGATCTCACACCTAGACTTATGCAATTGAAACACCCGTAACCGGTAGCAGGGACAATATCTCGCATCAGATCTAGTAAAGTATCTCTTTACTAGAGAGCTTGAATTTATAATTTCATTGAATCAATTTTTATTTTCAGTTCGTAAGTAAAACTATGCTTTTATATTACCTGGTCTAAAGGCCAGGCTGTATCTATTTGACTTGACGAAAATATACAAAGGTGACCACAGGCCTCCATGTGTACTGCTCTGCCGCGGCGCCACCATAATTCAACCCTTCAATTAAATACCGTACTCCCACCTGAAAGGCCGGCAACGCATTCGCTTGCGGGTCATACGTGATAGTTGTCTTTATATAGAGTGACTAGCATAAATCAGAGGACACCACACTTGCACTGATCTCACACCTTGACTTATGCAAGCTGAAACACCCCTAACCGGTAGCAGGGACATAAACTGTAAACATAAACTATGAAAATTAACAAATTCTGATTCTAATTCTTAACAACGAAACGCAATCGAAAGGCGATAATTGCTCATTGGATTTGGTGCTGGATAACATTATGAGAGTTAATTTGTTACCACGCAATTATGAAACCGTATAATACATAAAATTGGGAAGGAAATTTATTTCACACAAGGTCGCCTTGCCTCTGTATTCAAAGTGTGCGGCGCATACAAACGCACGGGATTCACGACGAATTAAGAAATATCAAATGAATGATTGATCATACGCAGGACTAAGGCCACCGTAGGCTAGGTCTTCGAAACCCGTGATTTTTTAGTATGAGCAATACTGGAATTCAGGAATTCCCCGTACAAAAATCCGGATCCGGACAGTTGTCAAAATATGATGATAAAATATTTATTTTTTAATTAACGTTTACTTGTTTACAAATATATTGCCCAAAGGTAATATTGTAAGCATAATTCTTCTGTAGGTATAATGTAATGACAGGCCATAAATAAAAATCCAATGCAAGTATTTACATTAATGTTTTAATGGAGTTTGAGTTATCACACTAATATTATAAAGGCGAAAGTGTTTGTCATTTCTTCACGCTCAAACGGCTGAACAACCTGGATTAACACATAGACTACTTTTTACCCAAAAAAATGCAGTGTTCCTGTGGGATGAACGGGTAACACCACGCGGTGCAGTTATTTTTTTTATAAAAAATTAACACTTAAAAAAATGTGAATGGTGCATTAAAAATGGTGTGGAAAAATATGATAAGATCGAAATATGAAAGAATTGGAAACTTCCAGATCTAGAGTTCTATGACGAACACGACGACACCACTAGAAATAAGTATTGGACTTAATTCAACTCTAACTGGATAATTCAAACCTAAATTTAAAATTTAAAAAATCCCCTTCCCAACCATACCTACTCAGGGAAGAACCATCTCGGACGTAAGCGCTTTCCATTAAAAAAAATACGAAATCGAAACATCCGTTTGGGGGCTACAATGCCACAGACAGACACTCAGATACTCAGACCCACGGATACACATGTTACACTTCATAATGTTACGCCGGTAGGTTAGGTCAAAGACTTTGAACGTCAATACCAGTGCTTTGGAAGCGTTTTCAGCAGGCTGAAAAGTCATTTCAGGCCGTTTCAGGAGTTGCTCTATCACATATCTAAAGATCAATATTTCACCCAAGTTACCGTCGTTTTCAGGAGCTTGAAACATGTTTTCAATCCGTTTCAGGGCACCCTCTATCAGACGACGCCATAACCTGAAAACCCGTTTTCGACCCCTTATGGGCCTCTGAAGCACAAATCATTATATGGCGAAATTCAGTAAGAGTGACAGAGATAGCACTAGTAGAAAGAGATAGCTATATTCAGAACATTCGAGAAGTGTGTAACAGAGATAGCACTACTGGAAAGAGATAGCTATACTCGGAACATTCGAGAAGGGAGTGACAGAGAGTGCACCATTAGAGAGAGACATCGATGGTCTAGAATGTTCTCGGCGCTCATGCTGGACCTTACTGGAATATTCGCGTTTGTGTGGACAATGTTTGAGTTTGAGTCCGCGGGATATAAATGGCGCCGGCGGGAGTTAGTTACATTTTAACTGCGATACAGTGCGAAGCACCAGCTTTTCTATCAAATACGAACCCCACGCTCGTAAAAATAATGAACGTGCCAACCCTGGCTGAAAGAGAGCGATAGGCGGTTACGAAATTGGTTAAAAGGGTTATTTCACGCTGCAAACCGTCAATTACAAATATTAATTACAGTTGCGCAGTTATATAGTGGTGGACGGCGATCCCTCTCAGCCTGCTGACATGCGTGCTGTGTTGCTGGTGTTAGTCTTCGCGGCGTATGCTGCCTACGCTGATATAGACGCTGTAAGTTTTACTATACTTACACAAACAGCAACGATATCATTAGGCATTAGACTTCTGTTAGCTCGGTACGACTTTAGAGAGATACGGAGCCGATATTAATATTAAAATACAATTCAATAGTGGTTGTTTTTGAATGTATGTTAGCATTTTTCTGGGAAACTACATGACTGATTTCGATGTGGACTTTTGAAATAAACTGTTATAATTTCCGAGCAGATTTTTTAATGTTTTATGGTAATGACCAGCACGTCTAGCATAACTTTGACACGCGACTCATGTCGCGCGAGATAGCATCATCCGTCACTATCTCATAGTACTGTACAGATAGAGACAGGTAGTATATCTCGCGCGAGAAAGAGTCGCGTGTCAAAGTTATGCTAGCCGTGCAGGGGACGCTGCAGCAGCCAGGATGGTTGATTTAATAAAAAAAAAAATGTACCTTGATAATATGTTAAGGTACCTATGTTAGGAAGATGCCCGTCACTTCGTCCACGTTCGCTTTTTACTGTAATCGAACAATACTTAGTATCTTTAGATTAAAAAAAAATGTATAACTGTTTATTTCACAGAAAATTCTTAATAAAAAATACATAAAAAACTTAACTTCTAATCTTTCTTATTAAAGATTTTTGGAGTTAAGGAGCTTATAATTTGCACTTGATTAATATGACACAGTTTCAACATTGTGGGAGGGTAACACTGTCCTGTTAGATGGCCTGCTATCCCTGTTCCGAAATTAAAACCTATCATGTTTTGGAATAGACACCGCACAGAGATATTCCTACCGATAGATGGCCCTTACGAAACAAAAAACAACGTGTAATTCTAGTAAATGAAATAAATCCACGATGGAGTCAATTGAATTCATAGTTCATAATACTAATTTTGAGTTTTATAATCTTCTTCTTTGGCGGTGCACTCTTGCCAGAGTGGTCGTGGCCGTCACGTCGTTGATTTTGTGGCCTGCTTTACAATGCGACGCCATTCTTCTCGTACTGCTGCCCTCCTGGTACATTCGTGTAGAGGACCGTTGACCGCCGTTTTTACTTGATCCGTCCACCTCATCGGTGATCTTCCGCGTGGTCTGGTTCCCTCGACTTTGCCTTGTACCACCAGGCGCTCGATAGATTCGCATCCGCCCCGCGATACGTGTCCAGAGAAAGTGAGGATTCGAGCTTGTACTATGCTTGATAGCCTCTGTCTGACGTCCAGCTCTCGAAGAATGGACTCATTGATTCGGAATTCATGATAATCCATGATATACCGAAAGTTTTATAATATTGCATGTATTTTTCAGGATTCACTAACCAATCTGCTTGAGACTCAGGATAATGTAAAGACAGATCCTATAGTTCCTAAGGTAGGTGTATACTTTTAACACAACATAATATTTTATAGGTATATTATATCGAGAAAAGTTACGCAGATCAACAAAAGCGCTGCCATAGCGTAAGCTTCATTTGACTCATAATAAGTGCTTCACTTTTGGAGCGCTAGTAATCATTGCTTAATATGTAATAATAACTCAAGTTTCAGTTCTGGACGTTTTTGAATCAGGCTTCGCGCATATTTGTCATATTATTTTTTGTGTTTAAGGTTGACCATCTAAATATCCCCCCACGGCCCCGAGAGACTCCTGCGCTTGAAAGACGTTCGAAATCAAAACCAGCTTGGAAACCACCAAACAAAAAAAAGGTAATTATGATTTTCAATACGGTAGGTATATTGTCACGTGCATAGACTTTACTAGACGCCACTTTAAGGTGAATTTAGCGCTCTCAATAGGTAACATGGTAGTGACCTAGGGGATATAGGTACATATACAGTGCGCCTTCAAATTAAGATACTTTTGATTATTTCAGAAGCATGAGACTTAGTAAAGTTGTTTACATTAGAGATGATTTGTTCAAAACACTAATTTTGTATTACCTATTTGATGTCACCAATAGTTTAAGTTAGGTTTAATAAGATCATAATTTTTTTAAGGATTATTTATATACTTTTTATTTTGTATAATATTCTTAATTAAATAATAGTAGACATTTCTTTGCATACAGCATATAATAAATAGTCAATTGTGTTTATTTGTTAAACATAGGTAAATACACTGGGTGACAATAAAGTTGAGTAAAACTATGTCTTACCTTCCGGCGCATAAAAACAATTATTAATTAACAATTTATACACACATATATAAATATTTTAGGGACAATCTTACATAAATCGACCTAGTCCCAAACTAAACAAAGCTTGTACTATGGGTACTAGACGACGATATTAATATAAATATGTATAATTAACATCCATGACCCAGGAACAAATATTCGAGTTTATCACACCAATATTTGCCCTGGCCGGGATTCAAACCCAGGACCGCTGGCTCAGTAGGCAGCTGCACTACAAGCCGAGCCAACCGCGTCGTTATATTTAATTCCTTAAAATTAATACTTCTAGAAACATGCAAAGAACACAAATAAATGTAATTAACAAATTAGAAATTATCACATGTCAAGAACTCCGAAACCGAATAAAAACACTTATTAATAAAAAACTTCCTAGCTTTTTCTTAAATACGTTTAAAGGTAATGTTTGAATATCACTAGGCAATGTTACTGAGTATCAAACGGCAATGGAACGAGTGCGACCCGCTGCAGTGAAGGGCTCACGAAATAGGGCTCCTTATCCATTAAAAAAAATGCTGATTGTTTTCGGTTTAACCCTTAATTTGGCAGTGTACCACAGGAGGCACACAATCTTAGACCATCTTTTTCCATTTTTTTTCGAATCAGAATTTTTTGCTCTATTCTACCTTAACGACGCTTGAAGTAGCGACCTCCGTATTTTTTTGTCAAATTAAGGGTTAAAGACATTTATTTTCTCATAAGAAACACAGTTTCGCTTACATGAGAACTTTAAAGGCTAGGTAAATATTAACACGTTCCCTGTGCATGCATCGTATCTGTAGCATTTTAGGGTACCTATATATGATACGTGCATGCATCACTGATGATGCACGACCCCTTGTAAACTTAAGGCATTGCCAAAATTTACACGTGTGAGCTACGTCTTTTTCATTTGCGCGAACATACCGCGGTATGTTCGCGCAAATGAAAAAGACGTAGCTCACCGGCTACAAAAATTTTGACAAAAAACACGTGCGTCCGGATGACATTTATATAATGTTGCCAGATTATGGCTGTTACGAATAAAGCACAGAAATATATTTTATTTCAAAAGGTTTTTGTTCGAAATAATAAAACAATACGAATTACTTGCACTTCCTGCAGATCATGATAAAAACAAAAGAATATTTAAATAAAATTTGCAAAAAAAAACGAAAAAAAAAAACTGGTAGGGTTTTTTAACATTTGGCAAGCTAGCATTGTAGCATTGAAGACACAGTGTTTTTTTGCACATCAAGCATTCAGTGTCTGTTTGCTTCGCCTTTTTGCGAGCTTCTGTAGGTGTGCTACCCTGTTCGGTCATTAATTTATAGCATACAACGCAACGTTTTCAAAAACTTTTATTGTTACGGCCAAGAATTTTGATCAGTTCATGGCGGCGGGGTAAGGTAGTCTGTATTACTGAAATTGTCTAAAAATTACCACTAAACGAAGTTCTCACAAATTTGGAGCGTTTATATGGCATTGACTAACGTAAAACACAGATATACGATTAAGAGAAACGTCAATCTGCCTTAAAAACGTGTATGTGATGCACTGCGCAGTGAGCTAGTACGTGCGTGCATCACATTTTGGGCACCAGTTTGATAGCTCATACGTGCATGTATCACATGTGGGGCACTCGGAAAAATGGGAAAATAGGAAAAACTATCTTCATGAATGATGTTTTTAGGCATAAATGTAATAATATGAACTATATAAAAGCAATTTACAAAAAAATAAAATTGCACGCGAGGAGACGATTTCTGGTTCCTAGTTACACAGGGAACGTGTTAATTATAAAAATAACAAGTTAATTCGCTCTTGGCGAGCATTGAGTTATGTTGAAAACAATAAGTAAACATACCTTAGTGTTTTAGATATTTGTCTCTATGATTGAACATGTTTCTTAACATAAATAATCAATGTAACTATCAGGGTATTGTGATTTATTGGTATATTTGAAACCGACAGTTTGAATTTTTTATTGATAATTTTTGTGTCAAAAAAGACTCGAAATTTACAAAATTTTATAAATTATCTTATCTAGCCCTTTGTGTAACGAAAGTTTGTGATAAAAAAGATATGGATGGGAAAAGATCGTTACACATAAGAATCAATTAGGTTTTGTTTTATTACAGCAGTTAACTAAGTAGATGTTTCTTGAAAACGACTCATGGATTTATCCAAGTTTTTTTCTTATTAAGGGTACAAGGATGATGGTAAGAAATGTTTTAATTTTATCTGGGTTCTTAATTAAAAGTATTAGTCAGTAAATTATTTAATTATAGCCTTAACTTAGTTAAGAAGTACATGTGTTTTCAAAACGACTTGTGAGATTTATGAATCTATGTTTTTATTTATTAAAAAATAGAAGGGTAAAAAGAAGAAGGTAAGAAAACTTTTCATTTTATCTGGATTCTTTCTTAATAAACAGGAACTGAACGTGAATTTATGCATTTAATATTTTACTATCAATTTGACATATTTTGATCACAATACAACACCTATCGTTAAACGATCGACTACAAAACAAAATTATTTTTTAAAGGTATTATTAGTAGTCTCATCCTACATCTAACCTAAACGGATGTATACTATCACTACGGTAGCCAATCATTTCACAAATATTCTTTTGACAAACAGCGTTCGAAAACTTCACCATTCACGAATTAGTCATTTCAGAAAATATTGTTTCACAAACAGACGGTCGGCGAGTGCTGAAACCGCCACCGATCAATTTAAATATTACACTATTAAATATTGCTTCGTTAGGATTATTAAATTAAATTAATATTAAGCAATTTTATTACGTAAATAGGTATTTTAGTGAAATATTTTACGTAACCCCAGTTTTTCATAAACAAGTACTAATTTTTTAAACGACCAATTTACAATACTAGTACTTTTATTGCACACCTCATAAAACTACAGGAGAAATACAATGCAAGAAATTACAATTGGAGTAAACTACAGGCGGTCTTATCGCTAAAGAGCGATTGCGCGTTGTAAAAGAACTAAATTGCAAAATAAATAATTATATTTTTAAATATTTTATTATTTTTGTGATATATTTATATTTGTCGAATGATGACTTTTCATATACTTAAAGTGTTTTGTGATATGATGCAGTTGTGAAATGTATATTTGTCAAATGACTATTTGTGAAATGATGCAGTTGTGAAGTGTATAATTGTCAAATTACCATTTGTGGTTACCAAACGATTTTCTGTCAAACATTTTTTTGTGATAGTAAACCTAGCCAGACAGTGCGAGTGCTCTAGCCCACTGCCTTGCGGCAGGGCACCCCCGATGCGGGCTACATTCCCCGGCTGTAACTACTTGCGTATATCATAACTATGATGACTAATTTAATTACAGCCCTTAACTAAGTACATGTTTCTTGAAAACTCCTAAATCTATGTATTTTTTTTATTAAGGGTAAAAAGAAGTTGGTAAGAAAACTTTTAACTTTTTGTGGATTGTTACTTCATCATCATCATCATCATCATCATCAGCCCGGAGTCATCCACTGCTGGACATAGGCCTTCCCCAGTTCGCGCCACCATACCCGGTCCTCAGCTTTTCGCATCCAACCGCTATTGTTACTTAATAAACAGGAACTCAATTTATTTATTATTTTATTATATATATAATTAAATATGAGACCTCATTCCTTTTACGGTAATTTAATATTTCTTTGTTAAAATAACCTGTTTACTTGTGTTGAGGGTGCGTCGAGAAAAATACGAATAAAAAAATAAATATAATATTAGGGTTCGAAATATATGCATGATAAAATATATCGTCGACCAATTTTGTGACTGGATTTGGATTCAGCTTGAAAAAATCTACAAGTGATTGGTATTTATATCTGACTTTTTGGTGAAAACATGTAAAATTTTGCTGACCAGTGTAATTAGTAAGTGCCTATTTAAGTAACAATGTGGTTGCTTGGTAACCAAATGTATCTCACTAAAGAGTTTTCTTTACCTTTACTACAGTTTTGCTTTGTGAGTATTTAGTTTATTAAGTATACCATTATTAAGTCTTTAAAATGCAGCTGGTTCTTTTACCTTTTAAGAGCTCTATTAATTTGAAGTACGTAGTCAGAGTCTCACAACGAAAACTGATTCGCAGCGCGCGCTGTCTGAAACTTTGACTCGTATTTGACCGGGTTTTTTCATGCCTTTTAGCATATCTGACGCAGTCTTTAACGTAACTGATAAATAAAGTAACATTTCTATGAACCAGTACATAGAACTCGATTCCCACCAGCTTGCACTGTTTAGTAGTTACAGTCGGTTGTTTCAACCTCAGTTGAGTATTTGTGTCAATTAATTCTGCTGAAAATCTGACGCCGTTTATTATCATATTATCATAAAATCAATTCAACATTTCAAATATTCTGATAATGTTTTAATTTTCAGGGCGTAAGTAACAAAGACTACTGTTTAAATATTCATCTGGACAGGCACCATTTGTATAATTAATGATTTATTCTAAATACGCAACACATGAAACCCCATGGTCTGGTTTGTCAGATTTGCGATTTAATTATTCTGGGGACCAAGGAAAGAAAATGTATACACGCGATAAATTCCAGTAGGGATAACCCTTCTTCAAAAATTCATATATTTAAAATTACAAATATAATACGAGGACTGCCTTTTAAATCGTATCGTTTGCAAACCTCCCGCAAGAATGTATTTTTGATTGGTCGAATAGTTTTATTGTAGCGTCTGTTCAAAGGTGACAAGTCGGCTGTGAAAATAAGGAAATATAAATGTGGACATACGTATGAGAATACAAAATCCTGTAACGATAAAACCCAATCTTAATCAGTTATCTATTCCTCAATTGCAATTTTTTTTATTTACAGCTCGTAAGTTACACTAGAGTATAATTTTATTTATCATATGGCACATTGTGTAGTCTAAGTATTTCCTTCTTGGGTTCCGTACCCTATACAAATATTTAAACGCCTCTGCTGTCCGTCTGTCAGTGGTGAGATTTTCAAATTGTTGCCTTCTCATTAATAAACAACTGTTTTGTTGTTGTAACTGTTGTAAAACTCTTTTTTGTGATATAAAACCGTAATCGAATGACAAAGAATTAAAAAAAAACGGATTTAATTTCCTTATGAGATCACTTCTAATAACATATGCCTTCTTTTAAATAAATCTTCTATTCCTTGTTATGTAAGCTGGGTCATTACGCTAATGCATTTAAGAGTTAATAAAATAAGCTTTAAAGAAGCAATAATTTTGCCATTATTTACATTCTTATTAATTTTACAGCTCTTCTGTTGATATGCTGCTATAGTAATGAAAATCAGTCCCTGCCAAATAAACATAATTTCAGTGGTCAATATTGTTTTAATCCATGAGATATATTTATGTTAGACAGCATTATGTAAGATATGTGTGTGTCTGTCTGTCACACATTTAGACACATCCTAAACTTAAGCGATGACCTTTGTTTGAGTGTATGTTATCAACTCTAGCTGGGTAATTAACACTCACCTATCTATGCGCACGACCGATGACGCGCATTTCTAGTAAGTACGTTCTTATAAAACGCTATGTGCAGACGCCCACCCTCTTCATTCTTTATAATTTCGAGCGCAGTTCCATGCTTTGTAGTTGTGGATGGATAGACGGATTACTAATAGTCAATAGGCATAATGAAACATTTTTTTGAAGATGTTAATCGATTATTGTATTAAGTGGTTTATATTCAGGTGAAGTGAAATTGTAGGTACGGCCCGACATGTTCCGAACTCGTACGGACCTCTTCATCAGGGACTGCTACCCGTACAGCGGCGCGATAGCTTTGTGACAGTTTGTCACTCTAAGAAGTTTAATCACTATTCTCCTCCGGGCCACGAGACATAATAACAACAAGGATTTTTATCCACCCACATATACACCGCATTTGATGCAACATGTTAGGGTAGGCACGTCTCCAGCAAATTTTGGCATTAATTATTTTGTTTAACCCTTCAACCGCTCAGCTCTTCAACGAAAAACTGTGTCCCTGGCGCCAAGCTGACAGCAGATAGTATGACATTGTATAGCGGCAAATGACGTCGTGGCGTCTGGGGCACGGCTTTCCGTCGACGTGATTTGTCTTTGGCGCTCAAAAGGTTAAAAATATCTACTAGCGATTTACTATAAGGCTTACTGACGAAAAAGAGCCGCCAAAAGAAAACTAATAATAAGGAAATCTGGGAGTTTTCTTCTGGCGGTTCTTTTTCCTCAGTATTTTTTAAATTAAATATTTAAATGTATGATTATGAGCGTTAATTTGTTATGATGCAATGCACACAGATGCCCAACAGAGGCGCATCGCCGTAACAAATACCGTATAGCAAACTATACTAAATGATAATTACTAAAAACACCAACTCCAGATTTGTATCTATCGTATCATGTACCTATAATGTCTTGTATCGTACCAACGCAAACTTCATTTACCATGCATTAGTAAACGGATATAAACTTGATTACAACGCAATAAATTCTACATTGGTATGATGACTGTGTTTTTGTTTGTATATTTTATGTTTATCTTTAGTTATGTAGTAAGCATTATTTTGCTCAACAATGTTAATGACAGAACGTGACGCCAACAAACTGTTTCACAGTTTAGCGCACTTTAAACACATTGTTACGTATTTGCTAATATTAATGAATAATATATATTAAAATATATAAAACGATAGATCATAAGCAGGTCTTAGGACGGCCCTACAGGCAGCTTGGCGAGTCATTCATGGCGAATTGCCCTACGTGTCCTGGTTAAAGGGGCGTTTTTTATGAACCAGTGCCCCGGGGGAGTGGAATCACCAAAATATGACGCTAAGTATCTAGCTGAAAAGATATAGGCTTGACGAATTTTATTGGGATCAAAATATGTATATATGGGACTAACTACACTTACACTGCTCTAAAAGGCAGAAATGACCATCAAAGTTAAACATTCCTACGGAGCGCTAAAAACGCTCCATACAAATGGCCACCTAATAGTGACGACGTTATACGTTATGGGTACCAATATTTGTATGGAGACAATAAGTAATTCGAACTTGCCATTTTCACATTGAAAGAATGCGTTAATGGTTGTCATACAATTATTATTTTGTTAAATTATGCGGTTTCTGAAAAACAATCAAAATTGCTTTTGGATGAAAAAAATTTAAACAAAATTTGCGTACACTAACTTGGAAGTCACATATTTAAAAAAATATTTTTTCTTTGTTTCATGACATACGTCCATTGTCAGATCGATTTTATGATACTGGCTCTAACTGCAAAATCAAGGTTACACGAAATGCGGAAACCATGCATGTCTGCGTTGAAATAATACCTACTGAGATCTATTTGGTACTTCCAGGGTTTCATCAAGTTGATTTTATAACACTGGCTTTAATCTAACTGCTAATCGAGTCAAGGTCAGTCGTCACCTTAAAGTTATCCTGAGTTTCATGAGGCACCTCCAGGGTCAACCGTCGAGGCGAATTGAAAAGAGAAAACCGTACATGTCTATGTTGACCGAACCGCCATCGAGTCACTTTTATGATACAGGCTCTAAACTGCTTATCGGGGTAATTAAAAAAGGAAAAACGGCTTGTCTTCGTTGAACGAATCCTGAAATGTAATAAGCACTTCCAAGTTCTATCATCAGACCCGAATTGATGATAATGGGAGAACCTTAAATGTATCAGGAGATGATTCTGAAAATTGGTTTACATTTGACGGAGAAAATCGGTGAACATATACGTACAAAAAATATAATACGGTCAAATATAAATAAACAAATATCAGACAACCTCACACGAATAAAACTAGTCCCAAATTAAGCTCAAGAAGGCTTGTGTTATGAGTACTAATAATGAATAATAGCAAGAAAATAATAAAATTGTAAAATCGATCCTTTGGCTTCGCTACTATACTACGAACGTGCCAACCCTGGCTGAAGATGCGCGCTATAATTGGCTTAAAGAGTCATTTCACGCTGCAAAATGTTAATTACAAATATTAATCACAGTTGCGTGGTTATATAGCGGCGGACGGCGATCCTCCTCAGCCTGCTGACATGCGTGCTGTATTGCTGGTGTTGTTCGTGGCGGCGTATGCTGCCTACGCTGATATATATGCCGTAAGTTTTACCAAATTACCATTTAGGTAACATTGTAAACTTGCAATTTTAGCCCTAACTCACTTGAAATCTCTTTTAAACATAAGAGGCTATGATGAGATTTGAACTTGAAAAATGCAATATTGTCGAGTCGTAGGCAACCATTGCATTTATTGTTTTTTTTTTTATGTAGGGTAGGGGTTAAACGAGCAAACGGATCACCAGATGGAAAGCGATTACCATCGCCCATAGACACCTGCAACACCGGAGGAGTCACAAGTGCGTTGTCGACCTTTCAGGTGGGTGTACGCTTTTTTCTTGAAGGTTTGAAGGTCGTATCGGTCCGGAAATACCGCAAGGGACAATTCATTTCACAATTCAGTCGTGCGAAGCAGGAAATATATTATTTATCCACCAATGTTATAGACCAGATACAAAGATCAAACACAATGAATAATCTGGTATGGTGTGAAATTTTTCATTATATTTGATGTCTGTATTCTATCCAGTAAATGTATTTTTCAGGACTTATTTAACAATCTGTACGGGACTCAAGATGATGAAGAGCCGATTAGTATAGTTTCTATGGTAGGTATATAATGGGTGTAGATAAAGTAGTGTATGCAACTGTACATAATTAGGTCTTAAAACACTCGTATGATGCTATTATGAATTTAGGTCAGGTAGGTTGAAAAACTACACTCGTATTTTACGACCTTTCATTATGTAAGTTTCATAAACTGCTATTATACAACTGTTACATATTTAGAGGTCTTAAAAATCGAGTATGGTTTTTTACCTACCTGTCCTGAATTCGTTGTTGAAGGAGAGATAATGAAGTTGTAATTTTTCCCGTGGGAATGGGAAGGAGAAGGGAAGGAGAAGGGAAGGAGAAGGGAAGGAGAAGGGAAGGAGAAGGGAAGGAGAAGGGAAGGAGAAGGGAAGGAGAAGGGAAGGAGAAGGGAAGGAGAAGGGAAGGAGAAGGGAAGGTTAGGGAAATGTAAAAATGCACGTTCATGTAGTTGCTTGTGAAGAACTAGAGGTAATCTTCTCGCGTAGGTGGAAGCCCAATCATAGAGGCGCTTAACTATAAAATAAAGTTTCAACTGTAAGTTTTTGGATTGTTTTATTTATTGATTTATTTATTCAATAACAATATACATTGTGTTTGAAATTATACTTAAATCTAACTTAATCTACACATTAAAATACACATTGATATCATAAATTAATAAAATTAAAAATAATCTGAATAATATTAAAATATAAAATTATAGAAGATGTCAAAAAGCAAAGCATCAGGTTTAATAAATAATAAATCAATCAATAATCTGACATTAAATTTAGTTCTTTATCAATTGTGTGTTTAAGGCTAACTTGAATACGGACTATCAAATTATCGGCCAACGGCTCCGAGAGCGCTATCCTGTTATTGAAAAGAAGATTAAAAAATATAGGCAAGCTGCAAAACAAGGCAAGGTAATTACGATTCTCAATACAGCAGGTACAATTTTATTGTCACTCCACTTTAAATTTAGCGTGCTCAATGTTCTTGAGTACTCGATCAACCGATAATTGGCGACCACGTATAGGAAAGCGCAGCGTAGGTGGACGGATGATCTCGTGAGGATAACGGGGAATCAATGGAAGCGGTCTACACGGGACCGCACTTTGAGGCCTATTTTAAGCAGTGGACGTCTGTTGCTGATAGATAGATAAAGATATCCTGTAAATGATAATTAAGACGCATCCTTTAGCGAACTGAAGCCTTTACAGTACGATTAAAATCAGTTAACACTTCGGCCAACCTCGGTAATTGTCGTGAATCCCTCATCTCTCACATAGAGTTATCAAATTACAGATATGACCGATTTACAAAATTCTTTCCGTATTTGATAGGGTATACTTCCGAGATGGTCCCATGTAAATTTTATCAAAATCGGTCAAGCAGTTTATGAAATATCAACAAAAATCGGTTGAAATCGGTTTTTTTATTTTTTTATTTGGTGATTATTATTAATTGTTAATCCGACGTAATATCGTAGGTACTACTTACATCAAACAGTAAAATATTGACTTATATAATATATGTTTATTATATATTGTATACCTACAAGAATGTTAAAATTCATGTCGCTTCTGCATAATAAATTTCATAGATCTACCGGTTAGTAATGTCATCTTGGCAGGTGCTATACATTGCGTTTATGATACTTCAAATTGAATGCTACTTAAAAGAAATCGCGGTAATGTATTTCGTGTCATTTCCATCTCCGGATTTAGGCGATGATACCCGAGAAAAGCCGAAGTGTTAACTGATTTTAATCATACTGTAAGAACATTTGAAGAAGGAGAGCAAACTCTGGCTTTATTTGCCGCAGACGTAAAGAGACCGAAAGGCTGCATCCTGGTGCCGTAGTCCTGAGCTGGACCCTTAGCGTGGAACAATTCGGGCACCTCCAGTACAAGAGGATAGCCAAAATTATCTAGGTTGCATTATAAGTTCTATTTCCTTTTCTGTTTTTGTTGTATTAATATACATTTTTAGTAAACTATTTAACTTCTCTTTGTTCCAACGCTATTAGTATTCATTTTTAGTAATTCGGCTACAAGTAATATTTTATGAACTTACTTAACATTTGACAATTATTGTTTTGCCGATTTCAAATAAGTATAATAATTTCTTCTGTTTCCATTACAACTCCACAATAGATTTATTTTCTGTTTAAGGGTAAAAATAAGTTGGTAAGAAAACGTTTAATTTTATCTAAATTCTTATGTGAATTTATGCATTTAATACTTTATCATCATGACCAGCGTTTTCCAGCGGCTTCGTTTGGACATAAGGATAAAAAAGTGTAAATGTCGTTTTACAGCCCGCTAACTAAATATACTCTCCAAGCCGTGTTCAACTCGGCTACAGCGACTACTCTACATATGAATTATTATTTTCGGAGATAAACCGACATATTGATAGTTGCCTATGAACAAATTGTCTTCTTTTTATAGCTTTGTATAAGCAAAGTTGTGCTCACAATATATTTTATTATTAAATTGTATAAACAGTTGTTTCCTTGTCATGGTGCCGAAACCAGGGAATTAAACAGGGTCCTCTAGATATTAAGAGAGCGACACTGCTGAGCACTCTGGTGACTGACATAGCCGATTTTAGCAGTGACCGTGCAACCACACTCGCTCTTCGTCCTAACTATTTCATTGTTAAAATTACTGTAAGATCACCTGAGGCTATTCAATTGCGTCTCTTGATAATAATCTCATTTCAAAGTTCTTTCCATATTTTTTTGTTTATTTAATGACATATTGATGATTTTAATCGTACGTAACGTATCAATTATGAGGTCTTTCTATTACGCTATAATACCTAATGTTGACATTGGTGTATAACCCTCAAATCCTAAAATCGTCAAGCAATGGCATAGCTGGATTTAGCTTCAGCGTGAAATAAATGAAACTACCACTAGGTACTTCTACAAGTAAATGGCACATGTCTGACTTTAGTGGCGAAAGGAAAAAGTAAAATTTTGTTGGCTAGTGCAATTAGTAGATACCTAAATAACAAAGTGATTAGTTGGTATAACCGAATATATCTCACTTAAGAGTTTTCTTTAACTTTAGGTACTACAGGCTTGCCTTGTGAGTACTTAGTTTATTACCTCTACCATATCTTTAAAATATAGCTTATTCCTTGAGTCTTACTGTATGGCAAGAAAAAATTGAGCCGACGCTTGTCCGGCTAAGTAAAGGAGTTTGTGCATTACTTAAATTATTCATATTCATATTCATATTCATATTTATTGGTAATATTCTTTTACACGTCAATAATTAAATAAAACATTAATTAAACATTAAATAAAACTATTACATTCCTGCATATAATATAGCTCCTTGTAGTCATAGAACGCCTGCTCGACAAGCCATTTTTTAAGGTTGGAGGCGAAGTTGACCGAAGTATGGGTTTCCGCAGCGAAGTACCTCTCCACACTATCATATTCGCCCAACTTCGGTTAACTTCGAGTAGTGTGGAGCTGCAATAAATGTGTACTATTTACTACGTGTGACGTTGAAGGATGCGTCAATTAATATACTAAAAAGACCGGTGTGACGTCCATAGAACTCGCTTCGAACCGGGTTGCACTATTCGAAAGGTTGACCTGTGTCTTTGCTTCCCTTTTCTGGTGTGCGTAATATTACATTGTCCTAATCACAGTTGAATAAAACGTAGTTTATATAAGTACCAAGTTTTCTTGTTACCTGTTACATTATCTCAGTAATTTAATTTCCAGTTCGTAAGTTGTTACTTAAGTATTGTTATACTACATTTTTTTCGACGTACGAGTTGACGAATGATAGGGAAGAATGGAAGAAGAATAAAAGATCCCAATTAAATGGGATAATGGCAAGATAATTATGATCTGACACAGGCAGATATTGTCTAAATATTTTTTTTCTAAATGCGCAACTACAGATGTAGTGAATAACAGTTTTCCATCATATTTTGTAGGGTAAGCTCGTTTTAATATTTCCATCTCAACTTTTTCACGGAAGTTGATAGATAAAACATGCTAAAACGAACTTTTCCAAAAAAAAACGATGGAAAACCATTATTCACTACATCTGTACACGGGTTTCATGTAAGTAAGTAATTGCCAATGGTCTCATATTGGTCAGATTTGCGATTTTATTGATCCAATAGAAATTGACGGAACTTCAGAACGGGGAATATACCTACTTCAACATATTGAAACGCTGCTGGGAAAAAAGAGTGAGGGAAGTTGTACCAACATACAATATATTTTTCAAGCATTTGATAATTTTCACTCATTCTCGATTGTTGCCGACTGCCCGTTAAATCGAGTTTTTGATGTAACTCTGTACATAAATTATAAAAATGCACAACCCCGTGAAATTATTTATTACATGTTTGTGACGTTTTATCTTTAACTACATTCTTATTTAAATTTTCAGATCGTAAGTTACACTATCGTACTTTTACTATATTTTCATGTATCGTCTGGCATATATAAGCCTAGGTCATGCTTTTAGGCTTTTACGGTTCCGTACCCAAAGGACCAATATTACCTACCACGCCTCCACTGTCCGTTTGTCACAGGGCTGTATCTTTGGAACCGTAACACTACCGTAATATACTTACGTGTAAGAATCAGAACTGAAGAAGAAGATACTGAACAATTGAAAATTTTGTAAATTGTGCGACTTAAAATACATGTGGCTTAGAGAAATTGTAAGGAATACTAGAAAATTATTTTTTTGGAAACGCAGGTTCGAATCCTGTCCGAACAATTAAAATTTAAATTTTTCGCTTCATTGTGATACTAGAAAACATAATTATAGTTCCGCGTATAAAGAAAAAACACCACAAGTAACAATTAGTAGGTATATTCCTGTAAAATGTTAATAATTCAAAAGTTAGGTCATTCACAGATCGCCTTCTTCTTATATTATAAACTGCGTTCTGCATTGTTGTAGATAGTGCCTTATTTACTTATATAATAGTATGTGCTGGAGAGACTTCCAATTTGACTAATAAAGACTATTAATCTTATTACATTTTCCAGATCTTCTGTTGATGCTGTAATATAAATGGATTACCGGTAAAGAAGCTTAATAACACTAACTGGTAACTCGGATGCACCTGATAACCCGTGCTCGCAGAGGCAATGGGATGAGCCTCTCTGTCGGATAATAAAAAACAATCTCTTAAAGACAGCATGTAGTCCAACAGAGCGAGCTCGTCTCCTTGCTGCCGCGGAATGGGAGTCCGGTCTGTGGCTGCAAGCCTTGCCATCACACACAATAGGGACTTTGATCGATAATAATAGTTTTAGACTAGCCACATGTTTAAGGATTGGGGCACCAACAAACGAGCCCCATCGCTGTCGCTGCGGAGCTTTGGTCGATGGCCTTGGCCACCACGGCCTCTCATGCCACCGGAGTGCAGGCAGAATATCTCGCCACGCTAGTATCAATGACGTCATCCGGAGGGCCTTTGTTAGCGCCAAGGTGCCGGCAGTCCTAGAGCCCAGCGGTTTGGCTAGGCCTGACGGAATGACATTGGTGCCTTGGAGTATGGGTCGGCCGTTGTGGGATGCTACGTGTGTAGACACCCTGGCACCGTCTCATATTCCAGTTACCAAGAATGGTGCTGGCGCGGCGGCTGCGTCTGCGGAAAGCCTCAAACGTCGTAAATATGCTGCTCTCGGTAGCAGTTACATATTTGCGGCGTTTGGGGTTGAAACTCTGGGGCCATGGGGGCCAAGTGCGCGTCGACTCTTCAAAGAATTGTCGATGCGCCTCATTGACGCAACCCATGACCAGAGGGCTGGCCACTATTTTGCCCAGCGAATAAGCATTGCCATCCAGCGTGGCAATGCGGCCAGCCTTCTGGGCACACTTCCGAGCGACAGCGATTTAGGGCAAATTTTTTATTTGTAAATAGTTTAGGTTTTTAGCATATACGTAGTCTTAGTTACATATTAGTTTATTGTTTTTATTAATATCTTGTGTTTTTATGAAATAAATACCCTTTATTATTGTTTTATAACACTAAAGGGACATTATATACCTAGGGCGGTGAATTCGTGAATGTCCCTGATCGCAGGTGTTGGCCATAAATATGCGATCTGCGGCCTTACGAATTACCGCCCGTAGTTTGGCTAAAGTTTTATTTATGCCTTGCCTTGGCCAGAAAGTGAGCATTTCGCCCCGCGTAGCGGGCAGAAAATCACACTTACGGCCTAAGGTGACGTAAACATTTATTTTGAATACGTAAGACATATACGCACTACGCAGCGTAACGTAGATAATAATGATAATGATTGAATATTTTTAATGTAAATTATGTGTATTTGTAAAATGTAATATAATGACATTAATGGCGTATTAAATGTATTTTTATGAATTAATAATTGAATTGAATTAATTGAAAAATATTGCCCATACAAAACACGCTAATTTTGGCATACTCTATACGACAACATCATAAGAAACACGAGTCAATGACAACATACCCAGGCCCCCAAATGAAACGAACAATATGGAGCAACAAACTTGTTTAGATACACAAGTAAAGTACCCTCATAATTTAGCTACATGGTGCATCGCAAGCGACTTCTCCTCGCGCGAGATATATGCCTGACCATTTCTGTGCAGTAATGTGAGCGGGTGACGGTTAGCGTTATGTCACGCGACATTAGTCGCGAAGAATAGTTGTGCTAGGCGGGATAGAAACATGACGCAATTTCCCAACAGTATTCTAAAACCTGTGTCTGGGAGATGCGACTGACCTATACAGTGTGTATATTTGATATAACCGCATACTTTACGGGGGCTTAGTATAGGCACTTATTAATATATTTATCCATAAATTATAAAAAAACGAACATATTTTTTTCATATAAAATTAATCAGCAAGCAATGTACGTGTTTGTTGTTGTTTGTTGACGCATAACATCGTGATGTCACAACTGTCACTAGTAATAACTACGCCATACATTGCTGCTCAGAAAATTTTCAAAAATTAATTACGCTATGGTAGTTAACGCTAAGTTAATAATTGTTATTAATATCAGATTATAGCACTAAAATCTCCGTCTGGCTACAATACGCGGTTGTATCAAATATACACGCTGTAGAGATTCTGGTCCCTATACAGAGCTGGTAAAGTAAACTGTTATGTTTATGTACTTAAGTACTCACTCAACTAAGTTATACTCAGTAAGACCTATTCCATTCTTATTAGTGGAAAGGAGGAAGAAGTCGGCCTGTCGAAATCAGTGCGGTAGGTACCGCACCGACTGCTAAACACCTGCTGCGCCGACGACGCATTTGACATTTCCAATTTTCAAATAGTGTTAACTTTAAAGTAATTTCATTACTTTATTATCACAGAACCCAAAATTTATAATTTTATTAGATTATACGGTCTAGTTTTGAAAATATAAAAAAAAATGAAAGCAGCGTCGTCTAAGAATCAGCACTCAATTGACGTCACCTTGTGGAACATTGACAGTCGCAGCCTACAAAAAGGATATAATTAATCCGCCTTAGTAATAGTCCGACTGTATGATTTACTGGGCTGTGACCAATTACTTCTCGCCTACGCTCTTTTATTAAAACTTTATTATGATATATTTAATTTTTAATCCTTTTTTGTAAAATTAATGTTGTCAATTGTATGTTTTCCGTCTTCAATCCTCTACGAAGGCCGACGACGAGATTGTAGAGTATGTACGTGTGATGACTGGAATGACGACCTTCATAAAGGAAGAATTTTGGCCGAAAAAGGTGTTATGCCCAGGCCTTTCAGCGGTCGGCTACCCCACACCACGGACTTATATAACATATTGCAGAAAAAAGGACCTAGTTTAGTTCTATTTGTATTTAATACAAATAGGCATATCTATAGGCCACAGTTTCCTGAAAATAAATGATTTTAATACAGGAAAATTTACATATTTTGGAGGCAAACGAAACTTTATTTATAAATTTCTATTGGCAGCAGAAATGAGGATCTACCGAGTTCTAGCTAAATTTGCAGTACATACCTTTTTTTATAGGTGCTGCAGTCTTTTTTCGTACTTAAAAGGAAATACCACTGTTAATTAGGGTTCCGTACCCAAAGGGTACAAACGGGACCCTATTACCGAGACTTCGCTGTCCGTCCGTCCGTCCGTCCGTCCGTCCGTCCGTCTGTCACCAGGCTGTATCTCAAGAACGGTGATAGCTAGACAGTTGAAATTTTTACAGATGATGTATTTCTATTGCCGCTATAACAACAAATACTAAAAATAAAATAAAATAAATATGCGACGTCGCGTGATTGTAAAATGAATTTCAATTTTGCATCTTGTCACATGAAAATAAAGTTCATTTTGGATTTATGCATTTCCACGACGTGACGTCGCCGGCACGACGTCGCGTCGTACGACGATGCGATATCGTGTCTTGTAATGGTGTTTTGGCCCTTAGGCGGCCGATGGCGGCGGAATTTTGGCAAAAATAAACACCTAGTACAAATTCCATAATCAAAATTGCAAAAGTCGAAACGGCTGGTTTCTAAAATTTCTCAAAAATAGGTTAAGTTTAGACCTTATGTGTATCTGACGCGATACTTACCGGGTGTAAACTTAACAAGAGCAGTGATATTTCTCCGTAATAAAATAATGGTAGTAAATGTCGTCCACGACGTGTCGACTCGACTCGCGCCAATTCGTTGTGGACAGTTCAGTACAAAGAAATAAACAAGATGATTTAGCTACTAAGTCATTGGCTCATGGCATGGTACTAAAGTGAGTGAATTAGGAATCAACTTGATAGGTACACTTTTTGTTTTTAACAAGTTTCCTAATCGACACTGGGTTATAAATTTTATTTGCTACGGCTTTTTTTATCACCTTGGTTAATGTCTGTACACTGTATGGAATAAATCGATTCAGTCCAAGCACCTTAACCTATGTAATTAATATTACATTATGCGGCATAATTAAGTTGTTCATTATTTTTTGCCTAAAATTAGCTATGGATTTATTTATTTATTTAATCTTTATTGCAAAAATTAAAAACAAATCGTACAAAAGCGGACTTAATGACATTGGGTGTTCTTTACCAGTCAACCACTACCCAAAGCAGATGTAAATTGTGGGCGATGCAACTAATCTAAATAGGTTTCATTAGATAAATACTTATATTAATAATATTATAAATATATGTGTAAATAAATAAATCAATAAATTTAATGGTACAGGCAGGGTTCGAAATTGCGTTTCCAATGGCTTTCTGGGCCAACACGGGCACTCTACCTATTGGATCACAGAACCTGATGCGAGAACCATTTTTTTTTACGATTCATTAAAACATTTGGTTTACGCTAGCAGATCTACGTTACTGCTTTAATAAAATATGACTAAAAAACAGATAAGTTTATTAAGATTTCTTAATTTCTGCTAATGAGTAGGTTACGCAGCTTATCCCTGACGATGTCGGGGCATGCCTTCAAAGGAGCATTAGTGAACAACGATTCCGCATCCAAACTCACTATAATCTTGTCTGGCTTCATCCCAACAAATTAGAGACAATCTTCTACATAAACAAATATTAAAAAATAATTAACCGACGTCAAAATAACCTTAAATGCCAAAAATAACCCGTTCATTTAGGTATAGATTACATTTGAATCACCTTTTGAAGTCGGTGCCACCGACGGAGGCAACATCGAACCGCCTTCGAAAATAAACAGAAAAATACAACGATAATCCGTTTATGTACCGATTTAATAGTAATCATCTTTTTCAAGTAGGTAGGTACCAAAGCATTAATTCGAAGGCTCGCGTGAAGCTTAAATGCTATCTATGCATTTCTGTTTTATTTTGAAGGCCGTTCGATTTTTTATTTAAACATTTTTTTTTTTTTGCTTCAAGTGATAGAAATAAAATAAGCATTTATTAATAAAGTCCAGAAGGAGGAGATTGAGGAGGCTTTATTTGCATGCATCTCGTTTGAATTATCCCCTTACCTTTAAAGGAGTTATACCTTCCATCATCACCGCAGCATCATGAGACGATAATTGAACTTTAGAAAATGTATGAAAAACATTATTAGTACCTGTGAAATTTGAGGGTTGTCGTCTATTTCCTGGGATCCTATCATCAGATCCTGACTTGGGGACGATTAAACCACCTCAGAGGCATACTAAACAGATAACAAGTAGCAATCTAAAATAGCCAGACCTAAAATATTTAAAGAATTATCCCCTAACTCCTAACCATTTAAGGAGTTGTATTTACCTTCCATCGTCAGCATGAAAGACCAATACCTGAATACCTCAATAAAATACATGAAAAACATTGCTAGTGCTTATAACATTTGAGGGTTCCCTTCGATTTCCCTGGGATCCCATCATCAGATCTTGATATGGTGACAATAGGAAATGGGACTTGGGACTACACTCTTTCAAATAAAAAATAAATAAAAATTGGTTTACAATTGACAGAGATATCGGTGAGCATACATAAAAAAAATACAGTGAAACATAGAACCTTCTTTTTGTTTAGTCGGTTAATTAGCCTGTCGGTACCCCTTTTTCACTCAATTACCTAATGTGACAATCATTGATTCGGTTTGGTGCTGGATACAAATATTGAGTGCTAATGACATAGTAAGTAGGTACAATTAAGGAACCATGACATGTAATCAAGAAAATTGATTTAGATTCTTATTTCACACTACAAAATGTGACAAATATTAATTATAATTATGCTGTTATAAAGCAGCGGGCGGCGAAAGGCTAGCCGTCAGTCAACATGCGTGCTTGTTTGCTAATTTTGTTTATCGCGACGTATTCTGCCTACGCACAGCATTTAGGGGTAAGCATGGAGCTAATATGTAATGCTAATATGTGTTATCTTTATAAAAAGACCAAGGCTATCCTTAAAAAGGTTTCAAGACTTGTTGAAGTTTAGACACCAGACAACCTGAACGGAAAGCAACCTTAGATTGACATAAAAAAATAGAAATTAAAACGTGGCAATACTGTAGTGTTGTCCCTTTCTAAACAATCTAAGAAAAATTGGGCAAGTGCGAGCCCGACTCGCGCATGAAGGGTTCCGTACCTATACATATATATAATCTATAACAAGTTTGTTGTATTGGAGCCCCCCTTAAATATTTATTTTATTTTATTTTTAGTATTTGTTGTTATAGCGGCAATAGAAATACATCATCTGTGAAAATTTCAACTGTCTAGCTATCACCGTTGTTGAGATACAGCCTGGTGACAGACGGACGGACGGACGGACGGACGGACGGACGGACGGACGGCGAAGTCTCAGTAATAGGGTCCCGTTTTTACCCTTTGGGTACGGAACCCTAAAAAGGGACGCCACTACAGTATTGCCACTTTTTAATTCGGCACTTTCTTGTCGGACTGCAGCATTCGCTACTCGAGCGCCTCTCGCGGATGTCATATGTCAATTACAACTGCCAAATCAATTGCTTTTTGCTACCGTCAATTACGTTAATGGAATAATATTTTTTTTTTTGCCTGTCCTTAGTCTGACCCTGCGGGCGAACTACAACAAGCCATACTAAAAATACCACAGGTGAGTGTGTATTGGTTGTAAGTATGTCTGCTCTTTAACGCTTAATTTGGCAATGTACACAACGATGTACAAACTCTTTGACCATCGTTATCATTTTTTTTCGAGAATTGTTCTAGCTCTATTCAACCTTAACGAGACATGAACTATCGACCGGCATGTTCAGATATTTTTGCTCTTAAATTGAAGAACTCGACAGTATACTATCAAATCTAATTTTGAAATCTTCATTAAAAAAATCTATTAAACAAATTAACTTAAGTGTCTGCGCGTATAGACACAGTTGGTGGATGATGATGGCCTACACGGCTCGAAGATGAATGACGAAAGCAGCAGTTCAACGAATTAAATTACTTTAATTCTGGATTTTACATGGTTTTTGCAAATCGTTAAAAAATATTAGGTGTGTGTCCTTTGTGAAGCGAACAAAGACAGGGGCTCTTCCACGTCCGTTGTCCGTGATTGGTTGTAGAAGGCGATGACGGTCCGGTGCTTGATTGGCTGCCAAAACGACGTAAGCGCCTGTCATTGGTTCCCGAGATATGTCGTCATATATATACGTCACGATATACATAGCGGGCCTCGAGAAGCGACACCGGTCAAAGGTCGCCCGCTGCAGTTAGCTGTTGGGCTTAACATTAATTTGCGCCGTAACATTAAGTATAATTTTGAAGTGAAATAGATAATTAATTATAAATTTTATTTTAACAGTAACGTATGCTCCCATCCTTGTGTCGAGTTCCACATTTG
Source organism: Apotomis betuletana (assembly GCA_932273695.1). Taxonomy (NCBI): domain Eukaryota; kingdom Metazoa; phylum Arthropoda; class Insecta; order Lepidoptera; family Tortricidae; genus Apotomis; species Apotomis betuletana. Next base: position 5,287,129 of record OW026321.1, on the reverse strand, counting down.
CTGATGGCCGTGACCTTCGTGAATATGTATTTTATGGACGATCGCTTCGAAACCAAATGTTTATATTGAAGCAAGAAATATTTTTTTTTTTCGCGAACATTGACCACCAGTACAGAAAGTACAGTATCGCAGTAACCACGGTGGCGATCATCAAGATCGAAGTGCATTTTTGAGTTTTGGAAGTGTTTCAGACATTTCAGTGCGCTTGAGTCCCAGGAATAAAAATGTTTGTGTGACAGGCCCTTAAAATCAAACAGCAATAACGCAGCAATCAAGCAATCAAGCAGTAACGCATGCTCCCATCCTTGTGTCGTGTTATACATTTGCTGATGGTCGTGACCCTCGTGAATTATGTATTTTATGGACGATCGCTTTCCACTAGTTGCGACCTTCGGCAGTGTGTATGCCTCGTGGCTTTGGTGTTGTGGATCTGGTCTGTTCAGCACATAGGGTTTCTTCCTCTTGGTCGCCTTCTCTGTCACCAGGAGTAATTCCAGGGTATCACTTTACTTCCTTGCTATGTGACGGAAGAATTCGAAGATCCTGCGGAGATAATATATTGTCGATATCCTAAATATCTGTCTGCCATTTGGAGCGTCCAAGTATCCGCACCGTGGGTGAAGATCGAGATCACCAGAGATCACCCGGCCAACCTTATGCTAAGGGCCAACCAAATGTTTATATTGAAGCACAAAAAACAACATTTTCCGCGAACTTTGACCACCAGTATAGAAATTACAGTATCGTAACCACAGTTACGATCATCAAGATCCAAGTGTATTTTTGAGATTTCACGAAGCGTTTCAGATATTTCAGTGCACTTGAGTCCCGGGAAAATGTTTGTGTGACAGTCTCTTAAATTCTCAGCACTGACGCATACCCTGAAATAATAATAATACAACTTTTCATTATTTTCAGAATGTGAAACTCAGCAACGGCGAAGCAGAGGTACGTTGTTTTATTAAAATATATTTTTAATTAACCCTTAAGAGGGCGCCGAGCGTTAGCGACTGAACCATAGAGCGCGGGGAATGCGTATTGAGATCGGCGCGCGGCCGCCATAGTAAAAATGTATGGAGAATTAAAAGCACTTTTTGATAAATCTGGACCTTTAACACTAAACAATAATTGAAATATTTGATGCGGACAAATTGTAATGTAAACATTCATCTTTTTTTTCAACTGAAAATCAGAATAGATTTCCACTGTTAAAGTGTAAAAAAACACTTAACGTCTGCTTACGATTTTACAATTTTCGTCTAACTTTACTTAGTTCTCTAGGGTAAAATATTAATAATCTTATAAATTTTCCACGGAGAAGTTATTAACACGTTCTTCGAATTGCTAAATACAGTGGAAACTGGATAAGTGGAACCTGGGTTAGTGGAAAACCTCTTTAAGTGGACCCAAGTTCTCGGTTCCAGTCCCTTGGTAACGAATTACCTCTATAAGTGGAATTTTGGGACCTATATAAGCGGAATCAATCTTTTCAAAAATTTCTTATTTTTACTTCTGTAACTGGAAGCAGCCGTCTCCGAAACCTCTATGAGTGGAATAGCTCGGCGTTATAAAATTTGTATTTTTAATAAACCGTCACAAGGAGGACCATTAAGGTTCGTATTTTGTATGAGAAAAAAAATGTACCAATTAATGGACCAATGATTTGGTTTTTAAAAAAATGTGCAGAGAGAGTAGGTAGTGCAATGGACACCAACACCTCTACATACATATTTAATAAAAGAGGATTAATTAAGTCTCGATCTTTTATTTGACCATATTATGTATACGTGACCTCTATAAGCGACATTACTAAGCATCCACAACCTCTGTTAGCGAGAGCCTCTGTAAGTGAGAAAACGTTTTATTTGAACCTGGTTAAGTGGAAAACTGGATAAATGGAAAATCTGGATAAGCGGAACTAAACAGCCGGTCCCTTGCGATTCCACTTATCCAGTTTCCACTGTATATAGTTTAGAAATGGATTAAACAACTAGTGTTGACGTTATCTACTTAACGGCAACTGCCTATTTTTTCACATTTCGCTCGGTGCAGTCTTAAGAAAATAACATTGAATACATAATTCAATCTTTTAATTTTTCTTTATTGAATCTTTTTCCTAAGAATAAACGGGGTTATTCCAACAAAAAAATATTTATGATTATTGAAACAAATTATTTATTCCCTATAGTATTTTTTGACGTAAGCATTTCTCAAAAAGATTGTATATGTAGAAAGAAGTTCCACGACATTTTTTCCAATTTTGTTCAAAATTCCAACGCAATGATTTCACATTATATATAAATAAGAAAGTGTAAGTAACAGAAACTTTATTAATAAAAGCCCTAACATTGAAATAAAGTTACTAGAATAATTGGTGACAAAGTAGGAAAACTTTAAATTCACTTACTTATATTGAAATCTTATTAAACGACGTCCAAAAAAGGAGAAGGTACAGATTACATTTGAATTACGTTTTGAAGTCGGTGCCCAACCTCACGTAAACTATAATAAATAATAAATAAAATATGACAACCTCACACAATATTTGCCCTGGCCGGGATTCGAACCCGAGACCGCAGGCTTAGGCAGGTGTCTACAAACCAAGCCAAACGCGTCGTCAATTTATACATATTTATATATATATATATATCGAACAAAAATACTCGTAAATACGAAATGTGTTTAAAGGATTTATGCGCGGCATCTTTTTCATATTAATAATTGAGTGGTTTGGCACCGACTTCAAAAAGTGATTCAAATGTAATCTGTACATGAATGGGTTATTTTTGCTTTACCGTGATTTGAAGCCGGTTCTTTTCTTGTTATTTTTTGTTGTATAAACTTTTTGAGACACAAATTTATAACTCTATTAATTATTTTGTGGTAGGTACCTATAAGCGACCATGCGACGTACTCATGTGGACTTGGAATACTCTAATTAAACCACTTTGTTCTTTATTTTCAGGCGGTGAGTAACGCTGCAGTATGTTTCCTCCTTTTGTCAGACGTGATCTCTTTGGTTTGGAAAAAAATAAATGTGCCTTACCCATAATAGCTGGTCATAGTACAGCCAGCATCAACAAAGGCTGACAATTTTAGTTTTTACGTAATTTCACATAATCAAGCTCTAAAATTGTCAGTTTATTTTGATGCTAGTCGTATCACGAAACTAGTCCAATGTTTTGTACTCGTATGCGAATGAAATCAACCAGTTTGGTGGGTCGGATTTCGAGATACACATCCAAAGTTGAGTTAGAATGGGCTTGGCAGCGATCAGGGATGAGAGGCTGAGCAATAGATATGCACAAATTATGTCACTCAAATGAATGAACGATTCATGTCTTCAGCTCTCGCAGCATAGCATCACTCATTTCGTTTATTTCCTTCTTTTCGTTCAGTGGATCTATAGACTCTGTTCACGAAATGTCGTTCAGTGGTTCATTTGAATAATGCGTCGTAAAAAGAATTAAGAAAGTACCTATATAAAATGAATATTAATAACGTAGCAATTGGAAAATAATTCTTTGTCGTCATTAATCTCAGAACAACTTTATTCAGTATTTTTAATCGTTATTGGTAATTATATAATTTTTATTATTATTTCAGTTAAGCAAAGCAGTTCTCGCGGTATGTCATTTCGATTTAAGTAACAGTGATGGCAGAAAAAAAAGGCGCAGGAACGTATGGGGTAGTTCATACCTTCTAGGTATAGCGGATGAAAATAATATTTGTGATAATTCCATGCAGTGAAAAAAGGTTATTATGAAAATTATGTAACAAATCTATTTTATTTACATTTCAGGGTTCAGCGAGCACTTTATGCGAAAATCCCAGGACTCCCACGGTAGGTGTAAGCATATATAATATACCTACCTATATTTATCGCTGTTTTTTGGATAGTGAATAAAAAGGACACAGTATTGTTTATGTATAATATATTCATAATATTTTCGGTACTAATTGTTTATCGAACCAGCATTATCTTACAATATTTCCTGAAGTTTAAGTTTCTTTCACACTTCACACAAACAGAGTTTGGGTCGTTCTTCTTTTTTACCTACAAAAGTCCGTCCTTCGTCTTATTATGGCATCTCAGAGTAATCATCAGGGAGCGAAACTTTGGTGCCGATGACAGACGTATGACGTCAAGCTACATACAGAGTGTTTTTATTTAGATTATGGATACCTAATGAAATGACAACTTATTGGCATATTTATAACTGGCGAGAGGTTCGAGAATTATATTGCCCTGAATGTACGTGTGAAATGTATACATGTAAATTATATGCATAGTTTAGTTTAAATGTAACTCTTCATGTCAAATTTTGTTCATACCAAAATTTGTGTACAAAAGTGCGTACTACGCGCTACGCACTGAATTGGAAAAACTCGATAAAAAAAAAACAATCACATATCGGACTAAAGTATATACTCGCAGGGTTCAAACTCTTCCAAATAGTCTCCTGTATCACCTCCAAAAGTTCGTACATCGTTATTCCTACATGTAAATAAGAAAGAAGATGCGATTATTATGTTTGAACAATAAGCGTTCTGCATACTTCGTCATCCAACGAAACTTTTGTTGTGTTGTTTCATTTACTCGAGGAAAAGTTTTTTTTTGTTAGAATTTCATTATCCTGTAAAAAATGTTATTCGTTTCTATTTTTGATATTTACATTATTTTTTGTAAAAATACCAAACATTAATAAATAAACAATAATATTTATATTACCATTATTACATTATAAAGAATCACTGAGGTGTTGCAATTTTGTTTTTAAAAAACATCCTATATGCGACTTTACGTCATAATGACGTCGACGGCACCAAAGTTTCGCTCCCTGGTAATCATATTCGGTTTTATACTGTTCGAAAAATCATCCATATTTTTCTATCTATCAATATTATGTAATCTGTCAGTTTCTCTAACCAGCATTTTTTTTTCAAACGTTTGTTTATTATTTCATAAAATGGCGTGACAGAGTGGTAAGCTAAAACGCGGTCTCCCCTTAAAAGGACCACTCTGTCACGCTATAAAAAAAAACACAATAAAAAAACTGAATGGGCTGTAAAATAAGTTTTAATTAGGTAATAGTCCTAATAATAAAACAAATGCATTTTTTTTTTAATTCTACTCTGAAACCTCAATTATCGATAGTTCAAAAGCCCAAAAAACGGAAAACCTTCGATTTAATGTAGATAAAAAAGAAGAACGACCCGTTTATCAAATATTTCTAGGTTAGAACTGGCGGAATTATATCACTCCCGGATGTATGAGATGGATAAGAACCTCGACATGTCAAGTCCAAGCAATCCATCTGTTGCATCTGTGGTTCCTCAGTTCACTGCTTTTAGGGCCTTCATTTTGAAAACTTTCGACACTCATCACTCCTGTGGCGCGGAGATAATCCCAATAGCAGGCTGTACTCCCACATAAAATCCAACTCACTGGTTGTAAGGGCTAAATAGCTTGGATATAGTTCGTCATATAAAAAAGAGGCTATATAAACGCAGGTGGAGCTTATTGTCCTGCAGCTGGACTTCGTGGAGACTTGCTTCTGCCGCAAGATGTTGCTAGTGAATAGGATGGCAGAGCGGAGAACTTAACAAATCTTGTGGCTTAAGTAAGCTGGTAGCTACCCTTAGTAATGTCACCTTAAGCTGGTCAGCGGAACAAGAATTATAGGGCCAACCTTGTGAAGTTCTGAGACATCCCCAATATACACGAATCTTACAAAACTCGTTTATGGAGGACCGTGATCGGTTCGGCGTAAGAAATTGTCGATCCTGGAATGCGGAGGTGCATATCTTCGACTACAACGGCGTACACCACCGCGTCACTAGCGGTGCTGGAGTAGGAGCCCTCTCGGAGCAGTCCGTTGTGCCTGTTGATTAGACTCGGCCTGCCGGCTCATCTTTGCCCACGCCTACTACCTCACACTCCTCGGCGCCTCATCCTCAGGAACAGAAGACTGTGGCGTAAGTGTAGGGGCAGGCCCTAAATCAAGACCATGCTTTATCGGATCGGGCTTACCAAGTTTGTGAACAGTCGTTTATAAAAGTTTGTTATGAAATTTTTGTTTTAGAATTTGAAAGAAAAAATGCGGCTTATCAGCGAAGCGCTCGAAACCCGCCTTCCTGCGGCTAAAAAGGAGATTAACAAAATAATGAAGGAAATCGTAAACTACGCACAGGTAATTATGACTTTTAAAATGGTACCTCTATTCTACAGAGGTACCATTTTAAAAGTCAAAATTTTAAAAGGCTGGAAATTACTCCACCGACAAGAGCTTAGCTCTTAAATATATGATGATGATGATGTTATGTGCTCTTGCTAAACGCGACGTTAAGTTATTATTTTATAAATATGAAATGAAATAAAAAAAAATATTTAATAAGTAGACCACAAGGATACTTTTACAAGTCAGATTGTGAGTCTACCGGCGTTTCCCAAGAGGAGACCGCTGTTGAGAAGATAGCTGAAAGAAACTCGATAGAACAATAATTTACATTTATGCTATAACTGTATGGTCTCCTTAGCGTGTACCAACCATATAATGTTCATTTTACATAAAACGAACATTATATACGTAATATTAACCTATAGAAATAATGAAGTTACATAAAAACAAAATATATTTATAAAAACTTAGTAGGTACATAATGGTCAAATAATACAACATTTTTGCGAGCTGATTTGAATTTGTATTTGAAAAAGTATGTACAACATTTCTGATTATTTGCATGTGTTGGATTAAATATCACTTTTATAATATTAATACGATTGACATTTCGTTATAATAATATCTTATGTTCTTGCTTTTCAGGAGAAGAAAAAGAGGAATTTCAAGGTGCGTTTAGTTCTAAGAAATATTATTATTTTTATTTATAATTTAACTATTTTAAATGCCCTTGGACTCCTAGAAACTCATTGTGTCGAATTTTAATAGTTATTTAGAAATTGAAACCCAAATTATTCATCACTTGTCATCTTTATCAATAGTCATAAAAAATAATTATACATAACGCTTAACAAATTGTAAGTTAATATTAAATATTCATCATCATCATCATCATCTCAGCCATAGGACGTCCACTGCTAAACATAGGCCTCCCCTTCGGACTTCCATATGTACCGGTTGGAAGCGACCTGCATCCAGCGCCTTCCGGCGACCTTTATAAGGTCATCTGTCCATCTTGTAGGTGGACGTCCTACGCTGCGCTTGCTGGTCCGAGGTCTCCACTCGAGCACTTTTCGGCCCCATCGGCCATCTGCTCTGCGTGCTATGTGGCCTGCCCATTGCCACTTCAACTTGCTAATCCGGTGAGCTATATCGGTCACTTTAGTTCGTCTACGGATTTCCTCATTTCTGATTCGATCACGTAGAGACACCCCGAGCATAGCCCTCTCCATTGCACGTTGAGCGACTTTGAGCTTTGAGATGAGGCCGATAGTGAAAGACCACGTTTCGGTGCCGTAAGTCATCACTGGTAACACACATTGGTTGAAGACTTTCGTCTTGAGGCACTGAGGTATGTCGGACGAAAAGACATTGCGTAGTTTCCCGAACGCTGCCCAGCCGAGTTGGATTCGGCGGTTGACCTCTTTCTCGAAGTTGGACCTACCTAATTGGACCACTTGTCCTAGGTAGATGTATGAGTCAACAACTTCGAGTACCGAGTTTTCAACAGAGACTGGGATGGGCACAACCTTGGCATTTGACATGAGTTTCGTCTTGTCCATGTTCATTTTTAAGCCCACCCGTTGAGAAACTCGATTGAGGTCATCGAGCATCACGCTGAGTTCCTCCATCGACTTTGCCATGACTACGATGTCGTCGGCAAACCGAAGGTGAGTTATGTATTCGCCATTGATGTTGATGCCAAGTCCTTGCCATTCCAGGAGCTTGAAGGCGTCTTCCATAACGGCCGTAAACAGTTTCGGGGATATAACATCCCCCTGTCTTACGCCTCTTCTCAATGGAATGGCCTTTGTGCTCTGCTCCTGAACTCGGACCGACATGGTGGCGTTACTATACAAACACTTCAACACTTCAATGTACCGATAGTCAATATGGCATCGCTGAAGTGACTCGAGCACCGCCCATGTTTCCACCGAATCGAAGGCTTTCTCATAGTCCACAAACGCTAAGCATAATGGCAAGTTATACTCTTCAGTCTTCTGTATAACTTGCCGCAGCGTATGTATGTGGTCTATGGTACTATAGCTTCTTCGGAAACCGGCTTGTTCGGGAGGCTGGAAGTCATCAAGTCTATGTTCGAGACGGTTCGTGATGACCCTTGAAAACAGCTTATAAACATGGCTTAGAAGCGTGATGGGCCTGTAGTTCTTCAATAGGCTATTATCACCTTTCTTGAAGAACAGTACCACCTCGCCTCTATTCCATGCTTCAGGCGTTTTGCCCTCGGACAAGACAGAATTAAAGAGCTTCTGGAGGACCTTAAGTACCGGTGTTCCACCCGCTCTCAGAAGCTCTGAGGTGATTCCGTCTTCGCCCGGCGCCTTGTTGTTCTTAAGCTGCTTCAGGGCCATCCTAATCTCGTACAGACTGATGTCCGGGATGTCTTCGGTATAATGTCGGGACAGCTTGGCTCTTGGATCGCCTACCAAGCTGTCAACGGGCTTTGCGACTGAAGTGTATAACTGACCATAGAACCTCTCGATCTCGCCTAGAACCTCTGCTTTGGTCGACGCTATGCTGCCATCTTCCCGTTTCAGCTTGGTCAGCTGGCTTTGTCCAATAGACTTGTCCTTTGCGAACACTTTGGAGCCAATATTAAATATTATTCATGTCAAAAGTCAGAAAATGGGTCTCCATAATATCTAAACGTTCACGCAATAAAATATGAAATGTAACTGTGGGTACATGTAATAAAATATTGTTTTTATAATTACGTAAGCACTTGACCAGACGCGGTTTTTTTGGAAATCGATATTTCAAAGGAAAATTCTAATAATATAACTTATTAATAATGTAAACCTTACATTTGCAGGGGGTAAGTTTCACAGTTAACAATTAAAATCACTCATTAAATTAATTTAATTAATTCCACGCTTAGTTCCATAGTACTCACTTACTGGGTACAGAGGGTTTTCTAGCAAAACGTTTGTCAGTGTCGCCTGAACGTTTGGTCTGATGGCTCATTTCTTAAATGATCAGGCAAAATGCTCGTAGTAGGTTGGGCCGATGACTCGTGGGAGTCGTGGGTTGTTGCCTGGAAGTGGCATGCGACGAGGAGCGGTTCTCAGTCGCCCAGTATGACAGATATATACCGGTAACATCCACGCGCGCGAACAGAGACAATTATGTTGGTTCTAACAAATACCAAAATATCAAAAAGATATTATGAGTACTGCGTCGTACTATAGTCGTTTCAGCGAAGGGTCTCGACAAACACCTTAAGAGACTAGCTAGATGGCTGGATCAAGGGTCAAATGCAGAAGGCGATACCCGTCCTGGATACGGCGCGCAGCGTCAGGAGGTTGCTTTCTCTGCACCCCGAACTACTGGTAGCCTGGGCCCTGCCCCGCTACTGGCGGCACTCTATGATTTATTTATATTTTGTGATTAATTTATTGTATTTTAGTTTTTATATACTTAAATATATTGTTAAAAGGCTAAATAAGAGATTACATAAATATTTGAATAATAATAAAATAATTTATTTAGATAATGTCATCCATTTTATTAGTGATTACAAAATAACTTATTAATGTTAGTAAACATAAATTGGACATTTATAATTTTTGCACACACGGAGGCACTGGTGCGTGAAGCGACATCCAGTGTTTCATACATGGGCCATCCAGGTTAGGTAAGTGCTCGCGAGCGACAGCGTAAAAGATTTGTATGGAGAATAGTGCAGCGAACCCTACCGGTTATTTTGTAGAACTACAATTCGCCGTACAAATCGTTTTCGCGGTCGCTAGCTAGCACCGTCACTTTAAACTCATGGCAAGGGTTACAGACAGACTGTCTGTGGCGACTGCCCAGAGGCTGGAGGATTCGTCGCTATATTATTGATGACCATAAAAATCCATACTAATATTATAAATGCGAAAGTGTCTGTCTGTCTGTCTGTCTGTCTGTCTGTCTGTCTGTTACATCTTCACGCTTAAACCGCTGAACCGATTTAGATGAAATTTGGTATATAGATAGTGTCAGTCCCGGGGAAGGACATAGGATACTTTTCATCCCGAATAAATTAAGTGTTCCCGTGGGATGAGCGGGTAACACCGCGGGGCACAGCTAGTAAAATATATTTTTATGATATGTAAGTAAGGAGGTATTTGAGACTAGACCCTGTTTTTTTTTATTCCAAAGAAAAGTTCAATTAATATCACCTAATTATATTATTTATATAATAACACAATGTAGCTATATTTTAATTATAAATTTATTTAAATGTACTGTAAACCTTACAGTACATTTACCGCTGCATTTACGGCTGGTAAGTTTCTCGGTTAACAATTAAGGTGACTCATTATTTTTTTGTTACAAACCGCAGTGGGTAAAGTCAGAAAGATGAAATTCAAAATTTGTAATAAGCATGATTTTAAAATCATCCACGAACGGCACGAGCTCACCATATGGGCCAGACGGTCCGTTGGACTTATTTACGGAACTATATGAAACGGCCAAGCCATAATTTTAAAACCAGGTTAGGTAGTAAACTCAGGGCTTAGGGGCTTGGCTTTTCCTGGGATCAGATAAGTTTTTTACAGCGAAAGCGGTATGAGCATGTGAGTCTTGGCCGCCAATTTTACATGAAATGTTCTTGGTGGGATATTTTTAATGGCAGCAAATGACTATACAGGACTAACTGCACTTGAACTGCTCTAAAAATCAAATATTGCTGATTAATTAAGTTCTAAATTCATTATGACAGAGCGTTGGAAACGCTGCATACTTACAAATGGCCACCAACTCACGACATCATCGTCTAGCTCAGTTCCACCTTTGGCTCGGTTGGGAGAGCACTCACCCGGCCTGGCAAGATATATCGGTTCAAGTGATCTTTGTATGATATCTAGCTAGAATCACGTTGTATTCAGTTTTAATGAGAAAAACTTAAGTGATGTTTTACAAGAACAAAAAATAAGACTTCATCTAAATTGGTAAGTAGCAAAGTAATTGGTTGGTGAAAAGTATATCCCACTAAAGAGTTTTTTTCACTTACAGAGTATCGTAAGTATAAACATAGTTTACTTACACCCATATTGTTACATTGCTATGATGAGTTCAGATACTATAGGTTAATATCTTCATCACTATAAACCAGCGGTGGCGCGGCATGGAGGTGCGTCATTAGTGCTGTCATGCCATTCATAATATTACGAAACACGCGCGCCACCGCCGCTTTATTCCTCCATGGGAGTTACTGGAGTAGTAAGTTCCTAAATAAATAAAAGAAAATCTATGCTAATGACGGTGAATATGTGTACCTATAGATAAAGTAGTGGATGCAACTGTACATAGGTAATTAGGCCTTAAAATACTCGTGTTATATGAAACGTTTCATTAAACCACACTCGTGTTTTAAGGCCTCTCATTATGTAACAGTTGCATAAGCTACCAAGTTCGCCAAGACACACCGGCCATGGGTACAGTCGCCATCAGATATATCGCAGCATATAAGATATTTATGAACGCCTTATATGTTGCGATATATCTGGTGGCTACGGTACAACAATACACTGATTATAAGTATTATTTCGGAGCAATATTAGTATTATTCTGGCCACTTCAGACCACTCAATAACTTCATATCCACACATTTACACACCACACAAATATTTGGCCCACATATTTGCAATTTTGCGAATTTCGTTAGACCACCTGCTAATTACCGTATCAATAAATTCAATAAAAAACTTATCCTTCACGAGATTTTGAACCATAAGACACTTACTGATTGACTGACTAGGTATCTGACAGACAGACTAACATTAGAATCATTTTTCTAAAACTAAAAACTAAACATCTAATACATATTATCTAAACTAAAATTGAATCCTGTGTTCACTTTGAAGGAAATATACGAAAAGTTTCAAAAATTGGCCATCGCTAATTGCGAAGGCGAGACTCTTACGTATTAGATGTTTTTCGATCAAGAAAATAAAATTGTTAATGTGTATTTTTTTTTTAATCTGGTGATTGTTACTTAAGCTAAAAGTATCAATTCGGTGAGTATATTACATAAGTACGTAAGTATTTTCTATTCCTTGTGTTTGTTCTTTGTTTCGTGTAGTATATAACATTATTAGTCTTATCACAATTTTCATAAAACATATTTGCCTAATTATTGTATAAGGCAGTTCACACTCACGTGAAATTGTCAGGAACGGCGTCTTTGAGCATTTATTTAACCCAAAGGAGATGTCAAACTCGGACGAACCCGTCCCCTAAAGTAGGTACATTGATCAACTGATGTTAAGCTTTTTTCTTTTACATATTTTTTGTAAGACATGATTTGAACTGTACTAGTATCAGGGCTGGTTAATTCTCACTAACAGTAGTGGTATTAAGCGCAGTGGCGTGCACTCCATATAGGCAATTAGGCACAAAGGCACTGCCTACCCTAACATATTAATACACACAATATTCTGTTTTCCTTTAATTTTATAATAAAGCCAATAACAGTTTTGTCACTATAACAATTGGCACAATAGAAAAATAAATTCGCCACATTCCCGTCATGTCACGCGCCGAACGTGGTAAACGTAAACGCAAGACGTACTTTTGCAAAAGTCTGCCTTGAATGCTAGAAAATACAAACACATGCTTACAGAACGCACACAGCGACACGCGTAAAACTTCATACAAAAATGATCTCAACTCCGACCGCCTGGCCTGGAGGACGATACGTTGGTGTAGAAGATATCGTTCGGCAGAATGGAAATATACGTAATCCATTGCGCATTTAGTAATGCTTACACGATTATACGCCGACGCTCAGCACGCAATGTATTTGCTACGATATCTTTTTACGAATATATTTATCTCTTTCTCGCAACCCATTCGATTCACCTGTTTCGCTCTGATTTTACGCGGCCAAATTTGGAAGGGATTTTTCGCTAGGATTACGTATCTAATAATAATGTAACCAATTTAGCGTCTTTTTAAGTGTCGTGTTGTGTGATTTAGCATTTTAAAATCAAAATCGGAAGTGATTTTTAGTTCCATTGATGCGTGTGATTTATCAAAATGGATTTTTCGTGTGAGTCGTGTGCTGGCCTTGTGTGCTTAAACAAAATAGCAAACGGTAATTTTGGGCAATTACCTTTCGCGTCAAAGTTAAATGTCCTTCAAAAAGGAAGATGCATGCCGGAGTTGCCGGATTTGCAACAAAAAACTGGGAATGTAACACGAAAATTTCACATTAGACATTACGATACTTTTAAGTGTTTGACTGGCTGTTCGCACAAAAGTAGGTTGTTTTGTTTCCCGTGTTTGTTATTTTCTAACTTGAAGACGGTCTGGGTAGATACTGAATTTGCAGACATGAAAAGATAGAAGTAAAATCGGGTATGTGTTTTTTTTTACAATTTCTTCTTTACTGCCTACCCTAGCCTAAAAACCTGTGCACGCCACTGATTAAGCGTATTATAAAACTACTTTTGTATCGGTCCGGGTCGCATGACGGTGCTCTCAAATAATAGATTGTTTAGTATGCGCCGCGCCACTGTATTTTCATTAAAGACCATAGGTACATGCAATATGAGTACAAACTGTAATTAAGTTTAAACAAGGGGGATTGACTCCGCGCCGCGTGTCACGAAATATACCTACTAATTTCCTTGCCATTACATTGCTCCGCCTTTATTCGGCTAGGGTCGGCTCGTTTTTCGAAGTGGTGCCAACGCATCGATTATATTTTCGATTATATATTTTTATAATTATTGATTACTTTCAATCAACTTCAGACAGGAAGAGTAAGTGTCCGTCTGTATTGAATTTGTTTACCGAATTTCTCCGTGAAATGTAAACATTTTTTTTATTCCAAAGAGTATATGCAACTACGGTTTTCCCACTGTCATTAATTTAGGATCTGATGATGAAACACTTACCTGCTAGGTACTAATAGATCTCAGGATTGGTTCAACACAGACATGTGTGGTTTCCGTTTTTGAACACTGAGAGTCAGTTATCACAATTCACCTGATTATGAACTCTGAAAATATTTGGGACGTATTGAATTGAATATTTAATAAAAGTAGCGTGTAAAATAAAAATACAATTGCCGAGAGCAAATTTCGTATTGTTGCTGCAGGCAACCCTAGGAGTATGACACATCCACAATGAGCTAACAAATGACGTTGCACGTCATTAAAAATTACCAATCAGATACTAGTAGGCTAATTCGTTTGCAAAAGCGGCAAATAACATGTTGGCGATGATTGTATTTTTAATATATCATATTTTGGTATCAATTTCAAACAGATGTAATGTATAGCAACACGTCTCTATAAAGTGAACTAATTAGTATTTGTAAAGATGCTTGGTTTTTTTTTCTTTTTCAGATTAGAATCCGGATCCAAATTATTTTTAAAGTAAAATATACATTTTACGTGCAATGTAATATGTTTTTTTATTTAATTTATATCAGTTTCCCTAGTCCTAAATGTATCTTACGAAAAGACCTTTTCAACTTAACCAGAATCGGTAGAAGGGCAAAGTCGCGTTATTACGAATTATTCCGAGATTGAACTATCGACTGATGATCGATATATTTAAAAAAATCATAACCCTAATTTAGTTTTTTATAAGTTTTTTTAATACTAATCTCAATTAACACTCGTGGGTAGGCTTTAATTAGATTATAAGTTTCTAATGGTTTAGTAATTAATATGAAAATTCCGTAGCCAAAGGGTAAAGACGGGACCCTATTACTAAGACTCCACCGTCCGTCCGTATGTCTGTCACTGGGCTGTATGTCATGAACCGTGATAAAATGCTTTATTTCCGCGAAGAAGCACTGAATGTAATCGTTAAGTGTAACCAGTCAATCAAAAATCTTAAATATCTAAATGTACGTTATCCAATGAGTAACTACAACAAAAACGTTTTTCAAAAAATCAAAATCAATATCAAAATGTTTTATTTGCTTCAGTACAGTATACAAAGGTGTTTATATGTATAGGTTTATAGTTCTATGTGTACTCAGCCTGCATGCAGGCGTGCAAAATGTTTGCGCGCGCTAACTTAAAATTAAAATAATCATCAAAAATGCTTGACATCTAACAAAATAATTACAAACAAATAAACAACATAATGTCAAAAGAAAATTAATTACAGAAAAAAAACGGAGGCACTGGTGGTGCGTGAAGCGACATCCAGTGTTTCATACATGGGCCATCCAGGTTAGGTAAGTGCTCGCGAGCGACAGCGTAAAAGATTTGTATGGAGAATAGTGCAGCGAACCCTACCGGTTATTTTGTAGAACTACAATTCGCCAAAAATGTTTCCCTCGAGCACTTTCAGGTCTTCGGGGAGTCGGTTATAAATTATTATACACATATTAAGAGCGTTTCTTCTGTACACACTTTTATGACAATGACACCGCGGATGATACAAAAGGTTCATAATGTTTGCTCTAGTCTGCCTGTTTATAAGTTCGCCACGTGTTTTGAAATATGTGGGATGTAATTTCACGAAAGTACATATTTCTCTTAAATATAAGCATGCTAAAGGAAGTATTTTCAATTTTTTGAATAATGGAACGCAGCTGTCGTTCCACCATGCATTACATATGACCCTAACACACTTCTTCTGGATCCTGAAAACTCTATCGATCTCAACTGCATTTCCCCATAGCAACAGCCCATAATTAAGGACAGATGCAACATATCCATGACATGCTGTTAGTGCTGCATCAACGGAAACAGTGTCTCTTAATCTTTTGAGCGCGAAGACAAAGCGGCCAAGTTTCTTACAAACTTTTTCTATGTGTGCCTTCCAGTTCAGGTGTTTGTCTACCGTAAGTGGTGTAGGTGTTTTTCGTAATAAACTAATGAACCTCCAAATAAATAAATAATCCAGCATTAAAATCAAGCGCTTACATGTAGTATTACTACAAAAAATAGTGGTGTAATATTCTTCTCCTAATATAATGTTAAACGAATAATATTTTATATTTTGACTTCCTTAGTCTGACTTAGCGGGCCAGCTACGACACTATAATTCAGCCAGTAGGTTAGAACCTAGAAACTTTGATAAACTCTTTTTGTTTGTGTGAAGTGTTAAATTCTATTGCATGACATATTGGCACTGTTATGCGTGTTTTATTTGCCACATTTTCACGCCGTCTATTCGGCAGAATTATGATGGACTTCTCAAAATGTATGTAACACCCTAATGTATGTAATGACCATGATTCTAGCAAATAAATTATATCTTATCTTATCTTAAATAAACTTCAGGAAATATTGTAATGCTGGTAGGTGAAAAAGACTGTTATAACATTACCTCTATGAAATTTAAGTACCGTAAATATTATTCATAAACAAGGTCACAGGTTTTATGTCCAACTCTTTCACCTTCCAAGTGGCCCGCCTGTGGAACCGCCTTCCCCTCAAGATCAAGCAAGCCCCGAACAAGTTAAATTTTAAAAAGTCCTTGCGCGACCTCTTCATTAGCAGAATGGAGAAATCTTAGCATATCTGTTTTGTTTATTTATTGTTTATTTCCATGTTTATTTATATATGTATATATAATAAATATATGTATTTATCTAAGTATTTATCTATTAAAACCTATTTAAGTTAGTTGCACCGCCCACAACTTATCTGCTTTGCCCGATGGTTGACTGGTAGAGAATGCTAAATGGCATTAAGTCCGCCTTTTATACGATCTGTTTATATAGGTATTTTATTCTTTATACTGTAGAAACCCGCCACTGGGATATTTTTGATTCCCGAATAAAGTGGCCACTGAACCCTGAAATATAAATGAAATACGTACCTGTGGTATGTTTAGTACGGGTTAATAATAATTCAAAGAACGTTACTGACACGAACCAATGGATGCCATGTTATTTATTATTATTGCTTGAGTAGTTTCGACACCATTTCACTGCACATGAAGGCAATTTGAATAAAATGCAGATATAGGATTATTTATATATGTTGATTATCCCATCCTTACATACTCATTACTCAGTTATTTACTACTTTATTTATATTGAGTTACTCAAGCGGGGGTACATAATCAAAGCTCGCTATTTGCTGATGTGCGAATAGGAACGTGATACCTACGTTATAGCTGGGTTGATAATGCACGCCGTTGTATGGGAACTTTGCACTTTGTGACTATGCGCTGAAACTTGGCACAGTTGATCCTTCGGTGGTCTTGAGTGAATTCAGACCGGTAGACATCGATAGCCACCGCGCGTTTAGTTAAGTTCGACGCTGCCGCGCTTTAATTAATGCAACATTTCTCTAAAACTATACATAATATGGCATGTGGTATATCATTTTCGGATAAATCAAGGATGAGGAATCTATTTTTTGGACTAAAATAATGCACTTTCAGACAAAAAAAAAAGTAGAAAAAACTGAAAAACGTAATTTGTGTTTTTTTATATAACTGTCAATTATTTTAAAAGTATAAAAGTAATCTCAAAACAAAAAATATAGTCGTAAAGCTAGACTTATGTAGTTTCTAAAAATATATAGTTTATTATATATATCTGTTGATCCATGGGAGATAATAAATAATATCAAGCGTAAATCAGGGCGATCTCAATGCATGATTGTCCGTGAAGTAGCGTTTAGGTACTGTGTTAAGCAACATTTCTCTAAAACTATAATAATGGGGCATGTGATTTATAATTTTCGGTTAAATGAAGGATGAGGAATCTATTTTTTTAACAAAAATAATGCAATTTTTTAGGGTTCCGTAGTCAACTAGGAACCCTTATAGTTTCGCCATGTCCGTCTGTCCGTCTGTCCGTCCGTGTCCGCGGCTTAGCTCCGTGATCATTAGTACTACAGAGCTGAAATTTGGTATGAGTATAGCCGACAAAACGGTAAAATAAAACCTAAGGTGGGGGTGAATTTTTTTTTCGTTTCAACCCTAGTGTGTGGTGTCCTTTAATAGGTCTGTTAAAAATAATAGGGGTCTCTGAACATTACTTTTTGATAGTCACTAGTTTTGTATATATTCCTCCGAAAATTAAAAATATAGTGCCCCCCCCCCCCCCCCCCCACCCCTCTAACTTTTCAACCACGGGTCAAAAAAATATGGAAAAATTCATGAAAATGAGGCCGTATAAGTATTTTCAATGAAAACTATATTGATCAAAATCGGTCCATCCGTTTTTGAGTTATCGCAAAATTTCATAATTTTCTTTAAAAGGACGTAAGTTGACTTCCAGAAGGTAACAAGTAATCACAGTTACTTTGGCGTGTACGACCTTTTTATAGAACTTGAAATCTTTCTCGTAACTTAAACTTCGGGTTTAAAACCGCTGTTTTAAGCCCGTCTCTTGTGAAGGATGAGCAACTACGGAACCCTACACTGAACGTGGCCCGACATGCTCATGGCCGGTTTTTAATACCTTTTTGTACACGGTGTTAGTTTGTCTATCTTCTTCTCGTACTCACTCAATTGCTCAAAGGTTAACTGAAAAGATCCCTTATAGGGATAAGTTCGCCTTTGTATCTATATGTTTTGAAATAGTTGTATTATTAACTGTTTTTGTGTACAATAAAGTGTTTACTTACTTTCCCCAATTTGTTTAAGCCGGTTACGTTGATTTGGACCTTTATGTGTATCCGACGCGATACCTAGCGGGTGCAAACTTAACGTAAGCTGATGGTATGGATCAGTGATATATCTTCGTAATAAAATAATGGCAGTAAATCTCGTCCACGTGTCGACTCGACTCGCGCCAATTCGTTGTGCACAGTTCAGTACAAAGAAATAAACAAGATGATTCAGCTACTAAGTCATGGCATGGTACAAAAGAGAGTGAATTAGGAATCAATAGGATAGGTACACTTTTTGTTTTTAACAAATTTCCTAATCGACACTGGGTTGTAATAGTACATTACTGCAGGGAAAATTCAGTTCGTGGATGAGTATTGTGAGGCGCATTAGTGAATGACAGCAGAGCTGGCAACTAGGTTTTACATTAAAAATATATTTTAATATTTAGAATTATGGCCGAATAAAATTTTATTTTGCGCATTTTTAGTAGTTAGCAATAATAAAGATATTTGGTGTTAATTTATTATGACGTTGACACATGCTCATCTGACAATTCTGAAATTGACATGTCAGGTATTTAGACTTGTCTATGTTAGTGGTTTAAAGAGTATGTGACAATGTCAAGGTAATGGTCATTGAGGTAATGCTTCATCTGACATTGAAAATGTCAGGTATTTAGACATGGACTATGTAGGATGAGGCATGGATACATGGGTTGTATTTTTATTCCGGAGTTTTGCCAACCTGAAGCAATCTCTTGTGAAGCGTACGGAACAGGTAATAAAAGTTAAGTTCCGTTGCTTAGCTAAAGATTGCTATCTCTTAGTAAGGGATGTGTCTGTGTGTAATTTCTCCGCATAGGCAGGGCCTTAAGTTCATATAGGTTATTGTTAGGTAGGTAAGTGTGTTTGTTTTGTTAGGGAAGTAGTTAGACGCCCATAATTCTCGTTCAGACGGCGGAATATGTGAGGCCCATTAGTGAATGACAGCAGAGCTGGCAACTAGGTTTTACATTAAAAATATATTTAAATATTTAGAATTATGGCCGTCTCTGTCACTCACCAAGAGGGCCGGGCATTCGTGTTTTAGCTCTGTATCGTGGCTGAACGCTATAATAAATTACAATCAAAGTCCTATCTTCTTTTAATTATCTTCTACCAGAGTTACACCTCCCACATTATGATTTCGATTGTTTGTTTGTTTTTTATTGTTATCCATTGTGTTAATTATGTTTATCTACGCACATATCATTAGTGCTCTAAAATGCGTTCAGAAACCGTAGGAAATGACCAGCATTACTACAACCAATTTTACTATGAGAACTTTCTTATCTGTGGCAGTAGGTAAAATCTGTACTGAAATGTTATAACAGTATCAATTTTTGTAAGGTTATGAGTTTAAATTTGGAACAGCTGTCAAAACTAAAGTAGGTCTCTATTCTAGTATCCATAGATATTAATATTGTTATCGATACGAAACGTCAATTCAGTATGTTTTTTTATAAAAACCGCACGACATTTGATCTCGAGTGACATGAGAATATGGATACATTCGTTTGTATATGATTTAGAAAAAAAAAACATTCGTCTTGACGGAGGTTCGAATTGCCGCCATTATTGTTGTCATTTGTTTGTTGGTTCTTTGCTGTTACGAAAGTATAATTGTGATAAGTTTATTGTAATTCACATTTTAGTTGAAAATATTGTTTCAATGTAAATGTAAATTACAACTATTACAAAGAAAACTTAAACTAAATAACAACGCAGAAGAAATACGTATGTATAAACCTTACTCTAAATAACCTAAGTATAATACCATTATATAAAAAGAAGGGGTCATAAAAAGAATACCCCATCTAACAAGTCCGCCTGCGGCATGGTCCCCAGTATGCTGGCGGCGTTACCTCTTTGTATAGTCAGAGAAATTCTCTGGCAGAGGTAAGCGCCAGCTCTGGGGTCTCCCGACGCATCGATCAGCCGTTTCGACAAGGCTCTCATAAACGTTGTCATGTCAGCTGACCATGGGCCCAATGTCTCGTTAAAATTAATTTATTTTTTTATTTTTTATTTTCGTTAATGTTCTCTGTTACTATTATGTTATTTGTTTATTCTATTAAATGTGGATTAATTTTTTTTATATAAAAAAAAAAAAAAAAAACTTACAATAAATAATCTGTTTATGTATTCGTTCAGATTTATTTCTTACTGCATTAGTATATCGATGGCAAAAAGCGAGAACGTAGTAACCGCCACTTGGTCAAAAAAATTTTTTTTGCATATTCGGAATCAGCGAATTTTTCTGCGTCGACTGGTCTGGGTCCCATGGCTCTACGACGCTTAGAAAAAACTGGACTACGTTGCAAAACGAATGTATTTTTTTGACGATGCCCACATCTAATTGCTGTAAACACCCAAATAGTAGCAATTTTCTAAACGAGTACATTTACGCTAATTTTGTTCTTTCATAAATCAAAGGGTGTGCCGGTTACAGCGTTGCCGAAATTTTGTTCCGTGGCGGTTGCAGCATTTATGCATGTAGTGAAAAAATTACGAACCAAGCTTACTGCAATTATCCTAAAATAAATTATCTATGATTGACGCTTACTACATTTCATTCGAAAATGAATTAACAGCAAGCTACAGTAACGACATTTGAAACACAACGTGAAGTGGGTAGTGCTTGAAGATACAGCAATAAAAATGTGCGCTCGCGGCGATGTGGCTCGTGAATACGACCTGTGATTTAGTCTATCGGCGATCGCCGGAGCGAGTGGGTGTGCGTAGTCTGTGTACATGCCTTTTTTGGATGTAAAAATATGTTGCGGGTTTAATGGAAAATATGAATATTGGGATAAAACATAACTAGCATATTTATTTGCTTTATTAATATTGAAAGGACAGCAAAACTGTTTTTATTACATTTTGTTGGAAGAAAATAACGATGTTGGGGCGCGGGACGCGGCAGCTTTGAGAGTTCCGTGCCTCAATCGCCAAAAACTAAACTTAAATAGGATCACTTTTGTGCCTGTCTATCTATTTGTCGAGACCTTTTTCTCAGGAACGCGTGGAGGTATAAAGCTGGAATTAACATCAAATATCATCAAAGGTCTGCTTATCTTCAGCTTCAAGGCAATCAAAAGATACGAGCAAACGCTCGCATGATGATTAAAAAAAAATGAAAAAAATATTTACTTTTTTCGGCTTTCTTCTCGACAGCGGCCTCCTCTTGTGAAATGCCGATAAATTCAGATTCAGACATGTAAAGTGGCCTACTTACAGAATAGGTATACCTACATTTCAATTTTGATTTCGATTTAAAATAATGATTTTTTTTTAATTAGTATAGTATGTATATCTAGTTTACGGTTGTAATCGCTAGAAGAAAGTTTTGCTGTAATCTACTACGTTTCACTACAACCATTAAGAGTTAATTGGTCTAACCCCTAAAAAGCTGACTCAAGCCGGATCAAACTAGTTTGGGGTGTCACGTCCGCATTTTTATTGTCCAAGGGCTAGAATCAGGATAAGCACTAAATTTGTTGAGCTGCGGTTGATAAACAACTGTACGGTATTTAAAATTTACCGGTTAACTGGTGCCTGATTCGATTAATATTTTCACAATAACCATACGCATGGCATAATCGGGCAACCTCACACAAATTAATCAAGTACCACAGTAAGTTCTAGGAGGCTTGTGTTCTGGACACAAGTGAACATACTGGTAAAGATAAATACATACTTAAATACAAATAACATCCATGACCCAGGCACAAATATATTATTCGACAAATATTCGAGTTCATCACACAAATATTTGCCCTTGCCGGGATTCGAACCCAGGACCGTCGGCTCAGTAGGCAGCTGCTTAAACCACTGCGACAACTGTCGTGATTCGTTTTATCACGGACATAATATACAGCTTTGCGGCTGCTTGAGCTACATCAGCTGTGTTCTTAATTATGTCAGTTAGTTTTTCGCCCAGAATACTGCGTTCCATGGCTCTTTGACAAACCTTGAGGGTGGACTTCTGAACTTTTGTCAAAGACCAAGTCTGCGCTCCGTAGGTCAGGATTGGAAGAATGCACATGTCCATCAGTCACTATTGCACTAATTTTCATTACTTTAGAGGGGCGATTTTTGAGTTAATTATGACAAACATTTTGAGGAGTGTTATTATAAAACAATGCATTTTAGAGTGGAATTTTTAGTATTTTTTTAAGAACAGTTATTTTAATTATGTTATTATGAAAAAGAATTCCATTGGAATGCAATTTTTAGGTTCCTATTTTAATGTCAATTGATATTCTGCCTGTAGATTCTTATTAAAACTCAGACGTTGGTAATCTACTTTATTTTTAGGAAACACGAATCATTACAGAATAATATAAATTAGCAATGTCACGTAAAAACGAACTGACATAACAGAAGTCATATCAAAACCAAAGAGGCCGTGCGCCTACAATACTCCCCCCCAAGACCGTGGCTACGGTCGATAGTAGTCCTGAAGATGGGCAGGAAATCGTACATGACGTCCGCTACGCGACCTCTGGTTGGCACTCTGATCTTTGACAGTCTCATCACCGATCATGTCTCTTGGTGAAATGCACTCTTTTGCTATATACGCCGGTTTAAGCCGGTCGATCGTGACAGTAACTGCTTTTTCTTTAATCTCTAGGTCAAAGGTTTTTGAGCCGCGACGTAGCACCTTAAATGGACCCTGATATGGTGCTTCCAGAGATCTCCGTTCGGGTCCTTGACGCAGGAACACATGAGTTGCAGTTTGTAAATCTTTTGGAATGTAGAAAGGGCGATTAGAACTAGTATGCCATGAAGTAGGCTGAGGTGCGAGTTTGGTGATGTGATTTCGGAGACGACTTGCAAAATCGGTAACATCTACTACTGGATCTTGAGCTACAGAAGAAAAGAACTGGCCGGGGGGTGTAAGCGGTTCGCCATAGACTAGTTCTGCTGGTGAACTTTGCAGATCCTCCTTCCATGCACTCCTAATGCCTAATAGCACCAATAAAAAAGAAGAAAAATGACTCCGAGTTTTTATTTAAATAAATAATAACAATTTTAATTTGTACGGTACCATAGTGATATAACGTCTAGTTATTAAAGTTAAATATTAATGGTTCAGTGAGATTAGTTCAAAGAAATATTTTTATAATTGAGGTGATAGTTGTGTTCAAACAATTGTTTAAGAATTATGTTGAAAACTTGTATAATAAGTAATACTTACATTCAAAACATCTTTTATAGTTAGTGGGTTTAATAGGTAGTGAGTTTTATATCGATAAAAGTTACTTAAAAGACAATTGAATGCCAAAACTGAAGATAAAATGTAGAGAGTTTTAAAGTTTTTACGGGAATATTAAACCTCATTACCTATAATATTTAGTTTTAGCGGATAACAATATTATAGTCTGATTAACCCTAAGAATATTTATGTTTGTTTTTAGCACGATAAGTACAAGGTTGTGATTTTATAATATGAGAGATTTTATTAGCCTTTTGAAATGTTACAATCAACGGAGCGGTTTTAAGTAACTTTCGTAATGTTTTTATACAGAGAAATTGAGACTAGATAGTATTTGATATGTTAAGACGGTAATTGTTGCTTCTGAGCTTTTAAATTGTAAGAAACCTGCATTAAAAATTTGGAAACATTTTAAAAAAGTATGTTGATAAAAGTTGATTGATACTTAAGTCGTTTTATTTTTACAGTTTCTTTTTGCCGGTGGACACTTACCACATTTCAGTTAGTCCTATAAAGAACGTAATGACATTTACGTCAAAATTATTGAATCTTAAAATAAATATGCATCTGGTTACAGCATTTATGCTTTATGGAAATAATACTCGTTTCACCATTTTAGTACATTTACTTCTGGCGTTTACAGCGTTTTCGCGTAACGAAAAAAAGAGTTCAATTGTCGTAACCGCCACTAAGTCGTAAACCAGTCTTTTTTGTTAAATATTAAATATGCCAGTTGAAAGAAAACCATAAGTTATGAATTAGGTCCAAATATCAAGCACTTTCGTTCATAAATGAAAGAGTTATGATTTTTTTTCTCGAAATCGAAAAGTTTTTTGGCTCTGGTGTAAAGTTTGCATTTTGGCGGTTACTACGTTCTCGCTTTTTGCCATCGATATGTCGTTTTTAGATATTTTACAGGTAGCACTAGTGGTGCCGGTCATTTCCTTATGGCTTCTGAACCCATCTTAGAGTACTTATGATATGTGTGTAGATAAAGTAGTGTATACAACTGTACATAATTAGGCCTTAAAACACTCGTGTGATCCTATTATGAAACTCGCTGACGCTCGTTTCATAAAACCACACTCGTGTTTTAATGCCTCTCATTATGTATCAGTTGCATAAACTACTATTGTAGTATGGTCACGCCATGAATAAATGTATTTCTTTCTTTCTTTCTTTATTTCAATAACACGAATCTGCGAACTGACATTCCCGCCGAGGCTTGTATAGTGCTTTTCTCCAAATATGCTTGGAAATAATCACCAATCTACATAATTTTATTAAAACTTTCGTGAGAGATATTTAATTATTGTATTAAGCGGTTTACACTCACGTGACGAGGTTGCCGCGGCGGTGTACGGGCAGCCGTCCCTGATGAAGAGCTCCATACGAGTTCGAAACATGTCGGGCCGTTCCTGACAATTTCACGTGAGTGTAAACCGATTAATACAATAACCAATCTACATTTTGAATTTTATATATCGGTGCCGTGAAGTTCGTCATTTGGTACTTATTTTTTTTTAGAAATAGGAATAAAAATTCGGGTCCGAATCATATGTTTGATTTGAAACAAAATATATTAATGAGAATTAGAATTATATGAAAACACAATAATAATAAATATGGACGTAATTACTAATTTTGGTTAAAACCAACAACTTCTAAACGCACGTTTTTTTTTTAGAAACCATACCATATTTATCATTCGGAGAAGATCGTAAGTTCCAAATAATTTTTATATTGATTTGGACACAATCATTTCTGTTTTAATTTTTATTTGTTTGCGTTTGGTAAACTTATTAATTTCCAATTCACTCATTAAATACCATCATACTATTAAAATTAAAACTTTCGTGAGAAATCTCTAAGAAATAACTAAGAATCATTAAAATAAATTAAACGCATATTTTAAAATTATTATTTAAATTGTTCGTCCGTTATTCGAAATTTGTCGACATTTAAAATACATTGACAGTAGCAGAGCCGAGAAAATGTTTAGTGCGAGAATTAAACGCAGAGATTAAAAAGTTTATACTACTTCTTATTTTTTAAATTCAGTTTTTGGTACATTGGCTATTGGACAATTGGCTGAATGGTGAATTATCAGTCTTTGAAAAAAATAAAAGTAAAATTCTCTTCATCACTTACAATAATGCAGTTACCGGCCAAATTAAGAGTACCCTCATTTATATGAGATGTCATAAACAGAAGGTGGATTTTTTACTTAATCGTCTTATTTAAATAATATTAATATAATATTTCCCGGCCGAGGCCAATAATATTTTTTTTTTAATTTGTATTAACGCCTTATAAAAAGAACAAACGATTTCGCGGTCCAGTTTTACTACATTAATGGGAACATTTCCAAGCAAGTTCGAGAAAATTATATTTGCTACGGCTCTTTTTATCACCTTGGTTAATTTATGTACACTGTATGGAATAAATCGATTAAGTCCAAGCACCTTTACCTATGTATACATTATACGGCATAATTAAGTTGTTCATAATTTTTTGCCTAAAATTAGCTATGGATTTATTTATTTATTTCATCTTTATTGCAAAAATTAAAAACAATCGTACAAAAGCGGACTTAATGACATTTTGACTTTATTAATTGACATAGCAGATGTAAATTGTGGGCGATGCAACTAACCTAAATAGGTCTAATTAGATAAATACTTATATCAATAAATTTAATAATATTTTAAATTTATTGTGTAAATAAATATTTACAGACTAAAAAACAAATATTTAAAATGAAGCGAAAAATTTAATGGTTCAGGCAGGGTTCGAACCTGCGTCTCCAACGACTTTCTGGGCCAACACGGGCGCCCGAACTATTGGACCACTGAACCTGTTGCGAGAACCATTGTTTTTTTTTTCATCGCTTCAAACATTTGGTTTACGCTAGCAGACTTAATAAAATGAAATATGACTGCTTTAATAAAATATGACCAAAAAACAGAGGAGTAGGTCACGCAACTCATCCCTGCTTGCAAAGGAACATTGGTGGACAACGATTCCGCATCGAAACTCACCATGATCTCGCTGGCCTCATCTCAACAAAATGGCGAGAATTTTTAGGTACATAAAAAAAATTAAACATAATAAGAACCGATGTCAAAATAAACTGAAATACCAAAAATTACCCGTTTATGTACAGATTACACTTGAGTCATTAGCTGCTACTACTAACAGCTTCACTACAAACTGCGCCAACCGCGTCAATAATACGTAGAATACTTATATTTTCTCTTATAGATTAGCAATTTATACAACGGTTATTAATATGAATCGTATAATTAAGTACATAAAACAGTATAAACCAAAAGAGACACGCACGACAATTAGTTTCTCGAAATGGCACAGATAGCATTTCAGCAATCCCATATTAAGCTTCACGCGTGCCATAGAATGAATGGGTTGGCACCGACTCCAAAAGGTGATTATAATTAAATCGGTACGTAAACGAATTATTTTTCTGTATTTCTGTTTATTTTTAAGGCGGTTTGATTTTTATTGCTATTTAGTGATAAAAATAAAATACGTATACAATAATAAAGTCCAGTATGGGGTGATTGAGGAGGCTTTATTTGCAATTTGCATGCGTCTCGTTTGAAATGTCCCCTACCTTTTTAAGGAGCTATACCTCCTATCATGAGCGCAGTATCATGAATGAGACGATGATTGAACTTTAGTGCCCGCGGCTCCGCCCGCGTGGATTTCGGTCTGTGTCAGTAAGCTGCTAATACCTCACCTTTTAAACCTTCCCTGGACTACGATAAATATTTCAAAACCAAAATCTGCTAAATCTGCCCGGCCGTTCTCGAGTTTTAGCGAGACAAACGAACAGCAATTGATTTTTATATATATCAAATCCTGACTTGGCGACGATGGAACCCTGAGGTGGTTCTTGAGGTATGGGTTAGGACCAAAAATATGGATGAAATTAAGGCGTAGTTAGCGAGGAAATAAAAGCGATTGGAATAAATTCCGTTGTGCGACAAAAGTTAACGATACAATAAGGAACCTTCAAATAGAACCTTAAGGTACGTTATTGGAAGGTTAACTGTCGTCGCAAAACGGAGACTTTCATACAAATATTAATTGTGTGAGTTAAGGGTAAGTTAAGGTGGTAAACTTTTTGGTCTTCACCCGTATGCCTCTGAGGCATACTATAAACAGAATACAAGTAATAGTCTTAACCTACCTATAATATTAAAAGAATTATCCCCTAACTCCTAACCATTTAAGGAGTTGTACCTTCCATCGTCAGTATGATAAGATGATGGCTACCAGACGCAAATACCTGAATAACTTAATAAAATACCTACATGAAAAACATTGCTAGTGCTTATAACATTTGAGGACTGCCCTCGATTTCCCTGGGATCCCAACATGGTGACAATAGGAAATGGGACCGTCTCAGGATCTTTCAATTAAAAGAAAAACGGTTTACAATGGCGGAGATATCGGTGAATACACATAAAAAAAAATATGTACAGTGAAACATAGAACCTCCTCCTTTTTGTTTAGTTGGTTAATTATCCTGTATCGGCAACCCTTTTTTTAACTCAATTATACAAAGTTTGAGTGCTAATGAAATAGTAAGTAGGTACAATTAATACGTTAGTAGAGTTGTTAGTCCGCTGTTTTCTAACATAATTGTGCGCATCGGGTTACAAGCATGAAATTTCTACCACAGATAGAGTGTTTCGCGGTGATTATTTTCAGATGTGGAATAAAGTCAGATTCGTCCCCTGTGAGGTGGGACAGCGGTGTGAATAGGACCAAGTATAGTATATCTCTTTTTATTTCCTTATTGCTGGTCAGTTAAGTCTACTAGGACTTGTCGAGAATCGTTTTCACTGCGGAACGCTCTATTTGTGGTAGACATTTCATGCTTGTAACCCGATGCGTACAATTTCGCGGTTTAGCGACTCTACTATTAGCAACCATGTAATCAATAAAATTGATTTAGAAGCTTATTTCACACCGTAAAATGTGACAAATATAAATAATATTTATGCTGTTATATATATAGCTACGGGCGGCGAAAGGCTAGCCATCAGTCAACATGCGTGCTTGTTTGCTAATTTTGTTTATCGCGACGTATTCTGCCTACGCGCAGCATTTAGGGGTAAGCATGGAGCTTTTATGTTAACAAATAGAACTAGGTAGTTCCACGAGGATACGCTTTATCTTTATACAAAGACCAATGTTATCCTCAAAAAGGTTTCAAGACTTGTTGAAGTTTAGACATAAACCTGAACGGAACGCAAACTTATAGTATGACAT
The DNA here is from genome assembly GCA_932273695.1 of Apotomis betuletana. Classification (NCBI taxonomy): domain Eukaryota; kingdom Metazoa; phylum Arthropoda; class Insecta; order Lepidoptera; family Tortricidae; genus Apotomis; species Apotomis betuletana. Next base: position 5,257,835 of record OW026321.1, on the reverse strand, counting down.
AAAAGAGTAGAAATTAAACGTGACACTACTGTAGTGTCGTCCTTTTCTAAACAATCTAAGGAAAAGGGACGCCACTACAGTCTTGCCATTTTTGAATTCTGCACTTTCTTTTCGGACTGCAGGTTTCGCTACTCGAGCGCCTCTCGCTTATGTCGCGTGTCAATAACAACTGCCAAATCAATTGCCTTTTGCTACCGTTTCTAGTATTCTCTCTTTTAACCGACTTCAAAAAAATTAGTAGTGTTCTCAATTCGTTGGAGATATTAATTTTTATAATTCAACGGGTTTACTCACGTCGTAAAGTCGAATAAGGGTGTGTAATATTTCATAGAACAACAAATGGAATAACGTTCATCATATCGAACAACATATAATATAATTTCGACTCATAGAATCGATAATTGATAGAATTATCATTTCGTAGAAAATCAGTTCATATGTTTTCATTTCTTATAACAACACTAGATATATTGCTTGTTTCGTATGAACACTTAATATAATGAACATATATTATAATGAACATTTAATAGAATAAACATTTAATAGAATTAACAAATAACATAATATACGCTTTATAGAATGTTACGTAAATAATATTAATAATCGCAACTACGGTACGCTCGCTCCGCCGACTCCGCCTTAGCTACAACCTTAAATTCAATTGTCGAATGATTCATGTGCATATAATTGTGATGTTCCTAGTATTTAATGTGCTAAAGCGAGGGGGATAAATAAAACTCAGTTCTGGCGTTTCGCTCACTCGCTTCGCTCGCTCGTTGGGGTCGCAGTTCAACCTAACACTCCTCCTCGCTTCGCTCGTCGTCGTACCTAACCTACCCTAAGTCTATCCTGTACATACTTTAGGACTTTAAATGAGTAGGTATGTGCTAAATTTTGTCCTAAAAAGTTTTTAGGACAAAAAACGTAATGCGATTGGACAGGCACCCCGCGTCCTACCCAACGAGAGCCCTAGATTCTTACTTTCGCAGCCTAAATTCAGTTATATAGTGGTTAAATTTATATGAAAAGTATATTATACGAAAAGTACATTCTATTAAACGTACATTCTAAAAAATTATTATTATAAGAAAAGTGCATTTTATTAAACGCAGATTCTATCAAATGATTGTTATAAGAAATTAATTTCAATTGTGCTTCTACGAAATAACGATATATGAAATAAACATTCTATGAAACGTTGTTATAGATACAATCTGAAAATTCTACCAAACGTATGTTCGGTCATATGAAAATATGTTAATTGTTTTTCTATGAAATGAGACGCACCCGTCGAATAACGCTCGACATGTTTCGAATCGGTACGCGATTCATCATTAGGAGAGACGATCAGTCGCGGCGGCGACCAACCGAACACTGCGGGTTGTCAATTGTCGGGTTGCACACAACACTCACTACGTCATTTGCTAAGGTCTCGTCCACACTAACCGCCGATGTAGTATCCAAAACCATCCTCTAGCTGAGGGCACTGACCATCCACAATGTCGGTCAATGTCAATATTCGCTCCAGAAATCCAAAAAATAGCGCCAAAAAATTATGGAAAACTTCATTCATCATTCAAAAATGACGTAAGTGCCGCGCGGTGTCATTATACTTCGAACGTTACACATATTAGTTAAGTGCCATACTGTATTAAAACATTTTGCTCAATCTGGCGCGTATAATCGATAACTTCCAGAAGGTAACAAGTAATCTAAATTCAAATCTTTCTCGTAATTTAAACCTCGGGCTTAAATCGCTGTTATAAGCCTGTCTATTGTGAACAGTGAAGGATGGGCAACTATGGAACCCTACACTGAGCGTGGCCCGACATGCTCTTGGCTGGTTTTCATACTACGTATGTGTCCAGTCACTCTTGTGGAAATGTTCCGGCCAGTCTCTCCTATGTAGTTCTTCCAACAGGAGCACGGAATCATATATACGCCAGGGTCATTAAGGGTTCTTTATCTTTGGGGGAATGCACCAACTGACTGAGCTGTATATGAGGGCGGAAAATCATCTTGATGCAATATCGACGGCGTAACAAGTATCCGATATTAACCATCACGCCCTTAAGATAAGGCAAGTATAAGGGTAGCCTCTCTACTGCAGTTGGGCGGGGACGTGCCGATGCATTCGCGACCCAATTACTCTGCCTCCAGTTGTAGCCGTTGCGCTCTGTTCGACGGTGTGTTGACATTTTGTTTCTGTATAATGTAGTAACCCAATTGCCTGCTAGATGGCGTTCTTACTTTGGTGAAATCGGCTACAACACGCTGTTAAGATATCCCCGAATTAATGACCCTAGTTTGGTTACGTTTTTTTTGTACATTGATCGTTTTTGCAAATATATTGTGTATTATATATTATATATACCAAGCAGCAGTGTATCATTGACTGGGAGCCAGTTGTTTACGCTCGTATTTTAATATGCCGATGTTTTATATATATTTAAGAATATTCTACGATTACGCAAAGATGGCTGGACCAATTTTGTTTTCTTTGTTTGAGGGTATCCTTTCAAAGTGGTCCCATTGCCTTCCGGTTAGAATCTGATGATGGGATCCTGGAGAACTCTTCAAATATTAAGGACCATGGTGGCCAAAAGTTTTCGAGTATTTCCGTTACATTTTTCCTTATTTCTTGTTTTGCGATGATTATTCCAGGCTAATATGGTAATTACCTACGTGAAACGAATAATGTATTTTTTTTGCCTTTCTTAGTCTGACCCCGCGGGCGAACTAGAACAAGCCATACTAAAAATACCACAGGTAAGTACGTATTGGTTGTAAGTATGTCCGCTCTTTAACCCTTAATTTGGCAATGTACACAAGGATGTACAAACTCTGACCACCGTTTTCTAATTTTTTTTTCGAGAATTGTTAGCTCTATTCAACGTTAACGAGACATGTACTATCAACCTTCGTTTTTTTTGTCAATTTAAAGGTTAAGTCCCTGCGTACTTCATAATAATTATCATAGTAGGTACAGTTAAGTTTATGAACAAAAATATAATAAAATATGTGAACTCGCCTGTATTGTTACCGGCATAAAGGCGTGTTCAGATATTTTTGATCACATTTCTGCTCTTAAATTTAAGAACTCAACTGTATACTATCAAATCGATTTTGAAATCTTCATTAAAAAAACCTTTCAAATTAGCATAAGTAAAATAAAGGATAAATTATAAATTCTACCCTCCCTTGTGCCGCGTTCCTCATTTGCTTATGGTCGTAACCTCATCGAATTATTAATTTAATAGCTTTCCACTAGTTGCGGCAGTGTGTATGCCTCGGGGACTTGGTGGCTCCGGTGTTGTGGATCTAGTATGTTCAGCGCATAGGGTTTCTTCCTCTTGGTCGCCTTCTCTATAAGTACTAATCGTATGCCAGCGTTAAGCAAATGTTTATATTGGAGCAAGAAAAACAACATTTCTTTTTTCGAACTTTGACCACAAAACGAAATAATTTATTTAGTAAGTAGGCAACAAGGGCACTTTTACAAGTCAGATTGTGAATCTACCGGCATTTCCCAAGAGGAAACCGCTGTTGAGAAGAAAGCCGAAAAAAACTCAACAGTAAGTAATTTTTGCGTAACATACTTAAAACAATAATTTACATTTATGGAATAACTAAATACATTGGTTTACGTAAAGGACATATAAAGATTCTCCAAATCAATGTTAAGGAGGTAACTACATTTATACAAAATTTATTCAATTCAAACTAATGATTTCTCCAGACATGTATAGAGCCTCTAGGCGTCTTGACATGCAATAAGATAAATACACTTAGTGAAGTTAATTCCACAGAGATGTATAAAGTCTCTAGGCGTCAACGTGAATAAGGAACAACACAAAATAATTATTGAATCAAAATTTCTTAGAGATGTATATGGTATCTAGGCGTCTCAATCACAACATGAAATAAAAAAAAATGAAATACAACAAAATAATGATTAACTATAATTTTTTTAGACGTGTATATGCTCTCTAGGCGTCACGACATGCAATAAAATAAAATGAAATTAATGAATTAAATTCCGAGTATAGAAAGTACAGTATCGCAGTAACCACAGTTACGATCATCAAGATCCAAGTGTATTTTTGAGTTTTCGCGAAACGTTTCAGACATTTCAGTTCATTTGAGTCCCGGGAAAATGTTTGTGTGGCAGTCCTTTAAATTCTCGGTACTGACGCGTACCCTGAAATAATAATGATACGACTTACCATAATTTTCAGAATGTCAAACTTAGCAGCAGCGAAGCAGAGGTAGGGTGTTTTATTAAAATATACTTTTGATTATTCCCCTTTAGCGGCCTTAACCCCAGTAAAAAGCCACAGATTTCTCTATACCTTAAAAAAGTGTCATTCAACACATTATTTATTATTTTTTTATTTTTCGACATTTAATACTTTTTCGAGGAATAAGCGGGGATATTCCTGCCTATAAACAAAAATTTAAGGTTTTTGAAAAGAAAAAATACTTATTCCCTATAGTATTTTTTGACGTAAGCATTTCTCAAAAAGTTGTATAAAATTAAAACGACATACAGTAAAAAAAGAAAGAAGTTCAATGAAATTTTTTCCTATATTGTTACCAATTTTGTTTAAATTTCCAATACAATGATTTCACATTATACATAAATACGGAAGTGTAAGTAAGTAACCAAACCTATATTTTATAAAAGCCGCATCGAAATAAACTTACTAAAATAATTGGTAACAAAATAGGAAAATTTTAATTGAACTTTAATTGAAATTTTAATTTTGTACTAACTTTTGAGAAATCCTCAAGTAAGTAATCAGTACCAGTTAGATACAAATTTATAATTAATTTGTAATTAATTTTTGACGACGCGGTTGGCTCAGTTTGTAAAGACCTGCCTACTGAGCCGGCGGTCCCGGGTTCGAATCCCGGCCAGGGCAAATATTTGTGCGATGAACTCGAATGTTTGTGCTCGGGTCATGGTTGTTCTATGGATTTATGTATATATTTATCTATATAAGTATGTATATCGTCGTCTAGTACCCACAACACAAGCCTGTTTGATTTGGGACTAGATCGATTTGTGTGAGGTTGTCTCATATTTTAGTTTTTATTTATTTATTTTTTATTTAATTATTCTGTGGCACCTAAGCGAGCATGCGTTGCACTCGTGTGGACTTGGAATAATCTAATTAAACCACTTCTTCTTTTATTTTCAGGCGGTGAGTAACACTGCAGTATTTTTTCCCATCTGGTCAGGCGTGGTCAAAATAGGTCGTAGTACAGCCAGCATCGACAGAGGCCGACAATTTTAGTACGTACGTAATTTCACATAAGCAAGCTGTAAAATTGTCAGTTGCTTTTGATGTTGGCCGTATCACGAAACTAGTCCATTGTTATTGTTTTGTATGCGAATAAAATCAACCAGTTTGGTAGGTGACCTACCAAGTTAGGTCGGACTTCGAGAAACACATTCATCGTTGAATCAGAATGGGCTTGGCAGCGATCGGGGATGAGAGGCTGAGCAATAGATATGCACAAATCATGTAGCTCAAATGAAGGAGAACGATTCATGTCTTCAGCTCTCGCAATACATATCACTCATTTCGTTCATTTCCTTATTTTCGTTCAGTGGATCTAAAGACTCCAACCGCTCCATCATATATCGAACTCATTTCGTTCATGTCTGTCTCTGTTCACGAAATGTCGTTCAGTGGTTCATGGTAATGCGTCGTAAGAAGTATAAAGAAAGTATATAAAATAAATACTAATGACGTATCTATTGGAAAATAATTATTTGTCGTCGTTAATTTATATTAAACTAGCTTTTGCCCGCTACTTCGTACGCGTAGAACTCGTAATTGATATTGACAATAAAAAAATAAAAAACAATTAGACTTTCAGGTATTCAATAATCGTATGGAATCTAAATGATCTAAGCTACTGGGTAAAAGTGATGGCCAAAATGCAAAACATACTTTTAGAATCTTTTTGAAGTTATCCGAGGCTAAGTCCAATTCGATTCAATAAGTTATGCTCAGAAATGTGTCTTTTGTCCCTTGGCTTCTCCCGTTAAAGACTCTTTCACTGTTTAAGAAATTTAATATCTTGCCACTGCCATGTATGTTTATAAAAATTGGGCAAGTGCGAGTCCGACTCGTGCATGAAGGGTTCCGTACCATAAAACAAGTTTGTTGTATGGGAGCCCCCCTTAAATATTTTTTATTTTTATTTTTAGTATTTGTTGTTATAGCGGCAATAGAAATACATCATCAGTGAAAATTTCAACTGTCTAGCTATCACCGTTCTTGAGATACAGCCTGGTGACAGACTGACGGACGGACGGACGGACGGACAGCGAAGTCTCAGTAATAGGGTCTCGTTTTTACCCTTTGGGTACGGAACCCTAAAAACGATCTGTTAGTATGAAGCTTCTATGATGATACAGGCATGTGACGTCATAAAAATTGGGCAAGTGCGAGCCCGACTCGCGCATGAAGGGTTCCGTACCTATACATATAAATAATTTATAACAAGTTTGTTGTATGGGAGCCCCCCTTAAATATTTATTTTATTTCATTTTTAGTATTTGTTGTTATAGCGGCAATAGAAATACATCATCTGTGAAAATTTCAACTGTCTAGCTATCACCGTTGTTGAGATACAGCCTGGTGACAGACGGACGGACGGACGGACGGACGGACAGACGGATGGACGGACGGACGGACGGACGGACAGCGAAGTCTCAGTAATAGGGTCCCGTTTTTACCCTTTGGGTACGGAACCCTAAAAAGCTGTAGTCAAAACACGTCTTTTTAGTTATTGTACAATTAAAAATAGAATAATGTCCACAAGTTAGTGATAGTTATTTGATTCCGCGTATTTTTTTATGTGTGTTTAGTGGTTTCAATACCACAATTTATATTCACTATAGTCAGACACCGTATAATATAATTTTTATTATTATTTCAGTTAAGCAAAGCAGTTCTCGCGGTATGTCATTTCGATTTAAGTAGCAGTGATGGCAGAATACAGGAAGAGAAAAAAAGTGCGCAGGAGCGTATGGGACGGCGCATACCTTCTAGGTATAGCGGTTGAAACGTGGTTTACCCAAACGTAGTTTGTACTCGGGGCGTGGCCGCTGTGCGCATGACTACTACTAGTACTTGGAGCAACTGGTGAGAGATTGGAGGCCGCCTGTGAACTAGTGCAGCATCACCACCCACTCACCAGAGGGGGCGGCTGATGTACTGCAAGAGGCAGTACCATTAGAGGTTCATCGACACCGCAGTGTTCCCACACTGGGGTGGTGTGTGTACGTACAGGCTCTTTAACCGGAATATCTCCGCTTCACAGGAATGAGTGGGTTGCCATTAACCTTTTCGACGCTGACGACGGATATATATTTTCATATGCCATATTTATTTCTAATTTTCAAATGATGTATCTAGACGAATAAAAGCAGATTAGGTAGGTTAGATTCGTAAGGTAGCTGCAAATTTCCGAACGGCAAACCGCCTAGAAATAGGAGCCCCACGGAACGGGGCTCGACCTAATGGTTACTTCAATTATTTTCATATAAATATACAAGACAGAGAATACACGTGAAAGCGAATGAGAAAATTTACAATCATGAAAATATTTTCCCTAACAGTAAAAAAGGTTATTATGAAGATTATGTAACAAATCTATTTAATTTATATTTCAGGGTTCAGCGAACACTTTATGCGAGAATCCCAGGACTGCCTCGGTAGGTGTAACCATAATATACCTATATTTATCTCTGTTTTTTTTATTGGTGAAAAAACAGGACACACTATCTTGCTTAATAATATTATTTATCTATATTTAATGATATTTTCGGTACTAAAAGTTCATCGAACCAGCATTATCTTACATTATTTCCAGAAGTTTAAGTTTCTTTCACACTTCACACAAACAAAGTTTATCAAATATTCTAGGTTAGAACTGGCTGAATATATCACTCCCGGATGTATGACGTCAGGTCAAGTCCAATCTATACATCTGTCGCATCTGTGGCTCTCACTGTTGGCAGTTCACTGCTTTTAGAGCCTTCATATTGAAAACTTTCGAGACTCTGTAAACGCAGGTGAAGCTTACTGTCCTACAGCTGGACTTCGTGGAGACTTGCTTCTGCCGCAAGATGTTGCCAGTGAATAGGATGGCAGAGCGGAGAACTTAACAAATCCTGTGGCTTAAGTAAGCTGCCCTTAGTGATGTCACCGTAAGCTGGTCAGCGAAACAAGCAGTAAAGGGCCGTTATTGTGAAGTTCCGAGACACTTCCAATACGGACGAGGTGGACACTGGACGACGTAGGAAATCACACACGCGGTACACGACCAGTGCGAGCGAAGCCGCGGGAAAAAGCTTGTTACGTCATATTGGATTGGGCTTAATAAGTTTGTCAACTGTCGTTTGTATAATTTGTGTTTTAGAATATGACAGAAAAAATGCGACTTATCAGCGAAGCGCTCGAAACCCGCCTTCCTGCGGCTAAAGAGGAGATTAACAGAACAATGAAGGAAATCACAAAATACGCCCAGGTAATTACGACTTTTAAAATGGTACCTCTGTTATGTGTAAGGCCCTTGCTAAACGCGACGTTAAGATATTATTTTATATGAAATGAAATAAAATGTATTAATTAGTAATCCACAAGGACACTTTTACAAGTCAGATTGTGAGTCTACCGGCGTTTCCTAAGAGGAGACCCCTGTTGAGAAGATAGCTGAAAGAAACTCGATAGAACAATAATTTACATTTACCTATGCTATAACTGTATGGTCTTCTTAGCGTGTACCATATAATTTTGATTATACGTAAAACGCACATAATACCTATAATTTCAACCTATAGAAATAATGAAGTGACATAAAAACAAAACAAGTTTATAAAAACTTAGTACATAATGGTCAAAATAATACAACATTTTTGCGAGCTATTGATTTGAATTTGTATTTGAAAAAGTTATTTTATTATGTACAATATTTCTGATTATTTGCATGTGTTGGATTAAATATCGCTTGTATTATAACATTAGTAGGATTGACATTTCGATATAATAATATCTTGTGTTTTTGCTTTTCAGGAGAAGAATAAGGGGACTTTCAAGGTGCGTTTAGTTCTAAGAAATATTATGATTTATAATTTAACTTTGTTTATTGTAAATATTGCAGCCCTCGGACTCATAAAAACTCGTTGTATCGAATTTTGGTATAAATTGATAGCCATATTATTCATCACTACTAAGTCATAAAAATGACAAGAACAAAGGCTCCAAAGTGTTCGCAAAGGACAAGTCTATTGGACAAAGCCAGCTGACCAAGCTGAAACGGGAAGATGGCAGCATAGCGTCGACCAAAGCAGAGGTTCTAGGCGAGATCGAGAGGTTCTATGGTCAGTTATACACTTCAGTCGCAAAGCCCGTTGACAGCTTGGTACGCGATCCAAGAGCCAAGCTGTCCCGACATTATACCGAAGACATCCCGGACATCAGTCTGTACGAGATTAGGATGGCCCTGAAGCAACTTAAGAACAACAAGGCGCCGGGTGAAGACGGAATCACCTCAGAGCTTCTGAGAGCGGGTGGAACACCGGTACTTAAGGTCCTCCAGAAGCTCTTTAATTCCGTCTTGTCCGAGGGCAAAACGCCTGAAGCATGGAATAGAGGCGAGGTGGTACTGTTCTTCAAGAAAGGTGATAACAGCCTATTGAAGAACTACAGGCCCATCACGCTTCTAAGCCATGTTTATAAGTTGTTTTCAAGGGTCATCACGAACCGTCTCGAACATAGACTTGATGACTTCCAGCCTCCCGAACAAGCCGGTTTCCGAAGAAGCTATAGTACCATAGACCACATACATACGCTGCGGCAAGTTATACAGAAGACTGAAGAGTATAACTTGCCATTATGCTTAGCGTTTGTGGACTATGAGAAAGCCTTCGATTCGGTGGAAACATGGGCGGTGCTCGAGTCACTTCAGCGATGCCATATTGACTATCGGTACATTGAAGTGTTGAAGTGTTTGTATAGTAACGCCACCATGTCGGTCCGAGTTCAGGAGCAGAGCACAAAGGCCATTCCATTGAGAAGAGGCGTGAGACAGGGGGACGTTGTGTCCCCGAAACTGTTTACGGCCGTTATGGAAGACGCCTTCAAGCTCCTGGAATGGCAAGGACTTGGCATCAACATCAATGGCGAATACATCACTCACCTTCGGTTTGCCGACGACATCGTAGTCATGGCAAAGTCGATGGAGGAACTCAGCATGATGCTCGATGACCTCAATCGAGTTTCTCAACGGGTGGGCTTAAAAATGAACATGGACAAGACGAAACTCATGTCAAATGCCAAGGTTGTGCCCATCCCAGTCTCTGTTGAAAACTCGGTACTCGAAGTTGTTGACTCATACATCTACCTAGGACAAGTGGTCCAATTAGGTAGGTCCAACTTCGAGAAAGAGGTCAACCGCCGAATCCAACTCGGCTGGGCAGCGTTCGGGAAACTACGCAATGTCTTTTCGTCCGACATAGGTACCTCAGTGCCTCAAGACGAAAGTCTTCAACCAATGTGTGTTACCAGTGATGACTTACGGCACCGAAACGTGGTCTTTCACTATCGGCCTCATCTCAAGGCTCAAAGTCGCTCAACGAGCAATGGAGAGGGCTATGCTCGGGGTGTCTCTACGTGATCGAATCAGAAATGAGGAAATCCGTAGACGAACTAAAGTGACCGATATAGCTCACCGGATTAGCAAGTTGAAGTGGCAATGGGCAGGCCACATAGCACGCAGAGCAGATGGCCGATGGGGCCGTAAAGTGCTCGAGTGGAGACCTCGGACCAGCAAGCGCAGCGTAGGACGTCCACCTACGAGATGGACAGATGACCTTGTAAAGGTCGCCGGAAGGCGCTGGATGCAGGTCGCTTCCAACCGGTATATATGGAAGTCCAAAGGGGAGGCCTATGTTCAGCAGTGGACGTCCTATGGCTGAGATGATGAAGTCATAAAAATATTATTCATAACGCTTTATAAATTTAAAGTGAAAACCCTATAATATTAAACTTATTCATGACAAAAGTCAGAAAATGGAACTCCATAATATCTTAACGAATACAAATCACTATGTAGAAATATTTATGACTATAAATATTTAGACTGCCTAAGATATTTTCTATTAACATCATGTTCTTGTCTAATGTTTATTAGGTTATTTTGAAATGTGATATTAATAACTTCGACACCTGTAAGCCACATTTTTAACTCTTTCTTGCTTGCATTAATATTTTCGAATTAGAAGAATGTAGGTACCTAACTTAATGTCACTCTCATCAATAATCAAGTTTTAAAACCGATCACGCATTGAAATATGAAATGTAACTGTATATGTAATAAAATATCATATTGTTTTTATAATTATGTAACCACTTGAGACTAGACCCGGTGTTTTTATTTGGAAATCTAAATTCCATAGAAAGATTCTAGTTATATCAGCTAATTATAAAATACACGTATATAACTTATTAATAATGTAAACCTTACATTTGCAGGGGGTAAGTTACACAGTTAACAATTAAGATCACTCATTTAAATTAATCAAGGATTAGTTCCATGTACTTGCTTACTAAGTACCTACAGAGGGTTTTCGAGCATAACGTTTCTCAGTCAGAGCGCGCGCCATCGACGTTATTATTTGATGAACATAAAAATAAAATACTGTGAAATTCTAAAGAAATATTTTAGTAATATTAGCTAATTATAAAATACATGTATATAACTTATTAAAAATGTAAATCTTACATTTGCAGGGGGTAAGTTTCACAGTTATCAATTGAAATCACTCATAAAAATTAATTCCACGATTAGTTCCATAGTACTCGCTTACTGAGTACAGAGGGTTTTCTAGCAAAACCTTTTTCAAAGTCGTCTTGTTTCGTCTGATGGCTCTTAGTAGGTGGGGCCAATGATTCGTGGGTTGTTGCCTGAAAGTGCCATGCGACGACGAGCGGTCCTCACCCGCCCAGTAGGACGGAGATGTTTGTATACCCGTAACATCCACGCGCGCAAACAGAGATATGATGGTTCTAACAAATACAAGAATATCAAAAAGATATGACTACTGGCGTTATTTCTTATAATATACCTTGCGATATGAAAAGTGCTCGACAGGGAGTGCTCTATAGTCGTTTCAGCGAACGCTCTTAAAGCGAAGGGTCCCGACAAACACCTTAAGAGACTCTAGCTAGATGACTGGATCTCGAACGATTTGATTGGGATTTAGACCCGGTGGTTTTTTTTTATCCGAAGAAAAGTTCTAGTAATATAAGCTAATTATGAAACAGATGTATGTTATAATTATAAATATATTATTTAAATGTACTGTAAACCTTACATTTACAGCTGGTAAGTTTCTCGGTTAACAATTAAGGTCACTCATTATTTTTTCGCCACAAACCGCAGTGGTTAAAGTCAGAAAAATGAAATTCAAAATTTGTAATAAGCATAATTTTAAAATCATTCACGATTCGATTGATATATTTTTAATGGGACTAAATTACTGTACGGGACTAACTGCACTTCAACTGCTCTAAAAATCAGAAATTGCCGGTTACTTAAGTTTGACATTCATTATGACAGAGCGTTGGAAACGCTCCATACTTACAAATGGCAAGGAACTCGTGACATCATCGTCTAGCACAGTTCCACCTTTGGCTCGATTGGGAGAGCACTCATTCGGCCTGGCAATATATATCGGTTCAAGTGATCTGTGTATACATGATATCTACAAAAACCCGTTTAAGTATTTAAATATGTCTGAGACTCTCGGTAGTTTTCTATGTAAAATATAATCACGTTGTATACAGTTTTAATGAGAAAAACTTAAGTGATGTATACAAGAACAAAAAATAAGACTTCATCTAAATTGGTAAGTAGCAAAGTAATTGGTTGGTGAAAAGTATATCCCACTAAAGAGTTTGTTTCACTTACAGTGTATCGTAAGTATCAACATAGTTTACTTACACCCATATTGTTACATTACTATGATGAGTTCTTGAGTTCAGATACTATAGGTTAATATTCTCCATCACTATAAACCGGCGGTGGCGTGGCATGGAGGTGCGTCATCTGCTGTTATGTCATTCATAACATTACGAAACATGCGCGCCACCGCCGCTTTATTCCTCCATGGGAGTTACTGGTAGTAGTAAGTTCCTAAATAAATAAAAGAAAATCTATGCTAATGACGGTGAATATGTGTACCTATAGATAAAGTAGTGGATGCAACTGTACATAGGTAATTAGGCCTTAAACACTCGTGTTATATGAAACGTTTAATTAAACCACACTCGTGTTTTAAGGCCGCTCATTATGTAACAGTTGCATAAGCTACCAAGTTCGCCAAGACACACCGGCCATGGGTACAACAATACACGGATTATTAGTATTATTTCGGAGCGATATTAGTATTATTCGGGCCACTTCAGACCACTCAGTAACTTCAAATCCACACATTTACACACCACACAAATATTTGGCCCACACATTTGCAATTTTGCGAATTTCGTTAGACCACCTGCTAATTACGCTATCAATAAAGTCAATCAAAAAAATTCTCATCCTTCAAGAACTTTTGAACGATAAGACACTAACTGATTAACTGACTAGGTATCTGACAGACAGACTCACAACAGAATCATGTTTCTAAAACTTAAAACTAAACAATTTATCTTTTCCTCATTAGAATCTACATATATCTAAAATTGAATCCTGTGTTCACTATGACGGAAATATACGAAAAGTTTCAAAAATTGGCCATCGCTAATTGCGAAAGCGAGACTCTTACGTATTAGATGTTATTCGATCACGAATTGTTAATGTGTATTTTTTTTTAGATCTGGTGATTGTTACTAAGCTAAAAGTACCTAACAATGCGTTTGGTATATTACATAAGTAAGTATTTTCAATTCCTTGTGTTTGTTCTTTGTATCGTGTCTATAACGTTATTAGTCTTATTAAAATTTTCATAAAACATAATATATAATTATTTTATTAAGTAAGCAGTTCACACTCACGTGAAATTGTCAGGAAGGGCGTCTTTGAGTATTTAGCCCAAAGGGGATGTCAAACACGGATGAACCCTAAATATGAAATTCGGGAATACGGGAACTTGGGACTAAGCGGGTTGTAGGGAAACACACGTAGTTACTTGTAGGCCGTTAAATACAAGACTGAACACAAGCAAAGAATATATATACTAACGTAAAAAGATACGACAGGGACACTTGTGTGCAGTAACAGAACTCGCGGCTATGTGTGCGTGTCGTGGGGCGAGCGGGGGCGAGCGCGGGACGCGCGAGGTGGGGAAAGTCGAGCCGCGGCTCGACGACTTAAAGGGTCACACGTCACACCGCCGCCGTCTCTGCTCGAATCAATTCACGTTGTTCGCTCGCGCCGCGTCGTATGCGCTTCATACTTTTCGATGTACCTTTACCTTTTGATATGCCTTGTGAATGCTTCCCATTAGATTTTTTGAAAAAAACTGTTCGTACGATTTCGAATCTTCGCCGTAATTAAAGAGAATAATAAAATGTTTAAAGTACGTCGCAGAAACAGAAAATATATAAAAGTAAGCAATTTATAACATATGTCAAGACTTTTATACTAAATAAATAAATATCAGACAACCTCCCACAAATCAACCTAGTCCCAAATTAAGCTCAAGAAGGCTTGTGTTATGGGTACTATGCGACGATATACATACTTATATAGATAAATAAATACTTAAATACATAGAACATCCATGACCCAGACACAAATATTCGTGTTCATCACACAAATATTTGCCCTTGCCGGGATTCGAACCCGGGACCGTCGGCTCAGTAGGCAGTTGCTTAACCAGTGCGCCAACCGCGTCGTCAAAATATTTATATATTTTAAACCTTAAATAAATAAACATCTTTCATTAAGTAATAATTATTATTTCATTGTGCCGCGGTAGCTAAACCGCCAACCCTACGCGTAGACGCGGCACTACAAGGTCACTGACGCACGAGTTACACCGATAGGCCCTTGTCGCCCCTGTGACACAAGTGACATTATCTCAATCTACCTACATACAGAATATAAGTTGTATATGCATACCCGAGGCTTCCGGTTCGTGACTTAAGATGGCCGCATGCGTTTAAGTTTTGTTGTTCGTTATTTATTCATTTTTGTTATTCAATGTGTAGTATTGATAGCGTATTGTGCAGTGATCTAACGTATGAGTGAATAGCTAATGAAGAATTCAACTTGAAGCGTTCATAGCCCTTCCTGGGTCAAGGCCCGATAGTCCGCGTGGTTTTTTGTAAATCGCTATCACTTTACAAAAAGCAAAACCTCACCGAACAACGGCATGCTCTACGAGCAAACTTGAAATTGGCGAAATCATCATTAACTTTGATGGAAGCCATATTTTAAAATTAGAATTAGAATATGCATACCCACATACCTACATACATCACACTAAAGTAGGTACATTGATCAACTGATGTTAAGCTTTTTTCTTTTACATATTTTTTGTTTGACATGATTTGAACTGTACCATTATCAGGGCTGGTTAGTTCTCACTACAGTAGTGGTGTTAAGCGTATAATAAAACTACTTTTGTATCGATCCGGGTCGCATGACGGTGCTCTCAAATAATAGATTGTTTAGTAGGTATGCACGGCGTGTTTGTGGTGAAGGCATTCAGGTCTATCGGATTCTAAAAAATCTGAATAATGACAGTTCACTGTATTTTCATTAAAGACTACATGCAATATGAGTACAAACTGTAATTAAGTTTAAACAAGGGGGATTGACTCCGCAAAATACTTACCTACTAATTTCCTTGCGATTACATCGCTCCGCCTTTATTCGGCTAGGGTCGGCTCGTATTTCGAAGTGGTGCCAACGCATCGATTATATTTTTGATTATATATTTTTATGATTATTGATTACTTTTAATCAACTTCAGACAGGAAGAGTAAGTATCCGTCTGTATTGCATCTTTACCTGATGTTTACCGAATTTCTCTGTGAAATGTAAACCATTTTTTTATTCCAAAGAGTAAGCAACAACGGTTTTCAACATTGTCATTAATTTAGGATCTGATGATGGAACACTTACCCACTAGATCTCAGGATTGGTTCAACACAGACATGTGTGGCTTCCGTTTTTCTTCTTACCTCAACGAACACTTAGAGCCAGTTATCATAATTCACCTGATTATGAACTCTGAAAATATTTGAGACGTATTGACTATGTAATAAAAGTAGCGTGTGACATAAAACTGCAATTATTGGCGAGACGCAAATTTCGTTTTGTTGGTGCAGGCAACTCTAGGAGTATGACACACCCACAATGAGCTACAACCAATGACGTTGCACGTCATTAAAAATTACCAATCAGATACTAGTAGGCCAATTCGTTTGCAAAAGCGGCAAATAACATGTGGCTTCTGTAGCGTCTTTATTCTGTGGTTTAACATAGAATGTAACTCTTACTTAATGGCGTTGATTGTATTTTTTAAATATCATATTTTGGTATCAATTTCAAACAGATGTACTTAATGTATAGCAACACGTCTCCTATAAAGTGAACGAATTAGTATTCGTAAAGATGCTTGAATTCGTGTTTCAACACACGCACGTTTTAAAAAATAAAAAATAAAAAAAAATCTTTTTCAGATTAGAATCCGGATCCAAATTAATATCAAAGTAAAATATACATTTTACGTGCAATGTAATATGTTTTTTTTTTATATATCAGTTTCCCTGGTCCTAAACGTATCTTACGAAAATACCTTTTCAACTTAACCAGAATCGGTAGAAGGGCAAAGTCGCGGTATATATTACGAATTATTCCGAGATTCAACTATGACGACTGATGATTGATAATTAAGTATATTTAAAAAAAATCAGTAGTCAATTAAAGTTTTTATAAGTAATTTTAATGCTAATCTCAGGTCTAGGTTTTAATTAGATTATAAGTTTCTTATGGTTTATGGTAGGTAATATGAAAATTCCGTACCTAAAGGGTAAAAAACCGGCCAAGAGCATGTCGGGCCACGCTCGGTGTAGGGTTCCGTAGTTGCTCATCCTTCACCAAGAGACGGGCTTAAAACAGCGGTTTTAAGCCCGAGGTTTAAGTTACGAGAAAGATTTCAAGTTCTATAAAAAAGGTCGTAAACGCCAAAGTAACTGTAATTACTTTTTTCTCAAAAATTGCATGTAATGTTGCCTTACCATCGCTAAATAGACTACAGTAAGTGGAACATACCGAAGACTTTTTAGAAGTGTCCAGTAAACAGCGAGATTTTAAATTTGGAATCAATATTTGTCCAGTAAGTAAGTATGTAATTCCTATTACGTATCAAGATATTTGAATATCGAAACACGATTTACATCGTCACCGACCTATAAAAAAACAAAGGATGTGAAGGCGATGAGGTCGTATATAAATGTAAAAAGGATGCATTCCACAAATTGTTTTAATTATAAGTAGGTACAGTGCGAGAGCAAATTGTAGAAATTAAAAAGTGGCGTCCCTTTTTCATTGATTAAATAGAAAGAGACGACATTGCAGTATACACTTGCAATTTACACTAAGAGCAAATGTAAAATAAAAAGAGGCTAGTACTATTGGCAGTATAAACGTAACTCAAGATGCATATTAAAAAAAAAAAAAGTAGCGACAAGGTTTAGTGCGGAAGTTTGTATGCAGCGTTTAGTTCATAATTGTGCTGTGTAAAATGACAATGATATTTCGGAATTCCTTCCTTTTTTGTGTCGTTTAGAAAAAACCTCGGAGTTAAAATTGAAGGTAAGCTTTATGATATGAAAATTAGTTAGAAAATACAACAATGTATAACAATAATTAAATTTTATCTTTAAGACTTAGATTTGTAAGACAGTGCAAATAATTAAACGCAGTATTTATAAAAAAAGAAATTAAGGCGGGATTTAAATTAAAAGACAAAAATTTCAAATTTGTTTGTGTGATCTATTACAATAATTCAGCAAAAATGAGTTCAGACGAGTCTGATTCCGAATAGACGGCACTCCTCCATACTTAAAAGCGGAGGCAGAGTTAGCTAAAATAATTTACTTCCGACTAAATCCAAGGAGATATAAAAAAATACAAGAGATTCATAAAATGGAAGGAAGAAAATCAAGTTAATAGTTGGTCAGATAATGTGTGATAAGGTCTGAATATTTCAACAATCTTTCTGAGACAATCGGATGGCTACAAAGGAAAGAAATCACAAATATTCAGCAGCAAAATATAGAAAAGTTCTTAAATCAAGCTCTAGATGATAAACAGTTTGGCGATGAAGGTAAATAAATGCTGCCACTATTTGATAACGATATAACTATATCTTTTATCCAAGTATAAACTCATAATTATTTTTGTTATAGGTTGTTATCGTGGGAGTTAATGGTGCCTGCGACGACGAATATCACAATGTGTAATAAAAAAAATGGGATATAACAAAAATATTCATTGGAAAATGGCCGAATATGAATGTCACCTATAAAATATAATTTTAATCTAATTTTCTTGTTTAATTTTTGAGAAAAGCACTATACTTGCTTCGACCGTAAGAGCCATCCTGGCCTCGTATTATATCCGGACCTCGCCTACGGCTCGGTCCGTCTAATTCCTACTCGGCCAGTATGGCTTACTTACTGGTCTCTGCCGTAATGTACTATTACCTTCTGGAAGTCAACTTACGTCCTTTTAAAGAAAATTATGAAATTTTGCGATAACCCAAAAACGGATCGACCGATTTTGATAAATATAGTTTTCATTGAAAGTACTTATAAGGCCTCATTTTGGTGAATTTTTCCATATTTTTTTGACCCGTGGTTGAGAAGTTAGAGAGGGGGGGAACCTATTTTTTTTATTTTCGGAGCGAATATTTACAAAACTACTGATTTTATTAAAAAATAATGTTCAGAGACTCCTATTATTTTTAACAGACCTATTCAACGACACCACGCACGCCCCGGTTGAAACAAAAAAAAAACCCACCCCCACTTTAGGTGTTCGAGAGGTACCCGAAAAAAAATTTTTTTTTTTTAGTTTTTATTTTACCGTTTTGTTGGCGTGATACATTCACATACTCATACCAAATTTCAGCTTTCTAGTACTAATGATCACGGAGCTAAGCCGCAGACGGACGGACAGACGGACAGACGGACATGGCGAAACTATAAGGGTTCCTAATAGTTGACTACGGAACCCTAAAAACGGGACCCTATTACTAAGACTTCACCGTCCATCCGTCTGTCCGTCACTGGGCTGTATGTCATGAACCGTGATAGCCAGACAGTTGAAATTTTCTTAGATCTTTTATATTTGTTGCCGCTATAACAACAAATACAAAAAAACAGAATAAAATACATACTTATTTAATTGGGGCTCCTATACAACAAACGTGATCGGTTGCGTTACCTTTGCACCTCGTTTGTATAAGGCGCCATACATACCAGGTGCAAACTTAACTTAACCCGGCCAGTTTAGATGGGATAAGTGTTTGTACGGAACCCTCGGTGCGTGCCTCAGACTCGTACTTGTCTAGTTTTTTTTAAACTCAATCTCGTATGATAAATAATTATTGCTTCCGTTTGGTGCTGGATACAATTTTGAATGTTAATCAAATAGTAGGTACAATAAGCAACCATGTAATTCAGATAATTGGTTTAGGAGCTTATTTCACACCGCAAAATACATGTGCTGTAATATAGCGGCGGGCGGTGAGAGGCTAGCCAGCCACCATGCGTGCGTGGTTGCTGAGTTTGTTCATCGCAGCGTATGCTGTCTGCGCTCAGAGTTCAGAGGTAAGTTTTATCAAATTTTTACAAACTCCAATGTCATCCTCAAAAAGGTTTCAAGGCTGAATTCGGTGATGTAAAGAACTACTTCATGGGAATGGAGAATGAAATAATAAGAGCTCTATTTGATGAATTCTTTCATCGGAAAGCGAAACCATATAATGTGGATCTAGATAAGTCCCGAAGATGCAACGAAAAATGGGACTGACTAAACTTCATCAATTCTGCGAAGAAGTATAGGTATACAGGATCTAATCGTTAAGTGTAACCAGTCAATCAAATCTTGAATCTTATGTATCTTGAATGTACGTTACCCAATGAGTAAAACCACATTAAAAACGTTTTTTCTATAATAATTAATATGCACAGTATTAAGGTCAAGCGCTTCCATTTAATATGACTTTCTTTAAGGGTAAAAGGTGAGCTGCGGGTGTGCGTGTGGATTGAGTGAGCACCCTTCAAAAATGAAAAAAAATGTACTGATCATTTAGTAAAAGTTCTAAAACAATTGTAAAACTAATTGATGAATTTGTAAAACGATAAATAAAAAGAATACATTCATTAACGTATGCTCACTCAGTTCTCACAAACAACCAACGAAATCTGTGAATGTGTTTATTTAACATATAACATTTATATCCTAATTTTTAGTAAAAATTATGCTTAAGGTAGGTAATAATTTGTAGATCACCTGGTTACGTATTTAAAGTTTTACAAATTATTTCGTATGCTCACTCAATCCGCACACTTTCGTAAACCCGATTTCTGATGAAAATACTGCAGATTGAAACTTCTATATATGTATATAGTTTAGTAAAACTCATATGGGAATTTGTAAAATACAAAACAAATCGCTAACGTGGCAGATTGTTGGATAATACATGTTTGTAAGTGCTCACTCAGTCCACACATTATTCGTAAGTTAAAAATTTAAATATCTTAAGATTTTTAGTATCTAGGAAACTACAAAGTTGTTCAACTTTTAGTAAAAAAAATTACTAAATATCCACCATCTAAAATGTCATATTCGTTGTCTGCTTTTAAAGATATTCAAATTTCATTTTAAAATACAATCTAAGATACAGTCCACATTTTAGATTGTATTTTAAGGAGTGTGATTTAAAATGTGGACTGTATCTTAGATTGTATTTTAAAATGAAATTTGAATATCTTTAAAAGCAGAAAACGAATATGACATTTTAGATGGTGGATATTTAGTAATTTTTTTTACTAAAAGTTGAACTACTTTGTAGTTTCCTAGATACTAAAAATCTTAAGATATTTACATTTTTAACTTACGAATAATGTGTGGACTGAGTGAGCACTTACAAACATGTATTATCCAAAAATCTGCCACGTTAGCGGTTTGTTTTGTATTTTACAAATTCCCATATGAGTTTTACTAAACTATATACATATATAGAAGTTTCAATCTGCAGTATTTTCATCAGAAATCGGGTTTACGAAAGTGTGCGGATTGAGTGAGCATTCGAAATAATTTGTAAAACTTTAAATACGTAACCAGGTGATCTACAAATTATTACCTACCTTAAGCATAATTTTTACTAAAAATAATGATATAAATATTATATGTTAAATAAACACATTCACAGATTTCGTTGGTTGTTTGTGAGAACTGAGTGAGCATACGTTAATGAATGTATTCTTTTTATTTATCGTTTTACAAATTCATCAATTAGTTTTACAATTGTTTTAGAACTTTTACTAAATGATCAGCTCATTTTTTTTCATTTTTGAAGGGTGCTCATTCAATCCACACGCACACGAGCTGCGGACAGACAGACGGAGGGACATGGCAAAACTATAAAAAAAATAGTTTCGTAACGTAACAGAAAGTTAACATTTTGCAAGAAAATAAGATTTTATGTACACATTTTAGCAGAAAATACTTAGCAGTGTAATTTTTGTTCTAGTTATATTACGTTTAACGAATAATATTTTCTTTATTGACTTTCTTAGTCTGACTTGGCGGGCCAAATACAACAAGCAATACAAAAAATACCACAGGTACGTATTTCGGCCACTTTATTCTGAAACCAAAAGGGTTCCTACGGTATGAAGCATGATACACCTATATATATTTTTTTATTTTCATTTTTTTTATATAAGAAAGAAAGAAGAAAAAAAGAAAGAAAGACATTTATTGCCACAACAAAAAAATAAAATAGGTACATAGATTGAACAATAAAAACATTGTCATTATATTGTCCACCCAAATTATTCTGTGTGACAAAAGGAGCGGACTCAGCATGTGCTGCGACAGACAGGCGTCTGCGCACTAATATCTATACTATTATAAAATCCTAAATTTGTATTGAAAATAAATTTTCTATGGAGGGAGGTCATGATTTCAGGAAAAATCTCGATAGCGTGATGCAGCTTGACAGTTGTTTTGTATGGACACGCGTCGCCGTGCCAACCTGGCGCCATCTGTTTTCAAAAAAACCTTTGTCCTTTAATGTGGCCGAAACGGATGGATAAAAAGTTACTAATTTTGGTACAGGAATAGCTGAACATCCAAAGATGGTTATAGGATACTTTTTATTATGATTAAATTGATTAATATTTATCTCTGAAAACATAAATCCCATGAAATATTTTCCTTACAATGTGTAAACCTTATAATGACAGCGTTTGTGATTTTGAATTTAGAACGACGCGACCCCCGCGTGGCTCTTACGTGTACAAAAACTAAAAAGTATGAATTTGACATAATACCTCCTCGCGGCCCACCGGTATTAACAATAAGGTTAAGGTTGTTTGAGGCGTTGAGTTACGGAAACCGTGTTAGTTAGATAAAAAAGATGGCGCCAATTATCGACCAACACAGACGAAAATATGAGTGCAATGTTCGTTGTAAATTGGCTCATGCTCAAAAAAAAACATAGGTACATTTCTTTAAAAACACAATTTGCGACAATAGGAACTAATGCTCTTTTATTGAATATGCAATTATATTCTTCTGTAGTTTGTAAGTATTGACCATAAAAAAGCCCGGAGACGCAATAAAAAATGTTAATGAATAAAACAGATTTTTAATTGCTATTTTATCGAGTGTAATTGAAATTTATTTAGAAATAAAAGTATTTCGAATCAATTTAAGTACATTAAATACATTTTAAAATATGTTTTACCAAGCAACATTTAGAACATTAGGCGCAAATTTTGGCACTGTTTGTGATTGACCTAACTTACTAATAAGGTAGCGAAATGTATAATAAACGATAAATATACGATGTATTTAGCCACAATTTTGCATCTATGTAGTTTTTTTATATATTAAATCTATCCAAAGTAATAAATATCAGTCATTCTTTATTGAGATTTTGTTCTCAACGACCCAATTTTCCGCTAGATGGCGTTGTTACATTGACAAAATCTCCATACTAGCGGCTGCATCGCGCTGTTAAGATTTTTCCTGAGTTAATAACACCAGCTCCATACATGCTATAGGAGCCATTGATGCGTCCCTCGAGACGATACCCGAGAGTCGATGCACGTCGTTGAGTGCCTGTGACCACGATTCGGCACAAGCTAGGGTGTAGCTGTGATGGTTAACCCGGACTTCGAGAATTAGTAACGAAGTTGTTGAATATCGATCGCATACCTAATGTAAGCAGCAGTGTATCAGGTATTGAGAGTTGCTGCTCGACAATGTATGCATTTTGTATTAAAAACAACCATGATTCGAGACAAAATCATTAAATTTACAATGTAGAAAGGATTTCACCTAGCAGGGATTTGAACCCAGAACCACTAAGAAACTACTGTAATAATAACCGTGTCATCTCATGCATTTTTCTTTGCTTCCTTATTCATAATACCACGGATAACAAAACAGTGAGGCCATCATGTATCCGTTCAGTGGTGCTGTCGCCATTATTGACGTACGCTCGATTGAGTTAAGTTGGCACCTGAATCTTATGGCGTTACGAAATTATTATGACAGGTCATATTATTAGTAACATTGTAGATGATAATAATTTATTGTCATCTTAATAGATGTCGTTAATATATGTTCAGGTAGGACTATGAGCTAATTACTTTTCAAGGTGCTTTGAGTAGTTTTAAACAATAAATATTAATAAAACGATATCTATACTATTATAAAATCCTAAAATTGTATAGAAAATAAATTTTCTATGGAGGGAGGTCATGATTTCGGAAAAATATTGATAGCGTGATGCAGCTTGATAGTTGTTTTGTATGGACACGCGTCGCCGTGCCAACCTGGCGTCATCTGTTTTCATAAAATCCTTTGTCCTCCTATCACGCCGAAATGGCTGGACGGATTTTAACCATTTTTGGTACAGGGATAGCTGGACATCCGGAGATGGTTGTAGGATACTTTTTTTCCGTCTACGGTAAAGAAAAAATACGCGAATGAAGTCGTGTGCATCTCATAGCGTCGTGAATTTGAATTTAGAACCACGCGTACCCCGCGGGGGGCCGGCCTGCGCTACCCGCCGGGGGACAATAGCTCTGAGGTTGGACGAGTCGCCGAGTTACGGACACCGGGGCAGTAGATGGCGTTAGTGGTACACGAAATTATCATTTTATGAAACAAAACTGAACACAATTTTGTTATTATTAATTTCGCGATGCAACAATGGGAACTACCACTCTATTATTGCATTTAAAATTCATGTATTTACTCAGTAGTTTATAAATATTTACCCTCTTTTCATATAGACTGAGACGCGGAGAAAATTTGAAATGAATAAATAAGTTGCATTTTGGTTTCTTGAGAGATAATAATCAAAATAAAATTATTTTTAATCAATTTTATCCTTTGACGTATAAATATGTATTTACGGAAAGTTAGTGAAATATGATACGCGCATAGGTGCTACCAGTAGCGCCATCTGTGAGCTTTAAACAGTAGTTTTCCCCGAGGTGCCCTCCGCAGCAGAGGTTTCGCAATGGCGAAGTGAGTGGATTGGTCTGTAATTTGTGTATTGTTTTACTAGCTTTTACTCGCTGCGCTCGCGTTAAAACGTACGTTCACTATATTACTACGATCTCTTACACAAATTTGAAGTTAATGAGTGATACATTTAAATGTTATTACTATGCACAATTAATTTCTTTAATTTTAATACAGCTGATGCAAAGTTTAAGTTCGTCAGTATGTGTTTAGACAAAATATAAACTATCTCATAATCGTTTGATTAAACTTTTAAGTTTTTCTAAAGAGATGGTGATTAACAGAGACGGGAGGCAATAAGAAAAAAACAATATCTTACAACGGAAAAAAGAAAGCAAGGCTGATAAAACTTAAGCAACACGAAGAGACGGTATCGAAAAAAATGGGGGGCTCGGGGGGCAGAGCCCCCCGCTCTAAGAAAGTACTTTATGCTAAAAACTTTTAAGTAACACGAAGAGATGGCATTGAAAAGACGGGGGGCTCGGGGGGCAGAGCCCCCCGCACTTACAAAATGCAATATGCTAAAACTGAAAATTACAAGTAAATCTGATGAAAGGCTAAGTGACCTGTACATGTGGTGATCAAGAAAGAAAAGGAAGAAAACACAAAACCTTAAAATGCTAACTAGAAAACAAGTCTGATCAAACTTTTAAGTAACCTGAAAAGATAGTGAACTAAAGTTGCATAGTGCCCACATTAAGAAAACACAAATCCTTAAAACGGAATCAAGAAAGCAATTCTGATCAAACTTTAAAGGATTCTAAATGGGGATGGTGACCAAATCAGACGGGAGGCGCGAAGAATAAACAATATAACAAACGGAAAAAAAAGCAAGACTGGTGTAACTTTCAAGTAATCTGAAGAGATAGATAACAAAAATGCAGTAGTGCTCACATTGAGAATACATAAATATATAGTTATAAGAAGAATATATAGTTTATAAGTTAATTTACTAACAATATATGGAATCAAATTTCTGAAATAAACGATTTTTTTTTATTTTTTTTTATAAACCTTAAAACGGTAACAGGAAAGCAATTCTGAACAAACGATTAAGTATTCTAAGATGATAATTGATGACCAAAAAAAGCGGGGGCACTAAGCAAGACAATATACCACAACGGAAAGAAGAGAACATGACTTTATTTAAGTAACCAATTGAGACAGTGCACAAAAATGTCGGAGGCCTCGCATTGAGAAAACACAACGTTGTAAAACGGAAACAAGAAAGTAGAAATTGAATCTAAAATGAACAAGGAATCATGTCCATGAAAGCATTCAAATATTCCAAAGCTACAGTAAACAAAAAATATGAAGGGCTTGAGTTATGCCAAGCCAATGCCAAATGCCAAGTTATGCCAAGCGAACGTATTTTTTTTAACGCGTGCGAAGCCGCGGGCAAAAGCTAGTATACTTATATATTAGTCCCTGTTTTTGGGAAGGTCAACAATAAGGAGACAATTCTTGCTAATTAATATTTAAGTTTATTATAAAATATTTTCGGTACTCAAATTAATGTTATGACAGTCTTTTTCACCTACCAGCATTTAAGTTTATTTCATACTTCACACAAACAGATAAAGTTTATCAAAGATTCTAGGTTAGAACTGGCTGAATTATATCACTCCCGAATGTACGAGATGGATAAGAGCTTAAACAGGTTAAGTCCAAGCAATCCATCTGTTGCATATGTGGCTTCTGAGTTCACTGCCTTTAGAGCCTTCATATTGAGGACTTAGAGACAGCAAAAGCAGGTGAAGCTTATTGCCCGTCAGATGGACTACGTCGATACGTGCTCCTACCGCAAGATGTTGCTAATGCATGGGGTAGCAGAATCTGAAGCGGAGAACACAACTTATCTTGTGGCTAGTAAGCTGCTAGTTGCCCTCAGTGATCTCAGCGCTCTTCATAAAAGGGCCATCCTTGTGAAGTTCCGAGACATCTCCAATAGGGACGAGGTATGATTTAAAAAAAAGGAGTATTGAACGGACTCCGGAGTTACAAGGGACTAGTTCTTACGAATCCGCGGCTCAAAAATCGCGTAGAAACAATGTGGAGGTGCATATCGACTACAACTGCGTACGGCACCGCGGCAATAGAGTTGCTGAAGTAGGAGCCCTCTCGGAGCCGTCCGTAATTGTGCCTCGGCCTTCGACTCGGCCTGCTGGTTAATTCATGCCCACCCCCGCTACTTCAGAGCAGGGATCGTTACAGGTATTCATTAAAATTCAAATATTTTTCTAATCTCAGGTTTTATTCCAAACGCTACTAAATTGAATTTAGGTATTGATACAGAGCTTTGAAATTAGCTCACTAAAATATAGAAATATGTAATAATAAGCGGAATACCGAAATCGAATACCGGTATTTTGTATGGAGCCGAATACCGGTATACGATCCCTGCTTCAGTCCTCGGCGCAGCCTTCTCATCCTCAAGAACACAAGGCCATGGCGTAAGCGTAGGGCAGGCCCTTAATCAAGACCATGAAGGTGTTGTGTACTTCAGTATCGTGTTACAACGTTTTTTTACAGAGTTACAGTGTGCGATATGCTTTTTTTATTTGTCAGTTTTACTTTTCTATTTTACTATTTTTCTTATTTGAACTGACTTGTTTAGTCTGTAATATACTTAATACCTTAATTCAATTTATTTTTGCTAGTTACGGCTGCATCGATATCGTCGATAATTCCACCAATGTCAAGAATCCGAGATTAAACAAGACATGTTTTTGTTACTTAGAATTTGGCCGATGAAAGGGACTATTCCCAAACAGACGGATTCTGACTGTCCCGTTGTTAATTAACGTACGTGTCCGGGTTTGAAATGCGGTATTTTCACATTTCATTAGAGGCTAAAACATTCATGGATTACTCTATCCTAACCACACATGGGCACTCAGCGGAACAAGGAAATACGCATTGGTGTAGTTTGTCAGATACGTCTGGTCATTGGAAGAATTTGTAGACGCATTGAGTATAGCAGTATAACCTCCTGACTTCCGTGTCCTACACATAGTACATAAACATCAATGAATAGTTAACTGTCAACTATTTGTCATAAGGCTTAAATTAAATTGACATGACCAGACGTAGAACTGTCAGTGTCAAGTGTGAGGAGTCCACCTGACTCATGTGTTCGTAGTCCTCCTCACACTTGACACAGACAGTTCTGATTTTTACCTTCAGAAATGAAAAATACAGTATTATATGGAGAATTGTTTTTGGAGAGTTTAGTTTGGGCAACACAATACATTAATACTACAACTACAATAATAATAATAATAGCCCGCAGGGCAGCTTGTGGCGAGCTGTTGGGGAGTGACGACCCCACGGACCCGAGATCTCCAGAGAGTCGGTTAGGGTCCTCGTCTCCGGTGTGCCTTCAACGGCCGGAGTGGAAACCCAAGAGGACCTGTAGGACTCTCAGCTCTGGCTTGCCTTCATTGGCTGTCCAGAGAGGAGCGTTAGAGCTATATGCTCCAGGGGTGGAAGTGTTAAAGGCATCACGCCGCGAGTAACTTCGGAGAAAGCGCAGCACACCTCTCGACAACCCTGAGCCCTCACGCTCGTGTTGCTTCCGGCCGTCTGCACGATGGCATTACGGGGCCCACCTAGTGAGGGGCGAGTCACCACCCGCCGGAGGTAACAGTCGCATAGATGGTTACGGCGGGTGACATTTTTCTACTGCAATAGCCCAAATAAATAGTCCATCCAAACTTCACTTTAATAGCCCGGTTTCTTTTCCATATCAATGCAATAGTTCAATTACCTGCTGGGACCGGTTCATGGATGTATCATCTTATTGATATGATCAGGAACGGGTCCCAGCAGGGCAACAGCCACAGCAAATTTCTCCAAGGGGCTTCTACGTGTTGGATCCATATCCCCACGCAAGCCTTCCAAAAGACCGGGACGTATGAGCCCGAGACTCAAAAAATGAGAAACACATAATAATAATAATATATAAGGCGTAGGGATGTGATAAGGCGTAGGGATGTGACGACCCCATCGCCCGCTGGTTTTACCAGCGCAGTCAGTCACCGCAGGGCAGCTTATGGCGAGCTGTTGGGGGGTAGCGACCCCACGTACCTGAGTGCTCCTGGGGGTCCTGATGGGGGGTGATGGGTCGGGGCCTCCGCCTCTGTCTTGCCTTAACCGGCCGGCCAGAGTGGAGTCGCGAGAGTTTCGGCTCGGGGGCGGATGTGGAAACGTAAGGGGTTAGTTGGCTGCGGTTTAAAGCCCAGTATTACACCTCTCCGCCCTTAGCCTTCCGCACTGGTGTTGCTCTTAGGCCACTCTATGTGTCGCTTTTTATGGGGGCCCATCTAGCGGGAGGCGAGTCATCGTCTACCAGTTTTTTTGCTATGAGACACTTTTCTTGGTAGACGTCCGGCTGTCTCAAACAATAGCCCAGTAGTTAGTCCATCGCATTTCATGTAATAGCCTAGTACCATATTTAGACTCCATACAACCACAATAGTTCTTACAGCTTGCGGGTGCTGTCTCTGTGTGCGTCCCATGACACAGGCAGGGGGAGCATCCGCATGGAAGCATGAAATGTAAGGGGTACACATTTCATTAAATTGTCGAAAGGGCCTCTGCTCGTTGGCTTCGGCTCCGTGCACGCCTCCCAAAGGTCCGGGACACCATTGTCCCGTGAAAGGGTGCGACATACAAATAATAATAATAATTTATTTATTTCAGGCATCAAAGGCCCATAGATAAATACCTTACAATCTAACATACATATTAAATATTAAAATAATAAAAACATAAGTAACTAAACTAGGTCACATTTTTCTACAGCGACGTGTTACGCGTGTTCGATGTGTCAGGTAGCCGTCCACGGAAACGCCGGAACATGACACCCTTCGGCCAGTACTCTTCCTTTGTGAAGGTCGCTAGTTGGTCCGTCGGAACTTTCAGCACGAAGGAATTAAAACTCACGTCGTGGCGAGACTCCAATTTTATGACCCTCAGGATGACACCGGACTTCACCCTTACATATTCTGCAATATCTTCAGCCTTCGTACTGTAATGTAGCCGGGACACATAAAGCAGCGTCGTAGGTAGAGCGGGACGCAGCAAATGTTTCGGTCCAGTCGGTGCGGTACCGCACTGATTTCGACAGGCTGGCTTCTTCTTCTTCTTTTCGACCTTCATGAAGCCATCCTCGTCGCATCGGGACTCCTTTGGAGCCGGCATTGGCAGGTCCTTTTTTACGGGTTCCTGCAACCCCCGAGATGACGGCTGCCTGGATTTCGGAGCAGCTGGGCGTTTTGCAATTTCGGCGTAAACACGTCTCGGGGTCGACGTACTCACACGTGACGTGCTCGACCTCTCCGCTGGAGCAGGCGAGCGAGCGGCGGGGCGCGGGGTTGGCGGCGCTTGGTCAGTAACCATCGACGCATGCGATTCCACGGCGTCAGCGTTAACACCGCCGATCACATTTTGCGCACCGTGACACGCGACTATTTTAGAGGTGTCACTTGACCTACATTCAGATATAGCGTTACGCAATAATGCTACTTCGGAACGCAACTCAATTACGGTATTATTGGATACCTCTAACTTAGTCTGGACTTCGGTCAGACTCTTCTTCAGGATCATAACATCCTTCAGCAGCCTGGTGACATCGACGTGGTCGAATGTAACGGGTGGCAGCCGGTGCAGCTGCTTCGCCACGAACGAAGGCACGTCGCTCGAACGGGTCGCCTGGAATAGCGTGATG
Organism: Apotomis betuletana; assembly: GCA_932273695.1. NCBI lineage: Eukaryota > Metazoa > Arthropoda > Insecta > Lepidoptera > Tortricidae > Apotomis > Apotomis betuletana. Next base: position 5,227,291 of record OW026321.1, on the reverse strand, counting down.
ATGTCCCGCAGACTCTTCACGCCTCCATCCCTTCGGCGGGGTGGCATCTCGGCGGTCTTGCCGAGCGTCTCGTAGAGCAGCGCCTTGCCACTGCAATAATACAACTGCAATAATACAACTGTAATATTATTTCTAGACAAAAATACAAATACAGAACCGACTTCAAAATCAACTAAAGAGCCTAAAGTAGCCCGTTCATGTAGGTATAGATTAAATTTAAGTAACCTTTTAAAGTCTGTGCCAAACCACTCAATTATTACACACAGGTTTCCCCTAGTTCAGGCACCAGTCTCCACCACGCAAGTCTGTTTACAGAGCTATATAATGTTATCTTCTTATTGTTTGTGTTCATGTACTTTGTGGTGGTGAAAATAAATGCTTTTTATTACTATGAAAATAGATGCCACACATGAAGCCTTTTAATGATTATTATTTGGTATTAACGAGTACTTTTCATTTGTGTTTTAGAATTTGAAAGAAAAAATGCAGATTATCAGCGTAGCGCTCGAAGACCGATTTCCTGGACTTAAAAGGAAAATTATCAAATTAATGAATAAAATAGTAAAACCATCCCCGGTAATTATGATTTTTAATATATATCTCTGTTACGTGCAAGACCTTTGCTAAACTCCGCATTAAGATAGTCTTATAAAAAATATAAAACGTGCCATTATGGCCACATAAAAGTAAAAAAAAAACCGTTTTATTATTTGGGTAAGAGTCCTATAATATCCACTACCCATTTGCTACTAAGAGTACTGAGTATTTTGTTCCATGAAATTCCACACCACGATGCTTAGTAAGAATGGTCTACAAGAGTGTTTACACAATTGTACAGTCGAGTTCTTTGATTTATGAGCGGAAATGTGATAAAAAATTGCGTGTTCACATAAACTTGTTAAGAACAAAAAATATTCACAAACACACACTTTCGCTTTTATAATATAAGTGCGATTGACCTTTTGTGATAATAATCTGTTCTACTTATTTTTGTTTTTCAGGATCAGACGAAGGTGACAAATAATCTTAAATTTATCTATTTGCAATACTTACACATTTATTACGATTTAGTATTTCTCATTCTACAATAACAATCATTCACAGCAGCCATCCTCATATTTTGCTAGGGTACCCTAAAAAGCTGGTATGGGTTAGGAATGAATCGGACATCATCTAGTTGCCTGATAACCACACCAAACTTGACTCACAGGTCCAAACTAATCCGCCAGATTTTTTTCCGAGCGCCGGGAGCTCTGTTCTTCTGGGGTCAAAGTGTTAAATACGAAAGAAGTCCTTTACTACAAAATGATAAATGCCTTATAGCGATATACCGAATATAAATTTATGCTTTTGACGTAAAGAACTAATAAATGAAGAAAGTACTTTCATTTGGATAATAAACACTTAGGTACCTAAAAGCAAAAATCTGTGTTAAAATTTCAGAATGTCTTAGAAATAAACAGTCATGAAAATCATGATGATATTTTTTTCAAAATCGTTACTACTAACACCGTATGTCTATGTGAATAGAAGCTTATTTACAGTTGACAGACTAATCAATCACCATCTAAGTCGGAGAAGATAACAGTTTCGCAACAGCAGAGTTAACTTTGTCTCTTAGTACAGTCTATCTTTTTTAACAAAATGCAAGTCTTTTTTAACAAGACTAACGCGCAATATTGATTTTAAGCGTTTGTACGGAACCCCTGGTTTACAAAATTTACTCGCATTTGACCATATTTTTTTATTTGACCATATATATATCTCTGTTACGTGATGTGTGATAAAAAATTGCGTGTTCACATAAATTTGTTTTAAAAGAATAATACAAAATATTCACACACACAAACACACATTCAAACTTTCGCTTTTATAATATAAGTGCGATTGACCTTTTGTGATAATAATCTGTTCTACTTATTTTTGTTTTTCAGGATCAGAAGAAGGTGACAAATAATCTTAAATTTATCTATTTGCAATACAACTACATGCAATACAATCGTATTTATTACGATTTAGTATTTCTCATTCTACAATAACAATCATTCACAGCAGCCATCCTCATATTTTGCTAGGGTACCCTAAAAAACTGGTATGGGTTAGGAATGAATCGGACATCACCTAGTTGCCTGATAACGACACCAAACTTGACTCACAGGTCCAAACTAATCCGCCAGATTTTTTTCCGAGCGCCGGGAGCTCTGTTCTTCTGGGGTCAAAGTGTTAAATACGAAAGAAGTCCTTTACTACAAAATGATAAATGCCTTATAGCGATATACCGAATATAAATTTATGCTTTTGACGTAAAGAACTAATAAATGAAGAAAGTACTTTCATTTGGATAATAAACACTTAGGTACCTAAAAGCAAAAATCTGTGTTAAAATTTCAGAATGTCTTAGAAATAAACGGTCATGAAAATCATAATTATATTTTTTTCAAAATCGTTACTACTAACACCGTATGTCTATATGAATAGAACCTTATTTACAGTTGACAGACTAATCACCATCTAAGTCGGAGAAGATAACAGTTTCGCAACAGCAGAGTTAACTTTGTCTCTTAGTACAGTCTATCTTTTTTAACAAAATGGCAAGGCTTTTTCAACAAGACTAACGCGCAATATTCATTTTAAGCGTTTGTACGGAACCCCCGGTTTACAAGATTTACTCGCAATTGACCATATTTTTTTATGTACGACTCATTTTCGGTTTCCTTTTCGTTTTTGGCCGAAAATGAGACGAAGCCGAAGCTTCGATTTCGATTTCGGATGTAAATCCATTTTCGGTCAAAATAAAATTATGACTTTTAATATATATCTCTGTTACGTTCAAGACCTTTGCTAAACTCCGCATTAAGATAGTCATAAAAAATATAAAACGTGCCATTATGGCCTCGTAAAAGTAAAAAAAAAAACCTTTTTATTATTTGGGTAAGAGTCCTATAATATCCACTACCCATTGCTACTAAGTACTTTGTTCCATGAAATTCCACACCACGATGCTCAGTAAGAATGGTCTAAGTACAAGAGTTTTTTACACAGTTGTACAGTCGAGTTCTTTAATTTATGAGCGGATATGTGATAAAAAATTGCGTGTTCACATAAATTTGTTTTAAAAGAATAATACAAAATATTCACACACACAAACACACATTCAAACTTTCGCTTTTATAATATAAGTGCCATTGACCTTTTGTGATAATAATCTGTTCTACTTATTTTCGTTAAAGACTAACGCGCAATATTCATTTTTAGGGTTCCGTACCCAAAGGGTAAAAACGAGACCCTATTACTGAGACTTCGCTGTCCGTCCGTCTGTCACCAGACTATATCTCAAGAACGGTGATAGCTAGACAGTTGAAATTTTCACAGATGATGTATTTCTATTGCCGCTATAACAACAAATACTAAAAATAAAATAAAATAAATATTTAAGGGGGCTCCCATACAACAAACTTGTTATAAATTATGGTACGGAACCCTTCATGCGCGAGTCGGACTCGCACTTGCCCAATTTGTTTATTAGCGTTTGTACGGAACCCCCGGTTTACAAAATTTACTCGCACTTGACCATATTTTTTAATGTACGACTCATTTTCGGTTTCCTTTTCGTTTTTGGCCGATAATGAGACGAAGCCGAAGTTTCGATTTAGTTTTCGGATGTAAATCCATTTTCGGTCAAAATAAAATTATGACTTTTAATATATATCTCTGTTACGTGCAAGACCTTTGCTTAACTCCGCATGAAGATAGTCATAAAAAATATAAAACGTGCCATTATGGCACGCATGGTTATTTGCAATTTCTTTGTGTTATCTTTATATATTTAGTGGTGCACAATAAAGAGTATTATTATGGCCACGTAACAGTAAAAAAAAACCTTTTTATTATTTGGGTAAGTCCTATAATATCCACTACCCATTGCTACTAAGAGTACTAAGTACTTTTTTCCATGAAATTCCACACCACGACCAAACCACCAAGGTAACAAACTTTAAAAAGCTTAATCGGGGGGCACGGCAGTGCCCGCGCCAAGTCGAGCGCGAAGCAAACACTGCCGTACCATCCTTTACTGGAACCATTTCGCCGCATTTTCAGGCCCCTATTTGAGCACCTCTGGATAAGACCAGAACGCAGAAATTTTCGTCATCCAGTAAGCTATAATCACATACTTAAAATCCAAAATTTCAAGTCTGTAGGTCATTTAGTTCCGAAGTTAAGCGAAAGCAAAGTTTCGCATTTACGACACTCACTCACTCACTCACTCATGATCATCAGTAAAGAACTAGTACTTCCCATAAATTCAGAGAGCTGAAATTTGGTACAGAGTTACGGTTTAATGGCCACATAAAGCGAAAACTATAAAAATTGGCCAAGTGCGAGTCCGACTCGCGCATGAAGGGTTCCGTACCATAAAACAAGTTTGTTGTATGGGAGCCCTTAAATATTTATTTTATTTTATTTTTAGTATTTGTTGTTATAGCGGCAATAGAAATAGATCATCTGTGAAAATTTCAACTGTCTAGCTATCACCGTTCTTGATATACAGCCTGGTGACAGACGGACGGACTGACGGATGGACGGACGGACAGCGAAGTCTCAGTAATAGGGTCTCGTTTTTACCCTTTGGGTACGGAACCCTAAAAACTAGGATAATCGAAGATCTGGAGTACTCTGATTAGAAAACACAAGAGCCCAACCAAACTATTAGACATACCGCCTTTACAAAAAATATTCAACTTGTTGTATTCGGTTGGCCGCCGTCGCGACTGATCGTCTCTCCTGATGATGGATCGCGTACCGATTCGAAACATGTCGAGCGTTATTCGATTTCTACGACGTGAGTAAACCCGTTTAAGTATTTTAATATTCAACTTGGTGGGCCGCTTCATTTGATGTCAAAAATCCAAGGTCTGAAGTATTTTGACGAGCGTTTGGCTCGGTTTGTAAACACCTGCCTACTGAGCCGGCGGTCCCGGGTTCGAGTCCCGGCCAGGGCAAATATTTGTGTGATGAACTCGAATATTTGTGCTTGGGTCATGGTTGTTCTATGTATTTAAGTATATATTTATCTATATAAGTATGTATATCGTCGTCTAGTACCCATAACACAAGCCTTCTAGAGCTTATTTTGGGACTAGATCGATTTGTGTGAGGTTGTCCGATATTTATTTATTTATTATTTATTTGATGAAGAACCCTCAGCTGATCTCAGCTGTATTAGAGATTGGTAATGCCCCCTTCTACTATTGGTACATAAAAAAATCGACTGTCATTGCAAAAATCCAGCGTAGTGGGACACATCTTCTAATTTAATCTAGCCTATAGCGTCCCACAGCTGGGCGGGTTACGTATTACAATCCCGAAAGTTCATAATACCTACAGTTGAAATACCGATGGTCAAAATACCGAAAATCAAAATACCGAAAGTTCAAAAAGCCGATATTCGATAAACCGAAGCTCAAATTACCTATTTTCAGAAAATCGAAAGTTTAAAATCTCGAAATTTCATAATCCCGAAATTTTTAAAATCTTGAAATTTTATAGTCCCAAAAGTCAATGAGCACTTTAAAAGTGTCAGGACACTAAACTAATCTGACTTTTCCGTGGAACCTGCGGGATGTTCAGCCCCTCCGCCCTAGCGTAAGAAAGTGCGGCACCTACGCTCGCCTCCGCGCCTCGCCTGCGCCTCGCTTGATGTCCGCACTTTGTTACGGCGGCCGGGGGCTGCCCTCCCCCCGCGCCTCCGGGCTTTTATATACACTCTAGGGGTAGGGCAGACAAGACCACGTGGAATCGGGGTTGACAGCTTCGGATCTGTGGCAAGTCGATTAAGAAAAGGAAAGAGTCCGGGAAAGTGGGAAATTAAGTATGACACTAAATATTCGATATTATGATAAAATATTCTGTCATGGACTGCCAACCGAACCGAACTTGTCTGGAACCGAAGCTGTCAACGCTCGCCTCCGCAGCTTCGGCTATTTAGTCACCTTCGGCGACCAGCCTCAGCCGCTGCGACTCGCTTGATGCCCGCACTTTCTTACGCTAGGGCCACAGTATAATAAAGAGTACTAACGTAATACTAGGGCGGAAGGGCTGCACATCCCGCAGCGCCGGATCAGATCGGTTCCACAGAAGAGTTCACTTATAAATAGTAAGTATCCTTAGTAGTAGGCAAGTAGGTTACGTAATTTAGGTTAATATTCTTTGTATAAAATAAACATTAGAATCTGTAATACTACAGAAATATGAGATAATTCTCGAGAGTTTAAATAATATTCCGGATTACAACCTTCAGGCAGGATCATAGTCTTCGGGATTATAATAATCTTCGGGATTATATAATCTTCGGGATTATATAATCTTCGGGATTACAGTCTTCGGGATTACATTCTTTGGGATTACAGCCTTCGGGATTATAATATTCGGTATTTCATCCTTTCGATCAAACGTTCTTTCGGGATTTTAAACTTTCGGTCAAATAAACATTCGACATTTTCATTTTCGGCCTTCCGTCCATAGGTCTTATGATATTCGGTATTTTGAACTTCGGCATTGTAATACGTACCCCCCGGCGAATGCCTCCTGTTCTGCTTTTAATACGCACATAAATAAAATTAAAGGAAAACTCTGGACAAGACTAGACTGGCTTTTATACTTATACTTACAAGTTTACAAGAAGAAATAGTCGAACGATTAACTTTATTCTACTCGAACATTACACAAATTAAATAAACAAATTACACCAAAATATAAATTTCGCTCAAAATGTGGTCAAAATATAATGCATTGGACTAAGAGTGGCGGTGATACGTCGCTAGATGGCGCTGACTGTATTTTAAAACGCGCCGTCGTTTGTTTTTCCGATAATCTTATATGGCGAAGTGGCAACCGGCCGCGTTACAGTCGTTTACGACATTCTTCTACTGCGCTTGGAAACGTTTGCTACGGATTAGGAGGGATTATTTGCATTTCGTTGATTTCGCTTGTTATTTCGTGAGGTTTGCTAAAGTGAATTAGCAGGTTGCTATAAAACAATATGCCCACGTTTCTACAAAAAGAAGTGAAATCCCACCAAAAACATTCTGTAAAAAACAAGCCAAGTCTCGATGGAGCTGCTTGTTTATCTCTAAAAAGTAATGAAATCTAGACAAAGTCGTACCAAGTCTAAGGTTCCTTACTGCGATTTCTTTATTATTATAGTTAATGTTGTGTGACTTGGCCGTTGAAGGGTACACAAGGGTACAAAACCAGGTGCTCCATGACACCATTGCACCAATCTGTCGCCAGAACCGCTACAAGTCAATTTTTTTTTCACGTAATGTTATATCTGTTGTAACTACCTATGTTTGTTAAGCGAGATAATAGCCCATACTGGTGTACCCTTCAACGGCCAAGTCACACAACATTAACTATAATAATAAAGAAATCGCAGTAAGGAACCTTAGACTTGGTACGACTTTGTCTAGATTTCATTACTTTTTAGAGATAAACAAGCAGCTCCATCGAGACTTGGCTAGTTTTTTACAGAATGTTTTTGGTGGGATTTTATCTTTTTAATTTTTGTTTAGGCACATCAAAATTAAGCTCGTGTCAACCTACGATTTTTTTTAAAGTTTCGTATGCCTCCAGTTGGTTTTAGAGGCCATAGATACACTTAAAAGTAGCTTTATTTGGTTCAACATACAACTATCAGAAACAAAAGAAAGTGTTTACAAACTAACGCGTATAATTTTTTTTATCAAGCGTCGTCTACGACATATGTGGCTAGAAATCTAGAATATCTCGTCTATCACCTCCTTAAACCTTTGCACTTAGCCAGCAAACACCCTGTATTTTTTTCTTATAAATTGTACTCGACTGTACATTTCTTTAAAAAAGTAATAAAAATTGTTCATATACACACTCAAACTCTCGCTTTTATAATATTATAGGGATTGTCATTTTATTATACTTAATAATCTCTTTTCTTCTGGTTTTTCAGAAAAAGAAGACAGGGGTAAATAAGCTTAATTTTATCTATTTGCAACACACATGTATTATGATTTAGTATTTATAACTCCATTAAATCTGATGTCTTTTTATCTTACTTCGCATAGCCTTAAATTCCCTAAAATATTTTTTTTCAGCTTATCCATCTCTTGTTTAAGTTCTTCTAATTTTCCTGGCACTGACATTGTTCTAACATTCCACATGCACATTGCACGCGCACGCCCACATATGATAATATTTGTGTGTACGTGTTCCTCTTGCGCGCGCCGTTCACGTTCAAAGAGTTCTTGTTCTCTTTCGATACTTTTACGGGCCAGCTGGGCTTCTGCGAGCAGTCGCCGTGCCCTAATATTGGCCGATGACCGCGTAAACCCCGACGTGCGTGACCTGTAACTTGTGGGAACATTAATATGTTCGGCGCCGGTGCCGATAGTGGGGCACTCCTGAGATGTCTCAGGAACTTGAGGGATGGAAGCCGCGTGTGTATCCGAGGCAGCGGTCTTTACGAGGTTCGATTTTGAGGACCGACCGTGCCCATCCACACAGTGCCATCCCAATCTCTAGCACGTCTCCTTGACGGTTTTTGCTAATGTCGCCAACTGCTTCGATTTCGATCGCGTGTTCATTATGACATAAAGACGAGAGAAGGACCAAAATGTAAAGCGCAATGATAGCTGAAGATAGAGAAAAGGTGGAATTTAGTATAGAAATCAAAACAGCTGAACCTTAGAAATGCAAATTATTTATTTGACAAAAGTAAAGAACAAAAGACAAATCAAAAAAGCAATAATAGACAATTTAAAATACATATAAAAACTAATTATATACAACCTCAACAGACGGATACATAAATAAATAAAAAAAATATTAGGGGACAATCGCACACACAAATCGACATAGTCCCAAACTAAGCAAAGCTTGCTCTGTGGGTACTAGACGACGATAGGTATACATAATATGGGTTACCCTCATCTGGCAGAATAATATTGGTCAGAAATACACTTCGCATAACACGTTTCGCAGAAACACTTTCGGTCGAATGGTAAGATGGCATAAAGGTATAGTTGGCATTACTACTACCTCGCATACGACACATTTTGCAGCACATTGTTTTGTAGAATATCTCTTTGTCCGACTTTGGTTTAGCATAATTTTATGTACCATAATAATCCTATAGCATACGATTACAATAGCATAATTATTTTCTATTAGCAGAAAAGTGCGTTACGTAAACTTTACGTAGTAGACTGTAAGTACCGTTAGGTACGACGACGAGCGGTTCGAGGAGCAGTGTTAGGTATCTTGCCGCCGCGGGGCAACTGCCACTAAATTTTTAATCACAACAATTGTAATGCATAAATTAGGTCCTGATTTCACCTTAGGGCAGGTCCGACTTGGATTAGGTTAGGTACGACGACGAGCGAAGCGAGGAGGAGTGTTAGGTTGAACTGAGACCCTAACGAGCGAGCGAGCCGCGCGGCATCGGCCGGCTACCATACCACTCCATGGACAAAATGTGTAATCACAACAATTTATAATGCATAAATTAGGTACTGATTGCACCTTAGGGCAGGTCCTACTTGGATTAGGTTAGGTATTCCGCATATGTCCTGTACAACAAGATAAGACAATGAAGTCTATCTTGGAATCAAATGGTATTCGGCTTGACAACTTTATGTCGCCTAAAATATTATGCAAAAAAATTATCTGCGAAAGTACTATTCGTTTAGAAGACTGTTATGCTCATCAACATTATGCCAATATAAGATTCGGTATTATAAAAATCTGCGAAATGATTTATGCCAAAGCATACTCTGCGTAAGATGTTTCTGCCAAACGTTACTTCTGCCAAGTATCGTTATGCAAAACAAATATATGTAAAAAAAGTTTCTACAAGATAATAGTGAACCACATAATATATAAATACATATATAGATAACATCCATGACCCAAGAACAAATATTCGAGTTCATCACACAAACATTTGCCCCGGCCGGAATTCGAACCTATAAAAAAAAGGCATGTATTTAACGCGGCGACAAATAAATCAGATTTAGGGATTTATAAAAAATTAAAGGGGGTAGCAAAAATAATAAGTTGGCGACTAATTGCGGAGACTAATAAAGTAAAAAGTAGCAGCTAAGTAATCAATTTTCGGCTTTGTTTCAATATAAACTAGCATCGAGTTGTTTTGGCGACTGAATTAACTAATTAAGCGGAAACATGACAGCGGATAAAAAGTTGAAAATGGCCTACTCTAATTGTTCAATGGAGATTGCATATAAAATAAATCAAGGTCATAAAATAAAAAAAATACTTTGTGCGACACTTTAAGAGCTTTAATTAAAGTTGAAAATTGCATGTATAAATAATAATTTTGGTCTATAGTTTTATCGGGGGGCACGGTAGTGCCCCCGCCAAGTCGAGCGCGAAGCAAACACTGCCGTACCATCCTTTACTGGAACCATTTCGCCGCATTTTCAGGCCCCTATTTGAGCACCTCTGGATAAGACCAGAACGCGGAAATTTTCGTCATCCAGTAAGTTATAATCACATACTTAAAATCCAAAATTTCAAGTCTGTAGGTCATTTAGTTCCGAAGTTAAGCGAAAGCAAAGTTTCGCATTTATGACACTCACTCACTCACTCACTCATGATCATCAGTAAAGAACTAGTACTTCCCATAAATTCAGAGAGCTGAAATTTGGTACAGAGTTAGGGTTTAATGGCCACATAAAGCGAAAACTATAAAAATTGGCCAAGTGCGAGTCCGACTCGCGCATGAAAGGTTCCGTACCATAAAACAAGTTTGTTGTATGGGAGCCCTTAAATATTTATTATATTTTATTTTTAGTATTTGTTGTTATAGCGGCAATAGAAATAGATCATCTGTGAAAATTTCAACTCTCACCATTCTCGATATACAGCCTGGTGACAGACGGACGGACGGACGGACGGACGGACGGTCGGACAGCGAAGTCTCAGTAATAGGGACTCGTTTTTACCCTTTGGGTACGGAACCCTAAAAACTAGGATAATCGAAGATCTGGAGTACTCTGATTAGAAAACACAAGAGCCCAACCAAACTTAGAAATCGACATACCGCCTTTTCAAAAAATATTCAACTTGTTGTTGTGTTCGGTTGGCCGCCGTCGCGACTGATCGTCTCCCCTGATGATGGATCGCGTACCGATTCGAAACATGTCGAGCGTTATTCGACTTCTGCGACGTGAGTAAACCCGTTTAAGTATTTTAATATTCAACTTGGTGGGCCGCTTCATTTGATGTCAAAAATCCAAGGTCTGAAGTATTTTGATTTTGACGACGCGTTTGGCTCGGTTTGTAGACACATGCCTACTGAGCCGGCGGTCCCGGGTTCGAGTCCCGGCCAGGGCAAATATTTGTGTGATGAACTCGAATATTTGTGCTTGGGTCATGGTTGTTCTATGTATTTAAGTATATATTTATCTATATAAGTATGTATATCGTCGTCTAGTAAGCCTTCTAGAGCTTAATTTGGGACTAGATCGATTTGTGTGAGGTTGTCCGATATTTATTTATTTATTATTTATTTGATGAAGAACCCTCAGCTGGTCTCAGCTGTATTAGAGATATGGTAATGCCCCCTTCTACTATTGGTACATAAAAAAATCGACTGTCATTGCAAAAATCCAGCGTAGTGGGACAAATCTTCTAATTTAATCTAGCCTATAGCGTCCCACAGCTACGCGGGCTACGTATTACTATTCCGAAAGTTGAAATACCGATGGTCAAAATACCGAAAATCAAAATACCGAAAGTTCAAAGAGCCGATATTCGATAAACCGAAGCTCAAATTACCTATTTTCAGAAAATCGAAAGTTTAAAATCTCGAAATTTCATAGTCCCGAAATTTTTCAAATCTCGAAATTTTATAATCCCGAAAGTCAATGAGCACTTTAAAAGTGTCAGGACTAATCTGACTTTTCCGTGGAACCGATCTGCTCCGGCGCTGCGGGATGTTCAGCCCCTCCGCCCTAGCGTAAGAAAGTGGCGTAGTGTACGGCGGCCAGGGGCTGCCCTCCCTCCGCGCCTCCGGGCTTTTATATACACTCTAGGGGTAGGGCAGACAAGACCACGTGGAATCGGGGTTGACAGCTTCGGTTCTGTGGCAAGTCGATTAAGAAAAGGAAAGAGTCCGGGAAAGTGGGAAATTATGACACTAAATATTCGATATTATGATAAAATATTGTCATGGACTGCCAACCGAACCGAACTTGTCTGGAACCGAAGCTGTCAACGCTCCCCTCCGCAGCTACGGCTTTTTGGTCACCTTCGGCGACCAGCCTCAGCCGCTGCGACTCGCTTGATGCCCGCACTTTCTTACGCTAGGGCGGAGGGGCTGCACATCCCGCAGCGCCGGAGCAGATCGTTTCCACAGAAGAGTTCACTTATAAATAGTAAGTATAGTAGTAGGCAAGTAGGTTTCGTAATTTAGGTTAATATTATTTGTATAAAATAAACATTAGAATCTGTAAGACTACAGAAATATAATTCTCGAGAGTTTAAATAATATTCCGGATTACAACCTTCAGGCAGGATCATAGTCTTCGGGATTATAATCTTCGGGATTACAGTCTTCGGGATTATATTCTTCGGGATTACCTACAGTCTTCGGAATTATAATATTCGCTATTTCATCCTTTCGATCAAACGTTCTTTCGGGATTTTAAACTTTCGGTCAAATAAACATTCGACATTTTAATTTTCGGCCTTCCGTCCATAGGTCTTATGAAATTCGGTATTTTGAACTTTGGCATTGTAATACGTACCCGCTGGGCGAATGCCTCCCCTTCTGCTTTTAATACGCATATAAATAAAATTAAAGGAAAACTCTGGATAAGACTAGACTGGCTTTTATACTTATACTTACAAATTTACAAGAAGAAATAGTCGAACGATTAACTTTATTCTACTCGAACATTACACAAATTAAAAAAACAAATTACACCAAAATATTAATTTCGCTCAAAATTTGGTCAAAATATAATGCATTGGCCTAAGAGTGGCGGTTATACACCCGCACACGTTGCTAGATGGCGCTGACAGTCGTTTACGACATTCTTCTACTGCGCTTGGAAACGTTTTCTAGGGAATAGGAGGGATGATTTGAATTTCGTTGATTTCGCTTATTATTTCGTGAGGTTTGCTAAAGTGAATTAGCAGGTTGTTATAAAACAATATGCCCACGTTTCTACAAAAAGAAGTGAAATCCCCCCAAAAACATTCTGTAAAAAACTAGCCAAGTCTCGATGGAGCTGCTTGTTTATCTCTAAAAAGTAATGAAATCTAGACAAAGTCGTACCAAGTCTAAGGTTCCTTACTGCGATTTCTTTATTATTATAGTTAATGTTGTGTGACTTGGCCGTTGAAGGGTACACAAGGGTACAAAACCAGGTGCTCCATGACACCATTGCACCAATCTGTCGCCAGAACCGCTACCCATTGACGATGGAAAATTGCCACTTGGAAAACGTTGATTCAATAACCAGTCAATTGTAGGCTTGATATAATATTTCAATAATACTTATGTATAGGCGAGCTTGAAACAAACAGTATAAAAAATATTTCTAGTACAGACGGACCTCTAATCATTGATAGAAGTCCGTCTGTACGTCTATTTTATGTTAGGGCCTTATCACACTTGCGATTTGCGAGCGTATTTTCTATACAAATAAGCGACGCGGCGAACACGCTGCGCGATCGCCTTCATACAAAATACGCTCGCAAATCGCAAGTGTGATAAGGCTCTTAGATCGGTGGTTGATTTGACGCTCCAAAAAGAAGAGAGCAGAAGTCAGCATTGTCAATGCTGAATGCATGTGTTGCACAATCACCAACAGCCTAAAATGAGACACTAGCGTCAAATTACCGATACCAGTATGGGCTATTATCTCGCTTAACAAACATAGGTAGTTACAACAGATATAACATTACCTACGTGTAAACAAAATTGAATTGTTGCGGTTCTGGGGACAGATTGGTGCAATGGTGTCATGGAGCACCTGGTTTTGTACCCTTGTGTACCCTTCAACGGCCAAGTCACACAACATTAACTATAATAATAAAGAAATCGCAGTAAGGAACCTTAGACTTGGCACGACTTTGTCTAGATTTCATTACTTTTTAGAGATAAACAAGCAGCTCCATCGAGACTTGGCTAGTTTTTTACAGAATGTTTTTGGGGGGATTAAGTTTACAACAAAAGGAGCGTTTTTTAGGGATATAAAAAAAAAACTAACCTAACCTAACCCGGCCGAGTCGGATCTGCTCTGAACGGTGAGTTTATTTAAAGTTTGAGAATAAGTAGGTTGAGGTGAATCAATCACCTTTCAGCAACACCATACAACAACAAACGCGCGAGTCTCGTGACGTTCGCCCGCCTGCGCCGCGTGCTGGTCAGTAGCGCGCTCCGCCCCCCCCGCCGCGCGACGACCCGCACTCCACTTCAAACGAACGCGCTTGTCGCCGTTTTCATTAAATTATGGTTTTGAAAACTAAAAAAATAACTCCCCATTACTTTTATATAGTACCCATTTTAATATTTAAGCTGCCAGCAAATCAAAGCCCAAAATGCTTTTTTAGATGGAGACCTGTAGTTGCCATTAATATAAAGTTTGTTATCCTTCTGCTAATATTAGTCGCCAAGTCATTATTTATAGTACCTCGCCTATGATTTCAGTAATCTTGTTTATTATTTTTGCTACCTTAAAGTAGCTGCCATTATTTGAATTTTAAAATATCCTTAGTTTAAAGCTCATTTAATATAAATGATTGCCAAAATATTTAATCGCTGACAAGTTATTATTTTAGTTGCAAATAGTTTGCTGCTCTTTAATTTTTCTGTCGCCGCGAAAATAATAAGCCTAAAAAAAACATACATATTCCCTAACAAAGAACTCTCACCTCATGAAAACTCCAGCATGAAAAAATGTCAATAACTCTTAGTTGATCAGGCTAATTGCTGGTTGACAAACTTATTTGCCGTAGCTTTCCCAAACACTAGGTTAAAAACACTTTCGAACATCTTATATCCTTTTCCTAAATCAATTTTCATATTCGTATTCAACTACCTGTTTTCTAAGTACATTTTCCTTTCTAAAACGTTTCATACACAATCAAATTCCAAACATTTACGAAACTTCAAACCAATAAAATCCAATACTAAAATTTTATCGAAGCTCACTTATTCATTCTAATACTATTGCTGTAACTGACTAATTCCTTCTGTATCTTTATATTTTTATTTATCAACTTTTATTATATTAATAAACTCTCACTCGGTTACATCACTTCGTTATCTCTCATTAGGTATAGGTATTTGTCACGTCCGTGTATAACATGTAGTCATAATAATATCCAAAATTAACTATATTCCATACTACATCTCCTACATTTCCTGTAATCCTTAAATTAGTTATGTATGACCTATGATGGCCAAAAGACGACACACATCTATAAAGTAAATGCAAAAGTAGGTATCTAAATCCAGAAAAAATAAAACTTTCGTAAAACTGTAAAATAATCTGTTCATAAAAATCAATTCATTACGATGTAAATTTAAATAATCTAAAACATTGCACAAAGCTTCACATTGAATCAGTAACTTGATATGAAATAACAGACGATTGCATACCTTTCCTTTTATGATGACTATTGAAATGGTCGTGCCTTATTAGCGTCCGAGTTACGAAGAAATGATATAAATGGTTTGCGTGATTTACAATATTAATTTGTTAAAATGGATGGCTTAGCTTTTTATTACACAATTATTGAAAGTTAAAACTACTAGGTATATTATATACTTTATAAAACTTCGTCATCAAGCGGCATAAACTTCGTACCAACCAAATTATTTGCTTATAAATTTTAACACAGATATAATGGATACGGTGCCCATTATTATTGATGCAAAATTATTAAATTTTATACGACACGATAAGTAAATTATTATTGTCAGTAATCAAAAAAAAAATTATGATAATTTCTTTAGCATAATTACGTTGCTATTATCTTTCGACGTCCTGGCTTACTCCAAACATCTCCTGATGATGCTACCCTTCCTCACGACACGAACACCTCCCTGCAGCAACCATCACTCCATCACCGATTCCGATATAGATCTTCAGTTAATTTAATTAGTTTTTTTTTTTTTTTTGATGAAAAAGTGTTTGCGCTGCTGTAGCTTATGTGTTTTTTTTCTACCAGGGACACTTTTTTTTTACGTTTTCGCGGAATACAGTTCTGCTTTTTCAATAATTATTTTGGAATATTTTTATTTTATAGTCCGGGTATATATTTTTAAAACACAGCCATGAAGAAGAAAAAGTTCAGTTTCTTGAATTTCATAGTTCAATTGTTCACTGTTTTAATTTTCACCATCACCAACTGTTTTTTGTTTTAAACACTAATTTTATTTAACTTGATTTAATTTAATTTGATTTTATTCCATAGTCCTTGACGGTGGCGCAGCGCGCCGCCAGTGCAGCACAAGGCCGCACTGGCAGGATCGCCATGTGATGTGGAGAGTAAAAGATGTGTTCGTTGCTTGAGTATAAGGTTTATTGTGTGTCAAATTATCATACAATACATTTATATATCATCTACATGAAGAGAGTGTGTGTGTACATATACGCACACTACACACAGGGTAGAAGTCTCAGGCTGGCATCAAAGGATTGTTCCATTGGAACCGTCCAACGTCACACAGCCTGCTCCTTCAGCCGAGACACCCGAGAAATAATGTAGAATAAATATGACAATAAATTCACTTATTATACAAATTAAATATCAACAGTCACCACAAAGGATCGTCACTTATGGTACACTATAATACAAAACAATTTTATTTAAATATGTCAAGTTAATCTTAAACCGTGTACAAAGGATTTTCCAATAAAATGTTTCTCAATTTACACTTGAATACCATGCCAGATGGTTCATTCCGAAGATCAGCGGGTAGGCGTTCATAGTATGTCGGACCGATGACTCGCGGGTTCTTACCTGCAAGTGCCATTCGTCACGGGACGGTTCTAAGTCTCCCCGTCGATCGAATCTGCTTACCACAAACCTCGACACGCTTAAACATGGGCAAATTGTTTCTTGCGAACAGCTACACTTCGAACATGTATACTGAGTAGTGCGTCATAATTCGATGCGTTACGAAAAGGTCCCTACATGGTTGTCGTGGTTTCACACCGGCAAGAGTACGCATTGTACGCAATGCTCGCTTCTGTATGATAAATACTCGATTGGCATCCGTAGAGTTTCCCCAGAGGAGTATGCCATATGACATCAAGGAGTGGAGTAGTTCCTGTTCCCTGATTTAGTGCCGTCAGGTTCGTTGTATTTCGTAGAGTAACCACAAATTTTGGTTGCTCCGTTTTCTTCGCTTTGTGTTCCATCTTCTCGCTCATTGGCCGTAGGTACTATCCCAACTTCTGATGCCGGGGATGGTCCGATATAGGTGTTACAAGGTTACCTCGTCAAATAGAAAAACAGTCTACTTAGTGACCTCGTTTTATTTTCCCACACGTAATTGGAATAATCTTTTATTTCATAAAACAAAACTGATTATATTCTAATCAACTAGGTCGATGCAGAGTCAGCCACCGGCTAAGCTTGCACCATAGATTGGAGCGGAGTTTTTTTTTTTTTTCGAAATTCTCTCTTCGTCACGACCTAGCGAAATTTAATTTTGTGTAATAAAATTTCTACAATCGGTTGAGAACTCGCTGAGATCTGCGCATTGTTACGAAGTCCATTCGAGTCGATCCATGGGAGCTTCGCTCGCTTCCCTCGCTCCGCTCCAAAAATCTAAAACTCAACATTCCTAAAAATAAAAATAAATGTAACAAAAAAGAGACCTAGGCTAACAACCGTCCCGCGTTCCTCCCGATGCAAAATTGCCCATCACGCTCGCCGCGTAACCACGTTGAATTGCGACAGACAACCTTTGCATCAAGACGGACCCGGAACGAGGATCGGGACCTGCTTGTGCCAAGCGCCGCCCCAGCTCCATAAAAAAGGTTCTACCGGCACACCAAACTCCGGACGTCTCCACCGCAAGTAGGGCGAACAAGTAGTTGAAGAGTCCCGAGTACTAGTAGTTTTGGTGCTTGCGCAGCGCCGCCAGCTCAGCCGCTGCACCTGCTGCCCGCATGGTACGGCCAACGTGCGAAGCCGCGAAAGTACTAACGCATGTAGCGTCCCAGAGCAGGCTGTGACCTTGCTGCCATGGCACTAAGTCAGACCATCAGGCCTTTTGCCATCTGATTTGCTAAGGCCTGGTGGTTCCAGAACACATGGAACCCTGGCAGAAACAAGTGCCCTCCTCGTGATCTCATTAATGGCGTGATGTCGGGGAAACCTCCCTGCACACCGACCGTTTCTCTCCACCATAGTCCCGCAGATGCACACGTGAAGTTCGCAAACATCCCGGCAAGGCGAAGAGCAACAGCTATCCGCATCGAGTCATTGTCGAGTAGGGTACCTAAATGCGGGGAGGGGTATGCATGAAGCCACGCCCCAGCCTCCGGCCTCGACACGGCGGTCAGCCTAGCCTTGCCCACGCCTACAGAGTGCTCTAATAAGTCATCAAAAACTCGCGTGACCCCTATGTCATCCCAAAGGCGCTGACGGAACAATTCTACAGGTCTGGCTACGCCGGGATTAAGAGCCGTCCAGGCCGTCAAAGCATCGGAGGCGTAAGGTATGATAGCCTTTTGTCACCATCTAAGGATAAGATTTGAGTGACAAGGTCCACAACCCCACACGCCGAAGCCAAGAAGGCCGGAAGGCTCACATCTCGCGCGCGACGCACACCCAAACCACCAGTTCGAATCGGCAGAGAAGCTTGGTCCCATTGACCTTGGTTAAGGGAGACTGTCAGCACCTTTTCGAAACACTCTTTCAACACGTAGTCGAAGGAGTCTGTCTGGACAGCCAGGCTGGCACAGTGCGCAAGAAATATGTCAGCTTAGGAACGGCAAAGCAAACTAACGAGGGCTACGTGAGCCGAAAGTTCATTCAACCTCTGCGCAGCCATCAGCAGAAGCCACTTTCTCTCCTCGAAGGCTTCAGGAATGGCTCCTGGGAATATTGGGGGGTCCCCAAGAGGTTGAAAGATCTCGCCGACAACACTTTCAGTCCGGGGAGCAGAGCACTGAATAAAGGGAAGGAATTGTGTGAGTCGGTACTGCAGGGGAAAAATTCGCATTTGCTGAAATTAATATCTAGACCCAGAGCTTTTAAACGTGGCACGAGCATGAACAAGTCTTGTTCCACTTCTTAAGGTTTACCACCTAGGGTACCGTCATCTAGGTACATATTCAATGGGGATTTAACCTCCGAAATTACCTTTTGTATGGTCAGACAGAAAACTAAAGGGCCTAGTGGATTCCCCTGCTGTGCACCAACTTGGGAAAGAACGAGAGAACCATTGTAGAAAAGATTAGAAGCGACCCAGGTAGGGCAATTTATCGACAGAGGTCGTGACGTCACAGTGGCCTGATCGGTCTGGCCAGGTGCAGCTGCTGTTTACACCTGTTTCCCGCGTAAGGTAATTTATTAAAAATGCGAGCACGACGACGCCGCCGTCATATATGATGTCCAAAAAAATTTTCTATTATTTTGTCTATGCACGACAATATCGTCATAGGCCGGTAATTATTTGTATCGGAGTGGTTACCTTTTCAGGGTTCCGTAGTCAACTAGGAACCCTTATAGTTACGCCATGTCCGTCTGTCCGTTCGTCCGCGGCTTAGCTCCGTGATCATTAGTACTAGAAAGATTTGGTATGAGTATGTGCATGTATCACGCCGACAAAACGGTAAAAAAAACTAAAATAAAAAACTTTTTTTTCGGGTACCTCCCGTAGACCTAAAGTGGGGGTGATTTTTTTTTTTCGTTCCAACACTAGCGTGTGGGGTTTTGTTGAATAGGTCTTTTAAAAATAATAGGGGTCTTCAAACATAATTTTTTGATAAAAGCAGCAGTTTTGTAAATATTCGCTCGAGAAATCAAAAAAATAGTGTCCCCCCCCTCAAAGTTCTCAACCACGGGCCAAAAAATTATGAGAAAATTCATGAAAATGACGCCTTATTAGTACTTTTAATGAAAACTATATTGAATGAAATCGGTTGAGCCGTTCTTGAGTTATCGCGAAATTTCATAATTTTCTTTAAAATGACGTAAGTCGGCACTCGCGGTGTTCTTATACTTCGAACGTTACACATATTAGTTAAGTGCCATAATACTGCATTAAAACATTTCGCTCAATCTGGCGCGTATAATTCGAGAAGGTCATAAGTAAATACAGTTACTTTGGCGTTTACGACCTTTTTATAGAGCTTGAAATCTTTCTCGTAATTTAAATTTTATTTTAGGTACTGTGTTTGCTATATTTGGGATCCCCGTCTTGGGCTCACCCTAAATGTTTGATATATGTAGGGCCAAACTCCCCGAATGGCCACTAACAGTGTGAAATAATATAAGAGATGATGGATGTGAAATGGCTACGCTTCCCGCGTGCCGGTGAAGAGTGATGCGATACAAACGGCGCTTCCCGCTCGCGTTGCAGCTGCCCTTGCGCCGCGTCCGCTGGTATTGCTGGGCCTCTGCGCCCGCAGTCTGCCCTGTCCGTAATCCTGGGGCCACCACCAGATCCGCTACCCTGCGGCTCTGGACAATGCGAGTTCCACTCGCTATAGTAGAAGAAGGAATTCCACTCCCGGGTCTCGCGTCAATTAATACACCACGTATTTATTTACACTCGCGTTTATTCACTTCGACTATGTACACTTTAACTAGTGATTATGAGATACAACGTTCTCCGAACGGATTACTTATAATGACACAAAATGGCCGGCGTTCCACGCGGTCTTTTAATATGAATTACAATGACAATGGTGCGTCTGCCCTAGACGACGCCGTGATAGCAAGAAAAGAAAAAGGACCTGACAGGTCACTGAATGACTACAATTGAACGAAGTATCTAGATATACGCCCGCTGTGGACTCCGCAGTCGGGCTAAAACATAACTTATAATAAATATACACTACTCGCGTATTTAATTTCCTATCGAACGCATTCCAAATTCCTGCGTTAGTTACACAGCGCTGCCGCGGGGGTCGCGGCAAGCGTCAACTGAACAAACTATGAATGAATATGATAACATTGAAGAAGAAGAAGAAGAAGAAGAAGAAATACATTTATTCATGGCGTGACCATACTACATAATTAACACAATAGATAACAATAAAAAACAAAAACATTTTGGCCGTGCCACGAAAAGGTCCCACCTCAGCAAGATGCTAGCTCGAGAGCTAGCGCTGATCTTCCGGTGGGACCATAGGTGGCGCCACGGAGAACTGCACGCACGAGCGCTGATCGCATCTAGGATGCGTTAACCTGAACGTAGACAATAGCGCTGTCCATGTCACGTCACTGTCAAGTTAAGAGGCATAACCTAGAAAAATGCGACAAACGCGCGCGCAGCTCCAGATAACACAGATATAATTACATTACACAGACAGACAAGAAAACAAGAAAAGTTATAAAATACCAGAATAATAAGAATCTTAGAACTATCAAAGGATAAAAACACAATTTAGCCGTTAACAATGTTGTCAAGTGCTTAAATTAAAAGAACTGAGGTGAACTACTCTTAACAAATATAAAATAATAAAAATGACGCCAACACACAAATGGAACGTAGAACTAAGGTATGTTATTATATTTACATTGAGTATACTTAAATTATAAATTGGACGAGATACTACCATTAAAAACAGCTCGTATCTAATCTCAAAGCTCCTTGTCTTTGTTGGTGTTCAAAAATAAATTTCTTTAGTTTGAGTCTGAAATTTGCGTAATTTTGCAGGTTCCTTATAGGCGGCGGGATGTTATTCCAACATTTAGTGGCGACATAACGGAAACTACCTTTGAAAGCCGCTGAAGCGTGTTGGGGAGTCATTAGCTGCAAGCTACATTGGCGTGTTCCACGAGTTTTGTGGCTGGAGAACCACGACAACTTCTCATACAAATATGATGGCGCTTTGTGTTGTATTACTCCGAAGAGCAAACATGCCAAGTGGAGTTTACGACGGTGCTGCATTTTAAGAATATTGTGATTGTTCAAAAATGGTGTGACATGGGCCCTCAATGGAATATTAAAACAGTAACGAGAGCAGGCATTTTGGACACGTTGGATGAGCCTCTTTGTTTTCGCAAGAAGACGTGGACCAATCACTGTATCCATATAGTTTAATTTAGATAAAACAAGTGATTCAACCAGTTGGACACGTAATGTTTCATTTATATAAGGCCTGATTCTGTACAATAACTTAAGTTTATAGAAGCAGCTTCTAACAGAACTTGCAACATGCTTCTCATATCTCAAATGACAGTCCATTATGAGACCTAGGTTCCGTGCTTCATATACCCGTTCTATTGGCTCATCCATAAGTTTTATGTCATAGGATGGACTGAGACCCTTCAACATAGGAGTGCTGCCAAAAATTAGATACTTTGTTTTAGCGGGGTTCAGTAGTAAACTGTTATTTGTGGCCCATGTAGATATGTTAGACAGATCACAGTTAAGTTTATGTATAGCGTGTTCAATTTCAGAAGGTTTGCACGAGATGTAAACTTGAATATCATCTGCGTAGACATGGTACTTGCAGTGTGCGATGTGTTTCCTAATGTCAGCAGAGTATAAAATAAAAAGGATTGGTCCGAGGATTGATCCCTGGGGTACCCCTCTAGTAACTTCCATCTTCTCTGAAACCAGAGTGGAGCCGTCATTAAGGTTCAGTTTAACATATTGATAACGATTCCCAAGATAGCTGGCAAACCAATTTAAAGCATCCTTATCGAAACCGTAATAACTTAACTTAGATAGTAATAAGTCAATATCGAGGCAGTCGAAAGCCCTAGAAAAATCAAGCAGTACAAGCAATGTACACATTCCTTTATCTTGAGAACACAAAATGTTGTCAGTGACATCCAGCAGAGCAGTTGTGGTACTTCGTCCCTTCCTAAAACCCGACTGGACATCAGGCAAAATATTGTTGTTCTCAAGATATTGTGTTAGTTGTAAGCACACTGCTTTCTCCAGTATCTTAGACAAACATGGCAGTATACTTATTGGTCTAAGATCCTTTAATTCAGATGGATTTGTTTTTTTAGGCAGTGGTCGCACAATAGCCAGCTTCCAAAGGTCTGGAAATGTGGAGGTGGTAATTGATGTGTTTATTACATCCAATATTATGTCCAAAGTTTGTGGAAGAGTCATTATTAACATGCCTAAATTAATACCATCACCACCTTCAGCATTTGATTTTAGACTTTTAATAAGTTTCAGCATTGTATCTTGGCCAATTGGCTCAATATGAAAAACAGAATTGCCAAACCTGTGAAATTCGAAATAAGTTAATTGAGAAATAGTGACTTGTGAATTAATTGGTAAACTTAAAAAGTGCTTGTTGATAACATTGGGATCATTGAAACTATTAGGTAATTCTGTGTTATTGTCAGGCAACAGGGTAGATTTAAGATTTTTCCATAATAATTTAGGATTGTTTATTTTATTATTTATATTATGTTTGAAATAAGCAGATTTTTCGTTGTATATTGCTTTATTTACCATCGATTTTAAGTCTTTGTAATAGAGTTTTTTACTCTCTGACCCGGTTTTGTGATAATCTGATGCAGCCTTGTCGCGCAACCTCATCATTAGCTTGATGGTATCTGTTATCCAAGGATAGGATGGGCCTCTGACTACGGTTGTCTGTATTGGGGCATGCAAGTCAAATAAATAGACTAAGTGCCTGGTAAACGCTTCCACCTCTTCATTAACGTTTGACAGAGGTCTTAGTAGATCCCAGCGTACACTCTGCAAGTCCATGTCAAAAGTAGAGAGTTCAATTTTTGTGATGGGTCTGTGTGTTAAGGTGTAAGGCTTTGGTTTTTCCCTTCTAATATTGTACTCGCATACAACTAGACAGTGTCCATAAAGAGGGCCCACACGTACAATACATGTTTTTTTAGCTTGCGTGTCGGTGCAAACTACGTCAAGTAATGTCTTACTATTATTTGTGAAATGTGTAGGCTCCGTTATTAATTGTGATAACTTAAAGGTAAATAAAAACTGGTTGAATCGTGCTACTTTTGTGCTGTTTGCCTGTAACAAGTCAATGTTTAGGTCACCCAACAAAATCAAGTGGTCGTAAATAGGTATTGAACTGATCGAGCCAGAAATTGCGTCAAAAAATAGGTCAACATCCATCCAAGGCGGCCTGTACGCAACTCCTATCACTATTTTCCTCCCATTCATGTTTAAATTTACCCACATTTGCTCCACCGACTTATGTTGCGGATCTACGGGGTGAGGCCAAGAGTGTGCATTCAAGTGACGTCTAATATAAAACCCAACGCCTCCTCCACGCATACGTGTGCCCGGTGGTCGGGGAGTGTGTCGGAGCTTGAACCCAGGTAGGACAGGCGCCCGTCCTTCTTCCCCATCCCTCAACCAGGTTTCATTTATCGCCAACACATCCAAGTCTTGACGAATGCATGCTGCTATGAAGTTATCATGATCCGTGCCTAATGAACCTGCATTATACAAACCCACTCTAAACTGATTACAAGCCATGATCCATGCGTAAGCGCAGAGCGCTGCAAACCGGTTTAGCGCTTGTAGTAAACAAAGTGATTAGGCGCGCTACAGTGTATAGGTTATTCACGTCGGAGTGTATTTTGCGTGTGCGGTAATAAGTGAAGATAAAAATTGTTTTTAAATTACGATATTGTGCGTTTTTGTGTGGTGTTTTATAATAAATGAGTGACAAGAGTTCTATTATGAGATATACGAAACAATAGTGCAATAAGTTCAACAAAACGGTAACTTTGAGACTAGATTGAGTATTTTGCCTGGTAGGAAACAAATAGGACAGAACAAAAAGTGCAGATGAAAGCCAGCCTATCAAACATTTCGTGTGCCAAAAACCCGTTCAAGATCATGCTCCGTGCGAATGCGATGACGAGGTGCATCCGTACCCGGTCGTTGTCGCACGTAGATCCTACCGTCCCTGGTCCAAACATATCGTATACATTGAATACATTGAATACACATGACGGTGACGTCACTAGATGGCGTTACTCGCTGCAATATTCGATGACAATTTATGAATATGACTTCATTTTGCGTTAACATACTGTCTATTGCGAAGGATGGGCAACTACGGAACCCTACACTGAGCGTCGTGGCCCGACATGCTCTTGGCCAGTTTTTAGGGTTCCGTACCCAAAGAGTAAAAACGGGACCCTATTACTGAGACTTAGCTGTCCGTCCGTCTGTCACCAGGCTGTATCTCAAGAACGGTGATAGCTAGACAGTTGAAATTTTCACAGATGATGTATTTCTATTGCCGCTATAACAACAAATACTAAAAATAAAATGAAATAAATATTTAAGGGGGCTCCCATACAACAAACTTGTTTTATGGTACGGAACCCTTCATGCGCGAGTCGGACTCGCACTTGCCCAATTTTTTATATAATATGGGTCTGATGGTGCCATTTTTTATTTATCAGGGAATAATAAGGTTTTGATACGTGAATTTATTAAATGCGTCATCACAGGAGTTATTTCTTTGTTGACGGATTGGAAATCGGCTACACGGATTTCATCAATGCCGGGACTTTTCTTTATGTTTAAGTGCTTGATTATTGAGAAAGCTTTGTTGCGTTGCTTTATTAATATATAATGATACTGTAGGAATTATAGGCTAGAGTGCGGTACGTCAAGGAGGCATAACTTCTCCGGATCTGTTTTGCCTTTACGTCAATGGTCTGATTGAGGAGCTGAGAGGTATAATAATTATACCAGAACGGGTACCAGTGTTGCCAAAATGCAGAAAACAAAAATCTACTATTGGTTTCTGCCGCAGTAAATTGAATTTGTCCCATTCATATCATAACCTATTGACCGCCAAGCGGTCTAGCAATTTACCGTGCCACTGACGCCAGAGTAAAAAAAAAAAGATGTGCCCCAAAATCAACAGGGATTGAAAAATACTTGTAGCGGTTAGAATTACAAAGTTTTTGATCATTGAAATTTGGACGGCTGTGGCCGACGTGGCGTCACGGGCACGATTTTTTGTTGACGGCCACAGCTGACTGTGGCGGTCAAAAGGATAACCAGTCCCTTTCATAGCACTTTCCCCCTATGAGTATTTTTTACTTGAAATAAACGATATTATTATTATAACTTGATAAACATCAATTTTAGACCCCTAGTTTGCCCAGTAAACTAGGGGTATAAATTTGATTTGATTAAAATGATTCATCCGTATTATCGCTCGTCATTCAGCCTACTTTTTTGTCATGTTTTAATTTATTTCTTTAAAATCAGACCAAAAAGCAAACAAGATTTCAGTTTACAGCGAAAAAGCGATTTCTAAGGTTCCGTACTTCAAGCAGCAAAAACGGGATCCTTCTAGAGTCACTTTGTTGTCTGTCTGTCATGTCAACCACCTGTTCTCAAGAACGCCTGGAGGTACCAAACTGAAATGCGTGATTGATATGTATACGGACGCATGACGTCACCAAACTGTCCATTGTAACCTGATTCCCACGCCAGTAAGAAAATAAACGAGGTCTCGTCTAACGCACTTGTATCATCGCTACGCACCTGCGTAATTACCTATGATACTTAGGTTTGCTATCCCTTGGAGTCGTGTTTGTAAACAATCAAACTTCTGAGCTAACGCAATCAAAAGATACGAGCCTTTATGCTGCATTTTGTTGACGCTGGCAAGGGAATCGAAACCTATAGAGTACTTACCGTTGACCGATAATCTTCAACTTTGGCAAGACGCAACATCATGTAAACGTGTGCTTTCATTACTATTAATAAAATATCGTTGCGTGATTTTCTAATCACTAATTTACAGTTGATAAACTAACCAAAATTCAAAATCTCGTCCGAGCGCATGTTGCGCAAGCATCTTTCGGACAGTCTCTGTTCCTAACTTTGTGCACATAATACATGTAGGTATAACATATAAAGTATTCGTTTAAGTTTATGGTAATC
Organism: Apotomis betuletana; assembly: GCA_932273695.1. Lineage (NCBI taxonomy): Eukaryota > Metazoa > Arthropoda > Insecta > Lepidoptera > Tortricidae > Apotomis > Apotomis betuletana. Next base: position 5,200,164 of record OW026321.1, on the reverse strand, counting down.
ATATATATATATGTACATTCTTATATTATATTTAGGTAATTGATTTGTGTTGTAATTACTTTATTTCTCTGTAAGTTTTATCGTTTGTATGGAACCCTCGGTTCGCGAGACGTACTCGCACTTGGTCCTCTTTTTTAATGTAGGTACGACTAATTTTCGTTTTCCTTTTCGTGTTTGGCTGAAAGTGTGATGAAGCTTCGTTTTAGTTTTTTGCTGAAAATCCACTATCAGTTGATCAATTATAAATAAATAAGTAAGAAAGTGATAAGTAGGTAAAAAGTATATCCAACTGAAGAGTTTTTTTTTCAATTACAGGCGACGTGTGTAGTAAGTATAAACTTAGTTTATCTGCGCCTACATTGTTATATTATTATAATACGCCCGCCGCCTCTTTATCCCTCCGCAGGAGTTACTAGTAGTACGGAGTCCTTCATATCTACACAAAAGAAAATTTATGTAATGATGGTGAATATGGTGTGTAGATTGAGTAGTGCATGCAACTGTACATCATCATGTTGCCTTATATGAAAAGTTCTATAAAACCACACTCGTGTTTTATGTAACCGCTACCAGAAATGTAGGTTAGGTTAGGTTTGATTGCGACCCCAACAAAATCGAACCGCTACCAGAAATGTAGGTTAGGTTAGAACTGCAACCCCAAAAAAACCGAACCGCTACCAGAGACGTAGGTTAGGTTAAGTTTAAACTGCGAGCCCAACAAAACCGAAACGCTACCAGAAAGGTAGGCTAGGTTAGGTTTGAACTGCGTCCCGCAATAAAAATGACAACCACGCAATAATCCCTTCCAACATGCAATCATGTTATTCTATACGAGCATTATGCATTTTGGTGTTAGATGTATTGAGTAATATACATTATAAATCTGAGATATTATGAACGTTATACGTTATGATTGTTATATACAATGATATTATACTTAAATAACGTTATACTTAATAAAAATAGATATTTTGATGTTATATCCAACGTTTGTTATACACCTTGAATGGTATACAAAACAAGCTTATACAATATGAGCATATATAATATAAATATTATAGTATAAGTTCTTATGTCTTATATTACTTTACTTACCCTATCTAGACCGCTTGGTTCGCTAAGACACACCGGCCCGGCCGTGGGTAATCATACAAGTACACGGACTATTTCGGGCCACTTCACGCAATAATTTCTAATCTACTTATTATATAAGGCCCACACATTTGCAATTTTGCGAATTTTATTCGACCACCTGGTAACCTGGTCTAGGAGCACGCACTTAAGGTTCAAAATATTCTGAAAAAATAATAATGATGTCTATGAAATCAAGAAGTCATTAATTACGTCTACAATTTAATCATCTTTCATAAAGTAACACAAAAAATAACAAAATTATGTTATACCTCTCAAGAAAAAAATAATAGTGAGAAATGGGAAATGCGTCCTCTTACAAGTCCTATTGAGTAAGAGTACGCGTCTACGTCGTTAAGAGTACGCGGGTCGGAAATTACAATTACATTAATGTGTACAAAAGGAAGAGTTACTTCGCACATTATATACTATATTTGTAGTTCATCATATGTATAAAATAAAATAAAAACGCAATGAAACCAACTTCAAAATAATTTTGTGTATGAGTACGCGCGCGTCCTCTTACAAAGTACGTACTGCCACGTACGGCGTACTCGTGCACACACCAGCCAAATCGAAAATGAGCGGAGAACATCGCCATCTCTTAGCATTGACCGGAATTACGCTCACCGCGTGCGTTAGGTGAAGTATTTGAAAACACAACACTTCACTTCGTTCTTACAAAATAATTGCAGGTTCGTGTCAAAAATACTTTGAAAATGATAAAAAACTTTAAGAATTTGAGTAAAAATCTTTAAAGTTACCTAATTTTTGCGTTTTCATCCGGTTTTGTTTTTTTTTTCGCACAGCACTACTTACCACAGTTGACATCGAAATGCGATTGAAGTTAGCCGAGTATCGTAAACGACGTCACGGTTTTTGACGTTGCGTACTCTTATCGAATGCGTGCTCTTAGACCAGGCTACCCTAATTGTAATTACCAAATCAATAAATTCAATAAAAAACTATTATCTGCGTTTTTCTAACTGATTGCCTAACTATCTGACGGACTGACTCATGTGTCTTTCAGGTGACCTGGAAAGTTAATATTTCAAAAATATTAATGTGAAAAAATATCAGAGTAAGCGGATACTAAAAGAAGTGAGATTTAGCAAAACTCCTTAGATCACAGTTCTTGTCGTGCGTTTTTCAGTTGATTAAAATGATTTGTTGTATTATTTGCTACTTAACAATATGACTTGGCTAGTTTACACCCACGAAGTTTGAAGTTGAGTCCGAGTATAACGCGGTAGTGTATCATTTGAAAAGATCTGATCTCAAACATTCGAACCACGGCACAGCCACGACTTTGCGCGATCAGCGGCAGGGGTAGGATTTACTCTCGTTTTGGTCTTTTTTTTTGTCTAATTTTGCGTAATTTCATTTGGTCTATTCACTGTGCAAATTTATTTAGTTTGCCTTATATTAATTTAGCCTAATACCTCATTATCGCAAGTGAGATCGGACGTGAAAATAATTGAATGGAAGGAAGGGCCATAAATATGTGATCTGAGGCTTTACGAATTGCTGTCCGTGGTTTGTCTAAACTTTTACGTGTTGCCTAGGTCAGGAAATAAGATTTTCTTCCCGTAGCGGGCACCAAATCCCACTTCGGGCCCAGGGCTTAGAGCATTAATAAATGGAGATGCCATTACGTAAACTCTTCAAACGATTTTTTTTGCTAGTTTTAGCGGGGGACGAGGTAAACACATTCAGCACACCACCAAAAGATGAAATACATAAATTGCTGTTTTTTTTTTTATCCAAAATAGCCATGCATTTAAGATGGAGCATGCTTGGCTAGAAGATGCCTATTCACTCTCGACTTGAAGAGTTCCAAGTTATATTTTTCAGGAAACAGGTGCGCACGCAGGAAGAGAGTTCCATTCCTTAGCTGTCCTCATAAGGAAAGTAGACGCAAAGCGTTTCGTACGAATCAGTGGTATTATCGACAACATAAGGGTGGAATCCAAGTCCGCGCCGACTACTGTATTGTCTGAACGGAGACGGTGGAATTAATTCATGCAGTCCTAGTGCACACTCACCAAAGTGTATCCGGTAGAAAACCGATAAACAGGCGACTTTCCTGCGGTGTTCGAGGTTTTGCAGCTTTTCCTGAACTAAGGCAGGGTCGCCAATGAGCTTCTTCGCACGTTTGTCAATTGAATCCAAGGCGGCCAGTTGGTATTTGGCGGACCCATCCCAAAGATGGCAGCAGTACTCCATGCATGATCGGACTTGAGCCTGATATAATTGAAGCAGCTGTCTCGGCGTGAAGTACCGCCTCACCTTAGATAGCTGTTGCGATAAACGCACACTACGAACTAAATAGTGGTGGGACACATCTGAATAATGAGTCAAGTCAGTTTGATGCATGAACTGAATTGTCTTATAGGTACTATTTATTTTAAAATTCGAAAAGAGAAAACTCTGTTTAATATTATCCAAAAAATATGTTTGTTTCTATGTATGCCTGTATATATTTTATGTCTTTGTGTCCTTCTCACTCTCGCACAGCTAAACCGTGGAATGAAACTGTCGCCCGTGGTTTTTCCCAAAGAGCATATAATCACTACGTTTTAAGAATTATGAAAGCCTTTTGTACCAACCTAACAACTTAAAACAGTAGTACCAACATAGTAAAATCCAATTCTACTACGAGTATGTTGGTACCAATGTTGTTAGGGCTTGACAAATACGAATCATGCTTTTCTATCGATATCGATAAAATATTCGATATTCGTAGTTGCGTAGGTTTGAAAGCAGTTTTTTTTGTAATGCAAAAAACGACCAACATGATTAATTGCTTAAAATACAAGTCACTTTGACAAATAAATATGCTGGTCGCTTCCTGCATAACTGGTTAATTTTAGTGCTGGTTTTACGAAAATAAATATACGCCTTAAAAATTGTTTATTTATTTGACATAACCTAGGTATATGAACAGTTTATCATTGGTTTTTGTTTTCAAGCAACATATTAGTAAACATAAAGTCGGTTGAACTAGGACCTGTAAAAGAAACGCTTTATGAGATTTTCACATTTTCATTTAACTTTCTAATCGGTAAATACGCCAAGTCCTCACTAACTTCACGCATAAACGGCACCTAAAAATAAAACAACAAATGTTATCGATAATTTGTTCACATCACTATGTTATTGTTTGCTTAAAGTATGATTTGATTTTTGAGAAAATACATTATTTTACGTATTTACCTGATATCTACTACAATCTGAGTAAAACAGCTAACAAATACGATATATATATATATAAAGTAAATTGGCACTGAAATACACCAAGTTTTACCTGATCGTCTCAAGCGAAAATATGCCAGAATCTTTTTTTCTGACACTCCCAATGCCACAAACTTCACACTTTCTTGTATATTTCCCTGGCATTATTCTTATAAAACACTGACACACTACTATAACATAATAATAATTTTGTAACAACAAACCAAACAACAAGAAAATTTTATTCCACCATAGATTTTTACAACTTGCGTCAAATTGAGGGTTGTATGACATTTGTTATTGCGTCTTAATCAATTAGACGTTATGAGACTTGTTACGCGAAGGAATCGGTTGTCGTTTTAATTTAGTAGAATTATTTTTATATTTCAATGTTGGCACTAAAGGCTTTCATAATTCAGTTTTGTATGGAGTGTCGCTGGACTGGTTTTTCCAGACTGTACAACCACTGACCAGGCTCTACAGGATGTTTGGTACAACGTTTGCCAAATTAAAATGGGGGATAGGAGAGGTCATTTGCTACCTCCTACAGCTCCTAAAAAAAATCTTAGGCCCACGGATTTTTTATGACATTTATTTTAATTTTTTGGAATATCCTATGGAACGACTAGACCTGAAATTCTTATTTTGTTGCAAGGTGTAATGTTTTACGGTTTTATCAAAATCGAAATTACCAACAAGTTGGCTCTAGTTTTTTTTAATGGCCCAGAATCGTTTTTCTAGACTTAAAAATTAATTGAAACTGATACTTTGATTACCATAAAAAAAACTACTAAAAACCAGGCTCTTAAAATTGTTTACAATGCATGTGCTCGAAAAGAGCGTATTCTAGGCATTCAAACTGTGCGGACAGTACTACTTTTCCACACTAGTGCTTTTTACTTTTCAATTTTTTTTTAATTTCTAGCCGTATCTGACAGCCTGACGCAAAGAGGTTTTATTATTTACAAAAAGTTTGATAATTAAGTCAAATACCGATTTCTTATCACGTAGAAAAGTACAATAAAACCAATATTTCATTAATTAATTCATTTAACACGTCATAAATTACATTAGATATAAAATTTGATTAATAAACGAACTTTAAATCGTTATTAATTAAATAAATTTGGCTGAATGTACACGCGCTTGTGCCATTTTGATATAAGACGAATATTAAGAAAATACTTTTGCACATGCGCAGTAGTAGATATGTCGAGCGCGGTTTTCAAATAACTCCGCCATTTTTAATTGATGTCTAGTTTATTTTGAAGTTGTTTTGTGCAAATGTGCTGCAATAATGGCGAGATAAAGGGACGAATCATGAGTTTAAACCCGTAAAATGTTATTGAAGAAGTAAAAAATGTGAACGACGGCTTCTTGTTGGATAAATCAAATCAAAACACTTTTTTTCCAATGTAAACAGTCTTTGTGAGTGTTAAAGTATTTTCTTTTTTCTCGTACATGCATAGTAAAGTTTTGTTCGGAACTCGTGTGTAAGATGATTTCCGACTCGTGTTTGTTTAATCACTCGCTCGTACCTCGCTCGTGACTAAAAATCACACTCTTCTGAAATCACCTACCTTCCACACTTGTATCGTAAATAACCATAGAAAAACATCTCTGGTCTGTCTTCTTTCTAATGATGTCTAATAATGTCAATTTTGGTACCCGAGACGCACAAACAGGACCTTTGAATGGACACTAAAAACAAACTGTCATTCCCTAGTCCAGCGTACTTAAAGTATAGAGATCAGTCAAGTGGATATAACATTCAAAAAAAGAACGAACGCTCATCTAAAAACTCAGCAACACACTTGTAGCCTTCTTGCAGTTGCTTTAATAATTGTTTATCCTTCATTCGATTTTATCGGAAAGAACCGGGTTTTAAAATTAAATGTTCAAATATTTAGGAAAAACTCACTCAAAAAACAAGGTCAGAGTCGCAAAAAAGTTGTTGCACCTTCAATCATCGTCTTCTTGCTACTCGCATTTTTGTAACATTCCGGACTAAATTGCTCCAAACAGATAACACTCCTCTCTAAACATACAATTACATCTAAATCCTAAAAACTCTAACCCAAACCTAATAATATTAATATTAAAACTATGAATACAAAGATCAAAGCTTAAAGAAAAATTGAAAAAGGAGCTACCTGGTGGAAGGGACCGGGAATCGAACCCGGTACCTCTGGATTACCGGTCCAGCGCGTTAGCCACTTCGCTACCCTCGCTCCACGTAGACCTGGCGAATTTTTCCTTATGCTTTGTGTGTCGATCTCTGCATTGTTTATTTGAAAGGTTTTTACACCTTAGCGACATCTATGTGAATACGTTAATATTCACATCTTACTGCACCACTTTACAGCGGTGAACGAGCAAGCGAGAGAGGGCGCTGTTAGTTTTATAAATTTATGAAACATGTAATGTCTCATTTTTTTAATGTGGGTACACCACAATTTTTATTAAAACTATGAATACAAAGATCAAAGCTTAAAGAAAAATTGAAAAAGGAGCTACCTGGTGGAAGGGACCGGGAATCGAACCCGGTACCTCTGGATTACCGGTCCAGCGCGTTAGCCACTTCGCTACCCTCGCTCCACGTAGACCTGGCGAATTTTTCCTTATGCTTTGTGTGTCGATCTCTGCATTGTTTATTTGAAAGGTTTTTACACCTTAGCGACATCTATGTGAATACGTTAATATTCACATCTTACTGCACCACTTTACAGCGGTGAACGAGCAAGCGAGAGAGGGCGCTGTTAGTTTTATAAATTTATGAAACATGTAATGTCTCATTTTTTTAATGTGGGTACACCACAATTTTTATTAAAACTATGAATACAAAGATCAAAGCACCAGGTAGCTCCTTTTTCAATTTTTCTTTAAGCTTTGATCTTTGTATTCATAGTTTTAATAAAAATTGTGGTGTACCCACATTAAAAAAATGAGACATTACATGTTTCATAAATTTATAATATTAATATTATTATTCAGATATCTCAGTACCTACTAATCATCAACTTCATAATTATTCTTCCGCTCAAAACTTCAGTAAACTACTTCAATATTAAATCAACTTCTATAATATTATGTAAGTACTAACACTCGACACTTCATTTTTATGAAACATGTAATGTCTCATTTTTTGTAATGTGGGTGGGGCTGAGGTGTAAAAACCTTTTAAATAAACAATGCAAAGATCGACACACGAAGCATAAGGAAAAATTCAAAAGGTTGGTTAGAGTTCGGGTAGCGAAGTGGTTAACGCACTGGACCGGAAATACAGAGGTTAGTGGGTTCGATTACCGGTCTCGTCCCCAGGTAACTAATTTAAAATTTTCGTTGAGGTTTGATATCTTTGTGTCAATAGTTTACTTTAATAATAAATAAAGTATCAATTTATTAGATGAATAATTACATTACGGAATGAATATTAATAATTACCTATAAGAAAAACGTATGTATAAAACCTTCTCTAAATAACCTTTGATACAATAATAAAAAAGGGCCATAAAAGGAATACCCCATGCAAAAGGTCCGCTTGCGGCATGGTCTCCACACCCAGTATGCTGGCGGCGTTACCTCTTTGTATAGCCAGAGAGATTCTCTGCCAGAGGTAAGCCAGCCAGCTCTGGGTCTCCCGAAGCATCGATCAGCCGTTTAGACAAAGCCTTCATGCACTTTGTCATGTCTGCTGACCATGGGCCCAATGTCTCGACCGCAAGTGCCGCAGGGGACACAGATTTCAGACCCAAGTCGCAAGCATATCGCTATTCTTAAGCAACTTGGATCTAAAACCGTGCCCATCGTTTTAGATGGGCACTATATATTTATATATAGGGTACCTGCTGTTAAATGACTACGACGAATATATATAGAAGTTGATTTAAGGATGCCAGAGAAGCCTAGTGTCACACGTGCCCTGGTGAGGTAGCCCCAACCACAAAACATCTGCATAAAGCATGGGATTATATATATATATATATATATATATATATATAGGATATCAGCTGTTAAATGACTGCGACGAGTATATATAGAAGTTGATTAAAGGAGGCCGGAGATGCCTATACTCTATCCGGATAGGTATTTAATTTAATAATATTATTTTAATTAAAAATATAATATTTATTTTGCTTTAATATATCAGGTCATAGAATGAACCATACGATACCCAATCAAGACTATGTAATTATTCCCTAAATACATTAACAAATACAAGTAATACTCTTTATTGCACACCTCATAAAATATACAGGAGAAATACAATGCAAGAAATTACAATTAGAGGTAAACAACAGGCGGTCTTATCGCTAAAGAGCGATCTCTTCCAGTTATTAACTTAATAATAATTCAAATATGCCACCAAATATTTTACAAACTGTGCACAATATAGTACCTAAAAACCTAGGAATCTGCAACCTTTTCTCCAAATAACATGACACTTGACACTTCTCTGGTATTCGTTTTCGCATACTATACTAGTCGGGATTTTCAGTTGCATTAGTTTTCTTGTTTATTGATCATATTGTTATTTTATTTCATTTGTTCCATTCATTATTAGTGTTATCAATTAGTTGTTATTATTGTTTTGGTGGTCGTTTTACTGCTGAAAATTAACGAATCTGTACCATACACAAGTCGGGCTAGCTCGGATGGATGACACAAAAGAACGGTTCATTATTAATGTTGGTGATGCTTCCTCATCATCTTCGACAGACAGCAATAGTGACAGTTCAAATTAAACTATGATTACAGTTACTGAACTCTTTTATGTAATAATAGTTTGCCCCAAAGGTATAACATGTAACTCTTTAACGTACTATTTTTTTAGAAATAACGTAACGTGTACTTTACATACCTACCTGTTTGTGACCAGTACAGAAAAAAAAAAATTAAAATATTGAATGTCTATTCATACATAATATCCTGTGTATTTATTTCTTTTACGTATATGAGTTGGCAAAGGCCATTCAATAATTTTTCTGCTTTGCCGAACCTTGATCAGTCTGACTACCAAAAGAATAATCGAAAATAAAAATGTAAATTTTACAATTAATAAAATATTTGTATAGAATCTTTTTATCGATTCAATTTTTTTATGTGGAAATACCACATTTTTGTTTTTAATTGAATCGATAAAAATATTATATACAAATATTTAGAACAGCGCCATCTCTCTCGCAGTCCTCACACTTGCTGTAAAGCAATGGGGACTGGGGATCATCCTAGGGCATTTCAAACATATATGACGCAGAAGGCGCTCCAGTAGCGTAAGAATTATGGAATGAAAGATCTGGTGTGATCGACGTAGCGATCTAATAGCTCAGTTGGAAGAGCAATACGCCGGAAGCGTGGAGGTCGCGGCTTCGGGTCCTGCTTGGATTGTAGTAGATCGCATTCAGTTTTTCTTTCTTAGTTTGCCTTTGTGTCATTATTTATAAAAATTAATAAAATGTTGAGTACACCTGAATATGTCAACTTTGACAGCCACGGTTTGTTTACATTTAGTTAAATCCCTATCCGGATAGAGTATAGTGTCACACGTGCCCTGGTGAAGATACCCCAACCACAAAACATCTGCAAAAAGCATGGGATATATAATCCCATGCTTATATTAAATTGGGATATTATGAAATCCTAAATTTGTATTGAAAATTAATTTTCTATTTTAATTTTAAAAAATCTTTGTCCTCCAATCACGCCGAAACGGCTGGATAAAAGTTACCAATTTTGGTACAGGAATAGCTGAACATCCAAAGATGGTTAAGGATAGGTACTTTTTATTATGATTAATATTTATCTCTGAAAACATAAATTCCATGTAATATCTAGACACACGGCAGCGTGTCAAGCCAAGTTCAAGCAAAGGAACTGGCTTGCCAGCGCCGAGTGTAATATTACACGAACCACTTGGTGCCACTTTTGACCCTTCTATAACTCAAAACCTCTTTAACGTAAACATATAAAACTACGTGTGTTTAATTATATCCATAAAGATATCTAGAAGCCCAAATTTCATAAAGCTAGCTCAATCAGTTATAAAGATAATGAAGGTCACAAAGTCGTAAATTTTAGCAATGACTGACTGACATATAGTACCTAAACCTAACCTACTTCCAGATGACCTAGAAGGATGAAATTTGGAATCCAGCTCAGTAATTGTGTGTAAGCGTAGGAAAAAATCTAAAAATAAAAAAAAGTTAAAAAATAGGGGGGTCCCCATACAATTTTTTAGGGTTCCGTACCCAAAGGGTAAAAACGGGACCCTATTACTGAGACTTCGCTGTCCGTCCGTCCGTCCGTCCGCCCGTCCGTCCGTCCGTCCGTCTGTCACCAGGCTGTATCTCAACAACGGTGATAGCTAGACAGTTGAAATTTTCACAGATGATGTATTTCTATTGCCGCTATAACAACAAATACTAAAAATAAAATAAAATAAATATTTAAGGGGGGCTCCCATACAACAAACTTGTTATAGATTATATATATGTATAGGTACGGAACCCTTCATGCGCGAGTCGGGCTCGCACTTGCCCAATTTTTTTTTTAATTGTAGCGTTGTATCCGTTACAAGCAGATATTTGAAACTATCCCAATATATGTATTATTATATTTGCTATATAACAGTTTTTATCAGAATTAAAAAATATATATTATTTTGAATAACTTTATAAAATGACTGATGTAATGAAAACTGGCCAAGTCAAATCAAACCTACTTTAAGATCTCACATTTTTAAATAACAGCAATTGTTATAGGTATCCAATAAAGCAAAGAAATAGAGTTTAATACTTGTTCATAATGTTATTTTGTTCCTATAAATACATATTTGGATTTTGCATAGAGCTTGGCACTCATTTAGATCTCCATTCTTTTTGCGGCGAAGCCCACAGCCAAGCATTATTTTTGCATTGAATTTGAAACATAAGTCTTGCCTCAATTTTAATTAAACCAAGATGATGAATGTTTTTAAATACCCTGTAGCTCCCTCAACGTACTTGATCGTAGAGTAAAAATAAATATGACCAAATTTGCCCCCTCTCACGCTCAGCACACCCCTCACCCTCAAGGACTTTCAGTAAGTTCATCTGGACACCAGAAGGTATAACTGTACCAATTTACAAGACTAAGCTAATTATTTCCCCTGATTGCCCATTTTCAGCTTAATTCGCTAAAACTTTAATTGTGTAATTTTTTTTAGATCTTTGTTCTTTTTGGCTGTAATGGTTGAAGTTAAGATTTAATAAATGTTTAATATAATAAACGTAAGTATTTTTTAATTATCCTTGTGTTTTTTCTTCGTGTATCTATAATAGCCGTATATATATTAAGCCTTCGAGTATTTAGCCCAAAGAAGATGTCAAACACCGATGGACCCCTCCGCCCAAATACATTGATCAACTTCCTGGTGATAAGCGTTTTGTAAAACTACTTTTGAATAGTTGCGGCTCGCATAACAGCAGTGGTCACAAATAGCAAATTTTTTCTAAATAAATAAGCAATTACGACCCTAATAATATAATCAGTGGAACTAACGTAAAAAAGAATATTCCATGCGTTTTTCTGATTTTGTAACTGTTACGTCTATATTTATTAGCCGTGACAATTTTTTGCGTCAGTGCTCAAAATGAGACAAATCGCAAAGGAACCGGATATGCGGTTCTGCGGCCTTTCGAGGCAGCCATCTTGTCAGACTGATTGTGTATCCATACTAAACGCTCTCATCATTATTTAAATTATTGATAAAAATATATGTTTGCCTAGACTTTCGATTTTCAAGCTCGCATTTCATCATGTGGGAACATCAACCCTTTTGCAAATTATTAAGTAGCATATTAGCTAAAGTATAAACTTTGTTAAATCAAATAACAGAAGAGTTTATCAATAAAACTTAATACGAGTGTATTCGTCCTTTGGCATTATTGCATAACTCCTTTTAAAGGAATTTCGGTTAAAAGCTCATTAATTTGGGGTTATAAATGAATTTAATCGAGGCTAAGAAAAAAATACTGATCTTGCGTGTGGGTGTGTATGGCAAAAACTACGACAGGCATCAGAGCTAATAGATCCAAATAAACCAGAAATACAAATTAACATAAAATGTAATTATCTTACTTGATGGGACATATCTTTTGGAATAAATGTCAAACAGATCTAATGTAAAGGTAAATTTATCTACGAAGTGAAATACTTAGTATTCGTGAAGATCACTGCTACACAATTTTTTGTTTTAAAATATAAAAATATTTTTTTCTTTCAGAACAGATCCCGGATCGAAATGATTGTCCAAGTGAATATATATTTTACTTGCAATGTATTAACGTTTTTTATTTTATTTATGTCATCAAAGTTTCCCAGATCTTACGAAAAGACCTTTATAATTTAACTGCAACCATTAGAAGGGTATAGTTTCGAACACCTGTTTCCGTGTGTTACGAATTATTCCGAGATTTAACTATGACGACCCTGTATTAAAACATTCGTAATTATTATTTTTGGAAATCAGAAGGCGATTTAGCATTTCATAAGTCATTTTTATCCCAATCCTAAGAAATGTAAATAACAAATAATGTCATGAGTCTACTTCGTACAGCTCAACAGCTCCTTACACTGTCAAACGAGGCAGTTGCGGCTTAAGTTATTTGCTGTGAGGTTGATTAATCATTTGCAACAGGTCAACCACTCAGGATACGTACAGGGTGTTGGTGGCGACTCCTGCGGACGTGTGAGCTCAGAATAGAATCAGAAATTTATTTATTGCCACAACATACTAATAATTACATGCGCATAATTTATACTTACAAAAACAAAAAAAATGACGGAAAAAATGGTATATCTAACATATTAAATTAACAATAAATTTCAAAAACGATTTCTTAGAAAAGTATGAGGCAATGGGTCTCAGTCTCAGCGTGTGCTGGGCAAAAATGTCCAGCGCTGGTTTTCAGACTGAGCCCTTTGATTGCGTCGGTTGCAATACAACAAAAAATATAAATACTAAAAACATCAAGTTCAACTAAAACTAACAATAAACAATAAAAACAAAACAGAAAATTTAAGCGTGAAGAGGTAACAGACAGACAGACACACTTTCGCATTTATAATATTAGTATGGATTATGACTTAACAATTCAACTTCATTACCAATATTGGTACCTTTATGTTAATTGCCAATTTACGGCAATCATTGGGACAGTACAATGACAGTATTCAATGTCTATTTAAAATACAAGGCAGTGTGAACCTTCCGAGACAATATCTCTATGTCAGGCGTATTAAAATATTTTAAGGATTACCTCGAGCCGTAACACAAAAGTTGCATGTTGAAATTTCGCCAGTAGAAACTGGCAAGAGTCCCGACAGTAATATAACCAATTTGGTACTCAAGACCGACCCGCCCCGGCTACGCACGGGTGCAATGCTAATAATAAATTATGTATGTATCATAAATATAAACTTTCCTCTTGAATCACTCTAGTACTTATTGATACAAATCGCATCAAAATCCGTTACGTTGTTTTAAAGATCTAAGCATACATAGGGACAGACAGGCAGACAGACAGCAGGAGGCGACTTTGTTTTATACTATGTAGTGATGGACCCGAAAGTGTCAGTGGAATTGATTCACTCTGCAACACCTGAACAAATATATCACCTCCCAATAAAAGTGAAATTTTATCTGTTTGGTTGAAATTCTCATCTGCTAACATGACAAGAGATGGCATGATAAAATGAGATTTTTCAACTGTTTTTTTGTGGCAGAGAGCATGTAATATTTTTTGTCACAAGACGTGACACCTTAACTTTAAAATCATTTACTAAAGAATGAACAACTAGTTCTGCTTTGGGAGACTATTCGTACCATTGCAAACTCATTAACTCATCAGTTTTATATAGAAAACTATTTACACTATCTAACAACTTTTATATGTACCTATATTTATTTATCTAATGGTTATCCTCACATTTTGCGCGTTTTAATTTGCTTGTTTGTCTATCACTTCAATGTCTAGTTTTCTATCTCATTTGCTTAAAGGTTAACTGGAAGAAATCCCATATAGGGAGAAGTTCGCCCTTGTGCACATGTATTCTTTTTGAATTTTTGACAATATTGTTTTATGTGAAATGAAGTGTTTACATACATACTTTTTAGATATAAGAGAAATTTGGCTGGTAGCAATGGCATGTTTTTTCAGAAAGTCAGAATTTGATTTAAAGTGGGCAAATGCTACATGTCGCGTTCCTGGTGAAAACCACAAATGGTATAGGAGTCTACCTTTTTAGACAGGATGTTGCCCAATAATGTGTCTCAGTGCTCCACATTTTCATTTAGGTTTTTATTGCAGACAGGTGCATGTGCACTGTTGACACAATACGGTGCAACCAGCGGTCCATTTTACAAAAGGAGGCAGATCTAATATATTATTACATGACAGCTTACCAATCTCGGTACATTGTTATACCTGTCATCCAACAACCACAACACTACTTCATATGACTCTTCTCATCATCATCATCATCATCATCATCATCATCATCATCATCATCATCATCATCATATCAGCTGATAGACATCCACTGCTGGACAAAGGTCTTCCCCAAAATTCTTTACAATGACTTATCAGTCAATAACAAATTTTTGATAAGGTCTAATGCCTCACCAGCAAGGAATGTACGGAGGTAATACTATTTCTTGCAGGAGTTTAAGAGGCCTTATTCCTTGTAAAAAAAACTTTTTTCTTATTATAACAAATATATTGCTAATTTCAACCACCTTTATGAAGTGAATAATACTATTCCCCGAGTTCTAGGTAATAACATAGCTATTTCATGCTTTCATTGCAAGCAGTTGAAAATAAATTAAAAAACTATTTTTCACATGAATTTTGTCAATTTCGATTAGTTTTTGAAACAAAAATAATTCAATCAATGAAAAATTCAAACTGTAGGTTTCAAATATATACCAATAAATCCCAATAGCCCTGTTCTAGGTATTAACATCAATAATATTATTATGTTAAAAAACATGTTTGATCAAATGATCACAGAGAAAAATGTCTAAAACAATCAGCATTTTAAAAGGAATAAAGGCCTCTTAAACTATGCCTGCATGGATGACAGCTTTAAACAAATTTACAAATGGACAATAATCCACGAAGTTTTAACCATCGAATGTGCGAATATTTACAGTGGGTAGCTTACTAACCTAAGTCCTACCTGGAATCCTAGGTGCTTGGCGTGGTGCACGCTGCCTTGAGAACAACTGTATGTTCAAGGCAGCTGTTTCTCTTTTCCACTACCAACTTGTAGGTAATCTTTGGCATTGTTTGGGTCTAGCTAGCTAGACTCTAGACACAGTATAGCTCGATTGTATTGCTCATACCGAAGCGGAATTAAAATTTTCAGCTAAGAAAAACTTTTGAATTCTTTTTATTGACCCCTTAACATAGCCTCGAGCGGCTATTAATTGCGGCAATTGAGACAGGTATTAACACCTGCCGTCCTATTTACAAACTTAAAATGACAACTATCCACCTTGTAATACACCAACTACAACTGTGTACTAATCACAAAGCGAAATATACACAAAACTAAAAGTTTAAACAGTAGTTTTCTTCCGAAATTAACGAATTTGTATTTTGACATTGACGACTGACGTTGACGTTAAACCCGTTCCAGACCTTCCGATCCGATCCGATTTATCGGAAGAAAGATCCTAACAATTACACTACACATTATCCGATTTCATCCGATAAATCGGATCAGATCGGAATGGGTTTTACAACTGACAGCAAAGAGAATAATCCCGGTCCACACTACTCGCGAAGTAGACCGAGGTCGGGCGAGGCGAAGTTGGACGAAGTACAGGATTCCTAAAGCCCGCTCCAGACCTTCCGATCCGATCCGATTTATCGGAAGCAATCGGAATTCGGATAATGTGTAGTGTAATTGTCCGATTTATCTGAAGAAATCGGATAATGTGTAGTGCAATAGGCTAGTTGACTCATGTCAAATTGTAATAAACTAATGTTTATTCCGTATAGTATTTAGCAAAGGAAACCTAAATATATATTTTTCAATACATAAAAGTGAAAGATGGCTGAAAAAATTTAATTTGAAAATATGGTTTTTAATCTGTATTTTGAAATGCTTAAAACGCTGTCCGCCATTTTCGCTTATGATAGTGACGTCATTGGTCATGTAAACAAAACTGAAAGTCTACTTTGACGACTTCGAATAGTGCCGTCCCTCTCGATCTCCTGTCAAAGTATATTGGAGTGTGCGGAATGGCATTATACGACGGTCGAATTTCGAATATTTACAGGTAATACTACGACACGCCACAGATTAGCGAAAGGGAAAAATGGCGGACATCGTTTTTGACTGTTTATGAAATTTCTAATTTTCAATTGATAAAATTTAGCTTTCTAGCTTTCAGAAAAATACAAGACATTTTTTTTAGAGCTAGTAAGATCATTATTAACCATTTCCAATATATTTCGAAACTGGGTCAACTAGCCTATTGTTAAGACATTTCTTCCGGTTAATCGGATCGGATCGGAAGGTCTGAAGCAGGTTTAAGCGAAGTGCCCCAGCACACTATCATATTCGCCCAACTACGGCCAACTTCTCGGGTAGTGTAAGCCATAAATGTTTTTGTTCCTGACTGCGTTAGACTGCCTGACAGCTTCGCGACACTGAAGGGCTACTTCGATGTTCGAAATTCGACCGCCGTATAGTGCTATAACGGAGTAGGCCTTCTGAAGGGCTGCTCCGATGTTCAAAATTTGACCATCGAATAGTGCTGTCCCTCTCAATCTCCTGTGAAAGTATATTTGAGTAAGCGGGATAGCCCTCGCACAACTGTATTAAGATTGGACAAAAATAAAAACGTTGTTCAGTCCGTCATCTTTATTCGCAGAGCACTTTCATAGACAAGAAACACAGGAATGTAGAAATGCATTCTAACTTCAAACTATACACTACAACAGGTGGCAGCACTGGCCACTCAAACTAAATTGTACTTGTCTTTTGATACAATCTCATCACAGCCCCTCAAGTTTATAACGAAAGAAGCTGAAGTTAAAACTTGCAAAACAACTCAACTTTTATATAAACAATTATAACTAAGTTTACATAACTTGATGTAACTTGATATGACTTGATACATTCAAAGTCAAAGAAAAAATTATGTGTCTACTATCTAGCCCTACGATCAAAGTCTTGGGATCAGTCTGCACCACTAGATAATAAACAACATAACAACAACATAATTATTATGTTTTACTACACATTAATTAACATAAGTTCAAATGTCATATGAGTACATTGAGTACTAGCTTAATACATTTAAATTGTTTTATTTTAATTACACAGAAATTACTATACTAAATTTAATTTACTCAAGAAATAATTATGTTTAATACAAGGTAAAGCTTTTGTAAAAATATCAGAAATATTTTCATTTGTTGGTACATAGAACAATGATATGAGTTTCTTATTTACTATATCTTTCACATAATGATATTTAATGTCAATATGTTTTGACGCTTTACTATTAATCTGGTTTTGAAACAATTTAATAGTACTCTGGTTATCAATAAATAAATAAGCAGGAATATTTGTTTCATTACTTGAGAAATCTGACAGAACACCCTTAATATGCATGAGTTCACTTACAGCATGTGCACCTGCCACAAATTCTGCCTCAGCTGTTGACAATGCTGTGCATGTCTGTTTCCTTGAGAACCAAGATATAACATTTTCACCTTGATATATGATGCAGCCACTGGTGCTCTTACGATCTGTCTTGTCTCCTGCCCAGTCTGCATCGGAGTAAGCTCGAAGTGTGATGGCCTCCTTTGACTTCTTATACAGCAGCCCCTTTTCTGCAGTCCCTTTAAGATAACGCAAAATTCGCTTACCTGCTTTCCATAAGTCTGCTGTCGGTCTGTCCAAAAATCTACTCAGATAGGAAACAGCATAAGTGATATCTGGTCGACTGTTTGTGGATATATATAAAAGTGAACCAACTAATTCTTTAAATGGTACATTAATTACCTCTGACTTGGTGTCTGCGCTGTAGTTGATTTCCATTGGAGTACTACTTTTCTTACAATCTTGCATATTGAATTTTTCTAGTAATCTGTTTATCATGTCTGTCTGTTTAATTTCCATTCTGTCCTTCTTTCTTGTAATTTCCAGTCCTAAATAATTCTTTACTTCTCCCAATTCCTTCACATTAAATTCTTTTTTCAGTTGGGTTATGATAAAATTTCCATCACCTAGTATTAAAATGTCATCTACATACAGTAATATCCAGGTTTTTCCTTTTCTGTACAAACAATAGTCATATTTTGATTGTATGTATCCTTGTCCTGTAATAAATTCATGAAATCGATTGTTCCAGCATTTGGGTGCTTCCTTCAGTCCATATAACGCCTTTTTTAGTTTCAATACTTTTCCTTCTTTTATTTTCAATCCTTGTGGACATTTTATATATACATCCTGGTCTAAAAATCCGTTTAAGAAAGCTGTGGGAACATCCAGCTGTTTTATTATTTTATCTTCTTGAACTGCTATGCTCATCATTAGTCTCATTGTTGATGATTTAGCTACTGGTGCATAATTGTTGTATGAGCTACTCTGTTGAAAACCTTTAGCTACAAGTCTCGCTTTCTTTATTCCATCTTGCTTTGTTCTAAAAATCCACTTTGTATCTATAGCTTTACACCCTTTTGGTAAAGTCGCTTCTTCCCATGTATCTAATTTCTGCTGTGAGTTCAGCTCTCTCTTTATTGCTTGTTCCCATTCTTCACTTTGTATGGCTTCTTCAAAATCTTGTGGGTCACCTGATAGTAAGCAGTATGCTGTATAATTTAAGTCATATTTTTCAAGTAATTCCCTTGGTTTTCGCACTTGTCTTCCCGATCTTGTATGAAATTCCTCACTTTCTTGTCTTTGTTCTTCGATATTACTTTCCTCTTCAGTTTCTGTAAAATATTCATCATCCTCTTGATTCTTTTCAACATTTTCTACCTGTTTCTCTTGCTCTTCAGACTGTGTTTCCTTTAATTTCTGGTCATCTTCTTCATCATATTCATAATACCTGTATCTTACCTCTTCATGTTCTCGCTCTGACTGTTCAAACTTCACTTGTGTCTCATCAAATCTTATATCTCTTGTTACTATGATCTTATCCGTTTCTGGATCCCATACACGATAGCCAGTAGGTGCATATCCAACAAATCTCATTGTTTTCGCTCTCTTTTCAAGTTTGTCTTGCCTTGGTAATATATGAACCCATACCTTACATCCAAATATTCTTAGTCGTGACAGATCTCGATGTCCAAAGATCATTTCAGCTGGTGTATGAAAACTGATGGCAGCTGAAGGACATCTATTTATTTGATAAACGGAGCATCTTACCGCTTCACCCCATAATGTTTTTGGTAGTTTTGTTTCGGCCAACAATGTTCTTGCACGGTTGTATATGGTGCGATTCATCCGTTCTGCAACACCATTCGATTGTGGGCTATAAGCAATTGTAAATTGTAAAATTATACCTTTTCTATTGCAGAAGTCTTGCATCACTTGATTTTTAAATTCTCCGCCATTGTCTGCCCTAATTTTTCTTACTTTATTACCTGTTTGTGTTTCCATTTTATTTATATAATTAATTAATTTTTCTGTTGCTTCACTTTTCCTCTTCAATAGATAAATTTCGCAGAAATGAGTGTAATCATCAATTATTGTTTGGTAATAAATCTCACCGTTAGCTGTTGGAGTGCTGACAGGACCAGAGAGATCAGTATGAATTAATTCTCCTATATATCCGGATCGGGGCTTCGGAGTGGTACAAAATGGTAATCTGGTAGACTTACCTTCCATGCAGGCTTCACAGGGTTGGTCACTATATGGCAGCTTCATCATCCTCAAGTGTTTTCGATTAGCATGCCCTAGTCTCTGATGCCATAAAAAGTCACTGTTGATATTGTTAGTTGCTAAGCACCTGTCATCATCTAATTGCATAGGTATAACATACAAATTTCCAAGTAAGTTTCCAAAAATTTCCTGAGTTTTATTTTTAATTGACACATTTTCTTTATTAAATTGAACCATATAACCTTTTTGTAACAATTTCCTAACAGACAGTAGGTTGTGTGACAATTTAGGTACTATCAAACCCTCTATATTTACTGAAACATTCCCACATTTTAAATGTAATTTACCCCTTTTGTTACATGTCAGATATTGACCATTTGCTACAAACACTTTTATTTCTTTTTCTAATCTTACTACATCTGTCATATTTTGCTCAAATTCATTTTTTAGCAAATGTTCAGTTGCGCCAGAATCTACAATGAAATTTATACAGTCATTTCCATTACTCACATTACAATTATTTGCATTAAATGCAGTGAATGATAATACATCCTCATCTACAAGTTGTACCATGTTGCTAGCTTGCCCCTGATAGTCACGATGTGGCATTCCCCGCTGTCGACTGGAATAGCTTCTGTATCTGGTAGGTCCACGATAACCTCTTGTCGCTGGTCGTCCTCGGTGAGTATTGTTGTGAGTGTAGGTCTCCGGTTGTTTCATCCTACAGTCCCTGATGATGTGTCCTTTCCGTCCGCAGCCATAGCATACAAGAAATGCCTCCTCCTTTGTGTCCTGATGAGGTTCTTCACTTAATTTTAGTTCCGCGTCGAGTAATCTTGCTTTGATCGATTCTATATTTAGCATTTTCTCACTGATCATCGTTTCAATTGATGTTATAACGTTGTCATAAGCAGATGGTAGCGCTGCTAGTAAGTAGCAAATTTTATCAATCTCCTCAACTTTAGACCCGATTGCATTGAGTTCTCCGAGAAGAGAATCAAACTTTAAGAAAAAATCTTGTAATTTCTCCGTTGCACCGCATTTCAACATGATAAGTTGTCGTTTTAGTCTTAACTTGTTGCAAATACTTTTCCTTTCGAAAATGTCTTCTAGTTTAGACAACATGTCCGCCGCAGTTTTCGATTGTTTCACTATTTCGATATATTTATCACTTAAACATTGCACGATTATGGATCTTGCTTTCGCATCACTGATGATATCTGCTGGCTTTGTACTATCGAAAGACTCTTCTAATAATACTTTATGTACGCCTTTTTCTTCTAATATAAGTTTCACTCTAAATTTCCAATTCCCAAAGTTACACTTTTCACTCAATCGTATTACATTATATTCTGTTGCCATTTTGCGCTAATTACTTATTTATTTTATTATTTCATCTGTTGTTTTACAAATAGCGCAGTGGAAGCGTATTAAGATTGGACAAAAATAAAAACGTTGTTCAGTCCGTCATCTTTATTCGCAGAGCACTTTCATAGACAAGAAACACAGGAATGTAGAAATGCATTCTAACTTCAAACTATACACTACAACAGGTGGCAGCACTGGCCACTCAAACTAAATTGTACTTGTCTTTTGATACAATCTCATCAAACTGCAAAACGCCTTTATGAACTGCCAATTGGCGTTGTTGCAATTATTTGATCTTCTGTGTAGGTAGTAGGTATGCGATGAAAATTCGAGAATTATTCAATTCCAAATGACAACATTAATAATAATTATATGTAGGTATATTTTTTACGTGTATTTTATATTTGAAAATTTTAAAACTTTCCCGCTAATTAACTCTGATCTCTTCAATTTGCTTTCACTCTCTTCTGCTCAACTTTGTTGCGAATATTTTGGAAAGAAAAAATCTTCTTTTCTTTTAAATGTCAACAAAAAGGTTTGAACATAATATTGTTCTGTTCTGAACAATGAATACATTTTTATTTATTTAACCTATCTTTGTACTCATGTACTGGCTGAATAGCTACGTCCTGGCCGAAAAAGAACGCATTTGAAAAAAACAAAAAATTAAAACAAAAGACGTTCGTTCGACGAGAAAAAAATATGGTGTGCGTGCGCGGGCAATGCGATTATCTAGCTAAAATTTACTATGAAATTATGTAATATTCCTTGAATACATCTTAAAAAGTTGTACATAAATTGCTGGTGTAGTAAATGATACTTTTATGTATAGTTTTCGAACTATTTCTGCACATTTGTAAATAACTAAGTTGCTGTGCTTTCCCCGATACAGGTGAGTGTTGCGAAAATTTATTTTACATATTTCGTTAAGTTTCTTGATATCGCTAGATTAAATACAAGTGTCATTTCATTTGTTATTATAATATTTTAAATGAAATGGTTACTATTGTAACGATCTCATATGTCAAGTAATTTTTCTATGTTCCAATTATTTTTTTCGTGTAATAACTAATAAATATATTTGTATCATTCTTACTGATTCTGGCCTGCAAATTAACTATATTTCTATGTGTTTATTAAATTAACTGTATTTTCTTTCTTTGTTCTACTATATAAGAAAGAAAGAAAAAAGAAAGTGAGAAATATTTATTTGCACACACGAACAAAGACAACATTTTCTAACTTGAATTTGCCTATAAGTAGTGAAATAAATAGTGAAATTCGTTTTGACGAAATTAGGTAGGTACCTATAATTCCACGGGCTTAGGCTTACAATTGTTACGTAGGTACGATACCTACCTATCAAGCGATAGGTATAAAATAACAAAGAAGAAAACTTGAGTGAAAGAAATCTTACAGGGATAAGTGCCTTTGTACACGTTTATTGTTGTTTGTCTGTGTCAATATATGATTGTATGTACAATAAAGAGTTTACATAAGTACATACCATACAATACTTTTTAAATACTTAGTAGGTAAGTGTAAGTAGGTATGTGAGCGCGAGAGTGAAGAATGGGATGCTTTGTTATAGGTATATATATCTCACATAATAGAAACGTATCACCAAGCCCGTATCTTTTTCACCGACTTCCAATAAAGCAAAATGTTCTGTTTCACTGAATGTAGGTATATTTTTATGTATGTTCGATCTTCGCCAATTGTGGACCGATTTTCAAAATTATTTTTTCGTATGAAAGAATCCATACTTACTAATACTTACTATACTTACTAATATTATAAATGCGAAAGTGTGTCTGTCGGTCTGTCTGTCTGTCTGTCTGTTACCTCTTCACGCTTAAACCGCTGAACCGACTTAGATGAAATTGGTATGGAGATAGTTTGAGACCCGGGAAAGGACATAGGATACTTTTCATCCCGAATAAATTTAGTGTTCCCGTGGGATAAGCGGGTAACACCGCGGGGCACAGCTAGTATATAATTATATTACTTACTGCCTTCCCAATGCCAATATGTCGGGATCTGATGATGGTATCCCAGGGGAATTGAGGACAACCCTCGAATGTTAAAAGCACTAGTATTTCACGCATTTTATAATGTTATTCAGATATTTGCGTCTGGTAGTCATCATCTCATTTTTTTTAGGGTTCCGTTGTCAACTAGGAACCATGTAGTTTCGCCATGTCCGTCTGTCCGTCCGCGGCTTAGCTCCGTGATCATTAGTACTAGAAAGCTGAAATTTGGTATGAGTATGTGTATATTGTGTATGTATCACGCCGACAAAACGGTAAAATAAAAACTAAAAAATTTTTTTTTTTCGGTTATGTACCTACCTACTACTACCGGGGGTGATTTTTTTTTGGTTTTAATATTATTGTGTGGGGTGTTGTTAAATAGGTCTTTTAAAAATAATAGGGGTCTTCAAACATTATTTTTTGATAAAGTCAGCAGTTTTGTAAATATTCGCTCCTCACCTTTCGTTTCGTTTTCAAATATAATCTGTATAATGAACGGGTTATTTTTGGCTTTTCAGTTTATTTTGCAATTGGTTCTTTTGTTAAACATTTTATTTACTTACCCTTATTGTCATGATGACAATAGCGAAAAAGGTACATGTTTTAGTTTTCCTGACTGTTCATTGTATTACATTGTATTGAAGACGCCGGTGGAACAGTGGTAGTGAGCTGTTTACTGACGGCGGTATGAGCCTACGGTTCTGGGTTCGATTCCCGGCAAGGGCTAATATTTGTGTGAAGAACCCTAATATTTGTGCCTGGGTCATGGATGATATGTGTACTTAAGTATGTTTTTATGTATATAAGTATGGTTTATAGTCGTCTAGTGTCCATAACACAAGCCTACTTACTAGAGCTTACTGTGGTGTACACCTCCCAAAGGTACTGGGTGCCAATATTAGGCGTGAGCGGACGTTACAGTGTATCTGTCCATCTGTGGGCTTACAAATTACACGCACGTCTAGAGTTAGTTGAATTAAAATACAAATAGATCATCAAATCTGATCAAAACATCAATCGTTTGATAATTACCACTGCATGCATTTGCCGTGAGATAAAATCGAACTTTCCACTAATCGAACTAAAATATTTTCAGGCGATTTGACCGTGACCTTGCTCCAGATTCGAATCTAAAACATGCTGAGATGACGGATGTCAGACAGCCAGAACTACACCGTTCTGCACTGAAGGTAAGTGGTGCACCTCCCCTTCCAACCTGACACTGGGCACGTTTCATCCTGTCCAGGGTCCCCAGTCTATTGGACGATTACAGAAAAACATTTGATGACTTTTTTTACTTACTGGGTAACGTACTTTAGATAGCAGTTTATCTTTCGATAGTGTTTTGATATCTAATGAATATTTGAGGTTCTGTCACAGAACCTCAAATATATATCACAGAACTTCTGTGAGACGACGATGCCTTCGTCTGTATATTTCTATTTGTCATTTGTTCTTATGCTTTGTCTGTATACAATCTGAACGTCTTATAGTTGCATAGTGCTTTGCTTTTACTGTTGTGCTGTAAATATAAAGAACATACCTGTGCTAAATCGGGGCACTGACACTACAGGGACGTAGCAAAATATTTTGTCGACAAAAAAATATGTCGATGTTACTGTCAACATCTAAGTAAATGTTAATCAACATAAATACCTATATATATTTTCTCTTCAGTTAAAAACAAAATCAATTGACTAATTAAAACGTGCTGGTATTTATTTGTTTATTTTAAAATAGTTCTCATAGTAAACAATCAATATGTTTACCATATTGATCGGTATTAAATATTGCCGTCTAGATGAAAATATCCACTTTATCAGACATAATATCGAACCATTTATAGTAATCGAGAATTTTTAATGAGACATGGTATTAATATATATCGACATATTTTCTATCGATATCAAATCCCTAGAAAGTGCCCCGAGTTAGCACAGGTATGATAATGAATAATAAAATATTTCGAACAAAAAAATTGTAATGAATGTTTTTTTTACAGGTAAGTAAAGTTTTAAGATGAAAGGTAAGTCGAGTAAGTACAACGAATCTGAAACTTCCATGCAGTGAAGACAAGTAAAAAACTTTTTTTTAAGTTGGCAGCGATGCAGCCCGTTATTTTTTTTTTAACTGTATGAAGTGGCTGGTTACCTATGTTGTTACTTAATATAAATTATTTCATGTAATGTTTTGTAAAAAATAAAATTTAAAAAACCCCCGACATTTGACAACCTGTAAAAAGAATGAAATAAAATCTACGAAATGTGCCTTTACAATGAACAGTAGAAAAAGAAACCAAGCGTCGTTGCGTTCGGGGGACCGCTAAGTACCTAACCTAAGTGAAATGAAATATATTTTTCAACGTGAAATTGTAAGTATGCATTTATTTGGGGCTTCCCACTTTACGATTTTAAGTACATTGCATTTCATTTACTTAGCGGTCCCCCGACGCAACGAAGCTTGGATTATTTTTCTACTGTTCATTGTAAAGGCACATTTCGTAGATTTTATTTCATTCTTTTTACAGGTTGTCATGCCGGGGGTTTTTTAAATTTTTAATTTTATTTTTATTTCTAATTTTTTAATCAAACAAAAGTTTTTCCCGGAATTTTCTACATGTAACACTTTTTTGGTTTTACACCGTTTAAGGTCCATAGTTTCCAGGCTTTCCTCGAGCTTAATCCTTGACTATGTGTACGACAACAGGATCCCAAGCCAGTGGTAACGAAAACCGTCTTCTCTAAGATTGAAATTAGCCTTTAGCAACATTCTGGGAAAAAATCGTTAAAGTCAAATTAGTTATTGCTTATAATGACAAAATGGCTAAGTTATTAGCCAAGACAATCAATATATATACTTTAAATGCACTGGATGAGTTGGAAGAACCTGCTAATTATGGCCTAAAACAGAACCAGGTTTCCATTCTACAGGAACCAAATAGTACCGGTGGCTTACTTAGCTCCATAAAATTTGGAGTTGATGTTAAGGTAACTTGACTTAGTTTTGAAAGACCTAATCATCGATAACCCACACCATGGGATAAACCGTTAAAAAAAATTACATCCCCACTTTTTTACGTGTAGGGCAGGTACACAAAAAAATAGTTTTTAAAAATTTATTCTACCACTATGTTTCTGCTAAGCCGTAGACAGACGGACGGACGGACATGGTGAAACTATAAGGGTTCCTTGTTGACTACAGAATCCTAAAAAGCTGTTATTCACTTAGGCGAGTACTTTTGCTAAAGCTTACGTGTCCTTTAGTCGCGTTAAAATCTTGCAAGGTGTTGCTATTTGTGACCTCAATCAAAGGAACCTGTTCAATACCTAGTCCTAATGACAATTCAGCTTCAGCAGAATTGCAAAACTTAGAAACAGTGACCCAGTATTGTGACAGAAATTAAAAAAGTTTTTCTGAGACTCGGTTTAATGTCGACTGTACTTTCTAACACAAACGTTAACTGTGCTCATCAAGAACAATCAGACGAGCCCAAACACCATGGGTTTATTCTGTGCTGTTAAGGAGTGCCTACGGCCATCTTCAGCTGCATGGTACCAAATTATTGTACTGTCAAAATTTTATTAAATTGTTGATTACGCTAATAAAACTTAACATTTAACCAACATTTGAAATTTTTGGCTTAGATCCTTTCACAACTAGATGGCAGGGCCGTATTTACCCCTAGGCCCACAAGGCCCGGGCCTAGGGGCCCAGCTAGTCTAGGGGCCCAGTCCCAGACGCAGGACTTGTATCATAATAATGTTCTCCTTATAGGGGAGGGGGCCCCAAATGCCAAGTGCCTTAGGGGCCCTGGCCCGCTTAGTCCAGCCCTGCTAGATGATTATCATGAGATCTTCACTTAGTTAGTGATAAGGAAAATGCTAATTAAACAACATTTATCCAGCGTTTGGAATTATTGGCTTCAATATTGGCTGAGATCCATGAACAACTACCTGGTCATCATGAGACCTTCATTTAGTAAGTGATATAGAAAATGCTAATAATACTTAACATTTAACCAAAATTTGGAATCCTTAGCTTCAATATTGGCTGAGATCCATTAACAACTACCTGGTCATCATGAGACCTTCATTTAGTAAGTGATATAGAAAATGCTAATAATACTTAATATTTAACCAAAATTTGGAATCCTTGGCTTCAATATTGGCTGAGATCCATTAACAACTACCTGGTCATCATGAGATCCTCATTTGGTGAATGATATAGAAAATGCTAATAATACTTAACATTTAACCAAAATTTTAAATCCTTGGCTTCAATATTGGCTGAGATCCATTAACAACTACCTGGTCATCATGAGATCCTCATTTGGTGAATGATATAGAAAATGCTAATAATACTTAACATTTAACCAAAATTTTAAATCCTTGGCTTCAATATTGGCTGAGATCCATTAACAACTACCTGGTCATCATGAGATCCTCATTTAGTGAGTGATATAGAAAATGCTAATAATACTTAACATTTAACCAAAATTTGGAATCCTTGGCTTCAATATTGGCTGATATCTTGTCACTTGTTTTAATTAAAGCTGAATATCTTGGAAACTACTGCTCCTACTTCCACCAAACATAGCTAAGAACCATCTCGACGGAAAAGTCTTTCGATTAAAAAAAACCGCACTTAAATTGGTCCATCCGCTTGGGCGCTACGATGCCACAGACAGACACACAGATACACAGATACACAGCCCCTACCCCTCTTTTTTTCGTCGGGGGTTAAAAATAGTACCGGCCCATCGGCTACAGCTTTATAAGGCGCAGGTTCGCCCACATATGGAATACTGTTCTCATCTGTAGGCTGGGGCGCCCAAATACCAGCGTCTCCCTCTAGACCGCATTAAACGGAGAGCGACTCATCGTGAGCTGCCAGCGAATTTCAGATCGGCTTGATTCCTTGGCGCTGAGTAGAGATGTAGAATTTCCAGCCTCGCACGACTGCATTGTGGAATGAATTGGTCGCTTGCGGTGTTTCTGGGCCGCTAGGACCTTCAACCCTTTAAGGAAAGAGCGTACTCCCACCTGAAAGGCCGACAACGCACTTGTGACTCCTTTGTGTCGCAGTGTCTATGGGCGACGGTAATCGCTTTTCATCTGGCGATCCGCTTGCTGGTTTGCCCCCTTAGACATAACAAAAAGCTCTTTGGCTTGAGGGCTTTAGAGAAAAAAACTTTCTATGAAATAATACATCGATGAAATAGTATAAATAGGTACGTCGTTTGTCAGAGAAAAGTAAGAAATAAAAATTAATTAGAACGAAATAGTAATATTTGTGTTGTCTTGTAGGTATTTACGATTGAAAACACATTCTTGAGTGAGTCATTATAATTGCTCCAGTATAGAAGACTGGAAATATTATGTCGTCGACCCTCAATAGTAGTAGTCATAGTTTTCTGGACAATCTCCATGTAGAGCACAGTTTTGCTGAAATCAGTATTTAGGTTAATACATGAATACTGATTTGAGATGGCAGAAATGCATGTTTTGTCAATAACGTAAATATTTAAATAATCGATAAAATATTTCTATAAGTCTAAACATCTATAGTCCAGCTGTCCAATAGTAAACATGGTAACTTCACTGCTTTGTGACCTTAAGCTGTTAGATGTATTTAGACTGTGCCGTAAGTTACATGAATTACCTAATGTTTAATTTTATACAAGCAAACAGTTACTTTACCAGCGTAGGCGGCCTAGTCTGTGAAGTGATTAAATGCAGTTGAATACCAACAATTAGTAAAGTACCTTACCCAAGAGCTACCTATGTTTTCCAATTTTATACTTATGTAAAAACATATATTACTCAATAGACATGTTGACTGATGTTAAATATATCACGAAACAAAGAAAAAATTCCAGAAAAAGATTTTTTTTTGGAAATAGGTATGTGACTTCAAAGGTACGCCAATTTTATGATATTTTTTTAATCCAAAAGAAATTTAAAAAATGTTTCCAGAATCTTCATAATTTTACAAAACAATATTGTATGACAACCATGAACTTTAACGCACTTTTTCACGGTGAAAATGGCAAATTTCTTAATTTCTCCATACAATTATTGGTAACTATACCGGCCTGTGACGTCACTAGCCTGGACGCCTTTTGTGTGGAGCGTTTTTAGCGCTACGTACTGTACAATTGTGTAAACACTCTTGTAGACCATTCTTACTGAGCATCGTGGTGTGGAATTTCATGGAACTAAGTACTTAGTACTCTTAGTAGCAATGGGTAGTGGATATTATAGGACTCTTACCCAAATAATAAAGAGGTTTTTTTTTTAATTTTACGTGGCCATAATGGCACGTTTTATATTTTTTATAAGACTATCTTAATGCGGAGTTTAGCAAAGGTCTTGAACGTAACAGAGATATATTAAAAGTCATCATTTTATTTTGACCGAAAATGGATTTACATCCGAAATCGAAATCGAAGCTTCGGCTTCGTCTTATTTTCGGCCAAAAACGAAAAGGAAACCGAAAATGAGTCGTACATAAAAAAATATGGTCAATTGCGAGTAAATCTTGTAAGCCGGGGGTTCCGTACAAACGCTTAAAATGAATATTGCGCGTTAGCCTTGTTAAAAAAGCCTTGCCATTTTGTTAAAAAAGATAGACTGTACTAAGAGACAAAGTTAACTCTGCTGTTGCGAAACTGTTATCTCCTCCGACTTAGATGGTGATAAGTCTGTCAACTGTAAATAAGGTTCTACTCACATAGACATACGGTGTTAGTAGTAACGATTTTGAAAAAAATATCATCATGATTTTCATGACCGTTTATTTCTAAGACATTCTGAAATTTTAACACAGATTTTTGCTTTTAGGTACCTAAGTGTTTATTATCCAAATGAAAGTAGGTACTTTCTTCATTTATTAGTTCTTTACGTCAAAAGCATAAATTTATATTCGGTATATCGCTATAAGGAATTTATCATTTTGTAGTAAAGGACTTCTTTCGTATTTAACACTTTGACCCCAGAAGAACAGAGTTCCCGGCGCTCGGAAAAAAATCTGGCGGATTAGTTTGGACCTGTGAGTCAAGTTTGGTGTCGTTATCAGGCAACTAGGTGATGTCCGATTCATTCCTAAGGACAGGAATCCTAACCCATACCGGTTTTTTAGGGTACCCTAGCAAAATATGAGGATGGCTGCTGTGAATGATTGTTATTGTACAGTAGCCGGCAAACAACTTGACCCAAAATGGCGGATCTGCGCATGCATATTTGTACGTAAATCGGCTACTGCGCAGTCAAGGTTATGCTCAAGAAGTTTGCCGGCTACTGTAGAATGAGAAATACTAAATCGTAATAAATGTGTAAGTATTGCAAATAGATAAATTTAAGATTATTTGTCACCTTCGTCTGATCCTGAAAAACAAAAATAAGTAGTACAGATTATTATCACAAAAGGTCAATCGCACTTATATTATAAAAGCGAAAGTGTGTGTTTGTGAATATTTTTTGTTTTTAACAAGTTTATGTGAACACGCAATTTTTTATCACATTTTCGCTCATAAATTAAAGAACTCGACTGTACAATTGTGTAAAAACTCTTGTAGACCATTCTTACTGAGCATCGTGGTGTGGAATTTCATGGAACAAAGTACTTAGTAGCAATATAAGACTATCTTAATGCGGAGTTTAGCAAAGGTCTTGCACGTAACAGAGATATAGATATATATTAAAAGTCATAATTACCGGGGATGGTTTTACTATTTTATTCATTAATTTGATAATTTTCCTTTTAAGTCCAGGAAATCGGTCTTCGAGCGCTACGCTGATAATCTGCATTTTTTCTTTCAAATTCTAAAACACAAATTAAAAATACTCGTTAATACCAAATAATAATCATTAAAGGCTTCATGTGTGGCATCTATTTTCATAGTAATAATTGAGTGGCTTGGTACAGACTTTAAAGTCGGATTGATTGATGATTTTGAAGTCGGTTCTGTATTTGTATTTTTTGTCTAGAAAGAATATTACAGTTGTATTATTGTAGTTGTAGTATTAATGTATTGTGTTGCCCAAACTAAAGTCTCCAAAAACAATTCTCCAAATCATACTGTATTTTTCATTTCTGAAGGTAAAAATCAGAACTGTTGGTGTCAAGTGTGAGGAGTCCACCTGACTCATATGTTCCTTGTCACACATAGTGATTTTTCTCTTGCCGTTACAACACACATGATAAATACATATTATACTGCTATACTCAATGCGTCTACAAATTCTTCCAATGACCAGACATATCTGACAAACTACACCAATGCGTGTTTTCTTGTTCCGCTGTGTGCCCTTGTGTGGTTAGGATAGAGTAATCCATGAATGTTTTAGCCTCTAATGAAATGTGAAAAGATCGCAATTCAAACCCGGACACGTACGTTAATTAACAACGGGACAGTCAGAATCCGTCTGTTTGAGAATAGTACCTTTCATAGGAATATACCGGCCAAATTCTAAGTAACAAACACATGTCCTCTTTAATCTTGGATTCTTGACATTGGTGGAATTATCGACGATATCGACGCAGCCGTAACTAGCAAAAATAAATTGAATTAAGGTATTATATTACAGACTAAACAAGTCAGTTCAAATAAGAAAAATAGTAGAATAGAAAAGTATAACTGACAAATACGAAAGCATATCGCACACTGTAACTCTGTAAAAAACGATGTAACACGGATATGGTGAGGATACTGAAGTACACAACACTTCATGGTCTTGATTAAGGGCCTGCCCTACGCTTACGCCATGGCCTTCTGTTCTTGAGGATGAGAAGGCTGCGCCGAGGACTCTGAACTCTGAAGTAGCGGGGGTGGGCATGAATTAACCAGCAGGCCAAGTCGACGGCCGAGGCACAATTACGGACGGCTCCGAGAGGGCTCCTACTTCAGCAACGCTATTGCCGCGGTGCCGTACGCAGTTGTAGTCGAAAATATGCACCTCCACATTGTTTCTACACGATTTTTGAGCCGCGGATTCGTAAGAACTAGTCCCTTGTAACTTCGGAGTCCGTTCAATACTCCTTTTTTTTTAATCACACCTCGTCCCTATTGGAGATGTCTCGGAACTTCACAAGGATGGCCCTTTTATGAACAGCGCTGAGATCACTGAGGGCAACTAGCAGCTTACTAGCCACAAGATAAGTTGTGTTCTCCGCTTCAGATTCTGCTACCCCATGCACTAGCAACATCTTGTGGCAGGAGCACGTATCGACGTTGTCCATTCGACGGGCAATAAGCTTCACCTGCTTTTGCTGAGTCTCTGTGTCCTCAATATGAAGGCTCTAAAAGCAGTTAACTCAGAAGCCACATATGCAACAGATGGATTGCTTGGGACTTAACCTGTTTAGGCTCTTATCCATCTCGTACATTCGGGAGTGATATAATTCAGCCAGTTCTAACCTAGAATCTTTGATAAACTTTATCTGTTTGTGTGAAGTATGAAATAAACTTAAACTTCAGGAAACATTGTACGATAATGCTGGTAGGTGAAAAAGACTGTCATAACATTAATTTGAGTACCCAAAATATTTTATAATAAACTTAAATATTAATTAGCAAGAATTTTCTCCTTATTATTGACCTACCCAAAACAGCGACTAATATATATATAAAAAATTGGGCAAGTGCGAGCCCGACTCGCGCATGAAGGGTTCCGTACCTATACATATATATAAAATAATCTATAACATGTTTGTTGTATGGGAGCCCCCCTTAAATATTTATTTTATTTTATTTTTAGTATTTGTTGTTATAGCGGCAATAGAAATACATCATCTGTGAAAATTTCAAGTGTTAGCTATCACCGTTGTTGAGATAGGTACAGCCTGGTGACAGACGGACGGACGGACGGACGGACGGACGGACGGACGGCGAAGTCTCAGTAATAGGGTCCCGTTTTTACCCTTTGGGTACGGAACCCTAAAAAAATGAAAAAATATATATATATATATATATATATATAGGTGTATTATGCTTCATACCGTAGGAACCCTTTTGGTTTCAGAATAAAGTGGCCGAAATACGTACCTGTGGTATTTTTTGTATTGCTTGTTGTATTTGGCCCGCCAAGTCAGACTAAGAAAGTCAAAAAAGAAAATATTATTCGTTAAACGTAATATAACTAGAACAAAAATTACACTGCTAAGTATTTTCTGCTAAAATGTGTACATACAATCTTATTTTCTTGCAAAATGTTAACTTTCTGTTACGTTACGAAACTATTTTTTATATAGTTTTGCCATGTCCCTCCGTCTGTCTGTCCGCAGCTCACCTTTTACCCTTAAAGAAAGTCATATTAATTGGAAGCGCTTGACCTTAATACTGTGCATATTAATTATTATAGAAAAAACGTTTTTAATGTGGTTTTACTCATTGGGTAACGTACATTCAAGATACATAAGATTCAAGATTTGATTGACTGGTTACACTTAACGATTAGATCCTGTATATACTTCTTCGCAGAATTGATGAAGTTTAGTCAGTCCCATTTTTCGTTGCATCTTCGGGACTTATCTAGATCCACATTATATGGTTTCGCTTTCCGATGAAAGAATTCATCAAATAGAGCTCTTATTATTTCATTCTCCATTCCCATGGATTAGTTCTTTACGTCACCGAATTCAGCCTTGAAACCTTTTTGAGGATGACATTGGAGTTTGTAAAAATTTGATAAAACTTACCTCTGAACTCTGAGCGCAGACAGCATACGCTGCGATGAACAAACTCAGCAACCACGCACGCATGGTGGCTAACTCTCTCACCGCCCGCCGCGGATATTACAGCACATGTATTTTGCGGTGTGAAATAAGCTCCTAAACCAATTATCTGAATTACATGGTTGCTTATTGTACCTACTATTTGATTAACATTCAAAATTGTATCCAGCACCAAACGGAAGCAATAATTATTTATCATACGAGATTGAGTTTAAAAAAACTAGACAAGTACGAGTCTGAGGCACGCACCGAGGGTTCCGTACAAACACTTATCCCATCTAAACTGGCCGGGTTAAGTTAAGTTTGCACCTGGTATGTATGGCGCCTTATACAAACGAGGTGCAAAGGTAACGCAACCGATCACGTTTGTTGTATAGGAGCCCCAATTAAATAAGGGCTTGTGTTTAAACGCCTACCAAATAATGATTAAACGCCTACCAAATATGTTGATAAATTACTACCAATAAATTCTTAATGCTCACCAAAACGGATGAATGCTCACCAAATATTGTTTTCATAAAACATCAAAATTATTACCAAAAAATATCTTTTTACTTCCCAAAATGGATGTTTTGCTCACCAACTATTGTTTTCATAAATTAGTGTTTCAGCTAGGTAACCATCTAATCCTGATCACCTTTCAGAGCAGATCCGACTCGGCCGGGTTAGATTAGGTTAGTTTTTTTTTTATATCCCTAAAAAACGCTCCATAATGTGCGGTAGTCATTAGGTAATTTAAATGGAAGCAATTCATTTTATTTGGAACTTAGTTTTGGGGTATAAAAGCCATTTTGGTAAGCGTTTAAATTGTTCCCTTAAATAAGTATGTATTTTATTCTGTTTTTAGGGTTCCGTACCCAAAGGGTAAAAACGGGACCCTATTACTGAGACTTCGCTGTCCGTCCGTCCGTCCGTCCGTCTGTCACCAGGCTGTATCTCAACAACGGTGATAGCTAGACAGTTGAAATTTTCACAGATGATTATTTCTATTGCCGCTATAACAACAAATATTAAAAATAAAATAAAATAAATATTTAAGGGGGGCTCCCATACAACATACCTACTTGTTATATATTATATATATGTATAGGTACGGAACCCTTCATGCGCGAGTCGGGCTCGCACTTGCCCAATTTTTTAGTATTTGTTGTTATAGCGGCAACAAATATAAAAGATCTAAGAAAATTTCAACTGTCTGGCTATCACGGTTCATGATATACAGATACAGCCCAGTGATGGACAGACGGATGGACGGTGAAGTCTTAGGGTCCCGTTTTTAGGGTTCCGTAGTCAACTATTAGGAACCCTTATAGTTTCGCCATGTCCGTCTGTCCGTCCGTCTGCGGCTTAGCTCCGTGATCATTAGTACTAGAAAGCTGAAATTTGGTATGAGTATGTGAATGTATCACGCCAACAAAACGGTAAAATAAAAACTAAAAAAAATTTTTTTTTCGGGTACCTCTCGAACACCTAAAGTGGGGGTGAGTTTTTTTTTCGTTTCAACCGGGGCGTGCGTGTTGTCGTTGAATAGGTCTGTTAAAAATAATAGGGGTCTCTGAACATTATTTTTTAATAAAATCAGTAGTTTTGTAAATATTCGCTCCGAAAATTAAAAAAGTAGTGTCCCCCCCCCTCTAACTTCTCAACCACGGGTCAAAAAAAATATGGAAAATTCACCAAAATGAGGCCTTATAAGTACTTTCAATGAAAACTATATTTATCAAAATCGGTCGATCCGTTTTTGAGTTATCGCAAAATTTCATAATTTTCTTTAAAAGGACGTAAGTTGACTTCCAGAAGGTAAAAAGTAATTACAGTTACTTTGGCGTTTACGACCTTTTTTATAGAACTTGAAATCTTTCTCGTAACTTAAACCTCGGGCTTAAAACCGCTGTTTTAAGCCCGTCTCTTGTGAAGGATGAGCAACTACGGAACCCTACACCGAGCGTGGCCCGACATGCTCTTGGCCGGTTTTTTACCCTTACGGAATTTTCATATTACCTACCATAAACCATAAGAAACTTATAATCTAATTAAAACCTACCCATGAGTGTTAATTTTCTTGAGATTAGCATTAAAATTACTTATAAAAACTTTAATTGGCTTCTGATTTTTTTTAAATACTTATACTTAATTATCGATCATCAGTCGTCATAGTTAAATCTCGGAATAATTCGTAATTTACAGGGTGTCCCAGATGTACCACGTCACAGTGACACTGGGGGTAGATCAGCTCAAGAGGAACCCAACCAACCTAACATGACCTCAGTAAAAGTTGCACGGTTTTCGAGTTATTACCGAAACAAAAACTTTTGAGAATTTTCCCCTTTGTTTTACATTTTTAGTACCAGCATCGACACGGAAAGCTCTTAATGACAGTTTTTTGTGTGTATCAAATTATGAATAGCTAATTCAAAAGTGTAAAGTGTTATTCTGTCATTAACTATTGTAAAATGCTGAAGAAAACTTGATTAATCTTGATTTAATTTGTCACAAAAACACGAATTTCAACTTTGACCATCTGCCATGTTCTTTTTTCATTTGAAACGAAACAAACAAATGACGTCAATAAATTAGGCATGTTCTGCAGATTCTAAAATGGTATAACACATGTATCTTACTGTGATAACATTGGGTATTCTTATCACTTAAGCGATGCCCTATCGAGCCAACTTAAAACTTGAACTCCGAAAGCAGTCACTGTTATGTGCTACAAAGATGCTGTGTACAGCGATGACTCTTCTGTTATCTGATCCGATTATTTTGCCAAATGCACGAGGGCTAAAAACTAATGTTTTTCTCTCTTTTGGAGGCTGGCTTATTCTAAAGGACCGGATAAAATCATAAAATGTCAATGACTATTAAAGTAGATTAATGGCTTTGGTTAGATTAGAATTGCGACCACAACAGCGCGCGAACCGAGCGAGCGAAGCGAACGTGCCGCAGTAGCGGTCGGTGACGCACCAGGACCGGACTGCTACCAGTACTCGTAAAGTAGATTAATGGGCTAGGTTAGGTTAGAACACTTAGAACTGAGACCACAACAGCGCGGAAGCCGAGCGAGCGAAGCGAAAAGAGAAACGGTAGCGTTTAGGTCAGCGTCATCATCCCTACCACATCCAACGCGTCTAATCACTTCTTCCAGCCGACTACGCACATCGTGTTTAATTTTGCCAAAAAATGATACAGATGTGGAGACAAAACCCGAATACCTTCAATGAAGTATTGTGGACTGACGAATCGGCTTGCAAAGGGGATGGATGTCTCAATTTACATAACGTCCATAGCTGGCAGACAGAAAACTCACATGAAGAACGAGAAAATCGGTCCCAACACCAATTCAAAATTAATTTGTGGAGTGAAATTCTTAATGGAATTGCGAGACCGGTCGAGTTGCCTCCAATTCTTGATGGCAGAAATTATTTTCAATTTTTGCAAAACGTGCCTGCCTGGTTTATTAGAAGATGTGCCGTTGGCACAGAGACGAAGGATGTGGTACCAACAAGATGGTTGCCCAGCCCACTACGCCCGGCTAGTCCGTGAGCACCTCAACGAAACATTCCCCGAGAGATGGATTGGTCAATTGGGACCAATTTTATGACCATCGCGTTTCCCAGATCTAAACCCACTAGATTTTTTTATTGGGGATATTTAAAAGACTAAGTTTACGCGAAACCCGTACCATATCGGAAGTCAGTTTAAGAAAATTGAGCCGAAATTTTATTGAACGATGTTTTTTGTGCATTAGTCCACGGGAGAAAATTCGAACATTTATTGTGACCTAAATTTATTCCAATAAATGAATCAAAAATAACCTGTTTTTTATTGTCATTGACATTTTATGATTTTATCCAGTCCTTTAGAATAAGCTAGCCTCCAAAAGGGAGAAAAACATTGGTTTTTAGCCCTCGTGCATTTGGCAAAATAATCGGATCAGATAACAGAAGAGTCATCGCTGTACCAGCATCTTTGTAGCCACAGACAACCCCCACTAGACGGAGCATGCAAGGCGACCCGCGCGCACCAACGATATGGTACGGCAGAACATTAAAGTATCAACACGGCGGCCACCGTTTAGTTGCGTCCATGTTTATGAGGTCTCTCTACACCACTTGACACTACAATTTACCATGTTATTTATTTAATTTCTTTTTTCGTTGACGTACGCATGGATCATAAACAAGGACGCAACTAAACGGTGGCCGCCGTGTTGATACTTTAATGTTCTGCCGTACCATATCGTTGGTGCGCGCGGGTCGCCTTACATGCTCCGTCTAGTGGGGGTGGTCTGTGTTTGTAGCACATAACAGTGACTGCTTTCGGAGTTCAAGTTTTAAGTTGGCTCGATAGGGCATCGCTTAAGTGATAAGAATACCCAATGTTATCACAGTAAGATACATGTGTTATACCATTTTTGAATCTGCATAACATGCCTAATTTATTGACGTCATTTGTTTGTTTCGTTTCAAATAAAAAAAGAACATGGCAGATGGTCAAAGTTGAAATTCGTGTTCTTGTGACAAATTAAATCAAGATTAATCAAGTTTTCTTCAGCATTTTACAATAGTTACTGACAAAATAACACTTTACACTTTTGAATTAGCTATTCATGATTTGATAAACACAAAAAACTGTCATTAGGAGCTTTCCGTGTCGATGCTGGTACTAAAAATGTAAAACAAAGGGGAAAATTCTCAAAAGTTTTTATTTCGGTAATAACTCGAAAACCGTGCAACTTTTACTGAGGTCATGTTAGGTTGGTTGGGTTCCTCTTGAGCTGATCTACCTCCAGTGTCACTGTGACGTGGTACATCTGGGACACCCTGTATACCGCGACTTTGCCCTTCTACCGATTCTGGTTAAGTTGAAAAGGTATTTTCGTAAGATACGTTTAGGACCAGGGAAACTGATATAAAAAAAAACATATTACATTGCACGTAAAATGTATTTTTTACTTTGATATGAATTTGGATCCGGATTCTAATCTGAAAAAGAAAAAAAAAAAATATTTTTTAAAACGTGCGTGTTGAAACACGAATTTAAGCATCTTTACAAATACTAATTCGTTCACTTTATAGAGACGTGTTGCTATACATTAAGTACATCTGTTTGAAATTGATACCAAAATATGATATATTAAAAATACAATCAACGCCATCAAGTAACAGTTACATTCTATGTTAAACCACAGAATAAAGACGCTACAGAAGCCACATGTTATTTGCCGCTTTTGCAAACGAATTGGCCTACTAGTATCTGATTGGTAATTTTTAATGACGTGCAACGTCATTGGTTGTAGCTCATTGTGGGTGTGTCATACTCCTAGAGTTGCCTGCACCAACAAAACGAAATTTGCGTCTCGGCAATTGCAGTTTTATGTCACACGCTACTTTTATTAAATAGTCAATACGTCTCAAATATTTTCAGAGTTCATAATCAGGTGAATTATGATAACTGGCTCTAAGTGTTCGTTGAGGTAAGAAGAAAAACGGAAGCCACACATGTCTGTGTTGAACCAATCCTGAGATCTAGTGGGTAAGTGTTCCATCATCAGATCCTAAATTAATGACAATGTTGAAAACCGTTGTTGCTTACTCTTTGGAATAAAAAAATGGTTTACATTTCACAGAGAAATTCGGTAAACATCAGGTAAAGATGCAATACAGACGGATACTTACTCTTCCTGTCTGAAGTTGATTAAAAGTAATCAATAATCATAAAAATATATAATCAAAAATATAATCGATGCGTTGGCACCACTTCGAAATACGAGCCGACCCTAGCCGAATAAAGGCGGAGCGATGTAATCGCAAGGAAATTAGTAGGTAAGTATTTTGCGGAGTGAATCCCCCTTGTTTAAACTTAATTACAGTTTGTACTCATATTGCATGTATGGTCTTTAATGAAAATACAGTGAACTGTCATTATTCAGATTTTTTAGAATCCGATAGACCTGAATGCCTTCACCACAAACACGCCGTGCATACCTACTAAACAATCTATTATTTGAGAGCACCGTCATGCGACCCGGATCGATACAAAAGTAGTTTTATTATATGCTTAACACCACTACTGTAGTGAGAACTAACCAGCCCTGATAATGGTACAGTTCAAATCATGTCAAACAAAAAATTTGTAAAAGAAAAAAGCTTAACATCAGTTGATCAATGTACTTTAGTGTGATGTATGTATGTGGGTATGCATATATAACTTATGTTCTGTATGTAGGTAGATTGAGATATTTCACTTGTGTCACAGGGGCGACAAGGGCCTATCGGTGTAACTCGTGCGTCAGTGACCTTGTAGTGCCGCGTCTACGCGTAGGGTTGGCGGTTTAGCTACCGCGGCACAATGAAATAATAATTATTACTTAATGAAAGATGTTTATTTATTTAAGGTTTAAAATATATAAATATTTTGACGACGCGGTTGGCGCACTGGTTAAGCAACTGCCTACTGAGCCGACGGTCCCGGGTTCGAATCCCGGCAAGGGCAAATATTTGTGTGATGAACACGAATATTTGTGCCTGGGTCATGGATGTTCTATGTATTTAAGTATTTATTTATCTATATAAGTACGTATATCGTCGCATAGTACCCATAACACATGCCTTCTTGAGCTTAATTTGGGACTAGGTTGATTTGTGGGAGGTTGTCTGATATTTATTTATTTAGTATAAAAGTCTTGACATATGTTATAAATTGCTTACTTTTATATATTTTCTGTTTTTGCGACGTACTTTAAACATTTTATTATTCTCTTTAATTACGGCGAAGATTCGAAATCGTACGAACAGTTTTTTTCAAAAAATCTAATGGGAAGCATTCACAAGGCATATCAAAAGGTAAAGGTACATCGAAAAGTATGAAGCGCATACGACGCGGCGCGAGCGAACAACGTGAATTGATTCGAGCAGAGACGGCGGCGGTGTGACGTGTGACCCTTTAAGTCGTCGAGCCGCGGCTCGACTTTCCCCACCTCGCGCGTCCCGCGCTCGCCCCCGCTCGCCCCACGACACGCACACATAGCCGCGAGTTCTGTTACTGCACACAAGTGTCCCTGTCGTTTCTTTTTACGTTAGTATATATATTCTTTGCTTGTGTTCAGTCTTGTATTTAACGGCCTACAAGTAACTACGTGTGTTTCCCTACAACCCGCTTAGTCCCAAGTTCCCGTATTCCCGAATTTCATATTTAGGGTTCATCCGTGTTTGACATCCCCTTTGGGCTAAATACTCAAAGACGCCCTTCCTGACAATTTCACGTGAGTGTGAACTGCTTACTTAATAAAATAATTAAATATGTTTTATGAAAATTTTAATAAGACTAATAATGTTATAGACACGATACAAAGAACAAACACAAGGAATTGAAAATACTTACTTATGTAATATACCAAACGCATTGTTAGGTACTTTTAGCTTAGTAACAATCACCAGATCTAAAAAAAATACACATTAACAATTCGTGATCGAATAACATCTAATACGTAAGAGTCTCGCTTTCGCAATTAGCGATGGCCAATTTTTGAAATTTTTCGTATATTTTCCGTCACAGTGAACACAGGATTCAATTTTAGATATATGTAGATTCTAATGAGGAAAAGATAAATGTTTAGTTTTAAGTTTTAGAAACATGATTCTGATGTGAGTCTGTCTGTCAGATACCTAGTCAGTCAATCAGTTAGTGTCTTATCGTTCAAAAGTTCGTGAAGGATGAGAGTTTTTTTATTGACTTTATTGATAGCGTAATTAGCAGGTGGTCTAACGAAATTCGCAAAATTGCAAATGTGTGGGCCAAATAATTGTGTG
Source organism: Apotomis betuletana (assembly GCA_932273695.1). Classification (NCBI taxonomy): domain Eukaryota; kingdom Metazoa; phylum Arthropoda; class Insecta; order Lepidoptera; family Tortricidae; genus Apotomis; species Apotomis betuletana. Next base: position 5,157,965 of record OW026321.1, on the reverse strand, counting down.
GTGTGTAAATGTGTGGATTTGAAGTTACTGAGTGGTCTGAAGTGGCCCGAATAATACTAATATCGCTCCGAAATAATACTAATAATCCGTGTATTGTTGTACCCATGGCCGGTGTGTCTTGGCGAACTTGGTAGCTTATGCAACTGTTACATAATGAGCGGCCTTAAAACACGAGTGTGGTTTAATTAAACGTTTCATATAACACGAGTGTTTAAGGCCTAATTACCTATTTACAGTTGCATCCACTACTTCATCTATAGGTTATATTCACCGTCATTAGCATAGATTTTCTTTTATTTATTTAGGAACTTACTACTACCAGTAACTCCCATGGAGGAATAAAGCGGCGGTGGCGCGCATGTTTCGTAATGTTATGAATGACATAACAGCAGATGACGCACCTCCATGCCACGCCACCGCCGGTTTATATAGTGATGGAGAATATTAACCTATAGTATCTGAACTCAAGAACTCATCATAGTAATGTAACAATATGGGTGTAAGTAAACTATGTTGATACTTACGATACACTGTAAGTGAAACAAACTCTTTAGTGGGATATACTTTTCACCTCAATTACTTTGCTACTTACCAATTTAGATGAAGTCTTATTTTTTGTTCTTGTAAAACATCACTTAAGTTTTTCTCATTAAAACTGAATACAACGTGATTCTAGCTAGATATCATGTATACACAGATCACTTGAACCGATATATATTGCCAGGACGAATGAGTGCTCTCCCAATCGAGCCAAAGGTGGAACTGCTAGACGATGATGTCACGAGTTCCTTGCCATTTGTAAGTATGGAGCGTTTCCAACGCTCTGTCATAATTAATGTCAAACTTAAGTAACCTGCAATTTCTGATTTTTAGAGCAGTAGAAGTGCAGTAAGTCCTGTACAGTAATTTGGTCCAGCGGTTTGGTGGAATGATTTTAAAATTATACTTATTACAAATTTTGAATTTCATTTTTCTGACTTAAACCAGCGGTTTGTGGCGAAAAAATAATGAGTGATCTTAATTATTGACCGAAAAACTTACCAGCTGTAAATGTAAGGTTTACAGTACATTTAAATAATATATTTATTTATAATTATAATATACATCTGTTTCATAATTAGCTGATATTACTAGAACTTTTCTTTAAAATAAAAAAAAACTGGTTGCCTGTAAAGTCGGTTTTACGGGCGAAGATTTTACGTGACAACGCGCGGCGGACCGATCATGTTTGAGTGGGAGAGAGACGCAAGGCATTCGCCGGTCCGGCGGGCCTCTCTCTCGTTCGGTGACTCATCGTAACAGACGTGAGCGGGCGTTACACTTTTTCATGAGTGACTCCGAGCGCAACCTAATTTAAGACGTTGTCACGTCAAAAAAAAACCACCGGGTCTAAATCTCAATCAAATCGTTTCGAGATCCAGCCATCTAGCTAGAGTCTCTTAAGGTGTTTGTCGGGACCCTTCGCTTTAAGAGCGTTCGCTGAAACGACTATAGAGCACTCCCTGTAGAGCCCTTTTTATATCGCAAGGTATATTATAAGAAATAACGCAGTAGTCATTATATCTTTTTGATATTCTTGTATTTGTTAGAACCAACATATCTCTGTTCGCGCGCGTGGATGTTACGGGTATACATACATCTCCGTCCTACTGGGCGACTGAGGACCGCTCCTCGTCACATGGCACTTTCAGGCAACAACCCACGAATCATTGGCCCCACCTACTAAGAGCATTTTGCCTGATAATTTAAGAAATGAGCCATCAGACGAAACAAGACGACTTTGAAAAACGTTTTGCTAGAAAACCCTCTATGGAAGTAATCGTGGAATTAATTTTTATGAGTGATTTCAATTGATAACTGTGAAACTTACATATTTCCCCTGCAAATGTAAGATTTACATTTTTAATAATAATAACTTATATACATGTATTTTATAATTACCTGATATTACAAAAATATTTCTTTAGAATTTCACTATATTTTATTTTTATGTTCATCAATAATAACAACGATGGCGCGCGCTCTGACTGAGAAACGTTATGCTCGAAAACCCTCTGTACTTAGTAAAGCAAGTACATGGAACTAATCCTTGATTAATTTAAATGAGTGATCTTAATTGTCACTGTGTAACTTACCCCCTGCAAATGTAAAGTTTACATTATTAATAAGTTATATACGTGTATTTTATAATTAGCTGATATTACTAGAATCTTTCTATGGAATTTCGATTTACAAATAAAAACACCGGGTCTTAGTCTCAAGTGGTTACATAATTATAAAAACAATATAATATATTTTATTACTTACAACATTTTATGTTTTAATGTGTGGTCGGTTTTAAAACTTGATTATCGATGAGAGTGACATTAAGTTAGGTACCTACATTCTTCTCGAAAATATTAATGCAAGCAAGAAAGAGTTATAAATGTAAGGTTTGGAAATGTGGCTTACAGGTGTCGAAGTTATTAATATCACATTTCAAAATAACCTAATAAACATTAGACAAGAACATGATGTGATATAAAATATCTTTGGCAGTCTAAATATTTATAGTCATAAATATTTTCTACATAGTGATTTGTATTCGTTAAGATATTATGGAGATCCATTTTCTGACTTTTGTCATGAATAATGTTTAATATTATAGGGTTTTAACTTTAAATTTATAAAGCGTTATGTATAATATTTTTATGACTAAGTAGTGTAGTGAATAATATGGCTATCAATTTATACCAAAATTCGATACAACGAGTTTTTATGAGTCCGAGGGCTGCAATATTTGCAATAAACTTAAAGTTAAATTATAAATCATAATATATCTTAGAACTAAACGCACCTTGAAAGACCCCTTGAGATTCTTCTCCTGAAAAGCAAAAACACAAGATATTATTATAACGAAATGTCAATGTTATACTACAAGCGATATTTAATCCAACACATGCAAATAATCAGAAATATTGTACATAATAACTTTTTCAAATACAAATTCAAATCAATAGCTCGCAAAAATGTTGTATTTGACCATTATGTACTAAGTTTTTATAAATTTATTTTGTTTTTATGTAACTTCATTATTTCTATAGGTTAAAATTATAGGTATGATGTTCGTTTTACGTATACTTAATCAAAATTATATGGTACACGCTAAGAAGACCATACAGTTATAGCATAGGTAAATGTAAATTATTGTTCTATCGAGTTTCTTTCAGCTATCTTAGGAAACGCCGGTAGACTCACAATCTGACTTGTAAAAGTGTCCTTGTGGATTACTAATTAATACATTTTATTTCATTTCATATAAAATAATATCTTAACGTCGTCGCGTTTAGCAAGGGCCTTACACATAACAGAGGTACCATTTTAATAGTCGTATTTACCTGGGCGTATTTTGTGATTTCCTTCATTGTTTTGTTAATCTCCTCTTTAGCCGCAGGAAGGCGGGTTTCGAGCGCTTCACTGATAAGTCGCATTCTTTCTTTCATATCCTAAAACACGACAAACAAACGACGGTTGACAAACTTGTTAAGCCCAATCCAATATGACGTAACAAGCTTTTTCCCGCGGCTTCGCTCGCACTGGTCTGGCACGTGTACCGCGTGTGTGATTTCCTACGTCGTCCAGTGTCCACCTCGTCCGTATTGCAAGTGTCTCGGAACTTCACAATAACGGCCCTATACTGCTTGTTTCGCTGACCAGCTTACGGTGACATCACTAAGGGCAGCTTACTTAAGCCACATGATTTGTTAAGTTCTCCGCTCTGCCATCCTATTCACTGGCAACATCTTGCGGCAGAAGCAAGTCTCCACGAAGTCCAGCTGTAGGACAGTAAGCTTCACCTGCGTTTACAGAGTCTCGAAAGTTTTCAATATGAAGGCTCTAAAAGCAGTGAACTGCCAACAGTGAGGGCCACAGATGCGACAGATGTATAGATTGGACTTGACCTGACGTCATACATCCGGGAGTGATATATTCAGCCAGTTCTAACCTAGAATATTTGATAAACTTTGTTTGTGTGAAGTGTGAAAGAAACTTAAACTTCTGGAAATAATGTAAGATAATGCTGGTTCGATGAACTTTGAGTACCGAAAATATTATTAATATACCTAGGTAAATAATATTATTAAGCAAGATAGTGTGTCCTGTTTTTTCACTAATAAAAAAAACAGAGATAAATATAGGTATATTATGGTTACACCTACCGAGGCAGTCCTGGGATTCTCGCATAAAGTGTTCGCTGAACCCTGAAATATAAATTAAATAGATTTGTTACATAATCTTCATAATAACCTTTTTTCACTGTTAGGGAAAATATTTTCATGATTGTAAATTTTCTCATTCGCTTTCACGTGTATTCTCTGTCTTGTATATTTATATGAAAATAATTGAAGTAACCATTAGGTCGAGCCCCGTTCCGTGGGGCTCCTATTTCTAGGCGGTTTGCCGTTCGGAAATTTGCAGCTACCTTACGAATCTAACCTACCTAATCTGCTTTTATTCGTCTAGATACATCATATGAAAATTAGAAATAAATATGGCATATGAAAATATATATCCGTCGTCAGCGTCGAAAAGGTTAATGGCAACCCACTCACTCCTGTGAAGCGGAGATATTCCGGTTAAAGAGCCTGTACGTACACACACCACCCCAGTGTGGGAACACTGCGGTGTCGATGAACCTCTAATGGTACTGCCTCTTGCAGTACATCAGCCGCCCCCTCTGGTGAGTGGGTGGTGATGCTGCACTAGTTCACAGGCGGCCTCCAATCTCTCACCAGTTGCTCCAAGTACTAGTAGTAGTCATGCGCATAGCGGCCACGCCCCGAATACAAACTACGTTTGGGTAAACCACGTTTCAGCCGCTATACCTAGAAGGTATGAAAGAAAGAAAGAAAGAAAGAAACTTTATTTCGCCGCAATTAGTATTACATATTATAACATAAAAATTACAAGCATTGTGCGAAAAAGGAGTCCACTCAGCACATTGCCAAACCACGGGGGTGACTTGACGGCTGGTATTATGTGGATCCACAAGTTGAGCGAAACAGGACTGCACGTTATACATTCATATTCCCATTTGCTCCTGCGCACTTTTTTTCTCTTCCTGTATTCTGCCATCACTGCTACTTAAATCGAAATGACATACCGCGAGAACTGCTTTGCTTAACTGAAATAATAAAAATTATATTATACGGTGTCTGACTATAGTGAATATAAATTGTGGTATTGAAACCACTAAACACACATAAAAAAATACGCGGAACCAAATAAACTATCACTAACTTGTGGACATTATTCTATTTTTAATTGTACAATAACTAAAAAGACGTGTTTTGACTACAGCTTTTTATAACGTCACATGCCTGTATCATCATAGAAGCTTCATACTAACAGATCGTTTTTAGGGTTCCGTACCCAAAAGGAAAAAACGGGACCCTATTACTTACGGACTTCGTTGTCCGTCCGTCCGTCTGTCACCAGGCTGTATCTCAAGAACGGTGATAGCTAGACAGTTGAAATTTTCACTGATGATGTATTTCTATTGCCGCTATAACAACAAATACTAAACATAAAAATAAAAAATATTTTAGGGGGGCTCCCTCCCATACAACAAACTTGTTTTATGGTACGGAACCCTTGATGCGCGAGTCGGACTCGCATTTGCTCAATTTTTTTATATACATACATGGCAGTGGCAAGATATTAAATTTCTTAAAGAGTGAAAGAGTATTTAACGGGAGAAGCCAAGGGACAAAGGACACATTTCTGGACTGGACTTCAAAAAGATTCAAAAAGTATGTTTTGCATTTAGTCCATCACTTTTACCCAGTAGCCTAGATCAAATAGATTCCATACGATTATTGAATACCTGAAAGTCTGTTTTTTTTTAAATTGTCAATATCAATTAACGAGTTCTACGCGTACGAACTCGCGGGCAATAGCTAGTATAATATAAATTAACGACGACAAATAATTATTTTCCAATAGATACGTCATTAGTATTAATTTTATATACTTTCTTTATACTTCTTACGATGCATTACCATGAACCACTGAACGACATTTCATGAACAGAGACAGACATGAACGAAATGAGTTTGATACAATGATGGAGCGGTTTGAGTCTATAGATCCACTGAACGAAAAGAAGGAAATGAAGGAAATGAGTGATATGTATTGCGAGAGCTGAAGACATGAATCGTTCTCCTTCATTTGAGCTACATGATTTGTGCATATCTATTGCTCAGCCTCTCATCCCCGATCGCTGCCAAGCCCATTCTGATTAAAAACGATGAATGTGTTTCTCGAAGTCCGACCTACCAAACTGGTTGATTTTATTCGCATACAAAACAATAACAATGGACTAGTTTCGTGATACAGCCAACATCAAAAGCAACTGACAATTTTACAGCTTGCTTATGTGAAATTACGTACGTATTAAAATTGTCGGCCTCTGTCGATGCTGGCTGTACTACGACCTATTTTGACCACGTCTGACCAGATGGAAAAAAATACTGCAGTGTTACTCACCGCCTGAAAATAAAAGAAGAAGTGGTTTAATTAGATTATTCCAAGTCCACACGAGTGCAACGCATGGTCGCTTAGGTGCCACAGAATAATTAAATAAAAAATTAATAAAATAAATAAATAAAAACTAAAATATGAGACAACCTCACACAAATCGATCTAGTCCCAAATCAAACTCAAGAAGGCTTGTGTTGTGGGTACTAGACGACGATATACATACTTATGTAGATAAATATATACATAAATCCATAGAACAACCATGACCCGAGCACAAACATTCGAGTTCATCGCACAAATATTTGCCCTGGCCGGGATTCGAACCCGGGACCGCCGGCTCAGTAGGCAGGTCTTTACAAGCTGAGCCAACCGCGTCGTCAAAAATTAATTACAAATTAATTATAAATTTGTATCTAAATGGTACTGATTACTTACTTGAGCATTTCTCAAAAGTTTGTACAAAATTAAAATTTCAATTAAAGTTCAATTCAAATTTTCCTATTTTGTTACCAATTATTTTAGTAACTTTATTTCGATGTTACGGCTTTTATAAAATATAGGTTTGGTTACTTACTTACACTTCCGTATTTATGTATAATGTGAAATCATTGTATTGGAAATTCAAACAAAATTGGTAACAAAATAGGAAATTTTTTCATTGAACTTCTTTCTTTTTTTACTGTATGTCGTTTTAATTTTATACAACTTTTTGAGAAATGCTTACGTCAAAAAATACTATTGGGAATAAGTATTTTTTTCTTTTCAAAAACCTTAAATTTTTGTTTATAGGCAGGAATATCCCCGCTTATTCCTCGAAAAAATATTAAATGTCGAAAAATAAAAAAAGATTAAATAATGTGTTGAATGACACTTTTTTAAGGTATAGAGAAATCTGTGACTTTTTACTGGGGTTAAGGCCGCTAAGGGGGAATAATCAAAAGTATATTTTAATAAAACACCCTACCTCTGCTTCGCTGCTGCTGAGTTGGACATTCTGAAAATTATGATAATTCGTATTATTATTATTTCAGGGTACGCGTCAGTACCGAGAATTCAAAGGACTGTCACACAAACATTTTCCCGGGACTCAAATGAAGTGAAACGTCTGAAACGCTTCGCGGAAACTCAAAAATACACTTGGATCTTGATGATCGTAACTGTGGTTACTGCGATACTGTACTTTCTATACTCGGAATTTAATTCATTAATTTCATTTTATTTTATTGCATGTCGTGACGCCTAGAGAGCATATACACGTCTAAAAAAATTATAGTTAATCATTATTTTGTTGTATTTCATTTTTTTTTATTTCATGTTGTGATTGAGACGCCTAGATACCATATACATCTCTAAGAAATTTTGATTCAATAATTATTTTGTGTTGTTCCTTATTCACGTTGACGCCTAGAGACTTTATACATCTCTGTGGAATTAACTTCACTAAGTGTATCTTTATCTTATTGCATGTCAAGACGCCTAGAGACTCTATACATGTCTGGAGAAATCATTAGTTTGAATTGAATAAATTTTGTATAAATGTAGTTACCTCCTTAACATTGATTTGGAGAATCTTTATATGTCCTTTACGTAAACCAATGTTTTTAGTTATTCCATAAATGTAAATTATTGTTTTAAGTATGTTACGCACAAATTAGTTACTGTTGAGTTTTTTTCGGCTTTCTTCTCAACAGCGGTTTCCTCTTGGGAAATGCCGGTAGATTCACAATCTGACTTGTAAAAGTGCCCTTGTGGCCTACTTACTAAATAAATTATTTCGTTTTGTGGTCAAAGTTCGAAAAAAGAATGTTGTTTTTCTTGCTCCAATATAAACATTTGGTTAACGCTGGCATACGATTAGTACTTATAGAGAAGGCGACCAAGAGGAAGAAACCCTATGCGCTGAACATACTAGATCCACAACACCAGAGCCACCAAGTTCCCGAGGCATACACACTGCCGAAAGCCGCAACTAGTGGAAAGCTATTAAATAAATAATTCGATGAGGTTACGACCATAAGCAAATGAGGAACTCGGCACAAGGGAGGGTAGAATTTATAATTTATTCTTTATTTTACTTATGCTAATTTGAAAGGTTTTTTAAATGAAGATTTCAAAATCGATTTGATAGTATACAGTTGAGTTCTTAAATTTAAGAGCAGAAATGTGATCAAAAATATCTGAACACGCCTTTATGCCGGTAACAATACAGGCGAGTTCACATATTTTATTATATTTTTGTTCATAAACTTATGAACTTAACTGTACCTACTATGATAATTATTATGTAGTACGCAGGGGCTTAACCATTAAATTGACAAAAAAAACGAAGGTCGATAGTACATGTCTCGTTAACGTTGAATAGAGCTAACAATTCTCAAAAAAAATTAGAAAACGATGGTCAAAGAGTTTGTACATCCTTGTGTACATTGCCAAATTAAGGGTTAAAGAGCGGACATACTTACAACCAATACGTACTTACCTGTGGTATGTTTAGTATGGCTTGTGCTAGTTCGCCCGCGGGGTCAGACTAAGAAAGGCAAAAAAAATATATTATTCGTTTAACGTAATTACCATAGCCTGGAATAATCATCGCAAAACAAGAAATAAGGAAAAATGTAACGGAAATACTCGAAAACTTTTGGCCACCATGGTCCTTAATATTTGAAGAGTTCTCTCGATTTCTCCAGGATCCCATCATCAGATTCTAACCGGAAGGCAATGGGACCACTTCGAAAGGATACCCTCAAACAAAGAAAACAAAATTGGTCCAGCCATCTTTGCGTAATCGTAGAACATTCTTAAATATATCCATACTAATATCTGTCTGTCTGTTACCTCTTCACGCTTAAACCGCTGAACCGATTTAGATGAAATTTGGTATATAGATAGTTTCAGTCCCGGGGAAGGACATAGGATACTTTTCATTCCGAATAAATTGAGTGTTCCCGTGGGATGAGCGGGTAACACCGCGGGGCACAGCTAGTATATATATATAATATTAGATTTAAAACTACCGTTAGTTTTAGGCATATTAAAATACGAGCGTAAACAACTGGCTCCCAGTCAATGATACACTGCTGCTTGGTATATATAATATATAATACACAATATATTTGTAAAAACGATCAATGTACAAAAAAACGTAACCAAACTAGGGTCATTAATTCGGGGAAAATCTTAACAGCGTGATGTAGCCGATTTAACCAAAGTAAAAACGCCATCTAGCAGGCAATTGGGTTACTACATTATACAGAAACAAAATGTCAACACACCGTCGTACAGAACGCAACGGCTACAACTGGAGGCAGAGTAATCGGGTCGCGAATGCATCGGCACGTCCCCGCCCAACTGCAGTAGAGCTACCCTTATACTTGCCTTATCTTAAGGGCGTGATGGTTAATATCGGATACTTGTTACGCCGTCGATATTGCATCAAGACGATTTTCCGCCCTCATATACAGCTCAGTCAGTTGGTGCATTCCCCCAAAGATAAAGAACCCTTAAGTAATCCTGGCGTATATTATGATTCCGTGCTCCTGTGGGAAGAACTACATAGGAGAGACTGGCCGGAACATTTCCACAAGAGTGACTGAACACATACGTAGTATGAAAACCAGCCAAGAGCATGTCGGGCCACGCTCAGTGTAGGGTTCCATAGTTACCCATCCTTCACAATAGACGGGCTTAAAACAGCGATTTAAGCCCGAGGTTTAGATTACGAGAAAGATTTGAAGCTCTGTAAAAAGGTGGTAAACGCCAAAGTAACTGTAATTACTTGTTACCTTCTGGAAGTTATCGATTATACGCGCCAGATTGAGCAAAATGTTTTAATACAGTATGGCACTTAACTAATATGTGTAACGTTCGAAGTATAATGACACCGCGCGGCACTTACGTCATTTTTGAATGATGAATGAAGTGTTCCATAATTTTTGGCGCTAATTTTTGGATTTCTGGAGCGAATATTGACATTGACCGACATTGTGGATGGTCTTACACATTGTGGAATCTTATTTTTTCAAGTTCTCCACTACCCAAAGGTTGTCTGGAAGAGATCGCTCTTTAGCGATAAGACCGCCTGTTGTTTATCTCTAATTGTAATTTCTTGCATTGTATTTCTCCTGTATATTTTATGAGGTGTGCAATAAAGAGTACTTGTATTTGTATTTGTATTTGTCAGTGCCCCCAGCTAGAGGATGGTTTTGGATACTACATCGGCGGTTAGTGTGGACGAGACCTTAGTAAATGACGTAGTGAGTGTTGTGTGCAACCCGACAATTGACAACCCGCAGTGTTCGGTTGGTCGCCGCCGCGACTGATCGTCTCTCCTGATGATGAATCGCGTACCGATTCGAAACATGTCGAGCGTTATTCGACGGGTGCGTCTCATTTCATAGAAAAACAATTAACATATTTTCATATGACCGAACATACGTTTGGTAGAATTTTCAGATTGTATCTATAACAATGTTTCATAGAATGTTTATTTCATATATCGTTATTTCGTAGAAGCACAATTGAAATTAATTTCTTATAACAATCATTTGATAGAATCTGCGTTTAATAAAATACACTTTTCTTATAACAATAATTTGTTAGAATGTACGTTTAATAGAATGTACTTTTCGTATAATATACTTTTCATATAAATTTAACCACTATATAACTGAATTTAGGCTGCGAAAGTAAGAATCTAGGGCTCTCGTTGGGTAGGACGCGGGGTGCCTGTCCAATCGCATTACGTTTTTTGTCCTAAAAACTTTTTAGGACAAAATTTAGCACAAAACCTACTCATTTAAAGTCCTAAAGTATGTAGGTGTGAAGTCAGAATCGTTACGTATTCTACCTTAAGGCAGGACAGACTTAGGGTAGGTTAGGTACGACGACGAGCGAAGCGAGGAGGAGTGTTAGGTTGAACTGCGAACCCAACGAGCGAGCGAAGCGAGTGAGCGAAACGCCAGAACTGAGTTTTATTTATCCCCCTCGCTTTAGCACATTAAATACTAGGAACATCACAATTATATGCACATGAATCATTCGACAATTGAATTTAAGGTTGGAGCTAAGGCGGAGGCGGCGGAGCGAGCGTACCGTAGTTGCGATTATTAATATTATTTACGTAACATTCTATAAAGCGTATATTATGTTATTTGTTAATTCTATCAAATGTTTATTCTATTCAATTTCTACCACAGATAAGTGTTGTTATAAGAAATGAAAACATATGAACTGATTTTCTACGAAATGATAATTCTATCAATTGATCGATTCTATGAGTTGAAATTATATTATATATTGTTCGATATGATGAACGTTATTCCATTTGTTGTTCTATGAAATATTACACACCCTTATTCGACTTTACGACGTGAGTAAACCCGTTGAATTTTAAAAATTAATATCTCCAACGAATTGAGAACACTACTTATTTATTTGAAGTCGGTTAAAAGAGAGAATACTAGAGACGGTAGCAAAAGGCAATTGATTTGGCAGTTGTTATTGACACGCGACATCCGCGAGAGGCGCTCGAGTAGCGAAACCTGCTGTCCGAAAAGAAAGTGCAGAATTCAAAAATGGCAAGACTGTAGTGGCGTCCCTTTTTCTTAGATTGTTTAGAAAAGGACGATACTACAGTAGTTCACGTTTAATTTCTACTCTTTTATGTCATACTATAAGTATGCGTTCCGTTCAGGTTTATGTCTAAACTTCAACAAGTCTTGAAACCTTTTTGAGGATAACATTGGTCTTTGTATAAAGATAAAGCGTATCCTCGTGGAACTACCTAGTTCTATTTGTTAACATAAAAGCTCCATGCTTACCCCTAAATGCTGCGCGTAGGCAGAATACGTCGCGATAAACAAAATTAGCAAACAAGCACGCATGTTGACTGATGGCTAGCCTTTCGCCGCCCGCCGCTATATATATAACAGCATAAATATTATTTATATGGGTCAATTTCAACAAGACGCATTTTTCGTATCATTTCGGTGTGATTCTTTATTTTTGATTATTTTTAAGTTTTTTAAATGTGAAGAGATACTTTAGACTATATTATTAAACATATGTAAAAGGGACCCTGAAATCTGAAATAGTTTTCGAGATATTCGAGATCGAATATGAAACACACAACGGAATGATAAATGTACACCAGGATGATAAAATAAGTGCACCGCAATGAAATTTCATACGCCGGAATGAAAGAAAAGTGGCATATTAAGAAAGTAATTTTACTTTTTATATTCGTAATATATTTTATATGGCATTACATAATAATATAAACATATATCTAAGTATGGTATTAAAAACAAAATAAAAAAATATTATTATTTCAACAATATTTATGAAAAGTGAAGCTACTTTTGATGTCATTCCGGTGCTTTCCTCATTTTGGTGGGGTTTAAAGTCATTTTACTACACCGGAAACACCGGAATGAGAATGGTGGAATGAGAAACACGACATATTTTTATTTCTTAAAAAAAAAAGTAAGCCCTATATTCTAAAACTAATTCAACTCTTGTAATGGCGAGTGTACTTTACCTGATATATATAAATTTCAAACCACGCAGTTAAAAAATAAAGAAGCTATAACAAACTCCGGAATGACATTTTTTTTGTCCCCTGTCCACCGCGATGAAATATTCACGTTTATACAAGCCAACGTATTGCCACTATACACAACCGGCCTCGTCGAGCGCCGCAGCTTGACTAATTCTTTGAAGTGCGCGGGAGACGGGGGGCGTACTTGATCAAATTTGGGAAATAAATCGGTTCGAAACATTGTCGGCGGTAATGAGAAGTATTCTCGGGACAAACGTATATGCACTTATTCAAGGGTATACAAAGGAGATATATAACTGGTAATGTGCTTTTTCCGTTACCTATTTATATGGTAATAAAATAATGGTAACAGATTTTCTTTGTCATGCATAGTATTTGACTTACCCGGCATTTTACAAACAAAACCGGCTTGGGGACAACCCACCTTGATGAGAAATTTGGTCTAAATATATTTTTTTAAATTATTATATATATTAATATTTAAATTTTAGCTGTTGCCCGAGGTAGATATTGGCGGGCTGTTTCCGAAAAAAAATGGCACTTTATTATTCAACCTTTCTGCACCTGCGTTTTCAGTCTTGCCATCAAAAAATACTGCTTGGGAAATTGACCCATATTTGTCACATTTTACGGTGTGAAATAAGCTTCTAAATCAATTTTATTGATTACATGGTTGCTAATAGTAGTCGCTAAACCGCGAAATTGTACGCATCGGGTTACAAGCATGAAATGTCTACCACAAATAGAGCGTTCCGCAGTGAAAACGATTCTCGACAAGTCCTAGTAGACTTAACTGACCAGCAATAAGGAAATAAAAAGAGATATACTTGGTCCTATTCACACCGCTGTCCCGCCTCACAGGGGACGAATCTGACTTTCCTCCACATCTGAAAATAATCACCGCGAAACACTCTATCTGTGGTAGAAATTTCATGCTTGTAACCCGATGCGCACAATTATGTTAGAAAACAGCGGACTAACAACTCTACTAACGTATTAATTGTACCTACTTACTATTTCATTAGCACTCAAACTTTGTATAATTGAGTTAAAAAAAGGGTTGCCGATACAAGATAATTAACCAACTAAACAAAAAGGAGGAGGTTCTATGTTTCACTGTACATATTTTTTTTTATGTGTGTTCACCGATATCTCCGCCATTGTAAACCGTTTTTCTTTTAATTGAAAGATCCTGAGACGGTCCCATTTCCTATTGTCACCATGTTGGGATCCCAGGGAAATCGAGGGCAGTCCTCAAATGTTATAAGCACTAGCAATGTTTTTCATGTAGGTATTTTATTAAGTTATTCAGGTATTTGCGTCTGGTAGCCATCATCTTATCATACTGACGATGGAAGGTACAACTCCGTAAATGGTTAGGAGTTAGGGGATAATTCTTTTAATATTATAGGTAGGTTAAGACTATTACTTGTATTCTGTTTATAGTATGCCTCAGAGGCATACGGGTGAAGACCAAAAAGTTTACCACCTTAACTTACCCTTAACTCACACAATTAATATTTGTATGAAAGTCTCCGTTTTGCGACGACAGTTAACCTTCCAATAACGTACCTTAAGGTTCTATTTGAAGGTTCCTTATTGTATCGTTAACTTTTGTCGCACAACGGAATTTATTCCAATCGCTTTTATTTCCTCGCTAACTACGCCTTAATTTCATCCATATTTTTGGTCCTAACCCATACCTCAAGAACCACCTCAGGGTTCCATCGACGCCAAGTCAGGATTTGATATTTTGATATATATAAAAATCAATTGCTGTTCGTTTGTCTCGCTAAAAGTCGAGAACGGCCGGGCAGATTTAGCAGATTTTGGTTTTGAAATATTTATCGTAGTCCAGGGAAGGTTTAAAAAGGTGAGATATTAGCAGCTTAACTGAACTGACACAGACCGAATTCCACGCGGGCGGACTCGCGGGCACTAAAGTTCAATCATCGTCTCATTCATGATGCTGCGCTCATGATAGAAGGTATAGCTCCTTAAAAAGGTAGGGGACATTTCAAACAAGATGCATGCAAATAAAGCCTCCTCAATCAACCCATACTGGACTTTGTTATTGTATACGTATTTTATTTTTATCACTAAAAAGCAATAGAAATCAAACCGCCTTAAAAATAAACAGAAAGACAGAAAAATAATCCGTTTACGTACCGATTTAATTATAATCACCTTTTGAAGTCGGTGCCAACCCATTCATTCTATGGCACGCGTGAAGCTTAATATGGGATTGCTGAAATGCTATCTGTGCCATTTCGAGAAACTAATTATTGTCGTGCGTGTCTCTTTTGGTTTATACTGTTTTATGTACTTAATTATACGATTCATATTAATAACCGTTGTATAAATTGCTAATCTATAAGAGAAAATATAAGTATTCTACGTATTATTGACGCGGTTGGCGCAGTTTGTAGTGAAGCTGTTAGTAGTAGCAGCTAATGACTCAAGTGTAATCTGTACATAAACGGGTAATTTTTGGTATTTCAGTTTATTTTGACATCGGTTCTTATTATATTTAAATTTTTTTATGTACCTAAAGATTTTCGCCATTTTGTAGAGATGAAGCCAGCGTGATCATGGTGAGTTTCGATGCGGAATCGTTGTCCACCAATGTTCCTTTGCAAGCAGGGATGAGTTGCGTGACCTACTCCTGTGTTTTTTGGTCATATTTTATTAAAGCAGTCATATTTTATTTTATTAAGTCTGCTAGCGTAAACCAAATGTTTGAAGCGATGAAAAAAAAAACAATGGTTCTCGCAACAGGTTCAGTGGTCCTATAGTTCGGGCGCCCGTGTTGGCCCAGAAAGCCGTTGGAGACGCAGGTTCGAACCCTGCCTGAACCATTAAATTTTTCGCTTCATTTTAAATATTTGTTTTTTAGTCTGTAAATATTTAACTACACAATAAATTTAAAATATTATTAAATTTATTGATATAAGTATTTATCTAATTAGACCTATTTAGGTTAGTTGCATCGCCCACAATTTACATCTGCTATGTCAATTAATAAAGTCAAAATGTCATTAAGTCCGCTTTTGTACGATTGTTTTTAATTTTTGCAATAAAGATTAAATAAATAAATAAATCCATAGCTAATTTTAGGCAAAAAATTATGAACAACTTAATTATGCCGTATAATGTATACATAGGTAAAGGTGCTTGGACTGAATCGATTTATTCCATACAGTGTACAGAAATTAACCAAGGTGATAAAAAGAGCCGTAGCAAATATAATTTTCTCGAACTTGCTTGGAAATGTTCCCATTAATGTAGTAAAACTGGACCGCGAAATCGTTTGTTCTTTTTATAAGGCGTTAATACAAATAAAAAAAAATATTATTGGCCTCGCCCGGGAAATATTATATCAATATTATTTAAATAAGACGATTAAGTAAAAAATACACCTTCTGTTTATGACGTCTCATATAAATGAGGGTACTCTTAATTTGGCCGGTAACTGCATTATTGTAAGTGATGAAGAGAATTTTACTTTTATTTTTTTCAAAGACTGATAAGTGATAATTCACCATTTAGCCAATTGTCCAATAGCCAATGTACCAAAAACTGAATTTAAAAAATAAGAAGTAGTATAAACTTTTTAATCTCTGCGTTTAATTCTCGCACTGAACATTTTCTCGGCTCTGCTACTGTCAATGTATTTTAAATGTCGACAAATTTCGAATAACGGACGAACAATTTAAATAATAATTTTAAAATATGCGTTTAATTTATTTTAATGATTCTTAGTTATTTATTAGAGATTTCTCACGAAAGTTTTAATTTTAATAATATGATGGTATTTAATGAGTGAATTGAAAATTAATAAGTTTACCAAACGTAAACAAATAAAAATTAAAACAGAAATGATTGTGTCCAAATCAATATAAAAATTATTTGGAACTTACGATCTTCTCCGAATGATAAATATGGTATAGTTTCTAAAAAAAATTCGTGCGTTTAGAAGTTGTTGGTTTTAACCAAAATTAATAATTACGTCCATATTTATTATTATTGTGTTTTCATTAATTCTAATTCTCATTAATATATTTTGTTTTAAATCAAACATATGATTCGGACCCGAATTTTTATTCCTATTTCTAAAAAAAATAAGTACCAAATGACGAACTTCACGGCACCGATATATAAAATTCAAAATGTAGATTGGTTATTGTAATAATCGGTTTAGGTACACTCACGTGAAATTGTCAGGAACGGCCCGACATGTTTCGAACTCGTATGGAGCTCTTCATCAGGGACGGCTGCCCGTACACCGCCGCGGCGGGGACCACTAATGTACAGCCAAATAATGCTCAACCCAATAATGTACAGCCCAATAATTGGCGTCCATGATGGACGCGGATTATTGTGCTGTACATTATTGGGGTGTACATTCCTGGGTCGAGCATTATCGGTACGGGCCAATAATGTGCGGCCAATAATCGGCGTCTACTAAATGGATTCGAATTATTGGGTCGTGCATTATTGGGGTGAGCGTTATCAGGGTGTACAAGCTCGGTCCGAGGCAATAATGTGAAGCCACTATTTGGACAGGGCAATAATGCACATTAACCGGACTCGAGGTGAATCAATCACCTTTCAGAGCAGATCCGACCCGGCCGGGTTAGGTTAGGTTATTTTTTTTTATATCCATAAAAAAACGTATTGTCATCAAGCGGAAAGTGGTCGCCAATTATTGGGCTGTACATTATTGGGGTGTACATTCCTGGGTCGAGCATTATCGGTACGGGCCAATGATGTGCGGGCCAATAATCGGCGTCTACTAAATGGATTCGAATTATTGGGTCGTGCATTATTGGGATGAGCGTTATCAGGGTGTACAAGCTCGGTCCGAGGCGATAATGTGAAGCCACTATTTGGACAGGGCAATAATGTACATCCCAATAATTGGCGTCCAAAAAAGTGGTCGCCAATTATTGGGCTGTACATTATTTGGTCATACATTAACTGGACTCAATATAAAGAATTCAAAAGTTTTTCTTAGCTGAAAATTTTAATTCCGCTTCGGTATGAGCAATACAATCGAGCTATACTGTGTCTAGAGTCTAGACCCAAACAATGCCAAAGATTACCTACAAGTTGGTAGTGGAAAAGAGAAACAGCTGCCCTGAACTTATACACAGTCGTTATCAAGGCAGTGTCCTAAGCACCTAGGATTCCAGGTAGGACAGTTTAGTAAGCTACCTACCCACTGTAAATATTCGCACATTCGATGGTTAAACATTCGTGGATTATTATCCATTTGTAAATTTGTTTAAAGCTGCCATCCATGCAGGTATAGTTTAAGAGGCTTTATTCCTTTTAAAATGCTGATTGTTTTAGACATTCTTATCTGTGATCATTTGATCAAACATGTTTCTTAACATAATAATATTATTGACATTACTACCTAGAACAGGGCTATTAGGATTTATTGGTATATAATTGAAACCTACAGTTTGAATTATTCATTGATAATTATTTTTGTTTCAAAAACTAATCGACATTGACAAAATTCATGCGGAAAAATAGTTTTTTAATTTATTTTCAACTGCACGCAATAAAAGCATGAAATAGCTATGTCTAGAACCTACGATACCTAGAACTCCGGGAATAGTATTATTCACTTCAAAAAGGTGGTTGAAATTATCAATATATATATCATAATAAGTTTTTTTTTTTTTAAAGAATAAGGCCTTTTAAACTGCTGCAAGAAATCGTATTACCTCCGTACATTCCTTGCTGGTGAGGCATTAGACCTTTTCAAAAATGTATTATTGACTGAAAAGTCATTGTGAAGAATTTTGGGAAGACCTTTGTCCAGCAGTGGATGTCTATCGGCTGATATGATGATGATGATGATGATGAGAAGAGTCATATGAAGTAGCATTGTGGTTGTTGGATGACAGGTATATAAGAATGTACCGAGAATCGTAAGCTGTCATATTAATAATATATTAGATCTGCCTCCTTTTGTAAAATGCACAGCTGGTTGCACCGTATTGTGTCAACAGTGCACATGCACATGTCTGCAATAAAAACCTATTGGTAAAACATTATTGGTCAACATCCTGTCTAAAAAGGTAGGTTCCTATACCATTTGTGGTTTTCACCAGGAACCCGACATGAAGCAATTGCCCACTTTAAATCAAATTCTGACTTTCTGAAAAAACGTGCCATTGCTACCAGCCAAATTTCTCTTATATCTAAATTGTAATGAATGTTTTAAGATGAAAGGTAAGTCGAGTAAGTACAACGAATCTGAAACTTCCATGCAGTGAAGACAAGTAAAAAACTTTTTTTTAAGTTGGCAGCGATGCAGCCCGTTTTTTTTTTTTAACTGTATGAAGTGGTTGGTTACCTATGTTGTTACTTAATATAAATTATTTCATGTAATGTTTTGTAAAAAATAGTACCGGCCCATCGGCTACAGCTTTATAAGGCGCAGGTTCGCCCACATATGGAACACTGTTCTCATCTGTAGGCTGGGGCGCCCAAATACCAGCGTCTCCCTCTAGACCGCATTAAACGGAGAGCGACTCATCGTGAGCTGCCAGCTAATTTCAGATCGGCTTGATTCCTTGGCGCTGAGTAGAGATTTAGAATTTCCAGCCTCGCACGACTGCATTGTGGAATAAATTGGTCGCTTGCGGTGTTTCTGGGCCGCTAGGACCTTCAACCCTTTAAGGAAAGAGCGTACTCCCACCTGAAAGGCCGACAACGCACTTGTGACTCCTTTGTGTCGCAGTGTCTATGGGCGACGGTAATCGCTTTTCATCTGGCGATCCGCTTGCTGGTTTGCCCCCTTAGACATAACAAAAAGCTCTTTGGCTTGAGGGCTTTAGAGAAAAAAACTTTCTATGAAATAATACATCGATGAAATAGTATAAATAGGTACGTCGTTTGTCGGAGAAAAGTAAGAAATAAAAATTAATTAGAACGAAATAGTAATATTTGTGTTGTCTTGTAGGTATTTACGATTGAAAACACATTCTTGAGTGAGTCATTATAATTGCTCCAGTATAGAAGACTGGAAATTTTATTTAGAAACAAAACTTCCATGTCGTCGACCCTCAATAGTAGTAGTCATAGTTTTCTGGACAATCTCCATGTAGAGCACAGTTTTGCTGAAATCAGTATTTAGGTTAATACATGAATACATTGATTTGAGATGGCAGAAATGCATGTTTTGTCAATAACGTAAATATTTCAATAATCGATAAAATATTTCTATAAGTCTAAACATCTATAGTCCAGCTGTCCAATAGTAAACATGGTAACTTCACTGCTTTGTGACCTTAAGCTGTTAGATGTATTTAGACTGTGCCGTAAGTTACATGAATTACCTAATGTTTAATTTTATACAAGCAAACAGTTACTTTACCAGCGTAGGCGGCCTAGTCTGTGAAGTGATTAAATGCAGTTGAATACCAACAATTAGTAAAGTACCTTACCCAAGAGCTACCTATGTTTTCCAATTTTATACTTACGTAAAAACATATATTACTCAATAGACATGTTGACTGATGTTAAATATATCACGAAACAAAGAAAAAAATCCAGAAAAAGATTTTTTTTTGGCAATAGGTATGTGACTTCAAAGGTACGCAAATTTTATGATATTTTTTAATCCAAAAGAAATTTTAAAAATGTTTCCAGAATCTTCATAATTTTACAAAACAATATTGTATGACAACCATGAACTTTAACGCACTTTTTCACGGTGAAAATGGCAAATTTCTTAATTTCTCCATACAATTATTGGTAACTATACCGGCCTGTGACGTCACTAGCCTGGACGCCTTTTGTGTGGAGCGTTTTTAGCGCTACGTAGGAATGTTGAACGTTGACAGTCATTTCTGACTTGTAGAGCAGTTTAAGTGTAGGCAGTCCCATATAGACATTTTGATCACAATAAAAAAAAGAATCGATTGACATCCTCAAAAAAAAATTAGTCAACATGTCTATTAATCTGGCATCAGAAATCATTAATGCTCGTATAGTATTAGGTAAACCTCATCTTGCTTTATTGGCAGCATTTCATTTATATTGGGGGACGCAGTTCAAACCTAACCGAATCGAACTCACCTTTTTTCTGAGCGCTGTAACCGATCCGTTGAGTACCTATTGAGTAGGTATATCATATTATATTAATTCTTATAATCCTTATACAATAAGATAATAATGTATTAACATCTTTAGGTATTCGTTACGAAATGAAATTAGTCAATTTAAGTTTAATATATTAAAAAAAAATAACCAGAATATAATGTCAATGACCGTTACTCCTTATAAGAGTATTGACTTAGTAGTTATAGCTGGCATTCTTTATGTATCTCGTGAGACGCACCCGCGCAGGAACGTATATTCGAGTTCATCACCAAAATATTTGCTCCGGGCGGGATTCGAACCCTGGGACCGCCGCTCAGTAGGCAGGTTCACTACAAACTGCGCCAACCGCGTCGTCAGATAAGTCTAAATGTAAGATGTCCTTGAATTATTTAGGAAGAACTGTCAAGACGATGGTTCTTGCTTGATATTTTAGTTACTTTACACCTGTGCCTTACTTTATCTAGTGTAGTGTAGGGGAGTGCTGGGCTAAAAGTTTAGTTTTTAGGATTCTATACAAGGTAGAAACTGGAACTTAAAAATATACGAAACGCAATGATATTTGGGTCATTGTCAGATTTAGGTGCGCGTCTTTCCGGTGGACATTTGCGAAATTAAGGATTCCAGGGCCTAATTTTCTGATAAAATGCCTGTGAAAATAAAGAACGTTCCCTCTTCTATAATCCGATGTAATAGCAACATAACCTAGATTCATACAAGTTCTTAACTTTTGACCACCGATGGGACTAATTTTGTTTTTTGAACTGACAATGACCCATTTGCTTATTATTGGCAACACTGGCTTAAACGCCATGTTGATTTACCTCGCTGCAAGACCCAGAGCCCTTGCTGCAAGAGTCGCTCAGTGTTTTCTTTTTAAGTTTCGGGTGTAGGTACGCCTTATTTCGAAATTAACCCAATCCTTTTTTTCTTTATAAAATTTCGAAGAAAACAATACAGACTTAATATGTTTTAGTTAGTTATTATTGTCTTTTCAATCATTGGCGACCAAACCATTGAAACAAAGATCAAAGCTCAAAGAAAAATTTAACGCGTAACCTGGTGCAAGAGGCCGGAAATCTGGACCGGCAATCCAGAGGTACCGGGTTCGATTCCCGCTCTCTTCCTCCAGGTTACTCATTTTTTTTTTCTTTGAAAATTGATCTTTGTATCAATGGTTTAATATAAAAATAGTCGTGTGTACAGTCGCCATCAGATATATCGCAGCATATAAGGCGTTCATAAATATCTGAACATGTACTGTAACGCCCAGTCAATAAGAGTAAGTCAGATATTTATGAACGCCTCATATGCTGCGATATATCTGATGGCGACTGTACCCACGTTAAAAAATGAGATTTTACATGTTTCATAAATTAAAGAAAGAGAAGGGGCAATGCCACAGAACTGGGAAATATCCTTGTAGTCAACTAATCGTCATCATATATCAGCCGATAGACGTCCACTACTGGACAAAGGCCTCCTCCAAAGTTCTCCACAACGGTCGGTCTTGCGCCGCCCTTATCCAATTTCTGCTCGCGATCCTAACCAGGTCGTATGTCCACCTTGTTGGGGCCTACCCACGCTGCGTCTTCCGGTCCGCACTCACCACGTCGTCACTAACTCTACGTTCTCCAATTACAAAAACACGGTTGAAAATTCTTTTTAGCTTTTTTGTTATGGCCATTGTGATGAAATCAGGATATAATAATGGAATACAGTTGAAATATAATAAAACATAAAGTTATTTAATATAATGTAAAGTTTGATATAACTATGTAACAATTTTTTGCTATAATTTAAACTTGAGAGTCAGTGACACATTTATTTTTACTTGAATTATTGAATCAGTTACCGGCCTTACAAAATACAAATTATTGCGTAAAAACACGTATTATGATATACGTTTTAAATAACTGGAAGCGTACCTTCTGTTGGTTTATGCAGTAATATTGTTCAGGCGTGATAATGCACACTATCCTTCTTTGTATTTGTACATTTTTAGGCTGTGGAGGGCGATTAAAACAATGTCAATTGTTTGTTGCATAAAGATAGACAAAAAAGTTATAAAAAACAAAGTCAAAGGTAAGTAAAAGTAGATCGAATGTTTAGGTGACAAAACTGCTGCTACTTTTATCATTTATTGTGTAATTTTTTTTAATGAGAAGCATGTGGCATCATCTCACGAAACTTCAATTCAAAAACCTTAGTACCTCTGATTTACACACAGACAACCCCCACTAGACGGAGCATGTAAGGCGACCCGCGCGCACCAACGATATGGTACGGCAGAACATTAAAGTATAAACACGGCGGCCACCGTTTAGTTGCGTCCTTGTTTATGAGGTCTCTCTACACCACTTAACACTACAATTTACCATGTTATTTATTTAATTTCTTTTTTCGTTGACGTACGCATGGATCATAAACATGGACGCAACTAAACGGTGGCCGCCGTGTTGATACTTTAATGTTCTGCCGTTCCATATCGTTGGTGCGCGCGGGTCGCCTTACATGCTCCGTCTAGTGGGGGTTGTCTGTGGATTTACATGACAAAAATGCATACTTAAATTATCGACCACGTTTCAAAACAAAAGCGTTATCTTTGTATAATACACCTAAAAGAAAATAGAATTGTGGATCTGACTGAACCCGACATAGGCAGTATCTTTTATTATGAAAATGCTACATAGTTAAAATTTTAAATATGAATTTAGGGCATCAGTGACCCAGGGTGATTCCTAAATCGTGCACTGAAATACATAGCTGCCCTGGCCGTGCATTGTCTGTCACGGACCTTCCCTTTCTGGTATTTAAATACATATTAGAGGAAATGAAGAGAAAAATAATGTAAAAAAGATATCACCAATCTTAAGTCGAGGTCAGAAGAGCTCTCCTGACAGGCAACGAGAGGCAGCAGACACAATAGTAGCATCACACTCATAGTTGTTAACGAGGCTTTGACTATAGTACCAACGACAACGTAAACATAATAAATTAAGTTTATCTTCAACGTTGTTAAGGCATAGTTTCGCGTTTAAATATCATTGAAGCTGTAAAACTAAGGTCATGGTGGTGGACAGATTTGAGACTTTGGAACTCACTGGCGCTTTGAACCTAGCAACCGTGGACAACTTTATATACCTGGGTTCCGATATCAGTCATGATGACTCATGCGAGAAGAAAGTTCGGAGGAGAATAGGTCTGATTAAAAGCGCCATATCGTAGCTTGGAAAACTCTGGAGATCGCAACATCTCCGTCAAAACCAAATCCAAACTACGGAGTCTAATTTTCTCGATCTTTACGTATGGCGCTGAGAGTTGGACCTTGATAGCTGCAGACCGCAAGCGTAGCGACACCTTTGAGATGTGGTGCTGGAGAATGTTGGTCCATAGGTATAACCTGGTCTGCATTTCGGATTAACGTCTCCATATTGCTAGAACTCAAAATCTCTTCGCGTTTGGCGTCCGAGTGTCTCCGCAGAGTCTTGGAATTCTTCGGGCACATCGCAAGAAAAGACAGTGGCAACCTCGCGCGGCTCATCGTGACCGGCAAACTAGATAGGAAAAGGCCTCATTGAAGCAGCCCTATACGTTGATCCGACCAGATCCGCACCGCTCTTGGTTCTACAGTTTACCTTTCACAACGCTGTAGTCAGAAACAGGTGGAAGAAGGTTGTATGAGAGAAAGTGATGCAAAGGGGAGGTCACGACCCTCAGCTCTGAGGAATACGACGCAAGGAAAAGGAAGAGGGAGGCTGTAAAAATATCGTGAGCCAATTGCGAGACTATAAATACAAACAAGCGATAGCATCATTGAGCCCCAACCCGTTAGCCGGATCCGTACTTTTACTACAGGCATTGGTACGGATTTGCTGTCTTGATAAGAAAAGTAGACGCAATATATCGACAACATAAGTGTGGAATCCAAGTCCGCGTCGAGTATTGTGATGTCGGAGTGTAAAAGATTCCCCTGGGGATTAGTAGCGTAAATGCTAGTGCTTTTCGTTCTAGGGAAAGAGGGAATTCTGAAACACAAGGGAAGATGTGTATTAGTGTGGTCAGAATCTCGAGCTCTTTCTTGTCCCTGGTTTATTCAGTCCATTACGTATCATGATAACGGAAATGTGAAAACGATAATGGTGAACAATTTTCATCACCGATAAAACTCGCGATTGTGCATAGGAATTCCAAAAAATTTCGAAGTGTAAAATAACCTAAGTTGTTTTTAGTGGCTCCTTAATACTTTGGAGGAAAATTACGACGTGGAAAATTTCAATTATCTAACCAATTAATGGAAAGCGATATCCGATTATAAGGTAATTTAATGGTTTCGTTGTCAAACTATTAAGAATTTCAACTTCATGCATGTATCCTATTCGGCGTCGTCCGTACATCAGAATGTTGACGAGACAATACAGCGTCGTCATTATGTACATAATCAATGAATAATTTGTAGCACACCATACGGGAACAGGTGGTCGAACCGCTCCGCGACTCTCTGTGTGTCTAAAAGTGCAAAGCGCGATGTAGTTGTGAAATTTTAATATGTTATATTATAAGGATCAGTTAGGGCAGTTTTCATTCAATTTACAGCAAACCTCTGACACTTAATGAAAATAGTACAACAAGTGTCACTGCATATGTCTGTTTCATATTTCTTTCATTCTTGATTCTGTTTCAATAATAGTAAAATATGGCATGCTTGATTACTATCAAGCATGCCATATTTTACTATACTCGGATTTCTAATTCAAGACCAAAAAAACTACCACAAGGTTGCCACTGTAATAAAATATTTTTACAATAGTAAGATCCTTTTTCTTTTTTATACACACTAAGATAATTTATTTATTGGTAATTTTAACTCTATGTTTTAACAAAATAATATGATATATTTATTATTACATAAATACGAGAGGGGATATTAAAAAAAATTGGGCAAGTGCGAGCCCGACTCGCGCATGTAGGGTTCCGTACCTATACATATATATAATCTATAACAAGTTTGTTGTATGGGAGCCCCCCTTAAATATTTATTTTATTTTATTTTTAGTATTTGTTGTTATAGCGGCAATAGAAATACATCATCTGTGAAAATTTCAACTGTCTAGCTATCACCGTTGTTGAGATACAGCCTGGTGACAGACGGACGGACGGACGGACGGACGGACGGACGGACGGACGGACGGACGGACGGACGGCGAAGTCTCAGTAATAGGGTCCCGTTTTTACCCTTTGGGTACGGAACCCTAAAAATAACATCGGAGATTTTTGGTACAAAATCTGGTATAGTACTTGTAACACTTCAGGTATTCAAAACATTTGGTGCAATAATTTACAAGCAAGCATTTAAATCTAAATACTTAACGTCGACAAAATCGACAAAATTGCAGAAAATAGTGTATAGCTGGTTTTATGGTTGTTATTAGCTATGAAACCATGGTTTGTCGTTGTCATTGTCATTCATTCATTCATTCATTTATTTTGATAAAACATAGTTTTACATTCTCATTCGACATCTAACGTCTGTTCCGAGTGTTCAAATTTTCTTATTGCTCCGTGGTGATTACTGCCTTGTTGAGTTTTTGTATTCTGTTTAGTTTTCGTTTCCCGTTAAGTTTTTGTTATTTTTTATCCGTTGTTAAGTTTTAAAGTTTGTGTGTCATACGGGGGCTTTGCGTGTGCGCTCGTACGATGGAACCTCAACCAGGCCCCTCTCAGGCCGAGAAGGAATTTCTTTCACCAAGAAGGAAACTACCTAAAACAGCTATGATTGTTTCTGAAAAAACAATGGTTATGAATTGTTACAAATATGTGTATAATCATTGGCCAGAAAATCAGTACTGCACATTAATAGATTGTTCTAACAAAGTTGCGGAGATGTTGGGAATTTCTGGCACAACAGTGAGAAGAGTTGTGAGTGAACACAAAAGAAGCAAAACATTTACTTCTCCCAAGAAAACAGGCCCAAAAATTTCAGTTTTGGACAATATTGATGAGTTTGACTTGGCTGCTATAAGACGTCTTGTGCATCAATTCTTCCATCGCAATGAGGCTCCGACAATTCAAAAAGTGAGTTAATCATTATCAAACATGATTTAATAACCGTATTGTGATTGATTCTGTTATCAAAGAAGTGAATAACAATAGTTATTAAATGAAAATTTTGTTTTCAGATTCTTCATGTTGTCAACGACAGTCCTGACTTGCCAAACTTATCTGCGGGCACCTTGCGATTGATACTTAAACATTTAAATTTCAAGTACGCGAGCCGCAAACGTCGCAGCTGTTTAATTGACCGGGCTGATATAATGGCATGGCGAAAAAAATACTTGCTGAAGATAAAGCAATATCGCCGGGAAGGAAGAACTATATATCATCAAGATGAGACCTGGGTGAATGAGGGTAAGTAAAATGAGGCTCTAAAGCGGCTATGTTATATCATGTCTGTTGTATTATAAGGCTCTATCTAATCAGCCAGTGGTACTGAGACTAGAGGATCCATGTTCGAATCCCTGCAAGTTTAAATATTTTATTTATAGCAATAATTGTTTTTTTTTTACTATGGGTCTTATTTATTCAAACACTTATTTTACAAAAGGCGGGCTTAATATCATAATTACCAGTTAACTATAAGGCCAACCAGAAAAAAATGTCTTTCAATGTATTTTAGTTGTGGACCATTCTCTTTATTTTAGCATAAAAAAACATGATTACCTGCCTTTGTACATGGCTTGTTTTATATAAACTATGATCATTTTCTTTATGACACCCTTAATACATAATTTAAATACACCAGAAGAATAAATATCCTATTGACGTTTTGATCGGCCCAGGGTTGGTACTCAAACTTTTTCCACTGTATTTTAAATTTAATGCATTTTGACCGTTTCCTTAAGCTTTCATATTTTTTTTTAGCTGATGATGTGTGATAATATAACCTTCTTGTACTTATGTGGGTATGGATGGATGTTGGGAAAATATTCTATTGCCTATAGTCTGGCACGACAAATAATGTTGACAGATATTTCCTTGTGGTATCACTCTTTGTCTATGATTTAAACAATTTAGTAGGTGGGTCCTCTATAAATCATTTTGATACTTTATGTTTAGTCTGTTCGGCAGCGTAAGACTAAAAAGCAGTTGAAATTTAGCACGTATGTAACTTTTTATACGGATGGATTAATATGGTACAGTCGAGTTAGGTCTTATTTACACTAAATTGAATTTTTCTCCTCGTATATGGTTAGAAAGTGTAAACATAATATGTTTGTCGTTGACTGTACTGTACATAGTGGCAGAAATATAATTGTACTTAACTTATTTCCTTAGGTACCTTACGTGTGCATAGAAAATCATAAATATTTTCTAGTATCAAAACTATAATTCCTACTAAACAAAGTGTGACCAGTCGCAATTTATTTAAATTTCCCGCCAAAACTGAGTATTATTTCATTAGCCAGACTATAATAACATTATTATTGTTTCAGGTCACACACATGCTAAGGTCTGGCAAGATACACAAGTTCAGTCTTCGCGACAAGCGTTCCTGGACGGACTATCAACAGGGCTACGGGCACCATCCGGAAAGGGAAGACGACTAATAATTAGTCACATTGGCAGCAAGGAAGGCTTTTTGGAAGGAGGACTCTTGCTATTTGAATCAAAAAAAAATTCAGACGACTATCACCAGGAAATGAATGCACAGCATTTTGAAGAATGGCTTACTGGCATACTGCCTAAATTAAAACCTAATGCGGTACTTGTCATAGACAACGCTCCTTACCACTCCCGCAAATTGGAATCAGGTCCTACAAATAAATGGAGGAAAGCCCAAATCATTGATTGGCTAAAAGAAAAAAAAATAAGGTATGAATCTAAAATGACCAAGGAAAAATTGATGGGTATTGTGATGAAGGAGAAGGCTGCTTACCAAAAATACGCAGTGGATGAGTTAGCGGCTGAACATCATGTAAAAATACTAAGATTGCCGCCTTACCACTGTGAATTGAACCCCATAGAGCTGGTATGGGCTCAGGTGAAGGGGCATGTAGCCAAAAACAATAAAACCTTCAAAATGGCGGAGGTCAGAGAATTATTTCATGAAGGCTTGCGGAAGGTGACGCCCCAGCGGTGGCAATCATGTATAGATCATGTTACTAAAATTGAGGATAAAATGTGTCAATTAGACGGATTAATTTCAGGAATCGTCCAAACATTTATCATAAATGTATCAGAGTCGGACTCCGACCTTAGTTGTTCGGAAATCAGTGAAGGCGAAAATAGTGAAGATGAATAAAAAATATATGTACAAAATATGATTTTATTTTAACCTTTCCGTATTCCTTACCTGTGTGGTTACTATGATGGTTTGTTATGTCCAACACAAAGCATTCGTTCGAGAGAAACAAATGGAATTACATATTTAGTTTGTTATTATAGAGGCAACATATTATTAAAAGGTTCTAATTCTAATTTTAAAATATGGCTTCCATCAAAGTTAATGATGATTTCGCCAATTTCGAGTTTGCTCGTAGAGCATGCCGTTGTTCGGTGAGGTTTTGCTTTTTGTAAAGTGATAGCGATTTACAAAAAACCACGCGGACTATCGGGCCTTGACCCAGGAAGGGCTATGAACGCTTCAAGTTGAATTCTTCATTAGCTATTCACTCATACGTTAGATCACTGCACAATACGCTATCAATACTACACATTGAATAACAAAAATGAATAAATAACGAACAACAAAACTTAAACGCGTGCGGCCATCTTAAGTCACGAACCGGAAGTCCCTATATTAAAAGGTTGGCGAAACCTGAAAAATGAACTTGACAGTGACATAAGTGACTTTGACAATTTTGACAGTGACGTATCTGTCGTAGTTTTTTTGGTCTTGAATTAGAATTTCGAGTATATACGACGATACTTCGTCTAGGAAGGAGATCCGATTTATCTTGTTATACTCCTTGGTATAATATTCGTAACAAATACCAAAGAGTTTTAACATGATGATTCGGATCTCCTTGCTAAACGCCATTATTTATTTCCACAAAAAAGTGATGTCGTGCACGTCATCTAGGTTATCACTATCAAATAACTTTTGACTACACAATTTATTGTGGTTTAAAGTCAATATTTACTGGCAATGGTTTAAAGTATAATTTTCGTAATTTTCTTAATTGTTCAGATATATTTGGTATTTGCGCAAGCAGAAATTTTTATTTCATGCTGTGTAAGAAGTAATTGAAAACCATGTACTTATTCAGATATTAGTGACAAGGTAGACGTTCAAATACGAATGACAATAAGTCATGTACAGAATATACTGAATTTTAACGCTGCTTAGAAATATTTGACCACCTCTCCCGCTGCGATATATCTGATGGCCAAGAGCCACTATAAGCAGACGAAAAATGCCATGTTCATATTGTTCATACTTGAATATACGAGTATATGATTTATTGGAGCGAAGCGAGCGAAGCTCCCATGGATCGACTCGAATGGACTTTGTAACTATGCGCAGATCTCAGCGAGTCAGAGTTCGAAATTATCAAGATAATAACGAGCCGTGATAATTAACGGATAATTATCGGATAATTATCCGATAATTATCGGATAATTATCACCAGTATTAAAAGATCATTTGTTAAATTGTTTCATAAGAAATATCGATGGTTGATGGCATTGTTCAAATTCAACACAAATAACACAATAAACAATATTTACCTTATAGTCCTATTTGTTATGAAAAAAAAGCTGCACTCTGTGATGGAAGCAAGCCGTTTTGCACAGTGATAATATAGACCAAAATAAACGATTTCACTCGAGGCGAAATTAGTTTCACCCCTTAGGAACAGAGATGGCGCCACTTATTCAAAAAAAGTTTAAAAAATTCTAAATCCTGAACGGATACTCCGATTTTGACGTAAGAGGTGCCAATCGGCAGATAATTACCCAATTTAACATGAAAAAAATTAAAATCAAGTAGAAAATAATTTTGGATACCAAAGAAATAATATTTTCTGAAAAAAATATTTAAAATTTGTGATTTTTGGAATTTTACTCGTAAAAATGTATGTACATGGTACTTTTTTTATTTATTTATATTAAAACACAACTAATTTTACATTTACGAAAAAAAACCGCATATCATTAGCTCGTATAATTCCAAAGTTATTGAAGAATACAGACATGGCGCCGCTGGGTCAAAAAATCTTACAAAAAATCTAAAACCTCAACGGATATTCCGATTTTGATAATTAAGGTGGTAATCTACAGATAATTACTTAAATTAGTTTAAAAAAATAAAATAAAAATTCAAATAGGCAAAAAGTAATAATATTTCCAAAAAAAAACATACATTTTGAAAAAATATATATTTTTTTGAGGGTTTTATGTAATTTCATATAAAAAAATTATGAATATGGCTTTATCTTACTTATGTATATTATAACACTATTAGGTAATTGATCGTTTAATAAAAAACCGCATATCGAGAACTTGTACAGTTCCAACGGTATTGAAGATTTTACTATAGGGTGCCGGTGCGATGTTGCCGCCGCACGTGCAACTTATGTACATGTATATAGAAAAGTATTCTCCCGTTTCGAAGGTACTGATTACCCTGAAAATATAACCACAATTGAAAGTACAAATCATAATCATCCCAAGTAGCACACAACACACTTATATCCCTTGTACAGCTTAAATTAGAGTTTTAACGGGTGAATAGGCTCCTATACAACCTGTTTGCTAATATCACAAGTATATTAGATGCTAAATAGCATTTCTGAATCAATATTTTACTTACTTTACGTTTTATTTTCACTTTAGTCTTTGCAGGCTTTGCATTGTAACGTGCAAGTTAGGCCGTCGCATCATAAAAAAAACAACAACGCATTATGCCACAGCCCAATTTGTATCCATAATGTTCAAGGAGTTTCCAAATTGAACTAACCTTCAACTATTGTGGACCCCACCTACCTTTGATGCCGTTTCATTCCCAAAAAGAAGGACTTGGGACTCGATATTTCCAAATTAAAACGTGAACCCACATTTGGTTTGCATGAAACGGTATTCAATGGCAGCTGAAATAGATGGAAGGTATCTCACAAGCTTGTTTAGTTTAGTGTTTTTTAGTTTAAACTTGGTTTAAACAGATCTTTTCGAATCGCATTAACAGTAATAATATATGCTCTGTTGGAGCATCGTATAGCCTGCATGTGAATCTGGGACCAACAACGTTACGATTAATTGAGAACCAATTAATGACATTAATATAGTGATTGAATCTTACACGATTTTCACTCATTATATTAAAATAACTAGGTCGATGCAGAGTCAGCCACCGGCTAAGCTTGCACCATAGATTGGAGCGGAGTTTTTTTTTTTTTTTTTTTAATTTTCTCTTCGTCACGACCTAGCGAAATTTAATTTGTGCATTTTAAAACAAAAATTTCTAAAATCGGTTGAGAACTCGCTGAGATCTGCGCATTGTTACAAAGTCGATTCGAGTCGATCCATGGGAGCTTCGCTCGCTTCGCTCGCTCCGCTCCAACTAGGTCGATGCAGAGTCAGCCACCGGCTTAGCTTGCACCATAGATTGGAGAGGAGTTTTTTTTTTTTTTTCGAAATTTTCTCTTCGTCACGACCTAGCGAAATTTAATTTGTGCATTTTAAAACAAAAATTTCTAAAATCGGTTGAGAACTCGCTGAGATCTGCGCATTGTTACAAAGTCCATTCGAGTCGATCCATGGGAGCTTCGCTCGCTTCGCTCGCTCCGCTCCAATAAAACGGGACTTAATTGCGGTAAATAAACATTTTTGAACTCGGCCTAATGCCGTTTTGTTATAATAATGAATGACATTAATTATGTAAACACACCCTAAAAAAAAGAAACAAAAATGGCCCTAAGTAATCGTTTCACATGAGCCGTTACGTATCGAGAGAGAATTTCTATAGATAGCGATGTTACTTGCAAAAGCAGTAGTTATTTCAGGGTATAACATGCAAGTTTTAAAACAGGTCTCTTTTCTTATTGTATTAAAATTAGACGTCTTGTCATACCCTGTGAAAGCCTTGAAGTGCAGTCATCATTTCATTACTTAAAGTAATAACTGTTTTGTACACTGCTACTAGTAGACCGTTGCACTGACGACTGCAATTTGAATGCTTCGATGCTTTCACAGAGCTGGCGACAAGCCTTTCGCCGACTACTTCAGCTGCCATTGAACAACATGTTCTGCGTGTAGCGTTTCAAGCGAGCCAAATGTGAAATAAACGTCTTAATTTGGATATATCCTGATCCAGTCCCAAGTCCTTTCTTTTTGGGAATGGAATGGCGTTCGAAGCTGGTTGCAGGTGCGATCCACAATAGAACAGTTAGTATGGGTGCAAATC
Organism: Apotomis betuletana; assembly: GCA_932273695.1. NCBI lineage: Eukaryota > Metazoa > Arthropoda > Insecta > Lepidoptera > Tortricidae > Apotomis > Apotomis betuletana. The sequence goes on along the minus strand of OW026321.1, from coordinate 5,124,360 downwards.
GAGCTATGGAAAAATCCGTTGTTGCAGCCGATGCAACGGCCTAACATGCACGTTACAATGCACAGTTTAGTGAAAATAGGCAGAATATACTTGTGATATTAGCAAACTGGCTGTATAAGAGCCTATTCACCCGTTAAAACTCTAATTTAAGCTGTACAAGGGATATAAGTGTGTTGTGTGCTACTTGGGATGATTATGATTTGTACTTTCAATTGTGGTTATATTTTCAGGGTAATCAGTACCTTCGAAACGGGAGAATACTTTTCTATATACATGTACATAAGTTGCACGTGCGGCGGCAACATCGCACCGGCACCCTATAGTAAAATCTTCAATACCGTTGGAACTGTACAAGTTCTCGATATGCGGTTTTTTATTAAACGATCAATTACCTAATAGTGTTATAATATACATAAGTAAGATAAAGCCATATTCATAATTTTTTTTATATGAAATTACATAAAAGCCTCAAAAAAATATATATTTTTTCAAAATGTATGTTTTTTTTTGGAAATATTATTACTTTTTGCCTATTTGAATTTTTATTTTATTTTTTTAAACTAATTTAAGTAATTATCTGTCGATTAACACGTTAATTATCAAAATCGGAATATCCGTTGAGGTTTTAGATTTTTTGTAAGATTTTTTGACCCAGCGGCGCCATGTCTGTATTCTTCAATAACTTTGGAATTATACGAGCTAATGATATGCGGTTTTTTTTCGTAAATGTAAAATTAGTTGTGTTTTAATATAAATAAATAAAAAAAGTACCATGTACATACATTTTTACGAGTAAAATTCCAAAAATCACAAATTTTAAATATTTTTTTCAGAAAATATTATTTCTTAGGTATCCAAAATTATTTTCTACTTGATTTTAATTTTTTTCATGTTAAATTGGGTAATTATCTGCCGATTGGCACCTCTTACGTCAAAATCGGAGTATCCGTTCAGGATTTAGAATTTTTTAAACTTTTTTGGAATAAGTGGCGCCATCTCTGTTCCTAAGGGGTGAAACTAATTTCGCCTCGAGTGAAATCGTTTATTTTGGTCTATATTATCACTGTGCAAAACGGCTTGCTTCCATCACAAAGTGCAGCTTCCAGGCCAAAACCGTCCATAACAAGTAATACTATTAACAAACCAATGACATTCGAGTTCACTTGGCTTTGCACAGGCTTTGCATAACACCAACTGACGTTTTTTTTCGAAACGTTCGGATAGACGCAACAAGTGCGGAAATACACGTTTGGATACTTAGAATATAGTTCTATTTCACGGGCGCAATTTTTTGTTATTATCAATTGATAATTATCCACCTGTTATTATCACGATAATTATCGTGATAATTATCGCGATAATTATCGTTGATAATTATCCTTTCGAACCCTGCAGCGAGTTCTCAACCGATTTTAGAATTTTTTGTTTTAAAATGCAAAAATTAAATTTCGCTAGGTCGTGACGAAGAGAAAATTTCGAAAAAAAAAAAACTCCGCTCCAATTTATGGTGCAAGCTTAGCCGGTGGCTGACTCTGCATCGACCTAGTTATGATATAGACAACACCACACCATCTTATTGAGATTAGCACCCTTTATGGATATGTAATTCGTTATATCACGTTTTATCCAGATTTGTTTGATCCGGAACCGGATAGCTGAAATCCGGATAATACGGGTATCCGGATATCTAGATTCAAAATCCTAGGCGTGGCACAATGCGTTGTTGCTGACGATGCGACTGCCTACAATGCAAAACCTGCAAAGGCCACTGTGAAAATAAAACGTAAAGTAAGTAAAATATTGATTCAGAATTGCTATAATTAAATAATATACTTGTGATAAGACAAAATTCTTAGGCTTAATGATTGACAACCAGCTTAACTGGAAACACCATATAGATTATTTGTGTAATAAATTGTGTAAATCAGCATATGCACTGTTTAAGCTATCAAAAATAGTAAACCGTGAAGCAGTTTTAACGGCGTATCATGGACTTGTAGCTTCGTTGCTGAGATATGGGATAATCTTTTGGGGCAACTCAGTCAATAAAGATATGGCATTCAAGGCTCAAAAACGCTGTATACGAGCTATGTGCGGGTTATCTGTAAGAGACAGCTGCGAACCATACTTCAGATCTCTTAATATATTAACTTTGCCTTCATTGTACATTCTTGAAGTAAGCCTATTTGTCAAAGCCAATCCTGACTTATTTAACAAAGTTGCAGACGGTCGCAGATTTCCAACACGTCCGCAGTATAAATGCAAGTTGAGAGATGGACATGGAACTAACACGGCAATGTTGAGAAATAGTATTCTAGGTATGGCGCCAAAGATATATAATAAAGTTCCAGACTCATTGAAAGATCTAAATATGGTCCAATTTAAAAAAGAACTTATATCCTACCTTAGCAAACAATGCTACTATTCGGTTAAAGATTATTTAAATGATGTGACATAATTTTAGATTTCATAATTATTATTTCTCAATTTGACATGTTTTTAATTTTATTATTTCATTGCACCAAATTGTTTATTTCCGTACGACTGTGTTTCTATGGCTAATTTTGTAATTTATTCATGATTGCTTGCATGTTAGTTTTTCTCTAAGTGTGTAAAATTTGTACATCCATACTTATGGGTAAAACATAGAGGTCAAAACAAATTGTATTCAACACCAATAACTATATTTATACCTATGTTTGACAAATAAAATTTTTGATTTTGATTTTGATTTTTTAACCAAACAGGTTGTATAAGAGCCTATCATGCACCGTTAAAACTCTAATTTAAGCTGTATAATGGATGTATAAACGCTTATGCAGCCTGTGTGTTACTTGGGATGATTATTATTTGAATTTTCAATTATGTTTATATTTTCAGGGCAATCAGTGGCTTCAAAACGGGAGAATACTTTTCTAAATACATGTACATACATATATGTGAAATGAAATGAAATGATTTATTTGCATAAACATGGTTGTAACATTGTGTGTTTATCTTAACATAATTAGTATGAGTATCACATGTTTAGCCAACATGGCATGCAAAAATTAACAGTTAAATAGTATGAATGTCGAATTTATATATATCCAGGAAAATCATCTCTAAATTATGTCTATTCCTTAAAATTAAAAAAATCTGTCAACGTATAGAAACATTTGTCTATTAACCATTTTCTTAATTTAATTACAAATACTTTGTCAGGCAGCAATCTTATTTCGTAAGGTATCTTATTGTAGACTCGAATACTCATTATGTAACAATTTTTTTTTAATAATGAAGTTCTACATGGTGGCATTAGCAGCTTATGTTCGTCCCTTGCTCTTAATGTATTATTAAATAGCGGTTTTTTAAAGTGATGATGCAATTTTCGAACGAGGCATGCTAATTCTAATACATATAAGCCAACCAACGTGAGTAATCCAAGTCTTTGAAATAAAGGTCTACAAGAATCCCTAGGGTGTACTCCACATACTGCTCTAAGACATCTTTTCTGTGTACTGAAAACTTTGCTTGCTTCTGTGCAGTTACCCCATAATGATATTCCATATCTTAACACCGAAGCAACGTAACCATGGTAAGCAAGCAATGCTGTTTTCTCTCCTGACACTAACCTTAGCTGTTTTAACGCATAAACGAATCTATCAAGTTTGTCACAGATTGACTTAACATGTTGTTTCCATGAACAATGTTGATCCACGGTTATGCCCAAAAATTTGGTATCGCTAACTTCTTCAATTATTTGATTCTGACAGAGTAATTCTAAGCTTAATGGTTGTGTTTTATAATTTCTAAATTGTATTTAACATGTTTTTGTTGTATTCGTCTGCAGAATATTTCTGCTTAACCATGAATCTATTACATTTATTATAGAATTTAACTTATCTACATACGTGACGGCGGTGTCATTGTCAGCGGGTATAATTACCGCTATATCGTCCGCGAACAAAGACATAGGGCACGTCGTCACTTTGGGTAGGTCGTTTATATATAAAAGAAATAGCATTGGACCTAAGATGCTTCCTTGTGGGACGCCGTACCCGTTGTGCCTGTACGCTGATCGATAAGCTATGTTTACATTTGAGCTATTAATTTTACTTATTTCAACGCACTGCATTCGATTGCTTAGGTAACTTGCTATCCAGTTTAAAACATTTCCTCTTATACCATAATATTCGCATTTCCTAAGTAGTAGATTATGATCAACAAAGTCGAATGCTTTGGTCATATCGAAAAATGTTGCTGTTATAGGAATTTTGTCATCAATATATTGGGTAATTGTACGCATGAGCGAATAAGCCGCATGAGTGGTGGACTTGTGCTTCTGGAAACCGTGCTGTTCCTTTGCAATGATATTGTGCTTAACCAAGAAATGCGATACTCTGGTATGGAATGCCTTCTCAAACACTTTAGAGAATATCGGTACTAAAGTTATCGGTCGATAGTTTCGTATATCTTGTTTATTTCCTTTTTTATGGATTGGTTTTACTATTGACTGCTTCAGTCGCTCAGGAAAGATACCATAAGCAAAAGATAAGTTGACAAGATGTGCCACGATCGAAGAGATTTCTACTGCACACTCTTTGAGCACCTTGGTTGCAACCTGGTCAAATCCTACTGAGTTAGAGTTATTCAATGACCTTATAATTTTTATTACTTCGTCTTCTGTACACGGTTGTAGAAATAAACTATCACGAGTGCTATTAATCTTTGTTAGTGATATACGGTGGCTACTGGTTCCTTTGGCACTGATATTAACATTTGTTGAATCAATTAAATGATCATTGAATATTTGTGCTATCCGAGTGGGGCTATTAATGATATTACCATCCAACTCAATGCACTCAATTTCTTGTTTATTTCTATTGTCGTCATGCTTCTCCTTTATGATGTTCCAAGCTGCTTTACATTTATTTTTTGACTTAGAAATGAATTTGTTGTTAACGTTTTTTTTCGAGTCAATAACGCACGCTTTTAGCAGCTTTGAATAAGCCGACAACTTTTGTTTGTTTGTCGCTGTCTTCCTACGATAATACAACGTTCTTAACTTCCTTTTAGTCCTACTGGATTTTATAAGACCTTTTGTTATCCATCTAGGCGCCGTGGTATTGACTTTAATCTTTATTTTATTCACAGGGAAGCAGAGATTGTAGAACTGTGTAAACGTGTCATGGAATTTGTTGAATGCGACGTTTAAATTATTTTCCGAGAGCTCGTCAGCCCAATGAAGACCTGACATGTAATATTTGAATTTTTCTATATTATTTTTACACAAATCACGTATTGTTATATACCAAAAGTCATTGGCTTTTTTAGTGGTAGTATTTATTGAAAATTTTAGGAGCTGACATGTATCATGATCAGATAGCTGAACAGGATAGATATAGCCCCTAGCGTCGGGAATATTGCTGGCTATGTGATCTATGCAAGACTTTTGGCGTGTAGGTTTAGTAATATGTAACGTTAAGTTAAAGTTTTTCATTATACCTTTAAGTTTGTTAGAAGCACTAATTTCTTTTAAGGTATCAATATTTAAATCTCCGGTGATTATTACTCTCCTCTTCGATTTGCATGTGAGTTTATGAAGAAGTATTTCTAGATGATAGAAAAACGTATGAACTAAATTGTTTTGCGGTATTCTATACAAGCAAATAACAATACAGTTGAACGTGGGAATATCTACACCGCAACATTCGAATACTCGCTCAATGGAAGAATCATGACATATCGAGAGAACCTTAAAATCAATGCCTTTTTTCAATAAAATGCAAGTACCTCCCCTCTTCTTCTCTCTACAGAAACAAGACGCTAAATTAAAGTTTTTTAAATATACACTCTTTTCGCTACCACGTTACAAAAGTTTCAGTCAGGCATAATGCGTCAAGCGTCACACCATTTCGCGAGAACTCTGCTATACACAATTCTAGAGCACTAAGTTTCGAGAGTATTCCTTGGATATTTTGGTGTAATAACGTGATGGTTGTATCAGGTATGCACGGATTTAGATATTTATCAAAAGTACATTCATCTTTATTACTTATATTATGAACGAAAAAATGTGTATTGTTCGTGTTCATCCTCATGACTATTGCTTTCTACACTAGGGCTATCGCTATCTGCATTTTGGTAAGAATTTACCCATTCAGTCTCCATTATTGATTTTATTAAGTCTGCCAAGTGTTTAAAGATTATATTGAGACTTCTTTTATTTATGTCGCCCGACCCTGCTAAAAACATTTTGGCTGAGTATGGTATATTTAAATTTGAGTCAAGGATGTAGGCGTATTCATGAGTAATGTTATCCAAATACAATAAATTGTTAAAGATTTCTACTCTTTTATTAAAGAGGTTCGCATAATCATTTAGCCTGTAAGTAGGCACGCATATTATAATATTTGTGTGTTGTACACTCAGTAGCTGCTCTCTAATAAATATTACTAATTTTGAATAGTCTTGTGTAGCTTTAAAATCGTTATCACCTATATGTATAGTGCAGAAATCCTTGTATGTAAAATCCTTTAGTTTTTTTATCCAGGCCCTGGAATAGCTGTTGGATGCCTCCCCCCGGAGTGAGGTAATGGCACAAATTCACCCCAGGTAGTGATTGCTCAGTTCTTTTTATTAAAAATACATAAGTAAAATATAAGTACTGTATATACCTGTACCTTTTAGCCGACTTCCAATATAGGAGATTCTGAATTTTTTAATGTATTTTCACCGATATCTTCGCCAATTGTGGACCGATATTCTCAGAATATTTTTTTTTTGTTGAAAGAATATACCCCTATTGTCATCATGTCGGGATCTGATGATGGGATCGCAGGGCGTTGACAACCCTCAAATGTTATAAGCACACTAGTACTTTATAATGTTATTCAGGTATTTGCGTCTGGTAGTCATCATCTCATTTTTAGGGTTCCGTACCCAAAGGGTAAAAACGGGACCCTATTACTGAGACTTCGCTGTCCGTCCGTCCGTCTGTCACCAGGCTGTATCTCAAGAACGGTGATAGCTGGACAGTTGACATTTTCACAAATGATGTATTTCTATTGCCGCTATAACAACATATGATAAAAATAAAATAAAATAAATATTTAAGGGGGGGCTCCCATACAACAAACTTGTTATAGATTATGGTACGGAACCCTTCATGCGTGAGTCGGACTCGCACTTGCCCAATTTTTTTTTTCTTTACCTTCATTTCACCTTTCGACTTTAAAAGGCGATATAATCTGTACATGAACGGGTTATTATAGGGTTTTTAGTTTATTTCGAAGTGGATTCTCTTTTTTGTAAAAAAATTGATTTACCCTTATTGTCATGGTGACAAGAGCGAAAAAGGTACGTGTTTTACTTTCCTTGGCTGTTCATTATAATATTACTATTGTGTTGAAGACGCCGTTGGAGCAGTGGTAGTGAGCTGCCTACTGCCAGCGGTTTTAGGTTCGAATCCGGGCAAGGGCAAATATTTCTGTGATAAACTCGAAATAGCTACTTGTTCCTGTGCCATGGATGATTTCTATGTATTTAAATGTATATTTATACATAGGGATGTATACCCTCGCTTGGGAGGACCCGTTATACTAGCCTATACACTAAAGCTTAATGTGGGACTAGATCAATTTGTGTGAAGTTGCCCGATATTTATTAAAGGAGCTCAACGTATTGGCTTCGGCTCCGCACACGCCTCCCAAAGGTACTGGATGCGGATGTCACTATTAGGCGAAAACAAAAGTTACTTACAATGATAATCATTCACTCAGAAACGTCTAGAGTTAGTTGAATTAAAATTATCAAATCTGATCAAAACATCTATTGTTTGATAATTACCAGTGCATACATTTGCCGTGAGATAAAATCGAATTTTCCACTCATCGAACTCAAATATTTTCAGGAGATTTGACCGTGACCTTGCTCCAGATTCGAATCCAGAACATGCTGAGACGACGGATGGCGGATAGACGCCGTTCTGCACTGAAGGTAAGTGGTGCTCCTTCCCGTCCCACTGGGCACTCTGGGCACGTGTCATCTTGTCCAGGGTCCCCAGTAACATTTGATATCTTTTGTTACTTACTGTACCCAGTACTTTACGTACTTTCGATAGCAGTTTCAAATATTTTGATAACTAATGAATGTTTGAGTTTCTATGAGACGACATTAATCAGCCTTCATCTTTGTATTTCGTATTTGTCTTTTGTTCTTATGTTTTGTCTGTACATCTTATAGTTTCACTGCTTTGCTTTTACTGTTGTGCTGTGAACTATAATGAATAATAAAATGTTTCGAATAAAAAATCTAAAATAACTAACTAACTAACAGTTTTAGTGACCCAAACGAATACATTTTTTAATAAATATTTCTTTTTTACAGGTAAGTCAAATTTTAGGATGAAAAGGTAAGTCAAGTACAACGAATCTGAAATGTCCATGCAGTGAAGATAAGTAAAAAAACTTTTTTTAAGTTGGCAGCAATGCATTCCGATATTATCTGTATGAAGTGGTTGGTAAAGTTGGTTTCATAAATTATTTTCATTTAACGGTTTGTACAGAATACGAGTCTAGGCGCAACTTGGCTTGAGGACTTAATAGCTTAAAGGGCTTTTAGCCCGCGATCCCCTTGTTTCTTCGACAAAAATTTCATATATTGTTTCATTTCGTCGACATTTTTTTCCCTCGAAGCCATACATTATAATTTATAAGTCGTAAATTATGCGTAAAATATCATCCTATTTGTTAGGGTAGCGTTATTTTATACAATGCCAGATATTTTACGGTTGTAGCAGAAATCGCTAATATGAAATGATATATCATTTGTCGGTGAAAAGTAAGAGATAAAAATTAAATAAAACGAAATAATTATATTTGTGTTGTCTTGTATTTACGTTTGAAAACACATACTTGAGTAAAGGAAACGAAATAAGTTTGCTCTAGTATAGAAGACTGGAAATTCTATTTAAAAACAAAACTTCCATTGTGTTGTCGTCGACCCTCAAAAGTAGTAGTCATAACTTTCTGGACAATCTCCATGTCGAGCACAGTTTTGCTGAAATCAGTATGTTCGATTAATACATGAATACATTATTGACTGGAGATGGCAGAAATGCATGTTTCGTTAAATAATCGTTAAAATATTTCTATAAGTCCCCATTTCTATAAGACCATCTAATCCAGCTGTCCAATGGTCTAAATCAGTATATTTTGATGTGATGTCGTTGTAATATAAGTAGGTTAAAATCTTACTGGAATCAGGACCAAACCACTGGATTGAGCAGATATAATTTCTCGTCGAATCATTTCTGTAGCATGATTGTAGTTCAAGCATTTGAATAACAGAAACACGAGAATTTCAACCGGGGAGTACGTTTATAAACTTTTCTCATCGTGGAATCACATAAAAAGGTTCATTATCAAGCTACAGATATCGTAGGTCTCGTGTGTCGGTCGAAGGCAACCCAGTTAGCAAACTAATATAAACTAATATTAAAGACTTTGTCTTAAAGGTCTAGTTACCAGGCCATAAAATTTTCAAAAAAATATATATTAAAGACCAAGTGCGGGTAGTCCGAAATACTCGCGCGACAAGAAGACGTTGATGCCCGCCTCTTCAGTGCACTCGAGACCAAGGACATAGCGACACGTCCGAAACATCGAGTTAATTAAATTAAATCCTTTTTAGAACGCGATTAAGTAAGCTTTAATATAATGTATTAAGGGGTATATTATAGTATATTAACTTTACTATTTTATGACCTTAAGCTGTAAGATGTATATTGTTATACTGTGCTGTAAGTTACAAATGATGACCTACTGTTTAATTATATAGGTACAAGCAAAGAGTTACTTTACCAGCGGAGGAGGTGGCCTCTGTGAAGTGATTAAATGCAGTTGAATATCGACAATAAGTAAGCACTTTACCTAAGAGCTACCTATAATGTTTTACAATTTTTCATGTAAATAATCAAGAATCAATCTTACACAAATCAATCTAGCCACAAAATAAGCAAAGCTCGTACTTTGGGTACTAGACGACGATTGTCAAGAGGGCACTATTTAACTATAATATTTATAATAATTTTAATTACAATATTTATCTTTTGAACTGCCATTGTTAGGCACTGTTGATGATGACTTTGGTTGGACTGGGAAGTCGCCCATGGACATGTCAGTGGGGTTGATCTCTGGAAGGGCGTTTAGGAGGGGGTGGGGATTTTATATCGCAAGAGTGCATTCGAATCAGTATCTATCATAGATTGTGATTGTGAAATATGGCAACAATTTTGCAACTGTCAGTAAGTCCGAAAACATTATATTGGCAACTGACCATTTTTTCTATGACATGTTTTCTTTTATTATTTTCTAAATCCATTATTTAAGGAAAATAAATATAAGAAATTCTGATATCTCTGAGTGATCTGCAATTATGATAGTAAATCTGGATTTAAAAGTAAAAAAAGTCATCAAAGTAAAATATTTTATTATCATATCAGTGACAACCCTACTAATTCAAAGGTTTTATTTATATTTTAGATTTAACACCTTTCTTTAACTTAAGCGATGTTCAAAAGACGCTAGGGTTGATTTATGTGCAGATTTTTACACTAATGTTTAACAAATTGTATCTCAAAAATGGATAGAAATATTACATAGTTCGTTGGAGAAAAATGAAGTACTCAGTCTGTACAATTCCCTGTTTGCTTAAAAGTCCCTTGATCTGTCCACCCTGTATATTGTCCCTATATATATATTTTATGGCTCAGTGTATATAATGAACGAAAGGTATAATTTCAAAATATCTAGTTTCATAAAGTAAAACCTTATTTAAATATAATACCAATTGATATATCGATTCTAGCATATAATATTCATAAAACACCTAAGATTTCAAACATAATATTAATCAATTAATCTAACATCAAAAATCATAATGCTCGTATAGTATAAACCTCAGCTAACTTACTTTATTGGCAGCAGTCCATTTTATTGAGGTACGCAGTTAAAACCTAGCCTAACCGAACCGAACCTACCTTTCTGACCGCTGTAGCCGATCCGTTGAGTACCTATAGAGAATAATAGAATATGATATGATATGATATTATATCTTATAATCCTTATACAATAAGATATAATATATTAAAATATTTATTCGTTATGTATATAATACGAACAGAAATTAGTCAATTTAAGTGTTATATAAGAAAAACATTATATGACGTGAATATTATGTCAATTGACCGTTATACCTTATAGTCCTATTTGTTATGAAAAAAAGCTGCACTCTGTGATTGAAGCAAGCCGTTTTGCACAGTGATAATATAGACCAAAATAAACGATTTCACTCGAGGCGAAATTAGTTTCACCCCTTAGGAACAGAGATGGCGCCACTTATTCAAAAAAAGTTTAAAAAATTCTAAATCCTGAATGAATACTCCGATTTTGACGTAAGAGGTGCCAATCGGCAGATAATAACCCAATTTAACATGAAAAAAATTAAAATCACGTAGAAAATAATTTTGGATACCTAAGAAATAATATTTTCTGAAAAAAATATTTAAAATTTGTGATTTTTGGAATTTCACTCGTAAAAATGTATGTACATGGTACTTTTTTTATTTATTTATATTAATACACAACTAATTATACATTTACGAAAAAAAACCGCATATCATTAGCTCGTATAATTCCAAAGTTATTGAATAATACAGACATGGCGCCGCTGGGTCAAAAAATCTTACAAAAAATCTAAAACCTCAACGGATTTTCCGATTTTGATAATTAAGGTGCTAATCAACAGATAATTACTTAAATTCGTTTCAAAAAATAAAATAAAAATTCAAATAGGCAAAAAGTAATAATATTTCCAAAAAAACATACATTTTGATAAAATATATTTTTTTTTTGGGGCTTTTATGTAATTTCATATAAAAAAAACTATGAATATGGCTTTATTTTACTTATGTATATTATAACACTATTAGGTAATTGATCGTTTAATAAAAAACCGCATATCGAGAACTTGTACAGTTCCAACGGTATTGAAGATTTTACTATAGGGTGCCGGTGCGATGTTGCCGCCACACGTGCAACTTATGTACATGTATCTAGAAAAGTATTCTCCCGTTTCGAAGGTACTGATTACCCTGAAAATATAACCACAATTGAAATTACAAATAATAATCATCCTAACAAGCACACAACACACTTATATCCCTTGTACAGCTTAAATTAGAGTTTTAACGGGTGAATAGGCTCCTATACAACCTGTTTGCTAATATCACAAGTATATTAGATGCTAAATAGCATTTCTAAATCAATATTTTACTTACTTTACGTTTTATTTTCACTTTAGTCTTTGCAGGCTTTGCATTGTAACGTGCAAGTTAGGCCGTCGCATCATAAAAAAAACAACAACGCATTATGCCACAGCCCAATTTGTATCCATAAAGTTCAAGGAGTTTCCAAATTGAACTAACCTTCAACTATTGTGGACCCCACCTACCTTTGATGCCGTTTCATTCCCAAAATATTTCCAAATTAAAACGTGAACCCACATTTGGTTTGCATGATACGGTATTCAATGGCAGCTGAAATAGATGGAAGGTATCTCACAAGCTTGTTTAGTTTAGTGTTTTTTAGTTTAAACAGATCTTTTCGAATCGCATTAACAGTAATAATATATGCTCTGTTGGAGCATCGTATAGCCTGCATGTGAATCTGGGACCAACAACGTTAATAATAATAAATTGAGAACCAATTAATGACATTAATATAGTGATTGAATCTTACACGATTTTCACACATTATATTAAAATAATAAAACGGGACTTAATTGCGGTAAATAAACATTTTTGAACTCGGTTAAATCCCGTTTTGTTATAATAATGAATGACATTAATTATGTAAACACACCCTAAAAAAAAGAAACAAAAATGGCCCTAAGTAATCGTTTCACATGAGCCGTTACGTATCGAGAGATAATTTCTATAGATAGCGATGTACTTGCAAAAGCAGTAGTTATTTCAGGGTATAACATGCAAGTTTTAAAACAGGTCTCTTTTCTTATTGTATTAAAATTAGACGTCTTGTCATACTCTGTGAAAGCCTTGAAGTGCAGTCATAATTTCATTACTTAAAGTAATAACTGTTTTGTAAACTGCTACTAGTAGACCGTTGCACTGACGATTGCAATTTGAATGCTTCGATGCTTTCACAGAGCTGGCGACAAGCCTTTCGCCGACTACTTCAGCTGCCATTGAACAACATGTTCTGCGTGTAGCGTTTCAAGCGAGCCAAATGTGAAATAAACGTCTTAATTTGGATATATCCTGTCCCAAGTCCTTTCTTTTTGGGAATGGAATGGCGTTGGAAGCAGGTTGCAGGTGCGATCCACAATAGAACAGTTAGTATAGGTGCAAATCGAGCTATGGAAAAATGCGTTGTTGCAGCCGATGCAACGGCCTAACATGCACGTTACAATGCACAGTTTAGTGAAAATATGCAGAATATACTTGTGATATTAGCAAACTGGTTGTATAAGAGCCTATTCACCCGTTAAAACTCTAATTTAAGCTGTACAAGGGATATAAGTGTGTTGTGTGCTACTTGGGATGATTATTATTTGTACTTTTAATTGTGGTTATATTTTCAGGGTAATCAGTACCTTCGAAACGGGAGAATACTTTTCTAGATACATGTACATAAGTTGCACGTGTGACGGCAACATCGCACCGGCACCCTATAGTAAAATCTTCAATACCGTTGGAACTGTACAAGTTCTCGATATGCGGTTTTTTATTAAACGATCAATTACCTAATAGTGTTATAATATACATAAGTAAAATAAAGCCATATTCATATTTTTTTTTATAATGAAATTACATAAAAGCCCCAAAAAAAAATTTTTTTTTCAAAATGTATGTTTTTTTTTGGAAATATTATTACTTTTTGCCTATTTGAATTTTTATTTTATTTTTTTAAACTAATTTAAGTAATTATCTGTCGATTAGCACCTTCATTATCAAAATCGGAATATCCGTTGAGGTTTTAGATTTTTTGTAAGATTTTTTGACCCCGCGGCGCCATGTCTGTATTATTCAATAACTTTGGAATTATACGAGCTAATGATATGCGGTTTTTTTTCGTAAATGTAAAATTAGTTGTGTATTAATATAAATAAATAAAAAAAGTACCATGTACATACATTTTTACGAGTGAAATTCCAAAAATCACCAATTTTAAATATTTTTTTCAGAAAATATTATTTCTTAGGTATCCAAAATTATTTTCTACGTGATTTTAATTTTTTTGATGTTTAATTGGGTAATTATCTGCCGATTGGCACCTCTTACGTCAAAATCGGAGTATCCTTTCAGGATTTAGAATTTTTTAAACATTTTTTGAATAAGTGGCGCCATCTCTGTTCCTAAGGGGTGAAACTAATTTCGCCTCGAGTGAAATCGTTTATTTTGGTCTATATTATCACTGTGCAAAACGGCTTGCTTCCATCACAAAGTGCAGCTTCCAGGCCAAAACCGTCCATAACAAGTAAGACTAGATTTTGTAGTTATAGCTGGCATTCATTATATCTTGTGAACGTTATTAATATGAAATGATATATTAAATTTGTTGTTATATCTCGTGAGAGGCACCACACTTTAATGATATTCGTTAAAATACCAGTCAGTTCTGATGTTAACTTCGTAATGGATTGCTTTCTTTTTTTGACTGTTTTTCGTGTAGTGCGCTTTTACACATTATTTATAATATTACGTTCACGACTGTGAATGGTTTTCGCCATTTTGTTTGGATATTTTTAAATATTTGTCTTTTAAAGAAACGTAAACAAACCACCACGATTAACATGTGTGCGTGTGGATTGAGTGAGCACCCTTCAAAAAAGAAAAAAAATGTGGTGATCATTTAGTAAAAGTTCTAAAACAATTGTAAAACTAATTGATGAATTTGTATAACGATAAATAAAAATAATACATTCATTAACGTATGCTCACTCAGTTCTCACAAACAACCAACGAAATCTGTGAATTTGTTTATTTAACACATAATATTTAGATACAATTTTTTAGTAAAACCTATCCTTAAGGTAAGTAATAATTTGTAGATCACCTGGTAACGTATTTGAAGTTTTACAAATAATTTCGTATGCTCACTCAATCCGCACACTTTCGAAAACCCGATTTCTGATGAAAAAACTGGAGATTGAAACTTCTATATATGTATATAGTTAAGTAAAATTCGTATGGGAATTTGTAAAATACATTCAAACCGCTAACGTGGCAGATTTTTGGATAATAAAGGTTTGTGAGTGCTTTAGTATTTTTTTTTACTAAATATCCACCGTCTAAAATGTTATATTAGGTGCACTACAAACTGCGCCTACCGCGTCTGCAGATAAGTCTAAATGTAAGATGTCCTTGAATTATTTAGGAAGAACTGTCAATCCGATGGTTCTTGCTTGATATTTTAGTTGACCTGGCACTTGTGCCTAATTTATCTAGTGTAGTGTAGGTGTGCTGGGCTAAAAGTTCCGTTTTTAGGATTCTGTACTAGGTAGAAACTGGAATTTAAAAATAAACCAAACGCAATGATTTTGCTTATTATTGGCAACACTGACTTATACGCCATGTTGATTTACCTCGCTGCAAGAGTCGCTCAGTATTTATTTTTAAGTTTCGCGTGTACGCCTTATTTCGTAACTAACCCAATCCTTTTTTATTCTGTAATATTTTAATGAAAACAATACAAACTTAATATGCATTTGTTAGTTATTTATATTATAATTATTATCCCCTTTTCAACCAATTAGTGACTAAGCCATTGATACAAAGATCAAAGCTCAAAGAAAAGATTTAAATTCGTAACCTAGTGGAAGCCGACCCCGACCGAGAATCTGGACCGGTTCGATTACCGGTCTCTTCTACCAAGTTACGCATTGAGTCTTGATCTTTGTATCAATGGTTTAATATAAAAAAAAATGTGGTCTGTACCCACATTCAAAAAAATTTGGCATTACATGTTTAAAAAATTTACAATTGGTGACTGTTATTTGGGGTACCTATTCCAATACGTGTCATGACTCATGCTCATGATAAATGTAAATAACGTCCTTGGTTCGCGCAAAAACGCAAAAAGTAATATGTACTAACACATTTAATTTCCTTTCCAAAAACAGTAAATGAGATGTACCTACTTTGAAATTCTTCGCCGCATATGGTGTCTGGGGGTTAAATAAAACACATTTTGCTTTAGTATAGCTCCGTCCACACTTGTATCATTTCGCCGATCCGATCTCCGTTGCGTAGCACCGACGCGACAAGCGTATCGTGAACGGTAGTGTGGACGTCGCGCCGTCGCGATCATGCAACGCCTCGTACCCGATCACTCGAAGTCCATGTTACCAGTACCTTTCGTACCCCACACTCGCGTTCCGGGAAGCAACACGTTGCATGATCGCTAGTGTGACGTCCACACTCCTCCAAAACTTAACCAATTGTAAAGGTTTTGACCAGTTTCATAGTGAATGTTCGCGCGGACACATTTCTAGGTTCGAAAAGAGTTTTATCATGTCTTTACGGAGTAACTTCGTTATATATTTATTTAATAGTACACGTGCAAACTTATAGTAGTGTAGTAGATTCAATTTTTTACCCCAAAATCAAGCAAGTTTACTATCCGGCCGGATAGTACGTTGCTATACGGTATCCGGCCGAATATTAAAATGAAGGCCGGATAGTAACCGAATATTCGGTTCATCTTTTCACCTAAACACGCGTTTTCGAAATTTAATAATTGGAAACGTACTTTCTGTTGGGTTATGCAGTAATGTTGTTTAGGCGTGAAAATGCATATTTTCTTTTTTTGAACTTGTGCATTCTTAGGCTGTGGAGGGCGATTAAAACTATGTCAATTGTTAAATGTGTTATGTATAAAATAGATTAAAAAGTTATTAAAAACAAAGTCACTTGGTAAGTAAAAGTAGAACTTATATTTAGTCGACAAAACTGAATCACGACTCATCATAACATTGTCATTGATGTTTTTGAAGTAGATTTTAGTATGTAAATAAATATTTAAATATTATACACAAATTTATTGTGTGATTTTTTCAAAGAGAAGCCGGGGCCTATGCCAGTTGCGTTTATTATTCTGTCACTCACACTCGCATTTTTTCAAAACGTGACGGATGCTTTGTCACTTATTTATCGCGTGATAAAAGCAACCATCACAGGCCCAGGCGCAGGTGGCATAGACTTACGAAACACCGCAAGAACCTTAAGTACCTATCTCTTCATTACAGGACAAAAACGTATAATTAAATCTTAAGGGAATAGAAACGTGGTACTATCTTTTATTATGAAAATGCTAAATAATTAAAAAAAAATATTCCAGGGCGATGCCTAAGTCGCACACAGATATACATAGCTATGCCCTGGCCGTGCATTTTATGTCACGGAGCTTCCCTTTATAGTAGTTTAAAAAAATAAAAGTATCACCGATTTTAAGGGTAGGGCAGAAGAGCTCTCCTGAGAGACAATGAGAGGCAGCAGACACAATAGTAGCATCACACTCATAGTTGTTAACGAGGCTGACTATAGTACGACAACGTAAACAGAATTAATTAGTTTGTCTTCACCGTTGTTAAGGCATAGTTTCGCGCTTAAATATCTGTAAAAATATCATGAGCCGATTGCGATGCTGTAAAAAAATACAAATAAGCCTAACATATTGAGCCTCAATCCGTGTGCCGGATCCGTACTTTTACTACAAGCATTGGTACGGATACGGGACCTGGCAGGGGTTCAAGCCGCGACAGTAAACTACCGGTTATTATTATTAAGAGCCTATATTGTCCCACTGCTGGGCAAAGGCCTCCCTCTCATTCTTCCATGCGTCCCTGTCCCGGTTATAAATACAAATTCAGGAAAGGCCATGCGTCGGTTACATTACAGCTAAGAAAGAGGTAGATTTTTCTCGCGTGAGAAAATATCGCGTGTCACAGTCGTGCTAGAGTACTACCTGTATCTTATCTTTTTTTTTCAATACCGGGCAAGCAGGACAGTGTGAATAAGAAAACTGTGAACAATTTTCATCATCGTGAAAAATCGTGACTGTGCATAGAAATTACAAAAATGTCCGTAAATATAACCTAAATTGTTTTAAATGGCTCCTTAATACTTTGGAGGAAAAAATTATCTCAAGCTTTGAATTAGGATAAACTTCAATCAGGATGTGGAAAATTTCAATTATCTAACCAATTATGGAATGTGACCTATCCGATTATAAGGTAATTTAATTTTGATGGTTTCGTTGTCAAACCATTATATTTATAGTATTTCAACTTTATGAATGTTTTCCATTCGGCGTCGTCCGTACATCAGAATGTTGACGCGACAATACACCGTCGATGAATAATTTGTAGCATACGAGTACCATACGGAAACAGGCGGTCGAACCGCTCCGCGACTATCCTTCTGATTATTGTGGATTGAAAAGATATTTTTACTTAATACAGTTGCTCAAAAAGTGCTACTTTACGTAAATAGCTGTTTAGCGTGCGGATAGTTGGTTTTCGCGAACTAGTGCTTTTACCTGTTCCATTTTTTTTTTAATTTATACTTGTTCTATTTATGTTATGACTTACGTATTGATGATTGTTACTTGCTAATATTTAGTTCCCTTTAAACCTTGTAATCAACATAAAAACGTAATGTTAATGTAAGAATACGAAAAATATACATATATTTAAAATTTTATTACTTACCCTTTCACCATTATAACACGTAATTTTTAATATTGAATATATCGTTCTTAATTAAAGTTGAAAAAAATTGGAATAACGGACAAACAATTTTAATAATAATTTCATATGCGGTTAATTTATTTTCAAAAATCTTAATTATTCATTAGAAATTTCTCACGAAAGTTTAAATTTTAATGACATGATGGTATTTAATGAGTGATTTGAAAGTTAAGAAGTTTATCAAACGTAAACAAATGAAAAATAAAACAGAAATTATTGTTTCCAAATCAATAGAAAAGTTATTTTGGACTTATGATCTTCTCCGAATGATAAAATATGGTATGGCTACTAAAAAAAAAGGTGCGTTTAGAAGTTGTTGATTTAACCAAAATTAATAAGTAATAATTATGTCCATATTTTTTATTATTGTGTTTTCATATACCTAATTATAAATTTGTTTTAAATCAAACATGATTTGGAACCGCAATTTTATTCCTATTCCTAAAAAATAGGTTCCAATTCCAAATAACTTCATGACACTGATATATGATATTCAAAATGTAGATTGGCGATTATTTCCAAGCATATTTGAAGAAAAGCACTATGCAGGCCTCGGCGGATTCTCGTCCTTCAAAATCATACTCATCCACGAACTGACTTTTCCCGGCCTCTGCAGTTAAATGTACTATTACAACCAGGGAGTAGAGTTAAAATAAATAAAAAACACATTACATTGCATGAAAAATATATATTTCACTTTGAACATAGATAATTTCAATCAGGGGTCCATTCCGACAAAAAAATGTTTTAGCATATTAATAAAACGATGCAACTGCTGGCCCTGTTACGAATACTAATTACTTCACTTCTTCATAACCCAGCAGACATCGACACTCGAAAAGGCTAGAATTGCAAAGCACGATGTAGTTGTGGTATTTTAATATGTTGTAAGGATTAGGGCAGTGTTCATCCAATTTTACAAAAACTGCAATTGGACTTTTCACTTTTTGGTCTAAAAATCAGTTTGCGACAATCAAGGTTCAGAAACTTTTTAAATACCATTTTATTATACTATATAAATTTATGTTGGTATTTTTTTTGTCTATGGACGTCTGTCGTATTTTGTTCGTTTATTCATGCTCTTGTGAATAAAACGTCAAATATTTTAGTCTCACGAAAGTTTATCTTTTATTTACTAAGTAACTAAAATCCAACAAATTAACTGATACCTTTGATAAGTAGCTAGGGTAGCTTCCAGTTATAGATATAGTAAAGGAAAGTGAAACTTTTCCCTTCACTGTGACAAGACTGAAAAAGATACGTGTTTTAATTTCCTTGACAGTACATTTTAAGATGTCTCCAAACGTGTGAAAAGATATGGGTGTATTGCGTGTGGGTATGTAATTGCATCTATATTGGAATATCTGCAATGATTTGTCCTAATGTATTTTTCTCTAATAACTTTTGCCCTAAATAGATTAACTAATGTTCTAGTTGATTGCTGGTTCTTAGGCTGTCTAAACTCGGATTTCTAATTCAAGAGCAAAAAAACTACGACAGATACGTCACTGTCAAAATTGACAACATTTAAATGACATCTGATTTTGTTTGTTTCTTGGCTTGCACCAAATGCACAATGTTACAACTACAATACCAGATTTTGTACCAACAATCTCCGATGTTTAAGTTTTTATTATTTCCTCTCGTAATTATGTACTAATAAATATTTCTAGTTATTTTGTTAAAACATAAAGTTAAAGTTACCAATAAATAAATTATCTTAGCGTGTTTAAAAAAGAAAAAGGAATTTACTATTGTAAAAATATTTTATTGTACTGGCAACCTTGTGGTAGTTTTTTTGGTCTTGAATTAGAAATCGTAGTATAGCTAGTGTCTCTGATCTACTTGTAATTTTTAGGACATTGCGAAGGACATGGACGGTCGAAAGCTAAGGAGGCTCAATAAAATTAAACTCATTAGCTGATACCCAACGTATTTATTATGGCGCGCATGATGCATCTTATGCATTATATAAAAAATAAGTGTGTAGTGCCATTCCATTTGTTTACCAGAGGTTCATTTCTGTACTTATATATATATCCAACCTATTGCAGTTCCGTTTTTATTGAAGCATCAACAGTAAATCTGTAAAATTAATAAGAAAGACTTCAAACTGTCAGTCATTCTAGCACATACCGCGCAACTACATACTAGAATAGGCTAGTTGACCTATTTTTGAAATGGTTGATCTTTTTAGCTCTAAAAGAGGTACCTATTGTATTTTGTGAGGGTTAGGAAGCAAAATTTTATCAAGCGGAAATAGAAATTTCATGAACAGACAAAAACGCCATCCGCCATTTTTTGTCTTCAGCTTATCTGCGGTTTGACGTAGAATACAGACGTAGAACCATGGAAGAGAGAACCTACGTAGAACATACTTATGTGTATGTATTTCTGACATAGATACATTTATAAATGCATAGAAAACATCCAAAAACATTCCCATCCATCCAGGACCCAGAATTCGAGTTCATCACTTAAATATTTGCCTTTGCCGGGATTCGAACCCAGGACCGCCGGCTCAGTAGGCAGTGACCACTGTGCCAACCGCGTCGTTAAAATCTCTATTTATCTCTTAACCTCGAAAAGCGATGCCGAGTTGATCATAGTTGGCTGATCCATTCTCCAAATATTGTTTTTTTTAAACAATGATTTACTCGTATTCAGCTATTTCCAGATTATGCTTTAAGAGAACATCAATATGAGAATAAATCTAAGCTAAAAAAAAGGAACAAATAACTCGCTGGCTCAATATTACAGGGTTCTATGTACGACTTTTCAATCCTTGATCTCGTCTATTAATATTATAGTTCAATGCTAATAAGACTGAATATTTATTATTATTATATTATTTATATTTATTAGTTTATGTTTAATACAATATATACGTTTGTAATTATGTATATTTATTTAGGTATCTTAAGGTTATATTTACATTTAGTTAGTATATTTGCACGTTTTAGTTTGTTCGTTTGTCTTTCACTTCAATGTCTAGTTTTCTGTCTCATTTGGTCAAAGGTTAACTGGAAGAAATCCCTTACAGGGATGAGTTCGCCCTTATAAACATGTATTGTTTTTGAGTTTTTGTCAATATTGTTTTATATGCAATAAAGTGTTTACATACATACATACATACTTTTGACGACTTCAAATTTAGGTACACATTGTCATAATTACATTAAGTCTAATTTAAATTACCCTGAATATGTAACATAGAACCCTGTAATATTGGGCCAGCGACTGTAACAGACGGATGGATGGCAATGTTTTTGTACGGAACTCTAAAGCGAAAGACTTAGACTAAATCATAATATATTAAATAGGTACTGTACCGCTACCATGAGTATGAAATGACCGCACTCGCTAGCGACTGCGTTACCGATTTGTATGGAGCGAGTGCGGTCATTTTATTCTCATGGTAGCGGCGCTGTCCTGTGACTTACGATCTGAAAAAAAAAGAAATCAGTTTAATGAAGATAAAGAGGCAAAAACATGGAACTAACGATTTTGATCGGGTTTTGTCGTTACGGGATTGTATACAGCAGCACACAGCAGTTACATGAAAAAGCTCAACTTTGGTAAAATTTCAGAGAAGTTTACAATTACCTACGTGTGCTAACTATACAATGGAGAATTGATGAAAGTTATCAAAACTCTTTAATACGAATTTTATTCTTAGAAATAGGTAACTACACATTTTTCTGTAGGTTAAACGAAAATATTATGCGAAAGTAATTTTTTCATTCAAGTACGGACCGGCAAACAGGTTTAAACTAGTAAGGCAGGCGATGATGCATCGCGTGACAAGCGAAATCGCGTCAAAATAATATCTAGCCCTGCCCGACTAGCACCACTTGATGCTTCGCGACTCTTGTACCGCGAGATAGCGCTACCCGTCACTATGTCACACTATTGCACAGAAAGAGACGGGTAATTATCTCGCGCGAGAAATAGTCGCGAATGACAGTAAAGTTGTGCTAAAATTGTGACACGCGACTCTTTCTCGCGAGAGAAATATTACTGTCTCTTTCTTCGTAGTACTGTGAGAGTGACGGGCGATGTCATGGCGCGCGACAAGAGTTGCGAAGCCTATCTGTGCTAGACGGGCTGCAGTTGACAATATCAATGTCGCTCTCGTAGGTAATACCGCATACTTGACAAACCGTACCAGATAACAGAAAAAAAAACAGAAAAATTTGTAACTTATTTCTGGGAATAAGGGTTTTATTCCTAACTACATTTTTTAAGCGTTTTAATTTTTTTAGTGCCTTCCCTTAAAGTTCCTTGAATTTATAATGAATCCATCAGATCAAAACTAAGTAATAAATAAATAGATATTGATGTTATTATTTAGCAATAATAACATTTTTACAGATAAGGAAATTGTGCTAACAAAACAGTCTATTTTTATGGTGGTCGTAATGTGCGGTTCTTGAACGCATCATGGAGGGTTTATGATATTTGGCTAGATAAATACATACATTTAACTTAAATACAAATAACAACCACAAATATTCGAGTTCATCACACAAATATTTGCCCTTGCCGGGATTCGAACCACGACTAGGACCGTCAGCTTAATAGGCAGCTGATTTAATAAAAAGAGAATAAACTTATTTGTAAGTGTCTGCATGTGCCAGAAGAAAACAATACCGTAATATTGTTATTGTTACTTACGAACTGAAAATTAAAACGTGGTCTTGTATTATTTTAAATGTAGCTAAATCATAAGAAAATAGAATACCTAATACGCTATTTAGTGGATATTACTTAGGTCATTGAAACCACTTAACATACATTCAAAAATACACGGATCCAAATAAACTACCACAAACTTATGGACATTTTACTATTTTTTATTGAACTGCTTTTTATTACGACACATCTTCATAGAAACTTCATACAGTACGATTAAAATCAGTTAACACTTCGGCCAACCTCGGTAATTGTCGTGAATCCCTCATCCCTCACATAGAGTTATCAATTTACAGATATGACCGATTTACAAAATTCTTTTTGTATTTGATAGGGTATACTTCCGAGGTAGTCCCATGTAAATTTTATCAAAATCGGTCAAGCAGTTTATGAAATATCAATAAAAATCGGTTGAAATCGGTTTTTTATTTTTTTTATTTGGTGATTATTATTAATTATTAATCTGACGTAATATCGTAATAGGTACTACTTACATCAAACAGTAAAATATTGACTTATGTATATATGTTTTTTATATATTGTATACCTACAAGAATGTTAAAATTCATGTCGCTTCTGCATAATAAATTTCTTAGGTCTACCGGTTAGTAATGTCATCTTGGCAGGTGCTATACATTGCGTTTATGATACTTCAAATTGAATGCTACCTAAAAAAAATCGCGGTAATGTATTTCGTGTCATTTCCGTCTCCGTATTTAGGCGATGATACCCGAGAAAAGCCGAAGTGTTAACTGATTTTAATCGTACTGTACTAACAGATTGTTTTTGACATTTCATAAAGAGTATACCGTATTACATTTAAATTGTATTCTAGGACTCATTTTATATAAGCTACTGATATTTACAAGAAATTTCTTAACCAAAACTTGGGTGAATAAGGTGTGTTCCTGGCAAAGCAAAATCTCTGCACAAACTCCTGTACTGACAAGCATTATGTGAGAACTTTTCGAATTACACACTCTAGAAAATAAACTGTATTACTTCGTTTGTTCATAAGTTTTAAACGAATTTAAAAAGTTGAATTTGAAATAAGAACATGCCCGCAGTATTAAAAAAAAACCCATGGTCCAAATTTAAATATTCGATTATTTGCCATTCTTTATCGAGATGGCGGGAAGAGAAATCTACATAGCTCTAATAGAGAATTTACCGATTTTTATTAGTACTGAAGAATGGACTTTGTCAAGCCTGACTTAAACCCGTTGAATCATGCTTTGTGGACAGAATTGGAGCTAAGAGCTTGCCGAAGTCACATCCAAACTTTCAGTCCCTAAAACGCAAGCTAGTGAAGGAATCTAAGCAAATCCCTATAGAATAAGTGCATGCCGCTATTGACGAGTAGTCGTATTTTAAAAAAATGGGCAAGTGCGAGTCCGACTCGCGCATGAAGGGTTCCGTACCCCATAATCTATAACAAGTTTGTTGTATGGGGCTCCCATAAATCCCTTAAATATTTATTTTATTTTATTTTTAGTATTTGTTGTTATAGCGGCAATAGAAATACATCATCTGTGACAATTTCAACCGTCTAGCTATCACCGTTCTTGAGATACAGCCTGGTGACAGACGGATGGACGGACGGACGGACGGACAGTGAAGTCTCAGTAATAGGGTCCCGTTTTTACCCTATGGGTACGGAACCCTAAAAAGAAGCGGTCGTTTAGTGTAATTTTTATTTTGATTTATTTATTCAGTGCATATTCAATGTTTGTTGTATTAAAATAAATTGTTTTTGTTATTTATACCTAATATGAGTTTTGTTCTCGTCTCAAAACTTAGGAACACATGAGGTATAATGACTAATGACGTAAAAATGGTCTAATAAACTAAGTACTCACAATGCATCTCTGTAGTAAGATTAAATTAAATTCTTTAGTGAGATCAATTTGGTTATTAACCAACCGCTTTGTGACTTACACCAAAATTTGCCCCGTTTATCGCCTACTGAGAGAGAGACTGTTGCTTATAGATTTTTCATTAAAATAAACGACAGAATTGCTCCAGGACGTAACAGTTGGGAGGGAGGAATCTCAAAGTGCTAAAACACGGTATTTGATGATATAATAGTAGTTTATGTGACTGTACATAATGAAGAGCATTAAACACGAGTGTGGGTTTATGAAACGAGCCGAAGGCAAGTATCGTAATAACATCAAACGAGTGTTTTATTGCCTAATTATGTACAGTTGCATACACTACTTTATCTAGCCACATATTATAAGCCTCCATGATGCATTCAGGAGTCGCACATTTTGACAAATATTACCCGGTAATGGCGTTAATGAAGTTTTCTGGCAGCTGTCATAGTTTTTTTTTTAATTTAGAGACAAACTAGAGTCGGCCCCAACTATCATATCGTTTCGATATCATACTTACGTGCGACATTTGTCAAATTTGGGTGCAAATTGACACTTCATTTCGAACTAAACGTCATCTCGACTGATATTAGAATAGAGTTCAAATCAAATTTCTTTGTTTTTCAGATGTTTGAAATTTGAACAAATAATATTATCGAAATCGATGTTATTATTGCTAAATAATAACATTTGTAACACAACATTTGTAACAGATAAGAAATTTGTTCTAACAAAACAGTCTATTTTTATGGTGGTCATAATGTGCGGTTCTTAAACGCATCATGGAGGGTTTATGATATTTGGATAGATAAAGTACTTTTTTTACTGTAATTTCCAAATAAAACTAGCTTTGGTACTAATGTTCTCCAAAAAAAAAAAAACAATTATGTTTGTTACGCTACGAGTTTTTTAAGATATTATGTATTATTAGCTACGCAATCACCTACAGTAATTAAATTTTACATGATGATGATACCATCATCATCAGCACTTCAGCCATGTAGGACGTCCACTGCTAGACACAGGCCTCCTCTATAGACTTCCACATGGGCCGGATAGCAGCGACCCGCTGTGTTAGTATCGAACTCTAACGAAAATAATTATTTACATGATTGACCAACTTAAATTTACCGTTGGTAAACTCTTTCACGTACTTTACATTTCACTATACTTAAAGTAGGTATACGACGGTATTATTTGCTAAATTTCATAGTTCTAGGTCAACGGGAAATAGAATAAAGAAAAATTGTATGGAGAATAGTACAGCTCCCAAAGAAGTGTAGAACTACATTTCTCCATACAAATCGTTTACGCCGTCGCTAGCGAGTGCGATAATTTCATACTCAATTTAACAGTGCTGTACTTACCACCTAAAATTGAAGAAAATCCGTTAGATACAAATTTACATAGAATTAACGATTATGATCTGGTTTTGATTGTAGATTATTGTAGATTATTTATTTATTTATTTATTTATTTATTTATTTATTTATTTATTTATTTATTTATTTATTTATTTATTTATTTATTTATTATTTGTCACAACAGTGGCGGAAGTATAGTTTTCTGATATCTACATATAAGTACTTACGACAATATTAGTTCACATTTCTTAATAAAATCTTTATCGATTCTGTTTTGATGTGGAAATGCAACATTTTTTACTTTTATAAATATTGACACAAAGGTAAATTATGAAAGAAAAATGTAATGTGATCCACTGCAATGTAAGCAGGACTCGAACCTGCGACCCCACGTTTTTTTTTATGTCATAGGGGGCAAACCAGGAAACGAATCGCCTGATGGAAAGCGATTACCGTCGCCCATAGACACCTGCAACACCAGAGGAGTCACAAGTGCGTTGCCGGCCTTTCAGGTGGGAATATGCTCTTCTCTTTTCGTTTCCGGCGTAGTACTCTACTGCCAACTGCGTAGTGCTCAATCACATCAAATCTTTGATTCCATCATTCTACGCTACTGGAGCGCCCTCTGTGTCATATGTGTTTTCACAAACATGCAACGAAATATCGTCATAACGTGCGTTAAAACAGGCTTCGAAGTATCAAGTTTGGGGCGGAACAATTCGAGAGAACTGTAACGGAATTTCATACAAAATTGAAGGCCTAGGCCGGGAAGTAATTTGTTTTTAATTTTAATGTAAACATGGCTTCTGTGTTTATGAACAGCTGATATATATTTTTTTCTAGTGGCTACCCATTCAGCCCTCGGACCAACAATATCCGTGTTAATGCCTAGTAGTCACCAGAGACCATAGACAATATTAAAAGTCCTCTGCCTTTATTTTACTTATTATAGAAACTAAGATTCTTATTATCAGGTTGTGTATAATGAATGGCCCTAATATTCGAACACTACACACGTGGACGACTTATTAAAGAAAAAAAATGTAGAGGGATTGGAGGGAAAATTAAAAATACTTTTTTTAAACATGGCGTCTGTGTTCATGAACTGGCTGAACAGCTGAATCACAGGCTGAATTATGTTTTTTGAGTGATGTATTTTTTATTTCATCGCATATGTTTGAGAAAAGCACTATACATGCCTTAGCCGTGAAAAGGGCTTGCCGGCTTCGTATCACTAGACGGCCTCCCTTACGGTCGGTCGTCTATACCTACTCAGCCGGCAAGTCCTTATTTCCCGGCGTCTGCAGTAATGTACTATTAAAATGCTTATGCGCATAAGCCATACCCTAGGATGTGCGTTTACCTTGCAGCGGATCACATTACATTTTTCTTTCATAATTTACCTTTGTGTCAATATTTATATGACGATATTACTTGCCAAATTTCATAGTTCTAGGTGAACGGTTAATAGGTATTAAATTTTGATTCCCTTTATAAGTTTTTGCGGCATAAACGGCGGTATCAATTTTTATGTTAACTTAGAAATTTTTCACAGCTTAAAGGGACTGTTAGACTAGTTTATGGTTTTAATTTCAATTCGATACCAACACGTGTTCCCGAGATCTTGACAGACGGACGGACGGGCGGACAACAAAATGATCCTATAAACTAGCCAGACGTCTTGTGTTGTGATGCTGATGTGTGCAATATCTACTATTTATATAGTTTATATTATATCAACGTACTCTCTGCTCTAGCTTAGGTAAAGTGTTTAATAACTGTACATTTAGTAGTTTCTAATATCTAACAATATAAAAAAATATATTATTCTAATTTAAAAATTAAAAGTAAACATACCATGAACTAAAAAGTTTAAATATGCATAGTGATTTAATTAACATAAGTAAATAAAAAAAATGCCATTTTGCATTTTGCACGCACCTAAACGATCACTGACTTCACGTCACGTCACTGAAATCGGCGCAGTCGTTTAGGCATGATGATAGGGCAAAGATTTCATTTTTATAATTTTATAAATATTTATATACTTTAAGCTTTAGATAAACACCGGCTATAAATAAAAAAGTATATTTTGGGATATAAGACACTGAGAAACAAACAGAAAATTACACATAAGCAATGTAATGTTCGTCTTCCACCATTGTGTATTGGCTATTTTCATTACCAATCTATTTAATTTTATTACAAATTCTATTTTAGCTCATTCCCCGTTCCGATATTCCTTAAATTGATACTTACGAACTGAAAGTTAAAAACATGGTATTTTATTATTTTGAATGTAGAAGAAGAGAAGAAATCGTAAGAAATTGAATAGGTAACTAATTACGTTAAATTTCATCTGGTGTCATCCCGATTTTACTTTTTACACTTTATTCAACTTAAGTCACACTTTCATATGCTAACTGATTCAATCATTGAAACAAGAAATGTTTTATCTGTAATTTAAGCGACTAAGTGTTCCTGTGTTCCTGGCAAATCTAGGTATAATCTCGGCACAAGCTCCTGTATTATAGCAGAGCAAACATAGACAAGCATTAGTCAGTTTTTTTAATTGGGCTCTTCACTCCAGGATGCCTAACTACAGTCTGACCAAAAAGAGTAGAAATTAAAAAGTGGCAATACTGTAGTGTCGTACCTTTCTAATCAATCTAAGAAAACGGGGACGACACTTCAGTATTGCCACTTTTTAATTTCTACTCTTTTTGGTCAGACTGCACTCGTGTACTAAAAATGTTTAAATTGGTCCAGTCACTTATGAGAGATGAGTGGACAAAGGATTTCATGAAAAAAAAAATAGTATAGGTATGATAAATTGGTAGAACTATTTAATAAACAATATATTTAATTTGACTACAAATTCCATATAATCTATAAAAAAAAACTATATCCACATATACTATTATAAAATTCTAGATTTGTATTGAAAACCTGAATGAATGAATGAATGAATGAATGTAGTTTATTCACTTGAATATATGGTACAAACATATTACAGGTGTTCTATAAAAGTAGTCAAACAAGCTTCCCAATATATTCAGCCAATGAGCATTGGCATGTGAAAATTTAAATGGCAACAAAGAAAACATTGTGCCTTTTCATAGTTTTGAAGCTATTGAAAACGGATCAATTAAAATTCATTCAACATATAAAATTGAAATAAAAATTAATATAAAATCGAATAACATAATAACATCAAGATCCATTTGAAAATAATAAACAACAAAACAAAGATAAAGATAATACTGTTTTCTATAGATTTCAGGAAAATCTAAACAGCGTGATTCAGGTTCGTATTTTGTTTTGTATTATGGGCATCTTGTGGTCATAATTTCTATTGACCACTCATCCTTCCGAAACGGCTGGACCGATTTCAACTATTTTTGGTATATGGGTAGGTAGCTGCGAATCTCCTGATGGTGGATATGTTTACCCAAATACAAAGAAGCATGAAAGAGGGTCATCATACGGACGAAGGACGCGTTTTTTAATTTAACCAACCTCAGAATAGAAACTACTTATGTACATAAGGTAAACGTCCCTGTGCTCGACACGGTAATGCCTAATAGTTGACACCATATCCACCTCTATTGCTAATGACATAACATTCAAGAGCTAATGACAACATGGCAACTATTGGCACAGTGTCGAGCACAGGGACGGTTACCTATATATATGTTCAAACTGATATTTTAATATTTAATACATAAATTCATTAAGAATACAGAAAATAGTAAATTTTTCTCACCAGCTTCTTTTTGCTTCTTAGCTGCTGCTTCGTACCCTGAAAATTAAACAAAACGGTTAAATTGAGGTTGTATTAAAAACAGAAAATGTTTTAACATGTAGGTACCAGTAATGGGGAATGGATGCAATTTAAAAAAAAATGAATTTTTGTTTAGGAAATAACCTTCCTCAGTCCTAGAAAATAGTAACAGTTTTTTTTTGTAGATAAAAAAAAAATGTTTTTTCTTCTTTACACGGACATCGCAACTGAAACCTAATCTTGGAGATAAATATTTGTATGTATCTTTCTAAATACAGTTATCATATAAGGTACTTGACTTATGTCTATGGAACCGAACATGACTATAAAAACCGAACGGTTATCACTATAAAATTTTGAAGGGGGCCTTATTCCTTATTTGGCGCAAGTACGTTACTTATATACTCGTATATATATATTCTTGGCTGAATGAACGTAATCAAGCGATCGATAGCCCGCCTGTCTCCGGCTGGGCGTCCCTACCCCAAATCATCAAAAACTTATATATATACACGATGAGTCGATGACTCTTAATCGGATCGGATCAGGAGTAGAATAATATTAATATTTATTTAATTATGTTATAATTAAAAGTTAACACATAATTAAAACTAATAACCACTAGATACATGGTCATCCTACATAAATTATAGAAGTACGATACCTACGTCAAGTGTCATCGCTTTGGCGGGAAATTTTACGAAATTTTCTACGACTTTGTTTATGTAATGTCAAGTTATTAAACATAAATAGTCCTATTAAATTATTAAAGAGGTAGTAAACTCACAGATACAGATTAGTACGGTGACAAGGAATTAAAGGCAAAATTGGTTTCAAAATATAAATTATCATAGAAAAATAAATGTTTGTTTTCATGTAATTACGACTTCAACGTGACCGCTATTACTGAGTTAGAAAAGTTGGTACCTGATCATCGATTAAAAATCATCGTGTATATATATTGTATGTATTTAGTATCTGATTGTACCCTAAATGCTTTCTGTAAAAATGATTTCTGATTTGCACCAACTGGTACTGTACCTACTGGTACTCTTTTGTTTTGTGTTTAAATAAATAAATAAAATAAATATAACTGACAGCATTTCGTCGCTGAATCGCAATGCTAATGCGTTGTGCGAGAAAGCTGCTAGCTTTTCGTTCTCCAGTAGTTTTTATTAACCTTTTACTAATATCTCTGTAAAATTTGTGGGCGCTGGAACCCCACGAACCTAAGGACTCGACCCCGAAAGGAATAAAATTATATTCTGGGCCGAGACCTCTATATTTATTTAGCTTAAAATTTTCTGTCGCCTCTGCTGCCGCGCCTGCTCTGTACGATGTTCCATGAAGATGAGTCGGGGCCAGTGTGTCTGCGCAAGTGGCGTCCCACACCAGCACCCGGATCATTCTCCCCGGAATTAGTGACATTCCGTCCGGTCTCTAGCCATCATCCCTGGCGATGCCCGGTGGATCTAGAACTGCCGGCACGTTGACGATGGCAAGAGAACAGCGGATATTGTCTTGAAGCGGCATGCCTAGAGAAGCAGCCTGCACTTTTTTGACACGAGAGGCCGTGGTGTCCCAGCGCGTTGAACGACGTCTATTAAACTCCATGCTCGTGACAAGGAATAATAATTACCCCGCCTTTTTTTCTTGCTTCCCGACTTGACTTTATGTTCCTTTCAGCCGCAGGAAAGCGCTCTCGTAGTGGTTGGTTAATAAGTCGACGGTCTTTATTCAGGTAAGCCTTAAACACATAAATAAAAAAATAAAAATGAACTAAAGTCGACCAATAATTAAGTGAAGCCTGATGTAAAAACGTACAGAGCTGAAACATATTAATATTATTATGTATTTATGTTATAGTAGTTTATGCAACTGCTAAATAATGAGAGGTCTTAAGACACGAGTGTGTTTTAGGATTCATAATAGGATCACACGAGTGTTTCACGAGTGAGTCGCCATTACCTGGTGACCTCGCGGTAGCTACGGTACTGTTATGGAATTAAATCTCTGATTTTGTTAGCTGCCAAGTCATAAGTCGTAATATAGGCACTTTAGAATGAAATAAATGAATAGCATTGAGTGCGAGTATAATTTATATCCGCTCAAATTCTAATTTCGAATTGTGTTCCAATTTCAAATTGTGTATTCTTTAAATCGATTTTTTGTTCGAAAATCAAACTCTGAGCCTAGTAGGGGCTCTGGTTCCATACTATGGAATGACTGCAGTATGAGCTCCTTTTGATATAAAATATCAATACCTCGTAAACTGCTGCGTAAATTAAAAAATGCTGTATCTTTTTGAAAACTATAATAAATTTTCTATCTTTCTATGTTGTGTGCCATGTTAGTTTACAATACTTTTTTAAAATGAAACTCGATCAAAATCAAAACCGCAGGCTAAATTTAATAAATTGCTTTAATTCGTTTTTTTTTTAATTACTATTACCAACAAAGCATCATGATTGTAATAAATTTAAATTACATTCCATAGGATATGTTTTTGGTAACATCCTGCAAAAACAGATTTACAAAATACTTAAATTTGCAGTGGTGGCAATAGACATACCGACACAGGGTATCAAAAGTCACGAGTTTTTTAAAAGTGCCAATATCTCGAAAACCATGAACTTTTTATTAAGATAAAATTAACTTAATATGGTTGCTTATGAGCTGTTCTATCACCCCTCTACATTTTGGCGTTGGTTTTTATAGAAATGCAAGGTTTTGAGTCGCCTAATATATGAAGAAAAATTTGAAGTAGAAACAGTGCATTAAATAAGAATAAAATATATTATAATATCAAAGTGAGTTTATATTGACGCATGGTCCTTAACATTATGTATCTACACCAGTTATGTTGGACCTACCATTGGAACGTGCTGAACATTATCCTGAATCTCGTACAGATTGGTCAATGTGTCCTGAAAAATACATCTATTATTATAAAACTCAAGGAATGTGTAGCAAACCAGCTCAACCATGATTTCAGATAAAATTGCTATTTTTGAAAATATTGTAAAACTTACGGCATCAATATCAGCGTAGGCAGCATACGCCGCGACGAACAACACCAGCAATACAGCACGCATGTCAGCAGGCTGAGTTGGGATCGCCGTCCACCGCTATATATCTGCGCAATTATACAGGGTGAAATATTAATGACCGTTCATATTTTCCCCAGGCATTAAGTATCAAATGATGCTATTTGGAAAAAAAACTTGGGTAAAATTTTCACTATAAAATGTGTTGTCCAAATAAGTAATTAGTAACGTGTGGATAATCGGGAGCAGAATGAAGCTCGGAGTTAACGTTTCGGGGGGGAGGGGCGCGCTCACCTATCGTAACTCGACCAACCGGACTAACGCAAATTGTAATTAGTCGCACGCGCATATATGCATGACCGGTTGTGCACTTCCGCGTTGCATCTCTCGCAAAGACGCCCGATCGCAAACGCAAAATTGCATTTTGGCGGTTCTTAGCTCATGAAAGTATGAAGGAAAGCAACTTGTGTTTTTATTCACTGGCTTTCGTTAAAAGTCGGTTTCTTGACGCGTAAGTTTGTCTTGGCAACTAGACGTAGAGGGACGAGCAATAAACTGCACGGTGCGCTACCCCGGTATCCGCGAACGCATGCTTTTTAGGATGTCTTTCATCTGCTGTTTCTCTATATCTTAGTACTGAAAGAAAAAAATAGGTGTTTTTTTGGCATAATATTACTTCACCCTGTATTTAATATTTTTCCGTGAAATAACTTTTTAACCAATTTTATTAATTATACGGTCGCTTAGTGGTACAATTTGATAACACGATTAGCTATGCTCGTGGGGTGTGAGCGAGATCGCCTCCTAGTGTGGGTAGCTGGGGATAACCCCCGAGGACCTAAAAACCCGAAGGGGTTAAAACCAACTACCACGGAACACCCTGGGCGACATGGCTAGTAGAATGCCGGCTTTGCCAACAGTTTGCTAGCCACGTTGGCGAAGATCTTCTGGTTCCACCGAGGGCTGTAGGCGACCTCGGTGGACTACATATGCCTACCTGCGTTTGTCCTGCGCAGTTGAGCGCCGTACGCAGGGATGAAGGAGTCCTGGGGGGTTGAGTCGAGCGTAGCCGGGGTTCGATGCTATTGTGAGACAACACGCCCCCTTTGGTCCGGATTTCAGGCCAAACGGTGGCCCTGCAGCTAGCCACTGCAGGGAAACGGACGCGCGTACCGTACGGATGAGGTGGGTACGGTCCGCAGGCGAGATGCGGGGGGGTCCTCCGGGAGGACACTGGGGGCTCGGCCATGCTGACGGAGCAAGGACGTGTGGAGCCACTGGGGGAACTTGGATCGTTTTCCCCAGCCACACTGTCTGCAGCACCCGATGTCGCGCATGAGACCCAACCAACCGCATCTATATCTCTCGGGTAGTCCTGGTGTTCAGAGAACATCCCCAAAGGTGCGGGCTCCGTGGCGGGTGGGAAGCTCGAGAGATGAAAAAACTGACATGGAATCATGGACACGCCCAGATCCCGAACCCCACGGGAGCCGGAGGGGAAACCCGAAGGCGCCCCCACACCAGGTGCCGGTGCGGCAGACGCTGTGCCTGGCGCCTCCACACAACCTCACAAGAGGGATGGTGCTGTCTCCACAGTGCTACCCTCCCACTCACGTGCCCTCAGGGACGCGAAAGCGGCCCAGACAGGCAACATCACACCACACGGAGGTGCTGTACCCACAGTGCCCCCCCACACATCAACTCACCGTGGCGGCGCTGTCCCTACAGTGCCCCCACACCCCACACACCGTGGTGGTGCTGTTTCCACAGTGCCCCCACACCCCACACACCGTGGCGGTGCTGTTTCCACAGTGCCCCCACACCCCACACACCGTGGCGGTGCTGTTTTCACAGTGCCCTCACGAAAAAAGCAGTCCGCGCAGGGTGGAAAGGCCGCTGGGAAACCGGTGGCTTCGAAATCAGGCGCGTCGACGAAACAGACAGGCTCGGCGCAGGCACAAGGCCGTACCAAGCCCAGAAAACAAAAACTAGGGAGTGACACCAAGGGGGTCGTTTCAGCATCGGAGAAGTCCGCTGCTCCGGAGCAGACACCAATGGAGGAACTCCCTACAGATATTGCGACCGCACAGCTCGATGCTGGCTGGACACTCCACGAGAGGGCCAAAAGGGGAAGGGCGAAACCCGCTCAGAGGGAGCAACCCGGACCTGAGGGCGGCTTCTCGTGGAAGACGCACAAAAATAAAAAACAGCGTCGCAGGTCCAGGCAGAGAAGAGCTGCGCTGGAAAATCAAGCAGCTCCAGTGCCTCAGCAACAGCCAGGTGCTCCCAGACAGGGGGCGGCGCAGCAGGCCGCTGGTACCCCAGTAGCTGCTCGTGCCCCTCTTGTAGGGAAAGGGGCTAAAAACAGGACCAGGGGTGGTAATCCGGAATCTCGAGCCTCTGCCAAAAGGGCGCGACTCGATGAGACCATATCTCCTCGAGGTGAGCCCAAAAGGCAGAGGATCCAGACGTCGGAAGAAGCCCCGAGGATCGCGTACGCCGAGGCTCTAAAGGCTGACCTACTGGTTGCTGTTACCACAGTGACCTCAGGACACCTTAGCCAACAGCAGTCCGAGGAGGTCCAACAACAGCTACAGGCTCTTCTCATGAAGGAGGCCTGTCAGCCTGGCAACAGCCAGTCGTCGGGTCCACTGTTCCGAGGGAAGCCGATAACATCGAACGGCGTCCTGAGGTTGTGGTGCGAGGACCAGGCCACGTTGGCATGGCTCAAGCGCAGCGTAGCGGCTATCACCCTCTCTACGGGGGAGAAGGTTGTTGTGCAGCGCCAGAGTGAAGTGCCACGCAGAGTACGCTGCGGTATTCTGTTCCCCGGCATCTGGGAAGACTTCCGTGCCATTGCGCGGACGCTTCGCTACCAGAACGGGTGGGCAGAAATCGACCGCTGGCTGCTCCATAAGGTAGACAAGCAGGAGACGGAGACGTTTGCTGTTGTCAGTATACCAGAGACGGTAGTGCAGCCCCTCGTGGACCGCGGGCGCCGGCTCGGCTTTATGCTGGGCTCGGTGTACGTGAAGTTCCAGGGACCAAGAGGCAGGTTTGTGGAACATCCACCAACCAGTAACACCGTCTCTGTAGAGGACAAGGATGGGACAGAATCCGAGCCCATGGACACTGCCGCGGTGACCGAGGCATCCGCTGACTTAGTCGCGGAGAAGCCCGGGTCCCAAACCCCAGAACAGACCGACCCCGTCTCCGAGAAGGACGAAGAAGATCTTCTTCGCGACCACTCGGAAAGCGGGGAGGAATGTATGGAGGGGTTAGGCAGATTGGCCATCGGTGAGGAGGGAGAGTGTGGTATGTCGGCGGAGGAGGGTGACTCCGATGGCGGTACCCCATTTTCTCAACTGTAACATCTTACAGGCCAACCTCCACCACAGTGAAACCGCGACGGCTCAGATCCGGAAGTGGTTGGAGGTCAACGACACGGCCATAGTACTGATCCAGGAGCCGTGGGTCAGGAAAGGCACTGTATGCGGACTCCGCAACCTAGGAGGTAAGCTCACAGCATATACGGGACCGGATAACCCCCGGACCTGCATTTATATTACTAGAAACATACATGCGCAACCTTTAACAAGTTTCTGTTCTAGAGACCTGTGTGCTATTAAGGCGCACGGGGCGCAATACTCCAGCCTGCAGGAGGTAGTCATAGCCTCGGTTTACATGCCAGAGGCGGATGACCCGCCACCGCACGACATGACAAGGCTGGTCAACTACTGCGAAGACGCGGGGCTTGAACTCATCGTGGCCACCGACTCGAACGCACACCACGCCCTCTGGGGCATGCGGACAGGTAACGAGAGAGGTAAGAAACTTGTCGAGTACCTATTTACAACAGATCTTAACATACTTAACAAAGGATCGGAACCAACATTCGTAACTAGGCGGAGCAGAACAATCATTGACTTGACACTAGCAACTGATATAGCATCGGAAAACATCTCAAACTGGCAGGTCTCTAAGGAGCTTTCCTGCTCGGACCACAGATGGATTCGATTCGATATTCAGGTAAAAACACTCGAAGCCATCCCTAGGCGGAACCCACGCAGAACGAATCGCACAGAGTTTGCGAGCCGACTAAGCTCAGCCTTGTCGATGAAAGAGGTTCCCAACAAACTAGAGGGTGCTGAACAGATAGAAAAACAGGTAGGCGTCCTTACAGATACCATCATGGATTGTTACCACCATGCATGTCCCTTATCCACCCCCTCAGCCAGCTGCGGGAACAAAGCTAACTGGTGGGGGCCAGAGTTGGAGAGGCTCAGGGAAAAGATGAGGAGACAACTGAACAGGGCAATGAACACAAGTACAGACCAAGACTGGGATAATTATAAGACCACCAAGTCCAGGTACAAACAACGGCTCCGGTACAGAAAGTCGTGCTCATGGCGGAATTTTTGTACCAACATTGAGACATGTACGCAGGCGAACAGGGTAAGAAAGGTTCTCTCCAACCAGGCAACTACAACCTTAGGATCCCTACGTAAGCCAGACAACACCCTCACCAGCTCACCGGAGGAGGCGGAACGTATCTTAGTACAGACGCATTTTCCGGGCTGCGAAATAACGCCGCTAGTGAACTGGACGAATGAGGAGACTACTCCGACGGAGGAGGAGTGGCAACAAGCATGTGAGGTAATCAGCCCACAAAAAGTACAGTGGGCTATTAACAGCTTTGACTTATACAAATCACCAGGGTTAGATGGAGTCTTCCCAGCCCTGCTGAGGTGGGGAGGAGAAGAACTCGCCCAGCTACTGACCATCGTTCTGGCCGCCTGTCTGGCTCACAGGTACGTACCGAAACGATGGAGAGAAGTCAAAGTCATCTTCATACCCAAACCTGGTAAAAGTGACTACTCAGATCCGAAATCATTCAGACCAATCAGCTTAACTTCTTTTTTGCTTAAAACACTTGAGAGGTTATGTGACAGGGAGTTGAGGGAGAAGGCATTAACTAGTGTACCCCTACACCCTTACCAACATGCCTACAGCCAAGGCAAATCTACAGAATCAGCTCTTCATGCCGTAGTTGTCAAAATAGAAGAGGCCATTATAAACAAGTCTATGTGCCTAGGCACCTTCATAGATATCGAAGGAGCCTTCGACAAGACCAATTTCACCAGCATAACAGCAGCATTGGTAAGACACGGAGTCAATGATGTTATGGTACAATGGATAAACAACATGTTGAGCAAGAGGGTCATCAGACTCGGAACTGGTGAGACACAACAGGCACTGGTGGCAAAGGGGTGCCCCCAAGGAGGCGTACTCTCACCACTCCTTTGGAACATGGTGGTGAACGACCTCATCGCCACACTAAATGACAATCACTATTACACAATAGGTTATGCTGACGACATAGTGATACTGACGAGCGGCAATCACACAGGTACGGTATGTGACGTTACCCGCTCTGCACTGGCCATCGTGGAACGCTGGTGCAACAACAACGAACTGACGGTCAATCCAAAAAAGACAGAACTGGTAATGTTCACCAACAA
This sequence comes from Apotomis betuletana, assembly GCA_932273695.1. Taxonomy (NCBI): domain Eukaryota; kingdom Metazoa; phylum Arthropoda; class Insecta; order Lepidoptera; family Tortricidae; genus Apotomis; species Apotomis betuletana. The sequence goes on along the minus strand of OW026321.1, from coordinate 5,085,258 downwards.
ACGTAATCTGGGCACCTACCGACTACCCAGACTGTTCAATACAGAGCTCCAATTGTCGACCGAGGTAAAGTATCTAGGGGTAATACTTGATAGTAAGTTGAATTGGAGCAACCATCTAAATAATAAAATTGACAAAGCTACAGTCGCGTTCTGGCAGTGCCGTAGAATGGTAGGTAGAACTTGGGGTCTCAATCCTAAGATCACACTATGGCTATACCAGGCAGTTATCAGACCAATATTAAGCTACGGTGCAGTAGTATGGTGGCCACGAACCAAGCTAACCACCGTAGAAGCTAAACTACAACGACTTCAGAGGTTAGTTTGCATGGCAGCTACGGGATGCATGAGAACTACACCCACTGCAGCCCTGGAAGCTATACTGGGGCTGCCGCCGCTGCATCTCTTCGTCAAACAAGAAGCGGCAGCTACGGCGATACGTCTCAAGAAACTAAACCTCTGGAGACCAGCTAGGGTACCGCACACCGAAATCCTCTATGAGGTAATAGGTAAGGAACCGCTTATAGAAGCGGCCACCGACAGGATACCCAAGCAATTCATCTTCGACAAAAAATATAAGATACAACTGTACGAGGAACCTGGCGAAGGTCTTAACCCAAGGGAGTTAAGAATCTTCACAGACGGGTCCAAAACTAGGTCAGGCACTGGCTCTGGGGTATTCTCAGAGGACCTAAACATACACATCTCTACACCACTAGGAACCCATAACACAGTCTTCCAGGCGGAATGTATGGGTATCATAATGGCAGCCCATGCAATCATCTCGAGGAAGGTAAAGGACTACCCCATCCGCATACTCTCCGATAGCAGATCAGTGTTACAAGCCCTGCAGAGCTACACAGTAACCTCAGGACTCATATACGAATGTCACCGAGCATTGTCAGAGGTATGTAATAATAATAGCATAACCCTACAGTGGATCAAAGGACACAGCAACTCGCGCGGGAACGACGCAGCTGACGAACTGGCGAGAGGAGGTTCGGAGATGGTAGCAGAGGGACCCGAACCAATCATACCTCTACCATTCGCCTGGCTGCGCAACACAGTGCGTATGAACACGAAGGTAGAACAGCAACTATACTGGTCTAACCTAGGTACCTGCAAGCAGAGCAAAGAAGCCCTTCCGACAATCTACCCCGGGTTGTCACGCAAGCTAAGGCAGCTGAAGAGGCCGCAGCTCCGGCTCATAACTGGAGCGATAACTGGACATGCCCTGCTAAACAAGCACTTATTTACTCTAGGTGTTACTGACAGTCCTCTTTGCAGAGCTTGCATGGAGGCCGAAGAGACTGCCGCCCACGTCATTCTCGAATGTCCTGGTGTGGCCAAATACCGGGCACAACACCTCGGGTCTCCGAGGTCACTCCCAGAAGTCGTCGGCAACATCAAGGGACTGCTAGGCTTTCTGGTAGAGTTGGGTTGGCAAGAGTAGTGCCAGCAACCCTTTACGCAAAATAGGCGCATTGTAAGACGTCGAGTTGCGGAAAACTAGCCCGCGATAACCTATAACCTATAACCTATATATAGCTATGCTCGTAGAGCATGCCGTTGTTCGGTGAGGTTTTGCTTTTTGTAAAGTGATAGCGATTTACAAAAAACCACGCGGACTATCGGGCCTTGACCCAGGAAGAGCTATGAACGCTTCAAGTTGAATTCTTCATTAGCTATTCACTCATACGTTAGATCACTGCACAATACGCTATCAATACTACACATTGAACAACAAAAATGAATAAATAATGAACAACGCAACTTAAACGCATGCGGCCATCTTAAGTCACAAACCGGAAGACCAATTATTGGTTAGTTATGTCAATAAGGTTATGACAATTTGACTCTGAAGTTACAAACTACCGTATATTTGTAACACGGATCTTTTTCACTCATGTCAGTTTGACAACGGAAATAAAGAAATCCTCCGTGGTTATGAGTGCGTACGTATACGTATATATATATTTTGAAATATGTGACTTCAAATATACGCAAATTTTGTCCATCCAGAAGTTTTTTTTCAGAATCCTCATAATTTACAAAACAGTAATTGAATGACAACCATGAACTTAAACGCACTTTTTCATGATGAAAATGCCAAATGACTTATTGTCTCGATACAAATATTGATACCCACCCCACGAGTGACGTCACATTTCGGTGGCCATTTGTATGGAGCGTTTAGCACTCTGTAGGAATGTTGAACGTAGACTGTCATTCCGGACTTTTAGAGAAGTCTTCAGTGTAGTTAGTCCTATGTCCGGGTAGGTTATGTATGTCCGGGAAAAATTGTACATTTGATATTTTTGCTTGACTCAATTTTATTTTAATTTACCGGTATCCTTATTCGATTATATAAAAGCTGTTGGATATTGTATAGAGAATAGAATATATGTCGTTGTATAAGAACAAAAAGTTAGTGCACAGTCACTTGTTGGATATGCAAGGCAAGTTTCAATAATCTGCCTCTTTTTCCTTTTTCAATTTTTCATTTTCTTTCCTTTTTTTGCACACACAAATATTTTACACATATACAACTCAAAGACAAACTCATCCACTAATACATACATTCTCACACAGTCACAAACCTACATGAATAGCAAGCACTATGCTGTTGTACTTATTTTAATTTACATTATTTTAGTAGTTCCTTTTTTTTATTATTCGAGTTGTTTGCATCACGTTGTTATTATTATTATTTTTTAGTCATATTATACAGGGTGTAACCGACGGTGTACCGAAAACTGAAACCATGGCTTCAGACCATTATTCTGGGCTGGAAAATCGTGGAAATGTCTTTGAGAAAATTCACAAATTTTCCTCGCGAGTTTTAATTTTTTCTTTATTTTTACGTTAATCGAACTCTACCGGTAACAATTTTTCATGAAAAATCGCATGAAAATAGCATTATAGCATATGTCAGATTAGAGCGGGAAATTGTCGGAAAATGGAGAAAAGTGAATTTCGTGTACTAATTAAACATTACTTTTTACGTGGCAAAACTATCAGAGTCTGAAGACCGGTTAAAAAAATATTATAGGGAATCTGCTCCATCGCATGGAATGGTACACAAGTGGTTTACAGAATTTCGTTGTGGACGTATCACCCCCAATGACGCAGTACGCTCTGGAAGGCCGATTGAAATGACCACTGATGACATGGTGAATAAAGTCCACGATATTGTTTTGGATGACCGTCGAATGAAGATACGTGAGATAGCCGAGAATGTACGCATTTCATCTGAACGAGTTTTTCATATCTTACATAATATTTTAAGTATGAAAAAACTTTTCGCAAGATGGGTGCCGCGCTTGCTGACAGCCGACCAAAAATAAATTCGCGTAAGAACTTCCGAGCAATGCTTAGCCAAAATGAAACGTAATCCTAATGAATTTTTTCGTCGATTCGTGACGGTGGACGAAACATGGATTCAGCATTATACCCCAGATGAAAAATCAGTCAAAACAGTGGACTTCTGCTAGCGAATGGACCCCGAAGAAAGCGAAAACCGTTAATTCGGCTGGAAAGGTAATGGCCACTGTCTTTTGGGACAGCCAAGGGATTATTTATATCGATTACTTGGAGAAAGGCAAACAATAACTGGCGTTCATTATGCTGCTTTGTTGGAGAAATTTAACGCAGACGTTGTGAAAAAACGGCCACATCTTTCAAAGAAGAAAATACTGCGTCTGGTTGACCATTTAGACTTATATTAAGTGGGCGGGTGGCCGCGCATTAATTTATTTGAACATAGGTATATTAAATGGGTGGGCGTCTTCCCTGGGACCCTCCGCACCTTCGGTGCTAAGATACTTAATATAACCCTTAGTAATTTAATGCGAGGCCGTTAGCCGAGCTCCGCGTAGCACCGAAGGTGCGGAGCGTCCCAGGGAAGCCGCCAACCCACTTAATATTATGGTTAAGTAACTGAATAGGCGACTTCCTTGGGACGTTCCGCACCTTCGGTGCTACCGGAACTCAGCCTCCGGCCTCGCGGGGTTACGCTTCGCGCCTTCGGTGCTACGCGAAGCTCGGCCTTCGGCCTCGCATTAAGTTACTTCAACTTATATTAAGTGGGTGGGCGGCTTCCTTGATATGCTCCGCACCTTCGGTGTAACGCGGAGCTCGGCCTTCGGCCTCGCATTAAGTAGCTTAAACTTATATTAAGTGGGTGGGCGGCTTCCTTGGGACGCGCCGCACCTTCATTGATACGCGGAGCTCGGCCTGTGGCCTCGCATTAAGTTACTTCAACTTATATTAAGTGGGTGGGCGGCTTCCTTGGGACGCTCCGCACCTTCGGTGCTACGCGGAGTTCGGCCTTCGGCCTCGCATTAAGTTACTTCGACTTATATTAAGTGGGTAGACGGCTTCCTTTGGGACGCTCCTCACCTTCGGTGCTACGCGGTGCTCGGCCTCCGGCCTCGCATTAAGTTACTTCAACTTATATTAAGTGGGTGGGCGGCTTCCTTGGGACGCTCGGCCTCCGGCCTCGCATTAAGTGTAGTGAACGTACGATATGTGTTTACGCGAGCGAAGCCGCGGGCAAAAGCTAGTAGAACTATATACTTAAATATATACTTAAATACATAGAACAACCATGACCCAAGCACAAATATTCGAGTTCATCACACTTATATTTGCCCTGGCCGGGATTCGAACCCGGGACCAACGGCTCAGTACTCTCAGTAGGCAAGTGCTTACAAACTGCGCCAAACATGTCGTCTAAACTAATTAATATGGATTTCCGCAAAGTAACGCCTGGTTCAATTAATTACTTAAATTTGTATTTAATGAAGAATTGTGATATCGGTTTAGCTGATTTCTTTTAATTAAACTATAACTTATACCATTCGATTTTATTGTTCAATATACACGGATTATTTTTGGCTTTTTAATTTAGTTATGAAAGCGGTTCTTTTTTTTTTAATATTTAACCTCCTATGGTGGTAATTATTGATTCGTTTTTATAAATAATGATTCGTTTTTATAATAAAAATGTGGTATTACCACATAAAAAATATGAATCGATAAAAAGATTCTATACAAATAATTATTGATTCGGTTTGGTGCTGAATACAAATTGAGTTTTAATCAAATACAGGTACAATTAAGCAACCATGTAATTGAGAAAATCGGTGTAGGAGCTTATTTCACACTGCAAAATGTGACAAGTATTAATTATAGGTAATTATGCTTTTATATAGCGGCGGGCGGTGAAAGCCTAGCCAGTCAAAATGCGTGCGTGGTTGCTAAGTTTGTTCATCGTGGCGTATGCTGCCTACGCTCAGAGTTCGGGGGTAAGCATTATCAAAATATAATAAATTTCAAGACTGAATTCGATGACGCTGTACAAAACCCCTCCCCTCTATAAAGAATTTTTATTTCTTTATAATATTTGGTTTGGCCAATTTAATAATTAAATTTGGGTGAATCCCTTTCCTTTATCGTTCATTTCATCCTATCAATTCCTGAACGCATCCCTTACCTCGAAGTTCAAACTGGCAACCAACTTAACACAATAGCAACACTGGTAAAAAAAATCCTCTAACGCGCGCGCGCACCTCTCTCGCTAATTAAAATAAAAACTGCAATAAACAATATCCAAATTGCTTAAAACAGCCAGTGACTATAATATTCTTCTCGTGTGTGGTGTGGTGTCCATGGATTGTGCCAAATTACTGAAGATATCTCCGAACCAGTGCATCCGAAGAAACAGCTCCACGAGGTAATCCCTAATTTCCTCACTATTTTTCCTCCATCCTCTTTGTTGGTCCTTCACCCCGTGATATTTGATCCATTTTGTAATAAAAAATGAGTAAGATAAAAGTTCTCGAAGCAAAACGCGAAAGTTTATTCGCGATTTTACAAAACGCGTATGATTTAAGTCGGAATATTAAAACTAGAGAAGAGCAAAAAAGTTTTCTTGTTAGAACTAAAACTCTTGATCAAGTTAGATCAGAATACACAAATGTTGTTCAGGAAATTAACACAGCTAATTTAGCGGCTGATGTTGAATACAAAGTTTCGTTTAAGGCCATCGAAGCCTTTGACGAAATTTACTGTCATATAAAATGCACGGAAGAAACTCTTACTAATTCTTTCAAAAAAGAAACCTCGCTTCCAATTAGCAAACCTAAACATAAATTGCCAGTTTTAGACTTGATTCCGTTCAACGGGGATCCAGCGCGATGGCCCCCTTTTTTACCAAAATTTCAAAGAAATGATACATGATAACGAACATCTTTCGGACGCCGAACGCGTTCAATATTTAGTGTCAAAACTGACGGGGTCAGTTTCCTCAATCACGGCGGGAATCTTACCAGTCGCCTCTAATTATCAAATCATATGGAACCTGATCAAGATGAACGCACTTTAGGTACTCAGTACTTAGATAAGATGTTCAATTTCAAGCCTGTTTCGACCGCTTCTTCGCAAAACCTAGACAGTTTTGTGGAACAGTATTGCGCTTCCGTTGCCGCTCTAAAGGCATTAAAAATAGATGATCTCAGTGATTTCTTAATAATACATATCGCTCTCAACAAATTAGACAAAGAAACTGTTCAATTATTCGAACAAAGCTGCCGCTCGGAAAAAATGCCTACATTCGATTCGCTCGTGAAGTTTGTGAAAGATCAAAGTAAAATCCTATCTCGCACCCAATTAAATATAAAACCGCAAGTAAATACAATTAACGCTTATGCCAAAACGTACAAAAGTTACCCGCAAAATACTGCTTATAAAAACAAACCGCTGCAATCATACGTGATTAATAATCCGCAACCGCAATTAAGTTTAAATTCGCTTGCGCAATCGAGTGCACAAACTTGTACCGTTTGTAAACAAGAAAAACACCCTTTATATTTTTGCAAGACGTTCGGTCAACTTGATGTAAATACTCGATACGCGATAGTTACGAAGAATTCGTATTGTAAAAATTGTCTAGGATTTCATGATACGCGAGAATGCAAATCGACTAAAACTTGTATAAAATGTAATAAAAAACATCATTCGTTATTGCATTTTGAAAATTATCAACCACGCAATAATCAAAACGCACAAACCGCATCTATTCCGCGAGCGCATGTTCTGTCACTCTCTGATCCGCATATACCGCCGGTAAGCGTGAACGAATCCGTTATAGATCCGAACGTCGCCTGCGTTCCGTTACTCGCTGCAGCCAATGCGCCCGTCAGTTCAAATGACAGTTCTCAATTATCTATGGTGCACAACATTTGTCAACAAGATAATATTAATATGCCGTCGCCGTCGGAATCGGCACATTGTTTTTTAACTAAAATAAACGCGTGTTATAACGATATAGTGCCTACTGCGTGCGTAGAAGTATGTAACGCGTGTGATAATAGTGAAAAACCCGCTCAAATTAGAATTTTGATCGACACTGGTTCGACTGCAAATTTCATCACAAGGACCACTTGTGTGAAATTAAAATTAAAGGTGCATTATCAACCCTCGTATGTTCACGGAATAGGAATGGCAGTGAAACCAGTACTGGGCCATACCATATTGGTGTTTAGGTCGCGTTTCGACCCCCGGCAACAATACTCAATTAAAGCTGCTGTGGTGGAGACGATAACAGGTAATTTACCTACTTCCCGTTTAAATTCGAAATGTCTCGAATATTTCAAAACTATACCGCTCGCAGATGAACTGTTTTACCTTCCCTCAGATATTGATTGTGTGATAGGGTCCGGTCTCTTCCCGCGCTTACTCTTATCAGGTAGGGTCACTCACCCTTTGACAGGTCTGGTCGCAATTGAATCCACACTAGGATATATTCTCATGGGAGAAGCAGAAACCGAATCATCACATAATTTGGTGCATTCTTATCATGCCGTTTTGGAGAACAATGACTCCAAACTAGATAATGATATACAACGCTTTTGGAATTTGGAAAACATACCTGTGAAGAAAATCTTAAGTGCTGAAGAACAGCAATGCGAAAAAATATTTCATGATACTTATTCCCGCACATCTGATGGTAGATATGTTGTGTCTTTGCCTTTCTCTGACGATCCTCAACAGTTGGGTGACTCGTACCAAACAGCAAAACGCCGTCTCTTATCACTTGAACGCAAGTTAGATTCAGATCCTAATCTACGCACCGGTTACAATAATACAATCCAAGAGTATATTGATAAAGGGTTTTTAGAGAAAGTTTCTGAACCTGACATGACACCACAGTCATATTACATACCGCACCGGGCTGTGTATCGGCCTGATAAGGATACTTCGAAAATAAGAATTGTGCTAGATGCAAGTTCTAAAACGTCTTCTGGCAAAAGCCTTAATGATCTATTACACTGTGGTTGCAATTTGCAAACAAATATATTTGATTTATTAATAAATCTCCGCCTTTTTGCTGTGGCAGTCTCTGCTGACTTAGAAAAAATGTATTTTCAGTTGAAAATAATTTCAGAGCACAAATGTTTTCAAAGAATATTGTTCAGATTTAATGCTCAACATGATCCCATTGAAACATATGAATTTCAACGACTCTCATTTGGGTTGAAATCTTCGCCATACTTGGCCATGCGAGTCGTTCGTCAGCTTGCTTTAGATGAAAGTCACAGATTCCCGGATGCTGCTCATGTAGCACCACTCTATTCTTATATGGATGATTTCATTCACTCTGTATCCTCTCCACAAGAAGCTCTACTTCTCCATGACCAACTTGTTGCCATGTTTGCAAGTGGTGGATTTAATTTAACTAAATGGATTTCAAACTCACCTCAATTTTTGCAGAATATTCCTGCAGATTCTCGTGCAGCAAAAGACCTTAATTTTGATTCTGAGTCTGACACAAAAGTTGTAGGACTTATATGGGATCCAGTGCATGACTGTTTTCGCTTTAAGATAAAATTGTCTCATGATGATAAGTGCACTAAGCGCATCATTCTCTCCAAAACTGCGAGTTTGTATGATCCTCTCGGGGCAATATCTCCTGTGTCCGCCTATATGAAGCTTATGATACAAGAATGTTGGAAGCGCGACCTGTCTTGGGATGATGATGCACCTAGTGACGTCTCTAAAGTTTGGTTTCAAATTCAAAATGAATTAACCAATTTATCACAAATACGAATACCTAGGCATGTAGGTATATTTGATGATTCTGACTTAACTATATTAGGATTCGCTGACGCTAGTGAAAAATGCTATGGAGCTGTCATATACCTACGTGTAGGTCCTCTTATCTCACATGCGTCGAGTGTATCGTTACTATGCGCACGCTCACGCCTCGCTCCGCTTAAAAAAGTAACTTTAGCTCGACTTGAACTATGCGCAGCTCTGCTTCTTGCTCAGCTAATCAAGTCTGTAAAAAATACTATGGAATCTCGATGCAAAATTAAGACAACTCTTGCATTCTCTGACTCGACTATCACTTTAGCATGGATTCATTCCTCTCCACACAGATGGCAAACCTTCATTGCTAACAGAACATCTGCTATACAAGAAATTCTTGCCCCACAGTTCTGGCATCACATTCCAGGGCATGAGAATCCGAGTGACCTTATTTCTCGCCCAGTTACGCCTAATAAATTAATAAATAATAAAACTTGGTTCTGTGGACCTGAATGGATTTGGTTACCACATGGTCAATGGCCTATGAGCATATTTAAAAAGGAAAATGTCCCAGTTAACATGCCAGAATCCAAGTCGATATCTTTGCTCCAATCGCTAACTGAACCCCACCCTCTTCTTTTGCTCTCACAACGTATGTCCAGTTGGACTAAGCTTATAAATGCTATAATATATGTCTTGCGTTTTGCTAAAGTTCTTAAAAGAGGTGATCATATCACTGTTTCTGATTTGGAATCAGCTGAGACCTATCTCATCAAAGTAATTCAACAACAACACTTTGCTTCTGACATGAATGCCATTAAATCTAATAAATCTCTTCGTACTCCCATAAGAAAATTAAATCCGTTTATTGATGATTCAGGCATTCTTCGTGTAGGAGGTCGTTTACATAACGCCCCTATGATTTTTGAACAGAAGCATCCCATACTTTTGAGTTCTAAAGGCTGCATCGTTCGATTGTTGGTTGAACACTATCACAACACAAACATGCATACAGGCCCAGGTCTAGTTCTAGGTCTCTTAAGACATAAGTATTGGATATTATCTGCTCGAAATCTCGTACGACAGGTAGTTCATGCTTGCAACAAGTGCTTCAAGCTCAAACCTAAAGAATTATACCCACCTATGGGTAGTTTACCCGAGTTTCGGGTTACTCAACAAAAATGTTTCTCTAAATGTGGGGTTGATTACATGGGCCCCGTTTATGTCACTTTGGGAAAAAAACGCGGAGTGAAAAGCCAAAAGGCGTATGTCTGTTTGTTTGTATGCCTTATTTCCAAGGCACTTCATATTGAGCTTGTCTCAGATTTATCAACTGAAATGTTTCTCGCTGCTTTTAGGCGTTTTATTTCTCGCCGCGGTCCTGTATCGCTTATTATGAGTGACGGTGGTAAAAACTTCATTGGTGCTCGCCGTCAACTTAATGAAATATATTCTACTGTGTGTTCTGATGAGTTTAACAAAGCCATCATTAGGGAACTTACTCCACAACGAATCGAGTACAAAATCAACCCTCCTTATGCTCCCCATATGGGTGGAATCTGGGAAAGCAATATTAAATGTGTCAAGAACCACTTGTATAAAACTATAGGATCCCAAATTTTAACTTATGAAGAACTTAATACGGTGCTTGTCCAAATAGAATCACTGATGAACTCGAGACCACTGTGTGTTTTGAGTAGTGACCCTTCTGAGCCGATAGCTCTCACTCCCTCTCATTTCTTGAATTTAACTCCATTAAAATACATCCCAACTGTAAATCTAGAAGATATTCCAGTTTCACGTTTACAAAGATATCAATTAATTGACAAGATGGTTCAATCTTATTGGCAACGATGGCACATTGAGTATCTTACCTCACTACAGAGTCGCGAAAAGTGGAATACTACTTGCAATCCTGTAAAAAGGGGACAAGTAGTCATTCTAAGAGAGGAACGTCTTCCTCTTCTTTGCTGGCCTCTCGCTGTGGTAGAGGAAACTTACCCTGGTAATGATGGCATTACCCGGGTTGTTAAAGTCAGGACTAAAACTGGTAATTATATTCGCCCTGTGGTTCGTGTGTGCCCACTTCCAACTCAATAATGTGACAGCACAATAATTCTCATTAATCTTAAAATATTCTTAGTATAATGTTGTTTAAAAATATATATATATGTATAATAATAATTTGTTTAATGTTACAATAAGGTGTTTTCTTCTCTAATCATATAATTCAAGGGGAAATCTTTTAGCTCTTCAACTTATTGATTAAAAAATTTAAATTAAGTTTTGCTTCGATTCGCTACTAAACTTAACTATAAACAATTTATGTTGGAGTAGTACTCCAAGGCGGGGGAGCATGGTTTGGCCAATTTAATAATTAAATTTGGGTGAATCCCTTTCCTTTATCCTTCATTTCATCCTATCAATTCCTGAACGCATCCCTTACCTCGAAGTTCAAACTGGCAACCAACTTAACACAATAGCAACACTGGTAAAAAAAATCCTCTAACGCGCGCGCGCACATCTCTCGCTAATTAAAATAAAAACTGCAATAAACAATATCCAAATTGCTTAAAACAGCCAGTGACTATAATATTCTTCTCGTGTGTGGTGTGGTGTCCATGGATTGTGCCAAATTACTGAAGATATCTCCGAACCAGTGCATCCGAAGAAACAGCTCCACGAGGTAATCCCTAATTTCCTCACTATTTTTCCTCCAATATTAATAATATGGTTTCTCTTCCTTTAATGGCCAAGGCGTGATCTTCTAGCGGTTAGGACCCTTGCATACGTTAATGCATAGTTACCCTGATTCTTTAAATTGACTAAGAGATAGCTCAAGTCCATTGACATATATTGGATAAAAGAAATAGGAAAATTAGAGTTTGAGAACTAAATAATTAGCCCAAGATGAGTGTTATCCTCCCATTAACTACCAGCCAGTCGACTGTAATTAGTTATTAAAACCTTCATCCTCCGCACTTATTCTACTACATAGACAGGGTCTCGAAGCAATTGAGTGGCTGATAGTGGGACTAGGAACACCTAGCTAGCTTAAAATGTAGGGTTTCTAAAAATAGAGGAATAGGATTACAATGAAACAAATTATAGATTAAAAAGTAGGTATATTGAATCTTTGTATGATTGTATTAAGATTTAATGTGTTTTATTTTTGCCAGTTAGGCCTGAATTGTAATTTAATTATTTTTGTGCCAGAAGGGCTTTTATTAGTTTATTTTATTTAACTTTACCAACGGTTCACTATAAGGCTTACTGTAAGGGGAAGAACCGTCAAAGAAACCCCCCAGACTGCCTTAATACAAATTATATTTTTGAACAATTAAGCAAATGAATTATTACAAATACGAAATGCCGTCATAGGCTCTGCCCATACCTAAACGATTAGCCTAACTTATCTCCTAACATGAAATGCATTTCACGAAGAGGACAATAGTAACCTTTCAGTATATATTGTCGTCATATAATCTTTCACTAATATCATGAAGATACTACTCTCAGACCGATACATAATGACATGCCAAAGCCTTAGTATAGCCAGAGAAGGAAAGTTCACTATTTAAGAGACTCCATATAGCAACAATAGGCTCTAAGTTATTAAGTTAAGGTCCAATTGAAGTCCTGTGGTATTTGGAATTAAGCTCCTAAAAACGAACCGCTTAAACGGAACGTTTGCTGTGTCAAAGACGCTTTTCACATGTTATAGTTAGGGAAATGCGCCTTAGCCCAATTCCAATGACCACAGGTCTAACCTTCATATGGATGTGCAAGTATTAAAAGCATAGAGTCCCCTAAGGAGTTAATTTTAATAGTTTTATTTCACAGTAATTCCCTATGATTCCGCCAGACATCGAGAGACTCCACCAAGTCCATAAACCTGATTATATTTAGTTCAAAACCAGTTGAAGTGACCTGAAGTTAAATGTGATCGAGGTTTGTGTTAACAGCGCGTGCGGCGAAGGAGAGTAGTTGTAAGAATGCACTGTGTATCCCGACCACATTCAACACAAGCTGATGCCTTCCTTTGGTTATTTACGTGTTTAACAGATAGCGTAGAGTCTCCCAAATGAATTGGTTTTAATAGTATTTAGTTGAAGCTACTCCCCATGAATCCGCCAGGTCCCATAAGCTTAATAATTAGCAGAAACTCCACGTGGACCATCAGTCCTAAGATGATTAACTCCAATCCAGTTGTAGATACTTGGGTTTAAATGCATTCAGGGGTTGTGTTAATAGTACTTTTGACGAAGTAGTAGTGAGAGGGCACCATGAACCTGATTGCATTAATCCCAAGCTGAAATCTATTCCTGGTTGTTCAAGTAAAAGAAGCGTAGAGTTTCTGACCTAATAGCAATCTAAAATCTACTTAGTTTCCGCGCTTGGCTATTGGAGTGTCATTATTACAGCAGTCATTACTGCTAAGGCCAGATGAAAGTTGAATTTCAAATAATCAAGTTATCCCATGGATAGGATTGAAATAGTCCTAAAAGGTTACTGCGATCACTTTGGAAGAAAGTTATGTACATATCAAAATCCCAATTTTCCAACTTGACAACATAAATATTAGTAGTCTACATTTCTACAATCTATGTAGATAACTTTGCTCCGACATATGACTAAGTTAAATACATAAACGACACATCAGTTGGTATTTCTTTAAACTATGAAATGATCACATAAATCCCATACACAACTCGGGAATGGACCCACTAGAAGAACAAGGTAAGTTAGAAAAAATATTAACCGAAATAAGCTCATGAGAGATATCAGTCTGTATCCAATTCTGTCCTCACAACGAAACCAATATTATCAATTAGCAGTCTGGTTTAACTTAATCTTTGTGACGAACTCAGAATTAAACGCAGTCCGATATGAACACATAAAACAGAATGAACATTTATAAAAGGCACAACACAAATTAATGCATTAGTAAACAGTTCGCTTAGCAAGACAAGGCAATGGGAAGTTATTCTCCCAGCTTCTAATAGATTTGGAAACTGTGTCCAGACTAACATATTTTCTTTTGCAAGAAATACGTTTGTCTTTCTGCAAGGATTCTAAGTCCAGACTGGTAGACATCAACTGTGAGGTTTAGTCTTACAGCCGACAGAGGTAAAGTTGCCTTCTTAGAAAGGGAGATTGGTCATTCCCATCGGTTGGTTTAAAATCTTCCCTCCTAAGTAGATACATAAGGAATATAATCCAATAATGCTTTCGTTGGCACCATGTTAGGATCAGGCATTATTGGAAATATACTAATTAAATACATAAGGAATAAAATCCAATAATGCTTTCGTTGGCACCATGTTAGGATCAGGCATTATTGGAAATATACTAATTAAATACATAAGGAATAAAATCCAATAATGCTTTCGTTGGCACCATGTTAGGATCAGGCATTATTGGAAATATCCTAAGTAAATAAAGCCCAACAATACTTTCGTTGTCACCTGTTTGGTATCAGGTATTGTTGGGAGAGTTCTTACCCGAGATCCTGGAGAGAGTTCCTGTACTGTTCACTGCTGATGACTGAATGACTCCCCCATCCCAATGTATGGGCTTTTATACCCATTTTCTAACTTTTTAATAAAGTTATTTTTCCGATTTTCGCGGGAAATTGGTTCCACGTCAGCAAAACGTCACCGAGCCAATTTTAAAACCGCTGACTTTGTATATTCCAATTTGATTGACTAGAACTTTAAATTACAAATCTTATACCCATAAATAAAGCTTAAATCAGAGTATATTTTATGATTAATATTTCATTATAAATCTAATCTTTACTATTTTCCATTGAAATAAAATGTTTGAGATACCTTTTATAACATCGACATTCTATATTCCATAGACCATATTTGGTGTGCTTTGCCTATGGTTATTGCTCAATGTTTCCCCTCAATATTTGCAGTCAATTCTCCATACTTTTAAAGAACATTTCTTATTTTAACAATCACATTTATTAAATAAATACTAGCATTAATTGTACTCTATTAAAATTGTTTACTAAAATTAATTTTCACTTAATTCCGTCAGTACGACAATCACTTTGCTCAATGTATTGCTAATCCCTGGCTACCCCAAATTGACCCAAAGATTATAGAATATTAAAAAGGTACGAATGTAAACAAAAGTAAAGGAATCTCCTGTGTTAGGATTCCAATATATCTGAACTTGTTTGAATAATTGCAAATAGAATATTTGCCCGGTAAGTAAATACTAAACCCCCCTTCTATGGCACAATCCAAACATCCCTCGGCAATTGCATTGCATAACCTAACAACAATAACATTGGTTATAACTCTTACTTTTCTGCTTTAACAAGTAATAACCAAATGTTATCTTGTTACATACAGGGTGTCCCTAAAACCAACGCCGAAATGAAGAGGGGTGATAGAACAGCTCATAAGCAACCATATTAAGTTAATTTGACTTTAATAAAAAGTTCATGGTTTTCGAGATATTTGCATTTTAAAAAAACTCGTGACTTTTGAGGCCCTGCGTCAGTATGTCGATTCCCACCACTGCAAATTTAGGTATTTTTTAAATCTGTTTTTTGCAGGATGTTACTAAAAACATATCCTATCGAATGTAATTTCAATTTATTACATATCATGATGCTTTGTCGGTAAAAATAATAAAAAAAACGAATTATAGCAATTTATTAAATTTAGCCAGCGGTTTTGATCGAGTTTCATTTAAAAAAAAGTATTGTAAACTAACATGGCACACAACATAAAAAGATAGTAAATTTATTGTAGTTTTTAAAAAGGTACAGCATTTTCTAATTTACGCAGCAGTTTACGAGATATTGATATTTTACACCAAAAGGAGCTCATACTGCAGTTATTCCATAGTATGGTACCAGAGCCCCTACTAGGCTCAGAGTTTGAATTTTGAACAAAAAATCGATTTAAAGAATACTTCATTTAGAATAGGAACACAATTCAATTTTGGAATAAAAAAAAAATGAAATGTTCATAGCGAACCTGGCAAATAACGTAAAAAGATAGCAAATTTAGAGTTGTTTTTAAAATGGTATTGAAGTGACTTAATTATTTAGCGGTTTATAAGATAATGCAAAAATAATACTGGTTGCCATTTTTATCTGTTAAGTGAATAAAAAAACTAAAAACATTAAAAAAATACGATACCTGTTTTATGTAACTAAATTAAGTGTTCAAATTGTCCGCCATTGACTTGAATACAAGCTCGGCATCTCCTTAAAAATGCTCGACTGATGTGACGTGCACTTCTTGATACGTCGTTTTGGCCCTCTGCGTATGCGTTGTCTCAGCTCCGCTATACTGTTAATCGGTTCATTGTAAACTTTTTCTTTAATATAACCCCAGTAATAGAAATCCAGAGGATTTAGGTCTGGAGATCGAGGAGGCCACAAAATGGGACCCAGACGGCCGATCCATTTCTGTGGATAAGTTTGGTTTAAATGTAGTCGCACTTCGCGTGCATAATGTGCTGGACAGCCATCATTCTGCAGCCACATTGACCTCCGCGTAGCTAAAGGTACGTCGTCGAGAAGATTTGGCAACTCATTCTCTAAGAAATGCAGATAACTTGGACCATTCAGCGTTTCTGGTAATTCAAATGGGCCAATTATTTTCCCATCTAATATTCCAGTCCAGAGGTTCACTTTAAATTGGTACTGCGACCGATCTTCCCTCATCAAATGAGGATTTTCTAATGCATAACTGTGTAAATTGTGCATGTTCATAAATCCATCTCTCTTAAAAGTGCTTTCATCAGACCATAAAACCATATTAATGAAATTGGGATCCTCTGTGTTTTTGCAGCATTGTGTGGCAAAACTGAACACGAAGTGGGTAATCACGGGGCAGCAACGCTTGAACACGTTGTATGTGGTATGGATGATATCCATATCGACGTAATATTCTATTGGCAACAGATTTTGATATCCCTAAATTACGTTCAATGTTCCGTGTCGAAGTGGATGGGTCGTTTTGAATCTCTTGTAAAACATCTTCATCGTAATCTCCTCTAGGTCTTCCCAATCCACCACGATTGCCAGGCAAAACGCCTTGTGAGTATGCGAGATGAACATTTCGAAATACTCGATGGTCCGGATGCCTTAAATTTGGATATCTTTCCCGATAGAGTCTAGCTGCAGCACAAGAGTTACCCTGACATTCCCCATAGACAAAATGCATGTTGGCATATTCTTGAGGAGTATAATTCTCTGGCATATTTGTAACAAACGCACTACAATTAATCTTAACAGAGCCAAAGTAAATCGAAGTTAAAATCAATAGGCAGAACTCGAGTCCAAGATGCACAAAGCAAAGTTAAATTGTACCAAAAATCCAAATCACAAGGCAAACACGAGTTCTATTGGTAAATCAAGTCTATTTAAGAAAATAAGAAACCAAACTAAATAAAGAACATCAAACGAATTGACGAAGTGTCCTAAAATTACTAAAATACCCTTTAATCAGAAAGCCGACTTGAATTCGAATTTCAAATTGTGTTCCAATTTCAAATTGTGTATTCTTTGAATCTATTTTTTGTTCGTAATTCAAACTCTGAGCCTAGTAGGGGCTCTGGTTCCATACTATGTAATAACTGCAGTATGAGCTCCTGTTAGTGTAAAATATCAATATCTCGTAAACTGCTGCGTAAATTAGAAAATGCTGTACCTTTTTGAAAACTAAAATAAATTTACTATCTTTTTATGTTGTGTGCCATGTTAGTTTACAATACTTTTTTTAAATGAAACTCGATCAAAACCGCTGTCTAAATTTAAGAAATTGCTATAATTCGTTTTTTTTAATTATTTTTACCGACAAAGCATCATGATATGTAATAAATTGAAATTACATTCGATAGGATATGTTTTAAGTAACATCCTGCAAAAAACAGATTTAAAAAATACCTAAATTTGCAGTGGTGGCAATCGACATACTGACGCAGACCACAAAAGTCACGAGTTTTTTTAAAATGCAAATATCTCGAAAACCATGAACTTTTTACTAAGGTCAAATTAACTTAATATGGTTGCTTATGAGCTGTTCTATCACCCCTCTTCATTTCGGCGTTGGTTTTAGGGACACCCTGTATTTATATGATTCTGTGATACAAATAATGATGCCTTAATAGACAAGCTCTAATCCATACTTTGTTCACATTTCAGTTAATAAACAATGGATGCGTATACAGCATCTATATGAATACAATGGGTCGCCGACAAAGGAAATTTTCCAAGATCCATTCATAAGAATCACAAATCCTTTGCTGCCGGCCAATAAAGCCAAGATGGCTTCCTTTATAATTTATGTTTAAATTCGGAAGAACCAAGAGTTGCAGTTAAATGAAAAATGAGATATTTATTACAAAACATTACCTTAATTTGAACAAGAAATGGATTTTTAACCATAGACTTTAGAATTTAATACAAAATGGAGCCTTATCATAAGTATTGAAGATCCCAACAGGATTGTATGGAGATATTTTTATGAAGCAGTTTCAGGAGAGAATGTTGCCGATGCGCTGGGTCTGGTACAACGCACTCCCGCCCGGCAACTTATCAAAGACAAAAACATAATGACACTCACATCACAATACATTTTTGACATAATTAAGTACGTTCGATGTAATACCTATGCATCTCTTTCCACTGGCTACATACAAAAGCACACGTATTGCACAGAAACACGTAAACATGATGTCCACAGCACGTTGTCGGCTAGCAAAGTCGGGTAAAACAATGTCTATAGTGGGGCCAAAAATCTACAATAAAGTACCCGTCAATATGAAACATAAAAAATGATGTTACGTTCCTCAATGTATTAAAGAAATGGCTAACAACCAATGCTTTTTACAACATGAACGAATTTTACCAATTGAATAATGAAAAAATACTAATAATGTATATCTTCCAATTTGTATTTAATAATTAATATTTTTATAATGTATTGACTTGTAAAATGTTGTCATTTTATTAATAAATGAGTATGAGTATGATGAGGTGATCAAGGGCTTCATGAGGATGGAAAATAAAATAAGAATAGCTCTATCTGATAAATTCTCTCATCGGGAAGGAAGCGAGAACACAAAATGTTGGTTTAGATATCGCTCGACATGTTTCAAATCGGTACGCGAGAGTCAATCAGTCGCGGGGCGGCGGACAACCCAACACTGCGGGAAATCACCCGCGCTGTTCATGCTTATGCTTAAAGAACAAAAATCTAAATTCATTGGATTCTTGTTCCTTTAAAGTGCATTTTAAGTACATTAGCTGCATGTGTGATTTCAGTGCCATATTTTCGTATGTATTCGGTGCCGGATTTAATTTGACTAGATAATTATGAGGATTAAGATGATGCCTCCTACTGTAAAATGTTTTAAATAAAAACTTGTTTTTTAATATAAACTTAAAAAATATGCCACCGAAGGTCACGCAGAACGGCTTTGCTTTACGAATGACCCATGGAGTCTATTTGGTGACTATTTCGTACAAAATAAAATAATGGTGGTATAATGTTATTCTGCTAATATTACTTAAAACGAATAATATTTTATTTTCTGACTTTTTTAGTTTGACTTGGCGCTGGCGGACCAACTACAAAATACCATACTAACCATACCACAGGTACGTATTGGGTGTGGTCCTTAACCTCTTCGTACCTCATATAGTATAGTGAGTTCATAAAATTATGACCTGCACGTGGGTTGGTCCTCTAAATTCAATTCAATTCAATGTTTTATATTTATTTAAAAAACATTCGAATTAAGTGGTAAAACAACTTAAAAACCTAAAACCTACACTAACCTAACTCTAGCCAAGGTTGGTCATTGGCGGAAATGATCCCAAGATGCTGGCGGCGTTTCCCCGCTGCACAGCAATACTGAGCCTTTGTCCGAGAAACGCGCCAGCTCTGGGATCACAGGTAATTTATATTAGTTTTTTTTTTATGGAATCAAACAAACTGTGGGCGGCTGGGCCCCATGGGCCTAGAATCTCTACCGCAAACGGCACGAAAATATAGCTGTCACCTAAACACATATATTTTCGGCGTTTAGCCGCCTCCGCGTTTGTGGCCGCCCCACCTGGATTTTGGCACGTTGTTGCAATGTGTGACGGTGCCAAAGTGAGTCCCACACTAAGGGCCGCCCCAACCGCCACGGTACTAACGTCATGCCGTCGGGTCTCTTGCCATCATCTCGTGCGAGGCCATTTGGTTCGAGAACCGCAGGCACGTTGACGCTGACAAGAGCCCGACGTATGATATCGTTTAGACAAGCGTGGCGGGAGAGTCTGCCGGCGCTTTTGGGGCAGCTAAGTCTAGGCCTAGACGAAGGCCAACAGCCACCCTGAAAGAATTATCATCTAATAAAGTGCCGAAATTAACTGAGGGAAGCGCGTGAAGCCAGTATCCGGACTCGCGAGCAGAAACAGCAAGGAGCCTGGCCTTGTCTCTCGGGGTGGGACTTGTGTCAGTAAGTTGGATGTGTACTCTTAGATTTATCGGCATGTCCCACAATTTCTGGATCTCTGTACTCGTGGGAAAGTCTGTACCAGGGCAGGCCTCTGTCCGTCCTTGGCCTCTGACGAACAGGCTACCTCAGAATCGGAAAGTAAAGGGTATAATATTTTACCGATAAGAGGTAGCGAGCTATGTGTCGAGGACAAGAACGCTGGAAGGGCGACACCTGAGATTTGCCTTACGCCGAGGCCACCGAACCGTACAGGTAGCGTAGCCTGTAAAAATTGACGAGCGTCAAATTTCGCATTAATGATTTTTTCTAAGTGAGCGTGAATAATGTTGTCAATGTTTTCACACAGTAATTTAAATTTCCAAAAGGGGCAGCATCGCAGGCGAGGCGGTAATTTATCGATACTAGTCTATAAAAACGAACAGTCGCCTTTTTTAGACGATTTCTAAGATAAAAACACGTATAACACATTTTACTGCCTTTAAATTAAATATATTCTTCGAAAAAGATACGGGTCATCCAAACCTATCACCGTATCCTAAATATTTTTAGTCTAAAATACCGAATCTATCCTTTTTACGTGCTTTAAGATCAAAAACCGAACAATTTTATTGTAACACTATCAATCTAAAAAAGCGTGTTAAAGATATTCGTACTTTATATGTAGTACTTCAACCGTGGTTATAGAAAAATATTGCTGAAATAGCCGTAAGTACTGCGTGCTAGTGTAAAAACCCGTATATGCCCCAACATCCGACATACGGTTCTTGGCTCGCAACTCGTACACGAAGCCCACAGCGAGCGCGCCGGCGCGGGAGCAAGTGTGCGCGGGAGGCACGGTTGTCGACGACGCCGCCAGCCAGCGTGGCAACATTCAAATTACAAGTAGAATAAGAACAAAATAAAATGATTGTCAGTTTTCTTTGTTTTTTGAGTGTATTCAATACAGTTATTACCTTAGAACGCATAAATTATCAGTTAGAGTAAAGTTAAGGCAGTAAAATTCCGCCACAAACAAGGTTGGACAAAAACAGATTCGGACTTTTAACTTAGTATTGGACAATTTTTTTTACCATACGTTTATAATTAACTATACCTTGTAACTCGAAGTAACTTCTATTTTTGATGTCATTTATACGGACAATAGTTAGTAAAGGTGGGGATTATTAACTTAATATTCGACAAGATTTTTACCATACGTTTATAATTAACTATACCTTCTAACTTGAAGTAACTTCCATTTTTGATGTCATTTAAACGCACAATAGTTAGTAAAGGTGGGCTATTTTATAGCTTTATTGTTTTTTTTTTATGGATAACAATGCTGAAGACAAGATTTACGAAGATAACGCACACTGTCCCAAAACAAACCGTAATTTCGGAATTGTGCAGATCAAATACCTACAAAAGGTTTTCTAAAAATTAAAAAGACTAAGCTGGGTTAGGTTAGTCTTGTGTTTCTGTTTTTTCTTTCCCTACAGTTTTTAATATAAATACTTACTAGAAAGCTGAAATTTGGTATGAGTATGTGTATGTATAACGCCGATAGAACGGTAAAATAAAAATTAAAAATTTTTTTTTTCGGGTACCTCTCGAACACCTAAAGTGGGGGTGAATTTTTTTTTTCTTTTCAACGCTAGTGTATGGGGTATCGTTGAATAGGTCTTGTAAAAGTAATAGGGTATCTTAACATTATTTTTTGATAAAGTCAGCAGTTTTGTAAATATTCGCTCCGATAACAAAAAAATAGTGTCCCCCCTCCCATCTAACTTTTCAACTGCGGGTCAAAACAAATCGGAAAAGTTTATGTAAATGAGGCCTTATAAGTATTTTCAATGAAAACTATATTAAACAAAATCGGTCGAGCCGTTTTTGAGTTATCGCCAAATTACATATTTTTTCTTTAAAAGGACCTAAGTTGACTTCCAGAAGGTAATAAGTGATTACAGTTTCTAGGGCGCTTACGACGTTTTTATAGAGCTTAAAATCTTTCTTAACTTAAACCTCGGGCTTAAAAAAGCAGTTTATTGTGAAGGATGAGCAACTACGGAACCCTACACTGAGCGTGGCCCGACATGCTCTTGGCCGGTTTTTTTCAATTTCGAGTACAATTAATGGGTACATTATGATTTGTATTATATTTATATTGTTCCGCTTAGTTTTAATTTGACGTAACATCACTTCTATCTTCTGTTATTAAAATACCTACTTTTCTGCATCTTGGTTGCAAATGTTCCCAATAATGTAGTAAAAAGAGATGGCAAAATCCTTCGTTATATCACATTACAATTTATATCCGCGTCACGTCATAGCGTCTGGGAAGTAAAACTACGTAAAACACGATTGACTAAAAAACATACACATTTGTTTGGTCCTTTAAGTTACTTAGCTGTCCGTTACTGTACGAGTTTTACTATTTATTTTATAAAAGAAATTAACTATACACACAGCAAAAAATCGTCCATAGTCACGTTATCAAAAATTAAGATTAAAAAATAAGCAGTTTTATTGTTCTCTGCGACTAGTTCTTGAGAGAAAATGAACGAGTATACCTATTTATTTATTTATTACAATTTAACACTGACAGTTAAACCTTACGTGCTAATTGTTACAAATTTAATTACATTATTTATGTGAACTAATTATTTCTACAACTTACATACTATTATTCAGTTAATAACAAAATATATATTATTATAATTATACCCATGTCTCCTTACGCTATACGAAAACAACTAGGTACTTAACTTAAATACGAGGCTATGCTGTCTACCTAAATTGAGCTCGGGGTCACTCTTGCCTCTAGAAAACGACATGATACGGTTAAAAATCTAGATTCTAGGGTGAAGAAAATGTCGAGTTGGCTGTCACTATCAAGAATAGCATTCAGGAGTGATAGGGCTTGGTGCAAGGGGGACGAAGCGAGAGCACGAGTCCTGGAAATGAAATGAAATGAAATAATTTATTCAGTAAGTAGGCCACAGGGGCACTTTTACAAGTCAGATTGTGAATCTACCGGCATTTCGCAAGAGGAGACCGCTGTTGAGAAGAAAGCCGAAAGAAACTCAACAGTAAGTCATTTTTTCGTAAATAATACTCAAAACAATTACATGATACATTTGTGTTATAACTAATTACACTGGTACACGTAAAGGAGATGTATAGATACTCCATATCAATGTTAAGTAGGAACATTAAAATAAAAATTTTATAAATTTAAAATATTAAATATACCCAGAGATGTATATATAGTCTCTGGGTGTCACAACATGAAATAAAATATAATTATTTAATTAATTTAATTTCATAGAGATTTATAAGGTCTCTAGGCGTCAACGTGAATAATTTAGAAAATAATTATTAAGCCTAAATTTCTTAGAGATGTATATGGTCTCTAGGCGTCATAACATGCAATAAAATATTTTAAAATTATTTAATTTCCTCAGAGATGTATAAAGTCTCTGAGTGTCATACTACACTAAGCTGTTTCTTAGAGATGTATACAGTCTCTAAGAGTTCAAAAAGTTAAAATCAACATTGCATAACTTCAATCGAGTACAGGATGAAGTTTCTCACGTTTGCTTAATTTAACACTAGTATGCGGTTGCTACATATTTAATTTGGCCCTTGCTAACATGAACAGACCGGACCCCACAAACGGCACCCGTTCACGAGTATGACGCATATCTCAGCCATCGCCTCCCTCAACCATATTATAGGGAAGGCTGCGACCCGATCAAAAACGCCACCGTAAGCAAAGACCTTTAAGCGAGCATGACATGCTCAAGCTGCCGGGCATACTTGACTAATACTATTTGCCCGGTGAGAAACAACAAATTGCATGTGCTCTCATGTTACATTAAAAATTACCCACCAAAATAATGCTTATTTAAAAATTTACTATAGACACACAACACTAAACTACTGGCTTAAAGGCATCACTGTCGTTTAGAAAGTCATTAACAGTATAATAAGCTTTATTCAATAAGAGACGTTTTATTTGCGCTTTAAATTTGCTACAGGGCAATTTTACTACATCAATAGGTATTTTATTGTAGAAGCGTACACAGTTCCCCACGAACGACGAGCTAACCTTACGGAGACGGTGGGCAGGTATTGCGAGCTTGTCCTTACTTCTCGTATTGTAGTGGTGAATGTCACTGTTGAGCTTGAATTCATGGAGATTTTTCCGCACATACATGATATTCTCAAGAATGTATTGAGATGCTACGGTGAGAATGTTTGTTTCCTTGAATTTCTCTCTTAGTGACGTACGACCTCCTAGTGCATAAATTGCGCGTACAGCTCGTTTTTGTAGGACAAAGATGGTTTGGATGTCCGCCGCTCTTCCCCATAATATAATTCCATATGACATAACACTATGGAAATAACTGAAATATACAATCTTTGCCGTCTCGACGTTTGTCAGCTGCCTGATTCGCCTAACTGCATAGGCCGCGGAGCTAAGCTTACCTGCAAGAGTGGCTATATGCGCACTCCATTGCAGTTTAGAGTCTAAAGTAACACCCAGGAATACTGTTTTTTCTTCAAATTCCAGTACATCGCCTTTCAGTTTTACCTTGGCACCATTGACTTGTTTCACATTTGGTAATGTAAATTGAATGCACTTAGTTTTCTTGGCATTTAAAAGTAAATTATTTGCAGTAAACCAATCCACAATAGAGGACAGTGCATCATTAATCACATCGAAGTTGTTTTCTTGCCTTTTTACTTTAAAAAGAAGAGATGTGTCATCTGCAAATAGTACTATATCATGTTTATCTCGCACAAGGTTTGGTAAATCGTTAATATACACTAGAAAAAGAAAGGGACCCAGAATTGAACCCTGAGGTACCCCCATAGCAACAGCTGACCCAGTCGATTGAGTCCCATTGATATCTACCCGTTGCGTTCTGCCTGAAAGATATGACGAGACAAGGTCAAGGGCATTGTTTTTGACTCCGTAGTCTTCTAGCTTACGTATTAAATTCTCATGATCAACGCAATCAAATGCTTTGGATAGACCACAAAAAACTCCAATAGCATCTTGAGCCTGCTCCCAGGCATCAAATATATGTTTAACTAGTACCACGCCAGCGTCAGTGGTAGAGCGACCTTTAGTGAACCCGAATTGATTGCTGTGGAGTAGGTTATTCCGATTGAAATGAGATATCAGTTTATTTAGAATAACCTTCTCAAAAAATTTGCTTAATGCTGGTAGTATTGATATTGATCTAAAATTTGTGGGGTCTGATTTTGTACCTGATTTGAATAAGGGAATAATTTTGCTATGCTTCATCAAATCAGGAAATACTCCAGTATCAATACATTTATTAAAGATATCAGCTAAATATGGTGCAATAGATTCAACAATTGAATGTAACACTTTCACAGATAGGCCCCACAGATCCTCAGTCTTCTTTAAATTCAGCGATTTAAACGCTTTAACACGTTCGCTGCGATATAAGGTTAAAAGACCCGATGCATGTGCTCCCACTCTGTGCGGAGGTGAGAAACGGTGAATTTGCTCTGGTGCGGCGGCTGTACTATGAGTATTTCTGCATGTACAAAAGAGACAAGTATAGGTTTGAGTTTAGGACCTTAAGGACAATTCAATAAAGCATTAAGATTGTGCTAAGGTTTTTCGGCCCGATAACGCACTGGCTGATATATTTTTCGATTCCTTGAGGGTACCGGGTCGAAATGCCCCTCATAGATTACAAGGTCTTTCCGCCCCCTCCCGCACTGTTGTAGATGATTGCATTGTTTACTTCCGATTAGTGTTGTGACTATGACGTTATTATAACGTATATTACGATAGTACATAATTCAATATCTCCTAGTGTCTGTGTACGTTTTTATGTGGCTTAAAGCCGTTAATAACGTCTCGACCAAATAAATGATGTAACCGATGCTGAAGGTGCGTGGGGCACTCACCAGCCGAGAAGCAAATAAAAATGTAAAAAATAACCTTTCTGTGTGGAATGTCAGAAACGATTCATGCTTATTATATTTCTATAAGGCCCATATCTATTTCTTATTAAACGATATTATAATTAATATGTCGATAAGTTGTTGCCCATCACTAATAACTCTCTATTTTTTCCTGTTATTCAGTGCGGTTTCGGGTTGTAAGACCTTACACCTTTACATATTTATTCCTCTTAAGTAAATAGCAGGAACCCGGGGCGAGGCAAACACTGAGATAACCAACTCGTCTACTAATGATATTGATAGGTAGTTATCGAACATTTTAAGTTTTCGCATAGTTACAGTCTTTAATATCCGTCAATAGCTTACTAGGCCTATGAGCCCTACAACGCACTGCTGGATAGTTTAAGTAACAGGCCAATCGGCCTTTTAACGCACCATACGAAATAACGTCAGTTTCGGTCCCGCAGCGAACGTGTTAATAATAGTGGTAGGGGTTACATAAATGAATTTAAAGATAGTTGTACATTCTGTTACATTCGTTTTCAATAGTAATTCAGCAACATCGAGCGATGAATTTAAAGACTTTGTTGTCTCTACAGATATATTGCAGAAAAATTGCTCAAAGTGATGGGCAATTTCAACATCGGAACTTATTACAGTATCGTCGATTCGAAGACTGTAATGGCGATCTTTTGGTTTCGTTTTCCCAGTTTCATCATAGATTACCTTCCAAATAGTTTTAACCATATCACAGGAATTTGTGATCTTTTTAGACAAGTAATCAGCTTTAGCGGCGGCACATATTTGCTTAAAGGATTTGGAAAACATTTTCACGTACTCTAGGAACTCCGGTCTCTTATCGATTGTCCTTTGTTCATAATGATCGTAGAGACGACGTCTTTTTTCATGAATATCAGGTGTAGCCCAGTCGCTGAATTTAGTTTTAACCCTGTCTTGTACTTTCTTTAAATTGAAACAGGCATCAAATTCTTTTTTGATGCAGTTAAACAAGACCGAACACATACAGTTAGCATCCTCTTGAGTAAATGTAAGATAACATAGTGTCCTCTGAATGTTATGGTTAAATAAATCTAAGCGATTTTCAGAGATAGGTCTGCACATGGCGTCTTGTGGATCACTCTCAATATTTCCACTGAAGTTGAAGGAGGCATATTGTCCGCAATGGTCAGAGCTTAGTTTGTTTATGATAGATTTATCAATCGCATCAACACTACTAAATATGTTATCAATACACGTTGAACTGGTAGCTGTGATTCTGGTAGACTCAGAAAACAAATTCACTAGGCCAAAAGAATTAAAAGTGTTCAATAAACTCACACTCATAGATGATTCTTCACACAAATTAACATTAAAATCACCACACACAATAATACACTTATAACTTGAGAATATACTATTGAGCACTTCATCCATAGTTGACTCAAATAAAGTATAGTCCGCTGATGGGGGTCTGTGTATATGCGTATGCATATAATTATAAATTGTTCCAATTCAATACACGAAAGTTCAATCTGACGCTCAATGGACATGTTAACAATATCTTTGCGTTCTTTATGCTTTAAAATCATGTTTTACCATAATCAAAGATCCGCCGCGGATGTGAACTTCTCTAGAGAAAGAACTTACTATACTTTGATTGTTAAAATTGAACATAAATTCATGACCTTTAAGCCAGTGTTCAGTTATACACAAGATATGAATATTATGATTATCTATAAATAAACCAATTTCAAGTTCTTTACTAGTAAAACCTTGTATATTTTGGTGAACCTTGTATATATTAATCGCATTATTATCAAAACTACTACTAGTGTTAAAATCGTCGGGGGGCGCAGAGCCGGCGGAGACACACGTTGTCGAAGAAATCAGTTTAAATCACCCGAAGACTCCGTCCCAGGAGATCCCGCGGTGCTACAACGCAACGCAAGATTCACCCTAGCACTACTATCAAGGGGGATGGCGAAAAAGCCGCGGCGGCGGTCACGCCTGAGCAGGGTGGGAACACGAGGGACCCGTATACGCATTTGCGAAAGAAGTTGCAGATTTTCTTGTGTGCCAATCCCGGGAATTCCGATACTGCAGACTCTTTAAATAATACGACTTTTCATAATTTTCAGAATGTTGAACTCAGCAACGAAGAAGCAGAGGTAGGGCGTTTCGTTTATAGTGCTACTGCAGACACCGGGAAATAAGGGCTTGTCGGCTGAGTAGGTATAGACCGCCGACCGTAAGGGAGGCCGTCTAGTGATACGAAGCCGGCAAGCCCTTTTCACGGCTAAGGCATGTATAGTGCTTTTCTCAAACATATGCAATGAAATAAAAAAATACACCACTCGAAAAAACATAATTCAGCTGTTCAGGCAGTTCATGAACACAGACGCCATGTTTAAAAAAAAGTATTTTTAATTTTCCCTCCAATCTCTCTATATATTTTTTATTTAATTAGTCGTTCATGTGTGTAGTGTTTGTATATTTGGGTCATTAAAAACAACCTGATAATAAGAATCTTAATTTCTATAATAAATAAAATAATTACAAAGGATTTTTAATATTGTCATGGTCTCTGGTGACTTACGTATAGACAGTATTTTAAATTTATTCATCAACACTGAATCATACAGATTTGTATTCTTAATATCAGTTCGTGTGTACTAGGCATTAACGCGGATATTGTTAGTCCGATGGCTGAATGGGTAGCCACTAGAAAAAAAAAATATATCAGCTGTTCATAAACACAGACGCCATGTTTACATTAAAATTAAAAACAAATGACTTCCCGGCCTAGGCCTCCCATTTTGTATGAAATCCCTTTACAGTTAAACCTCTTGAATTGTTCCGCCCGAAACTGGACACTTCGAAGCCTGTTTTAACGCACGTTATGACGATATTTCATTGCATGTTTGAGAAATAGTAGATTGTACAACCTGTGCATAAAACGCACCATTTTACACGAGACGTTTATCCGGATGGATGAATATAAAGTCGAGTGTAAAATGCGTTTTGTGGACAAGTTGCACACTCTACTTTTCACTTCGATTGCGAGGAAATGAAACTGGATCATGTAAATGTTATACTTAAAAACAAATTTAAATAAAATTTAAAGTTACATTAGAGCAATGAGAAATATTTAAAATCATAGTTTTTACTGGCATATTTAAACATTTAAAACATTTATTATAGACTAGCTGTGCCCCGCGGTGTTACCCACTCATCCCACGGGAACACTAAATTTATTCGGGATGAAAAGTATCATATGTCCTTTCCCGGGTCTCAAACTATCTCCATACCAAATTTCATCAAAGTCGGTTCAGCGGTTTAAGCGTGAAGAGGTAACAGACAGACAGACAGACACACTTTCGCATTTAATAATATTAGTACCTATGGATTATTAGTGCGGGAAGTAGTGTCACAACGTGCAAATTTTGGTATCGGATAAAATTCACTTGGCACAGGTGTAGCATACGTAAAACTAAGGTAATTTAGTCCGGTAGCCATTCACCACCCCCTCGCGGGTAGGAAGTGGGGGCAGTCAAAGTTACACGCCGCCGCGCTTCAGAAAAAAAAACATATCAGCTTCTCTTTACCCAATACCACAAGTCGCCGATCCCTAGTAAAAAAGTCGGATCTGCAAAATGACTACTTTCCAGGAGAGGCAGTTAAAGTTTTTTAAAGAAGTTTTTGTGTATAAAATTGACAATTTAAGTCCTATTGTTACGAAATTTGGCCAAAGTTACTATTATTAAGTACTTTTAGAGTATGTGTTAACAAAACTATAAATTATTTATTAGAAATGCCAGAAATAAGACATGCTACCTTTTTGATATCCTGTCGTAACTGCCACATACGACTTTTTTGCATGATATGGTTCGCAGTAATTAGTCGGATGTGGCACTAACGACTTTTATAATCGAATATTGCATTATTATTTATGTCGCAAGTGTCACTTACTACAATTATATTTGGATTGTACACAGTGTTTTGTGGTGAGATACGACATTTTAGTGGTATAAAAATCCGCAGTTTTACCCAGTATAATAAATTGTATAAATATTGTTTTTTAATTATGTCAGTTTTATATCAAAAAAAATATTAACATAATTTTTGTCTTTTAATGTTCATTTTAAGATACACTTATTGGGAGACGACTGAAGTCTTTGAGCATTTTTCCAAGATCTTTGAGAGCCTCAGCAATGACTAGTCATTTACTAGGACGATATCATCAGAAGAGAGAAGGTGGCTGACGTCTGCTTTTGATATTGATACTAGTCCGTCCAAAACCAAAAATTTGAATTAATCTTTCTATGCAGCTGTGAATTTTTTTGGAGATATTAGTACTACTTGAGAGACCGCAGCACCGTCTAACTAAGTCGTAGTCGAATCGAGAGCCTTCTCATAGTACAAAGAAATGGAAGTGCATATACATATACATATGGACGTGGTTTACGGTACTTAGGGTTCTAGGGTTAGCGGTAACCAGCGTTGGGGGGCTGAAAGTCGTCAAACCTGCGTGCGAGACGGTTCGTGATAAGAGTGTCGAGCATAAGCGAGATGGGTCTGTAATTTATAAGAAGGGTCATATAAACCTCCCTGAAGATGAGCAGTATACATGCCACACTTTTCGGCCATGCTCCTATCGTTTTGCCCTCGATTATAACATGATTTAATAAATTGTACAGGGTTTTCTTTACCATTTTACCATGCTGCTTTCAGAATCTTAGACATCGCTCCAGCATCATCCGCTGCATGTTTAAGTTATTTGATAGCCATACCAACCTCGTATAGGTTGCTATCTAAGATTGATTCAAATTAGTGTCGGGTTAACCTAACCTTTGGAACTGTTTGTAAGACATCTCAACCTCGCCTAGAAACACGTTGCAATTAGAATAGCTTAGATTCCTACTGACTTAGATAAACTGACCAAAAGTAAGAGAACTATCAAGCGGTGAGGGCGACCATCAATTGAGACCAATAGAGAAAAGTGACAAGGGATATGAAATCTGGTGATCACGATTCTTAGGAATATGTGGTCGACTAAAGAAGAAGTCATGAGCCGTTACTTATTATTTAACTGTATATTTAATTACACACATTCTGAAATGTTCTCGGCATTGCCACGAGTAATCGTTATCTCATTATGTTCTTATTCTGGTTATTTTCCTTCAGAAGAACCAGAAGTCAGACGGATTTATTTTTTTATCAGGAGCTTTGTTGAAGTTGCCACATTCACCATAAACATCTCCCAATTATTATTTATCGTTCGAAACCATCAATAAGTTTACTAAATATCCAATTTCATTCAAACTGTTGATTGCAATATTCAAACAATTAGACAAAATTTAAAGCATCCAAAGATATTGTAATAGTTACGACATA
The DNA here is from genome assembly GCA_932273695.1 of Apotomis betuletana. Lineage (NCBI taxonomy): Eukaryota > Metazoa > Arthropoda > Insecta > Lepidoptera > Tortricidae > Apotomis > Apotomis betuletana. The sequence goes on along the minus strand of OW026321.1, from coordinate 5,053,356 downwards.
CACTGCAATTTATTTTCCGTGAAAAAATGTCGGATATGTTACATGCGACCAAAGTTGGAATATATTTTCCGGCAAAAAACATCGGATGTGTCACATACGACATAAGATACAATTTATATTCCGTAATAAAATGTCGCAAGTGGTACATACGACATAAGGTACCCTTAAAATTCCGAATAGTAATGTCGGAAGTGCCACATACTATACAAAACTTTTCAGCTAACCCGGTTAACATAGTCGGAAGTACCACATCTGACAATATCAAATGGACACTGTATAAGATACGACATTTTTGACATTGATTAGTCGTGAAAATAATGAAATTTTGAAAAATCTGTAAATGTACGATTAAAGATTAATGTATTTAATAAGCATTAACGCAATGAAACGAAAATGGCAATTTTGTAGATCCGACTTTTTTACTAGGGACCGGCGAAGTGTGGTATCATTTTCTGATAAATCGGGCATAAGGAATGTATAGTTTAATAGAAAGAAAAGAAACTATTGACGAACATTTCAAAATTGGTTTGCAATTTTCTTTAGTCCACTATCAGTATCTTTGAAAATCCTGAATCTTAAGTTAAAAAATACTAAAAATACGTTAAAGGATATTTATCTAGCTCTTTAAAAATATATACTTTATTATTTATATTTATCATAAAAAACTAATATAGTAAGCGGCGGTGCCTGGGATCGTCCAATCGTCTAGTCTCACTTAATTTTTTGCAAGTATTAAGTTGTTTTATTAATAAATAATGCAAAATATACAAAATGCATACTTATTTGTATAGAATCTTTTTATCGATTCATATTTTTTATGTGGTAATACCACATTTTTACTTTTATAAAATGAAAATGAAAAATGAAAAAAATTTAAAATTACTCTTATAAATAATGACACAAAGGTAAATTAAGAAAGAAAAATTGAATGCGATCCACTACAATCCAAGCGGGATTTGAACCCGCATCGAACATCGAGTGCACGGTAGCAGCAATAGCCTCCTTAGGGCGTTGGAAGGGCATCTCGATTGTTCCATAACCAAATACTGGGTAGGGGTAGTTATTGGCAGGGCGAAATAGAGCAAAAGTTTTGTTTGCTCCTGTGACTAGCAGTTTCTCTTTCTAATTAGTTATAGGTATTTATTTATAGATTTTTCTCATTAATTATGGAGCAAATCGTGTACTAACATAATATTAAGTCTAGTGTGTTACTAACTTACTATGATCATGATCGTTCAGATCTGAAATAAACTATTTTATTTTTTTTACTTATTACTACCAGTGAGTCGAACTTTGTGTAGGGGATATAACACGCTATATAAAATAGTGTATATATTTTTTTAAAGCTAGTTTGATAAAAAAACAACTTAGTACTTGCAACAAATTAAGAAAGAAAGAAAGAAAGAAAGAAAGAAATCATTTATTGTTCAATTGTGCATATACAAAAGTTGTTAAATAAAAATATGGGAGTGTCACAATAAACCGTTTAACGATATACAATAATATGTCAGCGAGTGATTTTAAAGTCTACAATTTAATTACTTTAAATTTCGAGAAAACAAATAATCCTATATCTTACAATAATATAAATATAATTTATTAATAAAATTATCTATATAAATTATTAATTCAATTAAATGTCCCTTACAATGTCTGCCATTTTAATAAAATAATCATTAATTGTATAAAAACATTCCTCAAGTAGCATTTTTTTTTAATTTTGAAAAGAATATTCTATTTGGAAGTTCTGTCCATGAAATAGGGATCGCATTATATTTTTATTGCCATATGGTAACAATTCTTTTCATTTAATTGTAGGCGGCTTTTAGGAACAATCAAGGATTTGTGTGTGACTTTTCGTTTTCCCTTGTTGCATTTCATGTTAAGGAGTTCCAAATTATTTCTTACAAATTTACAAATTTCAAGAATATAAAGACTAGGAACAGTCAAGATCCCAAATATTTTAAAAAATTGTTTACAAGTATCAGACTGTTTTATCCCGCTTAAAGCCCTGATGCACTTTTTCTGCGCTATGAAGATTCTTTGTATGTCTGTGGCATTACCCCATAATACCATTTCGTAGCGCAATGGAGAACAGACATAACTATGATATACTAGCAGAGCAGTGCCTTCAGAAGTTATAGATCTTAGTTTCTTTAGAGCGTATACAGACTTATTAATTTTTGCGGAAACTAAGTCAACTTGTTTTTTCCAATTGAGGTGTTCGTCAATAACAATACCTAAAAAGTTTGTGTGTGATACCTGTTCTATTTGGTCCAAACCCGTGTTCACCTCTAATTTACTTTTTATTTTATTATTACGGGTTACAAATCTAATAAGTTTAGTTTTGGAAGCATTCATATATAAACCGTTATTTTCCAACCAAGTTGATATCTGTGTCAATGTATTATGAATGTTTTCCTTTAACTCCATATCGTTTTTCCCTCTTATGATGACAGTTGTGTCATCGGCAAACAGAAGACAACGATGGGTAATACTGTTAGGAAGATCGTTGATATATAGCAAGAATAAGAGAGGGCCCAGAATACTGCCCTGGGGTACCCCACGGGGATTTGCTCGCGGAGTAGAGTCAACGTTTGAAGTGGTGTTTTTTATCGTACACGTCTGGGTTATTCGTGTTATTTGCCTTCGGTCTGCTAAATAACTCTCTAACCACATGTATGCCACCCTCGTATACCATATTTTTCTAGCTTTTTTAAGAGGACCAGGTGATTAACAAAATCGAATGCTTTGCTTAAATCCAGGAATAGTCCTACCGCCATATCATTATCCTCCAACACATCAGTTATACTCCGAACCAAGTCAAAACCGGCATGTGTAGTTGACTTCCCTCTACGAAAACCATTCTGCTCAGGACACAGGATGCTATTTTTATTTAGAAAAGATAAAATTCGCGAGTACATTATCCTTTCACTTTTGAAATGACGGGCAGAAGTGCGATCGGTCTATAATTTAAATAACGGCTTAATAATAGAGAATTTTAAGGCCTCTGGGAAATGGCCTTGCTCCAATGACAAATTTACCACGTGAGCTAGAGGCAAAGCAATGTTATTAGCAACTGCCTTAAGTATTTTTACATTCAATTCATCAAAACCTGTGGCGTTAGTGTTCCGCAGGGACTTTATTATTTTGTCAATTTCATAGGGGTCCGTGGGTTCTAGAAAAATGGTTTTATCCTGACTAACTACGGTACAGGTATCAAAACTACACCTATTTTGGGTAATATTAATGAAAAAATCATTGAAGGCATTGGCAATTTCCCGAGGTTCCGTTAATAGTATATTATTTTGTTCAATAGCACAAATTTCCGCCGATTTTTTGTTTCGCCCAGTGTTTGTTTTTATTATTTCCCAAGTATCTTTCCCTTTGATGTCGGCTTTTTGCAAAATGTTCTTATAATGATTTTTTTTTGCGGTATTAAAACAATTTCTTAAGTGCCTGGAGTATTGTTTAAACTGTGTCTTGTATTCAGATCTTTTTATATTTTTTATATTTTTATAATACCGCAGCCGTAACGAGCATTTAGTTTTGCAACTTTTCCGCGGGCCTTTTGTAACCCAAGGTATTCTTTTTTTGTTCTTCGACTTACGAATTTTAATTACCGGAAAACATAACTTAAAAAATTGTGTAATTGACAACATTTCATATTTATAACAGGTGGAAATTAATACAGAGATCGACAGGGCATTATGTCGTGTACCTTAAAAAAAATCTTTGAATTTATTCTTCTGTATTTAAAAAAATTTAAGAAAATACATCAAATAACTGCAATCTGCGACAATACGGGTTGTTGTCTAAACCAGAGGGAATTTTTTTTTTTTATTTGACGTTGATGACGGATGACAGATGCATATCGAGTTTTAAAGGAGTTTTATTAAGTTTTTTTTAAATAAGAAAACTGACTAAAGTAACCGTTCCATTAAGTTCTGGTTTTGGTGTTGCCTCATTTTAAAATGAGTATGTTTTTATAAATTAATAATAAAATAAATAATCATCTCAGAAAATAAATAAAAACAGAGATTACTTCATCTTTTTAAGCAGAATTCAGAAAAGTAATAAAATGATAGCCTTAAAAATATGAAATGTTGTCAATTGTATCATGAAATACTTTAAAAGCATCTTCAGCAATTGTTATTGCCATTACATCGCTAAAAGTTAAGCATGCTATGTAATTTTGAAATTTGCTTATATTGTCTTCACAAAAGTCTCTTTTGTAAAAAATTACGGAATCTCTTTTTTGTGACGGAGAATTTAAATGAAAAGAAATAGTTTGAGCAGTGTCGTGGTCTGATAGACCTAGTTTATGGATTTTCCCAGTGGCTTCCTTGAAATTGCTCAAAATATTATCGATACACGTTTTTTGGCGTATGGGCTGAGAAATATGGAATTTGAATAAATAATTGGAAAGCAATTCAGTGAGACGTGACTTATCCTTAGATTTACTTAAAAAATCTATATTAAAGTCTTCTGCTATCACTATCTTGCCGCTGTAACGACTTAAGGTTGTAAATAGCTTGTCAAGTAGTTGGAAAAACATCTGAATATCTGAATCGGGAGTTCGATATAAATATACTATTATGGTTTTCAACTTGCTTATTTTGATACCACATATTTCAAATACATTTTCTTTTACCAGCGGTTTTATCGAAATTAATTCTTCGAAATCTAAACTATCCTCAACCAATATACAGGTACCTCCTCTCTTATAATCTCTGGAATAAGAGGAAGCTAGTTTAAAATTTTGTATTGACAGTAGCTTTTCATCACCTTCTTTGATAAATGTTTCACTTAAACAGATTACGTCGACGTTAGTATTATTTTTCTCGAGTTCTGTAACTGCGACTTCTAGCTCCTCAGTTTTATTTAATACACCCGCTATATTTTGGTGAAAAATCACAAATGGCCTTTCATCCTTATGGACGAAAAAACAGCGGACTATCTTTTTTTAGGGATGTAGTCCGTTATTTTTTTTTTCTTAATTGCCTGTTGACCACTGTCAACAGGGTCTTTGCTTACAGCAGCCTTATGAGAATGACATTTTTCTTAAAAAAGAACGGAATAGTTCCTCTGGGTGGAGGATCAAATGATGGTATGCTACACTTTGTATCAGTAGATTTAAATTTCAGAAACTGAGATGAGTACCGTAAATAATCGATAGCTGAATTAATCTTATAACACGTTTCGTTTATGTATGCAACCTTTGATTTATAATAAGTCCGTGTTTCGATTATTTCGCAGTTTGGAAAATTTTTAATTATCAACCTTAGATTAGTATTTAACAATTTCTCGTTAAGATGTGGATTGTACATGATCGGCAGAACATAAACGTTTTTAATATGGGACAACTTAAATAAGGCAATACTTAAATTAACATTGAATTTAGCTGGGTTCGAATCGTGGCTTCCTATACACAACACTACTATGTCCTCTTTCGAAGCCGACTCTTTTATTTTATCACTGTAGGACAAAATACTATCTGACTTTGCATTGGAACAAATAAGTGCACTGGGTATATATTCGTCGATCCATTTTCCTTGTCTAGAGTTGAATATAGAAGTTGCGAGTCCGGTTACTTGTTCCGCTTGTTCGTCGCCAATTATATATATGTAGCGATTGCAGCGTTTGTTTTGCGGATCAGCTTCATTTGTGTTTTTTTGAGTATTTGGGCACAGGCTGTCCCGTTGAGGGGCGCTTCTCACATTTGAGTATTCAATTGAGTTAGCATGACCCGACTCCGGTGTTTGAGAAACACTTCGTTTAGTTTCAAACCGCTCCAGCAATGGCTTACTGGTGATAAGACTGCGTTTCTTCTTTTTGCGACGATGGCTACTTAGTGGAGTAGACATATTAATAGGTATGCTGCTGTTCGTGATGTCCTCAATACCAATTTTTTTTAACAATTTTATTTTATTCTCACACAAGGATAATTGATTTTTTAATTCTTTTATTTCTTCGCTTAGTTTTTCTATTTCCGCATTAGCTATGAGACTAGACGATTGGAAAAGTTACCAGGCACCGCCGTGTACCATATCCGTTTTTTAGATAGATGTATGATAACTATATATATATTTTTTTTTTTTAAAGCTTTGACAAATATTCTATAAGGTATAATTTTTGTTTTTGCTTGAAATGCAGGATTTTCAAAGATACTGTTAGTTGAATAAAAAAAATAGCAAACCGATTTTGATATGTTCGTCAATATTTTCCTTTTTTTTTCTATTAAACTATACATGAAATGTTTTAAAAATGAATTTATTATGCCCGATTTATCATAAAAAGACACCACACTCGAGGTATTGGGTAAAAAAGAAGCTGATATGTTCTTTTTTATGAAGCGCGGCGGCGTGTAACTTTGACTGTCCCCCCTTCCTACCTGTCAGCGGGTAGTGGATGGCTACCGGGCTAAATTAGCTTAGTTTTAAATATACTACATCTGTACCAAGTGGATTCATCCGATACCAAAATCTGTACGTTCCATACATTGGGTGACACTACTTCCCGCACTATATTATTATCATTCCGTGGTAAGCGACCATGCGTCTCACTCATGTGCACTTGAATAAATCTAATTATATTCCTTTTTTTTTTCAGTTGGTGAGTAACACTGCAGTATTTTTCGCATCTGGTTAGACGTGGTTTGGAAAAAATAAATTATATGCCTAAGAACCAAAAGTCCGTATCAGCATCAAAAGTAGCGGAATTTTACGTAATTTGATACAAGGAAGCAAGCTGTTAAATTGACAGATATTTTTGATGCAGGCCGTACCACGACTCTAGTCCAATGTATGCGAATTAAATCCACCAGTTTGGTGGGCCCAACTTTGAGAAACAAATCCATCGTCGAATCAGACTCCTCTAGGCAGCGTTTGAGGATAGGCGCGCAATCGTCGTGAAAAACGACTATTTACCGTCTCAAGACGAAAGACTCATACTAAGAAGGCCCAAAATCACTCAGTGATCATTAGATACGAGTAGCTCTATGACCTCTGTGCTAAGAGTTTCTTTGCGAGATCATCATCGATGGAGGGCTCCGAGTAGACGACATAATATAACTCGTTTTTTATCGACATAGTTTCTTTTTATTACCGATTTAAATCAATCATGAACAATACACGGAGAAAAAAATCTAGTTTCCTCTAGCAGAACATTGTAAATTTGACTTGATTTTATTGTACTACTAGCTTTTACCCGCGGCTTCACTCGCGTTAAAACATACGTTTAATATTCTATGGGAACAATGATTTTTACGGGATATAAAGTTTAGTATTCTATGTGTTTAGTTAAATAAAATTGGCAGCGTATCTGATAATGCACATTTTAAATTAAAAAATCTACCGCTCAGTAGCGATCGATTTATATTTTCTGTTTAGTGTTAAATCGAAGCATGATGAAGCTTGTACCCATAGTACAAGCTTTACTTTGCTTGGGACAATGGGTCGATTTGTGTACGATGGTCCCTTAAGAGGGCGCCAACGCGTTGGCTAGCTCTCTCTCTCACTGAGCGTATGCGTGAGCGAGATGGAAGTGTGTGCTCGGAAGCGCGGAAATCAAGTTTTTTGAGTTGCGTCATAAATGTGTGCATTTTATATTGAAAATAGTTTTACAGTTTTTGAGAACTTATAATTGCGCATCTATTAAGCTAAAAAACATTGTTTAACACGGAAGGGTTTTGAAGATCCAACCGAAAATATCTAAAAAAAGGGTTATGTTTGAGAGATAAAAGTATCGAGAAAATTATTACCAATCGTGTTTTCACGCTGACAAAATTGAAGGAAAACTGTTTAAGTTTCTTATTTCCAAGGGACAGATTTTTAATCACTATGGATGTTGAGATCTAGGATCATTCACCTGACGAATTTTGCATGGGTGGGCTCTTAATATTTATTTATTATTTAAAAAAGAAAATCCATTCAGACACTAAAATTAAACGTAATTTTTGTCTTACATGTTTATTATTTGTTTTCTTGGCTTGTTTTTCCTTTGTTTGTTGATCCAAATATATTTTTAATTACACGTAAGTTACCGACATCTTTTTTGCTATTTTATTTTACGATGGCCTGTCGTGCCAACTAAGCAGCTGCCATCTCTAAATTCGCCGAACACGGACAAAGACTTAAAAACCCGGACATTTGGCGTAACTCGCATTTTCCCAGAAAATAATAAAATTAAATAATAAAATTATTGACATTAAAAGGGAAGCCAACCGCGCCGTCCTTCCCCGATAGGTGTACTGCGTACAGTGGTACAAGTGACTTAGCTCAGAATACGATGTTCTAAATTCAAAAACGGTGTTAGTTGTATCAGTATACGTCACTTTATTTCGAAAACTAGCAGTAATTTTGTCATGAAAATTTTATAGCATGTAGATATAGTTACTTTGATCCTAAATATGCAAAAAAAACGAAAATTGTATAAATGTCAGTTGTAATACGTAGGAGGTATCGATATATTTATTTCTTGAGAAACGTTTTTGGAGAGGCTTATGTAGTGTGTAAGTTTCTTGAGATTGCAGCCAAGTTTTAACTACATCAGTGTCATTTCACTTGACTAAGTTATTATCACGAATATTAACTTAAGTCAAGTGTTATTCATTACACGATTACCACCTGTAGAAATGTAATGACTGACACATTACCTGCAATGCAATAAAGTATTGAATATTGAGTATTTTTAATCTTTACTGTTCATTAATCACATAATCTTTAATATTTCAGTTCAGCCAAGTAGTTCTCACGGTATGTTGTTTCGCTTTAAGTTACAGTGATGGTAGAATACGGGACGAGAAATTAAAGTGTGCAGGAGCGTATGGGGTAGCTCATACGTTCTAGGTACAGCGGATGAAACGTGGTTTAGAAGAAGAATACTCTTTATTGCACACTTCAAGAAGTAATACAATACAAATAAAGATAACACTGACGCAGTGTGGGTGTACAAACCGTTTAAGGGGACGGGTAATGCGAAACTAGCGCCACTTACCAATTTTTATTATATCTTCCAAACCAGATCAATTTTCAGTAATTGAAAGATATTAGGAGCTGGAAAATCACCTTTAGTGTTTATTAAATCATTATACACAATTTCTTGTTCTTTAGTTGTCTCTAAAAACTTGCCCAAAACTATTGTGGCCGCTTTTGACGTGAACAAGTTTTGTAGGTGAACTACAGTGAACAAATTGTGTATAGTGATTTAATAAATATTAAAGGTGTTTTGCTAGCTCCTATACTTCAGCTATTTCTAAAATATATCAGATTATGAAGGTATAAGAAAAAAATCGAAAGTGGCGCTAGTTTCGCACTACCCGCCGCCTTAACGCAAATATCTCCGCTTCACAGTGAGTGGGTTGCCATTAACCTTTTCGACGCTAACGACGGATATATCCGTATTTTATTGTGCCGTATTTATTTTTATATTTTCATACATACATATCTAGACAAATAAAACCAGAGTACGTAGGTTAGATTCGCAAGGTAGCAGCCAAGTCTCGAACGGCAAACCGCCCAGAAATAGGAGCCGGAATGGGGCTCGACCTAATGGTTTTTTTTTCTAGCCTGTGTAGTGTGTGTGTGTCCCACTGCTGGGCAAAGGCCTCCCCTCTTTCTCGCCAGTGGTCTCGCTGAAGAGCAAGTCCCTCCCAAACGTTCTCAAATGCGTACAGGTCATCCCGCCATCTCTGTTTCGGTCTGCCTCTGCACACCGGTACCTAACGGTTATTTCTATTATTTTCATATAAATATATTAGACTTATAATCTATGATTTCATTTATATTTCAGGGTGCAGTGGTCACTTCACTCGGAAATCACAATATCCCCGGGCGGGTTCCCACGGTAGGTGTGAGCATAATATACCTACCTATATTTATCGCTGTTTTTTTGGGTAGGTGAATAAAAAGGACACACATCTTGCTTAGTAATATGTACTTATACTTATTATTAGTAGTTTATGCAACTACTACTTAAAGAGAGATCTTAAAATACGTGTGGTTTTAATATGAAACGAGCTGAAAGCAAGTGTCATAATAGGATCACACGAGTGTTTTAAGACCTAATTATGTACAGTTGCATACACCAACACATTTGCTCGTAAAAGATGGTATTACATGCAGGTGTACTGAAGGACAAAGGCCTATATAGTTCCCACGAGAGTTATAAATTGTTATAACTCCCGAGGGAGTTATGGTTTTAGTTTTAAAAATATAGTACGCACTCGTAGATTACTTCAGACTAAGGTTTCAATCCAGCCAAGGCTTTTTTGTTGTATCAACAAGACTTGCCTACCAACAAATTTTATTGTATATTAAATTAATACGGTATATGTAACTGCATTATATTTATGTTTTACAATTATTTAAGTGTATTTTGAAATAATTTTATCAAATTTAATTTTGAATTATCGTCACAACCTGGTAGTATAGCCTGTCAAGTTTCTAAATTAAACGCAGTTCTTAGCATTATCTGTGGTAGACAGACCCAAAAAAATGAAAAAAATGTTATACAATTATTGGTTAGGTACTATTTAGTTTTGTAACAAAATAACTGTTCGTATTTAAGTTTTATAATACTACGGTGTTAATTTTTGCTACATAATATTGTTAATTGTTGTTTGTTTAATGAAAGATGGTAAGATTCTGTATATATTTGTATTTTATTTTAAGCTGATGGCCGTTTTTCCAATGTAAATAAAGAAAATACATACAGAAATAAATTGGTTGTCAATCGTTTAGTTTATTTTTGTCTTATGTATTTGGTATTTCCTCCCAAATGTGATGAAAAATATTGTGTGTATGGCGGGTAGTAAGGGGATTACAAACTCAGGGCATTAAAAGCCCTCCGCCTTCGGCGTCGGGCTTCTAATAGACCTTCGTTAGTAATCCCCTACTTACTACCCTTATGACACAATATACTATCGGTACATTGTGGTCTGTTATTCAAGTTAGAATGTATAAAAGTTAGTTATTGTAGCACATTTCCCCTTATGCCATACCTATGTTGTTTAATAATAATAAGCCGTGATCGACATAGTCAATAGTTATTTGTGCAACAAGAGAGCAAAGTTGTTTTTTGTTATGAGTGCTGATTTTGAGTCCCGAGCAAGCGAAGGATTCTACGTTTGAATCACGAGCGTAGCGAGTGATTCTATGTTAGAATCCTGAGTGTAGCGAGGGACTCAACAGCACGAGATGCAAAAAACTTTGCTCTCGTGTAGCACACACAACTTTTCACCTCATCAGCGAGAACATATGCGACATTTTGTGTTTTTTCTTCCAACGTATGTTTATAGTCTTTGTTGCTGATTTCAATAATATTATTAATCAGAAAATAGATAAGTGCTGCTTAAAAAGGAATAACAATATAATTTAATTGAAATTATAATCAACCAACCAACACGGTTATTGCCATTATTTGATCAAATTGGAAGATTTAGCAGATACATGACGTGTTTATTTATAAATACATTATTATATTACGAGATTTTGTTTATACATTGATTAATATTTTTACTCCTAAAACACCAAACAAAATATATGCAAAAGAAAATAACAATTACAATATGAACTCGATATTTTTTAAGGTACGTTTCGAATATGCATCTATGATAAATGGCGAAATTATAAATTATATTTTACAATAAGTAAATATAATTTACAATAAGTAATAAGGTGAAAAATCTTATTATATTTGAGCAATGATCAATTGTTTTATATAAAAGGCACAATCATTTTAATTTTCGGTCGTTAAATAAAAATATAATAAAGAAAAAAAAATACGTTGCAATCAAAACTTTTTCGGGTGTTTTTAATGAATTTTTTGGTATAACGCGTATCCGAACTGTTCTCAATCGAGGTCGGATTCGAAAATCGAATTTCAAATTGATAAGTTTCTATCCCTCTCTTTTATATACATATGAAAGAAACAGAGTGCATCGAGATTCAAATGATTAGAATTTTATAATTAACCTTTGGCTGAAGAATGTCAATTCGTGGTCAGATATTGAAAAAAATAAAAAGCTACTTTCTACTCACGCTCGAAACAAAATCGCATTTTGTTCACTGTTATCTGACAGCAAAATCGCCATGTTTGAGGTGGTGAGCTGTGCCTCTCTTGGTCTGAACGTAGTTTTAGCTTGGATCCCGAGCCATACTGGTATTGATGGTAACGAACAGGTAGACTCCTGCGCCAAGCAGGCTGTTGATATTGGATGCCCTTCACATTCTAGGTGCCACAGCCAGGATATGCGCATTTCTGCCAAGGCTACTTTGTTTGAGCACTGGTCTGAAGAATGGAATATTACGCGTCTCTCCAAAGGAAAATATTATGGCAATATTCAACCAAATCTCCCTGTAAAACCATGGTTCTTTAAATTTAAAAAGACGAACAAAACTGCAACTTCTACCATAATTCGACTGCGGCTTGGTCACAATTGCTCTCCATCATTTTTAGCTAAAATTCGAGTACGTGACCATTCTTTGTGCGAATGTGGTTTGGACGAAGGCAATCCGGATCACATTTTCTTTAACTGCCCTATAATTCCAGTTTCTCTGTATGATTTGCTTCCTGACTTCATTCACCGTCCTGCTAACTTTAGTTACATCCTCACGTTTGTTAACCCTTAACTACCTACGTCCGATTTCTTTAGCACAACCACCTACGAGAGGTCATGGAGACCTCTACTTGAAATGGGTCTAAAATATGTTTAACATTTTTATGTTAGAGGTACATTGATATAATATTTACCGCTTTAACGGTTTTAGGTATTTATTACCAAATATCGATACAACATTAATTAACAATATGTTCTTTAAACTTGACATAATCACATTCCCTTACGTTTTTACGTTTTTTTTTTTTTTAAACATTTGGAACATGAGATCACAAAATATTCTGACACTAAATATTATTTTCTTGGTAAATCTTAAAGTACAATAATTATTCAAGCAAATCAGCTATAAATTTTATATAAAAACTATTTTTATTTATAAAATTGCAAGCTATTAAAATAGCCATTTCTTTAACTTAGTTACATTCCCTCAAATGTTTTAACAAACAAAAATTTAAATTTTGGAACACGAGATCACAAAATATTCTTAAACTATATATGTTTTTCTTGATAAATCTTAAAGTACAATAATCAGTCAAGCTAATCAGTTATAATTTTTATGTAAAACCAATATTTTTTATAGCCGTATCTCGCGACAGCCAATTGATACACATTTCATACGTTTCGAGCATTGAATGCAGATTGGTTTCTTGCATTCAATTCATTATGTACTGCGTCTTCCGCTGCTTTTTGGGGTCACAAGTTGAGCAACATTTTCAAAGTTGCAATCGTTCTTCAGCATTGCCTGGGACTCATCTGTGCTGATAAGTCTGTATCTTTGTTGAGGATATTGTTGATGTTGATTATATAGATCCCGTAAAGAACTGTTGCCAGATGTCCAGTGGGCTCGATGTAGAGGTCAATACATCGCGGTAAGCTTGTTTGATACCCTGTGCTTCATTGACTAGGTACATTATGTTGCTTGGTCCTTGATCATAGTGATGGTGGTTCAGATGCCCACCGAAAGCGATTCTTGCAGAAATAGTTCTTCTTTTTAGGCCTTGATCGCAGTTGTAATAATGGCACTTCGTCATCTGAAGCAAATTAATGTTCGTAATCTTGCTGCATTACCGGTCTAGGTTTCGATCGTCGCTGTAATAATAGCACTTCGTCATCAGAACATGACTATAGCAGGACATTACTAAAGCCGAAGCCGAAATGACATCCATCTAAAGACCCTGGTGGTTCTTTGTTTGATTGTAAATCGCTACCTTCATCATCTGGCAACTCATCTTCATTGGAGGGCACTTCTCGTAACCATCTTTCGACCGTTACGTCATTAAGAAGCATTTTTAAATAAAACTAAACATGAAATGCGTTCAAGTATTGAAAATTACAACGTCATAAAAATAATCGCAACCACCTAGGCAAGGTCTCCGAGACCAGCAAGAAATAATACGAAACCACCTAGGCAAGGTCGCTGAGACCACTGACGACAGTTTTATACTCACCAAATTCACAGAGGCACACATCCAAACGCGTTGAACACATGGCTGGCACTGAGACGGCAGCGAGGAAAGGTACAAGGTCACGGAGGTCCGTGCCATGAACATGCGATGAGTTATTCACAAATTTTGTATTTGTCTGGTCCTGAGGACCTTGCCTAGGTGGTTAAGGGTTAACACCCCCTTCGTATATGTCCTGGCAAAATTTATTAAGGACTTCGGTATCAAGCTCTAATTCCTCTCACTTTTTGAGTCCGTTTATTAGGCAATGTATACCACCGTTTAAATGTTCGCGGTGTTTGGAGGTTTGACAACTTTGACAACCGATTACTTGTAGCTTCCAACCTTGACGCTGGCAGAATTGTCCCAATGGACAGTAGCCATTTATTTATAAAAAATTGAATTGAGGTGGTGAGGTGAAAAAGCTTTTGTCATATCAGTGAACGTGAAGTGTTACTAGTATTCTTTTATCAACATTTTCAACTACCGCTTTGACTAAGTCGTATATTTATTGATATTACCGTATTAATTATAACATTTTTTCTACATCCCTTCTGTTTATTGCATAAGAGGTGAATGAAGAAAGTATGAAAGTAATTTGTGTTTTAGAATTTCAGAGAAACAATGCAGACTGTCAGCGGAGCGCTCGAGAACCGCTTTCCTGACGCTAAAATGAAGATTAATAGACTAATGAAGAAAGCAGTAAAACAAGTCCTGGTAATTATGACTTCTAATATGGTACACTCTGTTACGTGCAATGCCCTTGCTAAATGCCACATTAAGTTTTTTTTAAAGATTTATAAATCTTGCCTTTTTTGCCATGTGAAAAAACATACCTACCCTTTTTTTATTTGCGTAAAAAGTATCCTATTGCCACTACCCATTGTTACTACTTTGTTCCATCAAATTCCAAACCACCAATACGGTCAGTAGGTATGGTGTTTAAGAATTTTTTACAGCTGTACAGTCGAGCTCTGAAATGTATGAGCAAAAATGTGATCAAGATATCTGAACACGCTGCTATCCCGTTAAAACAATAGAGGCGAGTTCACATACTTATGATAACATATTTTTTGCTCAAAAATTGTACTCAAATGTACATTGTTTTAAAAAAGTAATAAAAATTGTTCACATACACACTCAAACTCGCTTTTATAATATTATAGAGATTGTCATTTTATTATATCTAATAATCTCTTCTGTTCTCGTTTTCCAGAAAAATAAGGCAAACGTAAATAAGCTTAATTTTATTATTATTAATTTTATCTTTTTAATTTTTATTTTCGCACATCAAAATTATGCTCGTGTCAACCTACGATTTTTTTAAAGTTTCGTACGCCTCCATTTGGTTTTAGAGGCCATGGATACACTTAAAAGTAGCTTTATTTGGTTCAACATACATTAAACTATCAGAAACAAAAGATAGTGTTTACAAACTATCGCGTATTCGGGCACTATTAACTCGTAGGGACCAAAGTCCCTAAAAACAGCAATGCAGTAGGAGAAGATAGCTTAAGTACTAAAGTCATAAAGCTTTGTGCGAAACATATCAGCATACCACTTTGAACTGAAACTGTCTATAGTTAAACCAGTATACAAAAAAAATGATAGGACACAGATAAATAACTACAGGCCCATCACTCTTACATCGGTTATCTCGAAGATCATAGAAAAGGTCATGCACATACGCTTATCGTCTTTTCTAAACTGCATTCTAAATACTAATCAATATGGTTTTCGTAAGGGTAGCTCGACCACGTTAGCGTGCTTTAACCTCATGAAGCTGGTAACGGATTCCATAAACAGCAAAGTGCCTGTGGTAGCTATATTTCTCGACTTAAAAGCAAGGCGCTTGATTTTGTCAATCATTCGACAGTTCTAAAAAACTAGAGAGGTATGGCATCAGAGGAGATGCTCATAATTGGATAAACAGCTACTTTACTGATAGAAAACAGTGTACGGAAGTACAGGCTATCGAAAATGGAGAATTTATAATAAAGAGGTCGCTACACCATCAAAATAACTGTGGAGTACCTCAGGGGAGTATTCTAGGCCCTTTACTATTTCTCCTATACATAAACGATTTGCGTCTGCATATTAAACATCATTGCATAATGTTTGCTGACGATACCACGATAATAATGAAGTTAGATAATCGTGAACATTTTAATGAAGAAATAAATACCACTCTTTCAGATGTCATTAACTGGTTACATAAAAATAATCTGCAAATAAATATTGACAAAACTAATATTATGCAATTTAGGACTTATAAAAATACCGACATGACTCTTAATGTAAACTATAATAATAACCGACTAATTGAAGTAGAAACAACCAAATTTCTTGGAATCTACATAGACAAATTTTGTAGTTGCAAGTCTCATATTGCCTATGTCTGTGAAAAGCTAGATAGGTTTGTATTTGCAATAAGAAGATTAAGTAGAACATCATCTAGAGACTTAGCGTAAACATCCTACCACGGCTATGTGTCCTCTCTGCGGAGCTATGGATTGATTATCTGGGGTAACTCCGTTGATGTCCATCACGTTTTTTAGGTTAAAAAAAAGTGTATAAGAGCCGTGTGTAACACTCACTACTTGGAACCATGCCGTCCCTTATTTAAATGAGTAAAAGTCTTACCACTTCCGTGCATGTACATTAAACAGATGTGCATTTTCGTACGAGAACATCCTGCATTTTTAGGGTTCCGTACCCAAAGGCGGGACCCTATTACTGAGGCTTCGCTGTCCGTCCGTCCGTCCGTCCGTCCGTCTGTCCGTCTGTCACCAGGCTGTATCTCAAGAACGGTGATAGCTAGACAGTTGAAATTTTCACAGATGATGTATTTCTATTGCCGCTATAACATCAAATACTAAATGTTTACAAATGAAGCGAAAATTGAAAAATTTAATGGTTCGGACAGGATTTGAACCTGCGTTTACAACGGCTTTCCGGGCCAACACTGGCGTCCTCCCAATTGGACCACCGAATCAGATGTCAGAGCCATTGAATTTTTCTACCAGTTGCTTCGACATGCCTTAGGGTGGCATCGTAGCGCCATCTACCGTAAAGATTTAGACTTTATCGTCGGCACCATCGTCTCAAATTTGTTGAGAATCGATAGTAACGATGTGCTACACTCGAATTACTTATTTTATATTAAAGCAGTAACGTCTGCTAACGTAAACTAGGTGTTTACAAATGAAGCGAAAATTGAAAAATTTAATGATTCGGACAGGATTTGAACCTGCGTTTCCAACGGCTTTCCGGGCCAACACTGGCGTCCTCCCAATTGGACCACCGAATCAGATGTCACCCTGTATTTTTGTTCATAAATTGTACTCGACTGTACATTTCTTTAAAAAAGTAATAAAAATTGTTCATATACACACTCAAACTCTCGCTTTTATAATATTATAGGGATTGTCATTTTATAATACTTAATAATCTCTTTTGTTCTGGTTTTTCAGAAAAAGAAGACACAGGTAAATAAGCTTAATTTTATCTATTTGCAACACACATGTATTATAATTTAGTATTTATCACTCCAATGATTCCCATGTCTTTCCATCTTACTTCGCATAGCCTTAAATTCCCTAAAATATGTATTTGCAGCTTATCCATCTCTTGTTTAAGTTCTTCTAATTTTCCTGGCAATAACATTGTTCTAACATTCCACGTCCCAAGTTGACAAGGATTTCGCATGATGAGGGACATGCACATTGCACGCGCACGCCCACATATGATGATATATACATGTGCGCGTTCCTATTGCGCGCGCCGCCGTTCACGTTCAAAGAGTTCTTGTTCTCTTTAGATACTTTTACGGGCCAGCTGGGCTCCTGTGATCTGTCGCCGTGCCCTGATATTGGCCGATGACCGCGTAGACCCCGACGTGCGTGACCTGTAACTTGTGGGAACATTAATATGTTCGGCGCCGGTGCCGATAGTGGGGCACTCCTGAGATGTCCCAGGAACTTGAGGGATGGAAGCCGCGGGTGTATCCGAGGTAGCGGCCTTTACGACGTCCGATTTTGACAACCGACCGTGCCCATCCACAGTGGACATACCCAATCTCTAGCACGTCTCCTTGACGGTTTTTGCCAATGTCGCCAACTGCTTCGATTTCGATCGCGTGTTCATTATGACATAAAGACGAGAGAAGAACCAAAATGTAACGCGCAATGATAGCTGAAGATAGAGAAAAGGTGGAATTTAGTATAGAAATCAAAACAGCTGAACCTTAGAAATTCAAATTATTTAATTGACACAAGAACAAGACGGCAAGATGACAAAATTAAAATACAAAAAAAAACTAATTATATACAACCTCAACAGACGGATACATAAATAAATAAAAATAATCGGTTGTCTGTAAAGTGGGTTTACTGACGATAGTTGAACGTGACAACGTCATAAGAAAATACTGATGGAATGGTTGCATTTTTCAAAAGAATATAATAGTAAAGCAATTGATTTTTTACTCATCGTGAAATAGTTCTGTTAACTTATTGTTATAGTTTTGTTTATTATAGCATAACCTACAATCGCTGTACTAGCGGACCGATACTATTTATTTTAATGATGAAAGCACGAATATTCGACGATATATCACTGAACATATATTTAATATCGAAAGAATCATTACCTTTATCGCCGCAATTATCGTCGCTATAGACAATTGACACCACATTCACTTTTCAGTGCACTTCATACTTGACGAAAACATGTAAATGTATTATTGTATAGCAGCTGTCCACGCGGACGCATCGCTCACTCAAGTAGGAGAGAGACAGATGTCGAACGCTGCCGAACGCGGAGGCCGATTGTGCCTCTTTGTCGCTCGTTCCGCGCTCTCGCTTGCACTTCAAGCCTTAAATGGAACGCCTCAGAGCGAGGTAACGCCGCATGAGTCATGTTTTTTCGTGCGTCCAGCCGGCTCCATCGAATTATAAGACGTTGTCACGTCAAAAATAAAAATAATTATTAGGGGACAATCGCAGACACAAATCGACACAGTCCCAAACTAAGCAAAGCTTGTTCTATGGGTACTAGACGACGATATACATAATATATAAATGCCCCGGCCGGGATTCGAACCCGGGCCCGCCGGCTCAGTAGGCAGGTGTCTGCAAACTGCGCCAAACGTGTCGTCAAATAAATATATCCATACGTACGATGACGAACATAAAATGAACGAACCACATCGACAACTAGGCCTAGGTAATTAATTGAGCGATTACTTACTACTACTACTACTCAGTGGCTCAGCGACCCTGATAGTTTATAGACGAAAGACTTTGTTTTAAATGCACATTTTATTAAAATATATTTTATTGTTTACAACCACATAGTAACTTGACAAGATGACGAAACTATAATTTGCTCTACATTGACATACCTGAATTATGAAACATAAATCTAAGCAGTCTAAGCGGCCAATATAAATCTTCATCGATATACGAACTCAACACGCCTCCTAAGATTTATATTGTACTAGCGACCCGCCCCGGCTTCGCACGGGTGAAATGCTAACAAATTATGTATGTATTATACATATAAACCTTCCTCTTGAATCACTCTATCTATTAAAAAAAACCGCTTCAAAATCCGTTGCGTAGTTTTAAAGATTTAAGCATACAAAGGGACATAGGGACAGAGAAAGCGACTTTGTTTTATACTATGTAGTGATTAGCACAAACGTATAAATTAACTTAAGAACATTTTGCAAGCATGGTAATATCAGTGTTATTACTATATTATATTCTGCATTTGTCTGAACTTGAAGAACTTTATGTTTCCTAATGATTTAGTGAGGATATCTACTATGTATATTGTCCTCTGAATTCACCTTAACGATATCTACAACTCCTTTCTTAACGTTCTCATTAACACAATGATAGTGTATTTCAATATGTTTAGAATTTTTGGTGAAATTACCATACTTCGCAATAGCAACAGTTCCTGAATTATCTTCATAAATATTTATAGAATCATTAAATGTTATAAATATATCATTAAGAACACTACGTACTAAACATACTTCAGTTACTGCATCTGACAACGCTATGTATTCAGTAGACGATTTGGTTACACTGCCCTGTTTTTTTGACTTCCAATATATTACATTGCTAAACAATATTTATTAAAAGACAAAAACTTATCAAAATACATATCACAGCATCCACAGCATAGGTTTCGTCCAATCACAAATAGATGTATCCACCACAAGTTTCGTCAATAAGCAATGGCACAGATACATAATTATATATATTATCCGCAACATGCATCGTCACAATGTACACCGTAAAACTACACTAACGCACTGCCTGATAAGTACCCGGCTCAAACGTCCCAAAGATACCCATTGCCAAATAATCTAATTATATAACCTGTGGTAGACTTCCTATCTACAATATCTCCAGCCCAATCAGCATCAACATACCAGTCAATCACGTTAGCTTCTAAATTCTGTTGATATGTGAGCTTAAGGCTCTTTGTCAAATATATATATTTCAAAACACGTAACGCATATTTTAGGTGAGTTTCATTATATACGTATATGCAGCGGGACCCCATGTAATTATGGTTTAGGTCCTAAATAATCGAGTTGGTATATATTTCTACCTGTCGATTTATGTACTTTAAAATTTCTACCTTTGCAAATTAATGAAAAAAAAAATGATTATGTGCCAGCGGGGCCCTTTGTTAATTGTAAGTTTACAGACTAAATGAATCACTATTCATGGAGACTCTTATTTCTACCTTCCAAATAACTTTTCACTACACCCTACACATAAATAGTTTTTGAGAAATACGCGTTCCAAGATTTTGTCCTTCTAGCAGGGCCCTTTGGTATTTAGTGACTTACATGACCCCAGGTAATTTTAAAAAACAGATGGTTATTTCTACCCTGAATCAATTGTGACCAACTTGCTAGTGACAGGTTTTCAAGAAAAAAAATAAAAAATATATTATTGTATTATATTATCACTAAAACTGTCACTAGCAAGATGGTAATAATTGATTCAGTGAGTAGAAATAACCGGCTGTTTTTTTAAATTACTTGGGGTCATGTAAGTCACTAAATATCAAAGGGCCCTGCTAGAAGGACAAAATCTTCGAACGCGTATTTCTCAAAAACTATTTATATCTAGGGTGTACGGGAATCTTCGATAGCTACTATAGCGAGGACAAAAACACAGCAGCTAGACACAAGAATGTATCGACAACTGGTAAAACAATAGTTCTTCAAAAAATAGAGAAATAAAACATAGACAATATAAAAAGTAATATAAAAACTCCTTAACATCATCCCCCCCGTGTAGCCTAGCTACACAGCTTCTTGTTGGAGCACAGCCAGCTTCCTGGTGGGCCTCCTCAGTATGCCGCCTTTGGTAGCAACATCAGCCACTCGGACAATTCCGTCTCTGCCCGGATGCACTGCCAGAATCCTACCCATTGGCCAAACTCCTCTCGGCATGTCTGGGTCAACAACTAGTACGACGTCGTCTACCTTTACGTTTTCGTACTGGGTTCCGTGACGCTTCTTAGGTTTGAGGCTGGGCAGGTACTCTTTTAACCATCTGCTCCAGAAATGCTCTGAAAGCCGGAGAACTTTCTGCCATTCTTTCCTCAGTGAGAATACTCCGTCATCCAGGTGAACTGGTAACTGCTGATTCGAGGAAGCTCCAATTAAGAAATGGAATGGTGTAAGAGCTTGGCACTCCTGATTTTCAGTGACGTATGTCAGGGGCCTCGAGTTCACTAGGGCTTCTGCCTCTAGGAGCAGGGTGTGAAGCAGCTCTTCTCTAGGTGCTCTTTCCTTTAAAGTTGCTTGAAGGGCAGTCTTAGTCTTTACCGTCTTCACGAGCCGCTCCCAACAACCTCCCATGAACGGTGACGCAGGTGGTATAAAGCACCACTCGATCTGCTTGCTGGCAGCATATTCTTGTACCGCACTGTTATGAAACTCAGATAAATGGCGGTTAGCTCCAACAAACGACGTGCCATGGTCGGACAAAATCTTAAGCGGCAGTCCACGACGTGCAGCAAAACGACGTATACTCATAATGGCAGAATCCGCTGAGAGACTAGTGACGATCTCAAGATGTACTGCTCGTGTCGTCATGCAAGTGAAAAGAGCAATCCATCGCTTTTCTCTCCGGCGGCCGACTGACACTTCGACGGGGCCAAAATAATCTAGGCCGGTGTTCGTAAAAGGGCGTGTATGGTGATCAAGGCGCACGTCCGGCAAGTCACCAGTAGGTGGGATTTGAGGTGATGCTTTTCGTTTGATACAATAGGAGCATCTTCTTGCAATCATGCGTACTTCGCTACGGCATCGAAAAATCCAGTAATATTGTTTAAGTTCGTTAATCACCAGTTCGTTAAACGCATGTGCAGCTCTCACGTGGTAGTGACGTATAAGAAGACGTACGGCAGGATGACGGCCATCCAAGATAATAGGGGACGTGGTGGCGTAATCAACGTTCTTCATGTGCTTTATACGGCTGTCCAATCTGAGCAGGCCATCGTTGTCGAATATCGGGCAGAGCGGGTGCAGTTTGCTAGACCTGGGCAAAGGCTTGGCGTCGTGGAGTAATGCGATCTCTTCACCAAAGCTGTCAGACTGTGCTCTTTGCAAAATGGCCACTTCAGCCTTTCGGACCTCTTCAGCGGACAGTGGTAAGACCTGGTTGGAAGAAGCGTTAGTAGCATTTTTGGAATTTGGAGTGTTATGTGCCAAAAGAGACCGAAACTTGTGCGCACACTGGAAGACGCGCGCGGTCGCGTGAATCAGACGTAGCCACTCACTAAAGCGTGAGGGGTCGGGCACAACCGATGAAGGTTTATGCAGAATAGTTAAACCTACATGTACCTTGGACTCCTTGGAGGGTTTCAGTTCTTCCAAGGTAGATGTAGTTTCAGACGAGCGCAATGGTTCTTTAGGCCAATCACAAGATGGCAGTAATAAAAAATCTGGTCCAGAGAGCCATCGCGTCAAGTCAGTGTCAGAATCTTTCAATCTCGTCGCGTCGTCTGCGACATTCAAGCCACCTGGAACGTATTTCCAGTCATTGACGTTTGATATTTCCGTGATTTCTCCAACGCGATTCGCTACAAATGGCTTAAATGTTCGCGCATCGCTCCGAATCCAACTCAGAACTGTAGTTGAATCTGAACAAAAGTGAATTGAATTCGGTTGGATATCATGACCGGTACACAAAGTATTGGCAAATCGAGCAGCAATAAGGGCTGCTTGGAGCTCTAAACGTGGTATAGAAGCGGGTTTCAATGGGCTGAGGCGTGCTTTTCCACCAATGAGAGACAACTTCACAGGCCCGTTCGAAAATGTGAAACGCCAGTATGCAACGCACGAGTATGCTTCTTCACTTGCGTCTGCAAAAACGTGAAGCTTACTTACTTACTTACTTCGCTGGCTCAGTGACCCGAAGTGGATCTTGGCCTCCGACACCAAGCTACGCCATCCTACTCTATCTTGTGCTGCTTGTCGCCAATCGAAATCGGCCCCTTGAAACTGGCACAAGTCTTTCTGGACTTCGTCGATCCAGCGATACCTCGGTCGCCCGACCGGACGCCGTCCACTAGGACGTCCCAGGTAGACTCTTTTGGCTGCACGATCCTCCTCCATTCTTTCTACGTGACCGAGCCAGCGAAGTCGCGCAGATTTACTTTCGCCGATTACATTGGGCTCAGACACTAGCTCTTCAATTTCCGCGTTCTTTCGGACTCTCCAATTTCCGTCATCTGTCTTTGCGGGTCCTAGAATCTTCCTAAGAATCTTCCTCTCTGCCACTAAGAGTCTATTCTCCTCTTTCAGGGTCAACGCCCAAGCCTCGCATCCATAAATCAAAATCGGTCTAATAACAGTCTTGTAGACTCTGATCTTGGTTCTTCTGCTGATAAGCTTGGACGTTAGTATTTTATGAAGGGCTGCTGAGCATCTTAGGGCGTTTTGGATCCGGATATCCATTTCCTCTTGCCTCTGGTTGGTATCTGTCACTGTGCATCCAAGGTACTTAAACTTTGACACGCCTTTATAGGTTGTCCCATCTACAGTTAAGTCCTTTCTGCTGGACGCCGAACCCCTGTATCTTCGCATATGGAAATATTCCGTCTTATCAAGGCTGATTCGAAGACCCACCTTCTTTCCTTCTTCATCCAGAGTTCTTGCCATCGCTCGCACATCATAATCACACTGTCCCAGGAGAGCTAGATCGTACGCATATCCTACGATTTTGTGCCAACCATTTAACTCAACTCCTCTGCCAATCACCAATACTTTTCGGATGACATATTCGAGCACCAAGTTAAAGAGCATTGGCGACAATGCGTCTCCCTGTTTAAGTCCTGTGGCTACTACGAACTCTTCGCTAAGAGCCCCACCAACTCTGACCGTTAACTTACTTGCTTGTGTAGCAACTCTAACCATTTTAATAAGTTTGGTGGGTATTCTGAACGACTTCAATATTGAGAACAGTGCCTCTTTTTCCACACAGTCGTAGGCTTTCGTGAAATCCACAAAAAGTGCGTGTATATCCTGTGCGTACTCCCATTTCTTCTCCATTAATTGTTTCAAGACAAAAATCTGGTCCACAGTGCTACGGTTTCGGCGGAACCCGCACTGGTAGTCCCCGAGAATGGTTTCCGCATACGGTTCAAGACGGCCCAGGAGAACATACGCGAGTACTTTGTAAGCCGTTGGAAGCAATGCAATACCTCTATAATTAGCGCACCTCTTCTTAGAACCCTTCTTGTGTATGGGGCATATCACACCCACGTTCCATTCCGTTGGTTGCCTTTCTTCATCCCACGTGCTACTAATAATTTCGTACAACCGTGACTGCACTGCCCCGCCGCCATACTTCCACATTTCCCCTGGTATACCATCGATCCCTGGACACTTGTTATTTTTAAGTCTCATCACAGCTTTCCTAACTTCTTCAAACGTTGGTTTCTCCACATTTTCACTATCACAGCTCAGAAGCTGCCTATCACTAATGCCCTCACCCTGGAATCCGCACCTGTACCAGCGAGGAATTTTGAGGTTTGATATCATAGCCAGTTGTCGAGACCAAGCCAACCATTTTTGAATTGCATCTGGGTGCAGCTCGGTATCCCAATCAATACCAGTTCTCCATGTCTGCTGGAATAAAATCCGACCCTGAATTACCAGCGGAGTTAGGAGGCCAAGAGGATCGTAAACACACATTAAATACGACAATACCTTACGTTTAGTTAGTTTCTGGTTTTCAAAAATTGGAGAACCATTGCGGAAACTAAACGTGTCGCTTTGAGGATGCCAAATAAGTCCTAAAGTCCTGACAAAGGTTTCAGGCCCTACGTGAATATTATCGGGTGGAGGAGCGCGCAAATCTTCAGGAACATCGGTAAGTGCGGATGGTACGTTGGATACCCAACCTCGCATTTCCATTCCTGCAGCTTTGTGCACTGTCACTATATCAGCTGCCAGTTGTGAGGCTTCTTGTGCGTCATCCAAACTACCCAGGAAATCGTCCATATAATGGTCATGGATGACAGCTTTGGATGCCGCGGGGTATGACTTCTGCAATTCTTGAGCGTTCCGATTCTTGATATATAAAGCTGTGCACGGACTACAGGCGGCGCCAAAAATTACAGAAGTCATCCTGTATTCCGTCAACTCACAGCTGGGAGTCTCTCTCCAAATGAACCGTAAAGCATCGCGGTCCACCTCCCTTATCCTGATTTGAGGAAACATTTCCTTCACGTCAGCTGTCATAGCGATGTAACCTTCACGAAAACGGAATAAAATATGCAGCAATGGTTGCAAAAGATCAGGTCCGGGCAGCAGAAGCGAGTTTAAACTGACACCCGAAGTCTTCGCAGCTGCATCGTGTACTACACGAAGTTTTTTCTTTTGTGGATGTACAACAGGAAAATGTGGTAAATACCAACGAGAAGTTTTCTGTATATCGTTTAAATTTATAGTGTCTCGGTAGGTGTCGCTAGGGCACTCCTCAGCGTAACCTTTTGCTATCATGTTGTTTATAAAATCGCAATAACCTTTTTTGAAGTCTGGGTCGCGAGTCATGCGCCTTTCTAGGCCCAGAAATCTCGATAAAGCGTGAGGATAGCTGTCAGGTATGTTTGACGTATCCTTGCGCCACAAAAGGCCGACTTCAAACCTACCTGACGGCAGACGCCTGGCTGTAGTGTCTAAAATGCCTAAAGCGTATTTATCTTCATTGGAAACGGTAGTTTCAGGCTTAGATATACCTATAGAATCAAGGCTAAAATAATCCTTGACAAGTTCGTTCATGGCGGAATCGCCACCGTCGTCAACAGAAACGTGGTTTATGAAATGCACAGGTTTTGTCCAGCTGCTGGACCTTCCGTGGACAGCCCAACCTAAGGCCGTGCGTGTACCTATTGGCTGACTTCTGGAACCTTCACGTACCTCGCGGCTAACTGTCAAATACCAGTGCTCAGCACCGAGCAAAATCTTAGGCGTTGCATCAGTAAATGTAAGTTCATCGATTAAATCAGTTAGATGCGAATATTTAGACAAGTCATTTCGAGTGACAGTTTGTGTAAACAACGAGAGTGAGTCCATAGCCTTAGCATTATTTACCAAAAATGTCTCGGAACAATGTTTACCTTTAATGGAAAAACTCACATGTTGAATCGGTTTGTGCGTTGACATTCCGGCAACTCCGTCAACTTTGATTGACTCCATGGGGCCTGATGCTCCTATTTGACTTGCCACCTCCGAATCGATCAAGGTCGCAGAAAATCCGTCATCAAGTAACGCAAAAGTGTCATATTTTCCGCAAGGACCGCTCACTTCAACAGGAACTACTTTCAAGTATACACGTGTCTGTGTAGGTGAATTATTGCCACTTGTGTGTGAATCAGTAATGTTAGATATTGTCACAGTTTTATCAGTGGCGTTGTGTTCGCTTACGACGTTGTAAGAAGCAGTCGAAGACTGATCAGCAGTGCGGGACGTTTGCGGCGTCGACGGCGGATGCAGCAGCGGGTTATGGAAGCGCTCACATCCGTCGATACCACAGCGACCAATCCTACAATTCTTCCAACGATGGTTTTTCGATTTCAAACACTTATAACAAACTTTAGCATCGCGCAACCAGCGCCATCTATCATCTAATGTCAGAGTCTGAAATTCTTTGCAATCAGTTAGTTTGTGTTTATTATTACAGTAACGACATAAATCAGCACTACAACCGCGTGTCGATGTGACGTGAACATTTTCACGACGTGTAAAATTGGGTGTAAAATTGTTGCCGACTGTACCGGGTCGTTTGTTGTAGTCTGACATAAAAGCACCAGGACGCTTAGCGTAATCAGGAACTAAACCAAACCTATTGTGCTTCACAGCCTCCACGTCGAGGAACGCAGACAATAATTGTATTTTTGGTATAGACTGATCACTACGATACGCAAAATCTTTCCACTGACTGTACAATATAGGCGTCAATTTACTCAACACAGAGTGAAATAGTTCCACTGAATAAATGTGTTCTTTCTGGTCTAAATTGTTGATGACAGCTATACAGTTATAGCACTTCCTCGGGACGTTCGGCCGTGTACAGCAACGACGACACGCTCTCCAGGGCTTGGCCACGCAGCGCGGTAGTCAAGCGCACGAGATTTTCTGCGGGTGTAAAAAATTCGGTTCGGCTTGTTTTGACATTAAAAAATCTTTGTTGTGATTTGTGTCAACTGACGGCCGTGTAAATGACATCGCATTTTTTGACATCGATGGTTGAAATAATTGTTGCGACTTGTCATTTATTGGAATTTCAAATGTCACGGGTTTTTTATAAACATTGGGCCGAATTTCATGAATTTCAGGTTGATTCAGCGATGAGAAACGTTCAGTATTGTACTGAAATTGAGTATGAGTTGTTGTGTTTGCCGGAATATCGTAACGAGTGTTATTCTCTCGCGAGAGATATGGTACGCTCGAATCGTTTACGATATTTCGTTCGGTAGTACTACGGGCAGCGACTAAATTTCTCGCGGGTTCGGGAACCATAGCAGTAGCATCCTCTCGCGGCAACAAAGGTATCGAAAGTTCCGCGTTTTTATCGGTTGGATGACTACCATGGTTCACGTCGTGAACCCAAGATGCAGTACGAGAATATTTACTGACCGAGCGTGTGGAACCATCGTCGGCTTCCTGCGCCGCCAATGTGGCTTCCAGTTCAAGCTCTTCAATTTGCCTCACCTGTTGAATAAGCTTACGTTCGTGTTCTAGACGTTTTCGGGTGAGCTCCTGCTCACGCGCGATTTGTGCGAGTTTTTGCTCGCGTTCAGCACGTTCTCGTTCGAGTTGTTGTTCGCGTTCGACACGTTCTCGTTCCAGTTGCTGTTCGCGTTCGAACAACTGTTGTTCACGCTCGATGCTGCGGCGGGCCAACTGTGCCTCCGCGGTCAGTCTACGTGCCCTAATTGTGGCCGACGACCGCGAAGACCCCGACAAGCGCGACCTGGAACTTGGGGAAATATTAACGTGTTCCGCACCCGTTGCCAAGCACTCGCGAGGCGTCCCGGGGCTAGGGTTGCGGGGCGCGGGTGTTACAGTGGCATCGGTAACAGCAGTGTCCTGTTCTGTGGACTTACCGAGCCCACCCGCGACGGGCAAACCTGACTCCGAGCGAACCTCGCTCGCGCCGGTTTTCAGCGTCCGCTGCTTTGTTTTTAATCGCGTGTTCATCTTAACCGTGAGAAGGACCAAAAATGTACGGGAATCTTCGATAGCTACTATAGCGAGGACAAAAACACAGCAGCTAGACACAAGAATGTATTGACAACTGGTAAAACAATAGTTCTTCAAAAAATAGAGAAATAAAACATAGACAATATAAAAAGTAATATAAAAACTCCTTAACATAGGGTGTAGTGAAAAGTTATTTGGAAGGTAGAAATAAGAGGCTCCATGAATAGTACTCATTTAGTCTGTAAACTTACAATTAACAAAGGGCCCTGCTGGCACAGAATCATTTTTATTTCATTAATTTGCAAAGGTAGAAATTTAAATGTACATAAATCGAGAGGTAGAAATATATACCAACTCGATTATATAGGACTTAAACCATAATTACATGGGGTCCCGCTGCATATACGTATATTAGTTTCATGGTAACAATTTTGGAACCTAGTTAAATAGTTTACACTATAAGCTATGTCTGGTCGACATCCAGAACTTATGTAAAGCAAAGCTCCTATGAGATTTCTATATTTAACGTCTTAATTTAGTTTACTTTTCTACAGTTTAATATTAATTTCCGTCGGTGTTTTGTACAGTTTAGTTTTTTTTTTTGCTAATATTACAATATATTTTTCTTGATTAAAGTCAATATATTTGCATTTAAGTAGTCATAATCAATGTCAATTCCGATATAGCTTTTAACTTTCCCCAAGTCCTTCATTTTGAAATGATTACCTAATTGTCTCTTTATTGAATTAACCTTTTTTTCATCCTTGCAAGCAATTAACAAATCATCAACATAATAAGTAAATAATAAATATAAATATAATTTGCTTCTTCTAAAGCCTATATAGTCGTTACAAAGTCATTAAAACATTCGTACCAAGCTCGCGGGCTTTCTTTTAAACCGTATAAAGATTTATATAATTTATACACTTTTTCTACTATCTTCATAACCAAGTGGTTGTTTCACAATTGACATACACTTCTGATAAAACTATGCCGTTTAAAAAAGCTGTCTCTACATCCATTTGATGTGTATACTTAATTTGAATTGACAACAATATGATAGAAGTAACTTAAAGTTTGTATATTCGCTACTGAATAAGTGTCGTCGACATTGTCCGTTTGTTGAAAAACCTCTAACCACTAACCTGGCTTTATATAGTTCTGCACATTTCTTCTTGTACACCCATTTAACATCTAGTACCTTTTTATCCTGTGGTGCACTCACTAGCGTCCATGTATTATTCTTCACCAGACTATTCATCTCTCTATGTATTGCCGCCTAGTCGCCTCCTGGAATGTATCTGGAATCATGGCATCACAGTAAT
Organism: Apotomis betuletana; assembly: GCA_932273695.1. Classification (NCBI taxonomy): domain Eukaryota; kingdom Metazoa; phylum Arthropoda; class Insecta; order Lepidoptera; family Tortricidae; genus Apotomis; species Apotomis betuletana. The sequence continues at coordinate 5,023,218 of OW026321.1, read as the reverse complement.
TAACACTTATACAGTAGTAGCTAAATTCTTCATCAAATCGGACTGGTGCTTTGATCTGTCTCTTGGACTTTCATCTTCATATTCATTCATTTCATGTATAATTTCATTATTCTGTTTTTATTCCATATCCATTTCATCTACACCATCTTCCCATTTATCTTCATCAGCTCAAATTTCTTCAAAATTTTCAAATGCTACAAGCTTAACAACCTTTTCAATTATATCAACGTGTCTCGTCACAACTATTTTATTATCGATAAGTACTCTGTATCCGACATCTGTATATCCCAACAAGATGCCCATTTCTGCCTTTCTATCCCACTTTGAACTTCTTCTTACTTCAGATACTCTAACGTAAACTTTATTTCCATACATCCTCAGATAGTTTGCTGATGGTTTCCTTTGAAAGAATAATTCATACGGTGTCTTTCTCTCTGATGAATTCATCAATATTCGGTTTTTTTTTAAATAAGCAGCCGTTTTTATAGCTTCTGGCCAAAAACGACTATCAACTTTTGCTTCTGCTAACAGGCATCGTGCCATATCCATTATCGATCTGTTGTACCTCTCAGCTGTACCATTTTATTCATATACGTAGGCTGAGCATGGTTTAATCATTATGCCCTTTTGTCGCTCAAATCTTAAAACACGATGGTTTATATATTCCTTTCCATTCATCATCATCCTCCTAGCGTTTGTCCCGCCGGAGACGGGGTCTGCTTTCCTGCATTTTTTCTTCCACTTCGCTCTATCCTGGACATCGTCTTCGTCTAACCCGCAGCTGTTCAGGTCCTTCCTTATAATATTGAGCCATCGAAGCCTAGGCCTTCCCCTCCGACTACTACCTGGCAAGGTCAGGTCAAGTGCACTGTTACCGACGTATTCAGACGTCCTTCTCTTGACATGCTCAAACCACCGTAGTCTACTTTCTTGGAGCTTGTCGGCGATATCCCTAACTCCAAGGCTGCCACGTATGTATTTATTTCTGATCCTGTCAACCCTGGAGACTCCAAACATCCACCTCAGCATCTTCATTTCTATAACTTGGATGGCATGGACATATCTTTGGGTCACCGTCCACGTTTCGCTTCCATACGTGTGGACTGGTCTTATCATTGTCTTGTACACGAGGCCTTTTATTTTTATGGGCATTTTACTGTCACAGGTCCCACCAGTCTCTTCCCTCCACTTTAACCAAGCTGCGGCGATTCTATGTTGAATGTTCGTTTCCAGTAAACCTAAGTCGTGTATGATGCTCCCAAGATATTTATAGCCATCGCATTTTTTGACTTCTTGCCCATCGACCAAGATTGGCTCAGGGCGTGCATTTATTTTTTATTTATTATTTATTCAATAACAACGTGAGTTGTGTTTGAAATTCATATAACAACATACAAAATTAAAACCAAAATTATCAAATTACTCAAATCAAAAACATTAGTCAAGTAACCGAAAATAACAAACATTAAAAAAGACACTAATTATCATATTTTTTTTTCCAATAAATGTATATATAAATTAAAATGTAAGGTCAAAAAACATTTAGCAAAAAATCTTCAAAAATACAATTAAAAAAAATAATTAAAAATAAATCAAAAACATGAAGTAAAAGCATCGTCGTAATCTAGTAATTTAAAAATAAGGTATAATTATAAGTAAATAATTTCAATTATTCTAAATCATATTTAAAAATCATCAAAATAAAATAAAAACATTAGAAATATAAAAATCGAATTATCAAAAGTCACATAATTCTTATTGCCCTTTTTTGGGCTACAAAGGCGGCTTGGGTATTATACTTGTAGCTGTGTCCCCATAATTTTATACTGTAGCGTATCTTGGACTCGACTAAAGCAAAATATACCATTCTTAGCTGCGTCAACTTTAGCTCATCCCTAAGACTTCTGAGAGAATAACACGCAGAACTAACAGCATTCGCAACTGCGTCAACTATAGCTCATCCCTAGGTAATTCTGAGAGCATAACACGCAGAACTAACAGCATTCACAACTGCAGACACTTCAGCCTTCCAATTTAGTTTGGAGTCTATATTAATACCAGGAAATTTGGCCATTTCCACCTGTTCTATTTCAGTGCCTTGTAGTGAAATCTGCAACTTACTCTTAAATCTTGAGGTTGTTTTGAACAGTAGAACTTGTTTTATTACTGTTCAGCTTCAGGTTATTAGTATCAAACCATTCCAAAAAGAACCGAAAAGCGCAATCCACCTTGTCGTTTAGCTCCGTGATAGTTTCTGCCGATATGACCGCACTGGTATCATCTGCGAAGACAACCAATCTACTATTACATATACAATTTACATTGTTGTGTGTGAACTGAATAAGGTCATTCGTGAATTTGAGAAAAAGGACTGGGCCCAGACCCTTGAGGTACTCCTCTAAATACGCTGGCTACACTGGACCTATAAGCAACCCGACGATTTTCTTGAGTCCACATAAGTTCAACAAATTGCTTGCTGTTTCCCAGGTATGACCGAAAGAAATTCAATACTTCTCCCCTCACACCATAGTGTTCCAATTTCCCCAGAAGAATATCATGACTAACAGTGTCGAACGCAGAACTCAAGTCTAACATCACGCCTGCAACTTTTTTTTCTGATTTCATTGGGTCACTACATCATCAATAAAAGTTGTTATTGCTTCATTGGTTCCCTTACTCTTCTGGTATCCAAATTGTCTCTCATATATGACACTGTTTGAATAAAGATGTCTGGTAAGCCTGTCGTTCATTAATCTCTCAAATAATTTAGAGAGGGTAGGCAAAAGTGAAATAGGCCTATAATTTTTCGGATCAGTCTTAGAATCCTTTTTATATACTGGTATGATTTTAGCTACTTAAGCTGATCCGGAAAAAACACAATTTGCAACGCACTCGTTGAAGAAGCTGGCTAATGGACCCGCCAGTATATCTACACAGACACACAGACAGTAATAGGAATTTCGTCGTATCCACTTGTCATTTTAGGTTTCATTTTTTTAACTAGGCATATGACATCCGAAGGGCTTACCTTCTCAAACTTCATTTCGTGTTCTACTCTGGGCATGTTTGAACGAAGTATTGAGAGAGCTTCATCAATCCTGGTTTCCAACGCCCTACCATGATGGAATTGTTGTAATAAAATAGTACACACGTCTCTTGGGTCGTTCACTATTTTATAAGGCCCTTTCTCATTTTCAACTTTAAGAACTAAATTTTCCTGAACCCCACTGACTACCTTGTTGCGATGTTTGTGTACTTCCTTCCAAATTTCCTTTGAGGAATCCTTTGCCCTGACTATTTGAGACTGAACCGCTATTCTTTTTTGCATTTCTAACGACACGTCAAAAGATACTTACGTACTTTCTCGCATAGTTCACTATTGACTCAGAGCGGGTCGAACTTTTATTTGTTAGTAGGAAGCGCTCCATCTTACTTGATATTTCAATACCTTTTGTGATCCATTTAATCTTACCAACTACTTTATTTACAATTTGTTTCTTATGTTTCTTGAAGCTCTCTTTGAAGGTTCGGGTAAATTTGTTTGGGAACGTATTCACTCTGGTATACTCCCAACATTCAGACAGTATTTTTTGTCTAAATTTAGTGTTTCCGATATCAGTACGTTTTCTAACTTCCTTCCATAATAGTTGATCGTTTTCCGTGTTTTCTTTCGTGATGACAGTGAAGAAACTAAGTAGACCGGCATGGTCATCACCTAGACCATTATTGTCCACTGAACTAAGAAGAATACATTCTTCCGGTAGATTGGTTAAAATATTTGATCTAAACAAGATTCAGTGGAGTTACGTGTGAATGTAGCACAATTAATTAGCTATTTAAAATTGTACATGTCAGCAGTCCTAAAAAATCATCGGTTTTTTTTTTCATCCTTAAGTAAATCTATATTGAAATCGCCACATATTACACATTTCTTGCTGAAAAAGTGCTCAAGTAATTTTTCCAAACGCTCAAAAAATAAACCTAGCAGAGCATCGTTTGGATTTCGATAGCAGCAAATAACGTTTATATTATCGATCGATATCGATTATCGATCGATATCGATGTAGTATTGAGGTGAAAAACACTCTTTTCAAAGCATTCTGCCAAACCCTATACACGTGCAATCTGTGGATCAACTACACACAGCGGGCCTTCAACGCACTCCGAGTGCAATACAATAATGCCTTCAGGGTATTGTTGGGGCTCCCACGCTACTGCAGCGCCTCTGCGATGTTTGCGCATGCGCGCACTGACGGGTTTAGTACCGTAGTCAGACGCCGAGTTGCATCGCTCATGCGAAGAGTGAATGGGAGTACCAACACCATCCTGAAGGTCATTAGCGAGAAGCCAGACTGCCCCATTCAGAAACACTGGGCACGAGTTCATACACATGTGCCTGGTGTCCCAGAAGGTGGCAGGTATCTAAATTAAGTTATAGTTAATCATCTCTTACCTACTAACATAGTTTTTCATAAGTACAATATACTAACATAAATATGGACGCTGTCTGAAATAAAACTATTTTATTTTATTTTTATTTATTTTTTATTAGTTTTACAATATTTTAGACCACAAACCTCAAAGCATTAAACTTTATATAACTTTTTACAAATAGCTACTTTTTAAAAATTTACGTCCTTATAACATAAAATAAGTGAGCCACCTCTTATCTTTTTTGACCTAACATTATTTGTAGCCAGGCTGTGGTCAACTAAGCTAAGAAGAGGGGCAGAAGTCCGAATTCAAAAAATGATCACATATACAGATATAATTTTGTATGTTGGGAAGTTCGTTCAAATACAGTTCTAGTTCGTGTTTTTTGTAATTAATGCCACATCGCTTTTGATAAAAAATTCTTAACATACTGTGTTTAACTACAGTGGCTGTATCTTCGGGTAAGTTTGGTCTAAAAAAGTATTGTCTGTATTTTGCGAACATGATATATTTACCTGGGATATATTATTATTATTATTACTTCGCCCCAGTGCTGGTGTCATGGTACATACGCTCTGAATTTCTGTGACAAAACTTTTTATATATTTAAAAATTGACAATAATCCCCTGTTATTTATTTCGTCTGTAATTTTTCTAAACATACTATAAGTGTAGTCTAACTTTTTGTTAGAATCTAAAAGGTACGCATAATGTGTTTCATAACATCCGTACATAACTTATTATGTATTGAAGTGCTTAACAATTTTTTTTTAAACACTTCAATCCTATTCAGTTACAGTAATTGGAGTATTTGTAAGTTGAATATAATAATATAATAATTTAATTCATTGAAGCTTAAAATATATTGTACATTTCATTAACTATAAGTACCTAGGTAAGTACATAGGGTTCTCTATAACACGAGACGATGATATTTGTAATAGGAAGATCCTGTGCTACAAATATTAGCTACCTTCCATGTGTCAAAACAAGACTAAACAAAATACAATTGTTAATGGTATACAATTTCAATAGGTTAATTAAATATTTTATAAGAAAAGCTTATCATTATTTGTACGAAACAAAGAGAAAGAGAAAAGAGAGTGTATAATAACAAAATAATGGGATCAACGTACTCCTGTATGTATATATATATATATATAATTATGTAATTATGTAATAATATTATTAATTATATAATTATAAAGCAAGCAGATGCCCTGTCGGGAAGCTTAGTGCAAGAGTATGGGAAAACAGACACCTCACCGTACATACCAAAATGATCGTTTATCAAACATGCATTTTGTCCATACTCTTGTACGGTGCTGAATTTTGGACGTCGTATGCTAAGCAGGAGCGTAAATTAAACAGTTTCCATATGCGTTGCCTGCGTCGTATTTTGGGTATCTCGTGGAAGGATTGAGTCACAAACGAGAAGGTGCTCAGTATCGCACGCTTGCCCAGCATTGCAGCCATCTTAAAACAAAGACGCCTGCGTTGGTTTGGGCACGTGCAAAGGATGGAACCATCTCGTTTGCCACGTATAGCTCTCTTGAGTGAGATTGCTGATGCTAAGCGACCCATTGGACGACCTATGTTACGCTTTAAGGATAGCGTAAAGCGTGACATGTTATCATTCAAAATTGACACCCAACACTGGGAGGTTATGTCTGAAGATCGTGACCTTTGGAGGAAGACTTTGTGCGACGGTGTGGTTGCGCATGATGAAGTATGGTTTGCTTCTCTTTCTCACAAGCGCGACTTGAGACACCAGCGTGCAGCTTTTCCCCCTTCATCGATAGGCGCAACATTTATTTGTCAATTATGCGGCCGCGGCTGTCGCTCTCGTATCGGGCTATCCAGCCATCTTCGAAAGTGCCGCAGTTTATTAGACGCTGCTTAACTCATCTGTTATAGATGTAAAAGGCTAATGATGATGAGATGCCCTGTCACCTATGATTTTCAACTTGGCTCTAGAACACGTGGTGAGGAAAGTTCTGGACCAAGACATAGGATTAGAGTTGAGTGGAAAGCATAAGGTGATAGGGTACGCGGATGACCTAGCTTTATTAGGGGAAAGCCGTGAAGAAGTGGTGATGGCAGCTAGTGTCCTGACAAGTTCCGGTAACTTGGTTGCACTATTACCGACACCAACACCAGGGAGGAAGAGATCCAAATGCGCATCCAAAATTGTCTACGGTGTAGTGCAGCCCTCCATAGGGTCATAGTGTCCAAGCTTCTTAGCAAGAATACAAAAATACGGATTTATAAGACTGTCATAAGACCCATCCTCATGTATGGCTGTGAAGCTTGGACACTGACCCTTAAAGAGGAAAGTCAGCTCCTGGTAGCAGAACGCAAAGTACTTCGGAAGATCCTGGGGCCTACTAAGAGGAATGATGGTACGTGGCGCATCCGAACTAACGCCGAGATTGAGAAGCTGGTGGCCGAGCCGAACATTATCGCAGAGACAAAGTCCCATAGACTTCGTTGGCTCGGTCACCTACAAAGAATGGAAGAGGGTCGTGCGGCAAAAAGAGCATACTTGGGGCAACCAACCGGTCGACGATCTGCGTAAGCTTCAAGCCGAAAACTGGCAAGAAACTGCGCAGGATCGGGACAAGTGGCGTACCCTCGTTTCGGAGGCTTTCCTGTTTGGGTCACTGAGCTAAAATAGTTAGTTAGTTAGGATATAATTACATTATTTAATTATTATTTTAATTATATGTAATTATGTTGTTTGATGCACCGCCTACAATTTCTCTGCTTTGCCCTAAGGTTGACTGGTAGAGAATGCCTCATGGCATTAAGTCCGCCGTTTGTACGTTAAGTTTTTCTTTTGTGCAATAAAGTTTAAATAAATAAATAAATAAATATATATATATATATATATATATATGTGTGTGAATGCACGAGTATAATATGACTGATTGTGTGTCAGTGTACATTATGTTATTGGACGCAAAAGATTTTCAGTGCAATGGTAGTTTAGGGTAAGCAACCAAGTTGTCAAAACTTACGCTAAGTTGGCGTGCAGAGTAAAACATTAGTAGTTATGCTTAATGTGTTGAAGATTGTCACTGTTGGGTAGTAGAATAGACAGAACAGAACATGAATGACAGTATTTACTGTCATTCATGTTACACGGGTCGAACCGTGACGACGCGTTTGGCTCGGTTTGTAGACACCTGCCTACTGAGTCGGCGGTCCCGGGTTCGAATCCCGGCCGGGGCAAATATTTGTGCAAAATATTTGTTCTTGGGTCATGGATGTTATCTATATATGTATTTATATATTACGTATATCGTCGTCTAGTACCCATAGTACAAGCTTTGCTTAGTTTGGGACTAGGTCGATTTGTGTATGATTGTCCCTTAATATTTATTTATTTTATTTATTTATTTATTTATATCTACCTACCGCCGAATAAACAGTTGTTATCCACCGCATGTCTTTCAATACGTAACTGGCGACGAAATTATTAAAATAAGTGGTTTTAACTAACTATTTACACCAAAAAACTAACGATTTTGATTCATTTCTAAGCATGCCGTACCGTAAAATAGAAAGTTTTGATTTGTTTTCGCGAAAATGGTCTATGTACATAAATCGCGTGAAACCGTTCATAGTTTTAAAAGAAATCAAACCGGAGTTAGAAGTGGCTACGTTAATAGGTAACTTAGGTTGTGGGTGAACCGACTTACGACCTAATGTGTGACCTTTGTGCGCCCGCGACTTCAGAGAGTAAAACGTTCGATCAGCTCGTGAATATCGTTAAAAACCACCTCGAACCCAGGCGTTCGGATATCGCGGAACATAAAGCGTACCGACAACGACGACAGCGACCGGGAGAAGAGCTCAGCTCTTATTTGCAGCATCTTAAGCATCTCGCGAGTACGTGCAATTTCGGTGACAAGCTCGAAGAGAATTTGAGAGACCAGTTTGTGTCGGGGCTCGCGAGTGACGAGATGCGTAGTCGTCTGTTCGCCGAACAGGAATTGACATACACGCTTGTGAACATCATCTTGGTTTAATTAAAATTGAGGCAAGGCTTAGGTTTAAAAGATCGTTTTTACTATTTATTGTCTATTGTAGATTTAAATAACTTAATGCGAGGCCGCCCACCCACTTAATAGGTATAAGTTTAAGTGTGTGAGCGGCTTCTCTGGGACGCTCTGCACCTTCGGTGCTGAGTGGAGCTCGGCCTACGCCCTCGCATTAAGTTACTACTCATATTAATGGATGGGCACCTTCCCTAGAACGCTCCGCACCTTCGGTGCTACGCTTGTGAACATCATCTTGGTTTAGTTTAAATCGAGGACACTTACGAGGGCTGTTCCGAAAATAGTTAGTCAACGGCGTACTATTAATTGTATTCGTTTAATTTTACTGTAGCCTAAAGGCAAATTTCATTACGAACTCTTTCGCGTAAGAGTCACTGGCCAGTGACATTCAGTTATTTTTTTATGAAATCAGAACAGACTCAGAACTCCCCTGACACGGAGCTGATCAGATCGGAGAGGAAAACACCGTGCATTGACCAATAACAGTATTCGAAATCGCCACTCTACAAACAGCTCGCTATACAAACACGCTATACGTTCGCTCTACAAACAGTGTAAGCGGGGCTGCAGAATTTCAAATAAAACAATCGTTTCGCTTCGAGTCAGAGAAAATGCACTGTGATTATGAGTAACACCGGTAATAAAATCTTAATTAATTTATCATCTTTAGGTACCGTAAAGTCGGGTTACTTTAAAATGCAGGGGCTACTTTGGAAAAGTGTTTTTACGCCATGTGCTTGTTTTTTTTTTCCATCTGTGGCAATGGAATACCTAGGTACTTTTAAAAATTGCCTAACCTGCTACGTCATTAGCTCAATCGAACTATGAATATTTGCGTTTTTATAACCATTTTAAATCTATTAAATTTGCCCCAAATTTTCCTAAAGTAACCCCATTTTACGGTATGTTTTTTTCTTCCGGGCCCTACCTGCACTGCGCATTCTTTAAATCTGTCTATCACGTGCTGATCGTGTAAAATTATCGCACCGCTTGAACCAGTCTTTCATGAGACTCTTCTCCAAGGAATATAATACTCACAACTCTTCTCTATAAGAGCGCTCACCGAAACGACTATCGAGATCCAAATAAACCTGAAATACAAATTAACATAGAATGTAATTATCTTACTTGATGGCACATAATCTTTTGAAATCAATGTCAAACAGATCTAATGTAAAGGAAAATTTATCTACGAAGTGAAATACTTAGTATTCGTGAAGATCCCTGCTACACATTTTCGTTTTAAAATATAAAAATATTTTTTTTCTTTCAGAACAGATCCCGGATCGAAATGATTGTCCAATTGAATATATATTTTTTGTGCAATGTTTTTTTTATTTTATTTTTGTCATCAGAGTTTCCCTGATCCTAAAAGTATCTTACGAAAAGACCATTATAATTTAACTGCAACCATTAGAAGGGTATAGCCGCGCAGCGTTTCGACCACTTGTTTCCGTGTATTACGAATTATTCCATTTAACTATGACGACTCTGTTTTAAAACATTCGTATTTTTTTTTTTTTGCAATCAGAATTCGATTTAGTATTTCATAAGTCATTTTTATCCCAATCCTAAGAAATGTAAATAACACATAATGTCATGAGTCTACCTCGTACAGCTCAACAGCTCCTTACACTGTCAAACGAGACAGTTGCGGCTTAAGTTATTTGCTGTGAGGTTGATTAATCATTTGCAACAGGTCAACCACTCAGGATACGTGCAGGGTGTTGTTGGCGACTCCTGCGGACGTGAGCTCAGAATAGAATCAGAATCAGAAATGTCTCTAATTTGGACCCAATACATTTAGACTTAAGGCAGTAACTGAAATAACGGTGTCGAGAATTATAAAATCCATTACGACCAATGCACAAGGCGATGATGGAATAAATCTCAATATGCTCATATTAACTTTACCAAGAACTTTAACCGTAATTACTGCCATAGTGAATCAATCCATAGAAACGGGAGTATTTCCAGAACAGTGGAAAAGGGCTATTATTAAACCTATCCCTTAAATCCAGAACCCATCTGCTTATAAAGATCTTCGCCCTATTAGCATTTTGCCTTGTTTATCCAAAATTCTTGAAAAAGTTGTGGCTGAACAGATGACAGAATTTTTGGAATCAAACAACATACTCCCCACGAAGCAATCGGGCTTTAGAAAGAGTCGTAGTACGTCCACGGCTCTAATAGACGTGGTGGATGATATGTTAACAGCGCAGGATGCAGGGGAGGGATCATTACTGGTCTTACTCGACTTTTCCCGTGCTTTTGACACTATCGATACCACGCTGCTTCTGTCAAAATTGGCCTACTATGGGTTTGACAGTTTGACACTGAAGTGGTTCAATAGTTATCTTTCCGGCCGCTCGCAATATGTGAAAATTTGTAACGAGGACGGCACAGAATTTGTTTCCTCAGAACTCCCAGTCGTAAGAGGGGTGCCTCAAGGCTCTATATTGGGTCCAATTCTGTTTATTGTTTACAGTGCAGATATCACAAATTGCATCAGTAATTGCAATTATCACATCTACGCCGACGATATACAGTTGTATCTATCTTTTAACGCTAAATCAACCGACGAAGCTGTAAGTAAAATAAATGCCGATTTGAATAATATATGCAACTGGTGTCATGATAATAGCTTAATGATAAATCCAAACAAATCAAAGTACATGATCTTAGGAACAAAAACCCAAATCAAGAAAATAGAAACACATAATCTGGTGGTGTCTATCGCGGGAAACCAACAAGAGAGGGTATATGAGGCCCGTAACCTGGGTCTCATCATGGACGAAACACTACGTTTCGAAAGACATGTCCTGGAAACAATGCGCAATTGTTTTTACCGACTCAAAGTCCTGTACAGGATTCGCGAATGTCTAAGTGTCAATATGCGTGTAAAGTTATGCGAAACTCTCATATTGTCAAAGCTCAATTACGCTGATACAGTCTTCGGAGGATGCTTATTGGCGAGGACCAAGAAAATGGTTCAAAGGATCCAGAATGCCTGTGCGCGATATTGTTTCCCTGTTCCCCATCGAGGCCATATTACACCCTTTCTAAATAGTCACAACATGCTGAACATGGAAGCGTGGCGTACCCTACACATGGCCAAATTACTCTTTGGAGTTATAAAAAATAAGCAACCGACATACCTATTTCAAAAACTTACCTTTTCACAACGCCAAACTAGACAAGAAGCGCCACGCCTTATATGCCCCTTACACCACTCGGCTGCTTTTCGTGGTAGCTTCCGCTTTGCTGCCACGAAATGTTGGAATGATCTGCCACCGCCTATAAGGAACTCAAACAGTGTAGCAGCATTCAAAACCCGTATCACAAAGTTCCTGATAAATAAACAGAAGTTCCAACACATGCAGCCATAATTTCATCTAGTTCATTTATTTTAACATATAGGTACATAGGTATATTATGTCTATCATTAACCACACGCGCACACACACACACACACACACACAAGAGTTTTAAATCGCAGAGTCTCTTTGTTTCCCTATTCGTTGTATTTTTGACGTGACAACGTCTTAATTTAGGTTGCGCTCGGAGTCACTCATGAAAAAATGTAACGCCCGCCGCTCACGGTTGATGAGTGAGAGAGACAAAATATATTTCTATAGTTAAAATTTGTGCAATTCTTATTTTCATTCATCGAGCATTACTGTAACAAGAGGGAAGAGGGCGGAAGAGGGAAGAGGGAAGAGGGAAGAGGGAAGAGGGAAGAGGGAAGAGGGAAGAGGGAAGAGGGAAGAGGGAAGAGGGAAGAGGGAAGAGGGAAGAGGGAAGAGGGAAGAGGGAAGAGGGAAGAGGGAAGAGGGAAGAGGGAAGAGGGAAGAGGGAAGAGGGAAGAGGGAAGAGGGAAGAGGGAAGAGGGAAGAGGGAAGAGGGAAGAGGGAAGAGGGAAGAGGGAAGAGGGAAGAGGGAAGAGGGAAGAGGGAAGAGGGAAGAGGGAAGAGGGAAGAGGGAAGAGGGAAGAGGGAAGAGGGAAGAGGGAAGAGGGAAGAGGGAAGAGGGAAGAGGGAAGAGGGAAGAGGGAAGAGGGAAGAGGGAAGAGGGAAGAGGGAAGAGGGAAGAGGGAAGAGGGAAGAGGGAAGAGGGAAGAGGGAAGAGGGAAGAGGGAAGAGGGAAGAGGGAAGAGGGAAGAGGGAAGAGGGAAGAGGGAAGAGGGAAGAGGGAAGAGGGCGGACATAATTTTTTCTTAAAAATCGATATGGGTGTCATCTCCGAGGTTCCTCGGGGTTCCGATTACGAAAATGACATGCATTTTGAAATCCAAGATGGCGGACATTATTTTTTCTTAAAAATCGATATGGGTGTCATCTCCAAGGTTCCTCGGGGTTCCGATTACGAAAATGAGATCCATTTTGAAATCCAAGATGGTGGACATTATTTTTTCTTAAAAATCGATATGGGTGTCATCTCCAAGTTTCCTCGGGGTTCCGATTACGAAAATGACATACATTTAGAAATCCAAGATGGCGGACATTATTTTTTCTTAAAAATCGATATGGGTGTCATCTCCAAGTTTCCTCGGGGTTCCGATTACGAAAATGACATCCATTTTGAAATCCAAGATGGCGGACATTATTTTTTCTTAAAAATCGATATGGGTGTCATCTCCAAGGTTCCTCGGGGTTCCGATTACGAAAATGACATCCATTTTGAAATCCAAGATGGCGGACATTATTTTTTCTTAAAAATCGATATGGGTGTCATCTCCAAGTTTCCTCGGGGTTCCGATTACGAAAATGACTTCGATTTTGAAATCCAAGATGGCGGACATAATTTTTTCTTATAAATCGATATGGGTGTCATCTCCAAGTTTCCTCGGGGTTCCGATTACGAAAATGACATCCATTTTGAAATCCAAGATGGTGGACATTATTTTTTCTTAAAAATCGATATGGGTGTCATCTCCAAGTTTCCTCGGGGTTCCGATTACGAAAATGACATCCATTTTGAAATCCAAGATGGCGGACATTATTAGGGTTCCGTAGTCAACTAGGAACCCTTATAGTTTCGCCATGTCCGTCTGTCCGTCTGTCCGTCCGTCCGTCCGTCCGCGGCTTAGCTCCGTGATCATTAGTACTAGAAAGCTGAAATTTGGTATGAGTATGTGTATGTATAATGCCGACAGAACGGTAAAATAAAAATTTAAAAAAATTTTTTATTTCGGGTACCTCTCGAACACCTAAAGTGGGGGTGAATTTTTTTTTTCTTTTCAACACTAGAGGGAAGAGGGAAGAGGGAAGAGGGAAGAGGGAAGAGGGAAGAGGGAAGAGGGAAGAGGGAAGAGGGAAGAGGGAAGAGGGAAGAGGGAAGAGGGAAGAGGGAAGAGGGAAGAGGGAAGAGGGAAGAGGGAAGAGGGAAGAGGGAAGAGGGAAGAGGGAAGAGGGAAGAGGGAAGAGGGAAGAGGGAAGAGGGAAGAGGGAAGAGGGAAGAGGGAAGAGGGAAGAGGGAAGAGGGAAGAGGGAAGAGGGAAGAGGGAAGAGGGAAGAGGGAAGAGGGAAGAGGGAAGAGGGAAGAGGGAAGAGGGAAGAGGGAAGAGGGAAGAGGGAAGAGGGAAGAGGGAAGAGGGAAGAGGGAAGAGGGAAGAGGGAAGAGGGAAGAGGGAAGAGGGAAGAGGGAAGAGGAACAAAATATATTTCTATAGTTAAAATTTGTGCAATTCTTATTTTCATTCATTGTTCCTATTGTGCAATTTAATAATATTCATATCAATAAATATTCTACCGAGAATAAGACGTTGTCACGTAAAATCTTCCTTCGCCCGTAAAACCGACTTTACAGGCAACCATTTTTGTTGTATTTTTCATTATTAATTTGTGCGGCACGTAGGTAATTTAAAATTTAAAGTTTAATGTATAACCATAAGAATATAAAGTTAGGTACTAAGTAAATAGTACATTGTACAACAAGTGCATAAAACGCACCATTTTATACAAGTCGAGTGTAAAATGCGTTTTATGGACGAGTTGCACACTCTACTTTTCACTTCGATTGTGAGAAAATTAAGCTACATCATGTTTGTAAATATTATACTTAAAAAAAAAAACAAAACATTAAGTTTTTTATATCTACGATAAATGATTGTTGTAGTTTAAATAAATAGTAAATTGATTTACTACAATAAAAATAAATTAAAAAAAGTAATAAATGATAGTAAATAAAAATTACAAGTTTATTTCAAGAAGTTTTATTGTGTACTTTGGCTGTTGGTATTTTTGCCTTGGTCTTAGAATACTAACGAAACGAAAAAAAATAAAGAGTTTATTCTATAAAGTTTTATGTTGTTCGTGTGGCTGTTGGACTGATCGCCTTGGTCTTCGACGACGATTTTACTTTATGCTCTAGAGCATAAAAAGCGACTTTATGTCGCCTACGCACAGCATAAAGACGGACTTTTAGAGCATGAGAAGTGAAAAATCATTAATTAAGGTAGTTACTTGTGATGTTTTATGTTTTATATTTGTACATTTTATGTGTCACTAGTGATCTGCTGTAGTATAGGCGTCACTGAAAATCAGCGTCATGAAGTGAGTATTTCTTACGTCATGACATTAAGCTGAGAGACGACCTTTTTAGCATTAATTTAATCTACACATAAGTATTACGCGTTAATGATGTTTATGTCTATATTATGCTAAATAAACTTATTTCTTTCTTTCTTCTTTCTTCTTTTCTCTATTGCCACAAAATACTAATAAATTACATGCACATAATTTATACTTACAAAACAAAAAAAAAATACAGAAAGAATGGTATACCTAACATATTAACAATAAATATAAAAAAACGATTTCTTGCAATGGGTCTCAGTCTCAGCATGTGCTGGGCAAAAATGACCAGCGCTGGTTTTCAGACAGAGCCCTTTGATTGCGTCGGTTGCATTACAACGAAAAATATAAATACTAAAAACATCAAGTTCAACTAAAACTAACAATAAACGATAAAAACAAAACAGAAACAATTTTGCTTTTAGGACAAGACAAACAAAAATAGTAGACTGATACTCGTATTTCCTCAGCCTCCAAAAACTATGAAGGCCCTGTACTTGAAATTAGCCTTCGCCACTAGAGTCTGGCTATCCAAATAATGTTGACAGATATTTCCTTGTGGTATCACCAATTGTCTATGATTTAAACAATTTAGTAGGTGGGTCCACTATAAATAATTTTGATACTTTATGTGCTAGTTCTAACATTCCGATCGAGTTGAAATTTGTCGAAGTACTTAGGTATGTAATTTTTTTTTTGGTGGTGGATTAATATTATGGATTACTGTATTATCGAGCTAGGTTATATTTACCTTACATTTAATTTTTCGCCTTGTATACCTATGGTTAACCCTTAAATGCATGGTGTAAGATGCAGCTTACATAAACAAAAATGAATTACTGGTTGAAAACAAAAAACATTTATTTGAAATAAAATAATATTTTATAATATTGTGTTTTTTTAATTCATGCATTTAAGGGTTAAAAAATTTACACATATGTGTCTGACATTGACTGTACATAGTGGTAGAAATTATGTGAGCTGACTATGAGTGTAACGTTAACTTATTTCTTTGGGTATCTTAAGACGTGTGCATAGAAAATCTAAAATGTTATGTTCTAGTATCAAAACTACAATTCCTACTACACAACGTGTGACCACCCGCAGATTTTTTAAATTTACCGCCAAAACTTTGAGTAATATTTCATTAGCCAAACTATACCATTCCTCAATTCTGCCTTTTCGTCCCAAAATTTACTTATGTACTTCGCTGCTGTCCGCTCACTTCATTTCAAAATTTACTAACTCAAATAGATGAAGTAATAAAAAAACACGTAGTACACATTCAAACATTTATTAACAAAATTCGATATATGTTTCCTAAGCGGATGGATGACTAAGCAAGTAATTGTTGTATACTAATTATAATTAAACCTATTAATTCTATTTTATTTTCTTTAAATGACACGGCTTTAATACTTCATCAACAACGTTAGGCAGAAATCAATAAATTCAAACATATAAAACTCATAGCACAATTACGGGCATAAAAATCTCATTAAGTACGTTACCAAAGTAAAGTAACAAAGTGGAACGATATTGTGTGCATTTCTCAAAAAGTTTGTACATAATTAAGACGTCAATTAACGTTAAATTATATTGTTCCTATTTTGTTACCAATTTTCTTTGTGATTTCCAATAAAGGGTGAATTGCAGAAAATATGTACCTTTGGAATTTCGTAACTAAACTGAGAGTAAACGAAACTGATAATTGTTGTAACGAAACTGATAACATAAAGCGTCGGACTCATGAAATAAAACTAGCTATTTTCTATGGTTTTGTTCGCAGAATTACGTATTTAATAAAACTTTTTAATTTCAATTAGCAATATTGATTAATGATTTTTGGTTTAAATAATCACAGTGTGAATACTAATAACAAATATGATCTAAATAATTGTTCATTATAGTATTCGTTGACCCCCCACCCGCGCCACCCCGCGCCCTTGTTCCCTCTTATGATGACATAGACAGACTGATTTGATGTGCACTCCTATTAACACGCGAGTGAGGTGCCTAATTAAAATGTGAATCCTGGAAACCTGTGCCGTGCCGTTATCCCGTGGGAATTCTCCTGGAGCTCATATCAGGTACGTGCACACAACGACGTGACATATATATAATATTATTTTGGAAATTGTTTATCCCTTAACCCCAACGTGAACATTTTTGGTAGCAGAGAGTGGTTAGATTCACTTCTTATAGTGCATAATAACGAATAAAAACCCCCCCATAGTGTAAATATCCCTTGTTTCTAAAATTTTGAGCGATTCGTAGATATTTACCTAAAGTTTTAACTAGTAAAATTGCATCAATTTCATCGAACACGCGGTCTGAACCGTTATCTCCCCGGCGCTGATTACCTATTTACCTGTGACTCGTTAACTTGAACCATTACTGTGTGCGGGAAACTGTGCCTTGTTTGCAACGACATAAGTTTGATCCTAAGTGTTTAACTGCTGTGATCTTCGGTAAATGTAATTGTAACTTTGTCAATAATTGATCTTTTATAATAAGATTTTCCCTGTAGTTTAGTGTTGGCCGAATATTATTTGAATATTCGTTAGTAGGTGTTGGTTAATAGTAAAAGTAAAAGTATATAAGAAGTAAAATAGTAAATGTTAATTTTTCACATTATTGCGGACATAACCTTTTAATCGTAGTATCACCGTGGCGTTAATTTGTTTACCCTGTACAACCAATCTTTAAAATTGTTTAGTGAACCTTATCGATAAATTAAAGTAGGTACCATTAAAATTTTGGAAATTCGTCAATCTAAATTCCTTTTGCACGTTTGTTACCATATAAATATAAAATAAAAATGTCGTCACCATGACAACGTCGGAGGCACTGCGGTTGTTGACACCCCACCTTCCCATTCTGGAGCCCGACCTGTCGCACGCCCTATGCGCCCTATGCTTCTTCCTCTCCAGCGGCTCGTGCGGTTTCCTTCCGCCATTCGCCGGAACTGATGCGCCCTGGCTCCCCCCATTCTCGCACGGGCGGGGGTTTCACGCTGTTACACTGCGACTCGCGCTTCTCCCCGACCGTCTCCTCCAGCCTCACCACGCCTCCACCGTTTTCAACTCGGACATGGTATCGCCCCCCTAACCGTTCGCCTACTAGGTATACCTCACCTCCTCCCCATCGGAATGAACGCTCACCTACCCCTACCACTAGTAGAGATAGACGTGCAGCATCACCCTATCTCTCGCGGCCAGTGCCTTATAATTGTTCTCATCCTGAGAATCAGCAATAACTGGACTATCCCCTTGCGAAATTTGTTGTTTGTATTTTTGCGGCACCTGCGGGTTATTTCCTTGCGGAATTTGTTGGTTGTATCCTTGTGACGCCTGCGGGTTGTATCCTTATCCTTGCGGAATTTGTTGGTTGTGTTTTGCGGCACCTGCGGGTTGTTTCCTTGCGGCACCTGCGGGTTGTATCCTTATCCTTGCGGAATTGGTTGGTTGTATCCTTGTGACGCCTGCGGGTTGTATCCTTATCCTTGCGGAATTTGTTGGTTGTATCCTTGTGGCGCCTGCGGGTTGTATCCTTATCCTTGCGGAATTTGTTGGTTGTATCCTTGTGACGCCTGCGGGTTGTATCCTTATCCTTGCGGAATTTGTTGGTTGTATCCTTGTGATGCCTGCGGGTTGTATCCTTATCCTTGTGGAATTTGTTGGTTGTATCCTTGTGACGCCTGCGGGTTGTATCCTTATCCTTGCGAAATTTGTTGGTTGTATCCTTGTGACGCCTGCGGGTTGTATCCTTATCCTTGCGGAATTGTTGGTTGTATATTGCGGCACCTGCGGGTTGTTTCCTTGCGGCACCTGCGGGTTGTATCCTTATCCTTGCGAAATTTGTTGGTTGTATCCTTGTGACGCCTGCGGGTTGTATCCTTATCCTTGCGGAATTGTTGGTTGTATATTGCGGCACCTGCGGGTTGTTTCCTTGCGGCACCTGCGGGTTGTATCCTTATCATTGCGGAATTTGTTGGTTGTATCCTTGTGGCGCCTGCGGGTTGTATCCTTATCCTTGCGGAATTTGTTGGTTGTATTTTGCGGCACCTGCGGGTTGTATCCTTATCCTTGCGGAATTTGTTGGTTGTATCCTTGTGGCGCCTGCGGGTTGTATCCTTATCCTTGCGGAATTTGTTGGTTGCATTTTTGCGGCACCTGCGGGTTATTTCCTTGTTGTATTTTTGCGGCACCTGCGGGTTGTATCCTTGCAGAATTTGTTGTTTCCTTGTTGTATTTTTGTGGCACCTGCGGGTTGTATCCTTGTGGAATTTGTTGTTTCCTTATTGTATTTTGGCGGCACCTGCGGGTTGTTTCCTTGTTGTATTTTTGCGGCACCTGCGGGTTGTTTCCTTGTTGTATTTTTGCGGCACCTGCGGGTTGTTTCCTTGTTGTATTTTTGCGGCACCTGCGGGTTGTTTCCTTGTTGTATTCTTGCGGCACCTGCGGGTTGTTTCCTTGTTGTATTTTTGCGGCACCTGCGGGTTGTATCCTTGCGGAATTTGTTGTTTCCTTGTTGTATTTTTGCTGCACCTGCGGGTTGTATCCTTGCGGAATTTTTTGTTTCCTTATTGTATTTTTGCGGCACCTGCGGGTTGTTTCCTTGTTGTATTTTTGCGGCACCTGCGGGTTGTATCCTTGCGGAATTTGTTGTTTCCTTGTTGTATTTTTGCGGCGCCTGCGGGTTGTATCCTTGCGGAATTTGTTGTTTCCTTGTTTTATTTTTGCGGCACCTGCGGGTTCTATCCTTGCGGAATTTATTGTTTTTTTTGGTGGTACCTGCGGGTTGTTTCCTTGCGGAATTTGTTGGTGACACACCACTCACCTACGAAGAGCTGACAACAGTGTTTACCAAAATTGAGGCGGTCCTTAATTCGCGTCCTTTGTGTCCCTTGTCGCCGGATCCTAACGACCTTGAAGTACTTACGTCCGGTCACTTTATCATAGGAGACCCTTTGACTGCGGTCCCCGAGTATCCTTTGCAGGAAGTTGAAACTGAGGCTCACACGTTTTCAATTAGTGCAGCAAATGTTACAACACTTTTGGTCACGGTGGCACACGGAGTACTTATCGACATTGCAAACAAGGCCCAAATGGGCATTCCATTCCTCGCAACCTCCCGAAGTATGCGATCTAGTTCTTCTTAGAGAAGATAATGTTCCTCCCTTAGAATGGCGGCGCGGCCGCATCGTGTCCGTACTTCCCGGGAATAACAGCGTCGTGCGTGTTGTACAAGTTAAGACCGCTACGGGTGTCCTAACTAGACCTACGAATAGGATAATTCGCCTCCCTTGTGATGACTGTTCAAATTAACTTATTTTCACTTGTTTATCGTAAATATAGTAATGTTTAGGGCGGGGGTATGTTCATTATAGTATTCGTTGACCCCCACCCGCGCCACTCCGCGCCCTTGTTCCCTCTTATGATGACATAGACAGACTGATTTGATGTGCACTCCTATTAACACGCGAGTGAGGTGCCTAATTAAAATGTGAATCCTGGAAACCTGTGCCGTGCCGTTATCCCGTGGGAATTCTCCTGGAGCTCATATCAGGTACGTGCACACAACGACGTGACATATATATAATATTATTTTGGAAATTGTTTATCCCTTAACCCCAACGTGAACAATAATTAATTAATGTCTTACAGTAGCCAGTCTTAATTCTTTCTTAAGTATTATTTCTGGATCCGGACTCTGCTGCCTATTAGATTTATTTTGTTTTTTGGTATAATAACGTGCGGAATATCGTCTCCAATTATCGCTAGTTATTTCTTTTTGTTCCTTATTTTTACTTTTTATTCCATGTTTTCTTGATTTCTTTACTCTGTCTAAATGTTTCACTCTTAACACTTCATATTTTGTAGGATTTTGCTTTAAACGTTATCTATATTTCCTTTGCCTTTCAGCATTTGTCTACTGTAAAAAAGTGTTTTTATTTTTGTACTGAAATACTAGGTAAAATATATTTTTATACAGTAAATTGATTTCTAAAAATATGCTGAAAATGCTAAAAATAAATCAATAAGGGAATTGAAACAGAGACAAAAAATATTACAGTCCATATTCAGACAGGTTTTTCGTCCTATAAAAAGGTTTTATAGTATGAACTAACCCTTACAATCCTTACATTTTATCAGTTTCGTTACATAACGAAACATAACGAAACTGAGACAAGATATATGAGGTATCGCAACCTAAAACAATATTTTTCTTCAAACGTGTAATGCATTCATCTAGAACTATGTAAATTTGTAAGATTCAGAGTAAAACCAATCGGCAATGAATAAACTGGAGTACGAAAATAAAGATTTTATATGAGAAAATCGCCGTTACTCAACCTGAGATTTTTTAGCTCATTTACTCAAGACTATCGATCGACGCGCCACTTTGTTGAAAATAAAGTGGCTGTCGCCGTGTTCAACATTTTGGAACATGTCAAAGTGCTGCCGGAATAAGAAAAAATAATTCTACTAAGAACTGAGACATTTTTTGGGATTAAATGTCCGTAACTAACCCTGAGTAACGAAACTCCAGTAAGTTGGGACAAGTTTATCATTATATAAATTTCACAACTATTTATAATAAACGTAAATATATTTGTACAGAATTTAAAGATGATCTAATAAGGACTGAATAATTTACAGTTAAACTTTAAAATAAATAATATCAACGTAACAATCGTAACAAATTTCCAAGATAAAAATACACTCAGAATTGGGACATGAGTATAATATACAGTATGTATGAAGTAACTACGTACCTCTTAGGAAAAAAATACTTAAAAAATAAAATAAAAAAGGAATTGAAATAAAGATATCTTATCTGAATTGAAAGAATTCTTATTATCAAAGTAACATAGTAACATTGTGTTTTATTCTCATAATATATGTTTAAATTCATTGTGTTTTCATGGGACACTCATAAGCATAAAGGGTGCATATTTTCTGCAATTCAGCCTAAATTGATATCAGATTATATATAATTAAAAAAGAATAAGCATAGTAGAACCTTTATCGAACATAGCCATAACATTAATATTAAATTACTAAAATGATTGGCAGTAACAATAGAGGACAATTGTATTGGACTTTAATTTTCTGTCTTATTTTGTACAAACTTTTTGAGTAATGCTCTTGTATCCTTTCGCAATGAGTGTCGACGCAAAAAGAGGCAGAGCCAACGTCCCCACCACCAGATCTCCTTTTGCCTCCAAAACCACCCGGTGTCGTAATCAGGTTGAGTCGTCGAGCAGATCTTCAACCGTCGCGCTAGTTTGCAGGTTTTCTTGACTGCTCCATAGGTGGCGCTGTCAGCTACACTAGTTAATGAATTCCAGGGTGACAACATAATCAAAGCAAATCTGGAATCTATTTTAAATATTTAGTTCAGCCAAGAATCCAGGCCCGAAACATCTCTTCCTATTCGCTCTGGTGGGATCGGGATTCCCAAAATTACCTACATCTCCTCGCCAGCTTATTTTGTCCTCTGCCCACAAATATGTAGCTCGGAAAATCTCATAGGTAGAATTCTGAGGGCCTTCTTAAACTATAACTTAAACTATGAGACTGCGGGCTTGACGGAGGCTGAAAAAGCTTGGTCCGTTGCTTGCCCAGGAAAGCCCAGCCCTATACATGGACATGTCCAAAGCGTTCGATTATGTTGACCACCAAATACTTCTCGACAAACTGTATCAATACGGATTACGCGGCAAACTATAAATTTAATTAAATCATATTTATCTAATAGAAAACAAATAACCCAAATAAATAGATTGTGCTTTAAAACCAAATCGGAAATAACTCATTCATCAGATGTCAGAGAAATTCACTATGGCGTACCTCAGGGGAGCATCCTAGGTCCTCTTTTGTTTCTCATTTACATTAATGATATGCCTAAAGCCATTGAACACCCAATGGTACTCTTTGCTGACTGACTGGAATCATATGAGGCTGACATTAATAGGACATTGGTCATAATAATAAGATGGCTTTGTAGTATTAATTTAAAAATTAATTCAGGGAAAACAAAAATAATGTTATTTCAACAAAGAACTAATTGCACCAAATTTAACATTAGTTTATAAGGGACAGAAAATTGAAAAAACTGACGTCACAAATGAATAGAATAGAATAGAATAGAATGAATAGAATTATTTATTGTCAGAAAGTGAGTGGTTACAATAAGGTGTTACAAAATTCTATGTCCGTCACAATCAGCCAGAGTTGGCGTACAATATTTTACTTCAGCTTCTATGCATGTACAATTGCTAAAATTACTCTAAATAATAAATTAAGATAAACGAAAGACATCAGTTTCAATTTCATGCTAACTAATGGTAATAAAATGTCAGAATATAATTATTATCAATTAATTAAGTACCTACTTATACAAAATAAACAAACACACAAGGAAACTAATATGTCAGAGGATTAAAAAATTATTTCAAATGTCCAGATATTCAATAAAACTAATAAAGAGCATTGGGAATTTCGAAATGTTCATTTACACTATAATACATTTTATTTATACACCAATCATATAATTTATTTTTAAATTCTGGAAAATCGAGTACTTTTATATCCTCTGGCAAATTATTGAAAAATTTTACAGACTTATATATGTGATACTCTTTTTGAAGTGAGCAGAGTTATGGCTAGGGTAACAAAGATTAAATCCATGGTGTTTGGACGTCGACTTTGGGTTGGATGCCATGACTTTATACTTGTGTATATTAATTATCACAAAAAGACACATCTCATATATGTACATTGAAGGCAATGGAAGAATGCTTAGTTTTTTAAATAATGGCTTACAAGAATCAGTATAGTTAGCATTGCAAATTGCTCTAATACACTTTTTTTGTAATAAAAATGCTCGATGTGCATAGGTCGAGTTGCGCCATAGGATAAGACCATATCGGAGATGAGACATTACATGTCCATGCAATGCAAGTAGGGCTGACTTTTGTGAAACCACCTGTGTTAACCGACGCAGAGCAAACACAAATCTATTTAATTTATTGATTACACTTTCAATATGTGACTCCCATTTACAATGGCAATCTAGCATGACGCCAAGAAATCGTATCGTTTTCACACTTTCTATAGGTTCCAGATTATATTCAATTACA
Organism: Apotomis betuletana; assembly: GCA_932273695.1. Classification (NCBI taxonomy): domain Eukaryota; kingdom Metazoa; phylum Arthropoda; class Insecta; order Lepidoptera; family Tortricidae; genus Apotomis; species Apotomis betuletana. The sequence continues at coordinate 4,998,994 of OW026321.1, read as the reverse complement.
ATGTCTTTGCGTTTAGCCTGTGGTGCATAGAATTCTATATATTTGGTTTTGCCGATGTTTACTTTTAGTTTATTTTTTAGCAGCCGCACGTTTATGTCATTAAATACGAGATTTGCTTCTGACTGAAAGATTGCGGGATCCTCGCACGGAATAATCACAGAACAGTCATCGGCGAAAAGAAGGACTTTTTTATTAGTGGCGTTGGGAAGGTCGTTAATATAGATTAAAAATAATAAAGGTCCCAATATACTGTCTTGAGGAACTCCCATGGTGACATCGGCTTGATCTGAGAGAACTTTAGTTAAAGTTCTTGTTTTTTTCACAGTAGTAACGCACTTCAGTAATTTGTGTTCTATCAGATAAGTATGTCTGTAACCAATTAAAGCAGTTACCTCGTATGCCGTAGTGACGCAGTTTATTAAGAAGAATTTGATGCAAAACACAGTCGAATGCTTTAGACAAAGACATATCCATGAAAATCGTGGTTACTGGCGTTGTTTTGTCTCTGTATGTTGTAATATAACTAATTAACTCACATATAGCTAAGATAGTGGATCTCCGCTTTCGGAATCCGTATTGATTATTGTGCAATATGTTATATCTATTCAAAAAACTCAGCAGTCGGTTGTAGATGACTTTTTCGTATATTTTCGATAGAATTGGTATAATGGCTATTGGCCTGTAATTATCACACAACTCTTTATCTCCTTTTTTGAATATAGGCTTAATGATGCTTAGTTTTAAGCGAACGGGAAAAGTACCACTCATCATTGACAAATTTATAGCATGACTTAATGGACCTGCGATTACAGTGGCATTATCTTTTGACAATGACGTGGTAAGTTCATCATATCGTGCAGACTTAGTATTTAGCAGAGATTTGATAATTTTCATTATCTCTATATGGTCTGTAGGATTAAGGTATATAGTGGAACAGTTTGAGCTGCCCATTGTATTCATGTTATCAGTATGATTTGTATGATCAACATCAGAATTCGTCAAGCCCGTGAAAATACTATTAAAAGTATTTGCAATATCTAACGGAGTCGTGATTATAGTTCCGTTTACATTTATTTTGTCAATTGTCTGTTTTGGGCGCGATTGTGATTTGCCAGTGTTTTCATTTAAGATATTCCATGTAGCAACAACCACATTTTCTGAATTTGATATTACTTTTGTGTTATTAATTTTCTGAGCTTCTTTCAAGCATTTTTTTTGTAATTTAGAATATGTTTTATGTTTACTTTTTAGTTCTAGTTTCGTTCTCCTATTTTTTTCATGAACAGACTTCAAGAAAAGTCTTCTTTTAATTTTTGTAGAGACTTTTATACCGCGAGTGATCCATTTTACTTTTTTATTTCCTTTGACTCTTACTGTAGAGACAGGGAAACATAGCTTAAAAAACAGTTGTAAATGATCGTGTAATGTCTCGAAAGCTTGATTTGCGTTGCTACATGCGAATACGTCATTATATGATAGACTATTTAGCACTTCGTGAAATTTTTTACGGTTTAAATCGGAAAAATCTCTTTTTTCTATATACCAGACAACAGGACAAGGTAGAAGGATACAGGATGAAATACCTAGGATCTCCAAGTACCGTACACGAAGCCATAAGCAACATCAAGGCTTTGCTTAGGTTCGTGGAGGAGTTGGGGTGGTTGGAGTAGCGCTACCCCCTTTTCACGCAAAATAGGCACGTTGGATGTCGACTTGCGGAAAATGCCCAGCGCAACTAACTAACTAACTAACAACAGGACAAGGTTTAATGGTTACAGGTATGTCTATTGACTGCGCAGAGTGGTCGGATAGATTTAAATGATGAACGGCAGATTTACAGTCTTCATTTTGGAAGTTTATACATATATTGTCAATACAGGTTTTAGAAAAGTCTGTTATTCAAGTAGGTTTCTTGATTTGTAACTTAAAATTATAATTTTCTAATATTCGCTCATATTCTTTATTTATTTCTAGATTACTCTTTAGTCGATCAATATTAAAATCACCATATATAACAATACGCCTTTTAGGTGATTTTTTAGTTATAAAACCAAGTAGTTCGTGCAGTTTCCTAAAAAATACTCCTAAATCCGCCCGTGGTGTATATACCTACATAAAATTTATAAATTAATTCCCGGTATGTCTAAACCGCAGCATTCAAATAGACATTCCTTGCAATAATCTTTAGTATAATGGATATAGGATTACAGTCATACTTATTAGATTTAACAATAATACAGACTCCACCTCTCCTCATACCAGATCTACTGTAATGGCATTTTAGCTCGTGACGTTTTAAGGAAAAATTCGACTCCTCTCCTGATTTGATAAAAGTTTCAGAGAGACAGATTATGTCTATAGATTTATCGTTTGCTTCGAGTAGGTCGATGGCTTTTTCAAGGGCGTCCTGTTTATTTAACAGCCCTGCAATATTTTGGTGTACAATGGTAATGTTTATTGGGCTCGAAAAAACTTTTGCTCTGTATTCACTTGCCTGACTGTATCTTTGTGAACAGTAGAGACCTTAGAAATTCTTTTAAAGTATTAGGGAATAGTACCCCTGGTCGATTTGTCCGAGGAACTCTGTAGCATCGATTTACCTTTACTTTTCTTGATCCACTTTAATTTTAAAAACTCTGATTTGTATCGCGGGTAATCAATTAGACTGTTAATTTTAGAGCAGACTTCTCGAATATAGTCTATCTTTGAGTAATAATAACAATCTGTCTCTACGTATTTACAGTTCTTAAAATTTTTAGTAACTAGCTTAATGTTGTCGTTCAGTTTTTTCTCTCTTAAATACGGATTATGCAAAACAGGTAAAATATAAACATCATTTACATGTGATAGCTTATCTAGTGCTATACTTATATTAATGGTTGCTTTTACCGGATTTTGATCATGGCTTCCCGTGCAGATGACGACCATATCATCCTTGGAGATATCACCACAGCAGGACAAGACTGTTGTTGAATTTGCGTTCGATTTTATTTCTGCATATGTTTGATAATTGTCATTCCATTTTCCTTTCCTTGATCCCATTAATGCTGCAGATAAGCCCGATATTTGGTCATCTCCGATCAGGATAATTCTGTTCTGCCATCTGGGTTGATGTTTCGTAGCTCTAGCATCAAGACTTTCCTTTACTTGTTGGTCAACAATGGTAGTGGATATTGTTACATCTTTTATTCGGCATACTTGGGCGTCTTTTCCATTCGTTTTCGCAATTTGAGCTAGATTTAAATTGCTGTCATTAGCGGTTCCGCGTGGTAGTGGATCATTTATGTATTGTAGTTCTTGTTTAGTCGTCTCGTGTATAACCGTGTCATTTGCAGATTTCAAGACAGGCGAAGGTGAGGGAGACATTGTAATATCCTGTTTGGCTGTTCTCTTTGGAGTATATAAAGTATCTTGAAGTTTACAGATAGAATGAGATCGCAATGCACTGCTTGTGCTTGTATGACACAGCTGTACAGCTGTGTGTTATTCTTCTATAGGTTGGAGTACTAGAAAAGTATCCTTTGGACGTTGTTGGTTTATTATAAACTAGTTGGGTTGACGTCACAGCCTTGAATAGCTTAATTTTTTTTGAAGCTCATCATTACATTTTTTGTTTTTTGTGATCTCTAGTGACAGCTTACAGATTTCTTCATTTGCTACCTCTAAGTCTGATTGTAAGGTTTCTATTTGATTTTCCAAATCTTTTATATAAGAGGTATCGACCACAAAATCGCTCAACATACTTTTTTGCACACTGCCCTCAGTGGCACTTAATATCAAAGGGTTTGAATAATTAAGTCTCTTTTGGTGTTTCCGCACTGTTACATTATCGTAATCCTCCATAGTTAATAATTAGCTTCAGACTTGAATGCTGGGAAAAGTGTACGAAAGTGGTGCCCTCTACAATAAAGTTCTCGGCTGCGCTAATGTACTTGTTATTCCCGAACGTGCCTTTGCAATGGTAACATTTTGTGAATGCCGTTGCTTGATTTAGGTTGGTATAACTGCTCTAATGTCACTACTGGTTGGTTGTCAAAACTTGGCCAATCAGCTGTTCGACTCGTGCACAGTTTCGTTATGTTTTAACGGGATATTGTAGAATTTATGACATTTTAAATGTTTAACGGTGATAAAGTTATTCTTACCGCAGTTCCAGTATCAAAATATGTGTCGTACAGTGTTTCAAAACAGTGCGTCTCGAGATACAAGTATTCACTTTTGTCTTCAGGCTACTTCACAATATTGTGAGTACATTTTTTCACTAGTGATTATAATTAAAATCGCAGAGCTCACTCTTAGTATGTTTACCTGGCTAGGGTTGCCAACTGCATCTCCCAAAATTTTTAGGATTAAGCGTAGATAATAAGTTGACGTGGAAACCTCATATTGACTATATATGTAAAAAATTAAAGTTATTTACCTTTGCATTGAATAATTTAAGGAAAAAAAGTTGCCAACCTACGGTACTGACTACGTATCATGCATTTGTGACATCAACTCTAAGATACGGCATAATATTTTGGGGAAATTCGCCCAAGTATGCCGAATAAAAGATGTAACAATATCCACTACCATTGTTGACCAACAAGTAAAGGAAATTCTTGATGCTAGAGCTACGAAACATCAACCCAGATGGCAGAACAGAATTATCCTGATCGGAGATGACCAAATATCGGGCTTATCTGCAGCATTAATGGGATCAAGGAAAGGAAAATGGAATGACAATTATCAAACATATGCAGAAATAAAATCGAACGCAAATTCAACAACAGTCTTGTCCTGCTGTGGTGATATCTCCAAGGATGATATGGTCGTCATCTGCACGGGAAGCCATGATCAAAATCCGGTAAAAGCAACCATTAATATAAGTATAGCACTAGATAAGCTATCACATATATTTTACCTGTTTTGCATAATCCGTATTTAAGAGAGAAAAAACTGAACGACAACATTAAGCAAGTTACTAAAAATTTTAAGAACTGTAAATACGTAGAGACAGATTGTTATTATTACTCAAAGATAGACTATATCAATATGGTTCAATAAATAACGGTTTTTTTTTCTGAAAATGGTTTAGTGTTTGCACAGCAAATTGCCATGATTGGACCGGAGGGAGGTTCTTTGATTGGACTGGTCCAATCATAGAAACTTAAAATCGAAATTTTAATTGGTGTATTTTGTTTGAGCATGGCAAAATGTGGCCAATATTATTCATGGAACGTAGAAAGCATGAAACTTGCATTAGATACTTTACGTAACCAAGAAGTTGGTCTGACTGAGGCAAGTAGAATGTATGGTGTACCAAAGGCGACACTCAAGCATAGATTTGACGAAAAAAATGTAAAGGCTTACTCCCGAATTTTGAAATTGTACTTACCTTTTAAAAAATCGCTCTGATAATAAATCATTGGTTTGATTATAAAATTTTATTTTATTTGTTTGAATTCCAATGGGTGCGTTGAATGGACCGCTACAAAAAATTCCCCAAGTCCAATTATAGCAACTAACTGGTCCAATCAAGGAAACAGTGGTTCAAACAAAGCAACCTTTGCGAAACCGGTTTTTATTTTTTTATTAATTTATGCTAATAAATAAAAATCTACATTGGCACCTAAATGTTCTTTTATAGAAGACTTATCAAACTTACTATTCTATACTTCCCTAATTATAATATTTCAGCTGATATGGCCATCCCAAGTAAAGTGGTCCAATAATCGCAACCTTACCCTAAGTATTTTATGTATAAGTCAGTTTAAGTTTTCATTTTGTTGTTCCTTTTCGAAAAAAATTATACGAATTTATTCATCTCCGAATAATTCCTTCATAAGTTAAATAAAAACCACATTACTTTGCACGTAAAATATATATTTTACTTGGAAATGAATTTGGATCCCGGCTCTGTTCTGAAAAAAATAAAAGAAATATATTGTTTTTATATATTATTAAACCGTGTGTTGCAATAAAAATCAAAGCATCTTCACGAATACTGAGTTCACTTTATAGCTAGACGTTTTGCTTTACATTAAATCTGATTGACAATGATTCCATAATTTATGATATATTAAATAATGTTATATGTAATAATGCCAATGGACGGGTCTACTCGTATTAGGTTTTAGTGTGTAAACTCTTCTGATATTTTTATTTGATTCTAACAAAGTTTATACGATAGCTGATGTGTCAGTCTGCAAGCGGCACGAAGGCTTCCGTACGATGATACTGAACTCTTCGTAAAGAAACGTGCGAGTTGGCCTCGCGCACCGAGAGTTACATAGAAACACTTATCCCATCTTAACTGACCGGATTAAGTTTACACCTAGCATATTCCGACTATCCTGACAAGAGTCCGACTGTCCTGAGCTTGTAGGCCGCCTCGTGCGACTGTTTGTTCCTGACGTCCCAAGGATAGCTCTCAGACCGCGGCAGCGCGATCTCTTGATGGCGCCGGCGGCGCGTACTGTGTCTCGCAAAAATTCCCCACTTGTTCGTGCTCTTGTGCTACTCAATGCATTCCTGACATCAGCACCGGAGTGTGATTTATTTGCGTGGCGATGGGCGGTTGTGTGCACTGAATGTTTGAGATTTTGTGAGGAATTGGATGATCGATGATAATTAATATTATTATAATTTGTTTGTGTTGCTGTTTTATGTTTATGTTGGTTTTTCTATGAATAATGTAAGTTTCATGGCACATTAGTTAAGAAACTGTAATGTCATGTAAACGTGTTTAAATAAATAAATAAATATTATATGGCACCGCATACAAATGAGCTGCAAATTTAACGCAAGCAATCCCGTGGGTTACAACGTGGGTCCCATACGGGACCCCATATAAATATTTGTTTTTCTTGTTTTATTATTTGTTGTTATAGCGGCAACAGAAATACATCATGTGTGAAAATATCAACTATGTAGCTATGTCGGTTCATGATATACAACCTGCTGACAGACAGACAGTTAGACAGACAAACAGACGGACGGACGGATGGATGGACGGACGGACGGACGGAAAGTGAAGTCTTAGTAATGGGGTCCCTTTTTTACCACATTTAGGTACCACTGTTTTTTACCCTTTGGGTACGGAACCCTAAAAAAACCGGCCAAGAGCATGTTGGGCCACGCTCAGTGTAGGGTTCCGTAGTTGCCCATCCTTCACAATAGATGGGCTTAAATTAGGTACGACTTACGAGAAAGATTTGAAGCTCTATAAAAAAGGTCGTAAACGCCAAAGTAACTGTATAATACCTTCTGGAAGTTATCGATTATACGCACCAGATTGAGTGGAATGTTTTAATGCAGTATGGTACTTAACTAATATGTGTAACGTTCGAAGTATAAGGACACCGCGCGGCACTTACGTCATTTTAAAGAAAATCAAAAACGGCTCGACCGATTTTATTCAATATAGTTTTCATTGAAAGTATAAGGCCTCAATTTCCTGAATTTTTCCATAATTTTTTGACCCGTAGTTAAAAAGTTAGAGGGTTTACAAAACTGCTGACTTTATCAAAAAGTAATGTTTAAAGACCACTATTATTTTTAAAAGACCTATTCAACGACACCCCACACACTAGGGATGAAACGAAAAAAAAAATTCACCCCCACTTTAGGTGTTCGAACGGTACCCGAAAAAAAGTTTTTTTTTTAGTTTCTATTTTACCGTTTTGTCGGCGTGATACATACACATACTCATACCAAATTTCAGCTTTCTAGTACTAATGATCACGGAGCTAGGCCGCGGACGGACGGACAGACGGACAGACGGACAGACGGACATGGCGAAACTATAAGGGTTCCTAGTTGACTACGGAACCCTTAAAGACAAAAAAATCACGTTCTTTGTATGGGAGCTTAAATATTTATTTTATTCTGTTTTTAGTATTTGTTGTTATAGCATAGAGGTAACAAAAATACATCAATTGTGAAAATTTCAAGTATATCGATAGTTGAAATTTTCTCATGAGATACAGCCTGGTGACAGACAGACGGACAGATAGGAGAGTCTTAGTAATAGTCCCTTTTTTAAGGTTCCGTAGTCAACTAGGAACCCTTATAGTTTCACCATGTCCGTCTGTCCGTCCGTCCGTCCGTCCGTCCGTCCGTCCGTCTGTCCGTCCGCGGCTTAGCTCCGTGATCATTAGTACTAGAAAGCTGAAATTTGGTATGAGTATGGTATAACGCCGACAGAACGGTAAAATAAAATTAAAAAATTTTTTTTTTTCGGGTACCTCGAACACCTAAAGTGGGGGTGATTTTTTTCTTCTTTTACAACACTGGTGTTTGGGGTTTCGTTGAATAGGTCTTGTAAAAATAATAGGGGTTATCTAGCATTATTTTTTGGTAAAGTCAGCAGTTTTGTAAATATTCGCTCCAAAAACAAAAAAAAATAGTCCCCCCCTTTTAAGTTTTCAACCACGGGTCAAAAAAATCGGAAAAAATCATGTTTATGAGGCCTTATAAGTACTTTCAATGAAAACTATATTGAACAAAATCGGTCGAGCCGTTTTTGAGTTATCGCCAAATTTCATATTTTTTCTTTAAAAGATCGTAAGTTGACTTCCAGAAGGTAATAAGTGATTACAGTTTCTAGGGCGTTTACGACCTTTTTATAGAGCTTAAAATCTTTCTTAACTTAAACCTCGGGCTTAAAACAGCAGTTTATTGTGAAGGATGAGCAACTACGGAACCCTACACTTAGCGTGGCCCGACATGCTCTTGGCCAGTTTTTTTTTACTCTTTGGGAACGGTCTCGTCTCGTGTGTTACGCATTGGTGCCAAACGCTGGGGAATGAGTACTGGAGACTGAGTGCGGTGAAGTGAACAGATATAAAGTTAATAATGTGACATTATCAATGAGCCACTGTTCGTGCTAGAAATACGGACAAACAAACACTACAGAGGGCACTCATGCGAGCCGGAACGATGCAAAAGTAGTTTCATAATACGCTAAAACCAGTTGACCAATGTACTTTGGCAGAGGGGTTTTTCCGTGTTTGACATCTCCATTGCGCTGTATACTCGTACTCAGTCTTAATAGATACGATAGAAAGGAGACACACAAGGATCAGAAGATACTTACGTATTTAAAATATTAAACGTATTGTTGTTCTTACCTTCATCGTCGACCTGAGCCCCAGGCTTCACTTGTTACTAACCCACAAACTAAAAAAAATTACACTATTAATTACTGGTACGTAAGACTCCGTAGGTACCTCTGAGTTCTACATCGCAAAAGTAATAACTGTTTTTATATGTTCCTTAAGATTACTAATCATTTTATTATTAATTTATAAAAATCTACTCATTCTAAAATATGATACCTCAAAAACTAGGGCACAATGGATAGGTAACTTTAGTCAGGTGTCTTATTAAAAAAAATTTTTTTTCGCGGATAGGTTAGGTCAGGTTATACTACTACCATACTACTACTATGAAGGCATAGTTTTTTATACATTTTCTTTACATACAGAAAAATAAATTAAAATATTTTTTTGGGTGTTCACGACGCAAAGCCGCCTCGATCTCTATTTTAATAATTGCCTTTATGATAAATATCATGTCTGTTTAAAAAATATATTTAAAAAGTCGATTCCACGCATTTTGGCCATCGTTCTCAGTGGGCTGCGTAAAAAAAATGTTAACGTATTGTTTTTGAGAGCAAAAGATGTTTTACTACTCCTCGCCGAGGAGTCCTCGGTCGCTAGAAGATTGGTATATTATTTCACAGTTTAGTAAAATTTTGCAAAAAGTAAATAATTATCATTAAAAATATTACAAAACAAAATAAAGAATTAAAATCATATTTTCTTCGGTTTCCGCGACTGTCACACATTTAAATAAAACAATTTAAACGGATTATATCGCGTATATTAATGATTAATATACGCGATATAATCCGTTTAAATTGTTTTATTTAAATGAATTAAAATCGGAAAACAACCTTCGATTACAAAATTGATTTAAAAATAATCGGTTTAGATTTGTGAGTATTATATTCCTTGGTTTAGATTCTGACGTTTGGCGACGACTATTATGACGTTTGACGTCTAACCGTATTTAAGGACTATTGGTTTATATTTTGTTTGATTTAAAAGCAAATATGATTCTTTTTGAGATTTCTAAAAACTCCATCCGATAACTGTCAAAACACAAAGACGACTACACCTATTACTATTACTATTGTAATAAGCAATATGTCTACACTGGTCCACTTTCACGTTCATCCAACGCTTTCCTTTCTCGCCGTCTCGCACGCATCGTTCACAAATGAGCGACGGATAAATGAAAGCGCACCAGTGGAGACAGCAATATTTGGTGTTTTCAAATGTGCGTGAGTTAACTAATACTGTGACGATTTAAATTGGTATTTTAGAGTGGGTGCGGAGATATGGTAGTATGCGAGTTTTGTATTTGTGTACAGATTTTTTATATGTGTTACCTCGCCAGCCTCAGGTTTTGGCACTTTTTTGTTTGGAAAGATACAGTGAAGACGACTCCTTCAGTTTTAATTACATAATTACTCAAAGGAGAGCGCAGTATAAGGATTTATTATATCAGCCTCCTTCTCGCTCTTACTCGCTAACAATAATAATGAGTATAAATTATATATTCATTATTATTATTATAATTATATAATATGTTTAAAGTTTTATTCAACAGCCTTCCTAATGTGTTGAAACAATTGAACGGTAGCCAATTTAGCTAGAAGGTTACACAATGGCTGTCTGAAAATTGTCTTTTACAGTGTAAGGGAATTTTTAAATTTCAAATTTATGATCAAGTATTTATATTATAACTTAAGAGGCATTATTCCTTTTATTTATTTTTTTCATAATATGACAAATATTTGATTGAACCAACTTCTTGAAGTGAATAATACTTTTCCCGAGTTCTACGTAGTAACAAAGCTATTTCATGCTTTAAAATAATTTGAAAAATACAAATTTTCGGCGTGAATTTTGTTTCTTTGAGTAGTTTGTGAAACAAAAATTATCAATGAAAAATTCAAATTGTAGGTTTCAAATATATACCAATAAATCCCAATAGGGTTCTAGGTGTAACAGCACTGATGACGCATTTTCATGTCCCGCCATCGCCGTTTCATAGTAATGTAGATACTTCATTATAGAATTTGAACTCATTATAGAAATGTAAGAATGTGGAGGTAAATAAACTATGTTTGTACTTACTACTTTACAGATCTGTAAGTGAAACAAATTCTTTAGTGGGAAATACTTTTTACTTACCAATCACTTTGAAATTATTTATAGTGACCGACCGAAAATGGATTTCCAGCCGAAAACGAAAACGAAGCTTCGGCTTCATCTCATTTTCGGCCGATAATAATATAGAATATGGGCATATATATAAGTGCGAGTAGATCTGGCTAACCGAAGGTAAGGTAAGGAATATTGCGATTAAAAAAAGATAAACTGTTCTAAGAGACAAACTTAACTCTGCCGTAGCAAAACTGTTAGTTTATGAACTGAAAATTAAGTTTTTAATGACACGGAGATATATTTATTATAGTGGAATTACAAATTTACGGTTTTCGGAAGTTTTTATTTACTTGTGCTACGTGATGTTGCGTCTTGCCAAATTTCATGATTATCGGTCTATAGGTTTCGATTCCTTTGCCAGCGTCAACAAAAGCAGCATAAAGGCTCGTATCTTTTGATTGCGTTGAAAATCAGCGAATGTCACTAATACAAAAAAGCGGAAACATGACTTAATGTTCCGCAAATTTCAAGTAAATTTTGCATAATAGTCGATAAAAGTCAAGTTTTTTTTCAAAAGGATTTAGCATTCCAGTAAACAATGTTTGAATTTGGTTAATGACAAATCGAAACTGGCGCTTAGAATTTAAATATATGACGTATGCAATATGAAAGCTGTTTGTAGCGCCACTTTCCCTGGACCCTTTCGTCGGATCGGCGCTTGTTGGGCTATACTATTAATCAACTGAAAAACTTTATGCACGACAAGAACTGTGATGTAAGGAGTTTTTAATGAGTGAGTAAATCATTCCGTCAGATAGTAAGGTGATCGGTTAGTGGTAAAAATAGTAATTTTTTGACGTATTTATTGATTCGGTATTTAGCAGGTGGTCTAACAAAATTTGCACAATTGTGTGTGAGATATGTAGATTTGAATATGATATCATAAGAGCAACTTATACAACTGTTACATAATGGGAGACCTTACAACACGAATGAGGTTATTTAGTTAGTTCGTTGCGCTGGGCATTTTCCGCAAGTCGACATCCAACGTGCCTATTTTGCGTGAAAAAGGGGTAGCACTACTCCAACCACCCCAACTCCTCCACGAACCTAAGCAAAGCCTTTATGCTGCTTATGGCTTCGTGTATGGTACTTGCAGATCCTAGGTATTTCATTCTGTATCCTTCTACCTGTTTGCAATCTAGTAGAATATGATTGGTGGTTTCTTCTGCCTCCATGCATGCTCTGCATACTGGGTTGTCTGTTATACCTAAATTGAAAACGTGTTTGTTCAGAGTATTATGTCCCGTTATTATTCCTACTATCTTGCGCAGTTGGTTCCTGTGGATTCTCAGTAAGATGGTGGTGAGTTTGTGGTTCCTATTCGGAAGTATTTCTTTTGTTTGTCTACACGTTCCTATGTCTTCCCAGTATTTTTGGTGTTGGTATAATATGTGTTGGTTCATTATATTGTATATGTAAGATTGTGGTAGGGGTTATTATTGGCTCTGGCCCGCATGGTGGTGTCTCCGATGCCTTACAGGTCAATTCATCCGCTGCATCATTGCCTCTCGAGCCGCTGTGTCCCTTTATCCATTGTAATGTTACCATATTTTTGTCATCGCACACGTCTGTGATGCTGCGATGACATTCGTATATGAGAGCAGAGGTACACATTTCACTGTTTCTTGCCTGTAGTACGGATTTGCTGTCTGACAGTATTCGTATGTTTGTGTTCTGAACCTGGCGTCTTTTTATAGCGTTGCAGGCTTCTATTATTCCTACGCATTCAGCTTGGAATACCGTGTTGTGTACACCTAGGGGTTTAGAGATGTGAATACTCAAATCCTCCGAGAAGACACCACATCCCGTTCCTTTCTCAGTTTTTGACCCGTCCGTAAGATTCTCAAGTCCTCTAGGATGAGCCGCATTCGGGTCTTCTGTTAGGAGTATGACGTATTCCTTCTTGCAGGTTAATGTCTTAGGTATCTCGTCGATTGGTGCTTCTATTGTAGGGAATTTTGTGATCATTTCACTGTAGATCTTTGTGTGTTGGGTATTTCTATTCGTCCATAGGTTTAAGCTTTTTAGTCGTATCGCCGTAGCGGCTGCTTCTCTTTGTATGTGTATGTGCAATGGCGTGAGACCTAAGGATCATCTCTAGTGCTGCGGTAGGAGTGGTCCTCATGCAACCTGTTGCGTTCATGCTAGTCTTTCCGTTTTCTGCAGGCCGGCAATCGCACACGCTAGTTGCGTTCGGGGCCACCATACTACTGCTCCGTAGCTGATCATAGGTACGATTACCGTTTTGTATAGCCACAGAATGATGTGCGGGGCGAGACCCCACCTTTTGCCTATCATTCTTCGACATTGCCAGAAGGCGACTGTGGCTTTGTTTAATCTGTTCTCAAGATGTTTGTTCCAGATCAGTTTGTCATCTAAGGTTCACAACATCCTCCTAGCCTTTGTCCCATTTTTTGAGAATGAATTCTCAATCGGGGTCGGCTACCTAAATCCCAAGATGTGGCGTAGGCACTAGTTTTTACGCAAGCGACTGCCATCTGACCTTCCAACCCAGAGGGGAAACTAGGCCTTATTGGGCTTAGGTGGTTTCCTCACGATGTTTTCCTTCACCGAAAAGCGAGTGGTAAATATCAAATGACATTCCGTACATAAGTTCCGAAAAACTCATTGGTACGGGCTGGGTTCGAACCCGCGACCTCCGGATTGAAAGTCGCATGCCCTAACCACTAGGCTACCACCGCTATTTGTTATACACCGCTGTTTTGTCATCTAAGGTTATCCCTAAATATTTTACTTGTTTGGAGAGTGTAAGCTTTTTGTACCGAAAAGGCTTGGCATTTCGTATGACCCCAGTTTACGTTTGTGTGTGAAGATAATTGTGTCAGTTTTTTTGGGGTTTACCGATAGGTCATTCTCCTTGCAACATTTCTCTAGTACTTTTAGTGCTGTTTGTGTGAGTTCACACAGTGTGCTTATTACCAGTCCACTGATAAGTATGACAAGGTCGTCCGCGTATCCTATGGTCGTGAAATGACTCTCGTTTAGTTTTGTTATCAGATCATTTACCACTGCGTTCCATAAATAATTCAATAAGATTAGCTGAAAATTTGGCAAAATTAAAGGACAACTTTTATCTATCAGGATATGTAGGTTATAGAGCCAAGTTTAATTTTATCCACTCTCCCCCCCTCTCAGGGGTGAGCGTCACCCCCCGCGACCTCGATTGTGTCCCGGAGCGCGGTATTTTCCACTTTAAAAGAAAACCGTGTACGATACATATAAAGTGTATAGGAACGAAATAATCCTGAATAAATTTACTATAAACCTCTTATACATACAAAAGCGATAGCACTTAATACAATCAGCGCAATCTGTTACCAAATACTAACGTTTTTAATTATTGTTTTTTTTTCTGCTAAAAGGTTATTTATCTCAAAAACTGCACACTTCTCGGCCAAAATATGTATGACAAAAGTAAAGAATGGAAAATGTTCTTTCTAAAAATGTAAAATTTATTTCTGTTACTCTTTAATTTACTGTTGCAATGCTATTTATAAAATTTAAGTCATTTGGCCATTATGCGAAATATAAATATTCGTACTAGTTAAACGGTGTTACTTGCAATACCATATACTTCTTATATGTTTTTCTGTAATCTACAAATATTGGAATATATCATGATTTTTTTTTTTTAGGCCTACTATTTCAGGAAATAAGGGATGTGTGGGGAAATCGTCAAGTATTGCTCATTTTCGTAAATACGAGTTCAAAACCGTTTAATTTAGAATGATGAAATATATATATTTGAGATGTTCATAATGATATGTCACACGATATACTTTGCTTTTTTTTTCTAATTTACCCCTCAAATCTGGCTCCCATGTTTCAAATTACTTGATTTACTTTACGTTACGTTACATTTCCATGTTTGGGTCATCAATTTACATACGTGTACCAAATTTCAACTCAATCGGTCCAGTAGTTTCGGAGAAAAAAAGCTATGATTATAGTAGGATCCCTCGTGTATCTGTGTCAGTCCGTCGGTCTGTCATAGCCAATTTGCTCCGAAACTACTGGACCGATTGAGTTGAAATTTGGAACACGTATGTAAATTGATGACCCAAACATGGACGTGTAACGTAACGTAACGCAAATTAATAAATTTTGACATGAGGGCCAGTTATAGGGGGCAAATTAGAAAAAAAAAATGGCAAAGTATATGGTGTGACTTATCAAATGACAGAAGAAAATACATTATGAACATCTCAAATATATATATTTCATCATTCTAAATTAAACGGTTTTGAAGTTATTTACGAAAATGAGCCATACTTGACGATTTCCCCACACATCCCTTATTTCCTGAAATAGTAGGCCTAAAAAAAAAAAAATTATGATATAGTTCAATATTTGTAGATTACAGAAAAACATATAAGAAGTCTATGGTATTGCAAGTAACACCGTTTAACTAGTCCGAATACTCGTATTTATATTTCCCATAATGGCCAAATGACTTAAATTTTAAAAATAGCATTTCAACAGTAAATTAAAAAGTAACAGAAATAAATTATACATTTTTAGAAAGAACATTTTTCATTCTTTACTTTTTTATACATATTTTGGCCGAGAAGTGTACAGTTTTTGATATAACTAACCTTTTAGCAGAAAAAAAAAAACAATAATTAAAAACGTTAGTATTTGGTAACAGATTGCGCTGATTGTATAAGTGCTATCGCTTTTGTATGTATCAAAGGTTTATAGTAAATTTATTCAGGATTATTTCGTTCCTATACACTTTGTATGTATCGTACACGGTTTTCTTTTAAAGTGGAAAATACCGCGCTCCGGGACACATTCGAGGTCGCGGGGGGTGACGCTAACCCCTGAGAGGGGGGGGGGAGAGTAGATAAAATTAAACTTGGCTCTATAACCTACATATCCTGATAGATAAAAGTTGTCCTTTAATTTTGCCAAATTTTCCATATATTGCAATCTAATTTTCTTGGATTAAAAAGGGGTGAGAGGATGTGGTTTTATCTATCCAAATATCATAAACCCTCCATAATGCGTTCAAGAACCGCACATTATGACCACCATAAAAATGGTCTGTTTTGTTAGAACAAATTTCTTATCTGTAGAAATGTTATTATTGCTAAATAATAACATCAATTTCGATAGTATTATTAATTAAAATTTCGAACATCTCTGAAAAACAAAGAAATTTGATTTGACCTCTATTCTATTATCAGTCGAGATGACGTTAAGTTCGAAATGAATTGTGAATTTGCAATCAAATTTCACGAATGTCGCACGTAAGTAAGATATCAAACGATATGATAGTTGGGGCCGACTCTAGTTTGCCTCTGAATTAAAAAGAAACTATGACAGCTGCCAGAAAACTTCATTACCGGCATTACCGGGTAATATTTGTCATAATGTGCGACTCCTGAATGCATCATGGAGGCTTATGATAATGTATGTGGCTAGATAAAGTAGTGTGTAACTGTACATAGTTAGGCATTAAAACACTCGTGTGATGTTATTATGAAACTTGCCTTCGGCTCGTTTCATAAAACCACACTCGTGTTTAATACCCTTCATTATGTACAGTCACATAATAGTAGTTAATGCAACTGATACATAATGAGAGGCCTTAAAACAGGAGTGTGGTTTTATGAAACGAGCGTTAGCGAGTTTCATAATAGGATCACACGAGTGGTTTAAGGCCTAATTATGTACAGTTGTATACACTACTTTATCTACACACATATCATAAGTACTCTAAGATGGTGTTATATTTTGGAGCGAAATAAAACTGTAAATTAATTAATTACTTTTTATTCACTCTAAACCGACATGCTCCGTACATGACATTAATGACAGTTCTGTTTTAGGGTGTTGCCACACGGGACATTGTGTCAGGTTATCACACTCTCCACCCCCTTAACTTGAGCCACATTGGCTCTTATTGATCTTAATAACTAGGACCTTAGTTCTCTAATGTTTTACTAGTACTTCTTAGAACAAAAATAATTGTTTTCTAATGTAATTTACATAGTACCACTTAGTACCTATCTACAACTAAGTTACAATTTATGCAATTGGTTGGCATGACGCTTCCATTTCAATCCCTCCACTTCGACTAGGAAGGTAGATCCAGGGATCAAAACTTTAAGTATGTGACCCTTTGACCATTTCTTCCCCCTTCTTAAGTCTTTAACATTCACTAAGTCACCCTCATTTAACACTAAAACTCTGGCCCCTTGAGCATACTTTAACTGTTTTTCTTGAGACTCTACCAGGTTTTGATATATGGGTGCAGGCCTCAATAGTGAGAATCTATTCCGCAATTCTCTACCCATCATCAATCGGGCTGGGGTGACTCCACTAGTTTTGTGCGTGGTTGTGCGATAATCAAACAAAAATATACCTAAGGCATAGTTATGAGATTGACCACTTTCAATAATTTTTTTCATATGCGATTTAAATGTCTCTACAAATCTTTCGGCTGCCCCATTTGTGGCAGGATAGTGAGGTGAAGTGAAGCTATGTTTAACGCCTGTAACTACAAAATTCTTGGAATTCGTGGCTAGTAAAAGAAGTGCCATTGTCCGTTACGAGATGTACCGGAAACCCGAAGCGTATATATAATTCTTTAAATTTAGTTATTGTTAGGTTAGATCCTATGTTGGCCATTTGAAATGCCCATCTGGCAATTTTGAGTAACTGTCCACAATAATCAAGTACATTTTCCCAAATAATGGTCCCAAAAAATCTGCATAGATCCTAAACCATGGTCCAGGTGGTATTGGCCAACATTTTGGAACTACTTTAGATGGATTATGTCTATTTTCCAAACACAGTTTACAAGAGTTTGCAATATTTTCAATATTTTCATTTAGTTTGGGCCACCAAAAGTAGGCTTTGGCCATGTCAATCATTCGAGTGGTTCCAAAATGTGTCAAATGAAGTTCATCTAAGACAGCCTGTCTTAAGTTTTCAGGTATCACTATACGGTGACCCCACATTATACATTCTCTATCTGTGCTAATTTCATGTCTCCTTAAATAATAAGGCTCTAAATTTTTAACTGTTATTTTTTCTGGCCAGCCATCTTGACAGTACATTAATACTTTTGATAAGACCAGATCTTTTTTTGTATTGTTTTGAATTAATTTCCAGTTTAAAGTTTTCAATTCAGACTCATTAATGTATTTTAAATTTGCAATTTCAATGTTATTTATACATAATGTGTGATATTTTGTATCATCCGTCTCTTTTGGTAATCTGGACATATAATCTGCAGGATTTCTGTGTGTACTGATGTGTTTTATGGTATAATTAAAAGCTGAAAGAAAAATTGCATAATGCTGGAGACGTTTAGCTGCCATTCTGGGTATAGCTTTATGTGGTCTGAAGATCCGAGTAAGAGCAGCGTTATCGGTCTCCAATTCAAAGGATCTCCCATATGTGTAATTGTAAAATTTACTTACCCCAAAGATAATTGCAAACGCTTCTTTGTCTAAGGTAGTGTATTTTTGTTCCGTATCGTTTAATTTTTTACTTGCGAATGCGATTGGCCTAACAATGCCATCACTACCTCGGTTTGAAATGATAGCACTAACCCCACATGCAGAAGCATCACATGTCAAAATTAGGGGGAGATCTGGATTGTAATGGGTTAGGTTTCTAGCATTTGCTAATTTTTTTTTTACTTAATTAAATGCTTTTTGACAATCATCAGTCCAGATAAAAGTACCCTGCTTTGTACATTCATAAAGTGGGTGAAGTGTTGTTGCCAAGTCTTTTAAAAATCTACCATAATAATTTATCTTACCCAGGAATGAGCGCAACATTGTTATATTCCCAGGTGGGTCTAGATTCAATATAGGCTCAATATTTTCCTTTATAATTTTTATTCCTTGTTTGTCTATCCTATAACCATAGACATCTATGCTATTTCGGAAAAACTTGCATTTTTCAACCTTCAATTTAAATTCACATTCTTTCAATTTATTTAGTACCAACTCAAGTGTTTGTGTCATCTCTGAAATTGTTTTTCCGCACATGTATATGTTATCGATAAAGACAATTACATTATTAGGAATGTCTTGTAGTCTTTGTGCCATCAACCTTTGAAATGACCCAGGCCCCGTACCAACGCCGTATGGTAGGTATTTATATTTAAACGTTCCTATCTCTGTTACTATCACCGTTAAATCTTGTGATGGTTCATCAAGTGGTGCCTGTAGGTATGCCTCCTTAAGGTCCAATTCACAATAATAATCTGCACCTCTTAATTTATTGAAAATGTCTTCCACATGTGGCAATGGGAAGCGATCTATTTCTAATTGTGGATTTAAGGTTACTTTATAGTCGCCGCACAGGCGTACTGACCCATCCGGCTTCAGTATAGGCACCACTGGGGTTCCCCATTTGCTATATTTGACAGGTTCTATTCTTTTATTGTCTAATAATCTTTTTATTTCCTGGGCCACTTTTTCTTTGAGTGCAAATGGCACAGTTCTTACCGGTAAACATTTGGGCTGTGCATTTTCTTTCAATTTCAAGGATATGCAATCACCCTTAAAATTTCCCCACCCTGGGGTAAATACCTCAGCATAGTTTTCTTTTATGGTAGTGACGGGGTCTGTCATTTCATTGTTGTTTATTTTTAATGACCACATGCCATAAACATTGAGTAAATCCCTGCCTAATAATCTAGGTTTATAATTTTCAACCACAAATAAGCTAACATTTTTTATTACATTATCTGGGGGCACGGTAGTGCCCCCGCCAAGACGAACAAAAAAGAGGCGGAGCACTACCTACCTTTTCTCGAACCGTTTCGTCTCATTTTCAAACCCTCATAGTTTCGTCCCAGTTAACACCAGAACGCCCAAATTCACAGGTTAAGATGCAGTTAGGGAGCATATAAAATGTACAAAATTTCATTGATCTAGCTTTTATACTTTAGGTTTTATTGGTACCTAAAATACGCCGATTTTGCCACTCACTTATACACTGACGTAACAAAACCTTCCCGATGACCTAGAAAGCTGAAATTTGGTATGTAAGCTAGTATTAGTACACAAACAACAAAATAATTCTAAAACTTGGAACTTTTACCCCCCAACCCCTTAAACTAGGGGATGGAAGTTTGTATGAGAATTCTGCAAATTTTGATACTAGAGGTCTGAAAATTGGTATAGGGACTCCTTGTTATAAATAAAACACATAATATTCTAGGATTTTTAGAAAATCACCCCCCACCCTTTAAATAAGGGGATGTAAGTTTGTATGGGGTTCCCATAATAGGGGATAAAAGTGTATATATATATGGGGCTAAAAGTAGGTATTTCTTAAATACACAATTATTACTACTTCTGTATCTACACTGACTTCGTATTTTAAATATTTCTTTATAGACCTACCAAAATGCGATAGTAAATGTAGCACAATTAACACGCGGAATTTTATATTTTATATTGTTGAATCAATGATTTTTATATCCATCTTAAGCAGATTTAAGCGTAAGACGAATGCGTAAGAGGAAATGATATCAACAAGAGAAATATGCAAAGATAGAGCTCTGAAGACTGATGCTCAAGAAACGCTACAGCCCAAAATAAATAAAAAAGCTAGGGCACCTTACAAAAAGAAATAAGATCCCACCAAAACATTTCATGTAAAATTGGCGGCCAAGACTCACATGCTCATAACGCTTTCGCTGTTAAAAAGTTATCAGATCCCAGGAAAAGCCAAGCCCCTAAGCCCTGACTTTACTAACCCTACACCTTGGTTTCAAAAGTATGGCTTGGCCGTTTCATAGTACCTTAAATAAGTCCAACGGACCGTTTGGCCCATTACGGTTTATATATTTACGGTAACCTATGAAACAGCCAAGCCATACTTTTGAAACCAAGGTGTAGGGTTAGTAAAGTCAGGGCTTAGGGGCTTGGCTTTTCCTGGGATCTGATTACTTTTTACAGTGAAAGCGTTATGAGCATGTGAGTCTTGGCCGCCAATTTTACATGAAATGTTTTGGTGGGATTTATTTTTAATTTTATATTATTTATTATTCCCAAGGGCTGTGTGATTTTTTGGTCATAGTTCTTGAAGTTTATACTGTTTTTTTTTACATCATGAATTAAATTTAAGGTTTCTACATCTTTTTGCAAAATAGTTGATGTTTCAGAACCTGTGTCCAATTCAAACTTCAATTCTATGCCATTCACACTGCCCTCCACTAAACAGGGTGGTATCTTATTGGTGGTTGATTTACAACTGTAAACATTATAATAGTCATCATCATCACTTGGTGGGAAAAGTCCTTGAATCGATTGTTCAATTTCTGAGTTTTGCTCAGTTTGCACTTCAGATTTCATTTCAAGCAGGTTCATTTTACGAGTCTTAGGGCACATTTTGTACAGGTGGCCTTGTTGACCGCACTCAGAGCAAAATTTGTTCTTTAAACTGCACTCACCTTTAACATGGTTATTTTTACCACAACAGAAACACTTGGTCGCCTTACCAGTTGCTGACGACCCGCGGTTGGGTTTATTGGAAAATTGTTTCGGCTTACTCTGTGTATTTTGCTTGATGAAAAACATACTAGTCGCTGGTTCTTCTGTCGGCATCTTTAGTTTTGTCTGTAACCATGCTGCTTCCACAGTCCTGGCTAAGGTAGTTAGTTCCTCAAGTGTCTGGTTACCATTCTTTAATAGTTCAAATTTAACTAGCGATGAATATGCTCCATCGATGAGTTTTTCCTTGATCTGGTCATTGAAATCCTTAAAGTTACATTTTTTTGCGGCTTTCTTTAAGCGTATTATGTATTTTTCAATGCTTTCTTCCGCCTTCTGATTACATTTCCTAAATTCCGCCCGGTCCACAGGAATGGAAGTGGATTTGTTGTACCTATCTTCCAATAGTTTAACAAGGTCAGTGTATGTCTTTTCGGTTGGCTTTGTGGGGGCACACAAATGATTAAGGGTTTCTAATACCCTTGGTGTGATTTTAGTGATCAACAGTGCCACTTTTTTGTCCTCCGGAACATTATTTAAGGTGATTAAACACTGCAGTTGCACCTCGAATGTTTCAAAATCACGTCCATCGAAAGGCTCTATTTGGTAATTCACTGCCATTGTTTGTAATTCCGGTGTTTCCCGGATCTTTTCAGGCTCTTTGTAAGAGTTGTCCACTTTTAATCACGTCCCTTAGTATTTTCCTCCAATCGTCTATTGTTTCACCGGAGAGTTCAACCTGTAGTTCTGTTGATAGTTGTAATAGCTCCTTTTTGCTTAAATTTTGCACAAAACTTGTCTTTTTCTCGGAAATATCACCCCAAAAACGTTCACTTAGTGACATTTGGAAGTTAACCTCACTTTAAGTTCTACTATCACTAACACCAAGTTTTAACTTTCACTTTCTTTATCATATATAGTCCACACGCGTATTACGTTATTTTCTCGTCGCCGTTGTTATATTTTGGAGCGAAATAAAACTGTAAATTATTTAATTACTTTTTATTCACTCTAAACCGACATGCTCCGTACATGACATTAATGACAGTTCTGTTTTAGGGTGTTGCCACACGGGACATTGTGTCAGGTTATCACAGATGGGTTCAGAAGCCATAAGGAAATGACCGGCACCACTAGTGCTACCTGTAAAATATCTAACACATATACTAATGCAGTAAGAAGTAAATCTGAACAAATACATAAACAGATTATTTATTGTAATAGTTGTAATTTACATTTACATTGAAACAATATTTTCAACTAAAATGTGAATAGCAATAAACTTTTCACAATTCTACTTTCGTAACAGCAAAGAACCAACAAACAAATGACAACAATAATGGCGGCAATTCGAACCTCCGTCAAGACGAATGTTTTTTTTTTCTAAATCATATACAAACGAATGTATCCATATTCTCATGTCACTCGAGATCAAATGTCGTGCGGTTTTTATAAAAAAACATACTGAATTGACGTTTCGTATCGATAACAATATTAATATCTATGGATACTAGAATAGAGACCAACTTGTGTTTTGACAGCTGTTCCTAATTTAAACTCGTAACCTTACAAAAATCGGTACTGTAATAACATTACAGTACAGATTTTACCTACTACGAGTACCACAGACAAAAAAATCTCATAGTAAAATTGGTTGTAATAATGCAGGTCATTTCCTACGATTTCTGAACGCATTTTAGAGCACTAATGATATGTGCGTAGATAAACTACTATTATGAAACTATTTTATTTTATGTATATATAATACTCCGTACTACCAGTAACTCCCATGGTGTAACCGGTAGTACGGTGTGTTCTCATATTGTGCCTCGGGAAGCGCTTTGGTTGGTGCTAGAGGAAAGTTCAGCTGCACTGAAAAGTTTGTAAGACTTCTTAGACTCCTGCATGAAGATATGCAATGCTGCGTTGCCGTAGGTGGCGAACAATCAAAACTCTTCCCCGTTACATGTGGGGTAAAGCAAGGGTGTGTTCTTGCAACCACTTTGTTCGCCCTATACTTTGCAGTAGTAGTCAGGGATGTCTTACAATCAGTTTCAGAGGGGATTCACATCCGCTTTCGCACAGACGGCAGTCTTTTCAATTTGGCCAGACTTAAGGCTCGCACTAAGGTCTCGTATGCATTGATCTCAGTGATTATGTATTCTGATGACTTGTGCTTCTTAGCACAATCCCCAGATGGCCTGCAACAGCTAATGTCTGTTTTCCACCAAGCATGCTGTAAGTTTGGGCTCAAGATCAATGTCAAAAAGACGGAGGTTATGACGCTTATAATGGGATCCCCCCGGCTATTAAAGAAGATCCTAGTTACAGGTCGTTTGTACAAAAACTGAAAGAGAAACTCATTGTTGACGCACTGTACTCCATTGACGAATTTTTTGAGGGGTAAATTCCGTCACTGTTGACATTAACATGCGTTTGAATGACAAATATTTTGATATAAATGAAACGTACCTTCGCGTAATTATAAATCAATGTAAATATAAATATAATGATAATGATTGAATACTTTTAATGTACGTGACGTATAAAATGTATTTTTATGAATAAATAATTGAATTGAATTGAATTGACGCACTGGTCATAAGGGTTGGTGAAGATGAGCTGAAGCAGGTGGATGAGTTCCGTTATCTGGGGAACACTATAACATCCAAGTGTGACCTTGACGCTGCGATAAACAGGAGAATAGGTGCTGCAGCTGCAGCATTTGGAAAGCTGTGTCCAAAGGTGTTCTGCTCACATGACCTGAATCTGGCCACCAAAATATCCGTGTACATGGCATTTGTGCTGCCAAATCTCCTTTACTCCTCAGTGACGTGGTGCGTGTATGGCTGTCAGATACGCACTCTGGATCGTTTTCACCTTAAGTGTCACGTATGACGGACGAGAGAATAGCTAAGCGCATCTTCTACTTGGAATTGGAGGAAGGAAAGCGGAAGTATGGCGGGCAACTCCTCCGGTACAAGGATGTCCTAATGCGACATATGAGGAGTTGCAATATAGATCCGTCTCCTCCTAAGGATGTCCTCGATGCTAATCGCGATAAGTTGAAGGCCCGTCCACCTGCGGCCATAATATACAATTATGTAGATGGTGAACTTACGTGTCGACATTGTGCGCGTAAATTTATCGCGAAGATCGGCTACATAAGCCATCTTCGGGCGCATGAGCGTCAAGTAAATTAGGAGTGGAAGTGGTCGCCATGACCGAAATCGGTCGGAGGAGTGATTATTATTTTTATTTTTAACTCCCATGGAGGGACAAACCGGTGTCCGGCGGCGGCACGCGCGAGGTCGCAATAACATCATCATATTTCGTAATGCTATGAATTAACAGCACTGACGAAGCCTTTCCAGGCCCCGCCACCGTCGCTTCAAAGTAATCTAGATATTAACCTATAGTATCTGAAATCTTTATAGTAAGTAATGTAACTATGTGGGCGAAGTTAAACTATGTTTATACTTACAAAACAGGTGGGGGTCTGTAAGTTAAGCAATCTCTTTAGTGGGATATACTTTTTACCTACCAATCACTTTGTTATTTATTATTACAAGCGTGGGGTTGGGGTTCGTACTTGAAAGAAAAGGCACAAATTAATCTACAAATTAAAAACACCCTCTATTACTGAAATTACGTCGCGTCGTCGCGTTCTGACAATACAATTATTGTGCACAGTGATGCTTACTTATGAACTACATAACTAAATACAACATTAAATATACAAACGAAGACTGAGACTATACCTATCAATGTAGATTCTAGTACGTTGCAGCAGAGTTTATACAGTACCGATTTCAGGCGTTTTCAGAACCCCTTATGGGCCTCTGAAGTACAAATCAGTATAAGGCGATATTTCCAGTAAGAGTAGTAATAATAATAGTAATAATAATAATAATAATAATAATATCATTTATTTCAAGTCATAAAAAACTCATACAATACAATTACAATTACAAGTAGATTTACTTACTTAACCTTAAATATTAAATATACCTAATAGTAGTGGCAGAGGTAGTACGATTAGAAAGAGAAATCTGTGGAATATTCACGCTTTATGTGTTTATCGAGAGTTTGATTCTGCGGGATATAAAAGGCGCCGGCAGCCGGCGGCAGGTGGCGGCAGGCAGTTTCAACTACGATACAGTGCGAGCAAAAGGATATTCGGAGAGAACGACTCTTAAGTGATTAGAGCACTTAACGTTTTAAGTACAGTTCGTGTGAATTGTGAGTGCGTAATTTTTGTAATAGAGTGTGTGTTTAATAAGTGGATTTTAAGTACAGTTCGTGTGAATTGTAATTGCATATTTTTTTTTATTAAGTGTGTGTGTTTAAATAGTAGATTAATTTGTGTTTTTCTATCGAATACGAACCCCGCGCTCGTAACAATATGTTTAAGATCTTTGGCTCTAATCTTGAAATTACCTGGGTTTTTATTATTTTATGTAGCGCTTCCTCATAATTTTTTCTTATAAATATGCTAAGCTGTGCTCTTAGATACATTAAAAATAGGTATTGTTAGACCAATACGTGAGAAAGGTAGTCACACAGATACAAATGACTATAGGCCGATAAAAATTATATTATTACACTCAGGAAGTACATCCTGCTGTTGTGCTAGTCTGGATATTGCAACTGAACATACTTACCTGGGGCTAAAAATTGACAATAAATTTATTTGGGCTCCTTATATTGATAATGTATGTAGCAAGCTAAGTATAGCTAGCTAAATATTATCTAAGCTAATCTATACCTATAAATTAGTTTCCTTATAGAACACTAGCGATCCGCCCCAGCTTCGCACGGCAATGCTGAATTATGCATGTATTATACATCTAAACATTCCTCTTGGATCACTCTATTTAAAAAAACGCATCAAAAACCATTGTGTAGTTTTAAAGATCTAAGCATGCATAGGGACAGACAGACAGCCGGAAGCGACTTCGTTTTATACTATGTAGTAATTGAGGCTGCTGTATGAGGCGCTAGCTGATTCTGTCATAAGCTATGGTTTGTCTAGCTATGGTAGGACCTATAAGACACATCTAAATAATATATTAAAATTACAACTTAGAATATTATTGTAGTTTATGCGACTGATACATAATAAGAGGCCTTAAAACACGAGTGTGGTTTTATGAAACGAGCGTCAGCGAGTTTCATAATAGGATCACACGAGTGTTTTAAGGCTTAATTATGTACAGTTGTATACACTACTTTATCTACACACATATCATAAGTACTCTAAGATGGGTTCAGAAGCCATAAGGAAATGACCGGCACTACTAGTGCTACCTGTAAAATATCTAAAACCGACATATACTAATGCAGTAAGAAATAAATCTGAACAAATACATAAACAGATTATTTATTGTAATAGTTGTAATTTACATTTAAATTGAAACAATATTTTCAACTAAAATGTGAATAACAATAAACTTTTCACAATTCTACTTTCGTAACAGCAAAGAATCAACAAACAAATGACAACAATAATGGCAGCAATTCGAACCTCCGTCACTGAGCGTTTTTCAAAAAAAGTGTACACGTGACGAACCGGAAAACGTTTTTTTTTATAACACCGATTTTAAATTTTCTTGGCTTATTCAATTCCCCATAAGTTATAGTGTATTATTTGAGAAAATGGCATTAAAATATTAAAAAATATAGAAAATATCGACATTTTAAACTCAGATTGTGGTGAAACTAGTTCCGGATAGTCACAAATATAAAATTGATTATAAATTGATTGTAGTATTTTTTGGACCAGTTTTAGTTTACACATTTAAAATAAAGACAATAAACTATTTAAAACGGGTTTAATTTAAAGAATTAATGGAACGAGCAAAATTTTGAGGATAAAATAAAGGTCCAGTTCGTCACAATCGCCACCAAATGACTGCTAAAACATGTATTTTTTTGCATTAAAATGCGACAAATCAACGAATAATATTTTTTATTACATTAAGGAATATTCATTTAGTAATGTTAACGCTTAAATTTGTGAATTGTTGCACTGCAGCAGCCAGAAATAATTATTTTCAACATCCCAAATCTTGGGACAGTAACTAAACGGAATCTCATGTGACTAACTGGAAAATGTAAGGAATAGTGTACATAGATTGAATATATTGAAATAAAATCACAAAAATATTATGTTATGAATCGTATTTATTGCAACGGAATCAAAATGGTAGGTATAATATATATTATTACTAGTTTATATATGTAATAATAAAACATGTATTAAACTAGTAATAATAAACATTTACCATGTATATTATTATGAATTACATAAAAATCTTTCGACAATCTTAATATTGAAAGTTTTATTAGTTTTTTTTATTTATCTATTTTTATAGATTATTAATAATGTTTTTTTTTTTTTTTTTTAAATAAAACATAAAATGTTACTATTACCTTTAACAAGTAATAGCAACTTGAACATTTCAAAATATAGAATAACAGTCTTAATTCTCATTAATAAAAAATTGGGCAAGTGCGAGTCCGACTCGCGCATGAAGGGTTCCGTACCATAATCTACAAGTTTGTTGTATGGGAGCCCCCTTAAATATTAATTTTATTTTATTTTTAGTATTTGTTGTTCTAGCGGCAATAGAAATACATCATCTGTGAAAATTTCAACTGCCTAGCTATCACCGTTCTTGAGATACAGCCTGGTGACAGACGGACGGACGGACAGCGAAGTCTCAGTAATAGGGTCCCGTTTTTACCCTTTGGGTACGGAACCCTAAAAAAGGTTGTAATTAAAATACTTACATCGAACGAACTTTATTTTAGGACATCGCTTAGAACGCTGTCTGCCTCTTGTTTTCTTGATAGTTATAAACGAATATAAACCTTAATGCAATATGCTAAGGTTTATGGGTGTATACTTAAGGTTATATCGACATAAACCAATCACAATTTTTTTTCTTCATTTCTGACAACAGTTTCAGCTGTCAAGTTAGTTCGCCTAATTAAAAACTCGACTGTAAGCGTGGCCCGACATGCTCTTAGCCAGTTTTTATAAATGTTTTAATTGTTATTTTGCTTTTTAGTCATTTCTTCCGGAGATAACAAATACTTTTCTGAAAACAGCATCAAAATCGGTTCTGACAAATGCGAGATAATGGCGGATAAACATGCATGTATAACAAACATATGGGTCAAACTAAGTAACTCCTTTTTTAGAAGTCGGTTAAAACATCGGTCACATTTCGATTGTGTACTAAGCTTTATAGTTCCAATTCGCCACAAAATCGTTCCGGTAGTATATCACGTCACTAACCGGACGTGACGAATTCTACCTCGACAATTTAAAATCAAAATTTCAATGTGTTCTGAACCAATTCAATGTGTTTTTGGTTTAGTTTCGGATACTACGATAGTTTCTTCTATGTCTAATTGTGTTTAAAAAGTTAATTATAATCTACTTACCGAAAAAGCTGTTACTAACTCGAAATCCTATTTTTAGCGCACTGACACAGCGTCCACCTTTCGTCACCGTTTTCACGGAACTGACGTTTTATTTGCAATGAAATCCAATGCCTATAGCATTAAAATGTTGCCAGGATTGAAAAATTAACGCTTTTTGGGGAATATCGATTGCACAAGTATGTTGGAATCGCTTGTGACTATAACCGGAAGTTCCGGTCTGTCGATTTCTTTGGACAGTGGAAAAAGTAGTATTTCGGCATTATAAACCGTATTTGTTTATAAATAAAGCACACGACTAAAATCTAGACTCATTACTTTATCTGTGTGACCACATTCAATATTCATACAAATTTATTTCGAGTTTCTGCAAGCCTCTGAACGAGTCGACGTGGGACATACCCATTTTAGCACTTTTCATATCTTTATTTTGCAATAAATCTAGTAATAAATATAATATAATCGTTTTAGAAATATAAAATGAATGCCCCACATCTACAGAATCAAATGATACCACTCATATACCCAAATACTAAAGGTAAAGTAAAAAAAAAACACGTTGAACGTGTGGGACATTCAAATTTTGCCATGTACACTTTTTTTGAAAAACGCTCCAAGATGAATGTTTTTTTTTTTTCTAAATCATATACAAACGAATGTATCCATATTCTCATGTCACTCGAGATCAAATGTCGTGCGGTTTTTATAAAAAAAATATACTGAATGGACGTTTCGTATCGATAACAATATTAATATCTATGGATACTAGAATAGAGACCAACTTGTGTGTTGACGTTGACAGCTGTTCCTAATTTAAACTCGTAACCTTACAAAAATCGGTACTGTAATAACATTACAGTACAGATTTTACCTACTACCACAGACAAAAAAAATCTCATAGTAAAATTGGTTGTAATAATGCTGGTCATTTCCTACGATTTCTGAACGCATTTTAGAGCACTAATGATATGTGCGTAGATAAAAGACTATAGTACCATCCATACTTAATATTATAAATGCGAAAGTGTGTCTGTCTGTCTGTCTGTCTGTCTGTCTGTCTGTTACCTCTTCACGCTTAAACCGCTGAACCGATTTAGATGAAATTCGGTATGGAGATAGTTTGAGACCCGGGAAAGGACATAGGATACTTTTCATCCCGAAAAAAATTAGTGTTCCCGTGGGATGAGCGGGTAACACCGCGGGGCACAGCTAGTTAAAAATAAAATACAAATATAGACATAACTATGACAGTCTGTTCAGGTACTGCAGGGTAATGCCGATCCATGATAAAGTAGACTTAGCTCGGAGATTGTGGCCCAATATAGTGAAAACATCCCCTAATTAAATAGAAGGCACAGACCAGGCGTAATCTAACTAACCGACCAGCATTTACAATACCATATAATACTAATGAATATGGCAGGAGAGTGTGGTTGCAGGCGTTGCCACGCGCTCTGAACAAACTTCTATACGATTTTGACTATGAGAGTAAAACAATCCAACAAATTATTAACTCATACATTTTTTTTATAGATAGCCATTCCGACTAACAAAATTTGATTGTTAAAAATGTAATTTAATTTTTTTCAGACTAAATTCGATATAATCTTAGAAAGCTTAAGGTTAGAATTTAATTTGCAAAATGTAGGCCCTTTATTTTTTTTATGGATTTGCAGCCGAAAACGACGGTTTATACCATCATAAATCATAAATCATTTATTTGCATATCTTTCTCAGAACGTATGATCCCGCTATACAATTTGACCAAGAAAGATGCGGAATTCCTCCGGACCGCTGCATGTGCGAATGCGCTTCTTGACATAGGCCGGCGTTTGACGTCAGTTTGACGTCGTGCTCACCATCTATAGGGAAGATTTGCCCACCGAACTCCACACTGATGCGAGCAGCTCAGGCTTGGGAATAGTTCTGATTCAGATAAAGGACAGACGAAGTACAGTATAGCCCTCAGCTGATTCACGCATGTGAATCATAGTTGATAACACGTGTCGTATAGGTTCAGGGCAATGGAACCTTGACATAGCAAAGTTTAATACAAAGGCCAAGGCCATTGACTGTGCAGACAAAGGAAAGGAACATATGTTGTTTAGTATATAATAACCTGATTTTTCCAATAAATCATTTCTTCTAACACCGAGCATTGTCGTATTATTATCTTCCGTACCTACCACACTTCAGAAGCATGAGAACCACTTAACTTGAAAGTCACTATCATTCGTACGAGTTAAACTTGTCTTGTCTTAAACTTGTTTGTAAGTACCATTAATCTTAAGCCGCACTGTATGTTATTCTATCTTAAATTGAGCTCCACGACACAGGCATTGCCTGGTGTAGAGCTCACTGATACCTGTAATATGTAATAACATGTCTTATGGTAAATAAACTATTTTGATTTTGATTTGATTTTGAGTTAAAGACTGGCAATAATTCACGCGGTGAAGCATTGCAGGCAGTATTTTCGTGGCAGGAAATCGTTACAGGCTGTAATGCGATTAAGACATCCCTGCAAAATCATGAGGTTCTTTCGAGGGTTCATAGGTGGTTGGCCTATCTCCAGCACTATGACTTCAAAATTATTATTATTATTTATTTATTTACCATAAAGTTTACACGGCATTACAGCTATAGACCAATGCACCGAGAATTAAGTACCGTCAAGTGAGTCGGGCAGACTTCTTCCGTCGTAATCCAACTGCATGCATCAACTTAGCCAGCAACGTAGATATTGGCTGGTTTTGGAACAAAGGCGTGAACCTGACTTGGCCTCAGTATTAAAAATCTTACTGTGACGTGAAGAGGTAAAAAGTACCGTCTTCAAAATGATGTTTTGCATAGCCCTGAAGATAAACCTGGACAGAGAGAATGGAAGAAAGTCATTTCTAGAAACTACCAATGGAGTATTATAAACACTTATCTCACAGCCCTAAAACATTTCGGTTAGAAGACACTGGCTAAGCTGCGTAAGGTCTACTCGTTCTCTCGGATATCCAGTACCAACAGACAGTTTGAAGACTGCGTTATATGCAAGACAAGTAAAGGATCGTCAGGTGCGATACAGGCACCAATGTACCCGATTGGGAAGAAAGCAACCCCTTTCCAAACAATTCACTTCGACATAATTGGTAGATTGACCAAACGCAATAACAAGCATGAATATATTGTCGTGATTATTGACGCGCATACCAAGTACACAACACTAACATACGCAACCAATAACTAACTGCGGTATCTATGCTTAAAGCCCTGAACAAGCTTGTTTCTCTATTTGCCTCATCAGATAATCAGCGACCAAGATACAGCTTTTAAAGCTGAATTCGAAGCTTATTGTAAAGAGCATAATATCCACCAATATTGCATAGCACCAGGAGTAAGTAGGTCCAACGGTCGAGTTAAACGAATGATGGCTGTAGTGAAAAATGGATTGACAATAATTCGCAACTATGAAACCGTTGATTGGAAGGCAGGCCTCAATGCTTTGCAGCTAGCTATAAATTGCAACAAGAACAAGACGACTAATATGAGCCCGTTAAAAGCCTTAACAGGAAGATCATGTGCAGTACCCGCTGAACTCATGTACTGAATCGATGAAGCAGAGGGTAGAGTTGATCGTAACCAACTTGAAAATTATATTTTAAAAGAACCAAAAATCGTGGGGTGGAGAGACAAACAAAGATTCGACAAAGGAAAAGCCCGAGTGAATACATTCCAAAAAGGTGTAATGGTATTGTTTACAACGAGCCCAAGGATAAATTGGACGTGATTTGAAATATCCTGACGCGTATGAAATCTAGAAATTATTACCTAACAATCGTTACAAAACAAAAAAGTATCTGGTAAAGGACGGCTGAAAAAAGTGGCCTACGATTAACCCCGTCTTGAACCAAAACCAGGAAATGACACCTGTAGTCCAATTGTTGTGTCGGCGGTAGATGAGACCACTGCTACTGCTCCAACGGATGAACAATGAACTTCAACATTATATTACTTTGCGCCATGTACGTGGATTTGTTGACCTTTCGCACTTTAACAACGCATGTCAATTTCATTTTGTCTTGGTTATCTGTGAGACAGGCTGTGCCTAGTGCAGAAACCAATATAATATTTATAAGCATAATATATAAGCACTTGTTTAGTCGTACGTATCTAATCTCTTTTCGATGTAAACCTGTGTAACTATTCATGTGCTTGCAAATAAACTTAACTTTCCTTTCCTTTCCTTTCCTTTCCTTTCCTTTCCTTTCCTTTCCTTTCCTTTCCTTTCCTTTCCTTTCCTTTCCTTTCCTTTCCTTTCCTTTCCTTTCCTTTCCTTTCCTTTCCTTTCCTTTCCTTTCCTTTCCTTTCCTTTCCTTTCCTTTCCTTTCCTTTCCTTTCCTTTCCTTTCCTTTCCTTTCCTTTCCTTTCCTTTCCTTTCCTTTCCTTTCCTTTCCTTTCCTTTCCTTTCCTTTCCTTTCCTTTCCTTTCCTTTCCTTTCCTTTCCTTTCCTTTCCTTTCCTTTCCTTTCCTTTCCTTTCCTTTCCTTTCCTTTCCTTTCCTTTCCTTTCCTTTCCTTTCCTTTCCTTTCCTTTCCTTTCCTTTCCTTTCCTTTCCTTTCCTTTCCTTTCCTTTCCTTTCCTTTCCTTTACTTTACTTTACTTTACTTTACTTTACTTTACTTTACTTTACTTTACTTTACTTTACTTTACTTTACTTTACTTTACTTTACTTTACTTTACTTTACTTTACTTTGCTTTACTTTGCTTTGCTTTGCTTTGCTTCGCTTTGCTTCGCTTCGCTTCACTTCGCTTCGCTTCGCTTCGCTTCGCTTCGCTTCGCTTCACTTCGCTTCACTTCGCTTCACTTCACTTCACTTCACTTCACTTCACTTCACTTCACTTCACTTCACTTCACTTCACTTCACTTCACTTCACTTCACTTCACTTCACTTCACTTCACTTCACTTCACTTCACTTTACTTTACTTTACTTTACTTACATCGCACAAAATGTGAGTAAACTATTTTTATTTCTTAAACCTTTTCAACTTAGGTTGTGGAATGTGAAAACAATGTCAGTGCCAGGAAAATTAGAATAACTTAAAGAGGGTAGGATAGGCTGAAAATAGATTATTTGGCTGTATCAACTTTTTCTTGTTGATTGTTATTCTGTCCCGTGGTCCAGGAGATAATGGTGATTAAACTTGTTAGAAAAGTGTAGATAATATTGGAATTTTCAAGACATATTCTAAATAAGAATGGGCTTATAACTGCTGCAATTACAACATTTTTGTTGAATATTGCCGCCGAAAATCGTTGTTATAAAGAGTAACCCAGGGAACATCACCATGGCAACAAGCAACAGAAAAAAATTGATTGACCCACTTTAGGTAATTTAGGGCTATGTGAAAAAAGATGGTAATAAAATTCAGCTTATTTACCCGTTCTTCTACCCACTGAAAAACGAGAAAAGAAAATATTTATATGACAAAATCCCGTTCATATCATAAATTTTATTATTATTTGTATTTATTATTTTAAATAATGATATAATATACATAGTGTATAAAGAATGTGAATATATTGCCCTTAATATTGAATGCAAGAAATAAATAAATAAATCCGCAATATTATTATTTTACTTTTAGTCGTGACAACCCTCGCTAGCGGTAACGCGCCAAGTGAGCCAATTCATTTTCACCGTTGCAACACAGCCTTAATGTTCCTTTTGGCTTGCGCTGGAGAAGACGGCTTTAGAAGGTCCATAAATCATTATGTTTAGGCTAATAAAAAGGCGGCTTTTGTAAAGATCAAAGTTAGTCGTACTTGTTATGGACGGTTTTGGCCTGGAAGCTGCACTTTGTGATGGAAGCAAGCCGTCTGCCATTGAACAACATGTTCTGCGTGTAGCGTTTCAAGCGAGCCAAATGTGAAATAAACGTCTTAATTTGGATATATCCTGTCCCAAGTCCTTTCTTTTTGGGAATGGAATGGCGTTGGAAGCAGGTTGCAGGTGCGATCCACAATAGAACAGTTAGTATGGGTGCAAATCGAGCTATGGAAAAATGCGTTGTTGCAGCCGATGCAACGGCCTAACATGCACGTTACAATGCACAGTTTAGTGAAAATAGGCAGAATATACTTGTGATATTAGCAAACAGGTTGTATAGGAGCCTATTCACCCGTTAAAACTCTAATTTAAGCTGTACAAGGGATATAAGTGTGTTGTGTGCTACTTGGGATGATTATTATTTGTACTTTCAATTGTGGTTATATTTTCAGGGTAATCAGTACCTTCGAAACGGGAGAATACTTTTCTAGATACATGTACATAAGTTGCACGTGCGGCGGCAACATCGCACCGGCACCCTATAGTAAAATCTTCAATACCTTTGGAACTGTACAAGTTCTCGATATGCGGTTTTTTATTAAACGATCAATTACCTAATAGTGTTATAATATACATAAGTAAAATAAAGCCATATTCATAGTTTTTTTATATGAAATTACATAAAAGCCCCAAAAAAAAATTATATTTTATCAAAATGTATGTTTTTTTGGAAATATTATTACTTTTTGCCTATTTGAATTTTTATTTTATTTTTTGAAACTAATTTAAGTAATTATCTGTTGATTAGCACCTTAATTATCAAAATCGGAAAATCCGTTGAGGTTTTAGATTTTTTGTAAGATCCCCAAGACCCAGACCCAGCGGCGCCATATCTGTATATGCGGTTTTTTTCGTAAATGTAAAATTAGTTGTGTATTAATATAAATAAATAAAAAAAGTACCATGTATATACATTTTTACGAGTAAAATTCCAAAAATCACAAATTTTTTTTTTTTTCTTCAGAAAACATTATTCCTTAGGTATCCAAAATTATTTTCTACGTGATTTTAATTTTTTTCATGTTAAATTGGGTTATTATCTGCCAATTGGCACCTCTTACGTCAAAATCGGAGTATCCGTTCAGGATTTAGATTTATTTTTTTTCACTTTTTTTGAATAAGTGGCGCCATCTCTGTTCCTAAGGGGTGAAACTAATTTCGCCTCGAGTGAAATCGTTTATTTTGGTCTATATTATCACTGTGCATAACGGCTTGCTTCCATCACAGAGTGCAGCTTTTTTTCATAACAAATAGGACTAAGTAGTATGCCTTCTGTACTTGTACTATTATCTATTCTGTGGTGACACGAGAAATCATCGGTATGTATGCTGGCATTGTCGGGAAGTGAATAGTGATGCCATTTGTTGGTTTTGTAACAATAATTCTAAAACGTGGCTCAATTGTTGCCGATGATTTTTAATATCGCTTGTTAAAACTTGATTGTGCAATATATTCAAGGTCTAGCTTTGTATCTCGCCAGGTCTTCTTCTCGTGTCGATGGTTTCATAATATCATACAGTGCGGGACCAGAAAGTGGCGACGTTCAGTGCATTTTTCGTCGCGTCTCGTAGGTCCTGATCGGAACACGAGTAAGGGCTTGCTGGGCAAGACCATGTGCGTCATCGTTTGGGGGGTCGAGCCACACGCACATCTGGCGTCTAGTAGCATGTTCTCTTTGCACCGGCCAACCTGAGAACGCAATCTATTTAAAGCTCTCCTGATCGGACATGGCTGCTTATGCCCAGCAGGGAGCGTCTCGGCGGGCCGAACATAGTCGTCTGGTGGTCGCGACTGTTCTGCCAGTGCGTATGCCTATGCTCAGATGGTGGAAGAACTCTGGTAGCCGTCGTACACCTCGCAAAGCTCCTTCGGCTATTTAAACGGGAGAGTGGCAGATTGTGACTATAAAGGTCTTAGGTCCATTTCCTGTTTAAGTTTTTCGAAGCTACATGCCACCTCTCTGTGGGTCTCCGGTGGTGCTATTCCCGCCAAAGGGTACAGTTTGTCAAGTGGAGTGGGTTTGAGATAACCGGTAATTATGCGGCAAGTATCGTTGAGCGCCGAGTCGAAATAATCCAAATTATGCAAGTTCTTATTGGGATATCGACGTCGGTACTCCCTTGCTGCTTCCGCCGCATATCCATTTCAGAAACCGTAAACAAAGTGCATATTGGCTTCTTCTTCGGCCGTATAATTTATCCGTGGCATCACAAAGCAAGTGAACACAATTATTTCATTAAAAATTAAGTAAATAACAACAATAATAAATTACTATTGTCAATTTGACGTGACACATGCGAGTCAAGTGAGAGCAAAATGAAAAAGAACTTATTGATTTAGACCTTGTCGTACATAAGGAACACTGAAAACTCTTTACATACGAACCAGCAGACAATAGTCTTTGGTTATAAGAAGATTTTACACTGGTTAAACTGAGATTAGTGATTAAATTTGGATATTAAATAATTTGAAAACGGTGCGAGTTAGGAACTTAGTTTCTTTGAGAAATTGACTCAATAAGACGTAAAGAATTAACCCTTAAAGTTAAAGCAATTGAAAAAGAACACCCTGTATACGCTCATATTGCATAAGCTTGTTTTGTATACCGTTCAAGGTGTATAACGAACGTTAGATATAACATCTAAATATCTATTTTTGTTAAGTATAACGTTATTTAAGTATTATATCATTGTATATAACGATCATAACGTATAACGTTCATAATATCTCAGATTTATAATGTATACTACTCAATACATCTAACACCAAAATGCATAATGCTCGTATAGAAAAACCGCCTGCACATCAATTGTGTACATACTTTTACAATAGTTCGCTGTTAAATTTTAATATACCTCCATGCAAGCAAGCATTTTGACGCTCCGGTCGCTTCGCTCGCTCCGCTATCCATGGTCATAAAACAAACCTAACCTAACCTACAGTTTTCGGTTTTTGACCCATATTAAATTTTGTCGCAGTTCTTCCAAACGGTATACTCTTACTTGCCAGAATATCATCGGCCATTATCAATTGTGAACATACTTATGCAATAGTTTAACTGTTAAATTTTAATATACCTCCATGCAAGCAAGCATTTTGACGCTTTGCTCGCTCCGCTATTCATAGTCATAAAACAAACCTAACCTAACCTACAGTTTTCGGTTTTTGACCCCATGTTCCATTTTAGGGGCATAGGGGTAGCAGTTATAATCTATTTAGAACCTGGTAAAGGCCGAGAAGGACAAATTCAGTGACTTGGCTCACGAGATGACCGCCATGTGAGATGTTTATTCGACGATCGATGTCCCGATAGTCGTTTCGGCGAACGGTCTTATAGCGAAAAGTCTCGATAAACATCTTAAGAGACTCTCGCTAGATAGCTGGAGCAAGGGTCGGATACAGAAGGTGGTACTCCTGGACACGGCGCGCATTGTCAAGAGGTTCTCTCTACAGCCCTAACCACCGGTAGCCTCGGCCCTGCCCCGCTGCCGGCGGCACCCTAGGTTAGGTTTTTTTTTAGAATGTGTGTATATGTATTTGTAATGTATTTTTTATATTTTACTTTATATATAAATCTATTGTAAAAAAAAACCTATCTTGAGAAACATGATTAAATGAGTGAATAATAATAATAATAAATAAATATCTGACAACCTAACACAAATCGATCTAGTCCCAAATTAAGCTCAAGAAGGCTTGTGTTATGGGTACTAGACGACGATATATATACTTATATAGATAAATATAACTATACTTAAATACATAGAACAACCATGAGCCAAGCACAAAAAATCGAGTTCATCACACAAATATTTGCCCTGGCCGGGATTCAAACCCGGGACTGCCGTAGGCAGGTCTCTAAAAAGTACAAACCGAGCCAACTGCGTCGTCAAACATCACACGAGTGTTTTAAGGCCTAATTATGTACAGTTGCATACAATACTCCACCATCATACATTTTCTTTTTTATAAATATGAAGTACTCCGTACTACCAGTAACTCCCGCGGAGAGATAAAGCCATATTTCATACATCATCAATCATCATTTTTCGTAATAATGACCCGCCACGGCCGCTTCATAGTAATATAGATATTTACCTACCAGTTATAGTAATGTAATAATGTGGGCGTAGATAAACTATGTTTATACTTACGTAACAGTAGGGCTGTAAGTGAAACAAACACTTTAGTGGGATATACTTTTTACTTACCTACCAATCACTTTGTTCTTTATTTAGGTACCTATTTATAGTGACCGACCGAAAATAGATTTACAGCCAAAAACGAAAACAAAGCTTTGGCTTCATCTCATTTTCGACCAAAACTAAAAGAAAAACGAAAATGACACATTAAGAAAGATGGCCATGTGCGAGTAGATTTCGCGACCCGAGGGTTCCGTACCAATCATAAAAAATATCAAAGGGTCGTTCTCAAAGTATTTGCATCGTCACCTGGCTACAGGTTTGTCTTAGAGCTTTTTTTTACAACGCATTATTTAAAAATAATAATTATAACCACATATCTATAGGCACTTTTTACATAGAGGCCAAATGCTTTTAAATAAAACCAAAGTATATTAATAGACAAAAAACGTTTTAAAACTAGATTTTGTCGTTCACTTGCCGTGTCGTGTCCCAACGCGAGGTACACATGTTTCGTTGTAATAAAAACATACATATTTCCAACTTAGCTTAGGATGAGTACTCCATTTTATTTTCATATATGATTTAGAAGAATTGCGGTTTCGGTTCAAGGACCTGTACTGGTTGTTGGGAAGAAATAGCAAACTGTCCATAGACAATAAACTATTAATACGGAATACAACTATGGGGTACTGCCTGTAACTCCAACCCAACATCTCAATATTACAAAGAATGCAAAACAACTTGTTGCGATCCATAAGCAATGCCCCATGGTTTACAAGCACCACGGAAATCCACAGATACCTTAAAATAAGTACAGTGAAGGATGAAATTATTATTGTAACTAAAAAATATCACGAAAGACTGAAACATCCGAATGAACTAGCAGTGAAGTTAACAGCTAGAGACTATGCGAAAAGATTGAAAAGGAAAGATATTTTCCCAGATTGAACCCGGTTCCAAGAAAATGGAATTTAAATTAGTAGATGCCCTCATTGGAGGACACACTCAAAACGTCAAGCCTCACACAACTAATCTGCTTATAGTTTTACTGATTGCAGAAAAAATGGAAAACAAAAAAAAAATATATATAATCAAGATTTAATTATACTATGTAAAATAATAATTGTATGCTTACGTTACGAATTATTTACAATTTAAGATTGTCGACGCCATTTTTTGTCGTTCACTTGTCATGAGACAAACATTACATCTGTGTGACTAGGTACTATTTCGTTTCCCCTGCCTCAACCCGCATAAATCGAGACCGTCAGTTGCCACCTAACAGTGTTCCAAGTGTCAGGTCGTCAGTGCGCTGCACTAAAAAATTATGATAAATACACTTAGGCGAGCAGGAGTTTGTAATGGGTATGTAGTCTACAATTCTGCCTTCCATATTTTGGTTGACGTGTGTACTGTTGCATTAATTTTAATTTATAATACGTAAAGTATGGTCTATTTTCATGTGTATAAATGTGCAGTTCATCTACCAAATACTTTTTTTTTTAAGATATAACTGTCATTTTGTCCATCACCTGCATGTCGTTCACTTGTCGTTAAAAAAAAATAGTGCGTGGAGTCCCTCCGCGCGGAAGAAGTGAAAGTTCGTAATGTGGAAATGAAAATAGGAAGGCGTAGAAATGGATTTTTAGTGAATTCATATTGTTTCTTTAAGACAAACTTCTTCACTCTCGCTCTGTCTCTTTCTATTCCCCCTCCCCAGGAGCGTTAAACGTTTAACGCAACAGTGTTTTCCTACCCCCTCCACGGTAGCGTTAAACGCTTAACGCAACCTTGTTGGAAGTCGCATTAGAAGTTTCACTTCAACAGGTGAACGACCCATACGGCAGGCGAACGACCATTATATGAAAACTTATACAACTCTTTAAAAACTAGGTTTTATAGGTCGCTCATGGTATCCCAACGTGGGGTACTCATGTTTCGTTGTAATAAAAACATATATATTACCGACGTAAACGAGGGGCCGCGGACTGCTCCGACGCCAGCACTATGGGCGGCATTTCGGTCAGCTGCTGATTCTCTCTGGAGCTTGCATGAGATACCGAATCATTCGGACTATATCTCTACTCCCCTTTCCATCTTAGAAGTTGGTTAGCATGTCTTTTAATAATACTAATACAGTGTATTAATTTTACCGAATATAAAGTTTGTCCTAACTGACCCATTATGATCCCTTTTGCCCAATAGTTTTTGTTTGCACTGTACATTTTAACTAAAACCATATCATTGATTTTGAAGTCCACAACTCGTTTGCCACCATTATATTTACACTGTGAAAACTGTTTACCTTTTACAACACTTTCGAGAATTGTGTCCGCTGATGCTGGTCGATGCGTGGTTACAGCGTCGAGCCTACTTCTCAGTTTGTGGCCGAATAGTATTTCAGCAGGTGACTTTCCAGTGGTACTGTGTTCCGAATTTCTGTATCTGAACAGAAATTCGTGTATTTTGCAATTCACAGCTTTTTTATTTATTCCAGATAAAATAAATGATTTTAATGCCTTTTTAATAATTTTGACATACACTTCAACCTGCCCGTTGCTACTCGGGTTGTAAGTCGGAGAAGTTAATTGCGTAATACTATTTTTTAAACAGAAATCTTTAAAGTCTGAGGAAAATGAAGAAAAAATAAATAGAAGTGAGCCGTCCGTGAGCGAACAGAGCAGACGTGTAGCATATTTATTTAAATTACAATAAAAATACACCAAGTAAAAGTCATTCGTGAGTGCATCAGTAATATAACTTACCTTGCAAAATCAAGTGTTGTGAACTTAAGCCTGTGTGGATATACGCAACTGTCGCAATTCTAATCTTCGGCTTCAGAGAAGAGTACCACTACTATTGTCTACTCCCTTGCACAACGACTGCAAGAGTGTATATACACGCACACACACACACACCCACAAGTAAGCCTAAATTATTTGAAACTAAAGGAATCTCAATCATTTTTTTAATTAAAAAAATGAGTGCTGGACGATTACCGAGCAAAAGTGTGTACGGATCACAACCCGACCTCTCTAAGTTACAACAAAGCAATGCGGCCGATATGCAAGCAAGTTTGAGGAAACGTAAACAGCCGCCAGGGCCGGACTGTACTTGCACAGAACAACTAACATTGATCCGAGAAGAGATGACGTCGTTGTTTCAAGCACTTACTACGAACCAACAAGAGTTTTTGAAAACAATGCGTGAAGACATATCCCAAATTAAGACTAAAATTGATACCTTACAACTAACCACGGAAAATCTCGCATCAGACAACAATGCGATCAGAAGTGAGTTATTGCAACTTCAACAAGATAATTTCACCACGCAAGAAAAAATACAACACCTAGAGAGAGATATAAACTACTTAGTAAGTGGACCATCGCGGGCGGTTTCGACCACTCAATCTAGTGAAGAAGATTTAATTCGCGAGATCCGGGAACGTACCGAGCGGCAGAGAAACATTATTATTTACGGTGTTGCAGAATCTACTGCCGAAAACAAGAATGACAGACTGTCGCATGACAGAAATACAGTAAAAGAAGTTCTCCAAACGGCAGTAAGCAATCTACCAGATCCAGCAACCATATTTCGACTTGGAAAGTACGCAGCGGGAAAAGCAAGACCGATTAAAATATGCTTTGACTCACCACGATTCCCCAAATTGATACTACAAAACAGAGAAAAGATAACTAATGACAACATTAAAGTATACTCGGACCAGACACCAGCTCAACAGTCCCATCTTAAGGAGCTGCGACGAGAACTTGAAGTCCGTCAAAAAGAAGGTGAAAGTGATCTCACTATTAAGTATATTAAAGGAGTACCAACCATAGTCAAAACCAATTCTTCGGCAAAAAACGACACAGCATAAACACTATCTCTATTAATAAAGACAATAATACTAATATTATCGGAAACTATAATATTCTAAAATCCTACGATGATCTTAAATTGGATACAAAGTTACTCAATTTCTTTTACACTAATATCCGAAGCATTGTCAAACTTGGCAAGCTTGACGAGCTTAAAAGTATCCTAAAAGCAACAGGGAATAAAGTCCATGTAATTCTTTTGACAGAAACTTGGATAAAAACTGAAGAGGAAGCATTAACTATACAAATTCCAGATTATACTCATTACTTCAACTACCGAAGTGATTCCAGAGGTGGCGGAGTATCCATTTTTATCCATAACGAATTAAATCATCACCTTATCCAACAACAATACACTAATGGTAACAACTATCTCTGGGTTCATGTCAGTAAACTAGCCTTAGATATAGGCATCACATACAAACCAGGTGACACAAACATCGAAAATTTCTTGGAGGACTTTGAACATCAACTTCTACAAAAACGTCGGGCCATAATCTTTGGTGATTTTAACCTAAACCTGCTAACACCAGACAAATCCACTGAGAAATATACTACTTTGCTTCGGGAATATGGATATACTACTCTTAATAATATACATGAAGACTATTCAACGCGCACGACGTCCACAACAAAAAGTATCCTAGATCACATCCATGCCAACATTCAGGATATTGAATTTTCCCTAAATATATTAGACTCCTCACTTTCTGATCATGTGCAAATGTTTCTTGCTCTACAAAAGCATGAAACAGAAACCCGACATAGTGTCCAGTATGAAGCTCTTGATTATGAAAATTTACAAAAATCCTTTGAAAATTGCAACTTGGAAACGCAAGACT
This sequence comes from Apotomis betuletana, assembly GCA_932273695.1. NCBI lineage: Eukaryota > Metazoa > Arthropoda > Insecta > Lepidoptera > Tortricidae > Apotomis > Apotomis betuletana. The sequence continues at coordinate 4,955,029 of OW026321.1, read as the reverse complement.
GTGTAGAACTGATTACGTTAACCAAAAGACTAATTAACAGCAACACCATAATTAAGACTAAAATTCTAAATAAGCCTCGCAGTGATTGGATCAATCGGGACATCATCATTAACATTAATAAGAGAAATGATATTTGGAAATCGTTGAAGAAGAATCCAGGAAATAAAGAGATAGAAGAATGTTTGAAACGGAAAAGAAATGAAGTACGTCAACTTATAGATAAAGCAAAAAGTAAATACTATTACGAGGAATTTGAAAAATGTAAAAATGATAACAAAAAGACATGGACCTTAATAAACCATTTATCTCAAAATAAAATTCAAGCAAACCGTACTGCTCCGCAACTTGTAACAGAATCGGGATTAATCACTAACGGCAACGAAGTGTGCGAGATTTTTAACAATTATTTTTCTAATATTGGAGCACAGTTAGCAAATCAAATACCTATTCATTTCCATAATAGCAAAGTAAATACTATTAACCCATCACCCACAACAACTCACTTGCTATCAAATTTTGCGCCGTGCAGTGAGGTTGAAGTCTCGAACATTATTGATAATTTAGATTCAAATACAAGTGTTGGTATAGACAGTTTAAGTACCAAAGCGCTTAAATGTATAAAAAAAAAAATTCTTAAAAATCTTACTAAATGTATCAATGAGCATTTGAGTGACGGCACTTTTCCAGACGATTTAAAAATAGCCAAAGTCTGTCCAATCTTTAAATCAGGAAGTAAGTCAGACCCTAGTAATTACCGCCCTATTTCAGTCTTACCCGTGATATCCAAGATTTTTGAAAAGATTATCTATGACCGACTTAATGATTATTTAAATAAAATTAAATTCCTTTTCGTACGTCAATATGGCTTCCGAAAACATTCCAATACGCTTTCAGCTACTATCGATCTTATAACTAAAATAAAAACAAATATTGATAAAAAAAATATTGCACTTGGAGTATTTATTGATTTAAAAAAAGCCTTCGACACTGTCAGTCACCCTATACTTCTTAACAAACTCGCCGATATTGGAATAGCTAGTAATGCACTCAGAATCTTTGAATCTTACCTAACCAATCGATGTCAAATAGTTAAAATTGATAAATACCAAAGCTCACCCCAACCTTTAAGCTACGGAGTCCCCCAGGGTTCTATACTTGGACCGCTTCTATTTCTGATTTACGTAAATTCAATTAGTGAACTAAAATTGTACGGTGACATTTCCTTATATGCAGATGACACCTGTATTTTTTACTTCGGGCAATCAATTCAAAACATAATTGAAACGGCACAGAAAGATCTTGATAACTTGCACAGATGGTTTCAGAGCAATTTACTCACCATAAATACTGGCAAAACTTCATATATAATTTTTAAGGCAAAAAATAAAAAAATCGATCACCACACCGCATTATGTATCGATAATGTACAATTAAAACAGTCCAGCGAGGAAAAGTACTTAGGTTTACTATTGGATAGCGGCCTGACGTGGAAACCACATATTAATAAAATTAAAACAAAATTATCATCCCTGCTGGGATCACTACGAGGAGTGGTAAAATGTCTCCCGCGCAAAGTTCGCCTAAACATCTACAATTCCCTAGTTAAATCTCACCTAGACTATCTCATTGAGATATGGGGTAGTGCATCGAAAACGAATTTGAAGGACATTCAAGTAACTCAAAATAAATTAATCAAGGTTTTGTTTCACTATGACTTTCTTACTTCAACTAAAAAAATATATGCGGAAACTAAACTCATGAGTCTTCAACAACTATATAACTATAACACATGTATATTAATAAGAAAAATCACAAAAAAACAAATTCATAGTGAAACAACATTCGTTACTAATAGGCAAAAGGGGCGCCGGGTTCTTCGTAGTGCGGACAACTTATACATACCTTTCTCCCGAACGAAAACTTACGGTCATAAAAACATTACTTTTGAGGGAGCAAAGTTATATAATAACCTACCTAAACACATTAAAATGTCCGATTCAATTAAAATTTTTAAAAATAAACTTAAGGTCCATGTCATCAATAATGTCCCCGCCGTATGAATCGTAATCCGGCCCTGGCAGATTATCGCTGGATGCGTGGTGCGAATATAGAGGATTGCTTAGCTGCATCTTACCCGATATTTATTTGTTATTCGTGAAACAATTACCCACTTTAATGTTTGTTATCGTTTTTTATTTGTGTGTTCTTTTAGCATGTAAGTAAAATCGTAGACGCTCACGGGCGTAATTTGTAATTTAATGTAATCGTTTAATCTCAAATAAGTGAAATGTAAATTTCTTTTGAGAGTAATAAAAATTCTTTAACCCGAAATAAAGCTTGAGCCATTGTTGGTACAAATAGTGTGAATCAGCCCAAACCGCGACATGACTTCACATATTTTTTCTATTACGACTTTTGATCCGTACCCAGTAGATACATCGAAACATTCTGGCCACTAAGAATACGCATCGATAACAATTAGGTACACGTTGTTGTTTATTGGCCCTAGAAAATCTAGATGTACACGATAAAATGGGTGGGGTGGATATTTCCAGGGAGTGAGGGGAACACGAGGGGGTGAAGGCCGCAAAGAACCGCATATTTGACAGGATGCGACGAAGTTCTCAATATCCGCAGACATGCCCGGCCACCAGAATCGGCTTCGCGCTTCTGCTTTCATTTTATTTGACCCTAAATGACCTACGTGCAGTTCTGTGAGAATTTCATTCCGACTACTAGTAGGAATCACGACCTTATGTCCTCTAGTTAAGCATGAGTTTTCAATGGCCAGCTCTCGCCTGCATGCCATATATGGTTTTAAATAATCACTAACTCGGTTCGGCTATCCTTGCATCTGCACATACCGACTTACAATTGAAAGTAGGTACACTGTCCGACAAAGTTTGTTTACATATTTCGCTAATAGATATTAACCGATCACCGTCGTAAACAAAGTTGATGTAAGTAGCCGCGTCCATCGCCGGGTTACCGCTAGCCGGTTTGCTATCAGTTGCCGAGCGGCTCAAGTAATCGGCTGCATTGCGGGCACTACTTACGTATTCTATAACGAAATTGTAAGACATTAAATAAATAGCGTATCGTTGTAATCTATTTGCCGTTACTTCTGGTACACCTTTGTCTGGGCTGAATATGGACATCAACGGCTTGTTGTCCGTCCTAAGTACAAACGGAACCGACCGCCCGTACAAGTAGTGATGAAATTTGCGCACACCATATATTATAGCTGTCGCTTCGCGTTGCAGTTGACTGTAGCCCCGTTCGGCTGAATTTAATGAGCGGGAAGCATTAGAAACTGGTTTTTCTACACCGTCGCTTTCTACTTGCGACAATATTGCGCCTAAACCAAAGGGTGAACCGTCTACTGTGAGATATAATTTAGCGTCCGGGTTAAAATGAGCTAACGCTTTTTCAGAAATTAACTCTTTTTTAATAGTTGACACGGCTAAATCATGTGCTCTATTCCAGTGCCAAGTAACATTTTTTTTTAATAGATTATGTAGGGGGCTTAAAATAGACGATGCATCTTTTACAAAATTACGGTAATAATTCACCATGCCTAGAAATGATTTAAGTTCAGTAGTATTTGTAGGAGTTTTTGCGGTGGTGATTGCTTTATTTTTTTCTTGGCACTTATGAAGGCCGTGTCGATCTATTTTGAACCCTAAGTACGACACTGATTCCTGACAAAGCAAACATTTATCTTTCTGCAGGACTAAACCGGCATCTTCTAGTCTATCAAAAACCTTATTTAACCTCGTTACATGTTCTAACTGGTCTCCGCCAGTTACCAAAATGTCATCTTGGAAAACCAAAACACCATCCAACCCTGATAGTATTTTATCTAGTGTTCTGTGAAGGTTGTGCTTCACTATCGGTGATGTTGGCCACCGATATAAAAATAAAGTCATTTTTATGTATTTTGAATCAGCGAGTGACATCCGTCATAAAAATAAAATGGATAGTGAGTATTAAACTGGCCTCCGGGCAATAAACATCTTAGACCTCTCTCTGCTCTTTTAATCAGCCCCATCTGACTGCACCCCCGTAGTCGTACATGTGGTGGAGGCTGCAAATTTTATATCTAAAGTCGCGCAAATTTTTAAAAGTTCCATCGCTCCCAATTAATCATTGTCCACAGCGCACGAACCGCAGAACAAGAAGAAGGAGCACACATATTGCAATAACAAGCTGCAAGAAGTCATTGGTATCGTATGTAATTACGGCAAGTAATTGCCGTAAAGGAGCGGATCGACAAACGGTGAAGTTGATATCTGACATTATTGAATCACCCATTATCATTTTTAATTTCGTGCGATTTTAATCTGTTTGTGCATTTGATTTGTTTGGATTTCATGCGAAAATGGAAACGAACACAACTAATGGCATTTCCGACGTTGGTGATTTTTAATTAATGGCCCAAGTGAAAAATACGAATTAAAATATTCACAAATGGCGATTGCGGTTTAATTTTCGGGACCCGCATTACAGATCAGTTCAGACATCATTTGAGGATGTTCTATCAGAGTTAAACTACGAATTCCCGTCGAGTCACTAAAAACGAAAGATCACTAAAATCCCCAATAACTCGTTTCTATACGCTTGAAGCACACGTTGTTGACATCAGACAAGCAATTGTCAGTGAAAGTATGGAGTTGTGCCAGTGAGAAACATTCAGTTTCAGTATTAACAAATGATGTAAATGTTCTTAAAGAGTGGAAGCCATCAATTTCAGCCAATATCATTAGTTCCACAATATGCTATTTGATTAATATGTGCTGTGCCGGACCGAGTGCTCGTCAAGAAAGTGCAACATCGGGAACAGAATGCCGGAATGAAGAGGACCGCCCAGGCGCCGCTGGACACCGTGGACGCCGTTCGAAACGCTACGCTTCTATCAGGCAATAATGAACCCTTTTTTGAAAAATATGTGTTTATTAGGATGTAAATAATTCATATAAATAGATTAAAAAAATACTATGAACGATAATTTTAAATAATATAAACAGTTCTATATTGCTAGGGTGTAAATAATAAAACTATTATTTTTCAGCAATTTTTAATTAAGGCTGACTGTACTTGGACGCAAGTATGATTGTTGCATTTACAAATATCATCTTTGTAATTATAATTTAAACTAAATGTGATGCATCTGTAGTAATCAATTGGTAATCAGTGTTTATCTTTTTCCATTGCAAATCAATTACATTTGTAAATAATATTTACTCTAGGAAATCAAATATTTATTTTGCTTTTCTTAATTACTTGCACCATAAATTTATTGCACTTTAAATTTATTGCACTTTCAATACCTTTTCTTATATTAATATTAACTTATTACTTTCACAGAATTCCAATAATTAATTATAACACTTTGGTTTCCAGCATTTTAATTTGTGCATGTATGATAATAATCTTTCTTTTGCATGTATTCTGCCGCGGAGACCAAGGCTGTCCCAGCAGATTTCAGCAGCTGGTCGCCTGGATGCTTCCCGCATCCCTTGACCAGACAGAGGCAGGGGCTTGGCGTGTCGTGCCAAGAACTTCACTGCACCACGCCGAAGCGAAGATTTCATTTTTAGCTAGGGTCTTAATTATTAAATAAAATTTCTTTAACTTTAGCTAGGTGTTAGGTAGATTTCTAATAAAAACATCTTTTGAGTTTTACTAGTAATTAAATTTACGACTTGACATAATATTTGACATGTCATTATGACATGTACTGCCATAGTCTATGTTCGTAAATTTAATTATAAGGTTATGGTCTATATTTACTATTGGTACAGGTATTTGGATTAAATCGGAGATTTAATCCAGATTTTTTTTTTTAATGGTACAGATTTCTGGGACATATATAATATGTTCCAGGATTCTAATATAAAGGTAATAATATACGGTTGTCACTATTGTCCTGTGTGGATGTTTGAGACAAGTGTCATAGACAATGTGTGAGGCATCTAATATAAGGGCAGTGACACACCGAGGTACAACTGTTTGGAGCATGCGACGTGTGTTATGTGTCATACTCCAGGCAGTTAAGGTGGGAACATTCGAGACGATTAAATCGGGTAATTTATTTAAGCCGGTTTTACACCAGGTGATTAAATTGTTGATATTGTATCGAATGGTCTATGCTTTAGTCTAGCTATTAAGTCGAATCAGAGATGGGCATTATCGCGATTAATTTAATCTAGATTAACTTAATCGAGAGAGTCTTCGATTAACGATTAACTAATCGTCATTTTAATCGATTAAATTTCACGATTAATTTTGCGATTAAAAGTTGGAAACACGCGCATTTTGTGCATTTTACGAAAATACAATATGTCTTGTCCAGGGACAGGGACAGAAAATGAACCTTTAGAAGCTTTTTTGGTTCGGATACCTTTGTATCCGTCCGTTCCCTCTTCCCTCTTCCCACTTCCCTCTTCCCTCTTGTTACAGTAATACAAGATGCTTTTTATAGTGCAGTACTCGAAGAAGTTCTAGGCAGGGACTTAGACTTACAAAAAATATCTTATTTTATCTTATAGGTATTAGTTAATCTTATCGAGAAAAATTAATCAAATTAACTAATCGATTAAAAATTTAATCGCTAAAAATTAATCGACGATTAACTTAATCGAGATTGAATTAATCGGAACTCGTACGATTAGATTAACTAATCGTCAATTTTAATCATTAATCGAGATTAAAAAAGTTAATCTTAATCGTTAATCGTTAATCGATTAACTTTTGCCCATCTCTTAGTCGAATGACATTTGGGGTAGTCAAGTGGGTGCCTTGTCTTTTTAAGCGGGGTTTTTGTCAAGGCGAAGCCAGTGTCAGACAACATGTCGGAATACGTAATATGCCATAGGCTAGTGTCCGCACATGTCCTGACCCTGGTTATCTCTTAGCAAGAGACCAGCGGGGTATGAATGTATGGGAATCCCTGCATAGGTAGGGACCTCCTATGTGTTAGGCAGGAGTAGTTTTGTCTAGTGTCTCTATAGTAAGACAAATGTCCCTCGTCCACCCCGAGACGGCGGGAAATGTGAAGGTTGTGCTTCACTATCGGTGATGTTGGCCACCGATATAAAAATAAAGTCATTTTTATGTATTAAGAATCAGCGAGTGACATCCGTCATAAAAATAAAATGGATAGTGAGTATTAAACTGGCCTCCGGGCAATAAACATCTTAGACCTCTCTCTGCTCTTTTAATCAGCCCCATCTGACTACACCCCCGTAGTCGTACAGTTCTCTGAAAAACACTCGCGAAATAGCTAATCCAAAAACAAGCCTTGTGAATTTATACATTCCTTTTACCGTGTTAATTGTTGTCAACAACTGGGAAGAGTCGCTCAATTTTAACTGATTGTAGGCTTGCGATAAATCTAGTTTCGAAAATTGTTGGCCACCGTGTAGTTTCGCAAACAACTCTTCAATACGGGGCAGGGGATATTTTTCAATAAGTAGCTGTTTGTTCAAGCTAACGGAATAATCAGCACAAAGCCGTATATTGCCATTCTGTTTTAAAACAGGAACTACAGGACTGGCATAGTCCGAAAACTGCACGGGTACTAAAATTCCCTGCTCCACTAACCTATCTATTTCGTTTTCCACTTTTGCCCTTAAGGCAAATGGAACAGGTCTTGGTCTCAAAAATATAGGTTTGGAATCCGGTTTTAAGTGAAGCTCGACCGAAATATCTTTACAGCAACCTAGCCCGCCCGAGAATAATTTCGGATAATCACGCTCTGCTTTTTGTATATAGTTAGATACATTACAATTATTAACAGTTGCTATTTCTAGATTAAATTGTGATATAAAATTTCTACCTAACAAACAAGGCCCCTCTCCGCGTACGACGTACACATTTACAGTAGCCGTCTTCGAGTCGTACGTAAAAGGCAGGTTGAGAGTACCCACGGTCGGAATGTCACTACCATTATATCCTTGTAAGACTACATGACTTGGGCTTAGCATGATATCATGGAAATTTGCGTCATAAATCTTATCTGGAATAATTGTTACGGCCGATCCAGTATCGACCTCAAAGGGGAGGTTAAATTGTCCAACCTGGACTGTCACCTGCATCGGCTCGGCTCGCCGCGTGTAGAACGAATATTATAAAGATCACGCTTACCATCATCGCCAACATCAGCTTCTACATCACAATCAACGAAATTTTGACGAAACACTTTTTTTCCGGGGCACACACGCCGAAGGTGTCCCTTTGTCATCATCATCATCCAATCCTAGCCGATTTTCGGCCACGGCGACTGGACATACTAGCTAGTCAGAGCGTCGTTCGTGTGCTCTTATGTGACTGACATAGCCAATTTTTGCTGCAAATGTACGGCCACAAATGCTGCAAGTCAGCACCCCTCCGACGAAATTATAATTGATGACCACAGGTGGTCGGGTCTTCAACTCGTCGCGCTTAACGTCGAGTTCTTTTCGCCTTTTTCCTTCGAAAGATCGACCTAACTGGAGGCATACAGTGCAGGTAAAAGTCCCTTTGTACCGCATTTGCCACACTTATAGCGGGCAAATTTGCACGAAATCGCTTGGTGCCCTTCATAACCGCAAGCCGCACACACAACCTGTGGCCTTTGCGTCGCGCCATCGCTACTGCTGGTAAAACCGCCTGTGCCGCCGGGCGGTATGTGGTGTACCCACATTAAAAAATGAGACATTACATGTTTCATAAATTTATAAAAACTAACAGCGCCCTCTCTCGCTTGCTCGTTCACCGCTGTAAAGTGGTGCGGTAAGATGTGAATATTAACGTATTCCTTTCAAAATAAACAATGCAAAGATCGACACACAAAGCATAAGGAAAAATTCGTCAGGTCTACGTGGAGCGAGGGTAGCGAAGTGGCTAACGCGCTGGACCGGTAATCCAGAGGTACCGGGTTCGATTCCCGGTCCCTTCCACCAGGTAGCTCCTTTTTCAGTTTTTCTTTAAGCTTTGATCTTTGTATTCATGGTTTAAATAATAAATAATAATAAATATTCAAGTGCGGCCCCTATGTTACAACAACCGTGTTTTTTGCCATTTGCGTAATTTACGTCCATTTACGTACCAAACCCTTCGTACGCGAGCCCGTCTCGCCCTTGGCCGCATTTTAGTGGAATTATTATGGAAATCAGGTACAGTTAGTGCCATCTACGAACGAATAGAAGAACAAATTTACTAAATTCGCTGAGTTTAAAAATAATACATTTATAAATGCTTGGATTCGAATAATATGCCTTTATACAAAGTTTCAAGTCCCGCACTCATAAAATTCTTTGATCTTCATGCAAATTTTCAACCCCTTTTTCACCACCTTCAGGGCTGAATTTTCAAAAACGCTGAAATTATTTTTCTTGTATTCTAATAATATGCCTATTATAACGTTTCAAGTACCGCGCTCAAAAAAAGGTTTGACCTTCAACCTCTTTTTTACCACTATCGGGGATAAATTTTCAAAAAACTGGAATTACTTTTCTTATATTCTAATAATATGCTTTTATATAAAGTTTCAAATCCCGCATTAAAAAAAATGTTTTATATTTATACAAACTTTCAACCCCTTTTCCACCACCTTCAGGGCTGAATTTACAAAAACGCTGAGATTAGTTTTCATATGTTTTAATAAAACACCTCTCACGAAAGTTTCAAGTTTCTCGCTTAAAATAAAATTTGACCTCCTGGCGATTCGCTCACTCGCTTCGCTCCCTCGTTATGGTCGCAGTTCTACCTAACGCTCCTCCTCGGTTCGCTCGTCGTCGTACCTAACCTAAGCCAAGTTGAACCTGCCTTAAGGTATCTTTCTTAAATAGGTAATGATTCTGACTTCAAGAAAGAGACAAGATAGGATATCGCCTATTTTATCTAGTGAAAGGGAGAGCAGCCCTTCCGCCCTTACCTGTTATTATGCTAACTGTACATTAGGTACAATTAACGTTATATACCACATGTGAATTATAAGAAATATGCATTTTACTAAATGTATGTTATATTAAATGTTATTCGATCAAATGATCTTTATATAAAATGATAATTATAGCATATGTAAATATATAAAGGGTTATTATATTAAATTGGGAATTATATCAAATGAGCGTTATAACGACTAAAATTATTACAAATAAGTTTAAACGCATCGTTACGTACCCAATAATGACAGCCGTACTGTAAGTGAAACAAACTCTTTAGTGGGATTTACTTTTTACCTACCAATCACTTTGTTATTTATTTTTCATCACATTTGCTCGTAAAAGATGGTATTACATGCAGGTGTACTGAAGGACAAATGCCTATATAGTTCCCGCGGGAGTTATAAATTGTTATAACTCCCTCGGGAGTTATGGTTTTAGTTTTAAAAATATAGTACGCACTCGCAGATTACTTCAGACTAAGGAGGTTTTAATCCAGCCAAGGTTTTTTGTTGTATCAACAAAACTTGCCTACCAGCAAATTTTATTGTGTATTGAATTAATACGGTATATGTAACTGCATTAATATTTACGTTTTACAATTATTTAAGTATATTTTGCAATAATTTTATTAAATTAAATTTTGAATTATCGTTACAATCTGGCAGTATATAGCCTGTCAAGTTTCTAAACGAAACGCAGTTCTTAGCATTATCTGTGGTAGACGACACAAAAAAAAAGAAAAAAGAAATAAAAATATTATTATTGGTTAGGAACTATTTAGTTTTTAACAAACTTACTGTTCATATTTAAGTTTTATAATATTACGGTGTTAATTATTGCTGCATAATATTGTTAATTGTTATTTGTTTAATAATAGATGGTAAGATTCTGTGTATATTTGTTTTCTGTTTTAAGCTGATGGCCGTTTTACCAGTGCTTATAGTAAATTAAAAAAATATATACAGAAAAAAGTTAGTTGTCAATCGTTATCGTTTAATGTTTATTTTTGTCTTAGGTATTTGTTATTTACTCCCAAATGTGATGAAAAATATTGTGTGTAAGGCGGGTAGTAAGGGGATTACAAACTCAGGACTTTAAAAGCCCTCCGCCTTCGGCGTCAGGCTTCTAATAGACCTTCGTTAGTAATCCCCTACTTACTACCCTTATGATTATGACACAATATACTATACTTATAGCAGGCGGGGCGCACTCCACGATTTACGTTCCCCGCTACAAGTACAGTCGTCATCAGATATATCGCAGCATATAAGGCGTTCATAAATATGTGAATATGTACTGTAACGCCCTGTCAATAAGAGTCGTGCTCACATATTTATGAACGCCTTATATGCTGCGATATATCTGATGGTGACTGTACCTGCCGGTCGCCGCACAAATGCGGCATATTCAGTGGCTGCCACGCTCTGTGTCGGAACGCACGTACACGATACTCGCGCGCTCACGCTCTCCCGATTTACGTCGCAAGTGAACGTGCCGCTTTTGTCTTTTTATACTAGTGTTTAAATTAATAAAAAGATAGCTACAAAATATTGCATCGTAGCGGGATGCAGGAATTTGCTCGAATTCGGATATATACCACTATTAAATTTAACAGCCACCAATTTAAAGACGGCAAAACAGTTTTTAGAAGTTAACCATTTGTAATGTGTCATGCATGTGTACCTATATTATTGTGTGTTATTAATTTATATCGTCCTTTGTAAACAAAATCTGTTTTTTTTTAATACTTTATCGCACCACTACGCCGCGCCGTACTATCACAATTTTTCTATTTGTTACGTTGCATTATTCTTTTTTATACGTATTATTATAGTGTTTAAAAATAAAATAAAAATACAAGATTTTGTATTGCAGTTGTTCGCAGCAACGCCAATAAAATGTGTCCTGGTGGTGGATTCAATCTGTGTGAATTTTGAAATTTGGTATTTTATAGTTAAATAAATAATGACATAATATACCGGGTGGAATTTTTCTATGGGCCCTGGAGGGGAACCACCTTAAATCCTTTTGTTAGCTCATTTTACTGAAAGGTAACGTTCCTTTATTTTTAAAAAGAAACAAAACTGCATTCAGTCATCATCATCATCCTCCTAGCCTTATTTGCTTGCCTCAACCGGGAATCGAACCAACTAAAATTTTAAAAATAAACCCTCGATATTTTATTTCACGAATCGGTAGGATTATTGTTCAGGATAAAATGTATCCAGTAAACTTAGCCCTACACTCATCTGTTGTACAAGATTTCATGAAGTTTATAAAACATGTTATAATACAGTACAAGAACTAATGTTCGCTGTAGAAAATGTTATTATGGGCATACACCACAATACTTTGCAGAAGGCTACACGAAATCAATTTCAACGAAGACTAAACTTGTGTATCCGGAACGAGGGGCGTCATTTCGAGCAACTTATCAGTAAAATAATTAAGATTCCTTTTCTTTTTGATATCCGTTTACTTTAAAAAAATGTTACATGTTTGTGTTCTTCATATTGATGATATTAAACTTATAACACCCCTCTTTTTTTGTCGGGAGTTAAAAATAAAATTAATACTAAGTAGTTTCACTTTTTTTGTTTCAAAGACCAAATTTTTATTAGACATATTTTAGGCTGAACAATAATCCTACCGATTCGTGAAATAAAATATCAAGGGTTTATTTTTTAATTTTTAGTTGGTTTGATTCCCGGTTGAGGCAAGCACATTTTGGAAAATATTTGAATGCAGTTTTGATTCTTTTTAAAAATAAAGGAATTTTCCTGTCAGTAAAATGAGCTAACTAAAGGATTTAAGGTAGTTCCCCTACAGGGCCCATAGAAAAATTCCACCCTGTATATCCATAATGTATGTCTAATATTATAAATGCGAAAGTGTGTCTGTCTGTCTGTTGCCTCTTCACGCTTAAATCGCTGAACCGAGTTAGATGAAATTTGGTATGGAGATAGTTTGAGACCCGGGAAAGAACATAGGATACTTTTCATCCCGAATAAATTTAGTGTTCCCGTGGGATGAGCGGGTAACACCGCGGGGCACAGCTAGTAATGTATAAATAATATAATTTGCTCTCTATATTGAATGCAAGAAATAAATGGACAGTACATTATTATTTCATTCAATCGTTGATAACCCTCGCTAGCGTCGACGGGGCAAGTCAGCCAATTCATTTTCACCGTTAAACACAGCCTCAACGTTCCGTTTGGCTCGCGCTGGAGACGACGACAATCATATTTTTTTGACTAAAAAAAGCGGCTTTTGTAAAGATCAAAAAGAAGACCACGTACGAGTAGATCTCGCAAGCCAAGGATTCCCCGTACAAACGATAAAATTAAATATTGCGCTGACAAAAATACATGTAAACTCGCGTTTTTAATCAGGCGAACTAACTTGACAGTTCATTGCACACAAATGTTGCCACAGTTTCGCTAGTACTGTTAATATCGATATTAAAAAAAAAACAGTTCATACCACAGGTTTAGTTAAACAGCGTTAAAATAAAATTACACATTATATGTTTCATACATTTTGCATTATTATGTTTGAAATTAAACTAATAATTTTATGACACGAAACAATAATAAAAAAAACAGTTGGAATTAAAATACTTAATATCGAACTAACTATAAATTTAATGAGCAGCGACGCGTGACTCGTTCAAAATATAACGAACGATCATGATTAATGACTGTTGGAAATGGCTAGTGTTGTATTACATCTAACGGAATCATATTATTACCCACGGCCAGTGTGTACTTGGTGAACTTGTCGTGTGTCTAGATAATCATAACTGCAGCTTATAAGTACAACTGTTGTATAATGAGCGGCCTTAAAACACGAGTGTGGTTTTATGAAATGTTTTATGTAACATGATCACACGATTAATTTAAGGCCTAATTATATACAGTTGCACACTCTACTCCATCTAGTCAAGGTCTACGTACTACCTAAATCATCATATCATATTACGTACCTAATGTTATGAATAACAGCAATGACGAGGCATTTCCATGCCCCGCCACCGCCGCTTCATAGCAATGTAGATATTTACCTATAGTATCGGAACTCATTATAGCAATGTAACAATGTAGGTGTAGATTAACTATGTCTATACTTACTTGACAGCTACCCTGTAAGTGAAACTCTTTAGTGGAATATACTTTTTACCTACGAATCACTTATAGTGACCGACCGATAATGGATTTACAACCGAAAACGAAAACGAAGATTCGGCTTCGTCTCATTTTCGGCCAAAACGAAAAGAGAAATGAACATGACACATTAAAATAAATGGCCAAGACCGAGTAGATCTGGCGAACCGAGGGTTTCGTACAAACGATAAAATTGAATATTGCGCAAACAAAAAGATAAAATGTAGGTACTAAGAAACAAATTTTACTCTGCCGTTGCAAAACTGTTATGGTTAGAATTTTTGGACGACAAAATCTCATGAATGATAAGATTTTTTTAGTGAATTTATTGATCCGGTAATTCTCAGGTGGTTTAACAAAATGCGCAAATTTATGTGTGGCCCAAATATGTAGATTTGAAGTTATTTCGTGGTCTGAAGTGGCAAGAAATAGTCTGTGTATTCGTATTATTACCCAGGGCCGGTGTGTCTTGGCGAACTTAGCGGACACACTGCCGTGTATCTAGATATCATAACAGCAGCTTATGCAACTGTGTCATAATGAGAGGCCTTAAAACGAGTGTGGTTTTATAAAACGTTCCATTAACATGATCACACGAGTGTTTTAAGACCCAATTATGTACAGTTGCATACACTACTCAATCTACACATATGTATATAGTTCGACCAAAAAGAGTAGAAATTAAAAAGTGGCAATACTAGTGTCGTCCCCGTTTTCTTAGATTAATTAGAAAGGGACGACAATTTCTACTCTTTTTGGTCGGACTGTACCTACATAACGTAAATTTTATTTTATGTAATGAAATGAATTATTTATTTGTAACAACTGTCACTAAATTTATCACATTATAATAATAGTAATTAATATTCATGTCAGCAATATTTGTAACATAACATTTGATATCTCCTTATTCTAAGCAAATGTAGATACGAAGTAACCCGTACTACCAATAACTGTCGTTGGGGGATTAAACGGCAGCCGGCGGCGGCACGCGCGAGGTCGCAATATAACATCATCATATTTCGTAATGTTATAAAATAACAGCACTGACGACGCATTTCCATGCCCCGCCACACCGCCGCTTTATAGCAATGTAGATATTTACCTGTAGTATGGGAACTCATTACAGTAGTGTAACAATTTGGGCGTAGATAAACTATATTTATACGTACATAATAATAACAGTAGCCCTGCCAGCTCTGTAAGTGAAATAAACCCTTTAGTGGGAAGAAACTCGTTTTACCTACCAATCAATTTGTTATTTATTTCCTTATAGTGATCGACCGAAATTGGATTTACAGCAGAAAACGAAAACGAAGCTGTGAAGTGTTTAGCGCCGTAGGTAACACGACGAGTCTCAGTGTAATAATGCTTTATAGTGAATAATTTCACATGCTTATAACTTTCTTTAAGGTCATTTCCAATATGGTACAACATTCCAAAGGGCAATAATATGTGTCGTGTTACAAATCAAGGTTATTATAGATCAAGGTTGTGCTCTAAAAGGACTGCTATTGTTTGTTGATTCATCTGTGTGGATCAGCTGGGACCACACACCGCAGCTGCTTTCGACCAAAAACAAAAAGAAAAATATTAAGCCGGAACCGAGCCGGTACATCGCAATGCCCCCACCATGCATTTAAAGCCGTCCCGATGCCACTGTGTAGTGAATGCAAGTTTCTCGGCTTCATGCTTGGCTCAAACTTGAATTGGAAGTGCCATGTAGACATGCTGTGCGAAAAGTTGAGTAGTGCCATCTTTGCTTTAAATAAATTAAAACCTTTAATATCAAGTAATGCCTTCGAGTCTTTTTTGCATATTTTCACTCAATTGTGTCATACCGTTTTTTGGAGAAATTTCACTAATGCCCAGCTAATTTTGATACTTCAAAAACGAGCACTCCGAGTACTGGCCGAAGTAGAACCCGGGCATTCTTGCAGGGATTTCTTCATAAAGTACCGTATTATGACGTACTACTCACTTTATATAGTCGAGGTATAAATGTATCTATCTATATATATATATAAAAGAAGAAGTCCTGACTGACTCATCAACGCACAGCCGAAACTACTAATGTTAGAGAGTTGATTTTTGCAAAGTAGGTTACTTTTATAACGTGGGCTAGGGATAATCGAGGGCATTATTATTCTAAGGTATTAGACCTGACCTGAACTTAAGTTAACCAACATTTTGTTGTTGATACTATCAAATTTATTAGGCTAAAATTATTGCAAATGAGCTCTAGTATAACCCCCTCCAGAATGGCCCCATAGCAGTTTATTATGAGCGCTATTGCCACAAAAGCAAAAACGGCCCGGATTCTGCGATGCAGAAGGCAATGGAAAACCAATGCACTATTTTCCTAAAACTTAATGTAGTATCACAAATGTCGATGGAGAGTAACGAAGTTCTCATGCGAAATCCTTGTCAATGTAAAGGCGTGCTATCGGGAGACAAGTGATACGAACGAATGCTGATTAAATAGTACTTTATTAATTGGTATCGTCTGGAAACATATAGCATAACATACATTACACATCGACTACATCAACGTGGGACATGGAATGTGAGAACAATGTCAGTGCCAGGAAAATTAGAAGAACTGAAACAAGAGATGGATAGACTGAAAGCAGATATGATATGTTAAGGAATTTAGAGCTATGTGAAGTAAGAGGGGAATGTGGCGGGAATTATTGGAATAATTTAATACTAAATCATAATAAATGTGTGTTACTAATAGTTAAAATTGAGCTTATTTACCATCTTTTTCTTATTCTGAAAAACGAGAACAGAAAAGATAATTAGCAGCAGCAGGTAGCAGATTATTATAAGCGCTAGCCTCAAAAGTAAAACCGATCCGGATACTTGACTGCGGTGCAGAAGGCAATGGAAAACCACTGCACTATTTTCCTAATAATCCAGTATGAGAAATCTCCACAAAGAGTAACGAAATTCTTGACAACGGGCTTCCACGATGGTGATAACCCGTGGCCGTCCGAGCCCGGTAGAGTTAGGAGCAAGGCTACTCCGGTCCTCATCATGCGAAATCCTTTTCAATGTAAAGGCGTGATATCGGGAGAAAAGTGATACAAACGATTGCTGTTTAAATACTACCTTATTAATAGGTGACGTCTGTAAATATCTTACTACTACATAAAATATCAACTACATCAACTTGGGACATGGAATGTGAGAACAATGTCAGCGCCAGGAACATTAAGAACTGAAACAAGAGATGGATAGACTGAAAACCGATATGATATTTTAAGGAATTTAGAGCTATGTGATGTAAGATGGGAATACGGTGGCAATTATTGGAATGATTAAATACTAAATCATAATAAATGTGTTACTAATAGTTAAACTTAAGCTTATTTACCGTCTTCTTCTTACTCTGAAAAACGAGAACAGAAGAGATTATTATAACAAAATGTCATCCCGATAATATTATACAAGCAAGACTGTGAGGGTGTGTGTGTGTGTTACGCCAAATGATCATTATGACAAACAATAGTAGGGTATTATTAAACAACTTTAGGGATTCCGATATAGATCCAGTTTTTTTCATAATTACCATTTTAAGCCCGTGAGGTGGGTTTTTCTAAAAATACAAAAAACTCAAATAAACTTGATAACCATCAAATTTCGACCCCTAGTTTACTGGGCTAAAATTATTGCAAATGAGCTCTAGGATGACCCTCTTCAAGGAATTGGTCTAATCTCCAAAGCGGAACCCGTGATCAGGCTTCCGACTGAAGATGTCAACAACTGTGTAAGTTGAGATAAAAACCATCAGTACGGCAAAACAGGCAAAAGAGGCGAGTCAGAGGGACATTAACCTGAACCTTAACGCCCCCTGTTAGGATTCCTAATATGGGGTGATAAATGGATCCCAGAATGGCCCTGTAGTAGATTATTATGAGCGCTAGCCTCAAAAGTAAAAACGGTCCGGATACTTGACTGCGTTGCAGAAGGCAATGGAAAGCCACGTGCGCTGCTCTGTAAATATCTTACTACTACATTACATATCAACTACGTCAACTTGGGACATGGAATGTGAGAACAATGTCAGCGCCAGGAACATTAAGAACTGAAGCAAGAGATGGATAGACTGAAAACAGATATGATATTTTAAGGAATTTAGAGCTATGTGATGTAAGATGGGAATACGGTGGCAATTATTCGAATGATTAAATACTAAATCATAATAAATGTGTGTTACTAATAGTTAAAATTAAGCTTATTTACCGTCTTCTTCTTACTCTAAAAAACGAGAACAGAAGAGCTTATTATAACAAAATTTCATCCCGATAATATTATACAAGCAAGACTGTGAGGGTGTGTGTGTGTTACGCCAAATGATCATTATGACAAACAATAGTAGGGTAGGTATTATTAAACAACTTTAGGGATTCTGATATAGATCCACTTTTTTTCATAATTACCATTTTAAGCCCGTGAGGTGGGTTTTTCTAAAAATACAAAAAACTCAAATAAACTTGATAACCATCAAATTTCGACCCCTAGTTTACTGGGCTAAAATTATTGCAAATGAGCTCTAGGATGACCCTCTTCAAGGAATTGGTCGAATCTCCAAAGCGGAACCCGTGATCAGGCTTCCGACTGAAGATGTCAACAACTGTGTAAGTTGAGATAAAAACCATCAGTACGGCAAAACAGGCAAAAGAGGCGTGTCAGAGGGACATTAACCTAAAACCTAACACCCCCTGTTAGGATCCCAGAATCGCCCTGTAGTAGATTATTATGAGCGCTAGCCTCAAAAGTAAAAACGGTCCGGATACTTGACTGTGTTGCAGAAGGCAATGGAAAGCCACGTGCGCTGCTCTGTGGCGGCGCCACCATAATGAGAATCAGTTAATTATATTGGAAAAAAGCGGAAACGCTGTAAACGCCAAGGGAATGCATTGGCGCTTACAGCGTTTCCGCTTTTGGCCGTATGGTGAAATGATGTACGTTGAACATACACCATGTATGTATGATGTTTTTGGCTGTACCTGTACCAGGGAATGAAATAATGGGCATTGATTGTGGCGCCGCTGGGGAGCATACTCTGCAGCGGTACCACTGAGAACTTCACGTTATGTAAAGTAAGATAGGAAGGTGGTGGGATTTATTGGAGTGATACATATACATACAAAACCATAATAAATGTGTATTGCTAGTAAAAAAAGTTAAGCTTATTTACCATCTTCTTCTTACTCTGAAAAACGAGAACAGAAGAGATTATTATAATTTTATAAAAGCGAGAAATTTGAGCTTGTGTGTGCATGTGTGGCTGTGTGTGTGTGCGTGCGCGTAGGTGTGTGTGTTTTTTTAAAGAAATGTACAGTTAAGTACAAATTATTAGCAAAACTGTTTAAAGTATGTGAACTCGCCTCTATTGTTAACTGTATAGAGGCGTGTTTAGATATTTTTGATCATAAAAAGAACTCGACTGTACTACTGTGTAAAATACTTTTGAAGACCATACCTACTGAACACCGTGGTGTGAAATTACACGGAACGAAGTAGTAGCAATGGGTAGCCGTTATATGATACTATTCATCCAACTTATGATAGGGTATCGACATGACTTACTGCAAAACGGCAAAGACAAGTAAAAGTCGTAAAAAAATAAATAATATATTTTACACGGCAATATTTTTTATTGCGGTGTAATAAGAGCCCTCTTCGCGACGTGGTTGGCGCAGTGAGCCGGCGGTCCCGGGTTCGAATCCCGTCCAGGGTAAAAATATGTGAGATGAATTTGAATATTTGTGCTTGGGTCATCGTAAGTATGTTTATCGTCGTCTAGTACCCATGACACAATAAGCCTTCTTGAGCTTAATTTGGGACTAGGTCGATTTGTGTGAGGTTGTCTGAGATTTATATATTTATTCTCAGAAATGGTTTCTGAATTAACATAATTATGTACATAGCACTCTTGTTGGAGTCACGCCTAGGCGTCCCTGTAGAGCACTTTTCAAATCGTAAGGTATAATGAACTGACGCACCAATCACAATATCTTATTGGTATTCTTGGTTTGACCCTCAACTTAACTTTAATGGCAACATCACAAAGATTTGCGATTCCGCCCGAAGGTCTCTAGGATTCATATTCAGACAATCCAGACTATTTACCGACAGAGCTACCATAGTCGTGCTCTTTAACGCCTACGTTCGCAGCAAATTAGAAACAAACGCGATAGTGTGGAGCCCTCACGAAACCCAATACATACTCATGTTAGAGAGAATTCAGAAGACGTTTATTCGATTTCATTACAATAAACTCTACGGTTACAAAACTCTATCCTACGCTCTTTATCCTTGGAATGGTTGACTGTTTCTCCTTGGTAGTCCGCCGTAGAAAAGACAAAGGCAATTCTATTCCATGGCCCTCGCAAAGGCCCTCCACGAGGGGCAAGCATCACGCTGCAGGGCGAGACCGTACAGGTTGGGACTGACATGAAATATCTTGGTCTCATCCTGGACGGCAGGTGGACATTCAAAGCATTTCACCAAACTCGTGCCAAGATTGGTTGGCGCCGCAGCGGCACTGAGTAGGCTTCTCCCCAATATAGGAGGTCCCCAGGCTCCATACAGACGTCTCTACTCCGGCATCGTCCGAAGCATGACCTTGTACGGGGCGCCTCTATGGGTAGACGCACTAACTGCCGCAAATAAGACTCTCTAACACAGACCTCAGAGGGTCATTGCGGTTAGGGCGTGCAGAGGTTACCGGACGGTGTCCTGGGTGGCGGTTACGCTTCTGGCTGGTGATCCCCGTGGAAACTTCAGGCCGAGGTTCTCGCGGAAATATACAGATACCGTGCGGACTTGAGAGCCCGGGGGGAGTGGCCGACCCACGGAGAGGTAGAGGAGCTGCGGAATGCGGGTCAAGGGGCGCTACTCCCGAGGTGGAGAGAGGACCTGGGGGTGGCCAGTCCAGGGCGAATAACAGTAGAGGCTATCGTTCCTCGAGCGGTGGGTAGACCGCAAATACCCGATTTCCATCTGGTGCAGATCCTTACAGGACACGGTTACTTTGGTAAGTACCTGCAGCGCGTAGCTGGCAGAAAGGGAAAGGCCAAAATGCCACGCGTGCGATGCCCCAGTGGACTCACAGCTTCACACAATGGAGGCATGCGTGGCATGGAATCTCTAACGGCGGGAACTCGTAGCTGCAGTAGGAGCAGACCTCTCCCTGTCGACCATCGTGTCCAAGATGCTTGACAGCGAGAGGTGCTGGAAGGCGATGACCTCTTTCTGCACAGAAGATATGAAGCAGAAAGAGGACGCGGAACGGGGCAGAGCGGACGATCCTGTCGCTGGCCCAACTCGCAGACGGAGGGTGGGTCAAGCACGCTGGCGTTTTGCGCATATGATCGCCCCGCCCTAGTGGGCTGGTTGGCGGGGGCAGGGGATCTTGTCGGCCAAGTAGTCCCACATGACTAGAGCGCCCCTCTCTTATTCGGAGTGCTCTTCCTCGGCCGAGCCCAATCGGGAAAATTGCGAGGTCCACATTAGCATGCGCAAGCGATCCTGTGGGCCTCACCTAAGGCGATATGGAGGGAAAACGTGCTGGGTTTTTAGTGGGTACACCTGCCCGGGAGCCCCACATACCCGTTCCGAACCCCCGATCGGAACGGGTATGTGGGGCTCCTTATACGAGGCAAAGAAAGGACCACCTCACATGCTCATGGGCGATAGAGAGATCGAACGGATGAGCCCTGCAACTGAAGCACCGCACCATGCGCGGCGGAGGAGCATAGAGTTTGATTAAACTCAAACTCAAACTGTTTATTGCACACATATTACAACATAGTACAATACTACAATTATAATATGTACCCTGTAAGGGCACAGCAATTTCCTTAATTCTACTTAACACTAGCATTACAATAAAACTACAAAATAACATTCTATGATTGATTTAGATATTTCTCTTATGTACCTATAGTAACATTTATCTAATAAATATTTATCTAGCTCCTTTATAAATACATTCACTTTTTTATACATTTAATTTTGGATGGTAGCTTATTATAAATTTTCATGCACATCATGTGCGGTCCCGTGAGGAATAGTTTTAAATTGGAGGACTTAGTAGTAGTGTAACGTTACACGTACATATATATATATATAGTTAAAAATATTTTCAATAAAAAAAAAACAATAAAAATAATTATAATCATAAATAGACTGGATCGATTTGTGTATGCACTGCGACGCCTTAGGTCTATAGCATCAAGAGAGGCTGCGCTTTCCGCATACCATGGATATGTTTCCTCCATCTTACGCTACGGGCTTATCATTTGGGGTAACAGTACAGATACCCAAAGAGCATTTGTGACTCAAAAAAAATGTGTCAGGGCTGTATACGGAGCTGAATATCTTGCACATTGCAAACCAATATTCCAGGACCTTAATATCTTACCTCTACCTTGCCTCTACATATTAGAAGTTACCAAATTTGTGAAAAAGTATCCACACTTCTTTCCACTGCATGATACGATAGTCAATAAGGGCAATAGACCTAGCCGAAAACCGCTCAAATTGTATCAGCCTAGGCAAAAGCTAAAGGTATTTGGCAGAAATGTATATTGTATGGCTATCCAATTGTATAATAGGTTACCTGACAACTTCAAAGGCTTACAATTAAATCAATTTAATAAAATAATGTTTAAATGGCTGCTTGACAAATGCTTTTATTCTGTTGACGAATTTTTGAACCATAATGGATAATTAATTATTTGAATTGTACCTAATCTAATAATTTAATAATAATCTAATAGTATAACTAAATTAATTTAATGTTCTTAGTTATAAGTTAAATATTTCTACGCCGTACTGGCAGAATATGCTGAGCTAACCACATCTACTAACCTAAATTGTACCATATTCTTTGAAATAAACGATTGATTGATTGATTGATTGAAATATTTAATTTATAGTTATACGTCATAATCAGCCTGGTTAAATAATTTAGTACACATTAAACACTAACATAAACATAACAATAGGAAACAATATTAAATATAAATCATTGAGATGTAAACTATACGGAACACTCCTGCGCTCGACGATACCGTTAGGGCAAGGTACCAGCTGCGCGTCGCCTGGCTATCCCCGCCAGCGGCGTCTCGCCTGCCATACCCCGCTAGACCGCCTTAAGGGCAACAGCTTGTTGGTGCGTACACGGGCTCCGCTCCGTGTCGTCTATCGCGCTTGCAAATTTGTCCCAAGATCTATATTTAATCATAAAATTAAATACAACAAAATACGTTGCGGCAGTGGTCACTTGTTTCGTCATTCTTGCGTGTAAAGCATAATCGTAGAAGTGTACATAATACTTTACTTCGCCTCGCACCCCGAAAGGGTAAGTTGTTGAGCTATTTCCTAGTCTTAAGTATTAGTGGCTAAACTGTGCTTGTACCATAATCCGTGTGTTGATTTCATTGTATATTCATCTTAGTGCATCATCATAATGTTTAAAGTATCTATCGTCCACGCCGGCCGCTTGTGCCGATTTACCGTTATAACATGGCGTCGCCTACATTTTGCCTATGATGATTTCACTCGCTAGTACTTATTTTATGCTCATTATCGCAAGTTTAAGTCCTTCATTATAATAAAGTAAAAGTAATTAAATTAATTAAAAAATGAGAATGAATTCATAATATTATATTCAGGTATTTAGTTTGTTTGTAAATGCTAAATTGATATATTACTACGCATTGCCTGCGCTGTACTTCTTTCACATTCTGCTTATTCCTTCTGCACTCTGTAACTCCGTTCTGATTATGAACACCCACCAGCTACTTTCTTTTGCTCCCCCTGGCTAGCTTAGCAACATCACCGAGGTTCATAATCAGCGGAGCACAAAAGAAATATAAGTATATGTTCTAATAAAGGCCGTTGTCTACAGGGTGCGACTTGGAGAAAAGCGTTTTTTTAACTTTAACACGACGTGTCGACACATCCGGCAAATGGTTGCCAGGACATGAGCCGGCCCACAACAGCACCGACGCACACGGCCTTATCCCGGGGTTCCTGAACGTAGTTCCACGGACCGGCACAACTGACCTTGCCACCACCAGGGGAGTACCGGCCTGCGTTGCGATACCAGACGGGCTAAAATTAATCCACGACCTTTTTATTTAATAGATTAAATAATTTTATTTTGTGATTGACAATCGTTGTTTTCTTTCCAAAACGCCGACCGTCACAGTAGGTAGAGCCAAATTTTCATTGCGACAGTGATTTATTCGTTCTGAATGAAAGTTCGCCAGTGGGAAGAAAGTTTTGTGTGTTCGAATGAAAAGGCAGACTTCGTGGATGTAGAGTGAAGTAAGTGTTAAAATCTCAAGTTTTTTAAAATATGGCCAACAGCTTATATATATTAACTAGGTTTTATATTAGCTAGGATTCTAATACATTTTTTTTGCAGGATAAACAGACTTTGGACATTGGTACTGTTTCCCCACAGCAGTATACCATACCTAGATATAGAATGGGCGTAAGCATAATATGCTGATTTGGCTGTTTTTAAATCAGTTGTCTTTTTGAGTTCGTACATCACGGCAGGTATGTAAACGCGTATAAAATTCACGGAAGGTGTGTTAACGCGTATAAAATGTGAATCCCCAATCGTTAGACATTTACTCCGCACACGACAGAGAAAGTTTTTTTTCTAAGCACCCCCGTCTGGGGTCATTATTAAATGCATAGAAGGGGCGATACGTGCGATATATACATATATATCGCATCCATATATATATTTACGTTAGCCCTTGCTATGAAGACCTACAAGCTGCAGGCAGGCATTTATTGAGTTCTTTATTTAATAATAAAAACCGGCCAAGTGCGAGTCGGACTCGCGCACCGAGGGTTCCGTACAAACACTTTCCATCCCTAGGTGGTTAAGTTAAGTTTGCACCTGGTATGTATAGCGCCCCATATAAATTAGGTGCAAAGTTAGGTATTAAAAAAACTACTTACTAGATCTCGTTCAAAACAATTTTCGTTGGTAGTTTTTATAGTAATGTACATCATATGTTTTTTTTAGATTTTTCATTTTCTTATTTTAGAAGTTAGAGGGAGGGGGGACCAACTTTTTTCCACTTTGGAAGCGTCTGTCACGCAAACTATTCGGTTTAGAAAAAAAATATTTTAGAAACCTCGACATCATTTTTGAAGACCTATCGTACCCACGTACGTGTTTGATGAAAAAAAAATTTTGAGTTTCAGTTCTAAGTATGGGGAGCCCCCAATATTTATTATTACTTTTTTATTTTTGCATCAAAATCTTAATGCGGTTTACAGAATACATCTACCTACCAAGTTTCAACAGTATAGCTCTTATAGTTTCGGAAAAAAATGGCTGTGACATACGGACGGACAGACGGACAGACAGACAGACAGACAGACAGACATGACGAATCTATAAGGGTTCCGTTTTTGCCATTTGGCTACGGAACCCTAAAAATTAATAGAATACATGACCAAAACATTTGCACGAAAACAAACGAAATAGGTACGTAATAATAAAAATAAAAGTAAGAACAGTAATATCCAATTACACGAGATGGAAAGAATTATAACTATTTACCTACAACTACTTGTAATAAATAATGGTAAACGCATTTCAAAATGTGTTTAAGTAGGCAATGAGTTTCTTAATTTCTAAAAATGCAAAAACAACAAACTGCACCAACACTCGAAATATGTTTATTTTTTAAAAACCAACCAAAATATTTTCCGAAGAGATCTTCTAAATGTAATGTTCGATCTCAATACAAATTTGATATCAAACTCCCCAAAATTAATAATGCAATTTATAAGATGAGTGCTTTTGTATCAGCCATTCGCATTAATGATAGATAGAATGATAGATATTAAATGTATAGTAGATAGCACTTTTAAAAGGAAGCTAAAGGGCTGGTTATTAGATAAGTCTCATTTTATAACTTAAATGAATTGGATAATTGTTAATTTTTAATAAAAATTTTGATAGTTATTAAGGCCATTAAACATTGTATGCCCGGAGGGGTAACTGTTGGTTGGAACTTATATTTAATAACACCACCATGTACCTATATAATAAAGATTTTCTATTCTAGTTTATTCTATCAACGTTCTCGTCTTCAAGCGTAACGCGGTTTAGGGTGATGAGTGCGCGTGGCGGGCCCCGCAAGCACCCGGCGGGTCCACCGCGCCGGCACCGTGCCGCACGCCCGGTCGCCCGTGGTACCTACTAGCAGACCGATGCGTTATATTATAAGACAGACGGATTATCCACTTTATTATTGAGGAGGAGATAATAGTAATGTACCATAAGCAGTAGTTTGCGCCTCAACTCAAGCGTGTGAATCCCAACGTGATACACGTCACGAAAAGACATAGATATACAAGAATGGATAATGTTTATTTTTTTTATTAAAGCAGTAACGTCTGCTAACGTAAATTAAATGTTTACAAATGAAGCGAAAATTGAAAAATTTAATGATTCGGACAGGATTCGAACCTGCGTTTCCAACGGCTTTCCGGGCCAACACTGGCGTCCTCCCAATTGAACCACCGAATCAGATGTCAGAGTCATTGAATTTTTCAACCAGTTGCTTCGACATGCCTTAGGGTGGCATCGTAGCGCCATCTACCGTAAAGATTTAGACTTTATCGTCGGCACCATCGTCTCAAATTTGTTGAGAATCGATAGTAACAATGTGCTACACCCAAATTACTTATTTTTTTATTAAAGCAGTAACGTCTGCTAACGTAAATTAAATGTTTACAAATGAAGCGAAAATTGAAAAATTACCCCACCCTAAGGCATGTCGAAGCAACTGGTTGAAAAATTCAATGACTCTGACATCTGATTCGGTGGTCCAATTGGGAGGACGCCAGTGTTGGCCCGGAAAGCCGTTGGAAACGCAGGATCGAATCCTGTCCGAATCATTAAATTTTTCAATTTTCGCTTCATTTGTAAACATTTAATGGATAATGTCCATATAATCGCTTATACGTGTACCTATCTGGCAAATTTATTTTGATTATTTTCCACCATAAGTACATATTATGGGTATCCCATACCAACGCTCCGAATTCCAGCCTGCTACGAATGAAAGCATTGTACAGCAAAATAACCACCTTGATAGTGGAGAACTGCGAAGAGAGTCTCATCATAAAACCTAGCGTTTTCGAAACTTTTTTACGTGTCTTTGTTATGCCAACGTCTTCTATGTCTGAAGTCAAGTGTTTGTCCAGTGTCAGTCCTAAGTCTCCTATATCGTCAGTTTGTTTAAGCACAACGCCGCTTCGTCCTGTATTCGTTGTTATTTTTTTCATACCATAATTTTTCCGAATAAAAAATTAACAATTTGACAGCTTTCAATAATAGTGGCTGAAGGGATTTTTGCCTTTGAAACACTCGCCAAGCACCAAACAAAGCAAATACAAAAGAAAAAAACAATAACAATTTGAACTCCATATTTTTGTTCACATTTTTGCCTATGTTTTTAGGAACTCAACTGTACAACTGTGTAAAAGTCTTGAAAACCATACCTACTGAACATCTTGGTATGGAATTTAATGGAACAAAGTAGTAGCAATGGGTAGCGGTTATAGGATAGGTACTGTTTACCCAATTATGATAAATACAGTCATAATAAAAGATAGATTTTTTTTTTCTCGTGGCGAAAATGGCACGATTTATATTTTCTTATGTGTCGTTTAGCAAAGGCCTTGCACGCCAGAGAGGTACCATAATAATATTAAAAGTTATAATTACCAGGATTACTTTTACTATTTCCTTCATTAGTCCGTTAATCTTCTTTTTATCCTCAGGAAAGCGGGTTTCGAGCGCTTCGCTGATAATCAGCATTTTTTCTTTAAAATTCTAAAACACAAATGATATAATTGACAGTGTACAAACTTGTAAAGAAAAGTTCGATTTATCATACTTTCTTTATTCACTTCGTTATTTAGTTAGTTTTCCCGAGAAAATACAAAACCAAACCTTTTGTTCTCTAAATATACATAGAGTTAAAAGTTAAGGTTTTTAAGTGTTACCCTAATTCTCATCAATAATCTATTAAAACTAGCAAGTGGATTCTATTGCAGAGCTAATATACAGTAAACAGGTAATTAAATAATAATGAAATAATGAACTTTATTCTGCAAGTAGGACACAAGGGCACTTTTACATGTCTGAGTCTACCGGAAATAATTATAAAAATATATGATAGTACGTCGATGAGATATTATTAGTGGCTATTAGACGTGTGCGCCGCGCCGGTTTTGTACCGACGCCGCAGTGTACGCCGCCGCGGCGTGAAATCGGCGTAACCTTTGTGTACTTTGTATTTATGCGCATACAAATAATGTTACCTGTACTGTATATAAAGTAACCTGTACTTTATATAAAGTACAGGTTACATTGTGTGTGCCATAGTGCCATATCTTTAGCGCTTCAGCCACGGGGTCTATGATAGATGGCCTATCACGTGATAAATAAGTGACAAAACATCTGTCACTCGCATTTGATCCAAACGTGACGGATGCTGGAAATAATGTAAGAAATATAATGCTTACCATCATTATACTACTTACATTATTTCCTGAAAACGAAAAAGGTTGAAAAATACTGTTATTATGACATTTATTCATAAACGAACTGAAGATGTGTCTCCTTTTTAATCACCAACCCAAACAGAAGCGATAAATATTATTATCCATAATACCTACCTTGGGGACCCCCCTTGGATTTTTTTGATACGCGAATAAAGTGGCCACTGAACCCTGAAATATAAATGAAACAGATTTGTTTCATAATAAGCTTTTTATCACTACAGAATTATCACAATTTTTTTATCATTATTAATATATGAAAATAAATGAAATAGCAATTAGGTCGGGCCCCGTTCCATGAGACTCCTTTTTCTGGGTGATTTGCCGTTCGGGAATTTGCTGCTACCTTGCGAACCTAACCTACCTACTCTGCTTTTATTCGTCTAGATACATCATATGAAAATTAAAAACTAAATAAGGCACAAAAGGTTTGTATTAAAGAAGTAATGTGGGAATACTGCGGTGTTGAAGAACTTCTAATGGCAGTACCTCTTGTAGTGCATCAGCCGGCCCCTCTGGTGAGTGGGTGGTGATGCTGCACTAGTTCACAGGCGGCCTGCAATCTCTCACCAGTGGCTCCAAGTACGAGTAGTAGTCATGCGCGCAGCGGCTACGCCCCGAGTAAAAACTACGTTGGGTAAACACGTTTCAACCGCTATACCTAGAAGGTATGAACTACCCCATACGCCTGCGCACTTTAATTTTGCGTCCTGTATTCTACCATCACTCACTGCAACTAAAGCGAAACGACGTACCGCGAAAACTAAGTGGCTAAGCTGAAATAATAAAGATTATGTGATTAAATTACAATAACGATTAAAACTACTCAATACTTTATCGCATTGCAGGGAATGTGTGTGTACAAGTGGTAATCGTGTAATAATTTATTTATTACTAATAAATAACACTTAAGTTATTGTTAGTGATATTTTCTTCAGCTTCCGTGACTATAAGTCTGTCTCACATTTAAATAAAATATTTTTAACGGATACTATCCTGTATTTGGCTATTAAAAATACGTGATGTAATCCGTCAGTCATTATTCGTAATTGATTTAACATCGGTAATAAAAAAATCTGTTGATAAAAACGAGTAATGTAACGTCGTTTACTCGGATCCCTCCATCGATGATGATCTCGCAGAGAAACTCTTATCTTTTGTTCTCTGAGTAATTTTGGGCTTTCTTAGTAGAGTGGGACTTTCGTCTTGAGACACGGTAAACATCCGCGACTCACGACGATTGCGCAGCCTCTCAAACGCTGCCTAATGGAATCTGATTCGACAATGGATGTGTTTCGATAATGGAATCTGATTCCACAGTGGATGTGCCCACCAAACTGGACGATTTTATTCGCATTCAAAATATTGGACTAGTGTCGTGGACGCCAGTATGTTTGCTTATGTTAAATTACGTACAAAAATTGACAGCTACTTTTGATGCTGATTGTACTATGATCAGCTGCTTTAGACTTTAGGCACAATTAGTATTTTTTCCAAACCAAAGAGACCACGTCTGACCAGATGGGGAAAAATACTGTAGTGTTACTCACCACCTGAAAATAAAAACGAAGTGGTCTAATAAGATAATTGAAGTCCACATAAGTGAGACGTACGGTCGCTTACCACGAAATGATTATAAATATAACTATTTATTTATTTATTTATTTATTATATGTAGGAACAGTAACAAGTTACAAACTAACAGCTTATGCGATAAATTACATATTATACATATATATATCATCATTTGTTTGCAACTCAACAAGAACTGTTCACATCATTTTCAGATTACAGTTCTAAATAAAAAGCGGAAGTAACGACATTAAACTAACACTAATTACTATTCTAAATAATTATTCGCATTTAAGGACCTGTGACACTGTGGCTTTAAACGTATAAAACGTCATTGAAAATATGTCGCATTTTTGGCAAATACTTACGACAATTGGGTTATTCGCCGAGACATTATTATTAGTTACAACATTGGCAAACAATCGAGGGTGGCGAACAGGTCTCGTATAACATTTCAGTTTAAATTCATGAATGATATTTGCATCTACAACAGAGACTATGTAGATACATATACACTAGTTACATTAACGAGATACTCCTGCCTGTGACTGTGGTGCGCCTACCCAGTCCATCCATCACATAGTCCACGATTGCCCAAAACGCAAGTTCACCGGGAACCCTCTGGACTTACTACTGAATCTAAGCGAAGACGCAACCCAATGGGTGAAGAACTTAGATATTAATTTGTAATCAACACAACATGTAAAGCGACTCAATTATGCCATACGATTAAATAAATAAATTAACCGGTACGGTTAAGATTACACTCATGTCCACAAAAATTACAATGGCGAATGCGAGGATTGTTTAAAAAAAAAGAGTTGTTTTTAGGTAGGAATAACCGTCATTCCTAGGAAAAAGTAATAGATTTTTCTGTAGTATAAAATAAATAAAAAGATGTAAATGTTTTTCTACAGGCATCGTACGGAAACCTAACTGATATTAATTCGCCCTGGTGGGGCTGCTGGTGTGCTCCTTGTATCTTCCAGTATTAGGATAAGATAGATTAGGGCATAAGAGTATTAGGAAATTTAATATTATGGAAACAGACAAGAGCATTATCGAAAATAAAAATTAGGTCAAATGTATTTAGGACAAACATTTTTAGGGATTTCGAGGAAGGATAGATGGTTGTACCTGGTCTTGCCTAACAACTTATTGCCTAACTTCATTTAAACTAATATTATGTAGCATAACTATTCACTTTGTCTAATTTTCAATTGAGTGAAAGTCGTTTTGTATAATTTTTATTTGCCACGCTGGATGGCAATGCTTATTCGCTGGGCAAAATAGTGGCCAGCCCTCTTGTCATGGATTGCGTCAATGAGGCGCATCGACAATTTTTTGAAGAGTCGACGCGCACTTGGCCCGGCCGCAAATATGTAACTGCTACCGAGAGCAGCATATTTACGACGTTTGAGGCTTTCCGCAGACGCAGCCGCCGCGCCAGCACCATTCTTGGTACCTGGAATATGAGACGGTGCCAGGGTTTCTACACACGTAGCATCCCACACCAACGGCCGACCCATACTCCAAGGCACCAATGTCATTCCGTCAGGCCTTTTTCCGTCGTCCCTAGCCAAACCACTGGGCTCTAGGATTGCCGGCACCTTGGCGCTAACAAATGCCCTCCGGATGACGTCATTGATACTAGCGTGGCGAGAAATATCTCGCAGGCAGAATGCTGCCTGCACTCCGGTGGCATGAGAGGCCGTGGTGGCCAAGGCCATCGACCAAAGCTCCGCAGCGACAGCGATGGGGCTCATTTTGTTGGTGCCCCAATCCTTAGACATGTGGCTAGTCTAAAACTATTATTATCGATCAAAGTCCCTATTGTGTGTGATGGCAAGGCTTCCAGCCACAGACCGGACTCCCATTCCCCGGCAGCAAGGAGACGAGCTCGGTCTGTTGGACTACATGCTGTCTCTAAGAGATTGTTTTTTACTATCCGACAGAGAGGCTCATCCCATTGCCTCTGCGAGCACGGGTTATCAGGTGCATCCGAGATACCACATGTTAATGACCATACATTTTTGGCCTCGGTGCAGTGCGCAGCCTCCAGGACCCCAACAGAGGGGGCTAGTATTTTCCCAATGAGGCTATTGGCCATGTGCACCGAAGTTAGAAACGCAGGTAGTGCCAAGCAGGAGATTTTACGGATGCCCCGGCCACCGAACCTAATTGGTAGGCTGGCCTGAGTCCATGATCTGTCGCCGAAAGAAATATTGAAGATGGACGTAAGGGTTCCTTCAATTAAATGATCTAAATCTAAAAGCAGGTTAGGGTGTTTTCAAAGGTGGGAGCCGCGAAGAACATATGTGAACTTTGTAACAAAGAGACAGTGTTTTATGATACAGTACGCTGAATGTATATTCAATTTTGTCAATCGATGAGAAACTGTTTTGAAATTTTGAATTTTGTTATCGATAAATGTATCAAAGGACTGATCGAAGATGGGACACCCAAGAAGGTGAAGCGATTCTTTAGTAA
Source organism: Apotomis betuletana (assembly GCA_932273695.1). Classification (NCBI taxonomy): domain Eukaryota; kingdom Metazoa; phylum Arthropoda; class Insecta; order Lepidoptera; family Tortricidae; genus Apotomis; species Apotomis betuletana. The sequence goes on along the minus strand of OW026321.1, from coordinate 4,922,241 downwards.
TAATTCTGATGCTAGGAGCCATTTGTCTAAAGCTATCTATTATGTCGGTTTTGTTTGGATTTGGACATGTGTCCATAATGAAAAATTCGCATTTAGAAAAATTAAGAGAGCCCAATCCTCAATCAGTAGTTCATTTTTTTAAATCATTGAGAACTGAAATCGCGTCTCCACCGAGTGTGCCGTCATCTAGATACCACACATTTATGTTTGAATTTAGTTCTTTGATTATGGGATGTATAGAAAGACTAAAAATTGCTGGACCAAGTGGGTCACCCTGTTGACAACCTACAGAGGACGTTAAAACGTTGGTTTTATACAATAATTTAGATGGAGAACTGTAACACTGCCAAAGAAATGTATATAAGGGAGGAATTTTTTCCTTTACCTGCGTCAACAAGGCACCCCTATCTACAGAATTGCCAAAAGCATTTTTCACTGAAACTGTAAACTATTTCGAATTGTTATAAAACAAACCTAACCTAACCTAATCTAAAGGGTGATATTTACAACAATCTGAAATAGTATACAGTTTCAGTGAAAAATGCTTTTGGCGAAATGAAACTTTTGCGAAATGAAACGTTTGCGAAACATAATTCGGCGAAAAGGAAGTACACCGTTCGCACCGCATGGACAGCAGCTTTGCAGCCGCTCTTAGACCCAAATCCCAGTTGCACAGGTTGAAGTTCAGCACTAAGAGCACCGAGGTTAGAGCGGCAACCGATTTTGGAAGCTAACCGTCGAAGAGTACTACCGACGGCAATAGGGCGAATGCCACCATCTTTTTTAGTTAAAGCGCAGAGGTTAGCGCCATATAAAATGTCTCTAATTTCGTTTGGGACTTGACCGGTCAACATGATGTTAACCAGGTCCGTCGAAATTATGGGAATATAGCAAAAGACAACTCCGAATCATAACGGGGGTGTTTACTGGTCACTTTGGGGTCAAAGGACTATTGGCCAAGTTGGGACTGTCTGACAATACAGATTGTAGAATGTGTGGCGAGGAGGCAGAGACAATGAAGCACATACTGTGTGGATGTCATGCCCTCGCCAGACACAGAATGAAGGAATTCGGTATTGGTTACCCAGAACCGAAGGAATTCCAGGCACTACCAACTGGTTCCATCATCCGATATATGAAGGTGGTGGAACAATCCTTTGAGTAGGCGCGATGGGGGTAACTACACAAAAGATCCCATTGGATCGAAGTGTATCCGCAAGGACCCCTTCCTAATAAGATAAGATAAGATAAGATAACCAGGTCCGTCAAGTCCTTTAGGAGTTTGTCGCTCGTTTCGCCGCAGCCGCATTTCAGAAGGTCTTTGAGGTGCTGCGGAGTCAGACCATCCAGGCCCCCTGCAGATCCATTTGGAAAAGACATTACTGCTCCGAGAACATCCTGTGAGGTGGCGATGAGAATTGGGTCACTCGGCTGCGGTGGGTCTGGGAGAAGGAGATCTGTGGCTGGAAGTGGATGTTGGCTGTGTAGTGCTAAAAGTGTATCCGCGTTGTCAGGAGCCACAGTGTCGTCAGAAAAGAGTAAACGAGCTGCACCTTTGATATCACCATCAGAAACTTTACCTCTAACTTTTTTAAATATGCTGTTATTTATAATATGCCTATGTGTATCGGCAGTGGGATAGACACGTCACCGGAGCAATGATTTTTTATTATTTTCGTCAAAGACTTTTGATTTTCATCCGATTTTATGTGTAGCACTTTGAATGAAAAAGTTAGTAACAGTTCCCAACTATTATGCTATATAACTAGCGATGAATTGTCTAAAATAATGGTTCTAACGTGTCACTTAGAAATTTTGAAACAGAAACATGGGCTCCCCGTGGCACCCGTTTCAAAACTGGCTTTGAATTTTTGAGGTCACTTAGGATTTGCCAAAATGGTATTGCCGGAGTAGGTACCTGGTTAAGAGACGGCGAGGCGATTGGTTGTGAGGGCGGCGTGGGATGTGTGGTCTGGGTCTGGATTTGAGAGTGTTTTTTACCAATATGTATTGTAGCATTACGCTACGGATTAAGTGTTTCTTTTTACTAATCCGTTGTTTATTTAAATTCATCACAGCACAGCGCCATCTGTTACCGTCTAGTAGTACCTTTTTCTAGTGTCTTAGCTTGCGTGAGTTTTGGTTTGACGTCATCTGTGGATTGGGTACCAGTATTTGTAACTAGAAAAAAAGTAATTTGCCATTTTCACCATGAAAAAGTGCGTTTAAGTTCATGCTTGTCGACAATTATTGTTTTGTTGAATTATGAGGATTCTAAGAACAATTTCAATATTTATTTTGGGTTAATATGTATATTTAAATTTTTTTGTTTTTTTTTCTTTGTGGCATGACATATTTTTCAACACCAGTCGCATTCCCTATTGCAATGTATGCACTATTATCTATAGACGGTGTAAAAAACATTTTTGTTTAGACGTAGGAATTACCAAGAACACAGACTGACTGACACTCATTATAACCAGCGGTATCCTATACACATATATCCACATACTCACATTCACATCATACACACACACACACATTATTTTGGTTCCGACGCTAGTATTGTATTCTATTATCTCATATTCATATTCATATTCATATCGTTTATTGCGAATCATGTTCATTTTACAATGGATGGTATGCTAATTATAATGTAGGTACATGAAACCCTGTTAGGGCATTGCAATTTCTTACAGACTAAAACATTATTACTTTTATTTAATTTAAACTATTATGTACAACTATTTTACAAAACTATAAAATGTTATTATTAATTTAACAATGCAGCAATATTAATTACATTTCAAACATATATATGCGTTTTAAATATCGTAACTTCTGGGTAACTAAGTATTAATTTAAATTAGAAATTATTCGGCGTTGCATTACTATATAATAACTAGAGGCCCGTTGCGGCGTTGAACCGCCGCTAGAATATGGAAATCCGGAAGTGTTACCGAAAATAACTACTTTATCGATAAGAAGTTTTTGGCGAACGAAGAATAAATACTGTAAAAAAAACACGTTAAAACTATGTTTTTTTATATATATATATATATTTAAAGGGCTTCGCTTAGCGAAGCGACCACATCGCAATTTCGCAAAATTATTTTTTAAAAACGGTAAAATATGCCAGGCTAGAGCTAGGCCTGATAGCCAACTGCCAGCTTCATCGTGCCAACTTTTTCAACTCTTGTAAAAATAACTTGTGCATTAATGACATGTGATCTGCTGATCTGTTTCACAAATAAAATGCATATTGTTCGATTTATGGAAAAATTTAATTCATAAAAAATAATCCCATATCTTAAAAAAATAATTGACATATTTTCATAGGACCGAACATAAGATTGGTAGAATTTAATTTGTTGTTCTTTCTTCAGGGCATAAATTTATCGATTTGATCGATTTCTATCAATTTCTATGTTAAGTGATATTAAAAAATGTTACATAAACTCAATTGTACGAAATAGAGAGTATAAAACGTTTGTAGATACACGAAAAACCACTATTATCAATGCTTGTTTTTTTTTATGAAAATTCAATAGATCGTGCAAATTTTCTTAATATGGGTGCTGCCATGTCATCATCATCAATCAATTTATTCAATAACAATTACACATTGTGTTTGAAATTCTTACGCTAGGTATACTTAATCAAACCCTATTTACTAATCTAAATAAATAACTGACCAACAATAGGTACTCCACCATAAAAAAAAAAAACAAAAAAAAAATGTGTCAAATATGTGTAATAAATAAAATCCAATATATAAAACAGCTAAAAATGTTGAAAATAAAATATTAAGACATATTTTTTTCAATAAATTTAGAGCTGAAGGCCTAATACCCGCGAATTCCAAATTCAAACTTTCGTCTTTCCTCTCATGGAAATAGTGTCTGACAGAAGAGTGAGGGAGATGCTATCTATACTCTCAAGTCTATGATATAAACCTAATTTTAGGGTTCCTTACTAAAGTCGGTAAAAACGGAAGCCTTATAAAATCAATTTGTTTTGTTGACAGCAGAATTTGTCAAATTTTATTTTGAATGAGTATAAGTATGATCAGCCAGACGTCATTAATTCAAATATGATTTATTCTTGAGAGCGTCGATTTTTTGAAATTTGCATCATATGTAGGTTATTTCTACCATCAAGTTTCGCATGTTAGGGTAACATGTTAATTATTCCACATTGCCAACTGGTCCACAATGTCAGCTCGTCTATATTCCCATCTGGGTCACATTGCCAACTCGATCATACACCCAACTCATCTGCATTGCCAACTCGTCTATATTACCAATTCGTCTCCATTGGCAACTCGTCAATATTCCCAATTTGTCCACAATGCCAACTCGACCATATTTCCAACTCGTCCATATTTCCAACTCATCCACATTCCCAACTCGTACACAATGCCAAATCATCCACATTGCCCACTCGTCCATAAACCCAACTCATCTACAATGCCAACTCGTCCATATTACCAACTCGTCTTTATTGCCAACTTATCCATATTCCCAACTCGTCCACAATGCCAACTCATCCATATTGCTAACTCGTCCACATTTTCTACTCGTCCATACACCCAACTCGTCTTTAATACCAACTCGTCTTTATTGCCAATCTCGTCCATATTATCAACTCGTCCGTATTACCAACTCGTCTTCATTGCTAACTCATTTATATTCCCACTCATCCACAATGACAACGCGTTCATATTACTTGCTCGTCCACAATGCCAACTCGTCCACATTTCCAACTCGTCCATATTCTCACCTCGTCCACAATGCCAAGTCGTTTACATTACCAACTCGTCCATACACCCAACTCATCTACATTGCCAACTCGTCTTCATTTCCAACTCATCAACAATGCCAACTCGTCCATATTGCTAACTCGTCCACATTTCCAACTTGTCCATAGACCCAACTCATCCACAATTCCAAGTCGTCCACATTTCCAACTCGTCCATATTCCCAACTCGACGATACACCCAACTCGTCTATACAAACTCGTCTTTATTGCCAACTCGTCCATATTCCCAACTTGTTCATTTTGCCAACTCATCCACATTCCCAACTCGTCCACGTTGACAACTCGTCCGTATTACCAAGTCGTCTCCATTGCCCACTCGTCCGTGTTCCCAACTTGTTCATTTTGCCAACTCATCCACATTCCCAACTCGTCCATATTCCCAACTCGTCCACATTGAAAACTCGTCCATATTACCTACTTGTCCGTATTACCAACTCGTCTTCATTGCCAACTCGTCCATAATGCGAACTCGTCCACATTGTCCCCTTGTACATGTTCCCAACTTGTCAATTTTACCAACTCATCCACATTGCCAACTCATCCACATTTCCAACTCGTCCATATTCCCAACCCAACTCGACGATACACCCAACTCGTCTACAAATCCCAACTTGTCCTTATTATCAGCTCGTCTTTATTGCCAAATCTTCCATATCACCAACTCGTCCGTATTACAAAGTCGTCTTCATTGTCAACTTGTCCGTATTACCAACTCGTCTTCATTGCCAACTCGTCCATAATGCGAACTCGTCCAAATTGCCCACTTGTCCATGTTCCCAACTTGTCAATTTTACCAACTCATCCACATTGCCAACTCATCCACATTTCCACTCGATACACCCAACTCGTCTACAATACCAACTTGTTCTTATTATCAGCTCGTCTTTATTGCCAAATCTCCCATATCACCAACTCGTCCGTATTACCAAGTCGTCTTCAGTGCCAACTCGTCCATATTCTCAACTCGACCACATTTCCCATCCCGTCGACATGCAAGCGGAAGGACTTCGTTTTTTCTTGTAAAATACCATTTAATTTACCATGACTCATGCCATTTTCCTTGGTATTATTTTTTTGATGGACTTATATAATCATATTTATAATAATCTATCATAAATTTACTTATTTGAATGACGTTTAAATTAGTTTTACTACATTTTTTCTGCTTTGATTTATTGTAAAACTCGCTTATAAAAATAATCTATTCTTGAATGACGGTCAGTTTTTCTAGTCTTTCGAGTACCAGTCCAACTCGCACTTAACCGGCTTTTTTCTCCACATTTTTAACAGGTATGCGAAAAAAGTTTTAAAAAGAAAAACAACCTGGCAATCTAGAGCATTGACATAATAGCCCCCAATAAAAAAGACATTAAAAGTTGTCAGAATATGGTTACTGTCATTCATTGTCAATAAACTGTAAAATTATTTTTGCATATTCGTACATGTTTTAAGTGTTGCAGATATTATGTTGTCGACTCAAAAATAATATTTCATCATGCTGAACAACTTACTCATGTTTGTGAGCAAATCATGCTTATTATTATTTGGTCATCTTATGTCAAAATAGGGATCACAGGTCACGTGGTTAGTGCACAGTAGTTTTTACAAATCCATTTTTCAGTACCTTTTCAGGAAAAAAAATAAATTCCAAGAGTTTTATGCACCTCTCCAGCATGAGACGAATCTAATGACATATCATTTATCAAAATCGGACCATAACTGTAGATCTGATGGGATGTACAAAAATCGGCCTCGCGTAATATATATATAGATTAGAAGAATAATAATTAAATTACAAAGCTTATTTTAATTTATCATTTAAATAATCTTGGACAGCATAGTAGCATTTCGAATGTAGTAGCTGTTTCAATATTTTCATAAATTTTATGTCAGAAATTTCATTGGTCAGTGAATTTGGTAAATTATTATAAATTTTTATGGCCATGACGTAAGTGCTATTTGAATGTATTTTTAGTTTAGATGCTGGCAGTAGAAGTTTATTTTTTTGCCGCAGAATGTGCGTTGTAGAAAGTTCATGTCTTTTCTTAAATAAATTATTTTGTTGTCTAACGAATTTACACATTTCGAGAATATAGATACACGGCAACGTAAGAATTTTATGATGCTGGAAGTGTGGCTTGCATGTTTCTGTGTTACCTATATTGACTATTATTCTTATTAACTTCTTTTGTTGGGTAAACATGGAGGAGAACTCTGTACTGTTTCCCCATAGAATTATACCGTAGGTAAGCCATGAGTTGGCATAGGCATAATATGTGGCGAGCGCCGTTTGTATATTCGTGGTCTTTTTTATTTCACGTAGCGCATATGCGAAACTCGATAATTTTGCTCTTATTTTTTTTATGTGGGCTTTCCAATTGTTATGCTTATCTATAACTAGTCCTAGTAAGGAGAACTCATTTACGACTTCTAGCAGAATATTGTTATAGGTGAAGTTTATATCTAGCGGGGCCTTTTGATGAGAGTGAAATGTCATTAATTTAGTTTTATTGTAATTTATCTCGAGGTTGTGGTCGTTCATCCAGTTGGCTATTTTATCTAACAAGGAGTGAAGTGTGGCGTTTAAGTTTGTGTTATTTTGACATGCGGTGAGTAAAGAGATATCGTCTGCAAACAGTACGCAAGTTTCATCTGCTATTTTTGGAAGGTCGTTTATGTAAAGAAGGAATAACAGACATCCAATAACGCTTCCTTGAGGGATTGAGGCATTGACTACTTTCCTATCAGATCGAACTGTTGTTATTTTTCCGGTATATGCATCCGAGTACTCTATCTCCGTAAACTGTTCCCTATCTTTTAAGTAGGATTTGAACCAGTCCAGTCATGAGCAGGACCACGAATTCCAACACCGTATAATTTATTTAATAATATATTGTATTTTACTTTGTCGTAGGCTTTAGTCATATCAAGTAGCACACCGACTGCGTATTTTTTTGCATTTATGGTATTTATGGCCTCTTGTATGTATTTGTAAACGGCTATAGTTGTCGATCGTTTTTTCCGGAACCCATTCTGGCTGTCGTCGAATATATTAAATTTTTCACAAAACGCGTACACACGGTCACACATTGCTTTTTCGAAAAGTTTAGACGCTGTTGGCAGTAGGGCGATTGGTCGATAGTTGTTAAGGTCCGTTTGAGAGTTTTTTTTGTGTATAGGCTTTATAATGGCTTTTTTTAGTAGGTCGGGATATATTCCTTCATGGAACGACTGATTTATTAGGTGACAAAAAGGGGCTGCTAACGAATCCGCGCGTTGTCTTATTAGAGACGGTGGGAGTTCGTCTATTCCGTAACTATTTTTATTTTTAAGTTTTTTTATATATTTTTATGTATTTCCCGGTAATCTACAGGTCGAAGAAACATAGTCTTCTCTGTACGGTTCACTACAGGACGGCCACGACATTCATCAGACGTGTAGTTCGACGAGTTTCCTATTTCCGCAAAATAATTGTTAAAAGTTTCAGCCACAGTACTCGGGTTACATGTCAAAGTATTATCTATCAATATTTCTATGTTTCGTGTAGCAAGTTTTGGTTTCTTATTGGTGCGCTCATTTATGACATTCCACATAGTTTTTACTTTATTTTTAGATTTTTTGAAGTTATTTATATACAGTAATTTTTTTGATGTGCATACCGTCTTTTTTAATATTTTACCATATATTTTACAATATTTTACTATTTTACTACCAGATTTTTGTGAAATTATTTTTAACAACCTTTTATGTTCACACGATTTTTTAATACCTACGGTTAACCAGGTTTTTTTGTTATACGTATTTAATTTAATCTTTTTTTTCGGTATTGTTTTATTAAGAATTAATTGTAGCGCGTTATCGAAAGATACATAGTTATCATTGAGTGATTTATTTGAACTTATAATGTTGTCCCATTTTACCATGTTTAGCTGTAGCTTAAAATTCTCTATGTTTTTGTCATTAAATATACGTTTTTCTTTGTACCATGTCACTTGTGGTATGTTGGTTGGTGGTAATTCTATTTGTATAATTGTTCCGGCGTGATCTGAGAATCCGAACTCCTCTACGCGGGCAGATAACGTTTGTTCTCGAAAATTGGTAAATATTAGATCAAGGCATGTTGACGCGGTGTCGGTGACGTGCGTTGGTTTCTTTATATGTTGTGTAAAGTTTTGTCCGGCCATTAAAGTAAGTAAATTAATAGATTTGGAGTCATTCCTTATGATATTAGTGTTAAAGTCACCACCTAAAATAATTTTAAAGGAGGACCGGCAAAAGTGTATGGAGGCTGGTCCAAGAACCAATAGCGACGTGACATATATCATTAGAAAGGTGCTTCGATATACTACAATAGTTACTATCGGAGCTCATTTCAAATCACTGTGTGAAAAAAGTTATGGCGATATAAAAAAACTTATTTTCATAGGCGATTTTAAGCAATAAAAATGAATTATTTAGTTTTCCATGACGTTGCAGTGCTAGTTAAAACGTGTTTGTGAGTAGTTCTGGGGGGTGCAGAGTGCAGGGCGAGGGTCATTCTCTACTAGAATGTAAAAAAAAAAGTTATGATTAATATATAGTTTATTGTTTTATTTTACACATTGTCACATCAAAAATATTGCCTGCCGGTGCCCTGAAGGGCTGATGGCGGCCAAAAAAGTTCTTCTTCGTCCTTCTCGGATACCAGGGTGGTCTGCTCTGGGGTTTGGTACCCGGGCTTCTCCGCGACTACGGCAGCGGATGCCTCGGTCTCCGCGGCAGTGTCCATGGGCGGATTCTATCGCCTCTTTGTCGTCTTGAGAGACGCGAAAACCTACCTCGTGGTCACTGGAACTTCACGTACACCGAGCCCAGCATGAAGCCGAGTCGGGTTTTACCCCTCCCCTCTTAGCACTCTCTTGCAGCGTCGAGCAGCGCGTTTGTCACGTCTGTGCGGAGTTCCACCATTGGTGTCTGCTCCGGAGCTACGGATTTCCTTGCCGAAACGACCCCCTTGCCGTGATTCCCTTGGCTATGTACTGCAGAAACAGCACCGTCCGCCCTTTGTGATTGAGTAGAGGTGCCGCATAGAGGCAGAGCATCGGCCGCACCGGCACCTGATGTAGGGGCGCCTTCTGGTTTCCCCTCCGGCACCAAAGGGGTTTGGGATCCATGATCTTTGTCTTCATCTCTCGAGCTTCCCACCCGCCGTGGAGCCCGCACCTTCGCACCGCCGCAGCCCGCGGGGATGTTCCATGAACACCAGAACTACCCGAGAGATATAGACGCGGTTAGTTGGATGTGCCAAATTGTTAAAAATCATTGTTCTATTCCTAAGATGTTAATTGATTTGTATATATACCACTATTTCAAACACAATTTATATTGTTTATTGAATAAATGACTATTGACTATTGTCTCATGCGCGACATCCGCACATACGGTACGCGTGCCCGTTTCCCTGCAGTGGGTAGCTGCAGGGCCACCGGTTAGCCTGAAATCCGGACCAAAGGAGACGTGTTGTCTCGCAATAGCATCGAACCCTTTTTTTTTTTTTTTCCTTGCTAGCGGCCGTCCGAGCTTCGGACCCATCTCCGGCTCCGGGGAGCACAGCTTCACCCTGCCTTCGTTAGAGGCGTGCCGATATACGGCCGCCTACCACTCGGGGACCTTCATGTAGGCGACAGACGTCCCCGTGTCTGCCTCCCACAGGTACCCTTATGGGGGTAATCGGCGGTCGTAGGCCAACTGCCGTCGCCCCACGCGTTTGCGGCGCATTGGCTGGGAGGCCGGATCGTCCTCCCTGCCACGCTCCGCTGCCTCCTTCTGAGACATCACATCCTCGCAGAAGGAGGCCATCGCCTCCCACGACCTGTCGCTGCCTACCATGGCCTCTACCACGGCAGGCAGTCGCGTGTCTACAGCGGCGCCGCACTCGTGGCATACCGCTGTTGGTTCCCGTCCTGCCACCCTGCAAAGGTATTTGCCGAAGCAACCATGCCCCGAGAGGACCTGTACAAGGTGGAAGGAGAGAAACCCCTCCCTTCTACCGACCCATCTTTCTAGGACGGGTCGAATCGCTCCGATGGTCAAGTGGCCGGCATTTGGCACCTCAAGCCTTTCCTTCCACTTCTGGATTACGTCACGGCGGGAGTCTAGCCTCCACTGCCTGACGTCCTCCAGGAGTGGTTGGACCCCCTCTTCCCGTGCTTCAGCGACACGCCAGTAGATGTCGGCCAGAGCTGAAGCGTCGAGGTCCCAGGGCGGAGTCCCCGCCAATACGCAGGCCGCCTCGTGTGAGACGGTGCGGTATGCCCCTCGCCACCCTGACCGCCATGACCCGCTGCGGCCTCTGCAATTGGGCCTGGTTCTGAGCAGTCAGGGATCCGGCCCAAATGGGCGCTCCGTAAAGAGCCATCGACCGCACCACCCCTGCGTACAATTTCGGCAGCCTGCGTTAGGCCCACCCATGTTAGGCAGCAGCCGACTAAGCGCCGAGGCCGCCCCGAGTACTTTAGGAGCAAGGCACCGAAAGTGCTCCCTGAACGTCCAACGGCTGTCAAGTACTATGCCCAGGTACCGCATTGTCGACTTGACACCGATAGACGTTCCCCCCACCACCAGTTTGGAACCCGCCGGAGGTGCCTTCCGAGGCCCGTGAAAACACAAGGCTTCGGATTTATTCAAGGCTACCTCCAGCCCCAACCTCCTGATTCGGGCAACCACCGTCGCCACACCTGCCGTGGCCCGAATTGCTGCCTCCCGATACGTGCCTCCTCGGGCTGTAACCAGGGTGTCGTCGGCGTAGCACGTCACCTTGACCCCCGGCACATTGCGCCCCCTAAGCACCCAGTCGTACCCGATGTTCCACAGAAGCGGCCCGAGAACTGACCCCTGTGGACTCAACCCCCCAGGACTCCTTCATCCCTGCGTACGGCGCTCAACAGATCTTAGCCAACATGGCTAGCAAAATGTTGTCAGAACCAGCATATTACTAGCAATGTCACCCACGATGCTCCGTGGTAGCTGGTTTCATCCCTTTCGGGTTTTTAGGTCCTTGAGGGTTATCCCCAGCTACCCACACTAGGAGGCGATCTCGCTCACACCTCAAACAACACAAAAACACGTTTTAACTAGCACTGTAACGTCATGGAATACGAAATAATTCATTTTTATTGCTTAAAATCGTCTATGAAAATAAGTTTTTTTTATATCGCCATAACTTTTTTCACACAGTGATTTGAAATGAGCTCCGATAGTAACTATTGTAGTATATTGAAACACCTTTCTAATGATATATGTCACGTCGCTATTGATTCTTGGACCATTTTGTCCTACTGTATTTACTATTTATATATTTTAAGATTAATTTTAGTTGCTAATAAAATACGTCTTCTTCTCTTCTGTTCCAATACATTACGATCAATAGTATGCTATGTTCAGGTAGCTCTGTTGCACATACCTCCAATACGTATTCTATAGACATACTTGCGATATCTGTTCTCTCTATGTGTTTGATGTGTTCTTGTAACAGGATGCACGTTCCTCCGCCTATACGCGTTTCTCGACAGAAGGATGCACAGAGCTGGTAGCCCTTAAAGTGCATAACATTTAGTTTTTCACGTGAGAGCCAGGATTCTGATATGCAGATTGCTTGATATGTCTTATTTTTATCTAAAAAGGCATCCAGAAGGTGTTGTTTATTATTTAAGCTCTAAAAGTTTTGGAATAAGACATTTATTAATTGTATTGTATTGTACTTTTATTTTAATTCTGTGGATTAGTAAAAGCCGTGAATTCCATTTAAACTTGTATTCCATATCTAATGTCAAAACTTTTGTAATTTATAAATGCTTTTGTAATTTAATATTATTTATATTTGCTTTATAATTCCATTGTGATTTCCGTTGTCCAACGATGCATAAAATTTGGTCCTTACCCATTTGTTAACCGCCCTAGCATGGCAATCATACAGGTTCAGCCTAGTTTGGTCACTTATGGATAGTCCAGAAAAGTTTTGCTTTATAATTCTCATTTGTTAACCGCCCTAGCATGGCCATCATACAGGTTCAGCCTAGTTTGGTCGCTGATGGATAGTCCAGAAAAGTTTTGCTTTATAATTCTCATTTGTTAACCACCCTAGCATGGCCATCATACAGGTTCAGCCTAGTTTGATCGCTGATGCTAGTTTGGTCGCTGGATAGTCCAGAAAAGTTTTTTGTTAATATTTTTTTTTTGTATTTGTACCTTTAAACAAAAATTCAAGAGTATTGAAAATTTATATAATATTATAGTTTACGTGAGTTTGGGACCGACTTCAAAAAGTGATTCAAATGTAATCGTTATTTTTGGCTTTTTAGTTTTTTGAAGTCGGTTATTTTTTTGTTAAATTATTTGTTAATCAAAAATATACTTTAATGAAATGCCTTACCTCTGTTTCGTTGTTGCGGAGTTTGACATGCTGAAAATGATAAAAAGTTGTATTATTATTTTAGGGTATGCATCAGTGCCGCGAATTCCCGGGACTGCACGCCCTTAATTCTTAAAGTGCACCTGAAAATGTCTGTCTTAGCAGCTTCCGAAAAAATTCAAAAATGCACTCGGATCTTGATGATTACAACCGCGGCTACTGCAATACTGTACTTTCTATACTCGCGGGCGAATAACACGGGTCACTAACAAAACATGTAATAACTGGTAAAACACAGCTAGCTTGCTCAAATAAACTGTAATTTAACAAAGTTCGATCGACTAATAATTATAAAATTGAAGCGTATAAATGTGTTTTTTTTTTCTTGCTTCAATATTTATAAACTTGTGGTTTACGCTGGCATAATATGATTAGTTCTTATAAATATATTAGCACTTAGCATACGATTAGTTTGGTAAGCTCTGGTGTTCTCGATCTTCACCTACGTTGCAAAAACTTGCAACAGGCATTTGAGATGTGGTGCTGGAGAAGGATGAATACGATAGATACGAGTATTTTGAATAGCCCGACGTGGAAGTTACCCTTAGGCTGTCGATAATAAGTCACCACAGGCTTTTCCAATTCGTCAGTCAGATCATCACACCATCATAAGTTTAAGTTTTTTAGAGTCTAACTCTTGTCGATGTAGTTGATGTAGTATATAGCAGTCTCCATCTATTCCTCTCCATAGCCAACTCCTTGATTTCCCTATGAAGTTTACCTTTTCTTTTTTTTAGGGTTCCGTAGCCAAATGGCAAAAAACGGAACCCTTATAGATTCGTCATGTCTGTCTGTCCGTCTGTCTGTCCGTCCGTATGTCACAGGCATTTTTTTCCGAAACTATAAGAGCTATACTGTTGAAACTTGGTAGGTAGATGTATTCTGTGAACCGCATTAAGATTTTGATGCAAAAATAAAAAAATGATAGTAAATATTGGGGGCTCCCCATACTTAGAACTGAAACTCAAAAATTTTTTTTTTCATCAAACACATACGTGTGGGATATCTATGGATAGGTCTTCAAAAATGATATCGAGGTTTCTAAAGTATTTTTTTTCTAAACCGAATAGTTTGCGTGACAGACGCTTCCAAAGTGGAAAAAAGTTGGTCCCCCCCCTCTAATTTCTAAAATAAGAAAATGAAAAATCTAAAAAAAACATATGATGTACATTACTATAAAAACTACCAACGAAAATTGTTTTGAACGAGATCTAGTAAGTAGTTTTTTTATACCTAACTTTGCACCTAATTTATATGGGGCGCTATACATACCAGGTGCAAACTTAACTTAACCACTTAGGGATGGAGTGTTTGTACGGAACCCTCGGTGCGCGAGTCCGACTCGCACTTGGCCAGTTTTTTTTTTTATGTAGCATATTCTTGGTAGGAAGCAGGGGAAGCCTGCCTCGCTTTCCTTCAACTTTTCCTTCGATGATGTTGCTTATTCAAGTGTCATGTCATGGTCACGAATCTTCAAAGGAAGAACCGACATACAGATCATAAGTTTATGAACTCGACTGTACTGTATGAAGTACGCAGAGGTTAAGAAGGAGACTTACAACCAATACGTACCTCTGGTATCTTTAGTATGGATTTTTGTAGTTGGTTCGCCCGCGCCAAGTCAGACTAAGTAAAAAAATAAAATATTAATCGTTTAACGTAATATCAGCTGAAGAAAATTATACCACATTTTTTTTGTAGGAATAAGTAAAACTACATGGGGTCATCCTTTAAGCAACGCCGTTCTGCGTAACATTTGGTGACATATTTTTATTTAAAACGTTTTACAGTAGAAGGCATCATTTTAATCCTCATAATTATCTAGTCAAATAAAATTTTCATATGACACCGAAATCGCACATGCAGCTAATGTACTTAAAATGCACTTAAAAAGGAAAAGGAGGATAACCACTTACACCTATTTATGCTAACAAGAGGCTCTGAAGCCAAACGCAAACTCAAAAAGAAATAATCAAACGGCGCGGGCCTTGTTATCTTACTTTGCCTACTAGTCATTTTATTAAAACTTTCGTGAGACATATTTAATTATTGTATTAAGCGGTTTACACTCACACAATTATTGCCTACTAGTCCCCAGTGTTTCTCTACGAAGTGGTGGAGTGTGTAGTGGAATTTTGTCATTTTATTTTCGACTGGAAGGTGTACGAGTACCTTCAATATATAGACATTTAGTTTTATACTTTTTATAATAATATATAGATATATACAGGGTGGCCCATATACGGTCTGTTAGGGGAAAGTCCGAAACTATAAGACATACGAAGATCTGTTCTTGGGAACCATGTCATCGATTTTAATAACAAGAATTACATCCATGACCCAGGATAACAAATATTCGAGTTCATCACATAAATATTTGCCCTGGCCGGGATTCGAACCATGGACCATCGGCTCAGTAGGTAGGTAGAAACTACGCCAACCGCGTCGACGTATAGAACATAATTTTTCGGCCTTTTTGACTAATAAACAACCTCCATTCCCCATTATCCGACGCAAACTGTTGGGGTGTTGTTTTTAATCTTTTAATTTTAGGAGCTTGGTCGTTTAACGATCATGCCGCTCCATAGTTCTCTGATGGTATATTACAATTTACTGAACGCAACTAGGGTGTTGTTTATTGACAGATTTTGACTTGTGTCTTTTTAGCAACGTGTAAATATACATCATCATGCATTTAACGGTTAAACTAAAAGTACAAATACAAATAAGCAATACTCTTGATTGCGCACCGGAACACGAATATACAATACAACATGAGATACCTACATTAAAATAACAGGCAGAGGTAAACAACAGGCGGTCTTATCGCTAAATAGCGATCTCTTACAGACAACCTTTAGGTAGCGGAGTAGTTGAAAAAATAAAGTATCGCTTCTATCAGTAGCTCCCTCACGCACAAATTTACCGGTATTCGCCCATTTCCCGTGCGACTGCTCTGCTCAACTAGGTACTCGCGGCATCACCGCAGTGCGATGGCGTGACTGATTTTGAAGGGGTAAGCAATATATACGAGGGCCGATCCGAAAATAGTTAGTCAACGGCGTATTATTAATCCTATTCATTTAATTTTATTGTAGTTTAAAGGCAGATTTCATCACAAACTCAACTGTGTAATGTCACTGGCCAGTGCCATTCAGTTTCTTTTTTTATTAAATTAGAAAATAAACATGTCTGTCACTTTTTATTCGTAACAATGGAGGTAACGCGGGAAGCATTCCGTGCTATGATGTATTACGATTATAAACGAGGGCTTACTTACAAGGATTCTCATTAACCAGTGCTTTTGGGGCATTATCCCCATCTCTTGTCACTATCAGTTACTGGTTCCGTGTGTAATGTATTATGAATTAAACTCGCAATTAGATTAATGCTGTTTATTATTATACGGATATACATTTACAATGCAACGTTCCAACGCCATCTTGGTCTTGGTAGCAAGAGGGAGAAAGATAGGGTGCGAAAGAGAGAGAGAGAGAGAGGGATACTACACTCTCCGCCGCCAGAGTTCAGAACCGCTCCCCGCAGCCTGTCTTTCCCTTATTCCTATAATAATAATAATAATAAAGGACAACTTCTGGATCAAGTGGTTTCGATCCTCACACGAACGTCTGGCAACACAATTTCAAGACGCCCTCGAGCTTGGTTCCCTGCCATCTTTCATGACTACTGGTGTTACCTTCCTGCTCCATAAGTCCGGTAGTACCACGGAAGCGAAAAACTATAGACCCATCACGTGCTTGCCCACTTTATACAAGCTCCTTACGTCCATTCTGAGAACAAAAATTAACACGCACATTGTTGCGAACAACGTTTTGGCCTTTTCTCAGAATGGGTGTAGGGTTGGGTCCCGTGGTACTAAGGAGCTCCTCCTCATTGACACGACCATTTGCCAACAGGTCCGGCGGAACAAGGGGTCTCTCTTGGCCGCCTGGATTGACTATAAGAAGGCCTACGATTCGGTGCCTCATTCATGGCTGGAGAGGGTTTTAGAGCTGTATAAAATCGATACAGCTCTAAGATCCCTCTTAGGCGCGTGTATGGGGCAGTGGACCACAGTCCTTCGTCAACCAGGTGGCGGAGATGGCCCCCTTGGCCCGCAGGACTTGATAAGGATTGAGAGAGGTATTTTCCAGGGTGACAGTTTGAGTCCTCTGTGGTTCTGCCTAGCCCTGAATCCGCTCAGCACGCTGCTGAAGGATTCAGGACTAGGTTGCCGGCTTCGAAGAGGAGGTGAGGTCATTTCTCATCTTCTGTACATGGATTATCTTAAGCTGTATGCACCAAAACGCCAGGATCTGGTGATATCAATTTTTACTAAAATGTGTTTTTAATTCTTTTTGCCGCTTTATGGACTTAATTTTACAAAATAACTGAACTGTATACCATGTCACACATTTTTATAAACTTGTCAGTGCCTCCAAGTCATACAAGGCATTATAACAAAATGTACAAGGAAAAGTGACAGTTCAACAAGGCAACAAGGGAATTATAAACTGATGGGAAGATGATAACGAGATCACTGCGTCAACAAGCGGAAGCAGAGAACGCACGTCCACCACCACCGCCCGCGCCGTCCAGCTCCTCGTCGTCGTCATAGGGCGACGACTTTGCTACAGCGCCCGATACCAGTGGGTCGAGCGAGGACGAGCGCGGGCCGCCGCCACCGCCGACGCGACCACCTGCTCGTCGAGGGCGGCCACCGCTGCCGGCACGCTTGGGGCCTACGGGGCAACCTGCCCCACCTACGGCTCCCGCTACCGGTGGTATAGTGCGTCGCATGAGATGGTCTCAAGACATTAATAAGAACGTCATGCGAGCCTATTACGGGGCTACAGAGGGGGGAATTAGCCTGTCCGCGTACCGGGACAGGATGCTGCCTCTGTTTCTGACTCTTGAACCAGCCATCACCGTGACTGCGCAACGTTTATCGGATCAAGTGCGTCATCCAGCGGCGCAAGCTGCTGGATGACGCCACACTTGATCGACTGCGCCTGGAGGTACTGGCTGCTCGCGCGGCTTCCACGCCAGCGCGCGATCCGCCTGCTACGTCACCGGTTTCAGCGCCAGCGCCCAACCTGGTGCCGGGGGTGCCGTGGACGGATCTCGATGCTGACGAGGAAGATTGTGCGAGTAGCGTAAGTACCCAGGCCAATGAGCAACTGAGGAGGGCTTTGGAGGAGGCAATTAGGCGCTATCGATCCGCACCTGACTCTAGGCCGCGATTACCACGCTTACCGATGCATAAGCGCAACTTAGCGTTAATGGGAGCCCTGGATGCTTTGCTAGACCCGTACCTTCGGGCTAGCGAAGACTTAGCTGATACCCACTCGATCATGTACTGTGGGGCCATCGCGGCGTGCCGCGTTGCTCGTGTCAGATTCCCGGACACTGACTGAGCACCGCGGACCGCCGGGGGTGTTCCTGCCTGGCAAGTACGGATCGAGCGGCGTATCAGCTCGTTTAGGACTCTCATTGCCAAGCTAATCTGTTTTAGGGGGGGCAACAACCGCCCCCGTGTGATGCGCTACGTGACACAAGCCTTCGCGGGGACTTGCACCAGGCCCTGCGATTACATGGCATGTGTCACGGAGCGCATCGACTACCTAAAGCAGAAAGTTTACGCATGAGCAAGCCGTATTCGTCGCTACAGAGAGCGTGTGGATCGATTCCAGCAAAATCGTCTCTTCCAAAGTGACCAAAGGAAGGTATACCGAAAGTGGAAGGGAACCGACCAATGTGTGAGTGACGGGCAGCTACCGGATCCTACTGCCACGATTAACTTTTGGCGTAGTATCTGGTCGGTGCCAGTCGAGCACACAGAGGGCGAATGGATGAATGTTGTCAGACGTGAGTGTGAGCCGATCGAAGCCATGGGGGCTGTGACTATCAGCCCCGATGATGTAAGGTGTGCGGCCCGTACGACCCAGAACTGGAAAAGTCCTGGGCCAGACGGGTTGCACAACTTTTGGGTCAAGTGGTTTCGATCCTCACACGAACGTCTGGCAACACAATTTCAAGACGCCCTCGAGCTTGGTTCCCTGCCATATTTCATGACTACTGGTGTTACCTTCCTGCTCCATAAGTCCGGTAGTATCACGGAAGCGAAAAACTATAGACCCATCACGTGCTTGCCCACTTTATACAAGCTCCTTACATCCATTCTGAGAACAAAAATTAACACGCACATTGTTGCGAACAACGTTTTGGCCTTTTCTCAGAATGGGTGTAGGGTTGGGTCCCGTGGTACTAAGGAGCTCTTCCTCATAGACACGACCATTTGCCAACAAGTCCGGCGCAATAGGGGGTCTCTCTCGGCCGCCTGGATTGACTATAAGAAGGCCTATGATTCGGTGCCTCATTCATGGCTAGAGAGGATCTTAGAGCTGTATAAAATCGATACAGCTCTAAAATCTCTCTTAGGCGCGTGTATGAGGCAGTGGACCACAGTCCTTCGTCAACTCGGTGGCGGGGATGGCCCCCCTGGCCCGCAGGACTTGATAAGGATTGAGAGAGGTATTTTCCTGAGTGACAGTTTGAGTCCTCTGTGGTTCTGCCTAGCCCTGAATCCGCTCAGCACCCTGCTGAAGGATTCAGGACAAGGTTGCCGGCTTCGAAGAGGTGAGGTCATTTCTCATCTGCTGTACATGGATGATCTTAAGCTGTATGCACCAAAACGCCAGGATCTGGTGGAACTACTGGAAGTAACTGAAACCTTCAGTAGCGTCATCAAAATGGAGTTTGGTGTAGACAAGTGTGCGATCATGCATGTACAGCGGGGGAAAGTCGTAAATTCCGCGAATTTACAACTTTCTGAGACAATGTCCCTCAGGTCTATCTCCGAAGCTGAAACCTACAAGTACCTTGGTATGTCACAGTCATTGGGTATTGCGGACGGAGACATTAGACAGGCGCTGAAGGAGCGTTTCTTTTGTCGTTTGACAAAAGTACTTAACAGTCTTTTGTCCGGTGGCAATAAGGCGCGCGCCTTCAACGCTTGGGTGATGCCTCTGCTCACTTACTCCTTTGGCATACTAAGGTGGACTCAGACTGAGCTGGACGCCCTGGATACGAGGGTTCGTCAGCTACTCACTACACACCGCATGAGGCACCCACGCTCGTCAGTTATGAGACTGTACATCCCGCGTAAGTGTGGAGGCCGTGGCTTTTTAAATGCCAAGGACCTTCATAACCGCGAGGTGTGCAGTCTTAGGGAGTATTTCCTAAACAACGAGTGTGGGATTCATCGCGATGTAGTAGCAGTTGACAAAGGCCTCACCCCTCTCTCCTTGGCAAATGAGAACTGGCGCAGACCAAAGGTGCTTAGCACCGATGACCGCAGGGCTGTATGGAAGAGCAAGGAGCTACACGGGCGGTTCTGCAAGGCCCTTACGGGGCCTGATGTAGATCTGCTCGCGTCGGTGAACTGGCTACGCTTCGGGGATCTCTTCGGGGAAACCGAAGGTTTTGTCTGTGCAATTGCGGACGAAGTAATGATGACGAACAATTACCGGAGATATATCCTGAAGGACGGTGCGGTCGACATTTGTCAGGCATGCCGCCGTCCCGGTGAGTCACTCAGGCATATAATCTCCGGTTGTTCTCATCTTGCTAACGGCGAGTACTTGCACAGACATAACCAAGTAGCCAGGATTATTCACCAGCAACTTGCTCTTCGATACGGTCTTGTGGGGTCTGAGGTGCCGTACTATAAGTACGCACCGATGCCAGTTCTTGAGAATGGTCGTGCCACGCTCTATTGGGATCGATCTATCATCACGGACAGGACTATTGTAGCCAATAAGCCTGATATCGTGTTGGTAGATCGATCCAAGCGCCAGGCAGTGCTCGTCGACATCACCATCCCCCATGACGAGAACCTTGTGAAGGCCGAGAAGGACAAACTCAGCAAGTACCTTGACTTGGCTCACGAGGTAACCGCCATGTGGAATGTTGATTCGACGATCATTGTCCCGATAGTCGTTTCAGCGAACGGTCTTATAGCGAAGAGTCTCGACAAACATCTTAAGAGACTCTCGCTAGATGGCTGGATCAAGGGTCAGATTCAGAAGGCGGTACTCCTGGACACGGCGCGCATCGTCAGGAGGTTCCTCTCTCTGTAGCCCTAACCACCGGTAGCCTGGGCCCTGCCCCGCAGCAATCAACAGAATGGGTCTTTGAAAAAGATGATTTACCCACTAAAGTAGTTCGCGGTCAAAGCATCAACAAAAAAATGGTTGCTGTTTTTTTTTCGACGTATTGGGCCTGTAGCCGTAATTCCACTTGAAGATCAAAAAACAGTTACCAGCAAATGGTAAACCCAAGTTTGCTTGCCACAGGCCTTCCAGGAGCTGCG
This sequence comes from Apotomis betuletana, assembly GCA_932273695.1. Lineage (NCBI taxonomy): Eukaryota > Metazoa > Arthropoda > Insecta > Lepidoptera > Tortricidae > Apotomis > Apotomis betuletana. The sequence goes on along the minus strand of OW026321.1, from coordinate 4,900,597 downwards.
CGTTAGTCGTCCAAGTGGTGGAATCCGACCCGGGACATCATTTTCCATTAAGATAATGCTCCTGCTTACACGGCTGCCAGAACTGTGGATTATTTTAACAGATCAGGAGTGCAACTGCTACCACACCCTCCCTATAGCCCTGACCTGGCTCCATGTGATTTTTATCTGCTCCCCGCGGTAAATTTTCGACGGCGGGTGAAGCAGTGGACGAATTCAGGCGACTTTTTTAGGACCTTCCGTAAGAACAGTTTTTCCTGTTTTAAAAGTTGGTTCACTCAAATGCATAAGCGCATAAATGTAGCAGGGGAATACTTTGAAAAGTTGTAAATAAAGTTTTATTATATTCCTTTTATTTTGAGGTTAACTAAAAAATTTTGGATCGGCCCTCGTATATATATATTTTTTATCTTAACTTTTTATCTTGCCCCAAGATGTTTTAAGTTTCGAGTGTAATTTTGTTTAAACTTTATTCATATTAAAAGTATTTCTTCGTTTCAGATTCAATATAAAGATTATAGATTATTTTTTACCAAAAACAAAAACACTGCTGATCTCGTGTGAAACTTGTTCAATCTCACCCGAAAGCACAATAAGGACCCTGCATATCACTTTTTGGAAAACAATATAGTTGACTAAATTTGAATTTACATACGGCAATACGTCTAAACAATTTAGTCAAACAATTTAGTAAGTGGGCCCTGAAATGGCCTAAGGCCCCATAAATAATTTTGATACTTTATGTACTAGTTCTATTCTAACATTACGATGTAGTTAAAATTTGGCATAGTACTTCATGAAATTTTTTTGGTGATGGATTAATATGGTATTATTAATTAACTAGATCTTATTTACACTACATTTAATTTTTCGCCTTGTATATGGTTAGAAAGTGTAAACATATGTGTTTCTCGTTGACTGTACTGTACATAGTGGTAGAAATTATGGGAGTTGACTATGAGTGCACGTCATCATTTATTTCATTTATATCCTTAGGTACCTTACGTGTGCATAGAAAATTAAAAGTATTTTCTAGTATCAAAACTATAATTCCTACTAGCCGCAGATTTTTAAGTTTCCCGCCAAAATTTTGAGTAATATTTCAGCCAGACTATAATAATTTTAACATTTCAATCGTGAATATTGTTGCGAACTAGTAATGTTTCGCCGGTAACAACTGAAATGCCTACAAACAGCATTTGGAATGTTTCTTCCTGTTTGATTAATATTGGTGAGGATAAGTGCCCTGGCTTATTACTCAAGCACCGCGATGTGTATGAACTGCTGACTACACTGTGTTCACCGGGAATACCGATTAAGAAAAGTTATGAAAACATGTGGGATAAGCTACAGAGGTATTACACCCAGTCAAAAACTATATTTTGGAACGAGCAGAATTTAGAAAACGAACTAAAAAAAGAGATGAACCGATCGACCAGTATCTTTATATAGAGCTCTTATTACTTCATTTTTCATTCCTATGAAGTCCTTGAATTCACAGAATTCAGTCTTGAAACCTTTTTGAGGATGACATTTGTGTTTTATAAATTTATGAAACATGTAATGTCTCGTTTTTTTTTTTAATGTGGGTACACCACAATTTTTATTTAAACCATTCACACAAAGATCAAAGCTTAAAGAAAAATTTAAAAAGGACGTACCTGGTGGAAGGGACCGGGAATCGAACCCGTTACCTCTGGATTACCGGTCCAGCGCGTTAGCCACTTCGCTACCCTCGCTCCACTACATTTGTGGTTGTTTAAATCTGATAATAATAAAACTTACCCCTGAACTCTGAGCGTAGGCAGCATACGCCGCGATGAACAAACTTAGCAACCACGCACGCATGCTGAATGGTTAGCCTTTCACCGCCCGCTACTATATAACAGTACAATGTAATTAATATTTGTCACATTTTGCAGTGTGAAATAATCTCCTTAAACAATTTTCTTAATTACATGGTTGCTTAATTGTACCTACTATTTGATTAACACTCAAAATTGTATCCATCACCAAACCGAATCAATAATTATCACGATAGGAGATTGAACCAAACATCAGATAAAAAAACAAAAATAATACGTGTATGTTCAACAATAAAATCGAATGATCTAAATTATAGTAAATTAAATAACTAAATTATTAGTTCTATTAAAAGAAATCAGCCAAACCTATATCACAATTCGTCATTTTATACAAATTTGATCAATAACAAAATACGTTTTTAATTATTTTCGTCTTTTGAGTTTAATTTAGCCCATTGTACTCCCCACCCAGTTGCTTGTCCCAAACGCGTTCGTCATTTCCAAAATTCTGCGCGGATATACTGGTGAGAATAGTTTGGTTAAATCTTTCCGCTTGCCCATTCGCCCTAGGCCAGCGACTGCGTTGAGTATATGTTTGATACCCTTGTTTGAACAATACTCTTTACATAATATTTTCTTCGGTTTCCGCGACTGTCACACATTTAAATAAAACAATTTAAACGGATTATATCGCGTATATTAATTATTTGAGCCTCCCTGACGTTTCAGTACCTTTACAGATACCGTTGTCAAAGGTTGACTGAGAAAAACACAATTTTTCTCTGTCAAAGTTACATTTGTGCAAACTACCCATTTTGTAAATATTAATTTAAAATAAAGGTGTTCATACATGCCAGATGGGCCTAATGTGTAAAGACAGTTACACATGTGCCAGAAGGGCATTTATTATTTTATTTAAAATATCTACCAGCGGTTCACTAAAGGCTTACTGAGGAGAAAGAACCGCCAAAGAAAACTCCCAGATTGCCTTATTTATTACTATGAAATCTGGGAGTTTTCTTTGGCGGTTCTTTCTCCTCAGTAAGCCTTTAGTGAACCGCTGGTAGATATCTATACTATTATAAAATCCTAAATTTGTATTGAAAATTAATTTTCTATGGAGGGAGGTCATGATTTCAGGAAAAATCTCGATAGCGTGATGCAGGATCGTCATTTGTTTCGTATGGGCGCACGGTGCCAAGCCAACCTGGCGCCATCTGTTTTCAAATAAACCTTTGTCCTCTAATACCGCCGAAACGGCTGGATAAAAAGTTACCAATTTTGGTACAGGAATAGCTGAACATCCAAAGATGGTTAAAGGATACTTTTTATTATGATTAATATTTATCTCTGAAAACATAAATTCGATGAAATATTTTCCTTACAATGTGTAACCTTATAATGACAGCGTTTGTGATTTTGAATTTAGAACGACGCGACCCCCGCGTGGCGTGGCTCTTACGTGTACAAAAACTAAAAAGTATGAATTCGACATAATACCTCCTCGCGGCCCACCGCGCACCGGTATTAACAATAAGGTTAAGGTTGTTTGAGGCGTTGAGTTACGGAAACCGTGTTAGTTAGATAGAAAATATGGCGCCAATTATCGAACAACACAGACGAAAATATGAGTGCAATGTTCGTTGTAAATTGTCTCATGAATAAAAAAAACATACCTACATTTCTTTAAAAACACAATTTGCGACAATAGGAACTAATGATCTTTTATTGAATATGCAATTATATTCTTCTGTAGTTTGTAAGTATTGACCAAAAAAAAGCCCGGAGACGCAATAAAAAATTTTAATGAATAAAACAGATTTTTTGATGCCATTTTATCGAGTGTAATTAGTATATCGAATCAATTTAAGTAAATTAAATACATTTTTAAATATGTTTTACATTAGGCGCAAATTTTTTGTATTGTTTGTGTTTGGCCTAACTTACTAATAAAGTATCGAAATGTAATAAAAGATAAATATACGATATATTTAGCCACAATTTTGCATCTATGCAGTTTTTTATATATAAAATTTATTCAAAGTAATAAAATATATGATTATTTTTTTGTTTTTAACGGTGTGTTGAGATTTTGTTCTCAATGACTCAATTTTCCGCTAGATGGCGTTGTTGCTTTGACAAAATCTCCATACTAGCGGCTGCATCGCGCTGTTAAGATTTTTCTTGAGTTAATAAAACCAGCTCCATACAAGTAAAGTTTCGGAGCCATTGATGGGTCTCCTCGACACACCAAGGCCAAGAGTTCACCACGATTCGGCACAAGCTAGGGTGTAGCTGTGATGGGTTAACCTGGACTTCGAGAATTACTACCGAAGTTGTTGAATATTGATCGCATACCTAATATAAGCAGCAGTGTATTAGTTATTGAGAGTTGCTGCTCGACAATGTATGCATTTTCTATGAAAAACAACCATGATTCGAGACAAGACAAAATTATTAAATTTACAATGTAAAAAGGATTTCACCTAGCCGGGATTTGAACCCAGAACCTACTGAAATAATAACCGTGTCATCTCATGCATTTTCCTTTGCTTCCTTATTCATTATACCCCGGATAACAAAACAGTGAGGCCATCACGTATACGTTCAGTGGTGCTGTCGCCATTAATGACGTACGCTCGATTGAGTTAAGTTGGCACCTGAATCTTATGGCGTTACGCGTTACTTAGGAAATTATTATGACAGGTCATATTATTATATTAGTATTAGTGCCATTGTAGATGAAAATAATTTATTGTCATCTTAATAGATGTCATTAATATATGTTCAGGTAGGACTATGAGCGAATTATTTTTCAAGGTTTTGAATAGTTATTTACAATGAACGATAAATATTCAAAACGATATATAAACATAAGTCTAGCCTCAATTTAAACTAAACCAAGATGATGTTCACAATGGTAGCACCGAGGGTGCGGAGCGTTCTAGGGAAGTCGCCCACCCACTTAATTAAGTAGTAGCTTAATGCGAGGCCGTAGGCCGAGTTCTACGTAGCACCGAAGGTGCAGAGCGTCCCACGGATGCCGCTCGCACATTTAAGCTTATACTAAGTGTGCGGGCGCTCTCGCATTAAGTTTTTAAAATCTACAATAGACAATAAATATTAAAAACGATCTTTTAAACATACCTAAGTCTTGACTCAATCTTAATTAAACCAAGATGATGTTCACAAGCGTAGCACCGAATGTGTGGAGCGTTCTAGGGAAGTCGCCCACCCACTAATATAAGTAGTAGCTTAATGCGAGGCCGTAGGCCGAGCTCCACGTAGCACCGAAGGTGCAGAGCGTCCCAGGGAAGCCGCTCACACACTTCAACTTATATTAAGTAGGTGGGCGGCCTCGCATTAAATCAACAATAGACAATAAATATTAAAAACGATTTTTTAAACATAAGTCTTGCCTCAATTTTAATTAAACGAAGATCATGTTCACAAGCGTAGCACCGAAGGTGCGGAGCGTCCTAGAGAAGGCGCCCACCCACCAATATAAGTAGTAACTTAATGCGAGGCCGTAGGCCGAGCTTCACATAGCACCGAAGGTGCAGAGCGTCCCAGGAAAGCCGCTTACACATTTAAACTTATATTAAGTGGGTGGGCGCTGGGCGACCTCGCGTAAAGTTATTTGAACATATTTTAAGTGGGTGGGCGTCTTCCTTGGGACGCTCCGCACCTTCGGTGCTAAGTTACTTTATAAACCCTTAGTAATTTAATGCGAGGCCGTAGGCCGAGTTCCACGAGCGTCCCAGGGAAGCCGCCAACCCACTTAACACATGTATAATTAACTTAATAGGCGGCTTCCTAGGGACGCTCTGCACCTTCGGTGCTACGCGGAGCTAGAGTATATATTTATCTATATAAGTATGTATATCGTCGCCTAGTACCCATAACACAAGCCTTCTTGAGCTTAATTTGGGACTAGGTTGATTTGTGTGAGGTTGTCTGATATTTATTTATTTATTTATTTATAAATTGTTTTATTTAAATACTCTTTACACATAATACTATACAAATTGCGCGGAAGTAAAGGTGTTCCACTATCGAAAATAACCCTTTGAGGTATCATTAAATCGTAAAATAAACTGTCTAAGGCTTTAATTACGTTTTTGGTTTTAGTATCTTTCGTCTAGCAGTAGCGGTCTAGAATTATTTTTTATTAAAGCATTAACGTCTGCTGGACGTACACCAAATGTTTAGAATGAAGCGACAAATTGAAAATTTTAATGGTTTTAGGCATGGTTCAGACTTGATGTTTCCAACCAGCTGCTTCTTGCATGCCTTAGGGTGGCATCGTAGCGCCTTCTATCGTAAAGATTTAGACTTCATGATCGGCACCATCGTCTCTAATTATGTTAAGAATCGAAAGTAACGATGTGCTACACCCAACTAATTATTATATTCATTTTAAACATAAGAATGTAGTTATTACCGGTCTTGCTCCTCACAAATGGACCCAAGTAGTCCACGTGTAAGGTGTGGAACGGTTGTTGCACCTTCTCTATCGGCTGTAACTGCGTTATCTTTATTGTATGTGCAGTTATAGTTCAAAGTGCTACGTATTTCTTGACGATACGTCTTAATTAAGGAAACGAGTACCGTAAACTGGGGTTACTTTGATCAATTTTAAAGTTTAAACTTCTCTAACTTCTATAATTAAGTGGTTAAAAAAAATATAAAAATGGGAACATCAACTTTTATTAGACTTTCGCTGCTAAAAATCTTGAAAAGCTTACATAAGAATGTATGGAGAAAAAAAAATAAAACGTGATCAAACCTAAACTGACATTGGGGTTACTTTGATACCCTATGTTTTTTAAGGGCAATCGAATGTAACCCCTTACAGAAGTATTTTATCTCAAGGAAAGAAAAAAATTGGTACGCAGGTTTATAAGTTATCTGTTTATGTTGTTTTGGGGCTACTTTGATCAAAAATAAAAATTATTATCTTCGAAAAAACAACTTTGTTTGAGGTTTGCCTCAACATTTATAACAAAACGTTCTTAATAATTATCACCTTCATTAAGTACCTTGACATAATCACACAATATCTACTACCTATGTTTAAGTACTTGCTTAGTTAAAATAAGAAACACTGTTCGTTCTAGGACATTATTAGAATACTTTTTGTAGTCTCGTGACCCCAACCGCTTTTCGTAGTTTCTAGGAATCTTTCTGAAAAATAAATTAATTAATTTAGCAATAACACTCTTTTGTATTACCTAACGAAAATCATGAAAAAGACGCTGACAGCAAAAAGATGCCCACTCATGGGGCTTCAGTTTAACATTGATCAGTGATCAATGCTACCCCATGCAGGTGATAAAAAACACCCCACCAAGTAAATAATTAGTAATAATATAAAAGAAGACGTCCTGACTGACTCATCAACGCACAGCCGAAACTACTAATGTTAGAGAGTTGATTTTTGCACAATAGGTTACTTTTATAACGTGGGCTAGGGATAAGAAGGGATTTGTGGAACTACCTCCCCTATGAGGGTTAAATAGGGGTGCAAAGTTTGTATGGGGTACAAGTTTTTTTTCATGCTAGGAACTTAAAACTTTGTAAAAAGGTATTAAAATAAAATGGAAGAAAACTCATTTCAGCGTTTTTGAAAATTCACCCCCTAAGGTGGTAAAAAAGGGGTTAAAAGTTTGTATGGGGGAACTTTTTTTTTGAGCTAAACACTTGAAAATTTGTAGAAAGATTACTTATTAAAAAACACAAAAAGTGTTTTCAGCGTTTTAGAAAATTCCACCCCTTAAGGGGTTAAATAGGGGTGCAATGTTTATATGGGAGAAACTTTATTTTTTTAACTAGAGACCTGAAACTTTGTAGAAAGCTTACTTAACACGTTCACTGCGGCAATCTAAAACTCTGTCCTGAATTTCAGTGCGTTACGGGGCCTGATTGACCCCGTAGTGGTTTTCGCCGTGATGCGTTACGGGTATAAAAGTGCCCCGTACTCCCCCGTCAGTTAAAACTGCTCTAAAATCCTGAAATCATATTTTTTTACAAATTTGTTTTCATCAATTCAAAGAGTATAATATGACCTATGTGTCCCTGCTTCCGCACGTAGACACGATGAAAGGTTATTAAATTAGAAGAAAAATAAATTACGGGGTTTTATTATCCCCGTATCGCACTAGATTTGACTGAGTACGGGGTTTAGCGGACCCCGGACCGCACAGACTTTGTGTGTGTCGATAAGTTGATAGTGATGGGAATAAAAACAAACGATAAATTTTAATCATAAGTATGTTTTAAACGTGATTCGAACTACATATGTATAAAAAAATAAACAAGTGGAACAGTCTTAAGTAACTTGACAACATACATATAAAAAAATAAACAAGTGGAACAGTCTTAAGTAACTTGACAACATACAAAATATTGCACATACATTTGAGCTGTATTTAATGTTCTAAATTATAACAATTTAAACACAGTGGTTTTTGGCACAGTTTTCTCCGTATGATCTTATCTGCGATACAATCTACCGATATCGATAACAAGACTTGCATTAATGACTGCACTAGTGACACTGAGCTCATTAGCCCGCACGGGTCAGCTTATTACGGGGTTCTCAGTACCCCGTATCGCACTGGAAGACAGTTTTTGTTCTGTGGTCGGTACGGGGTTCGTGGGACCCCGTTTATCTTTTAAATATCACCTGATTAGACTTTAAAAAAGGATCATAATTATATATTTGTGTCAATCGTAGACAAAAAAATACCAAAGTTACAGGCTCCGCACCAGCGAGTAAACACTGTTTTTTGTCTCCCGCACTGAACGACGACGTCGTACGGGGCTCGGAGGCCCCCGTACCGCAGTGAACGTGTTAATCAAACTCAAAAAAAGTAATTTCAGCGTTTTAAAAAGGGGTTGAAAGTTTGAATCCATTAGAAATTCCTTGAAACTTCTTATCTATCATCTATCTATATATATAAAAGACGAAGTCCTGACTGACTCATCAACGCACAGCCGAAACTACTAATGTTAGAGAGTTGATTTTTGCACAGTAGGTTACTTTTATAACGTGGGCTAGGGATAAGAAGGGATTTTTGGAAATACCTCCCCTAAGAGGGTTAAAAAGGGGATGAAAAGATGTATGGGGTACAGGTTTTTTTTTATGCTAGGAACTTAAAACTTTGTAAAAAGGTATTAAATAAAATGGAAGAAAACTAATTTCAGCGTTTTTGAAAATTCACCCCCTGAGGTGGTAAAAAAAGGGTTAAAAGTTTGTATGGAAATTAAGTATTTTTTTGAGCGCGGGACTTGAAGTTTTGTGTAAAGGTATACTATAGAAAATTAGCAGCATAGCATTATTCAGCGTTTTTGAAAATTCAGCCCTGAAGGTGGTGAAAAAGGGGTTATTTAAGGGGTTCCTAGATGGCACAAGCTATACTGATTTCAAAATGGTTCCGCGTAATTAGATCAATTTAGCCGAAAAACATACTAAAAAGCGGCCAAGGGCGAGTGACCCTCGCGTACGGCTACGGTACCATTACGTAAAAAATGGCAATAAAACCACTTTTGTTGTATGGCAGCCGCACTTCAATATTTATTATTTGTTTGCAACCAACTTCAAAATCCACTTGACTTATACCTCATACAACTTCCAAAAAGAAAGAAGAGTAATTTCAAAATTGCTTCGACCTGAAAATAATAAAGATGTAAAATGTTCAAGACAAGATTCCACGCGGACGAAGTCGCGGGCAACACTGCTATCATATAAAAGAAAAGGCCTGACTGACTCATCAACGCACAGCCGAAACTACTAATGTTAGAGAGTTGATTTTTGCACAGTAGGGTACTTTTATAACGTGGGCTAGGGATATGAAGGGATTTTTGGAAATACCTTCCCTAAAAGGGTTAAATAGGGGTTCAAAGTTTGTATGGGGGAAACTTTTTTTTTAGCTAGAGACTTGAAACTGTAGAAAAATTACTCATTAAAAAGTTAAAAAGGGGTACAAAGTTTTTATGGGGAAAACTTTATTTTTTTAGCTAGAGACTTGAAGCTTTGTAGGAAGAATAACTTATTAAAATACAAAAAAGTAATTTCAGCAGTTTATTATTTATCATTATTGAAAGAGATACTCTTAATTAAACTGCCTCCATCTCTCGATTTCCTGCAGTGCTGAGCTTAAGATTGTTTTAACAGCCTAACGGTATTTAACTTTTTTTATAATCTCACTCATAATAAACTAAGAACTCCAAATCCATGCGTCGCTCTATATCTTGCAGAGTAATTTTTTCCCAAATATTAAAAGCATCAGGTAACTGACGGAATAAGTATCAAGCATCCTGCAAACAATTCCCGTAATCTAATTGGAAAATCTTCTGAAATTCTTTAACAATTTGCATATCAGTCTCTGCCACTGTTTGAAATGTAATATGTCTAGACCATTTTAACTAAGAATAAAATTCACTTACCTATTAATGTCTTTGTCATCATCAAAAATCTACGCGGACGAAGTCGCGGGCGGCCGCTAGTTAGTAATAAAATACTTAGTTTGAATTTATGACACAAAACTCAATACAATGGTATACATAAACACACTTCTGGCAAGCTAATATTTACTGTGAACCTTTTACTTTAATACCCACTGCGTTAGTTTAGAAGTTATTCGAACATGAAAAATAGCAATAAATTATACTTACATTTTGACACGTGATCCGCACTGCACACGACCATACTTGTTCACTGCGTCAGAGCAACTAAATGTAGCAACTATTGATATTGCCATCCTTAAAAAAATATATGTACAGATGCGTTCGGAAATATGAATTTTTGCGTTTAAAAATAAAATGAAGTTTTTATCAATGGTTACATTGATAAAAACCAAGAATCAAACTGGGGCGAATTATTACTTTTCTGAGGATTGCGGCTTAGAGCGTCCGCGTGGCCCATATCCCGGACGATATTCGATATTGAACAACTTCAATATCGATTCATAACGCCATCAATATTGTTAACGCCATCGTCAGCGTCAACATAGTGTGCGGGCACGCACACCAACACACCGTGTGATCACGGTGTCGCCGCCCTCCCGCCGCCCGGCCCGGCAGTCGCCTGCGGCGCGCGGCCACAGATTAATATAATAGTTCTTCGAACAGATACCCATGTCTGAATAAAAAGGCAAATACCTACTGCTTTTCATGCCTACTCAATTTAACAATGGAGCGACCTTGAACGCGCGGGTCGTTGGCCGCACGTGCCGGCAAAACGAGGCTAGGGTTGACACCGCTTAGAAACGATTTTATAAAAAGTCAAGATAAATGAAAATACGATCGATTTATTTAAATTTATTAGTCAACGGTGGAATACGACCGATCGCTGTAGGCTTTACTTTCAGACGAATTTGTTCCAAAATATGTTGCAGGTATATTTTTGAACCCTTGACCAAGAAACTTCAACCCATTCAGCTTGGTTTTGGCAGTAAAGGCGGTTGCGAAGCTGCTGTTCACGCAGCGCGCGCCTTTGTCAATGACGATAGTTGCGAAGTGCTGCTGAAAGTGGATGTTAAAAATGCTTTCAACTCTGTCGATAGAGGCGCTCTACTCAAGCAAGTCAATGACGCAACTCCGTCGATATATAAATATTTATGGCAATGCTATCATGAATCTTCGCAATTACTTTTCAAAAATCACCCACTTTTATCAGCTGTTGGTTGCCAGCAAGGGGACCCTCTTGGTCCCGCCATCTTTAGTCTCGCTATTCATCCCGTAATTTCATCTCTAAAATCACAGTTTAACTCGTGGTACCTTGATGACGGCACTCTAGGAGGCGACTGGAAAACTGTTTTGGCTGATCTCAAAATCTTAAATGACTCATTCTCATCAATTGGTCTTGAATTAAATTTTTCCAAATGTGAGCTCTTCATTTCAAATAACATCGCCGGTTCAGATTCAGATACAAACAATATCATTCACCGTTTCAACTCATTAGCCCCTAACATCAAAATCATCGACAAAACCACTCTCAGACTTTTAGGGGCCCCTATTTTTCCAGAATCAATACCTCAGCTCATTAAAGAACATCAAACTACCCATAAAGATTATTCGGACCGCCTTCTAAAAATAAATCCCCACATGGCTTTGGCAGTTATAAAATTTTGTCTATTCGTACCTAAATTTACGTATATCCTAAGGTGTAGCCCTATTTGGAAATACCCACATCTTATCGAGCCCCTAGATTCTGTCCTCAAGACCACGCTCACATCCATTTTAAACATAAACCTCGACAGCCGCGCTTGGAACCAAGCCTCCCTTCCAATACGCTATGGTGGTTTGGGCATTAGGCAAGTCGTCAGTGTCGCTCTTCCGGCCTTCTTATCTTCGTTTCACAGCACGCAAGACTTAGCAAATAAAATTTTCAGTCCATCTTCTAACAACGACTGCATTGTCTGTGTGAACGAGGCCAGGGAAGAGTGGACGCGGGCTTGCCTGAATGCGCCATTCCCAGTTTCCACCAAATCGCAGAGGTTGTGGGACGAGCCGCTCTGCCAACTGGTTCTAAAAGATCTGACAGATACGGCACAAAATTCGACAGAGCGTGCTCGCCTACTTGCCGTGGCGGAACCGGAATCGGGGTTTTGGCTCCATGCGCTACCATCACCTAACATTGGTACGCTGCTGGATAAAACAACTCTCACCCTGGCAACAAGTCTGCGACTCGGCACTAAAACCACCGAGCCTCACCACTGCCGTTGCGGCTCAACCGTGGACGAGTTAGGCCACCATGGCTTATGCTGCCAAAAGAGCGCCGGTCGTATATCCCGGCACGCTTCCCTGAACGACGTCATACGGAGGGCCCTTGTCTCCGTCAATGTGCCGGCCATTTTAGAGCCGAACGGTATCGCACGTGACGATGGCAAGCGACCTGATGGTATGACGCTCGTTCCGTGGAGGTTGGGCCGGACGCTCATTTGGGACGCTACTTGCGTCGATACACTGGCCGCGTCCCACCTCCAAGCCACGTCCTCCAAAGCCGGAGCGGCAGCCGCAACGGCTGAAAACCTCAAGCGGCGCAAGTATGCCGCCCTAGGCGAGGGCTACATATTTGCGCCTTTTGGAGTTGAAACATTCGGCCCATGGGGACCAGGCGCCAAGATTATCTTTAAAGAGATATCGGAACGCCTGGTCGAAGCTTCAGGTGACCAGAGGGCTGGCAGCTACTTTGGACAGCGACTGAGCCTCGCCATCCAAAGAGGCAACGCTGCCAGCCTTCTAGGTACAATACCTACTGAAGGCGACCTGGCGGGCATTTACAACCTTTAGTGACTATTTTAATTATATTTATATTTTAGTTGTTTATTAGGTATTTAGTTTAAGTAATAAGTAAGTTTTTTTAAAATAAGTATTTGTGTTGTTTTGTGTTATGAAATAATAATTATCATTAGGTACCTACTAGAAATAGGTATTCACATGCGCTGCGGCACACCATCAAAATCGTTTTAATTTCCGAGTAGGTATATCGGAATCTTACCTACCTATTCTATATGAACATACCAGAAACCTGAAACAAAAACAACTCTCTGTGTAGGTACCTAAGTAACCTAAATATATCCCGATGACAGTAGGTACTTACTAAATAAAGTTTGGTAGGTGCCTATATATAATGTGTTACATATTGTATAATACTAGCATTACAAGCTTCGAAACAGTCACTAGGTACAAGTTGTTTTATAATAATCTGATCACGCGTTTCATCTTTGCGAATGCATTCCTTGCAAAAGGTCTTAAGTGTCAAGAACAACGCCGACGTTTACGCCCTTTTTAGGCCGTGCAATGCACTCTCCCGCCACACTAAACTGATTTGGTAAATCTTAGTGAGTAAATTATTGTCACTTGTTGATATAAGTAGTGGATGTTTTCTATGAATTTAAGTATATTAAGTAGGTAGGTTTATTTATTCAACATTACATGTATCTATTATAACAGTGTATGCAATGCGTTTCTAGGTAGGTGCTTATTAATTTTTTAGTAACATTTCATCGTTTGTCGGCAAAGAAAAAAAGGATAAATGTCTGTTGCTTTTATGTTTTTACACCCCGCAACACTGCAGCGCGTTGGTCTCATTCGCGATGAAGCCATTTTTTTGGTGATTTTATAGCGCGACCGGCGGCGTCCGGCCGTGAGCGCGTGTGGCAACCGACTGGCTGAGCGTGTCGGCCACGACAGGCGACGTGTAGGTATCGTTCTGGGTTCCCACGGTACAGATGGGGGGCACTGGCGCGGCGCCGGCGCGTCTCCGGCGGCTCACACTCTCTGCATCTCACCATCGAAGGACAAGCGCGTCCATATTGTCTAATCTAAATCATTATTGTAATTCCTTGAGAAACGAGAATAAATGTATATACTTCAAATCCAGTTGTCGACTACATCATTTAAGGAACCTGCGCCAACAGCACGGTGGTGGTTATTGGTAAGCGAATACAAATTCACTTACCAAAAACCACCACCGTGCTATGCATGGGATTAAATAGCATTTAGTTAATCGTCCGGAGAGTGTTACGGTCTGTATACATATAGCATAAAGTCCCAATCCCTATAGTAATCCAGTGAATAAAGGATTTTGACCTTACAAACGGTCCGGTAGTTTTGAATTTTGATATGTTGTCTAGGATAGTCAGTCAGTGTTTAAAATGCAAAATGCACAATTCCCCGCACTCCGCGCCCGCCGCCATTTTGAAAAAACCGGTACTTTCTGCATATTTTTGCTCATATCTTCCATTAGGAGCAATTTAGCTAGAAAAAAGCTTCGACAATGTTATACAGAGTTAAATTTACTATATTCTCCATTTTACATTTTGTTTCTAGGACAGATAGTTACGGAGATATGCACATTTTAAAAAACTTAAGAAATTTCAATTTCCAACTCAAAAACAAACTTCTGGATTATATCTTCGCTTAGGAGCATTTTAGCTAGAACATAGCTATGGCAATGTTGTAGGTAGAGAATTAAATTTACTATTTTGTTTCTAGGACAGATAGTTACGGAGATATGTAAAAAAAGTCACAATTTCCGAAAATGTATGTAAAAATGGACATGAGTTTTATAAGCAACTAGCTGTGCCCCGCGGTGTTACCTGCTCATCCCACGGGAACACTAAATTTATTCGGGATGAAAAGTATCCTATGTCCTTTTCCGGGTCTCAAACTATCTCCATACCAAATTTCATCTAAGTCGGTTCAGCGGTTTAAGCGTGAAGAGGTAACAGACAGACAAACAGACAGACAGACACACTTTCACATTTATATATTAGTATGGATATGGATTATATTTCCTACATGTTTTAATTTGTCCTAGACTAGTCCGTAACTGAATGACAGCGTTCTAAACCAAGAATTTTAAGTAATTTCCGGAAAATTCGACATTTCCAGTTTTTTAAATGTGCATATCTCCGTAACTAACCGTACTTGAAACAAAATTAGTAATGTAAATTATAGTAAATTTAATTTTCTACAACATTGCTCAAGCTCTGTTCTAGCTCAACATGCTCCTAAACGAAGATATCAGTGCCTCCAGTGAAGAACGGAATAAGACGAGTTATTCCCTTTGGATTTTATTGCACCATTGGAATCAGCTCGTCAAACTACATAACATATCAAAAGGACGTATCTCTAGCTGTCTCCTAACCTAGTTTTTTCGATGAGCTAAAGGGTATAAGTCGAGGTTCAAAAAGGTATAAGTTACTCTTATTTTGCATTGCAGACGTTAACAAGGGAATAAATGATGTCGAGCCAAAATTACGCATGAACCCAAGGAAATATTTACACTTATATTTTTGAATTTGGACATAAACACATCTATGCCATGATTCTAACATGAGCATAAAGGAATAACTCGTTTAGTGCCACCGGACCAAGTAGCGCCATTTTGACATAAACACATTTATGTCATTTTTCTAACATGCTCATAACGGAATAACTCGTTTAGTGCCACCGGACCAAGTAACGCCATAGGACAGTTTCGCTACCAATACCGTCTTGCTATTGGTCTATTTGCGTACCGCAGTTATTTCATTAATTAACCTTTGAAGTTTTAATAAAACCCCCCTCTCGATTTTAATTTTTTTTAAGTTATAAAAGCCTTAAACTCAATGGATGAAAGAAAGTGGCAACAGTTTTACCAGTGAGAAGAAATTGTAGTGGAAAAACGTTTTCCACTACAATTTCCACATAGCATATTATGTATATTTTTTACTATAGCTTTCACTTCTAGCTGTTTTTACATAGCACCTTTATGCATGTCACAGTCGCAAATGTGTATTATTTTAATTTTTTGAGAAGAAAGAAAGTGTTATGTTGAAATTAAATCACATTATCATTTTTATAACGTTTATTTATGCGGGTACTTGCGTTAACTGGGTGTTAGTTTTTGATGAAAATGTGACTAATTCATTGAAACTGGGCTAAGTTTTACTTATTTACATGCAAACTTTAACCATGAATGAAGTTATTCAAATTAATTATCTTTAAAATATATATTGCGTTGTATTTCTCCTGTATGTTTTAGTTATGAGGTGCCCAATAAAGAGAACGTACTCATGTATGGTATTGTATTGTACCTATCTATATAAATAAAAATGGATTGCTGTTCGTTAGTGTAGGATCTGCCTGTAGCAGGCATATGTTCGTAACACTGGCTCACTCGCCGCACGCACACACAGCGATGTCTAGCATTCACTCTCGCCAACGGCTCGCGTGTCACTAACGCAGCATCCCATGTGACGTGCGCCCGAGACAGCGTATATCTATTTATGTATAGATACTACCACAAACACTACATCCCTTCCATGTTAAAAAGCTTTTAATTATTTGAACTCAAATTCACAGAATTCACTTTATGCCTAACTGCATATCAATAATGTGTTTGAATTACAGGGAATCTATAGAATCCCAGTTATGTGTGAGTAGGTAAGTATTGTAATTATGTTTAAGTTAGTCTACAATTCCTCTGCCTTGCCCTAAAGTTGACAGACAGTGTACCCGTAATACAAGCTTTGTCGTAATACAACCTTGGTGCAACAAATAAGGAATATATACATATAAATGTGTACTCAGTCTCATTTTCTACGATTGCTTTCTATTCTTCTACCTTCTTCAGATGTAGCCTTAGTGTTTGTCCTAACTGTTCATTCCTAACCGTGACATCCCCACCGGTGCGTGTCACTAGACCCTGTGGATTATACAATTTAAACTTACGTTGGTTTGTCTCCATTTCCTTAATATAAGATACATCTACTTCTCTAAATCATCCTTCTTTGTTTGCTATCTCTTATAAGTATATTCCTTTCCCTTCTCCTTTTTCTCCTTGTTACTGCTTTAACTCTAAGTCTAAGATAAATATTGTGATAGAGGCCCTGTTGTTCTTGAAATGATAGTTTTCTAGCCTTTTCATCCATATTCTATAGTCTTTCAATTTGGGAAATATGTTATATCACCAATAACCCAATAAATCAACTCGCAAAATAGTCATGACACGTTAAGACTATATGACCGAGAAATAGTCGTAAGTACGAGTCGAGTATAAATAAATGGAATGGAATGCATACAAATCAGTATTCTCGAAGTTTGAACTTATGCACTTTTTTGACCATGCTCCTTTAAAATCACTGATGGTCTATAAACATCACCCATGTGAGTAAGTAGCATCCTTTAAAACACGGAATATAGTATAAAATTTGTTGATATGTTGAAGTTTACATTTCCCAAAGCTCTCGATTCAGCAGTTACAGAACTTATACCATTAAAAATGCTCTTTTAAAACCACAAAAAGTTAAATAAACGACCTTTGAACTCCGTCATAACGCCACAACGTAACATTTCAATATTTTATACCAGACAAATACAATTCGAAGTCACGTATCGACGATTTCGTCACATAAATCAATTGAGATCTCTATTTCTATGACTACCACAGAATACCTATGTATATTTACCAAATTTTACATAAGCAAAAAATCGCACCTCATCTAAATGACGTAGACCTAGTGTCACTGACTGAGAAATATCTACACTAAATATATTATATACTAATTAATTATCAAAATAATTATCAGATGTAATAAACAAAATGAACACTCTTCGCGTAATATTATATATTTCCTTTCCTTTGTTTCTACTATTATAACATTGCTGTTACTTATCATTTTTATAAGGTAACAATAAGAATTGGTTGTAAGATGTTTTATTTTGATTTTCTCTTACTAGCTCTATAAAAACCTGTATCTCGCCAAATTCGACAATATCCGGATACGGGAGTCCTATTTAAGTATCAGAATTTGAGTAACATATAAGTACGTAAATGTATCTGATTCCTTTGGAATTTATTATTATTATTTCAAACATTATTATCCAATATAGATATCAACTCGATTTTCTCTTGTTGTTTACAAAACAAAAGGTAGACAACAAGGTAAGTAGTAAGTTTATTTGATTACATATGACTCAAACTTATGAAATATAAGAAACCGCAATTTAGATTCAGTATCCATTTTTCAAGTCGAATAAATGTTATCAAATCACTCAAAAATTGATATCATGCTGTAAAAATGCAACCATAATTTTAGAATTAGGTAAGTAAAAGTATCAAAATATGGCTTATGTAGCTTTCGACAGTATTAAATCACACTCGTTGAAGCAACGAAACAGTATGTTTAGTTTTCTTGACTCCCATCACACGCATTAATAATTAATAAGGTACCTATGGTTACTTCGTTGCCACTAATATATAACAGCTGAATAAATGCTGTTGGTTACCATTACCAATCAAAGTGGAATATAAGCGATTTCGAGCACTTTAAAACGACAAATCTGTTGAGATATTACATCGAAACTGACCTGTTGCGGAGGCTCAGGAGTGATGCCAAATCACTAATAAAACAGTAGATCTATTTCTAACATTTCAATTATCTACTAGGTACTTTGTCTATTACACGTTTTATATTATTTGTCAGCGTTATTATATAAAGGCCAGCACCCAATCAGATTTTATTATTATTGCTGATCTGGTCAGGTCAGGTATCATTTCTTTACCATAGTCGACCACCGATCAAATCAGAGGTTCTTCGGGCGGCCACATCATTGATAAAGTGGTGGATATTTAAGACTAAATTTTATCGACTGAGGGAATTATTAATGCGAGTGTAGGATTGTACGAATATCATCTATCACTTTCAAAATTTACTTGAACCGATATACTTTATAAATACAAATGTATATGCATTGCTTACTCATATCAGGTGTGTATCTTATTAAGGTATGGTTTCTGTTCCTAACTATTTCATGAAGTTACTTACATAACCATGATTAAGATTGATAATTAGGAGTATATTTTTTTCAAATACAGCTTTTTTCTACTACTCCTTTCATATCTCTTTCTTCTCGCAATACGGGTTAGGTACATCAACATTTGCTACCAGGCTTTACTATCTTAACAAATATATCTATTGAATAAATGGTATTTGAAGAAACATGAAGCTAAAACCACAGATTACATAACTGAAGGGAGATCTTGAAACTATTTGCCAAACAAGGGTTTCAATGTAATGGAAGTTAATTATCCAATATAATGGAGTCTTTTGTTATCTAATTTAATGAAGTCTAGTGTTCCAATTTAATGCAGTCGGGTGTTCTAATGTAATGTAGTTTGTCATTCCAATTGAATGGAGTCCGTCATTCCAATTGAATGGAGTCCGTCATGCCAACTTAATGACGTCTGTTATTCCAATTGAATGGAGCCTGTCATTCCAATTTAATGGAGCCTTGCATTTCCAATTTAATGGAGCCTGTCATTCCAATCTAATGGAGCCTGTCATTCCAATTTAATGGAGCCCGTCATTCCAATTTAATGGAGCCTGTCATTCCAATTTAATGGAGCCTTGCATTTCCAATTTAATGGAGCCTGTCATTCCAATTTAATGGAGCCTGTGATTCCAATCTAATGGAGCCTTGCATTTCCAATTTAATGGAGCCTTGCATTTCCAATTTAATGGAGCCTGTCATTCCAATTTAATGGAGCCTGTCATTCCAATTTAATGGAGCCTGTCATTCCAATTTAATGGAGCCTTGCATTTCCAATTTAATGGAGCCTTGCATTTCCAATTTAATGGAGCCTTGCATTTCCAATTTAATGGAGCCTGATATTCCAATTTAATGGAGCCGTGCATTTCCAATTTAATGGAGCCTGATATTCCAATTTAATGGAGCCTTGCATTTCCAATTTAATGGAGCCTTGCATTTCCAATTTAATAGAGCCTGTGATTCCAATTTAATGGATTCCTCATTCCAATTGAATGGAGCCTGAAATTCCAATTGAATGGAGCCATCTATTCCAATTTAATGGAGTCTCGAAAACCAATTGAATGGTGACTTGTATTCCAATTTAATGGAGTATCGTAAACCAATTTAATGGTGGCCTTTATTCCAATTTAATGGGACACGATAATCTTATAAAAATGTCCTCAACGCCTACCTGCCACAAAAAGGAAAACAAATTTGACTATATATTTGTTATATAACATTTACTTTTATCTAACTAATCAATATTCTTATATGGAGATCTCTTCACGTACTTAACTTTGGACTCTATTTACTATAAACGTATCTAATATTTACGTCGGCTAATAAGTCTCACGTTACTATAGGCTATTCGTCTCTCACATAGCAAAATATCATCAATCATCAATAGTAAGATTAACATATTTATTATAAAGCCTGCATGCAATGCATAACATGCAAGATGTATTATATATTATGTAATATTAAATGAAAACTGTAATATGATTACAGTATCCTATCCTAGGCATATCATCTATAAATCGGTAAGATGGATAGCATTATAATGAAAAAATATTAAATTTCGTACCATAACAATTATCATTAGAAACTTGTAGTGATGTATTATACTAAATAATCTTGCTGTATGTAATTATATACCTAGTCAGACATTCTACTTTATAATATTAATCAGGCTGTAATTGCTACGTTGGATTATTTATTCTTTAATGATCTTGACTTAAATAGATTCCAAATGTGCATTACAAATTGTAATCAAAATCCAATCCTTTATTTCGTTCAAAATAAATTAAATTATACAATGGCATCGTGATACTACAATTTACACTTTTAAGACTTATTTGCTACGATTTCCGACGCATATTTTTGTTTTGTCAAAATTGTACAAACTACAAACACAACCTCAAAATTAGCCGTATTAAAACATGTAAGTATACTTATGTAAAATATCAAACTAATTTCAACTTGCAAACACAAAGCAGCATTGATTATATTTTTTTTATAATGGCACCGTGATTATAAAATGTAAATATCAACAATTTCCGACGCGTTTTTGCTTTGTCGAAATTGTACGAACATAACCTCAAAATTTGCCATACAACTTGCAAACACAAATCAGAATCTTTATTCTTCTTAAAGTAATTTCATGATACTCAAATAATACTAAACCAAATACTAACATAATGACATAGTTTTTGTAATTTATTACTTTTCCTTTCGCACAAAAGTGGTTAGATCCGTAAATAACTTTATTTCACTATTTTTTACAGGTTTCCTCTCTCTCTTTTTATTTGTTTTCCTTTCTTGTAACAAAATAAACGTTGATTACCTTTTCACTCGTCGCCAAATGTAGGATCTGCCTGTAGCAGGCATATGTTCGTAACACTGGCTCACTCGCCGCACGCACACACAGCGATGTCTAGCATTCACTCTCGCCAACGGCTCGCGTGTCACTAACGCAGCATCCCATGTGACGTGCGCCCGAGACAGCGTATATCTATTTATGTATAGATACTACCACAAACACTACAGTTAGTATGCTTAAAACTCGAGAACGGCTGAACCGATTTGGCTAATTTTGGTCTTGAAATATTCTTGAAAGTCCAGGGAAGGTTTAAAAGGTGAGAATAATGGAGAATATGCAAGGAAATATACGAAAAACAAGAATTTAATTTTCTCATACAAACTTACGATAAGATCTTAGCTGTCAAACATATTTTTTTCGTCTTGGCGGGGGCACTACCGTGCCCCCAGATGACATTTGTAAACTTCGATCGACTCAAATTCACGATAATTATGATGTAAAACATTAAATAAGGGTTTTGAATCGAGATCATATATCCACAACGTTCGGATTATTGCGTTTTCACATAATTTAGATTTACAGTTCCTCAACAGGATTTGTCACTTGGTTGTCAAATGCTCATAGCGGTGCGTTCAGAAATTCATATGAAATCAACCGCATCTGTTGATATGATTTCGGCATTGCGTTTGAAAAAAAAAAGATGAGAATTAGTCGGATTATCACATATTTATATTTAAAACATGTAAAATAATGATTAATGACACTTTTTGGTTGTTGTGTAGGGCTGGGTGCGTTCAAAAATACATTACGTTTACATACAATATACGTTTAAAAATTTAAGTTCGCAATTTAAGTTAATACCCCCAAAAATTGATAATTCATACCAGCGTCACCAGATGGGTACGCAATAGTACGCATTGCGCATTTTAGAAAAATGTGGGGGTGCAATTGAAGATTTTTTTAGAAAATCGTACTTACTTAAAGAATTTGGATTTGCCTACTATTTGGAAGGGCTCAAGGTAGCGAAACTTAAAACACATCTGGAAACACTAATTCATACAGTGTTGGCAATGGCAAACTTGATTTATCAATCTGTCTGTTTTGCCATTATAGTTACCGTAGTGCATAAAAACATTATTATTAGATCGGCCATCTTAGTTCATGTTCATTTCATCTCATGTTTTAATAATTTAATTTTTATTTTTTTGATAAGTCTTTAACACGGAAGTCATGCATTGGTTATAAACCAAACAAACTGATACTGGCACAAGCTTCGAACCGCCATATATACGGATTATTATTATTATTAAAACATTATTATCAGATCTGATTATATTACGAGTGTATTTCAACCCAGACAACGCTGTGGATAGAGCGGCACGTCCACCTGTGACCACATTGACAAGTTTCTTCTCAA
The DNA here is from genome assembly GCA_932273695.1 of Apotomis betuletana. NCBI lineage: Eukaryota > Metazoa > Arthropoda > Insecta > Lepidoptera > Tortricidae > Apotomis > Apotomis betuletana. The sequence goes on along the minus strand of OW026321.1, from coordinate 4,877,751 downwards.
TTTGTGAAAATGATGAATTCGCTCGCACTTTGCTGTATGCTGATATGCCACGCTATTACACATGGAACGCATCATCAAAGTCGTTTCAGCGTCGTAAACAAGGAACACCACTTGAAGGACATGAAAATGTATTTGCCACAGATGCTATAGGCCGTATATATACAGTACATCCAAATAACGATGAATGTTATTATCTTAGATTGTTATTGGTGAATGTTCCAGGTCCAACATCTTTTCAACAATTGAGAACAGTTGATGGACATCTGTGTGCGACTTACCGTGAGGCGTGTCAACTATTACGGTTGCTCGAGGACGATTCGCATTGGGATGATACGTTCAAGATTCCATCATATCTTCATCGCCGCATCAAATTCGTACATTGCTTGCGATTATAATATCGACATGTTTCCCCTCTAATCCGGAAGATTTGTGGATGAAATATAGGGATGACATGTCTGAGGATGTGTTGCATCGCGTGCATTGTGAAACTTTGAATCCTACATTAGAAATTACGGCAGAGATTTACAATGACACGTTGATCATAATAGAAGGTGTTTATTGATGGCAAATCAAGTATTGTCGTGTTTGGGCCTGACAGCACCCAATCGTTCTATGCAAGATGCATTAAACCATGAGTTGCAAAGAGAACGCCAGTACGATACTGAAGCTATGACCGAAGCAGTTCGCACAACTGTTCCGTAATTGAACGAAGAACAAAGAATTGCGTACGATAGTTTGATACAAGCTGTAAACAGTGGATCTGGAGGGATTTACTTTCTTGATTCTCCTGGGGGTACTGGGAAAACGATCCTAATTTCATTGCTATTGGCAAAGATCCGATCGCAAAATGAGGTAGCCCTAGCGTTGGCTTCATCTGGAATAGCTGCAACTTTATTAGAAGGCGGACGAACTGCACATTTGGCCTTGAAATTACCATTAAACATGCAAATCAACGAAACGCCAGTTTGCAACATCGCCAAAAATAGCGCTATGGCGAAGATTCTCCTAGATGACCCGGTGAACTTCGTATTACTTACCTTTTCATATATAAACCATATGTATTTAAGAGCCGGTAACTTTATAAAGGCATCATCAGTAGTCTAAGTATCGGCTCCATAGTGTGCGGAAAGAGTAAGCAAATCACATGCTGGAGTAGTAGGGCCTCGTGCAGGGTCCGTCCGGGTTGTTACTACCATCTTGCCTACTAACCCACCGCCAAACAGCAATGTTCGCATTGTTGTGTTCCGGTGTGGGGGTAAGATAGCCGGTGAAATTACTAGCATAGAGGCATTCTATCTTCGTCCTCCGGGTAGGCAAACACTTGTGACTCCTCTGGTGTTGCAGGTGTTTATGGGCGACGGTAATCGCTTTCCATCAGGCGATACGTTTGCTCGTTTGCCCCTATGACATAAAAAAAAAAAAAAAAAAAAAACATTCAATAAAATTCAATTTGATACAACTCAATTTATTTTAATTTCAAAATATATTAATCACTCTTTAGGAAGACTTGGCTCGCCAGGACTTTATAACATGGCGGGAGTACTAGGCGACTCAGACAAGTCCGGTTCAATCAATATTGTTGATGTTGAGCTGCTAGCTGTCTTCAATATCATCAATATCCTTGATATCTTCGGCCGATAAATTTAATTCACAAAATATTCCCTCAGATGATGGCATAAACGGTGATGATTGTATTGTAGAGACAAATTTTGGTTTCGATAGCAGCTTTTGCTTTAGACTATCTTTTTGTTCCTTTGCCCTGTTAATGCGTATTATTCGGCTCACATTCTTACCACACTTGGTACAAAATCTGAAGGTGTCAGCGATTATGCTGTAACATTCGTCGCATCTTAATAATGTTTTACTGCACCCAGGACAGGTATTACGTTTGTTCTGCCGTTCTATCCACTTATTACAATACGGACAATGCATTTTGAGAAGTTATTTACAACTTTGGAAAATAGTTTTTAAAATCCAACAATATTTTCATGAAAAGTTAGGTGACAGTGTCACTGACAGTATTGCCAGATTACTAAACTACTATTACGGTTTAGTAATGTGGCGAAATCGATACAAACCGAAAAGAAATAGGCTGGTACTATTTGTTGACATAAGTTTCTATAATACACCTAATCATAATCCTAGTGGTACAAGTAATTATCCCACAATTTATTATCAGAATGTGCGGGGACTTCGTTCTAAAACGATGACATTCTATCGTAGTTTAAGTTTAGCTGCTTATGACATAGTAGTCTTGACAGAAACGTGGCTCGTGGACGGGATACGTGACGCGGAATTATTTGATGATCGTTATGTGGTCTGGCGTCGGGATCGGGATTTATCCTTGACGGGACAAACCCGTGGTGGCGGTGTAGTTATCGCCACTCGAAAGGAGTTGGCGGTAACCCCACAACCATCTTTTCACTCTTCGGCCGAGGATCTGTGGGTTACATTATCACTTAAGGACAGTAACAAAAGGTCGGTCACAATTCATTTATGTGTTTTATATTTATGTAATCAAAACCAGGGTAATACATTTTCGCAACAATTGAAGTCGTTCTTAAATAAGCTAAATGATACCGTTTTAAGCAATCTTAACGATAAGTTTTTATTAATTGGTGACTTTAATATGAGTAGTATCTGTTGGACGGCGCAGGGTACTTCAATGGTACCGTCTAGTTACGCAAGTGGGGATGAGTGTACCTTTATAGACGACATTAACTTGCATAATCTATGCCAATATAGCGGAATATTAAATCAGTATGGTAAATTGCTGGATCTGGTTTTATCTAACGATTTAGTCAGCGTATGTGAGTGTTCCAATCCCCTGGTACCAATCGACCCGTATCACAAAGCTTTAATTATATGCGTTAAGTATTCAGTTATTGAATCCTTGTCGCCTGCCCCACTTATAAAATATTATTACAATAAGGGCGATTACGCTTCTATAAACATTGAACTGGCATCGGTTAATTGGGAATGGGAGTTTGCCAAGCGAGACTTTGTTGAATGTCTGGATTTCTTTTACAAAACCTACGAGAGATTGCGAGGTAAATTTATTCCTAGTAAAAAAATACGCCCAGAGCCTTACCCTGTTTGGTTTTCATATTCGCTAAAGAAGGCTATAAAAGAAAAGTATAAGATATATAATAATAAGTCAGACCTGATTTCCTTTAATGTTTTGAGGGACAGGGTGCGTAAACTTGAGCAGGAATGTTTTGATGCGTACATGAGCCGGGTGGAGGAAAACATTGCGAAGAACCCAAAGCAGTTCTGGTCATTTATTAAATCGCGCTCTGGCTCTCACGGTATCCCCAATAGTTTAAATTATGACCATAAAATAGTAAACACTGGTGCCGACATATGTAATGCATTCTCTAACTATTTCTTAACTACGTTTTCGGCACCAAATAGTAACCACATTCCAAAGACTGATCCTTTAGTTGCCTCATCAGCGTCTTTGTCGAACATTGACGTTAACCCTGATGAACTCGTTAATATTCTTCTAAAATTAGACCCGTCGAAGTCTGCTGGCCCTGATGACCTACCAGCGCAGTTTTTAATCAACTGCGCTAAAACTATTGTTATTCCCATCATGTTACTTTTTAAACGTTCCTTTTCAGAATGCACTGTTCCCTCCTTATGGAAGTCCGCATATATAACGCCAGTCCACAAAAAGGGTGTAAAAACCGACATAGTGAATTATAGGCCTATTTCTAAATTATGCATATTATCCAAGGTTTTAGAGAAAGTCGTTTATAATCAAGTATATAATACTCTGAAGAACTCTTTTAGCATTAACCAGCATGGGTTCCTTCAGCGTAGATCTACTGTGTCCAATCTAATTCTCTTAAATGATTATGTTTTCGAAGCGATGGATAGTGGTTTCCAAGTGGCTGTCATTTATACTGATTACAGCAAGTGTTTTGATAGAATTGACCATTCCATTTTGTTATCTAAGCTGTGTGACATAGGCATTCATGGAGACTTACTGAGATGGTTTTCGTCTTATATAGATAACAGGTCGCAGGCTGTTGTCGTTAACAATTATATGTCAGGATGGGTAACGGTACCGAGTGGAGTCCCTCAGGGGTCGTTACTTGGACCGTTGCTGTTCAATATTTTCGTTAACGACATCAGTGACTGTTTCATTCACTCTAAACTCCTATGCTTCGCTGACGACATGAAAATTTTTAGCAAAATAAAGTCGAGTCATGATACCTTACTTGTCCAGTCGGATCTATTGCGCCTTGACAATTACTGTAAAGCCAATAAGCTTGACTTGAATCCATCCAAATGTTTTTCAATAACTTTTTCACGTCAGCGTAACCCGTTCCCTAGTACTTACACACTTAGAGATCAAGTATTAAATAAGGTCGGTCACATGAGAGACTTGGGTGTAATACACGACTCTAAACTCCTCTTCGATATCCATATAGAGAAGATGGTGAGTAGTGCTTTAAAATCATTGGGGTTCATAATGCGTAACTCCGGCCACTTTACTCAAGCTAAGACACTGAAAGTTCTCTATTGCTCTTTAGTTAGGAGTAAGCTGGAATACGCCTCTCAAATTTGGAATCCTTGCTATAGAACCTACATTGATAGAATCGAACGCGTTCAAAAATAGTTTCTGAAATTTCTTAATTTTAAACTAAAATGTCCTTATGATTCGACCATTTACTATAGTATGTGCAAAAAACACCACTTATTACCGTTACATAAACGTCGTGAGATAGCTGACATTATCTACATTCTCAACATCACAAGTGGTAATCTTGATTGCCCAGAACTGCTTCATAAACTCTCGTTTAATGCGCCTACTCGGTCTAAAAGACATTTCCCCCCCCTTTCAGTCAAATGTGTTTCATCCAAATATAGGCAAAATCACAGAAATATATCAAGATAGAAGGAAAGAGTTCAGCGATTTGTAAGGAGACCGAGCGTGTAACATTTTGCGTAGGTACTTTGACGTCACGAGCGTAATTTAGTGATGGGAAACATAAGCCGCGCGAAAACGATTCAGAAACATCGATTCACAGATCGATTTGAACACGGCACCGATTCTATGCATCGCCACCCACACCGCACCGCGCCGCGGCCCAGCCGCCGTCACAAACAAAAACAGTCACAATAATATTTGCTTTGCACTATGTACTTACATTATATAGCTGCATAATAAATTAGAACGTAATTATCATTTCCTCTGTTCTCAAAATCGATTTTAATCGAATAAGAAAATCGCAGTGTACAGCAGCACATGGCAGCACTATTCTTACTTTTGACAGAAAAAATGAGAAATCAACCTTGAACGTGACTCGACAGTTTGAATAGCTTATTTTTACATCGCTGGCTTTGAATGCACGCCAAGGTTGGCTCGTCAAATTAAAGCCGCAATGGAAAGCTAGCGTTGGATACAACCGCCCGCCTCTGTTTTGATGAAAATAATAAAATAAATAGTTTTGTAATTAATAACAGATATTTAAGGACAAATTGTACATACCAATGAAAGGAAATATCTCGATTAACAGCTCCAATTTTATTGGAAGTGTTTGAACAATTAATTATTGCGCAACAAGCCATTTTGTTTTTAAGACCTGACGTCGCACACAGACCGCGGTCGGGTGCTGACTAATGTTCGCGGCGAGCAAAGTTGACACCGTGTCAACATTTCGCCACGCGAGGTACGTCCACTCTTTCCTTCTATCTTGATATATTTCTGTGGGCAAAATAGTTTTCTGATTCGAGCCAGTCGCTGCTTAAATAATGTGACAAGAGACCAAGATATTGACATTTTTAATTGTTCCATTCCTTCCGTGAGGCGTAAATTGGCATCATTTTTCTTTGATTAAAAAAAAAAAAAAAAAGAGAAACATTGTAGGTAGTAGGTATGCCCGAGCGTAAAGTATGTTTATGAATTGTTAGCTATTGTGCATAAACTTTGCAGATTGTAAATAACACACTGTAATTAATTAGGTACCTAGGTACTTATTGTGCAACTTCGTTCCAACTTCATAATTCAGTGTCTGTATTTTTTTTTAGTATTAATTTGCTGTTATTATTGCATGTGTCTTTGTAAAACTGTGCGTGTTATTTAACTTAATGTTAAATATTATTACGTTGCTATATCTGAGATCCTATAATTGGCTCTGTATTACTAGTTATGTCACTATTAGCGTAAGTTAAGCTGTTGGTTCTCCATGTATAAATAAAATAAAATAAAATAAAATAATCTAAGTAATATAATGTGGCATGCAACATGGTCATGTCTGCGTGATTTGACCATTTTTTCCGCCACTTATTGAGCCGATACCTACTTAAAACTATTTGATGATGTCTTTTTAAAGTTACCAGCTCTAAAATACATATGGTTTAAATAAATTTTGTTTACATTAATAGGTAAGTGATACGAAGTTCACCGGGTCATCTAGTATAATTATACATTCAACATATTATTACTGACATTGTTATGTATATTTCAATATCCTATCGAATCAGTTACAGTTTCTACTTAATTTTAGTTTTCTGACATGACTCTTTCATCCACTATTGAATTATGAATAAATATTTAACAAACTTTTAAATCTCACTGCATTATCTGAGTAACGTGAATAGGACAGGATGATACTTATGTTGTATTTTTAAACTCAAAAATATACAAGTGGTAAGAAAGTTGAAAATTTTGTAAATTAATCCATCGAGAAAAGTATGGTGTCTATTTACTTTATTATAATTAATTCATCAGTTTGAACTTTGTCAACGACTCGTGATTTTCATTCTATTCGTGAAGTGTTTTATTAAGAGGATAGTTTATAAAAGTGGGCTAAGCTTGACGAAAAAAACAATAACAAACGGAATAATAATGGAGGAGGTATTAACACGTTCTTTATTAAAAGTTTTTATTAATATTTACATATTGTATGTTAAAAAATATTTCAAGGAAGATTTAATTCACTTTCCGAGGACTTGAGCTGAAATTAGGTTTACATATACTTACATAACATACATAGTTTCAACTCAAGTCCTCGGAAATTTTAATACAATAAGCATGGACCTGATCTGATGATGGGGCCAGAGATGGTGGGCATAGGCAAAACTCTATAATAAAATAACGCAATCTTACTGAGTTTGGGCTTCTTAAATTCGTCTCGGTACTTGATGAATTGCAAAGAAAAATGTACGCTTTTAATTAAAAAGCATGAAAGATATGAAAATCTTCTTAGTATAACTTTAACAGACATTATCCGAAATTCCGTTACTGATGTGTGTTGAGAAATCGGAGGATCTAAATAGAGCTGTTGCCATTCATTGACAGTGAGTGCAATGATATTTATGTTGATATCGATATATTTAACCGACTTCAAAAAAAGGAGGGGGTTCTCAGTTCGGTTGTATGTTTTTTTTTTTTTTTTTTTTTTTTTTAATGTTTGTTACCTCAGAACTCCGTCATTTATGAGTCGATTTGGAAAATTCTTTTTAGGTTCATGAATAGACATCTCAAGGTTGGTCCCATAAAATTTTGGTGAAGATCGGATGACGAGATCCAAGAGGAATCGAAGGAATTCCTGAAATTTTATAGGCACTTATAATATTTTTCACATATTTTATAAAATTATTTAAGTATTTGCATATGGTGGTCATCATCTTCCAATGCTGAGCTGATGATGGAAGGTACAACTCCTCAACGGTTAGGAGTTAGGAGATAATTCAAACGAGATGCATGCCTTCAAGACCTCCCTGATCACCCCTGCCATAAGTGTTTTTAACAATCACTAAAAAGCAAAAAAAAAATTTTAACAAAAAATAGAACCGACTTCAGTAAAACTAAAAAGCCAAAAATAACCCGTTCAAGTACAGATTACCTTTGACTCACCCTTTGAAGTCGGGGCCAAACCTCACGTAAACTATAAAATATAAATATAATAACTGAGTGGTTTGGGATCGACTTCAAAGGGTGAGTCAAAGGTAATCTGTACTTGAACGGGTTATTTTTGGCTTTTTAGTTTTACTGAAGTCGGTTCTATTTTTTGTTAAAATTTTTTGATAATAGTAATAAACGAGAATTATTTATTTCATCAGTTTTCTTATGATCATTCTATTACACAGCCACATTTGACTCCTTAGGTAGCCAATTTCAAACTTGATAAGTCGTGTAATATCTAAAGTACCATATAAAAAATTGGAATAAGTCGTTTCGTTTCGTTTATGCACGTCTTTTACATAGGTATAAGTCGTACTTTTTTCGTTTATGCACGTCGTTCACAATGGTATAAAGTCGTGTTCATCTTTTATGCACGTCGTTCATAAGGGCATAAGTCGTTTAATTGCTAAAAAAATCGCTAAAATTGGTCCATATAAATTGAGTTATGTCCTTAAATATTCGTGAACAAAAGGCATAACTACAAAAAAACCTGAAAAAAACATATTTACATGGCCAAATTATTAGTTCTTTATTCATAAAACGAATGCCTAACACCATAGCTTGTATAAAAATGCTTAAAAAGTGAAAGTTCTAAATCTTCTATTAAAAAATCGTTTAAATCTCCTGAAAAGTGCCGTTTTTTGAGTTATTCCCTTATTCACTGGAGGCACTGATATAATCCAGAAGTTTGTTTTTAAGTTGGAAATTGCGATTTTTACGTTTTTTTAAATGTGCATATCTCCGTAACTATCTGCCCTAGAAACAAAATATAAAATGGAGAATATATTAAATTTAACTGTCTATAACATTGTCCCAGCTTTCTTCTAGCTAAAATGCTCCTATAGGAAGATATGAGCAAAAATATGAAGGAGGTGCAAGTTTTTTCAATATGGCGGCGGGCGCGGAGGGGGGACAATTGTGCATTTTGCATTTTAAACACTGACTGACTATCCTAGACAACATATCAAAAATTCAAAACTACCGGACCGTTTGTAAGGTCACCCATAGTACTTTAGTCTCTGTTCACCGAACTATAGGTACGATCGAAATTTCTTCACAGAACAGATCACAGCCAGTTTCCAGTTCCTACGAATGGAAGTAGCGTTCTTCGGGTGTTGTCTGTCGACTGAAGTACGCGACAGGTTTCAATACCCTGGGACTCACCTGTCACTGCATGGGTATACCGCCCAGACCTAGTGAGCTAGCGTAAATGTGTACTTTGGTTTCTATTTCGGGGTTATACAGGGATAGGAGCGGGCGTTTGATGAGACGGTCTTTCAGCGTGTCTAACGACTCCGACTCGTAATTACCCCAACACAATCGCACATCTTTCTTGTAGTAGTTTCAGTAGGAAATGGCTTATCAGGCCCAGGATCTGATGGACCTCATGCACGTTGCAGGGCACGGGAAAATCACGCACTGCCAAAATTATCCTTTCACAAAGTTTTATACCCTCAGCAGAGATCTCGTACCCTAAGTACTCGACAAATAATCGAGTACTCGTCAAAAAAAAAACTACACTGACAGATTTAAGATTAACCCAGCCTCCTCGATCAACTTTAATACGTCTTCCAATCTTTCAAAACCTTCATCTATGGAAGCTGCCGGGATAAGAAGGTCGTCCATATATGTCAAAGCACTCTTAAATCTTCGAGCGCCTAACAAAGAGTTCATCATTATTTGAAATACCGCTGGCCCATACTCGCCAGCCCGAATAGCATACTTTTAAATTCGTAATGTCAGTCCGGGCCGGGCTGACGAACGCAGTCAGGTGACGACTTTCTTTTCCAATATCAAAAAATTGTTTCCACTGCGGTTTGAGAGCTGGTCGTCAATCAAAGGTAGAGGATAATTATCTTTGACAGTTTTATTATTGTGTGCCCTGTAGTCTACGCATAATCGACACTCTCCATTCTTTTTCCTAACTAGTACCTAATATATTCTTACCTTTGACGTTTGTTATTAGACAACCTATAATACATATGTATTGCTTCAGTAGTGTATATACACTACTGAACTATCATGTAGGTAGGTACGTAATAAATAGGAACTAATCTTTGAGTTGTATAAAAACTCCTTTACTTAGAATAAAATACTTTTCTTTAAATGTAGTTTGTTGCAAAAATAACATTCATTTAATTTAATCTAATTATGTATTTAGTTAAGTTTGCGGTGTAATAATATTTAATAGACTGTAAGAACTTATATAAACAACATGACAAGTATTTAACAAATTGACAACATTTCATATTTTTAAGACTATCATTTTATTACTTTTCTTAATTCTGCTTAAAAAGATGAAGTAATCTCTGTTTTTATTTATTTTCTGAGATGATTATTTATTTTATTATTAATTTATAAAAACATACTCATTTTAAAATGTGGCAACACCAAAACCAGAACTTAATGGAAAGGTTACTTTAGTCGGTTTCTATTAAAAAAAACTGAATAAAACTCGGTATGCATCTGCCATCTGTCAACGTCAAATAAAAAATAAATCTATTTTTTCGCTCTTTGGTTTAGACAACAACCCTATTCAGCCCGTATTGTCTTAGATTGCAGTTATTTGATGTATTTTCTTATATTTCTTTAAATACAGAAGAATAAATTCAAAGATTTTTTTTAAGGTACACGACATAATACCGAAATATACCGGAAAATAGTACCGAAATATACCGGACAGGTTCGCGCTCTACTATCAAAAATATAATTTTAAAATATTAATAAAGATGAATAACGCTCAAAGTGAAGTGATTTTGAAAAAGTGCAAAGAAACTTTGATAATAGTGAAAAAAGAACACGCCAACTGTGTGACCATTGCTCAAGAACTAGCTGCAAAATTATCTGACCAACAAAATATGATCCGGCAATTGTGTGACCAAATCACGAAGCTCGAGTCACAGAAACCGCAACAAACTGCAGCAACAACTCCACCAATCCGACGCGTCAATACGCGTTCGGTAGCGAAAAAGCAGGCCAATAACAGCACAGCAAGAGCAAATGACAAGCCTCAGCAGAGCGAAACACCAACCAGCGACAACGGACGGGCACCCGTTACGACAGCGACCGCAGTAACACCGCAATCTAGTCAGGTATCATCGCCGTTACAAATAATTCAAAATCATGAAACAATTTCCCAAAATCACGAACCAATTTCTCAAGAGATAATAACTGATTCTGATCAAATTGGGTTCAAGCGCGTCTCTTATAAAAGGAAACGAGCATCAAACCAACTTGTCAAGGGTACCGCCACTAATACCACCCTAAACGGAGTGGACCTTATAAAATATGTGCACGGCTGTTTCTTCAGCAAAACATCAACACCAGAGAGCATAATCAATCATCTCAACAATATTAAAACTGCTAATTACACCGTGGAGCAGATTACGTCCAAACGGGAGGATTAAAAGTCATTCAAAATCGGAATCCCAACATCTGTCTACGAGGAACTGATGAGCCCCAGTGCATGGCCAGTACACGTCGTCATTAATCACTGGCAGCCCTTTCTGCTTAAGTCGTCCTCAACGAACAACTATCGAGGAACCACGCAAGATCAATAACCAAGTGAATAAAAGTAAATGCCTAACTATCTGTCATCAAAACATCAGAAGTCTAAAACATAAAACGCAACATATCGAACTACTTTTAATGAACGATCTCAATTGTGACATACTATGCCTCACAGAACACTGGTTAAAATCACTTGAAATCAGAAATGTAACATTTAATTCTTTCCAACTCGCGTCCAGCTTCTGCAGGCAGTCAATAGAACACGGGGGCTCTGCTATTTACATAAAACAGAATGTGTCTTTTATGGAAAGAAATGATATTTGCAACTTATCACAGGAACATATCTGTGAGATCTCATGTGTAGAATTACCAAAGGCAAAGACACTTGTAATTTGTATATATCACCCTAACTTAAATAGTTTCCGATCGTTTCTTAATATTTTTGAAATGTTACTGCAACGCTTAGACCAAGAAAACAAATTAGTAGTGATAACGGGAGACTTTAATGTAGATTTCTTAACCGACTCCACACAAAGACGATCACTTTATGATCTGATAGGCTCATATTCCTTTAGACAATTAATAACTTACCCAACTCGTATCGTCAAGAACGTGTTTAGACCATGTCTACTCCAATCACATCACACACACACAAGAAATAAACACGTCCATAGTTCATACACATGTTTCCGACCATCACGCACAAAAGATCATTATAACTAAAAAAAACCATGATGTGGAAAACACAATAGTCTCAAGAATTTTTTCAAAAAACAAAATTGATAGTTTCAAAATGTATCTCCATTCTATCGATTGGGTTTCAATTACAAACAAATCAAAAAATGATCCAATAGCACACTTAACGTCCATAATAAATATATTAAATAATGGTTGTAACACTTGCTTCCCCTACAAAAAAACTAACATCACCAGTAAACCCAATTGTCCTTGGGTCACAGACGACATAATAACGCAAAAAAAATACACTATCCTATCTATTGAACGCATCGGCCGCCGGGCTTGATAAACAACTACTAGTTCCGTTAATACTATCACACTCATTAGAATTAGAATCTTCCTTATCAGCCGCAGAAAAGTCGCATTACGGCAACACTTTAGAACAGTCCACAAACAAACAGAGGACACTCTGGCAGATCGTTAACGAATATACAGGCCGTAAATCATCAAAACGCCAGCATACTATCGACTTATCGCGAGATAATACCGGCGAATTATATAAGTCAAGCGAGTGCCTAGCGAATGACATTAACAAGTTTTTTCTAAGTGCAGCCGAAACCGTGCGCGCCCCCACCGCCAGTCCACATACAGCGTACCTACTTATGTGTCGATCTTCTGACCCGAGCAATGTGTCATTAAGATTCCAATTATTTACAGAGAAGGAATTGTTCGACATCGTAACTAAAGGAGTCAATAATAAAAATACTTGCGATATTTACAATATATCTACACATCTCCTTAAAATAAGTTTGCCTTTGCTATTATCACAATTAGTAAATATCTTCAATTACTTAATTAAGACCGCAACATACCCGAGTATACTAAAATATATTAAAGTCGTACCGGTCTACAAGGGAAAAGGGAGTAAAGACAATCTCCAAAGTTATAGGCCAATTAGTATAATCCCTGCATTCGCAAAATTATTCGAATACGGCCTTTCGAAACGGTTAAGTAACTTTTTAGAAAACTTTAACTTATTAAGTGAAAGACAATATGCGTACAGGAAAAACAGATCATGCGTATCTGTAATTCGGGACATCATAAAAAATATAATCGATGCTAAAGAAAAACAAATGCAGGTGGCGATTCTTTTGTGTGATATGACGAGGGCTTTCGATCTCTGTGACCATGACGTCCTTGAGAGAAAGTTCCAACACATAGGCATCCGCGGTCCTGCACTCAAACTAATGTTGGAGTTTTTAAAACAACGACACCAATGTGTCGCTATTAATAATGGTCGAATCACATCAGAGAGTGGGAGAATCGACATAGGCGTACCCCAAGGGTCTTCCCTTGCAAACTTATGCTTCCTAATTCAAGTCAATGACCTACCGGAAAGCGTAGATGGCGAAATGTTCATTTTTGCCGACGATGCGTGTAATGTAATTACAGCGAGTACTATCCCAGAACTACAGAACAAAATTGCCTCTGACATCTTAAAGTTACAAAACTGGTTCCGTACAAATGGTTTAGTACTCAATCTGCTAAAAACACAAGTCATACACATTAACCTTGGGGGCCCACCTCCAGCTCCACTCACAATAGCTGTAGATGGGGAAGTACTGCCCCAAGTAACCACAACCAAGTTCCTGGGTATGACCTTGGACGTGGCACTCAAATGGGATGCACACATCGAGACTGTCTGTGGAAAGTTATCGGGCGCTTGTTTTGCCCTGAGCAGACTGGCACAGGTGCTACCAGACCAGCAACTTAGATCTAGCTACTTTTCGCTATTCTACTCGACGATGTGTTACGGGCTTGAATTCTGGGGCACAGCAGCGGATTGGCAGCGAGTATTTGTTCTCCAAAAACGAGCACTGAGAATAATATCTCATGTAGCACCAGGCACTCCCGCCCGGCAACTTTTTAAAGACAAAAACATAATGACACTCACATCACAATTCATTTTTTACATAATTAAGCATGTTCGATGTAATATACATCTCTTTCCACTGGCTACATACAAAAGCACACGTATTGCACAGAAACACGTAAACATGATGTCCACAGCACGTTGTCGGCTAGCAAAGTCGGGTAAAACAATGTCTATAGTGGGGCCAAAAATCTACAATAAAGTACCCGTCAATATCAAAGATATTGAAAATAATGTAACGTTCTTCAATGTATTAAAGAAATGGCTAACAACCAATGCTTTTTATAACATCGACGAATTTTACGAATTTAATAATGAAATAACATAATAATTAATAATACTAATAATGTAACTACCTATTCCAAATTTTATTTAATAATTACTTAATGTTTTTTTTTAGAATAACTTGTATGTTGAAATTTAATAGAATTTTTATAATGTATATTGACTTGTAAAATGTTGACATTTTATTAATAAATGAGTATGAGTATGAGTATGAGTATGAGTATGAGTATGAGTATAAAGCCCTGTCGATCTCTATATTAATTTCCACCTGTTATAAATATGAAATGTTGTCAATTGCACTAAGTAGTCATATCCATATTAATATTGAGATCGCTACTTCAAATCCGCTCTCTAATAATAATGAACAAAAAAACGTGTTTTCAACTTAACTTTCAACTTTGGTGGTCTGAATTTCCTTACAAAAATTTAGTTACTTCGTAATATGACTTATTTCTTCCTAATTTTCGCAATGAGTTTTTAGTCATTGAGGTTATCGAATTTGAACGCGGGCGGAATTAGAAATCGTAGTTTAACATTAGTTTAATTATAAGCACACAAAATTAATTCGACGCCGCTATTACAAGGTCATCTCATATTGCTGCACATTGTGTTCCCGACTCACGTGCGTTCAAAATGGCGGCAACCCTAGCATGTCATATCTCACTCACACTAGCATGGTACGCGTTCACCTACACGAGCTTAGACTGTGTGCGTAGCAACGCGTTTCTTTCATACATTTGATCGTCATTGTCCGAGGTGTGACTGAAGTCTTGTCGTGCAGTTCTATATTCATTTCTGCATCTTTGGCTCGAGCTTGACCTAACTTACTAAGACATGTACAGCTTCTGTACTTCTGTAAAAACCTGTATGTAATACGTTTCTCACGAGTGTCGTTATCAGTATCTCTACCTAGGGGTATAGGATTCGTATCAATTCATTGGTACTTTGACCTGTCCGGACAACTAACGCTTAAAAATACCGAAATTTATCAGTTTTAAAAGTGGAAATTGCGATGATTGAAAATACGAAGGTTTATTTTACCGAATGTTAAAATTCCGAAAAAGCTATGATATTTCGGAAAATTCTAAATCGGAATTCTGTTTTTCGGGCTAGAGCCACGTCGGGCTTTTAACTCTTCGATGTCACAACTCTCGGAAAAAAAACTCTTTCGTGGTTTTTATAAATCGGAATTTTATTTCTTAGGAATAATGAATAAGCAAAATCGGAATAAAATATTTTGGAGTATTTGGGTGTTCCCTATAAAATGGTACTAGGTATGTCATATAATATTATTTTATATGATAGATATTTCAAATGATATTATATTTTATGTCATAATTGTTATACAAAATACATATTATATCTAAAATTATTAGACCAAATAACCATTATAACATATGATATTATATGAATCGAATGTTATATACCTATTAAGCCTTATATTTCATGAAATTATGGTATTTCTTATTATATGTATTGTGCATTATATCTTTGTATGTTTATAAATTGAAATTATACCAAAGTTTGTATATAATATGGGACGCACCCAGCGAACGAATAAAACATAGAACACGACCTTCATACCAAGTTACAATCAAAAACCGGCCCAATAGTCGTCGTCGTCGTCAAATGCGCATGCTCACCGGTGTACCAATCACAGTCAGTCAAATGTTTTCAATTACGCATAACAAATAAATCATCATCATCAGCCTGTTTCAGTCCACTGCTGAAAAGAGGCCTCTCCCATGGCACGCCACTGAGCTCGATTTTCAGCTCTCGTCCTCCAGTTACTACCCGCTGTCCTACGAATGTCGTCGCTCCACCTTGTTACAGGGCGCCCTACACTACGTTTACCGATTCGTGGCATCCACTCCAGGACTCGTTTGCCCCAGTGGTCATCGGCTCTACGGCAGATATGACCAGCCCACTGCCACTTCAGCTTGCTTATCCGCTGTGCTACGTCGGTAACTTTGGTTCTCTGTCGAATTACTTCGTTTCGGATCTGATCCCTAAGAGACACACCAAGCATAGCTCTTTCCATGGCTCGCTGAGCGACTTTGAATTGGTGGACTAGTCGTATGGTGTCTCGGCTCCATAGGTCATAATAGGTAAATTTGGTTCGTCAATTTCCGAATGCCAGCTGTGATTCGACAAAACGCATGACATTTGTCTATGGTAATTTGGCGGTGACAGTGAAAACTCATAATTGGTGTGTGATAGGCAAACTGTCTCATCTACACGTATGTAGATAGATGTTTAAAACAAGCTAAAGTGCCTATCTATCCGATAAGGGATTTCCTCTCCTAACACGTAAAGCACGTAGTCTAATAATATATATAGTTAAGTACTCTAAGATTAGGATAGAATTAAGATATACCTGAGGTTAGACGGTAATCTAGAGTATAGAGAGTTGTTGGGAAAAAATATATATATAAACGATGTAAAGTAGTACGAGTTTCCGTTCCACCTACCACCCCGACGCTACGCATACTACATGGCGACCGAGACAGTTTTGACCGTGACAGTTTTGACCGTGACGTGAGTGACGAAGTAAACGATGAAGATTCTGCGTGACGAAGTGAAGATTCTGCATTAAGAAGACTGGGAGGACGAGCTGTCTACGGGGGAAAAAATGGAGCAGCTAGAAGAATCGGGACGTATCGTCGGTAACATGCATCCTCGGAAGCAGGGTGTCATGTCATGGAGCGGCAGGGAGAGGCGCTGCCTCAAATAACAAGCAGCATGTATCATGGAGGCGATGCGGCGACGGAGCGTCTGGAGCAGGCGATGCCGCGTATGGAGCGTCTGGAGCACGAGATGCCGCGTATGGAGCGTCTGGAGCAGGAGATGCCGAATTTCATTGAGCGTCAGAAGCAGGCGATCCCACATCTCACGGAGGTGAATCTATTTAAATATGTATAAGGTTTTTTTTTACAATTTATTGGTATTTTGGTTGTTGTTTTGTGTGTTAAATTGTATAGTATAGTGGTATGACTAGTTAGTTTTTATAAATCAGCCCATAGCTGATGAATTTAAATTCAATTTTCAAACAAGTAGTGTTTATTACGTATAGTATTTAGTAGCAATAATGAATATAATTTTGCGCACTCAAGCCATAATCGCAATGCGAGTCAGCAAGGTCAGTGTCAGTATTTTTATAGCAAGCAGAAATCAAACAATTTCGCTAGGTCAAACGGACAGCCTTCACGTAATGTTAATGTTGTTGAGTCAGCGGCTGCAGAGCGTGACTCAGATAATCAGCGTAGCGATTTAGAATTGTTTCGTGTCTGAAAGAGATTATGTAGATATCTTAACTTACAATATTAGTAATCACGTAGTTATAGGTTGTTTAGATAGGAAATTATCGTTATTGGTTGATACTGGAGCTAATGTGTCGATTATAAAATATAACTGGATTAAGGGGTTAGATTTACGAATAGTGCCGGATAGGTTAAAAATACAAGGAGTATGTGGAAATTTGGAGTCGATGGGCTATGTCGAGCTAGGATTATGTATGAAAGGTTATAGGTTTTACCACAAGTTTTACGTGTTTAATGGTCTTACGTGTATGAGTGGTGGTATTTTAGGAGAAGATTTCCTTTTAAAATATAAGTGTAATATTAATTATGAGGAAGGTAATTTAAGTTTGCAGCATAGTACGGGCGATAGATTATTGTAAAAATTAGGTTTAGGAGCATTAAGTTCGATAGTTATTCATGACATATTATGTGAGGTAGTAAAATATGTTTTGAAGGATTAATTAGATTGATGGTTGATTTTCTTTTGATTCACAAGAATTGAAGTCAGTAGATAGTTAAATTCTGAGTTATTGAGATTTAGGATGGCTAGGGGAGCCGGGCTATTAGAAGCAATTGTGCGGAATGTGCAGGGTTTTTTTTTCTTTTTCACATGCAAGGTAATGAGTTATGGGTTAAAATGTGATAGAGTAGAAAATCAACATACAGAACGATGTTCTCTCCTGTATGCTAAGTATTACAGAATCCTAGTTTCATGAGAAAAGAGTTGAGCAAAACGAGGTAAAATTGATATAATGTGTGTCAAAATATAGTATTAGATATGTACGTACCAAAATACTTACTACTAAATGTAGGAAATAAAGTCTACTCAGAACATTTTATAAGGACATGTTTTTTTTTAAATCATATTTGCAACGGAACAGTCTTTTTATAAAGGAGATGTTGAATTTGGAAAATTGAAGTTTTAGCTTTGAGGAATGAGAAAAAGGTTTGCGTTGGAATATACAGTTTGTAAATGAAGTAGGAGATAATTCGATATGGATGATGCTTTAAGCGTGTTGATCAGGAAAGCAGAAAGTAAAAGTAAGTTTTTCGACGAGCAGTTAGTTTGATCACCTAAGTGTTGTTGAAATTCTTATATACTGAAGTTTTTCTAAAATCTTGAGATGTACGGAAATTTGGAAGACGGAATGAATGGGTTAAAAAGAGAAGTTTTCATGGAAATGACGACATACCTTTCATATTGGTCAGCGGTGACTCAAAGGGCGCCGTTGAACAGATAGGTATGGTTTAGCGAGGTACACCAGGGTACAAGACAGGCAGGGATATCCTTGAGATCTGAGCATGATTAATCGTGACGATCCTTGGACACAGGGTGAGTGTTAATGGAAGGACGTGTTAAAAGAACTGCCTGAATTAAAGTTTAATGTTTGTGCGCGTACGTAATTAATAATATCTTGTATCCTGAACTGTTATTAAATATTTAAAAAGGTTGGCCGACCAATTATGAAAAGTGTTGTGTACCTAGCCAGTAAAGTGATGCCAAAGGCACACTAAACTCTACGATTTGCATGAATCAAGATTCTTTATGACGAAGGCACGCTTAGACGTAGCGTTACGAGACTTGATTGTTTAAGCAAAATTTTAAATAAAGTAGAGTAGTACGATATAAAAAATAAAAATAAATAAATGAGCTCAAGAATCAAATTAAAAAGTATGGACTTAATAATCAAACAAGGATACGACGATACTTGCAAGTAAAAGACGAATAACTAGGTCAAAATATAAAGAGTAACAAGGAGGATAGAGAAAAAAGTAGGTATTTTCATAGTACCTAGTAGAATCAAACTCAATTGTGACAAACTTATAAGATAACTGCCAGATATTTTTTTAATAATGTGAATATTTTACGGGATATGTAATTAGGAAAATTAAAAGTAAGTTTCTAGGTTAGAATGTTTTTAATTGTAAGGGACTCACTTTCTGCACCACTATACCAATTAAGCTAAGTAGGTTCTTATAATAACAAGTTTAATTAAGAGAATTGTTTAATATTAAGTAGAATATCACCAATATTTATTATCGAATGTTTTCCTTTTTAAATTAAAGGACCTAGATCTTTTATAAATTATATGTCGGAGTGTCACCTAAGTGATACCATACTAACTACAATTTACCTGATTGTCAATCGGCGAATTAAATTATTACGCTATCTGTGTCGGTTGTTGATTGTATTTTTCGAAATACCGACACATTAAAATTACGTTGTAGCTTAGTTAAGTTAGAGCGCCATCTCTTGTCATCTGACTGTATTATTTGGAAGCGTCAAGCAGAGTGCTTGAGTGAGGTCGATACAGACGTGGCGAGGTACGGGTAGAGGGCGCTGGGGCATCACCGCAGGTGGTCGGACTGGTCGGAAGGGAAAGTGGGGGAATGATTCATTCTTGATCGGACAGCCGAACCGTGCGCCACTCTGTATCGAACTCGCTGCGTTTCCATAATAAATCCGCAATTATCTTTGTAATCCTAATTAATTGTGAGTGTTACATGAGTGTAATTGCGGAATACATTACTGATTTACACGTCGTGACTTTTATTTTGGATTTTCCGCCATGTCTGACGGCAACGATATCGTGCCTCCACCGGACCCGTCGACTCCCCTGAATCACCCTTCGTCATCAGAAGCTGGGATGAGAGTCAACGCCCCACATGAAGAGAATAACGAGGTGAGGGAGAAAAGTTGTGATAATGACGTTCGTGTCTTAGACAGCGGTTTAAACGATGACAAATGGCGATTACTATTGGAGCAGCAGAACAACAATTTTCAAGCGTTATTACAAGCTATGAAGGTGCCTTCTACGCCGACGACCGATGTTTTGCAAGTACATTTTCCGGATTTCGACCCGAGCAAAAATGATATCGATGCCCGCGCCTGGATAAACACCGCTGACATGTGCGTGACCGACCAGCAGCGACAAGGACCATCTTTAATGATAGCTTTAAGCCGCGCACTTAAAGGCGAGGCGTCAACCTGGCTGGCGTCCGTGTCGTTTCCGGGCATGACCTGGGGAGAATTTAAGGAACTTTTCGTAGCAAGGTATGATTGTCCCGAAACCTCTGCGTCTTTTCTTATTAACTTAAACAATAAAAAGCCAAAAGAAAACGAATGTTTGGCTGCATACGCCGCAACCCTCATGACGTCTATCATGTCACGTTGGAAAGGGCGTACCGTGGAAGAGATAGCAATTGCTACTGTCTTAGCTCATGTCTCGAAGTTTGATCCACGCGTTCAGAGACTGTCATTTATCACCGATATTAAGACTCGAAGCGAACTTCAAAATGAACTGAGGGCGGTTTCGTTCATGAAGAGACATTTACCATCGAGCAACGAACGAGAAGGCCCCGAAGCAAAGAGGAGTCGTCCCGTTATGTCTAATACGACGCTCAAGTGCTTTAATTGCGGAAAAATGGGCCACAAGTCTATTAATTGTTACGCCAAGAGGGATTTGAAGCAAGATGACCAAACAAGGCCGAAATTTTTTCACGCAAACCAAAGTACGACCAATCCATCAAGTGGAAGAACTGATCACATCACGTGCTTTCAATGCCGAGGACAAGGCCACTACGCGTCCCACTGCCCGGAGCGGAACAGCAAGGAAGGAGGCAACGCCGGAGCAAGTTCTACCAAAGAAAAACGAGTCGACGTGTACATCGTGAACGCTCCTGCTGGATCTTTACGTCACTCTGGTGAGCTGTTTTCGTATTATTACGATTCTGGAGCTGAATGCTCACTTATAAAGGAATCCATTGCGTGTAAATTTAGTGGTAAACGATCTTATGACAATGTTTCAATGACAGGTATAGGCCAGACATCTGTCACGTCGACGATACAGATATTGACTACCGTGGAAATTGACGACATTAATCTTGAAATCCTTTTGCACGTGTTACCCGACTATTGTCTGCGTCACGAAATCATGATTGGACGTGAAGTTTTAGTGACTGGTTTGGCTGTTCATATGACAGCAGATAAATTAAAATTTGATAAAATCCGACTCGTCGAATCATGTGAAGTGATCGCAGATACGAAATTCGACTTTGACTTAATTGACACTGATTGTACCCTTAGTACGAAAAGCCGACTGATTGAGATTTTGAAATCATTTGAACATTGCTTTACAACTGGAGTCCCTACCACCCCTGCTGACACAGAACCGATGCAGATACGACTTAAGGACCCCCATAAAACGGTTAATCGGCGCCCTTACAGGTTGAGCCCAGACGAGCGACAGGTTGTGAGAAATAAGATCGATGAGTTACTTAGAGCGGGTGTGGTTCGCCGTAGTTCATCGCCGTTCGCGAGTCCTATTCTTCTTGTCAAGAAGAAAGACGGTTCCGACAGAATGTGCGTGGACTACCGCGAATTAAATGATAATACTGTACCTGACCGATTCCCCCTGCCGCTCATCTCGGATCAGATTGCTCGGTTGCATGGCGGGCACGTTTTCTCGATTTTGGATCTAGCGTCTGGTTTTCACCAGATCCCTATTGAGCCTGAGTCCATAGAACGAACAGCCTTCGTGACATCTGATGGCCAATTCGAATATTTGACCATGCCTTTTGGACTCCGAAATGCGCCGTCAGTTTTTCAGCGGGCCCTTATTCATGCTCTTGGGGATCTCGTGAACACGTACGTTGTAGTGTGTATGGACGATGTACTCATTGTGGCGAAAGATGCAGAAGAGGCGCTTCAAAGACTACAAGTGGTACTCACGGTTCTCGCTGAAAAGGGGTTCACACTGAATCCTAAGAAATGTGCCTTCCTGAAGCAGAAGGTAGAGTACCTCGGGTTTGAGGTAAGTCAAGGGCAGGTCCGCCCAAATGCTCGTAAAATAGAGTCATTAACTGCTCTACCACCACCCACGACAGTGACGCAGTTACGCCAATTCATTGGATTGGCCTCATACTTTCGGCAGTTCGTGCCAAAGTTTTCACAGATCGTAGCTCCGTTGTACGCTTTGACTTCTGGGAATGGTAAGATAGATTGGAAGCCAGAACATGAGGTCATCAGGCAGGAGATCATCTCTATTCTCATCAGTGAGCCGGTACTGACAATCTATGATCCAGAGCTTACAACAGAACTGCATACTGATGCGAGTGCGATCGGGTATGGTGGAGTACTGATGCAAACAAAAGAAGGTAAGTCACACGTTGTTGCGTATTTCAGCAAGCGCACGACGGCCGCGGAGTCTAAATACCACTCGTATGAGTTAGAGACTCTTGCGGTTGTCAATGCCGTGAAACACTTTCGGCATTTCTTACACGGCCGTAAATTCGTCGTTATTACCGACTGCAGTTCTCTACAGTCTACCCGGAAGAAACTGGATTTAACACCGCGGGTACACAGATGGTGGGCATTCCTACAAGGATTTGATTTTGACATAGTGCATCGAAGTGGTAAGCGAATGTCTCATGCCGATTTTTTTTCGAGAAACCCGATGCCAGCTAGCAGCGACACTGCAGTGACTGAAAAGGTAGAGGTAAAACAAATTAACTTAACCGAGCTTAGCGACAACTGGTTGATGGCAGAACAGCAGAAAGATGATGAGCTGTTGAAGCTTATGGCTGATCTGAAGGACGAAAAATTACCAACTGACGTAGCCAGGACTTATGAAATGCGATCAGGTGTCCTTCATCGTAAAATTCAGCGGAACGGTAAGACTCGTTGTTTGCCAATGGTACCTCGATCATTCCGCTGGTCTGTAATAAACAACGTTCACGAGGGCTTGCTGCACTTGGGGTGGGAGAAGACGCTGGAAAAAGTCTATGACCTGTATTGGTTTGACAACATGACTAAGTACGTAAGGAAATTTGTTGAGAATTGTATCACATGCAAAATCTCCAAATCTCACTCCGGCAAGACACAGGCAGACATGCACCCTATACCTAAAGTGGCAATCCCGTGGCATACGGTTCACGTAGATGCTACTGGGAAACTGAGCGGGAAAAATGACAGGAAGGAATACGTTTTCGTCCTTATTGATGCGTTCACCAAATACGTATTACTTCACCATACGCATAATATTGATACAGCTAATAGCATCAAGGCTGTAAAAGCTAGTGTCGCATTATTTGGCGCGCCAACGCGCCTGATTGCCGATCAAGGACGCTGCTTTGCCAGTAAAGATTTCAAAGACTACTGTGATTCTGTTAACATCAAGCTGCATTTAATAGCAACAGGTAGCTCACGCGCCAACGGCCAGGCGGAGCGTACCATGAGTACTTTAAAAAATATGTTGACTGCAGTAGAAACTAGCAAGAGGTCATGGCAGGACGCTCTACCAGACGTGCAGTTGGCTCTTAACTGTACTATGCACCGAGTGACGAAAGCCAGTCCACTAGAGCTGTTAATCGGTAAGGTTGCAAGGCCCTTAGATATTTTATTTGCAGGAGGCGATGAGCCGGACATAGACATGGAGCAAACAAGGACACAGGCAGTCGAACGCATGGAAAAAGGTTCCGCGTATGATAAGGTGAGATTTGACTCTACGAAAGCGAAAGTTCAACCATTTTCCGTCGGTGACTTTGTACTATTGAAAAACGAGGAGCGGAACCAAACGAAGCTCGACCCTAAGTACAAGGGTCCTTTTAAGGTATCGGAAGTATTAGACGGAGATCGGTATGTACTACGAGCACTCAACTCTAACAGGAGCTATAAATACGCACATGACCGACTGAGAAAGATGCCCGACAGTGACCACCTAGATGACACGGACTTAGACGGTGACAATAATGACGATGAACATAATGATATCGAAGGGGATGGACCTTCTACTAGTTGTAATTAGAAATGTCGAACAATACTCATCTCGTATTGTATAATGTGTCTTTGATTGATGGGTGGTGTCCTTGGCTCAGACTGCATACATCCTCAATCTTTCGTAGACGTAAGTGTAAATTCGGGCTTGATTTCCCGTAGCTGTGCGGCCACGACAGTGAGTGGCGTGCGTTAGGTTCGGGGATGTATTCGGCCGTTAAATTCGCTGGATGGACGCGAAAGTTTCGTGTGACATGGATACTGGATGGAGGTAGTCCATGTGATGTCGAGTCGTCGGATAGCAGTTGCTGGAGAGAGGCAACTAGCTAGTGACTAGAGCACTGCACACCTAACTGATATTTGTGTCGATTTGCAGTTGCTGGATGGAGGCAACTGATGAGTAATGTTTGATGTTTTGTTTCACGATGTGTTTACCTACGTAGATATTGAGCTCGCTTGGATAATTGATGAAGCTTGTTGAAGATCGTAATTTTAGGATGTGATCGTGTAATTTTGAGTAAAGTTTGATTCATTTAACTCCCCGATTGATTGCTTATCATAGAAATAGATTGTAGTCAGGGAGGCCGAGTGGAAAATGTTTTACTTTGCGATTTTTTCTGTTGTCCACAGGTACCTCCCACGGGGACGTGTGAGAGGTCAGAATGGCCGTGACGGAGTGTCACCTAAGTGATACCATACTAACTACAATTTACCTGATTGTCAATCGGCGAATTAAATTATTACGCTATCTGTGTCGGTTGTTGATTGTACTTTTCGAAATACCGACACATTAAAATTACGTTGTAGCTTAGTTAAGTTAGAGCGCCATCTCTTGTCATCTGACTGTATTATTTGGAAGCGTCAAGCAGAGTGCTTGAGTGAGGTCGATACAGACGTGGCGAGGTACGGGTAGAGGGCGCTGGGGCATCACCGCAGGTGGTCGGACTGGTCGGAAGGGAAAGTGGGGGAATGATTCATTCTTGATCGGACAGCCGAACCGTGCGCCACTCTGTATCGAACTCGCTGCGTTTCCATAATAAATCCGCAATTATCTTTGTAATCCTAATTAATTGTGAGTGTTACATGAGTGTAATTGCGGAATACATTACTGATTTACACGTCGTGACTTTTATTTTGGATTTTCCGCCATGTCTGACGGCAACGATATCGTGCCTCCGCCGGACCCGTCGACTCCCCTGAATCACCCTTCGTCATATATATAGATGTTCTTGCTATAATTATAATTTTGCTAGTTAGGTTTTGTAATGTGATATTAAGATGTTTACAGGTTTTGTTTGACATGTGAATTAAAGATTATCTAGATCATAAGAAAATAAAATATATTGCGAGGAGTGTTCTTTTCAGGGGAGGGAACCCCCTACCTTTTCAGGGGAGGTGTGATAGGCAAACTGTCTCATCTACACGTATGTAGATAGATGTTTAAAACAAGATAAAGTGCCTATCTATCCGATAAGGGATTTCCTCTCCTAACACGTAAAATACGTAGTCTAATAATATATATAGTTAAGTACTGTAAGATTAGGATAGAATTAAGATATACCTGAGGTTAGACGGTAATCTAGAGTATAGAGAGTTGTTGGGAAAAACTATATATATAAACGATGTAAAGTAGTACGAGTTTCCGTTCCACCTACCACCCCGACGCTACGCATACTACAGGTGAATCGTTAATGCAATAAGGAGTCATTTTTGTTTACTTCATTATAAATCTTGAATGTTAAGGTTATTGCTTACATACTTTTAGCCTTTTAGGGACGGTCTCATACAATCACAAAAGCCCGGCTTGCCCTAGTAAAATAACAAAAACGATAAAAAATTAT
The DNA here is from genome assembly GCA_932273695.1 of Apotomis betuletana. Classification (NCBI taxonomy): domain Eukaryota; kingdom Metazoa; phylum Arthropoda; class Insecta; order Lepidoptera; family Tortricidae; genus Apotomis; species Apotomis betuletana. The sequence goes on along the minus strand of OW026321.1, from coordinate 4,851,512 downwards.
TTACTTGAACAATATAAAATTGCGCGCCGTGACGTGTTTCATAATTTCAAATTTTGTCGACGCCGCGTGGTTCAAAATTTGTCCGCGCACCGACCGCGCGCGCCACCGCCGGCCGCTCGCTCGCTGATCGCTCGTCGCCGTTCTATGTCACCGCTAGTCATCTCCCTCGCACGCGTTGGCTTGCAATCGGGCTTCATACCGCCTACTCTAACACATGGAAATATCCTATGTATCAACATAACTATACGTTGCTTCATATTGCTCTTTTCCTTTAGGAATAAAAGGGGCTTTGCCTTTTTGAACGGTGGACAGTGGAGTGAAGTTAGATATGGATCGGCCACTTGCAAATTTCGTACATACGCGCGCGTAAACAGGAGTGATTTAACTTCACGTTGTTTAGAAATATTTAGTTAGTGTAGTGTTTGTTTGAGCGTAGTAATAAGTAGGTAATATTAGAGATAGTTTTTGTGTTTTGATTTTGTTTGTTGTTGTTATTACTGTAGCTTTAAACAATGGAAGGAGTTGTTCCGTGCGATTGTGATGAGTGCAGGTCTTTTAATAGGCAAAGGAAAGGTAGGCACTCTAACTTTCGCTCAGAAAAAACAGCTCATATTTTCCCCAAAACCCACGCCCAACCTGTGTATTATTGAAATTGTAGATTGAACAGTAATGCGGCAATAAAATGGATTTACTCACTAAAAAATACTAAAACAAATCCCTGGGCTTGCCCTCTCCTGTAAGCCTAGGCACGCCACTGATTGCATTACTTTTTCAAACATCGTATATAAATTAGTCATATGGCATAACACCACCCCTATCACAGAATAGATAATAGTACAAGTACAGAAGGCACACTACTTTGATCTTTACAAAAGCCGCTTTTTTTAGCCGAAAAAATATGATTTATGGCCCTTCTAAAGTCGTCGTCCCCAGCGCAAGCCAAACGGAACGTTAAAGCTGCGTGCCAACGGTAAAAATGAATTGGCTCGCTTGCCGCGTCGCCGAGAGCGAGGGCTGTCAACGACTAAAAATAAAAATGTATTTCCCATTTATTCCTTGCATTCAATATATTTCTATATTATAGTAATATATTTATATTCTTCATACATTATATTTATTATTTCATTATTTAACTATAAAATAATCAATCTCAGAATTTGGACGAATTGAATCCACAACCAGGCCGCAAAACATTTTAGCTTTATTTTTAAATATTTTAATACGTATAAGATCAGATGTTGGTCACTTCGTAAGTGAAAGAGCAGTGAAGCTCGTTTTGATGCTTATAATGACAATGAAGTGACCAACATCTCTGTTCTCTTTGTTTAAGAGTAAACCTTATTTCGTTTAACTTAAAGACTAATTTAGTGTAAAATTAATTTGCACTTATAACGCCTTACATTTTGAAGTGGCAGTTGTGGCCGCAGCTAACAATACAGATAATGGTATTGTTCATCGGGTACAAAGCTAAGTGGATTCGCTCAACCAAAATAATTATTTCTATATAATATAATAAAATAATGCAACGAATGCGTTACCTTAACATGCAATTAAATTCTTGAGCTTCATTTTGTTTTTGATTAGTTGTCCGATATTTATTTATTTGTTCATATATTATATTCATCACTACACACCTAGTATAAAACAAAGTCGTTTCCTGCTGGCTGTCTGTCTGCCCCTATGTAGGTATGCTTAGATCTTTAAAAATACGCACGGACGCACCGTGCGAAGCCGGGACGGGTCGCTAGTTACAAATAAAACATGTACAAAGGCGAACTTATCCCTATTAGGGATCTCTTCCAATACATTTCTTTTAACTCTTTATTTATATATTTTATATACTTACCTATCAAACTATCACTCAATCGTTTATTCATTACTTACAAGTAATTTTACAAACTTGATATCAAATATTATTATAAAAACCTCTATGATTGTTGATTTAGTAGTAGACATACTTATTTTACTAGAATTTAAATTGACAAATATCAGCAAATAATCAATTCAAAATTACATAAGTACTTAACAATTAAAATTGATCTGTGTAACCAGTGTTAAATATGGAAGTAGATACACCTGCAATATGTTTTTTATTATTATTCAGTAACTACTTATTATATATTATGTTATTTTTTTTACCTATCGGCATCCTTCGGACGTGTTGGGAGCTTGGGAGAACGAAAAACGCGTGATTCCAATTTCGATCATTGTTCCTACAACCCGCTGCGATACAATATCTTTTCGCTGTCTTTTTACTCATTTAAACACTTTATATTATAATATAACACTGGTATCAACAGATGAATGAGGAACGATCACTTGCGACGTACATAAATCGGAAGAGCGTGCGCGCGAATTTCGTGTACGTGCGTTCCGAGACAGTGCGTGGCAGCCACTGAATAGCCCCAAGCATGAGGCCACCGGCATGTACTTGTAGCGGGAAACGTTAATCGCGGAGTGCGCCCCGCCTGCCCCTATACAAAATCTGTTCCGTAATAGTAGTTTATGCAACTGATACATAATGTGAGGCCCTAGAACACGAGTGGGGTTTTATGAAACGAGCGTTAGCGAGTTTCATAATAGGATCACACGAGTAATTTAAGGCCTAATTATGTACAGTTGTATACACTACTTTATCTATACACATATCATAAGTACTCTAAGATGGGTTCAGAAGCCATAAGGAAATGACCGGCACCACTAGTGCTACCTGTAAAATATCTAAAGACTACATTATACTTAAAATGCAGTAAGCAATAAATCTGAACAAATACATAAAGATGTAGTCGCGTCCAGTGCGTCAAGCGACGTAGACGCATTGATGTACAATTAAATATTAATTGTGATATTTAGCGCGGCCCGGCCGCTGCTAGCGAAACGACGCGATGAGTCAACACGTCGTGAACGATTTCCTCGCCTTTCTGCAGCAGAAGGAGAAGATACTGCTGGAAGGCAAGATGGATGCGGTGACCGCTGTTCACTTTAATGAGTGGGCATCTAAATTCACCGTCGAAGACATCTGTCATGCGAAGCAGGTGTTGTGCCAGTCCCTTGGAGTTGTTGGCACCTATGTACCTCATCGGAAAGGGGACGAAACAGGAAAAAAGACCCTTGCGGATATTAAGAAAATCCTGAACGAGGAACAGATTCCGGAGTTTGTGGCGGCAGATGCCTCTACCCTGCCGTCCCATGTTCCGGATGAAATTGACGAACGCTGCTTGTATAAGGATATCGTGGCCCTAAAAACAAGTTTAACCGATATAGTTTTGAAGTTTGAAGCTGCCCTACTGAGTTGCGCAACGAAGTCAACAGTTTGCAAAATAGTGCTCCAACTCAGTCGGTATTAGCATCAAGTTTCAAGACCGATGACCGACCCACCGCTAGAAGCGCCGAGTCTGTCAGTTTGCGTTCTGCTGACACTGTAAAAAGTGCCGCACCCGCCGCTACAGCGCCCGCGCGCCCCCCGCCGGTGCGGCCGCCTCTAGTTTCAAATTTGCGTCAGCGTGCTTATGCTGACGTTGCCGGTCAGTCTGTCGCAGCTAACCGGGCCTCAATACGGGTTCCTGATAAGGAAAAGTCCTCCCGCACCAATGTGAATAAGGAGGGATTCACACTGGTGGAAAGGAAGAGCAAGGCGCGCAGAGTGCCCCGCAAGACTCTGAGTGGCACTGCCGAGCCGGTTGGTTCTGGTCTTCGGATTGCCACACCGAGTAAGGCGTTCTATGTGTCGCGCTTGCATCACTCCGCCGTGGCTGACGATGTGGTGGAGTACGTCCGCCGGAAGACTGGCTTCTCGCTGAGGGTGCAACAGCTGCAGTCCCGCCATTACGTGCACTTCAGCTCGTTTGTGGTGCGCGTGCCGCGGCCGCTGCAGGGCACCATCGCAAGTGCAGACTTCTGGCCGAAGGGTGTTGTGTTTCGGCAGTTCCGGGGCAATCTGCCGAATCCTGCACCAGATCAGACGACGCAACGGAGCCACGCTGTTACGTCGCCTAAATCAAACTAGATTTAAGTTTTTATTTTATTTTATGTATAATTTTGTAGTTCACAGTACCTTAGTTTAATCACTGTAATGCTGTGTAACTAATTTGAATAAATAAATAAATAAACAGATTATTTATTGTAATAGTTGTAATTGTCATTTACATTGGAACAATATTTTCAACTAAAATGTAAATTACAAACAAATCTTCACAATTCTACTTTCGTAACAGCAAAGAACCAACAAACAAATGACAACAATAATGGCGGCAATTCGAACCTCCGTCAAGACGAATGTTTTTTTTTCTAAATCATATGTATCCATATTCTCATGTCAATCGAGATCAAATGTCGTACGGTTTTTATAAAAAAAAACATACTAAATTGACTTTTCGTATCGATAAAAATATTAATATCTATGGATACTAGAATAGAGACCAACTTGTGTTTTGACAGCTGTTCCTAACTTAAACTCGTAACCTTACAAAAATCGGTACTTTACAGTAAAATCTGTAAGTACTGTAATGTTATTACTAACATTACAGTACTTACAGATTTTACCTACTACCACAGACAAAAAAGTTCTTATAGTAAAATTGGTTGTAATAATGGCTGGCATTTCCTACGGTTTCTGAACGCATTTTAGAGCACTAATGATATGTGCGTAGATAAAATAAATTAAATTAATGTGTACGGCTTTATTTACGTATGAAAACTGATACCATTATTTTTTTTGTGTTTTCCTGAGTGATTAATACACCATTTCCCTGGACAATATGGCATATTTTGTTACTTTGAGACTTCATTATAACACGTAATGCAACTGTTCGGCTGCGTCCCATTTGCAAACTAGACAGCCGTTTGACACAAAATTTACGCCCCGCCTTAACTGACACAAAATACGTGGTGCCATTTACCGACGCTAGTTAGGCTTCTATGTTTTTTATTCGTTCGCTGGACGCACCCATTCGTTTCATTCTCGACTTCCGTCTTATATTTGACAAACTTATTAAACGTTCCACTCTTATCCTTAAAAAATAAACATGAGTCTTTCGAGTAAAATCGCCTTTAAACAAGAGAACATACCTACCTCGAACCTTCGAAGAACGGTTCGTCAACCGGCTCACATATATCGCTGTGCACGATTTCGAGGTTTTCATTGCCTCTCGTACCTTTGTTTTTTATGGGATTTTTGCACGGCTTTCCCTCAATACGCGGAATAGACGGTTCACTCAAATTGGTACTCTTGAATTCTTTTTTCTGGGTCCCATTTTAGTAACGATAATAAAATAGAATGCAAACACGTGAACAGGTGGTAAAATATTGTAATCTTACGGTTTGTACAATCATAATGAAATTACCTAGGAGTAAAACAACGTTTAGTGAAATTATGTTTATTTGCCAGTGACCTATTTTCATAATTGTTGCAGCATATTATTAGCAGTAGATCTGTAAAGAAATAAAAATGACAAATAATAGCAAAAAGCAACCGTGCTTCTTCTTGTAAATAAAAAAATAGAAGGCAGGCTCTAAGGGCTAAAAGATGTGGTGAACTCAATTAACTGAAAAATTAAATAACTACGAAGTACATCTGACTTAACGCATTTGTAGAATTACTATAATTTTAGGAAACAAGTCCTGTCGTCGGAGCATAAGGCTGCCTCCACTGAAGTGGAGCGGAGCGTACACGTGCGGCATCGACCAATCACCTGCGTTGAAATCTGTATCTCAGCTCCGCTTCACTTCAGTGGAGAGGCAGCCTAGAATACTATTATACGCAAAATGCTAATGTAACAATGAAGACTGGTATTAATAGAGCCAGCGACTGCCAGACTTTTGTTATTTCATAAAGGCTATAACTTTCTTATTTAATGTTCCCAAAACAGGTGTTAAAACGACCCCCGAATACGAAATTTGTGTTATATTATGATGGGTTTGGCTGCGAGGAAAAAAGATTTCATGGCCCTTCCTTGTATTCGATTATTTCTCACATGCGATAATGAGGCATTAGACAAAGTGATTTTAGAATAAATTAATATTAGGCAAACTGAATAAGTGTACAAAGTAATTTTAGACAAAATTAAGTAAGGTAGACAAAAACAATTAGATCAAACAAGGGCAAACCCTGCCGCTGCTGCTGGTCGCGCAAAGTCGTGGCTGGGCTGTTATTCGAATATTTGCCTCGATATACTCTGACTTAACTATCAAAATTAGTGGGTGAAAACTAGCCATATCACAGTAGTAGGTAGTAAATAACATAACAACTGATTTTAATCAACTGATGAACGTTATGTACGACAAAAACTGTTATCTTGGGAGTTTTTTTATACTGGCGTACTGTAATCTGTCAATTAAAATTTCACAGACAAAATCACAACAACGCACTTTTTAAACCTGTAACGAAATTCTATACTCTAAAAATAAGTCTATCAACATGGCAATACTTGACTTACTTCAAATAATAATGACAGATATTGTCAAAAAAAAACCGGTATGTGCACTGTACATGGATATGACCAAAGCTTTTGACTTTGTTGATCATAATGTCCTATTAGAAAAACTGTATAACTATGGAATACGCGGTAACGTTCATGATCTAATCAAATCGTTTTTAATTGGAAGGAAACAATATGTTACTCTTGAAAAAATATGTACAAAATCAAATTCTGAAATTAATGTTTCATCTGACTATAAAGAAATTAAATATGGTGTACCACAAGGTAGCGTTTTGGCACCCTTGCTTTTTCTTATTTATATAAATGACATGCCTCAATCAATAGACTATCCCATGATTTTATTTGCTGACAACAGTACAGTTATATTTACAGCTAATGACTCGCACACACTACAAACGAATATAAACCAATCGTTGGAATCAATAATCGATTGGCTAAACAAAAATAACCTATGTATAAATTTGTCAAAAACTAATTAAACAAAGATCTGACCGAACGCGTAATCTTAATGTGACATATAAAGAAAATAATATTGACGAAACTGACGTAACGATTAAGTCTAGATAATAAGTTGTCATGGAAAGATCAGATCGACATTATATGTAAAAAGCTTAACAAATTCTCATATGCATTATATAATCTTAGGAAAATTGTTAATCAACCTACTGTACTAACCGCCTATCATGCATATGTAACTTCGACGTTAAGACACGGTATCATATTTTGGGGCAACTCTAAAGACCGAGAAATTATTTTCAAAGGACAGAAGAAGTGCGTACGTTCTGTATGTGGAATTCCACGAACAGAATCCTGTCGACCTCAATTTATAAAACTAAATATCCTAACGCTGCCATGCATCTATATATATGAAATATAAATTTATGTTAAATCCAATTTATGTCAATTTTCTGACTTTAACAGTGATCGAAGACGTGATAAAATATACTCAGGGCCTTATAAAACCGCTTTGCTTTCAAAAATCATTTTTGGAATGGCACCAAAAATTTATAATAAATTGCCCAAACATATACCTATCGATGATCCAAGACATACCTAATATAATTTAAAAACAGCCTTTAAACATTTTTAGTACAAAAAACATACTACTCAGTATCCGAATATTTAGCGGACACTAACACAATTTGAATTTATATTTTCAATTATGTTTTAATTTTAATCTCATTATTTCAATTGTATTTTTAATTTCATTATGACTATTTTCAATTTTAATTTCAGTATCGACATTTTAATGTTTGAATGTTAATTTAATTATAGTTTAAATTACATGATTAATTTTATATTCATGAAAATGCGTGCTCCATCTTGGCTCAAAATATTTTGTATGCCTTATGGCGAAACATAGTGATAGACCTACATGTAAGTGCAATGTAACATCCACAAACCTATGTTTACAAATAAATTATTTGACTTTCACTTTGACGCATTTCCATGCCCCGCCACCACCGCTTCATATTAATGTAGATATTTACCTATATATTTGAACACATTATAGAATTGTAACGTTTTGGGCGTAGATAAACTAAGTTTATACTTACTATACAATGGACCTGTAAGTGAAAAAACTCTTAAGTTGGATATACTTTTTACCTAGCAATCATTTTGTTATTCATTCTCGTATAGTGACCGACCGAAGAATTGTATTGGGAGTTCTGTCTCACTGTTAGAATATTTGGAAAGGGTTATTTGTGTACCTACCTACTGTGTACATTACATATATGAGTTATAGGTGGGCATTGACTCGTGACATAGTGATGGTGTTGATAATAGTAATGATGGTGTTGATGATAGTAATGATGATGATGATGGTGGTGACTGGTGGTGATGATGACGATGTTGAAGGTGGTGACTGGTGGTGGTGATGATGATGATGATGATTGTGGTGGTAGTATTGGTGGTGGTGTTGGTGATGAATATGATGGTGACGGTGATGAATGATGATGATTAGGTATGATGATGGCGTATTGATTCTGATGGTGATGGTAATCGTGGTGATGATGATGATGATTGTAAAAACGATGGCGATGGTGATGATGATGGTGATGATGACAATGACCACAAAATCATCATCATCACCACAATCATCATCATTTATTATTTATTTATTTATTTAAATTAGTTACACAGCATAACAGTAAATAAACCAAGCTACTGTGAACTACAAAATTACATTACAAAAAAAAACTTAAATCTAATTTGATTTAGGCGACGTAACAGCGTGGCTCCGTTGCGTCGTCTGATCTGGTGCAGGATTCGGCAGATTGCCCCGGAACAGCCAAAACACAACACCCTTCGGCCAGAAGTCTGCACTTGCGATGGGCGGCCGCGGCACGCGCACCACAAACGAGCTGAAGTGCACTGTAGTGGCGGGACTGCAGCTGGTGCACCCTCAGCAAGAAGCCAGTCTTCCGGCGAACGTACTCCACCACATCGTCAGCCACGGCGGAGTGATGCAAGCGCGACACATAGAGCGCCTTACTCGGTGTGGCAATCCGAAGACCAGAACCAACCGGCTCGGCAGTGCCACTCAGAGTCTTGCGGCATCATCGCCATCACTACCACAGTCACCTCGGGTGTACTCGCCATCCGCAGTTCTTATTCTTGCAACTCTTGCATTGCCATCTCTGCCCGTATAAACTTCTAGTATAACTCCTAAAAGCCACTTTATACGCTTTGCATCTGTCTCTACTAATACAACATCGCCTACCTTTTATGACGCGCCTACACTGGACACAGGAGCCATCGCCCGGCGGCGCATAGAGCAGAGGCAACCGACGCGCGCCGAGCAGCGGCAACGTAGAACGCGTCATGATCAACGGTGCTCCGAGCGGCTATATAAGCCGACGAAGCCCAGTACCGGCAGGTTAAACCAGCAGTGCAAAGGGCCCGTCGGACCCGCAAGCAAATCAAAAAAAAAAAATACCGGCAGGCAGTTGCATGCTAACGTTCGGACAGTGCATATCTTCCCGGTGGTCTTAAACTGTCGAACAGTAGCAGGTGCCTTCCCCTCCCGGTGGGTGCGGCGCGTTTTCTACGCGTTTTGTAGCACACGGGGGTCCACCGGCCTGGACTAGGAGCGGTGCGGCACGACACATTAACAGCTCTAGACGGGTATCCACTCTAGGGACAAGAGCGGTGTGTTTCACCCTACGCGCTAGCTCTGACCTAGATCCTGGAGTCTAACTCACGTGAGCGGTGTGTTTACTACGCATTAGCCCTGTGGTTAGTCTCGTCCCCCTCCGTAAGCTACAGACCGGTTAGTCCGTTCCTTCGGGAACCTGGTGTCGATCAAATAGAGGCCCGTGTGCATGTAGACCGCGTTAGGTCATCGATTAGGTTTTTAGTATAGAGGCCCGCGTGCCTGTAGAACACTAAGTTAGGATACTAGTTAGGTTTTATTATAAATAAACGGCATAAAAGCCCGACTAATTAAGTATTAAACGCTTGTTGTTATTTGCTCACCTCACCCTAACACTATCCCCACTGAGCTAGTTCAGGAAACCTTCCAAAGTCTAGACTAGACGGCCGAAGGATATGCGATTGTGCCTTAACCCCACATCACATTTGGCGCCCAACTAAATAGCTCACGGAAGAGTCTTAAACTCGGGATAAATAGGGAATAGGATAGAGGTTGAGTCCTAGAGTCACCGGTTGTTTTAATAGTTATATACTAGTTTAGTTTCGTGCCGCATCCACGAACCGGTCCGTGTTTAAGCATAGAATCCAGTACAATACCGACGATCGTGTATACTCCGCGATCTACCTAGGTTTAGCTAGAAGCACTAGGTTTCGTTTTTAGCATAAATTAGTTAATTCCGTTTCTCTGTATTACCGTAGTAATGGTATCTTCTTTTACGACTCAATACGTCGAATTGAGTCGTAAAAGAAGATACCGTTTTTATTTTTCTGTTAGGGGATAAATATTAGCACGTTAATATATAGTTAGAATTACCTAGGAATTCTAGACTTAGGTTTTAAACGTACCACCGGAAGTAGCAGCATTACTCGCGTCGATTAAAACGACATCGTGACACCGAATAGTCCAAGTAGAGCTAGGTAACCGAGGATAAGGGTTACGTCCAGTACCGACACGCCAACATCCCGCATGATATAACCGTTCACCATCCACCGCTCGCTTCACATCCGTCGGACCAGTAAATTACCGCAAGCCTACTCATGTCCACCTCGTGGATTTATAAATTAAAAAAAAGCGGAGTTGATAGAGGCGGCTACGCAGAGAAATATAGGTACGGAAGGCCTAACCGTCGAACAAATAAGGAAACTGGTAGCGGCAAGCGTAATAAAAGAAGCCGAGGAATTCCAGACGCCAAGCAAAAAAGAGACAAAAGAAATGTCGGAAACCGGGACATCGGGGTCTCCAAGTTAGTAAAGGAGAAGAATTTATTTATTTATTTGTTTGTTTTTGTTTGTTTGTTTGTTTGTTTGTTTGTTTGTTTGTTTGTTTGTTTGTTTTTTTGTTTGTTTGTTTGTTTGTTTGTTTGTTTGTTTGTTTGTTTGTTTGTTTGTTTGTTTTTTTGTTTGTTTGTTTGTTTGTTTGTTTGTTTGTTTATTTATTTAATGAAAAACAGGTTACATAATTACAGTTTACACCAATGCGTCCTGAACCGAAAAATGTTTATTTTGACGACGAAACGGCGTGGCCCCGTTGTTCCGACATCTCGGGTGTTGGATTTGGTAGGTTGCCCCGGAACCGACGAAACACGGTTATCTCAATTAAAACCACTGACGACGCGGTAGAATTTTTAGAAAGTTTTGAGGAACTGATCGAGGCGAATGACGTAACGTGGGATGAAATTTTACTCCTTCTACCGAGAATCCTGCAAGGAAAAGCACTGCTCTGGTATAGAAATAATGTCAAATCCTGGAGAACCTGGGATGATTTCTTAGAGCTCTTTAAACTGTATTTTTTTCCGAGTAACTACGAGGAGGATCTGATAGTCCAAATAGTAGCCAGAAAGCAAAGGTACCGAGAGAAGTTCGTTGAATACGTCACTGATTTGCAGACGCTCATAAGGCGGTATGGCAAGCTGTCGGAGGGCAAAATTTTGCACCGGATACATGAGAACATGTTACGTGAATACAAATTGTATATTCAAAAGCAGGATTATCGCAACTTAGCCGGACTTTTGAAATTGGCCACAGAATACGAGGGTATAACGGCATCATCGAACGAACCTCCGATTTGGAACGAAGAGCGCGATGAACCGGGGCATTATACAAGAGCCGGAGAGTACTGGCAACCGCGAGGGACCGGGTATAACCGAGCGGGATCAAGTGGCACACAACACAAGTTGAGGGTAATCGGAGCAATTTCGCCAATACAAGGGAAGTAAAGCCGCAACCTGTTAAAATTCACCCAAGATATGACACGAAAACCTGTTGCTGGTCATGTGGGAAACCGGGACATGATACGAGATCATGTCGAGGAGGGAAAAAACTTTTCTGCAGTACCTAAATGTGGCAGTGGTATATACGGAGGTACGTAGTAATGAAACAAGTGCGTTAGACGAGAGCTCGTTTATTACTGGCGCGGGGATCAGGTTACAGTGGACAGATCGGTGACGTCATGCGTCCGCGTACATATCATCTCCTCCCAACATAGTTAAGGGAACCTGAGACAACTAGAAAACACAACTCAATAAATTAAACCTTATAACTAATTAACTTAGACCTAGGTCGCAATTGATGACGACGTTGGGGAGTGGGCGACGTGTTGCTCGCCAAGGCGACGTCGTTACCTTCACTCTCAATAAGCGGCGACGCATCTACTGTTATCGGTCGCTCGGTCCCAATGTCCTCCTCCACTGCTTCGGCATCCTCCCACCTTTCCTCGTTACACATCTCGTCTACCGAGTCTGAGTTTATTGTTAACGGGTTATCAACAGTAACATCTATTTGTTGTTCTGATGTACAAGAGGTTGAAGGGGAAGAGTCCGTTCTTACAATAGGTGATGTCAAACTTGTACAGTTTTTATTAATAACATCTCCGTTATTGCTCGTATATCGCAATATCTGATCAACATGGCGTCTACATATTATATTTTGTCCTTCCAAGCTGACCAGATACATTCTACAGCCAATTTTCTTAATAATTTTGCCTTTGCTCCAATATGGCTTCCGGTTTTCAAAGCATTTTGCCCAAACATCATCATTTACATCAAATGAACGCGCTTCTTCATTCACCTGCGCGCGCGTCGAAGAATGCGCGCTGTTAGCGGTTTTGCCTCGCGGCGGTACTATAAGATCTAATCTCGAACGTAACTCCCGACCGAACATTAACTTAGCCGGTGTTACTCCCGTTGTACAATGTACTGTAGTGCGATATTCGAACAAATAACTTTGTAGCTTTTGATTTAAACTTTTTGTACATCGCAGATCCTGTTCAATTATAGACTTGATCATTTTTTTACAATTCCTTACTGCACATTCAGCTAACCCGTTACTAATCGGGTGATATATAGGCGAAGTAACGTAAATATTACCACTGTTTTTACAAAAACTCGTGAATTCTTGTGATGCAATCTTAGCATCGTTGTCAGATACTATGGTTTCTGGCAATCCGAATCTCGAAAACAACAACAATAATTCTGTAATTAAATGTTTCGTAGTAGTACTGCCAGTCATACGTCATACGTCATTTCGTAGTAATATACATTCTACCCATTTACTAAAAGCGTCTACCACAATCAAATACGTCCTTTGAGCTACAGTCATGTAATCAATGTGAATACGATGCCATGGGCCGGGCGGCCGCGCGGCGGCGCCGCTCGCAGAGCGCTGCACACGGCGCACGCGCCGATCAGCTGTTCGATGTCGAGGTCTATGCCGGGCCACCACATGCGTGCGCGGGCATTGCTTTTAGTTTTTACTATTCCTAGATGGGTTTTATGCAATTCCTCCAATAACCTACTTCTTAATAACTTCGGAACGATAACTCGATGTCCTCTCATTAAACATCCCTTTTCTATTTCTATATCATTTTTACAATGAAAATAAGGAGTGATGTTAGGCCACTTTACTTTTCGTGACCAACCCTTCTGAACATATTTACCAACAGACACTAAAGTGTTATCAGTAGCCGTCGCGTTTTGAATCTCCTTGTAAGTGAGCGGGGTTAGCTGCTTAAGTTGTAATGCGTTAACTGTCAGTAGATTGCATTGCTTTACCGCCGGCGATGCCGAATCGTTATCCAACGGCCCCGCGCGCGAGAAATAATCGGCGACAATATTATTTTTACCCGAAGTATACTGAATTGTAAGTAAGTAAGTAAGTAAGTAAGTAAACGCTTTATTGTACACAAAAACAGTTAAAAAATACATCTATTACAATTAACATATAGGTACAAAGGCGAACTTATCCCTATAAGGGATCTCTTCCAGTTAACCTTTGAGCAATTGAGTGAGTACGAGAAGAAGATAGACAAACTAACACCGTGTACAAAAAGGTATTAAAAATAATAAGACTACTAATAATTACACATATAAACTATTTAATACATACATACATATATACATACATATATATCGACGCTGGAACGACTAATTGACTAACGTGCATTTATGAAACTTTACAATAGATCAAAAACAAAATATTTTTTTCGGAAAAAAATTCATAACTTTTTTTCTTTTTGTTATACGATAAAATGATGTATGGACGAGTAGAAGATAATCGCGATGAAAATTTAACTATGATTGCTATTTTTCGAAATAACGTATATTTTAGAAATAAATTGCACGTTAGCCAATCGGCATCTAATTGCGAAGCGGGAAAAAGGCTTAACTGCCATTTTTAGCATTGCTTTCAGTACGGGTAGTTAACTAAAGTGAGTGTTAACTTCAAACATTAAACCATAAAAATGCATAACTAGGCTAGTATTACAAAATTGTAACCGAGTAAAAGGCATTACTGAACATTTGCTCCATTAAGCAAGTCATGTATAATTTCTTAAGAAACACTTACACTAAAGTAAATCCTTTCTTTAGTTTTTGTGCCATAATGGAAACTAGAATTAATTGTTAAATTTCCGCTATGGAGTCTTGAATTGAGTTTAATTTCTGCAAATCTTCCATTTATGATATAAATTCGCTTAATAATAGAACATGGCTGCAATATAGACGGATTACTTTAAGGGGCTTAAACTCATATAAAAAATAATTGACTATGATCACGTATGGATATCTCCTTACTAGTTCGAAATATCTTTACTATTATAAAATCCTAAATTTGTATTGAAAATAAATTTTCTATGAAGGGAGGTCATGATTTCAGGAAAAATCTCGATAGCGTGATGCAGCCGGATAGTTGTTTTGTATGGACACGCTTCGTCGAGCCAACCTGGCGCCATCTGTTTTCAAAAAAACCGTTGTCCTCGCATCACGCCGAAACGGCTGGATAAAAAGTTACCAATTTTGGTACAGGAATAGCTGAACATCCAAAGATGGTTATAGGATACTTTTTATTATGATTAATATTTATCTCTGAAAACATAAATTCCATGAAATATTTTCCTTACAATGTGTAACCTTATAATGACAGCATCTGTGATTTTGAATTTAGAACGACGCGACCCCCGCGTGGCTCTTACGTGTACAAAAACTAAAAAGTATGAATTCGACCTAATACCTCCGCGCGGCCCACCGGCATTAACAACAAGGTTAAGGTTGTTTGAGGCGTTGACTTACGGAAACCGTGTTAGTTAGATGGAAAAGATGGCGCCAGTTATCAACCAACACAGACGAAAATATGAGTGCAATGTTCGTTGTAAATTGGCTCATACTAAAAAAATAAACATACATTTCTTTAAAAACACAATTTGCGACAATAGGAACTAATGCTCTTTTATTGAATATACAATTATATTCTTCTGTAGTTTGTAAGTATTGACCATAAAAAGCCCGGAGACGCAATAAAAAATATTAATGAATAAAACAGATTGTTTATCGAGTGTTATTGAAATAAAAGTATTTCGAATCAATTTAAGTAAATTAAATACATTTCTAAATATAATACCAACCAACATTTAGAACATTAGGCGCAAATTTTGGTATGGTTTGTGTTTGGCCTAACTTACTAATAAGGTAGCGAAATGTATCATAAACGATAAATATACGATATATTTAGCCACAATTTTGCTTCTATGTAGTTTTTTTATATATAAAATCTATTCAAAGTAATAAATATCAGTCATTCTTTATTTTTAACGGTGTGTTGAGATTTTGTTCTCAACGACCCAATTTTCCGCTAGATGGCGTTGTTACTTTGACAATATCGGCTGCATCGCGCTGTTAAGATTTTTCCTGAGTTAATAACACCAGCTCCATACGTGTACAAAATTGGTGCCGTTGATGCGTCCCTCGACACGATACCCGAGAGTCGATGCACGTCGTTGCGTGCCTGTAACCACGATGCGGCACAATCTAGGGTGTAGATCTGTGAGTAGAGCTGTGATGGTTAACCTGGACTTCGAGAATTACTACCGAATTTTTTGAATATTGATCGCATACAAATGTAAGCAGCACTGTATCAGTTATTGAGAGTTGCTGCTCGACAATATATGCATTTTGTATTAAAAACAACCATGATTCGAGACAAGACGAAATCATTAAATTTACAATGTAGAAAGGATTTCACCTAGCCGGGATTTGAACCCAGAACCACTAAGAAACTACTGTATATAACCGTGTCATCTCATTTGTCATGTCATGCATTTTCCTTTGCTTCCTTATTTATAATACCACGGATAACAAAACAGTGAGGCCATCACGTATCCGTTCAGTGGTGCTGTCGCCATTATTGACGTACGCGATAGTTGGCACCTGAATCTTATGGTGTTACTTAGGAAATTATTATGACAGGTCATATTATTAGTAACATTGTAGATGAAAATAATTTATTGTCATTTTAAGGGTTGTTTCACACGCACCGCAACCACACCACGTCGCAGCGTTAAAATGTGGTGTGGTTGTGGTTACGTGTGAATTGTACTATTTATTAAACATACAAAATATGCGCCCGACCACGTGGTGTGGTTGTGGTGTGGTTGTGGTTACGTGTGAATTGTACTATGTATTTATTAAACATACAAAATATGCGCCCGACCACGTGGTGTGGTTGTGGTGTGGTTGTGGTTGTCGTGTGGTTGTGGTACGTGTGAATTCGCCCTAATAGATGTCGTTAATATATGTTCACGTAGTACTATGAGCTAATTATTTTTCAAGGTGCTTTGAAAAGTTTAAAACAATAAACAATAAATATTAAAAACGATATCTATACTATTATAAAAACCTAAATTTGTACTGAAAATAAATTTTCTATGCAGGGAGGTCATATGATTTCAGGAAAAATATTGATAGCGTGATGCAGCTTGCTTAGTTGATGTAGCTTATTTGTTTTGTATGGACACGCGTCGCCGTGCCAACCTGGCGCCATCTGTTTTCATAAAATCCTTTGTCCTCCAATCACGCCGCAATGGCTGGACAGATTTTAACCATTTTTGGTACAGGGATAGCTGGACATCCGAAGATAGGATACTTTTTTCCGTCTACGGTAAAGAAAAAATACGCGAATGAAGTCGTGTGCATCTCATAGCGTCATCCATTAGCGTCGTGAATTTGAATTTAGAACCACGCGTACCCTGCGGGGGGCCGGCCTGCGCTAACCACCGGGGGACAATAGCTCTGAGGTTGGACGAGTCGCCGAGTTACGGACACTGGGGCAGTAGATGGCGTTAGTGGTACACGAAATGATAATTTTATGAAACAAAACTGAACACAATTTTGTTATTATTAATTTCTCGATGCAACAATGGGAACTACCACTCTATTATTGCATTTAAAATTCATGTATTTACTCAGTAGTTTATAAATATTGACCCTCTTTTCATAAACGTACTGAGACGCGGAGAAAATTTGAAATGAATAAATAAGTTGTTTTTTACTTTCTTGAGAGACAATAATCAAAATAAAATTATTTAAAAACAATTTTATCCTTTGACGTATAAATATTTACGGAAAGTTAATGAAATATGATACGCGGTTATCACACATAAGTGCTACCAGTAGCGCCATCTGTGAGCTTTAAACAGTAGTTTTCCCCGAGGTGCCGTCCGCAGCAGAGTTTTCGCAATGGCGAAGTGAGTGGATTGGTCTGTAATTTGTGTATTGTTTTACTAGCTTTTACCCGCTGCGCTCGCGTTAAAACATACGTTCACTATATTACTGTAGACGTAGTAACGGTACGACCTCTTACACAAATTTGAAGTTAATGAGTGATACATTTAACTGTTATTTCTATGTACAATTAATTTCTTTAATTTTAATACAGCTGATGCAAAGTTTAAGTTGACAGCTCGAGGGCCGTTCAGCGTCAGTATGTGTTTAGACAAAATATAAACTATCTCAAACAACGTTTGATTAAACTTTTAAGTATTCTAAAGAGATGGTGACTAACAGCGACGGGAGGCAATAAGAAAAAAACAATATAGTACAACGGAAAAAAGAAAGCAAGGCTGATGAAACTTAAGCAATACGAAGAGATTGTATCGAAAAAAACGGGGGGCTCGGGGGGCGGAGCCCCCCTCTCTAACAAAACACTACATGCTAAAACTGAAAAATTCAAGTAGCTTTGATGAAAGGCTAAGTTACCTGTAGATATATGGTGATCAAGAAAAAACAAAACCCTAAAAGGCTAGCAAGAAAGCAAGTCTCATCAAACTTTTAAGTAACCTGAAAAGATAGTGAACTAAAATGGCTTAGTGCTCGCATTAAGAAAACACAAAACCTTAAAACGGAATCGAGAACGCAAGTCTGATCAAACTTTAAAGGATTCTAAAGAGATGGCGACCCAACCAGACGGGAAGCACGAGGAAAAAACGATATCGCACAACGGAAAGAAGAAAGCACGTCTGATGAAACTTTTAAATAACACGAAAAGATGTTATTGAAAAAAAATGTATAACACAAACAGAAAAATAAAGTAAATCTGATGATAGGCTAAGTTACGTGTAGATATGGCGATCAAGAAAACATAAAACCTTCACTAACGAGAAAGCAAGTCTGCACAACCTTTTGAGTAACCCAAAAAGATAGTGAACGATAATGGCATAGTACTCGCATTAATGAAACGGAAACAAGAAAGCAGGTTTGACCAAACTTTTAGGTATTCTAAAGAGATGTTAATTATATCGCAACACGGAAAGAAAAAAGCAAGACTGATAAAACTCTTAAGCAGCACGAAGAGATGGTATTTAAAAATACGGGGGGCTCGGGGGGCAGAGCACTCAGATAATGTCATTTGCTAAAACCGAAAAATTCAATTAAATCTGATAAAAGGCTAAGTGACCTGTAGATATGGTGATGAAGAAAACGTAAAATCTTAAAACGCTAACAAGAAAACAAGTCTGATCAAACATAAAAGCAACCTGAAAATATATTGAATTAAAATGGCTTAGTGCTCGCATTATAATACACAAATCCTTAAAACGGAATCAACAAAGCAAGTCTGATCAAACTTTAAAGAATTCGAAGAAGAAGAAGATGTGGTGACCAAACCAGACGGGAGGCACGAAGAAAAAACAATATTGCACAACGAAAAGAAGTAAGCACGACTGATGAAACTTTTAAGTAACACGAAGAGATGGTATTGAAAAAGACGCGGGGTTCGGGGGGGTTCGGGGGGGCAGAGCCACTCGCTTTTAAAAAAACATTACATGCTAAAATTGAAAAAATTAAGTAAATCGGTTGAAACGCCTAAGTTACCAGTAGATATGTTGATTAAGAAGACACAAAACTTAAAAACGCTAACGAGAAAGCAATTCTGCTCAACCTTTAAAGTAACGATAGTGAAAAAAAAATGGCATACAGCTCGCATTAAATAGAAACAAAATCCTAAAACGGAATCAAGAAAGCAAGTCTGATCAAACTTTAAAGGATTCTAAATGGGGATGGTGACCAAACCAGACGGGAGGCGCGAATAAAAAACAAAATAACAAACGGAAAGAAAAAGCAAGACTGGTGTAACTTTCAAGTAATCTGAAGAGATAGATAACAAAAATGCAGTAGTGCTCACATTGAGAATACATAAACCTTAAAACGGTAACAGGAAAGCAATTCTGAACAAACGATTAAGTATTCTAAGGAGATGATGACCAAAAAAAGCGGGGGCACTAAGCAAGACAATATACCACAACGGAAAGAAGAGAGCATGATTTTATTTAAGTAACCAATTGAGACAGTGCACAAAAATGTCGGAGGCCTCGCATTGAGAAAACAAAACAAGAAAGTAGAAATTGAATCTAAAATGAACAAGGAATCATGTACGTGAAAGCATTCAAATATTCCAAAGATACAGTAAACACAAAATATGGGGGGCTTGAGTTATGTGTAGTGTGTGATTAATATATATAAGTATGATATCGTATTAAGAGACCGTATGGATGTTAAACAGTCATTAAACGTATGTCATTCGGACTAGATGTGTTTCACTCTCACTCCGACCCTGTTGCCTAGAACCCCGCACATCAGATGGCGACCTTGCCAGGCTACCATTTTGGTGTTTTGCATACAACAACACTGTGCATACATCAACATCTTATGCACCCTTTGAACTTGTATTCGGAAAAAAATGTAGTTTACCAAATAGGTTAAGTAGTAATATTGTTGAACCGGTTTACAATATTGATAATTATGTTATAGAGTTAAGGTATAGATTGCAATTAGCAAATAAGGATGCACGCGAAAAATTAATTATAGATAAAAATAAACGTAAACTAATATATGACCAAAATGCTAAACCACATGTGTACGAAAAAGACAGTTTAGTGTTGTTAAAAAGTGAAAAAGGTACTAAAATGGACAAAGTGTTTCACGGACCTTACAGTGTTTTAGAAGATTGCGGACTAAATATTAAAATAATGAAAGACGGTAAAGTGGAATTAGTGCACAAAAACCGAATCAAACAATATATTGTATAAAAATATTTTATTGATGTGTTTATGAAATGAACAAGTTCAGTTCTATAACTATGGTAATTATTAGATTTAACATAGCTATTATAATTAGATTATAAGTAGTATAGTAAATCTTAAATAATGTATAAAAAAAAAAAAAAAAAAAACAAAATTGTAAATTCAAAAAAAAAAAAATCCATTGTTATTTTTTTTTTTCTTTAGCACCCCCGAGGTGTAGTGTGTGATTAATATATATAAGTATGATATCGTATTAAGAGACCGTATGGATGTTAAACAGTCATTAAACGTATGTCATTCGGACTAGATGTGTTTCACTCTCACTCCGACCCTGTTGCCTAGAACCCCGCACATCAGATATGCCAAGCCAATGCCAAATGCCAAGTTATGCCAAGTGAACGTATTTTTTTTAACGCGTGCGAAGCCGCGGGCAAAAGCTAGTATGTATTATATAATTACATTTCGGTTAGTACGAAAGACAGGCATGTTTTTGTTATGTCCAGACATTGCCAATAAATTATTTTGACTAAAAAATAATAATAAGTCCATCAGGTAGCGGGGATGGCCCTCCTTTTTTATGTCATAGGGAGCAAACGTGCAAACGGATCGCCTGATGGAAAGCTATAACGGTCGTCCATCGCCCATCGCCCACCTGCAACACCAGAGGAGTTACAAGTGCGCTGCCAGCACTTTCAAGCGGGAGTATGCTCTTTTCTTGAAGGTCGTATCGTCCAGAAATACCGTAAGCGAGATTTCATTTCACAATGCAGTCGTGCGAGTCAAGAAATTTCTAGTAAAACGCACAGTTGTGGACTGCTAATTATCTAAGTGGTGAGAGTTATATATGTAAGTGATAAAAGATGCAGAGAGAGGCTACATCTCTACGCAGCGCCAAGGAGTCAAGGCGATCTGAAATTCACTGGTAGCCGACGATACGAGTCAATCTCCGTTGAATGCGGTCTAGAGGGAGAAGCTGGTACTTGGTCGCCCTAGCCAACAGATAAGAACAGTATTCCTGGTCTGCAGGATTTGATAGGGATTGAGAGAGGTATTTTCCAAGTTGACGTTGAAGTTGGAACTACTGGAAGTAACTGAAACCTTCAGTCGCGCCCTCAAACGGAACGGAACGGCGCCATCGGAACGGAACGGAACAGACCTATCTCCGAAGCTGGAACCTACAAGTACCTTGGTATGACACAGTCATTGGGTATTGCGGGCGGAAACATTAGGCAGGCGTTAAAGGACCGTTTTTTTGGTCACTTGACAAAAGTATTTAACAGTATTTTGTCCGGTGGCGATCAGGCGTGCACTTGTGATACCCCTCCTCACTTACTCCTTTGGCGTACTAAGGTGGACTCAGACCGAACGAGACGTTCTGAATCCGAGGGTCCGTCAGATGCTCACTACACATCGCATGAGGTAGCCACGCTCACCAGTTGATGAGACTGTACATCCTACGTAAGTGTGGAGGCCGTGACTTTTTAAACGCCAAGGATAACTGCCAGGTGTACAGTCTTAGGAAGTATTTCCTAAACAACGAGTGTGCAATTTATCGCGATGTAGTAGCAGTCGACAAACGCCTCACCGCTCTCTCCTTGACAAACGAAAACTGGCGCAGACCAAAGGTGCTTCACATCGATGACCGAAGGTATGTATGGAAGAGCAGGGAGCTACACGGATGGTTCTACAAGGCCCGGGGCCCGATGTAGATCCGCTCGCGTCAATGAACTGGCTACGCTTTGGTTCGGCTAATTTCTACGGGGAAACCGAAGGTTTTGTCTGTGCAATTGCGGACGAAGTAATGATGATGAACAACTACCTGAGATATATCCTGAAGCACGGTACGGTCGACATTTGTCGGGCATCCCGCCGTCACATCTTGCTAACGGCGAGTGCTTGCACAGACATAATCAAGTAGCCAGGATCATTCACCAGGAATTTGCTCTTCGATACGGTCTTGTGGAGTCTGAGGTGCCATACTACAAGTATGCAGCGATGCCAGTTCTCAAGACTGGCCATGCCACGCTCTAGTTGGATCGATCTATCACCACAGACAGGACTATATTGTAGCCAACAAGCCTGATATCGTGTTGGTAGATCGATCCAAGCTCCAGACAGTACTCGTCGACATCACCATCCCGCATGACGAGAACCACTTGGGCTTTGCCCTTTACCCCTGGGTTAATATAAAGTATATTTGTCATTTATTTTGTATATTTTACTTTGGTATAAATATATAAAAAGTAAAATAATTTTGAATATTTAATATACCATTTGTATGTTGTATGAAAAACATGTCCAAAGAAACGTGAAATGAGTGAATAAGTGGCAAAACTTTATTAATTATATCCCTACATTTGCACAAGTACGACGATAGGGACTTACACCCCTGCAACATGCACGCGCAGAAATAACGACCATCGGACGCGTTAATAAAACTCAACACTGCCTACTCACATGTGCTTGTGCACGGTTCGTTTGTTAAAAATAATATTTACAAAAAGGCGGCTTGCCAATTATTTACCTATTTTGTGTATAAATATCACTTAATAATATAATAAACATTTATTTAAACTTGTGTGTCTTTATTAATCCACGCACTCAAAACAGTTTAATGTAATTAACACTAGAGTACAAAAAGTAAAATGGACTCTCGATCACCAAAATTTGGCACGAAAGTCGACACACCCTTCCTCGAGTAGCTTTGACCGACGACTAACGAGTCGGACCTCTCCTAAGTCCTAGAAATTTTTTACGCTTACCCGCAGTATTTTGTTTTTATGGAGCCCAAAAAACACTAAACAACGTGCAAACTCTTTTTTTAAATTGACTTATATTGATAAAACTACAATTAATGTGTCCGGATAAAATGACTATTGAAGCAAATGTTGAAAAAAACAATAAGAATGAAACGGTTAAACTACGGATGTAACATTATAATTTTCTAGACTATTAGCGTAAATACCATAAACTTGTGCTTCACCAGTTGGGATAAACAGCTAACGTGCAATACCCATGTATCACGATTTTAGAAAAAGGTCTAACCACTTAAAGCATTTTTTTGACCCCAGCAAAATGGTTATTTAGCCAACGGGAATGAAATTTCCGAAAACAAAAACCGCTAAACGCAAAAAAATATTTTACGTTTTAACTAACGGGCATTTTTTTTAAATCTCGACAAAATGCTGGCTCTTTAGGCAAAAGTTTTTTAGTAAATCTACTTTTTCTGAATTGCTAACAAGCCAAAAAAGTCCTCCGATCGAGCTCAAACCCGGCTCATTAGACGCAGAAAAAATAGCTGATTTCAACGGTGTATATAAGTCCATTTGCCCAAAAATGGCTCGTTAGTCAATTAGTCATTCCAGCGTCGATATATATATATATAATGTAATATAAATATACACATAAATATAAATACATTGTAGATCCAATTCACAAGTCATTGGAAAGCCATAACTTCTTAAGATTCGTCTTGAGCGATGCTACAGATGGAGACTTCCTGAGGGACAGTGGCAATTCGTTCCACAACTTCACAGCGCTTACTGTGAAAGATTTGGCGTACGTACGCGTCTTGTTAGACGGTACAGCCAGAGTGAGATTGGCAGACGACCGCAAGCGGTGACCACTGCCATCGGCCATATATTTAAACCTTTCACTGAGGTAAGGAGGTGAAGCAGGGATGTAGAGAACATTAAAAAGCAATGACAGGACATGCAGGTCTCTACGCTGACGTATTGGCAGCCAACCCAGCTGCGCTCTAAACGCGGACACGTGATCGTATTTGCGCAGTCCGAAAACATATTTTATGCACACATTTTGTAAGCGCTCGAGCTTGTCAAGTACTTCCTCTTTGAGATTCGTCATAGCAATGTCACCATAATCCAGAAAGGGCAGCAAGAGTGAACTGGCAAGAGTAAGCTTGGTGGACATAGGAAGGAAGTTCTGCAGGCGCCTAAGTGAGTGAAGAGATGCGAAGAGCTTCCGGCTGACCTCCGAGATATGCGGAGACCAAGACAATGTCTGGTCCATGATGATACCTAAATTCTAACAGTAGAGGAAAGAGGGATAGGAATTTTAGGAAATTGTATAATTATACGCCGATAAAAATATAGCATATCGCACTAAACGAGAAGCCGTCATTACCGAAATACCGTTCTTTTTCCCGAAAATAGCTAATAACGGTTGATGATCAGTTTTCAGTATAAAAGGTTCTGAACGCCCATATAGATATTGGCGGAATCGTTTGACTCCAAACACAATCGCCACCGCTTCTTTATTTAATTGGCTATAGTTCCGCTCGCTACTCGAGAGTGAGCGCGAGCCATAAGCAAGCGGGCGCTCGACTCCGTCCGCACCGACCTGCGCCAGGACGGCCCCGAGCCCCGCCGGCCCAGCGTCCACGCTGAGCACCAGCCGCGCGCTGGGGTCAAAGTGCGCCAGCACGCGCTCGGATGCCAACTCCCGCTTCATCCGCTCAAAGGCCGCTTCGTGTCGCGGCGTCCACTCCCACCCCGCATCCGCGCGTAATAATTCGTGTAGTGGACTTAGGATACTTGACGCGTTTTGTACAAAATTGCGGTAATAGCCAGCTAAGCCTAAAAAACTCTTAAGCTCATTACACATACTACATTACTAGGGCGCGGCGCCTTTAAAATAGCATCTACTTTTTTCGGACACTTATGTAAGCCTTGTTTATTGATAATATGACCTAAATACGTAACGTTGTCTTGAAAGAGCGCGCATTTGCTCTTCTGCAGTCGCAATCCGGCGTCTTGGAACCTGTCAAGCACTAACTTTATTTGTATGTTCCTCTTTATTTGCCCCGGTGACGCACACATCGTCCAAAAAAACGGCTACTCCCTCGATCCCAGCTAACAAATTCTCAATTGTCCGCTGGAACACAGCAGGAGCACTAGCAATTCCATATACCAGCCTAGTACTAACAAATAACCCTTTAGTCGTATTGATTGTGGTTAACTTTTGCGTTCCTTTCGTTAAAACTAATTGATTATATGCCTGACTGCAGTCCAACTTCGAATATTGCTCTCCGCCACTCAATTTAGCAAAAATTTCTTCAATACGAGGTAGCGGATATTTATCAATATAAATATCATTATTAACAGTTAAAGAGTAATCCCCACATATCCGAACGCTGCCATTACTTTTTAAAACCGGCACTATGGGTGTTGCGTAATCCGAGTAATTAACCGGTACCAATATACCTTCCCGCGTTAGTCGTGCGAGTTCATTTTCTACCTGCGATTTTAAAGCGAATGGCAACGGCCTGGCTTTGAAAAACTTGGGTTTAGCGCTTTCTATTGCAGATTTACTTCGAACTTGTTAAAACATCCAAGCTCGTCACGAAATAATGGCTCATACTTGTCTAACAATGTTTTTATTTCTAAGTTGATACAATTACGAACTGCGATGTTATGATTCCCCGAGATGAAACTTATTTCATATTTAACCATCAATTCACGCCCAAGTAACGGATTCGCCCCGTTTCGAACGACGTAAAACGTTAATTGCTTCGTCACGTTGCGATAAGTAACATCCATCGCGAATCTACCCTTCGGCGTGATTTTATGACCGTTATAGAAACACATTTGAATATTACATTTTTCTAACGGAATTCCTGAGAAATGTTCTAAATACAGAGCGTGACTAATGACATTCGTACTTGACCCTGAATCAAGTTCCATCTTTAATTTAACTTTCCTATTAAGAGCAACAGGAATTAAAATAGGATCATAACTGACGCACCTTAAATTGAATAACTGGCATTCCTCACAATCACTGCATTCCTCGGGCGTCTGTATTTGCGATGACGGTCCCATTTCTATATTATGCACTCGATTGGCTTTGCACACTTTTTTAAGATGTCCTTTCTCGTGACACTTTTGACACCGGTAATTTCTAAACCTACACCGCTCTGCCATGTGATTACGAAGACCACAAACGTTACAGCTGGGCAAGGAACCGGCGCTTCCTGCCAGGCGGCTGCCTTGCCCGGCGCGACCGCCGTTGCCTCTGTGACCTCCGCGGCCAGCGCTGCCGCTCCTTGTCGTGCTCGTCCTGAAGAGTGGTTCTTCTTTGAGCACCAGGCGCCGCCCGTGCCTGTCGCGCACAAGCCGCCTGCTGAGCTAACTACAACGCCTTAGCAAAAGTCAACTTATTGACGTCCTGCTCGCAGAGCCGGTCACGTTCTGGTCCCACATTAAATCCCAGAACAAAACGGTCGCGGAGCATCATCTCTAGAGCGGATCCAAACTCGCAATAAACTGCAAGTCCACGTAGTCGAGCCGCCCAGTCTTCAACCCTCTCGCCTTCTGCTTTTACTGCGTTGTAAAATTTTGCCTTGTCAGTGAAAGTTGACCTTTTCGGTGTAAAATGATCGTTGAGTAATCCGATCAGCTCGTCGTACTTCGCTGTTTCTACGTTCTTGGGGTGCGCGAGGTTTGAAAGTAGCCGATATGCGCCATCGGAAAGATGCGTTAACAATACTGCCTTCTTTTTTTCTGGTGTGTCAATGGCATTTAACCCTACAAACTGCTTTAATCGACTAGCAAATATTTGCCAATCCTGAGTTTTCGGATCAAAAATGGGAACACTGCCTAAAAAGCCAGACATTATTATTTAACCGCGCGGGTAAGACACAGCCTCGATCATCAATGGTATATACGGAGGTACGTAGTAATGAAACAAGTGCGTTAGACGAGAGCTCGTTTATTACTGGCGCGGGGATCAGGTTACAGTGGACAGATCGGTGACGTCATGCGTCCGCGTACATATCAGGCAGACTAGGAGTCCTCACCAGGAATTGTTGCAAAAAGGAAGCATGGGGGAAGCGAGAGTCGTTAGGGTCGGCGAACGAACAATACAGGGAAGATAACCGGTCGTTCATCGAAGCTATGATCATGGGAGAGCGATACATGTGTTTGGTAGACACGGGTTCGACAAATGCATACGTGATCGAAGAGGTATACGCGAAATGCGTACAGAATGGAGCCGTCACAGCCGAAAAACCGCGAAATGTAGCTCTCGCCGACGGATCGACGTCCCAGATAACGAAAACGGCGCTGGTTAGCATAGAAGCTAAACAATCCAGGATTAAACACTGGGTTCGAGTATTACCTGCAGCTACGAATATCATCCTAGGCATGGACGTTTTGCGCCGTATCGGGATGAAGATAGTCTGGCATAGCGAACAGCAAGATCCAATGTCAAGCACAGCTGAGGGCCAAATCCGCGAGGAGTCGTTTCCGGTACACAACAGCAATCCTAGCTATGAGAACCAAAAAAATATAGAATTAACCGACAATCAGAAAACGCAACGCGAAGCAGCGATAAATGAAGAATTCAAGTTATGCGAGAATAGCCCGAAAGGCAATACCGGGGTTCAAGATAAGGGTAAATTTAAATATACAGAACCGGTAAAACTAAAACATTTTCCAAAGAATTCGAAACAGAAATTAGATATCCCGTATAAGTCACCGTCCGCCTTAATAAGGAAACAAAACGGGAAATTTAGTCCCTATTCCAAAGAATGGAATCCGGAACGAGTTAACAGGATACCAAGAGCCATGAAATCGACGCGCATAACCGAGAACTGTAAAAAAGGGAACCAGTATTTGCCAGAATTTAATTTTAAGATGAATATACCAGTACAAAAGGCAACTAAGTACACACCGGCATCTTTTTGTTATATAGAAGAAAGTCACAACAACCGGGCGATAGGAATATTTTTACCACGCCACAACGAAAAGAAGTAAAGAATTTAAATAAGAGACACGGAATACTACGACGGCAGCAAAGCAAATCATCCGAAGCGCAAAAGAACCACTACAATAAGCGGAGAAGATATTGGACACCGGAAATAGACCTAGTCCAACCGGATAGCAGTAAACGGTTCTGCGCAAAACCCGCACCGAATTATAAAAGTCCATTTAAGATAACGCACAAGAAGTCACCGGATATACATACACCTCAACCAGTTAACGGAAATAAACCACCGACAACAGCTCATGCAAAATACCTAAAACCGTTTCAACAATAATAGAATACGCATTAAGTACCATAGTAACCTTTAGCGAAAGAAAAAGCGAAGAATAGTTTCAACTAATCACCTCATAAAGGCAATGAATGGTGGCACGAGCGCCAGTTAGAAAAAACATCAATGGATGGTTAAAAAAAAACAATTTCTGAACTGGAACTTCTGTAACATATTATCCATTTGACATTTTAAGCTTTCGGTATTTTGAATATAAGTGGAACAATCATTTGGTATTGTTACGAGCGTGGGGTTCGTATTTGATAGAAAAGCACAAATTAATCCTCAAATGAAAACACACACTTTATTACCAGAATTACGCACTTACAATTCACACGAACTGTACTTATAATCCACTAATTAAAACACACACTATTTCACAAATTATGCACTCACTATTCACACGAACTGTACTTAAGCGCACTAATCACTCAAGTCTTTCTCTCCGATTATCCTTGTACTAGCACTCGATCGCAGTTAAAATGCGACTAACTCGCGCCGGCCGTCGGCACCTTTTATATTCCGCAGAACCGCTCTAGACGCATTGTCCACACATATCGCGAATATTCTAGTAAGGTCCAGTGTGAGGGCCGAGAACATTCGAGGCCATATATGTCTCTCTCTAATGGTGCACTCTCTGTCACTCCCTTCTCGAATGTTCCGAGTATAGCTATCTCTTTCTAGTAGTCCCATCCTTGTTACACACTTCTCGAATGTTCTGAGCATAGCTATCTCTTTCTACTAGTGCTATCTCTGTCACTCCTACTGGAAATTCCGCCATATAACGATTTGTGCTTCAGAGGCCCATAAGGGGTCCTGAAAACGCCTGAAAACGGGTTTTCAGGTTATGGCGTCATCTGATAGAGGGTGCCCTGAAACGGACTGAAAATATGTTTCAGGCGCCTGAAAACGGCGGCAAGTTGGGTGAAATTTCGATCTTTAGATATGTGATAGAGCAACTTCTGAAACGGCCTGAAATGACTTTTCAGCCTGCTGAAAACGCCTCTAAAGCACTGAAATTGACGTTCAAAGTTTTTGACCTAACCTACCGGCGTAACACTACCCCCTCCTAAGACATGCTTGTCCCGAGCATCATTATTTCCGTGGTATCTGGCCAGCCGGTCAACATGAACAATCTTGCTCGGACTACGAGGATTCCGCTGGATTCTATATGTGACGTCGTTTATTTTAGTGACTACCTTGTAAGGCCCCTCCCAATTCGGAGACAATTTCGGGGATTTCCCTGCACGTCGCATAGGGTTACGTAGCCAAACAACGAACCTTCCTCAAAACCCACTTGATAAGACTTCCGGTCATATCGGGTTTTCATCTTTATGCTAGCGTGGAGCCCGTGTTCACGTACCAGGCTGTGAACATCATCAATCCGATCCCTCAAATCACTCACATATTCTGTGATAGACCTCGGTGTATCAGGCGGACGTCCAGTCAGGAGATCTGCAGACAAACGGAGTTCTCTTCCAAAGTTCGCATACGATGGAGTAACCGCCGTACTTTCGTGAGTTGCCGACCTATAGGACAACAGGAAGAGGGGGATATGCCGATCCCAATATTTTTGGAGGCTCTCAACGACCTTGGCTAGATGTCTCTCCAGTGTCTGGTTAAATTTCTCGACCATTCCATCCGACTGTGGGTGATACGCTGTAGTCCTTGTCTTGTGAATTCCCATTATGCGACAAGTCTCCTGACCTAACCTACCGGCGTAACAGTATTTAGATTTTAGGGATTTTGAACGTAAGTAATTTTACGTTAGTTTTTTTTTAATTTTAGGCCTTTCAATACGTAACCTAAGAAAAGCATACTTTGGATATTTTCATACATTCCTTATTTTATTTTATTTATTGGAGATCAAACAGAAACAAGTACAGGATAGTCTTACAATCTATATATAATTAAACAGTAACCATGCACTTATTTCCTAGACAGCTCTCACTAAGACACATTTTGATAAATATATTCTTAACCTACGATACATTCTAGGTACACTGTGCCAATAACAATTCATAACTTAGCGTGAACCATTTAAGTAACACGAAATAAATAAACTAGAATAAACAAAAACAAAGAAAGAAAAAAAAAACAAAAGATCCACCAGCTAGTTTTTTTACCTACTAGTTATATAAAGATGAAAACGAGCGTGATGCTGAGCACCAAGTAATGACGACATTATACTAACTTTCGGGGGCAGAATCTGTTTCCGGAAATTGGGTCGACTTAACTTGAAGAGGTCCACCGTTGTGAACATCTTATTGTACGTGTTGCACAAACGGCGTAAGGGAGCACGTACCCTAGGGTGGAGCGAATTATTTTTTTTTGGAAATTCAACTCAGAACGCCTCTAAAACGTTGCATTAGGCTGCCAGGTGTACGAGAAAAATAATAATAAAAATATTCAACACTACTTTTAGCCCTCTACTGTCATTTGAATATTATGATCAAGCCCATATTGAAAAAAAATATTTTTTTATCAAAATCTTGTTTTTTTTTATTGAAAGTCAAGTATTTTTTTTCTAAGCACATAATACTCGAAATAAAAGATATTTGTTGCATAAAAATATAACAACATTAAAAATATTAATTTTTTTAAAATACTGAATTTTAATTTGGGTCACAGGTTCACGTAGTAGTTGCCGTAAAAAATAATAAATAAAATAAAAATAGTTTATTGCAGACCAATGATCCATAGGATGTTAGTAACAATTTTAACTTAATAACTATGTTAGTAGGTACAGAAACAATATGACAAGAAGTCAGCCCGCGATTGGTTGCGGCCTCCTCCTATTTGGCCCTACCGATGGCCACTTCCACCCAATATTTAGTAAAGGGGCAGTCCAGCCTCTCCGACAATGTCCTGAGGAGGCCATTGCCGCTGCCTCGCACCCGCCTGAGTAGTGATCCAACACGCTTGCGTCTTATTGCAAAAAAATCATCAGTTCGCGCTTCGGCAAACATGTTGGACGCACTACAGTGCTTGGGCAGCCGCAACAGCATCCTCAAAATATTGTTATATTGGACTCTTAGTGCGTTATAGGCCCTCTGTGTAAAACTTACCCACAGACTGCAGGTGTAGAACGTCTGACAGTAGGCTTTGAATAGCGTCAATTTGACTTGTTCATTACACCTTGCAAATCTGCGGGCAAGCATATTGCCACGCACCGCCATCGCCCTTCTCTCCCTTTCTAGGTCCAGGTCATCCTTTAGATCCTCAGTAAGGATATGCCCAAGGTATTTAAACCTTTCAACTCGCTTCAGGGGCACTCCGCACAGCATGATCGTAGGTACTGTTGTAGGGTTGTATTTCCTGGCTTTGAAGAGGACGAACTCGCTCTTGCTCGTGTTGTACCTAAGGCCATGCTCCACAGCGTACCCCTCACAAATAGAAATGAGTTGCCGTAACGAGTCGCTCGACGGGCCCAGCAATACCATGTCGTCTGCATAGCTGATGTTGTTAAAACATGTTTTATCTATATGACATCCGACATGTGTATTGCTGAGCCCCTCAATCAACCCATTCACGTAGAGGTTGAACAATACTGGAGATGTTAGTCCACCCTGCCGTACCCCACATTTCAAACTATACTCGTCAGAGTCTTCACCTGCCCATCTCACGCAATTGACCTGGCTGCTGTACCAGTACTTTAACAAGTCAACGCATTCACTCGGTATACCCGTTTTCGCTAACTTGTCCCACAGCACATCGTACACAACCAGGTCAAATGCTTTCGACAGGTCCAGAAAACACGCATATATGGGTGTGTTCCTGTCTTTATAATATTTGATAGCCCTCTTAAAACACAGTATTGCAGTCTCTGTGGACAATCCTGGTCTGAACCCGAATTGTGCGTCGTGCAGTTTGATATACTTACCAAGTTGCTCATTAAGAAGGCTATCAAGCACCTTAGCAAGAACTGTTGCCAGCGAGATGGGCCGATAATTTCCCAGGTCCGACAAATCCCCCGTTCTATTTTTTACCAACGGCACTACCACTGTCCTAGTGAGCAACCGAGGGAGATAAGCGTGTCTTAAGCATAGCGTGTAAAACATCGCCAGGACCCGCGGCAAGTGTACTCCTGCATACTTAAGATGCTCAATGCTGAGGCCGTCATGACCCGGTGACTTACCCCTTTGCATGTTTTTAATCACGGTGTGAACTTGCTTAGCTGTGAAACTAAGGGTACTCCCACTCACAACGGCCTCAGCATATCGCGCCTCTTTTGTAGGTTTATGCAGGATTGGGTCTACTGAAAACACACGTCTGAAGCTATTCGCGATGTCCTTCTTGTCGCTAACTCCCCCAACACTCACAGGGACGCTAGGCCTCACATTGAGCTTGTTTGTGCTTTTCCAGAAGGCCTTAAAGTCATTTGCCGCCCGTTGAGTGGCCAGAATATCTGCTTTTATTTGTTCCTGCCTGTCTTGGCACCATTTTAATTTTGACTTGAAGACCTTCCTGGAATCACACATATCCTCATACACTGGGCCCTGCCTAGGTTTATTTGCCGAGACCCAAACCAGAAACTTTTCCCTAGCGAGTCTGTGTGCGCCAGCGACGTACTTGTTCCAACCTACTACAACATTCCGCTTGTCGTGACCTATCCTGCTAGACTTTCTAGCCGCCTCCGTCAAAGTGTCAATTATGTGATCATACATTCTATCTAAAATTACTGAATGATTCTTCTCTATACATAATTTGTCAGCACACGACGTTAGCTCAGCCGGAAAGTCAAGCATTCTCAGCCTCTCATTACATAATGCTTGGTACAATTCGATTTGAGTAGGTTGCCTATCACCCCATACAACCCCCTCGTTACGTACCCCACCAGTACTACATTTAATCTGTAACTTATTTAGTTTACATTCAATTATGAGCGGCAGGTGGTCGGACCAATACGCGTCATATTTCACCCTAACGTTACAAACCGTTTGTCGCGCGGCCTCAGTGACAACGCAGTGGTCCAGCCACCTGTTACATCCATGCGCTTCACTCGTAAATGTAAATGTTTCGGAGTCCGAACCAAGCATTTCCAGATCCACGCAACTCCACATCTGCGTTTTACAAAACTGCAGCAACTCATCGTAAAAAAGTTCCTTTGGGTGTGCATTAAAGTCCCCCAGGATGTATATCGCCTCAACGTCCATATTATCCGCACTAATTGCACTTATTTCACCTAAGCATTCAGTGAACAGCGGCACATTCTCCGGATCATTTACTGGCATATATACGCTAAACACCAGCACTGTGGACTCCCGCACTTTCACCTTTATTGCCGCTAGCCGCACATTTTTACACTCCACTACTGTGACTTCTGAAAACGCAGACTTCCTCCAAAGCAACCCGACGCCCCCGTGTGGTCTTCCAACGAGTATCCCGGCCCCCGTGTCGACAGCCGATGTTCCCGTATAGGCGAAGTCCTCATGTATCGTCCCGAGAAGCGGCAAGTCGTGCGGCAACAGCCAGGTCTCCTGTAATGCAACAATGTCTCCTTCCTCGCACAGCTCCCTCACTCCATCAATCGACCTCTTCAAGCATTTACAGTTGAAACTTATTAGACGACTAGTTTGTGTATCTGCCATTTCTTTGTTAGTTCTGTCTAATATTTCCATTCTCACCACTTGCCTTGAGTGCCTCCTCTTGCCGGTCCCTCAGAGAGACGAAGCGCCTGTAGTAAACTCCCTCCGGCCACAGCGCGTCATCCATGAACATATTTAATTTATCCGCCGCAACAAACAGTTTATACGAGTGATAGGCCCTCTGTTTTCTCATTTTTACTTTTACCAAGGACACATTTTCACCGGTTTTTTGCAGTAAATAATCCCGTATGTCGTTCTCCGACACATCTTTATGCACATTATAGATAAACAATGGCACTTTGACCTCCGCAGCCTTAAATTTCATGTTTGAGCTCAGCTCGGCTTTGCCTTTACTTCCAATAAATTTATTTCTTTGTTTTCTATATTGCACAGTCTTCCATCCCTCATCCTCATTCGTTTGTTTACCAGAGCCCCCATTTTGCACCATATTCGCAAACGATAACTTTTTTACCTCCGTGCCGTTAACTAATGTATCTTCCTGTTTTGTCTCGGTAACAACATTGTCAGCCCGCTGCGGCAAAGAACTTTCAACTTTATTACCTCCCTTGACGGTCGGTGGCCCCCGCTCCATGCAACCTTGTTGCGACGTATAGTTAGTTGTAGCGCTCGATATCACTGCATTCTGCCTAGTTGACTCATGTGAGGGAGATAGTACACGTTCGTTACTGCCGTGCGCACGGGACGGCGAATCCCGTTGCGGCCAGCTGATCTGCGCGGACGTCTCGGCTTGTGATGTCAAGGTCGACTCACAGCGGTCATTGCCCTCCAGCGCGCTCATAGACCCGCCGCACGGCGATAGGAAACCCATCGGCCCGCTATTTAAACCGATCGCACCTCTTCTTTTATTAACGTTCACTTGCCCGCTCACAAAAGATGCATACTTATCCTGGTGCCATTTGTTTTCTAGTTCTTCCACCTGCTTTTTAGTCGCATATGTACTTTTAATATCCTGTACTTCCTGTTTCAACCTCACTATGTCTTTTAATAATGAAGATGCATCCAAGAAATCGAATGTAACTGCTGGTAGCTTATTCAAGTCTCTGGCTACAAAAATTGGCAACAGCTCACGGTCCACTTCATTAAACACTAGCATGATGTCCTCTAGCTCCCTAAGCGTTTTTCCCTCCCTTCTTCTCGCAATATAATTTCTTGTTTTGTCACTCATGGATTCAAAGAGCATTTTTTTCGCCTCACTTATTTCCTTTTCGTTAAAGGCAGATAAACAGATCTTTAACATGCTTTCATTGTCCATCACACCCGATTTATTTTGAACATACGCTAGCAGTTCACATATTACAATATTGCAATTCGCACACTTAACCGTCCGTGATGACGACATTTTTAAACGCGTTTGGAGTGCTTCACACACACGCACGCCCGTACTTAACAGCGGCCGCGCGCACACTGGCGTAAGTATGAAATAACCTCAAAACATATAAAGTTGAAACCCTTCTTTATAAATCTGATACTAATTACGTAAAAAGAAAAGTTTTTTTTTTACCAATTATGAGTAAAAAAAATTTTTTCTAGCTCAAGTAGAGGGCTGAAACATATTCAAAATCAATTAAATATATATATATTCATTAATATCTTATCTAAAGGCAACATATTACAAATGTTCCAGGTCGATCAGACCACTTTTTTTTTTCTCCATACATCTACGCTCCACCCTCGTCGTACCCCGGCGTTACTTGCAGCGTTGGGGACGGCAAACACGGCGGCCGAGCGCGAGGTGCAGCGTGCCGGCACCCTGAAGCGAATCCGCTCCAACAGCTCAATACTGTTATAATGCCCGCTGCAGAT
This sequence comes from Apotomis betuletana, assembly GCA_932273695.1. Taxonomy (NCBI): domain Eukaryota; kingdom Metazoa; phylum Arthropoda; class Insecta; order Lepidoptera; family Tortricidae; genus Apotomis; species Apotomis betuletana. Next base: position 4,815,611 of record OW026321.1, on the reverse strand, counting down.
GTTGTATAAGATGGTTGCGTCTGAGCATTGGCGCCTGGCCTCCAACGAATGCAACTTATAGTGATGCAGTAGGTTTGAGTAGGGCATTTGTTTGCCAGTCAAACGTCTATGTAAAATACGCAGAAATTTTTTCTGCACCATTTCTAAGGCTTTTGAGTATTTTAGGTTTAGTGGATTCCAAATCACTGACCCGTATTCGAGGTGTGGTCGAACGAGCGATTTATACAACAGCAAATATGTAGACGATTTCTTAAAGACTTTTGCAGTTCTCAACACAAAACCTAGCATTTGATAAGCTTTGGAGGTGATACGTTCTATATGATATTTAAAATCTAGTTTATCGTCAAACAGTATACCTAAGTCCCGTGTTGAAGAAACTTTTTTAATTAATGAATTTCCGATCCTGTAAGTGGAATCAAAAATATGTTTTTTGTTTTTTGTAAAGGTCATGTGTAAACACTTGTCACCTGCTAGCTGTAGTTTGTTCTTATGACAGTATTCGAAGAACTCATTAAGATCATCCTGGATTAGCCCTGGTATCATTAATCGACTTCACAGTCTTAAATATTTTTAGATCATCGGCAAACATAAGGAAGTTGCAATTTTTAAAACATAAGTTTAGATCGTTAATAAGTAAGGTATACAGGAGCGGGCCCAATATAGAAACTTGAATTACTCCTGATGTGACTATGGTACAATCAGACTTAAAACCGTTTGCAACCACAATTTGCGATCTGTTTGCGAGGTACGATGCAAACCATCGCAGGAGGTTCCCGCGAATACCATTATACGCCAGTTTTTCAAGAAGGAGTCTATGATCGACCTTGTCAAAGGCTTTCTTAAAATCTGTAAATATCACATCTACTTGTTGTCTTCTGTCCATTGATTCAAATAGAAAATTACTGTAAAGCATAAGATTAGTGATGGTGGATCTATTTTTCATAAAACCATGTTGTTCTTCCAAGATGTTAGACTGAAGTGCTGGGTAAATAAGATCATGATCCTTAGGTATTGTATGTGCGCAACATCTGCCAGTCGAGACAGAGTGTATGCAAAAGCGAGCCCTACGCATCATGGACCGTAAGCCGGTCGATCATCCGGCCTGTGACATATTTAGAAAACACAAAATACTAACTCTGCCGTCCATATTTATTTTATACTAACTGTGTGTGAATACGTCAGAGCCAACATTCATAATACCAAATTAAACCAAACTTACGGCCAACGTAACCCGAGAACGTCACGCAGGTCGCAACTTCTGGTACCTCCGCGACGGCGACTGGCAAAGGCAAGTGCGGAACTCAGTGTTGTCGGCCCTAACATTTATAATTGTAAGGGCAATGTCGATATTAGGTCGAACCGTAATAGTCTCATTCGATAGTTAATACACTAGTAACATAGACAAGGATAGACATACCTAAAATTGTAATGTAAGAGTGAGACAACAGAGTTGTGAATATAAATACTTCCAAGATGTCGTTGTTTCAATAACACAACCCTATCATGGCACTGCGCCAAATTAATTAAAATAAATGGGAAACGTTAGTCAAAAAGTGAAAATAAAGTAATATTTCAATAGAATGAAGTCGTAGAAGTGATAATAAAGTGAAAAATAAGTAATAATCAGTAGTAAAAACCAGATGTAGCCGGATTGCGAAAAAGCATACGTTTCACGCTAAGTAGCACGCAATACGTTCAATTGCGAGTACTACGTTTAAGTACAGGCAGGGTTTTTCAGGTATTTTCAGGCAATTATAAAGTAAAATGATGGAAGCAATAGAAGAAGACAAATTTCAAAATTTCACGGTGGCACAATTAAAGGAAGAGTTGGTGTTACGATACTTGCCAACAAGTGGCCTTAAACAAGATTTAATTTCACGAATTATACAGGACAACAAAGCTAAAATAGAGGATGGAACATTGGATACGTTGAAAGAAGAAAAGGTTAGACGGGCATCTCAAATTCTAGAAATGGAATCCATGAGACAACAAATTCGAGAGTTACAAGCACAGCGCGTTCCTTTTTCAAACCCAGGTACGTCTAACAATAATTATAATGAAACCTTAACGGAAGTTTTGACTCAATTGGCACAAACACAGGAAATAATTGCACAAAAAATGTCCCCTACATTTCAAGTTTTCTCAACCAGCGACACAAGTAATGCTATACCGCTTTTTGGTGGCAATCGTTATGAAAATGCATCAGAATGGATAAAACAAGTTGAACGCATCGCTGCTTTAGCTAATTGGTCAGACAATTTGACAATGGTTAATGCATCTATGAGGTTAAAGGGACCTGCTTATAATTGGAACACAGTTTGTGGTAAAAAAATTGAATCTGGGTCAGAATGGAAGAAACAATTAATTGATAGATTTAAAATAAGAATGTCATTTGCTGAGTTTATACAATACCAGAGTAAACGAACACTTCGCTTAACTGAATCCATAACTGAATACATATATGTTAAAAATGCTATGCTTGAAAAATCTCCCAGCATGATTCCAGAAGCAGATCGAGTGTCACTCATCTTAGAAGGAATCCAGGATATGCGGTGGTCAACGCCTTTAGCTACACATTGTTGTAAAAATGTTGAAGATCTGATCACACATGCGACAGCTATGGATAACATCAGGAAAGTACAGCGTAAGATGACCGAGCATCAGGAATCTGTAAGTAAACCATTTGACAGACCTAAAAGTAATTTCATACCATAATATAACCCAGGCACAGATAAATTAGAAGAAGTAACTTGTTTTCGATGCAAAAGGAAAGGACATATTTCATATAATTGTGATATGCAAGTACAACAATCTCATGTACAGAATCCAAAAGAAAAAATGGTCACAAAACCACATACTAATAATTTCAGTACCCCAAGCACATCTACAAGCACCAAAAATTACCAACCGAAGGAAGAACAAATAAATTGCATACAATTTAATGAACCAAGTGTAACTTTAATTCCAGTAACCCTTAACAGCAACATAAACTTGACAGCTCTCCCAGATTCTGGATCAGTAATTACATTGGTTGATAAGAAGTTGCTTCCAAGTGAAATGCAAGTATATCCATGGCAAAAAGGCTCATACAAGGCAGCAGGAAACATGATCACACCCTTTGGATGGATTACAGCAAGATTACAGGTGGGAAAAATTGATTACATTATGCCTCAGATAGCAATTTGTGAAAACTTACCCGTAGATATGATAATAGGTAAAGATTGGCAACATGCAGTATATGCAAGAATTATACATGAACCAGATGGCAGAGTATGCATAATTACACCTACACATACAGAGTATTTTACCAATTCAGTACTTGAAGAAACTTCGATTGCATGTTTTATGAAAACTTCAGAATCCAATGAACAGGAAATTTCAGTCTCAATAGAAAATCAAAGTAAAATTAATAAATTAGTTGACAAATATTCAGATATTTTTAAAAGTGACAGCAATGATATAGGAGAATTTCAAGATGTTGAACTAGAAATAAATTTGAAACACAACATTCCAATTAAATGTAAACCATATAGACTTCCACAACCCGAACGAGAATTTTTGAGAAAAACAATTGAACAATGGATAGAACAAAAGATATGCAGACATTCAGACTCTCCTTATGCGGCACCAATGTTTGTTGTAGAACAGCCATTCCATAGTACAACCCCATATAGACCCGTTGTAGATTATTCTAAAACAATAAATCCAATTACTGAAGAAAATGTACAACCTATAGACAGAATGGAAGACATAATACACATAATTTCACAGTTTGTTTACAAATTTAAACTTGACATTTATCATGCCTACCACAATATAAAAATTAGAGAGGAAGATATTTACAAAACAGCTGTTATCACACAAGATCATCACGTAGAATTTTTGCGAGTGATGTTTGGCATGGTCGGAGGGCCAGCAATAATGTCAAAAGTCATTAACTTAACATATGGACACTTATATAAAGAAGGAGTGCGTTTATATTATGATGATATATCAGGAGGTGCAAATAGTATTGAAGATTTGTTAATAATATTGGAAAAGGTATTTATTGCGACACGTGAAAAGAAATTAAAATTAAACAAAGAAAAATGTGTATTTGTAGCGACCGAACTACCACTATTTGGAAGAATAGTAGGTTACAATGAGGAAAAACCAGACCCACAAAGAACAGCTGCAGTTAATAAGTATGAAACTGAAATCGTTATCAGAAATTAGATCATTTTTAGGATTTGCGAATACTTTCAGGAAATATATTCAAAATTATGCATCTATAGTAAAACCATTATCTGACATTTTAAAACAAACCTCAAAGATGACCATAGAAAACAAACAAGACTTGAAGAAAAGAAAAATAAATTGACATTGACAGATAGACAACAAGAATCGTTTCAATCAGTAAAATCACTTATAACATCTTCACCAATATTAGCATACTTTCAGCAAAACGCAGAAGAAACTATAGTCGAAACTGACAGTTCGTACAACGGAATAGGAGCATGTTTATTACAAATACAAAACAACCAGAAGAAAGTGATTGAATATGCAAGTCGTTCATTAAAAGACACAGAAACAAGGTATCATATTAATGAACTCGAAGTAACAGCAGTACACTGGGCTATTACACAAAAATTCCGAATATATTTACTAGGCACCAAGTTCACACTTATCACAGACAGTTATACTACAGCATATGTTATAAATAAATCAAAAATGAACAGAAAATTCGCAAGATATGTAGTTGACCTAGCACCATTTGACTTCACACCAATCCACAGACCGGGTAAACAAAATTGCATTGCAGATCATTTGTCAAGATATCCTTTAGAAGAACTATGTATGATGGTAATATCCAGTAATGAAGAAAAATTGAAACAAGCACAAAATAAAGACAATTTCATTAAAATTATATGTACAAAATTAAGCCAAGAACCTACAACAAATCATTTACAACAAATAAGACAAACCTACAAGCTAGAAGAAGGAATTTTATTACACGTTGACAGTAAAGAGCTTTATAATAAAGAGAAAATTGTAGTACCACAAAGTTTAAGATCTTCAATATTAAAATTAGCACATGACGAGAGTGGACATTTGGACATGAAATCAACTTTATCACGGATCAAACAAAAGTATTGGTGGAAATCCATGCACAAAGATGTTAAAAACTACACAAAAGCATGCCTAACTTGTGCTAGTACAAATAGAAGAACAAAATTTGCATATGGATTAATGGGAAATAGACCTATACCAAACACACCATTTGAGGTTATATCAGCTGATCATATAGTTGCATTACCACAAACCAGTTCAGGTAACATATACATGTTGGTACATATAGATCATGCGACTAGATATATTATGGCAAAACCCACAAGTTCTTTATCAACAGCAGATGTTATAGATACTATAGAAAAGGATATTATATATGTATATGGTCCACCGTTGACATACATTTCAGACAAAGCCCCATGCTTCATGAGTCAAGTAATGCAGAAATTTTTCACAAAATATGGAATACAGCATCTGCCAACTACGCCATATACTGCTCAGAGCAATGGTTTGATTGAAAGGGCAAATGCAACGATAATTGCAACTTTAACTAAAATGGCTTTAGAAAACAGTACGGAATGGGACAGATTGTTGCCAAACACATTATTAGCCATCAACACATCAAGACAAAAAACCACAAATTATTCACCATTCTACTTATTACATGGATATCACCCGAGAATACCACCAAACGAAATTCATATTGGAACTATTCAGGAAGACATAGACCGGACACACCAGTTAGATTTATTAGAAAAAGCTAGACAAGAAGCTATCACAAGAATACAAGATCAACATATTAAAAGTAAAGAAAAATATGACCAAAGAAAGTTACAGCATAACTTTGAGGAAGGAGAATATGTTTTATATGCATGGCCTCAACCACAAGACCATAAGTTGACGCCAAAATACAAAGGACCATACAAAATTATTAAGAAAATAGGATCTGTTTGTTATGAAATCCAGAACACAAAAAAACCGACTCAGAAGAAAGTAGTACATGTTCAACATTTAAAACCCTTATCCCCACCTCCCGTCCTAGATTCTTTTTCAGCTTTTTCAGCACACAATGATGACCAGACATATGATGACCAATATGATGATGATGACAACTCCCTTGGTATACAAATTCAGGAGGAAGTTCAGCCCACGGATATGACATACACACCGGGATATGATGGTACCAACCAACCAGTGCACAAAATTCAGTATGTTACTAGGAGAGGACGCATCACCGAGAGACCATTCAAGTATGATATTTAACCGGATTTGACTATATAAGCATATGTATTTCTTTTATATTTCATGTTAGTATACAATCTATGTACCAAAGAGTCTTAGATATCATTATTGTAATTTTTTTTTTGCATTCAAAGTTTATCCAATAGCATAATAACTTAATAATATATTCTATTAACAGTTCATTAATGTTTGTAATTAATTAGTCTACATAAAGTCATTCAGTTTAAAGTATGGAACAAAAAAGAAAGGAATAGGATTGAAGTTTGCGAAGCGCCAGAATGTGTAAATAAAAAGTATATGCTATAAATATGTACATAATTAAATATAAGTGTAAATAGGTTTGTATAGTAGGGTAGGTATACATAGTTAGTTAAAAGGAAATGAGAAGCAGGGTATGAAGGAATGATAGTGTAAATAAAACCAGCATGTTTCACATTTGTATATACCTAATAATAAAATAAACTTAATTTAAGTAAGTGTAATAATAAAACTAGCGCCGACACACAAAATTTAAATCTTAGTAAGTAGTATGTAAATAAGTTTGTATGAAATGTAAAATAAGTAAGTAAAAACACAAAAACCAAAAAAAAGCATAAAATGATCATAAATAAGTAGCAAAAAAATATTTTTCTGTTAAAATGTATATAAAAAATGAAGTTTAGACTAGAATAGGTAGATGAAATAAAATGTAAATATGCCATACAATGTAGTTTGCTGTGTAGATATTTCTTTATAAATAATGCATGAACAATAAAATAACCGTAAGACTAGTTGTAAGACCACATAAATGAAGTTAAAATGTAAATAGTTTTGGGGATGAAATATTAAGTTGATTTGAATACATGTAACACTAACAGAACAGGTAAATTCATGAAGAGCATTGTAATTTGTTAAAGTTTTCAGTAGTTCAGTTTCAGGCCCGCCCTATAAATAGTAAACAGTAAAGTAAATTTAATTGCAGTATTAAGTATTTGTTATTTAAAGTAAAGGAATGAGAATTTTGATAAATTGTTTGAAATTGTTTGGAATAGCGGCATGTAAGGAAGATGTGAAATTAAAAAGTAAATGAATATAAATATTAATTTAAATTTGAATTTCAAAGGGCATGTAAGGGCAATGTCGATATTAGGTCGAACCGTAATAGTCTCATTCGATAGTTAATACACTAGTAACATAGACAAGGATAGACATACCTAAAATTGTAATGTAAGAGTGAGACAACAGAGTTGTGAATATAAATACTTCCAAGATGTCGTTGTTTCAATAACACAACCCTATCATAATTGTGTCCCTATGGACATCAAAAACGCATCCAGTAACGTTTTATTCTCTAAGAAACTTGAAAAAATCCTTGTCGATGTGTGAATTAATCGAAGTCATTTTTAGCTTTCGTGAATAAACTCCGAGTCACTCTCCTTTCTTTACGTAATCTTCCCATGTTCACGGTCGCCAGATGAAGAAAAACACGTTTATTATCTCGGAGTACAACATAATCACAAAAACCAACTTTTTACAAGTCAAACTTGAATGAGCGAATGAAGGTTGACTGTAGAGAATGCCTCATGGCATTAAGTCCGCCTTTTCTACGATAAATTTTCTTTTGTGCCATAAAGATTAAATAAATAAATAAACTTGACTCCGTCACATTTCACCACACCATAAAGTTCAAAAATAGGAGTCTGCAACAACAAGGCTTTGTCATTCCTAACTTGCGTCACTTTCGTGACTATAATGACCCTTTGGCGATCAAGCTAGACTATAATGCCCTGGTCAGAAGCAAGCTGGAGCCTTCGTTGATTGTAATGTAATGTGTCTCCTATACGAAACAACGTATGCCTTAAAATTGGAAAAGGTCCAAAAAACTATAGATATATTCTAGGAACACTCGGCTACAAACTCACTAGAGGTAAGGCGAAAGTTTTGTTTGCTGACTACCACATGTCGAATCCTGCGCGGCGAGTCCGACTGTCCTGAGCTAGTGGGCAACCCACTATCGTGCGATTGTTTGCTCCTGACGTTCCCAGAATAGCCCTCAGGCCGCGGCAGCGCGATCTCTAGATGGCGCCGGCGGCGCGTACTGTTTCACGGAAAAAATCTCCATTTCTTCGTGCTTTTGTGATACTTAGTGCGCTCCTGGCATCAGCGCTGGAGCGTGATTTGTTTGTATGGCGATGGGTGGACGTGTACACTGAATGTTTGAGATTTTGTGAAGTATTGATGCAAAGTCGATGATGGTCGATAATAATGTACCTAATTTTCGATTTTTATTGCTGTTTTATGTTTGTTTTTCATCCGGTTGCTCTATAATAATATTCTATTTATAATGTAAGTTTCATGGTGCATTAGTCAAGAAAACTGTAATGATATTTAAACGTGTTGAAATAAATAAATAAGCTTAGTAGGTACAAACGAAGACATAGTCTACCATACCACTTAATCCTTTTTGTGAAACTTACCCCCTGCAAATGTAAGGTTTACAGTACATTAAAACATATTTATGCATTATTATAGTTAGCTGATATCATAGTGAAAACGGTTAGGATAAAGGTGTCGAAGGCAATAGAAAACCACTACATTCTTAATAATGCAGTATGAGACAATCCACAAACAGTAACGAAGTTCTTGGCAAGGGGCTGCCACCCCAGTCCTCATCATGCGAAATCCTTGTCAACGTTGAATGTGAGAATAATGGTTACCTATCTGAAACACTAAAAACGTTAATCCGAATTTCGTTTCGACAAAAACTATTCGACAAATATCATTTTCACTTTTTTTCATTTGTCCGAAAATTCAATTCGATATTTTACGATTGGGCATTAATTGTTTAGGTTTTTTATTCACTCGATTAATGACACGTTTCCCTAAATCTCATATGTCCTTAATATCAGTTTTCCGATGTAACGTTTCGGTTTATTAATTATTCGACTTTTGTTGTATGACTTTGTTTTCATTCGTCCGATGTAACGATTCGGTTTATTAACTACTCGACTGTTCTCAAGTGGACTGGTGGTTCTGTTGTGGTCACAGTTCTAACCTAACCTAACCCAGCCAGGTCGGTTTTGGAGCTTTGCCGGCTGCTGCCATGGCACGCTAGCTTCGCTCGCTCGGCTCGCGCGCTGTTGTGGTCACAGTTCTAACCTAACCTAACCCAGCCAGGTCGGTTTTGGAGCTTTGCCGGCTGCTGCCGCGGCACGCTAGCTTCGCTCGCTCGGCTCGCGCGCTGTTGTGGTCACAGTTCTAACCTAACCTAACCCAACCAGGTTGGTTTTGGAGCTTTGCCGGCTGCTGCCGTAGCACGCTAGCTTCGCTCGCTCGGCTCGCGTGCTGTTGTGGTCGCAGTTCTAACCTAACCTAACCCAGCCAGGTCGGTCTTGGAGCTTTCCCGGCTGCTGCCGCGGCACGCTAGGTTCACTCGCTTGGCTGGCGTGCTGTTGTGGTCGCAGTTCTTATGTAATGCCAAAAATATCACGTAAATGAAAAAATGGGTATTAAACGAAAGACATCTCAATTCAGAGGGCAAGTGAATGGGGCGGGAAAAGTTAAAAGGTAAACTGAAAATTTGTTTAAATGTATGCAGTGCCAAAAGTATCATTGGGTAAATGAAAAATGGGCTACGAAAAAAAAAACGTAACAACTCATAGGGCAAGTGAATGTGACGGGAAAAGTTTTTCGGACAAACGATACTTCTACTAAATGTGAAATGGTGAAAAGAAGAATGTACGAATCCTGTCATCGGACAAACGATAATAATTCGAATAGTTTTCGGACAAATGAAATTCGGTCAATGGTTTTTAGTGTTTGAGATAGGTTACCGAGAATAATGTCAGTGCCAGGAAAATTATAAAAACTTAGAGAAATATAAGTACTCTTTATTGCACATTTCATAAAACATACAGGAAAAAGTTAGATATGCTGAATATAGATATTTTAGACAATTTAGCGTTTATGAGAAGTAAGATGGGAAGGTAGTGGGAATTAATGGAGTGATAAATAGTAAATCACAATAAATGTCTGTTGTGAATAGATAAAATTAAGCGTATTTACCGTCTTGGTTTCCTGCGAAACGAGAACGAGAAGAGTTTATTATAACAAAATTTCAATCCCGCCTCCCGAATATTGTGAAAGCGAGAGAGATGTTTTCCCGCGATTATAAATTTGTTCATGAATTTGCGTCTGATCGTTATCCTCCCTATGCTGAGCTGATGATGGAAGGAGTAACTCCTTAACGGCGAGGAGTTACGAGATAATCAAACGAGATGCATGCAAACAAGACTTTTCCGAGCACCCCCCTATATTTATTTTATTTAAATCACAAAAAAGACATAAAAATATTACGAAAAAACGGATCGACTTCACAATAAACTGAAAAGCTAAAAATAACCTATTAAAGTACAGATAGCATATGAATCGCCTTTTGAAGTCGGTGCGAAACTTCACGTAAACTTCTTTATCGAACAAAATGGATTACCACTTGCCGACAGACATTTAATCGAATATTATTTCAAAGCCAACGTTTCAAGTATTTTCATTTCATCGCCAAGTCATTGCGTCGGTCGAGGACTCGATACTAGCTAGGTAATTTGAACCGAGGTCTTTTAATTGCTAGTTCACTTATTTCAATAAAATTCATGTCATGGCTTTTCATTTCGGGTTTTTTTAATTTATTTTTTCACATGTAAATAATATTTATCCCGCATAAAATTATTTCAATTGGTTATCGAAACTAAACGCAATCACGTCAGTCGGCTCACTATGCGGTTAGTTTTGGATATGAAATTGTTTATCTGGACGAATGGTTGGTCGTCTAAAGTGAAGTTTCTTGGGGGTCGCAGTTCTAACCTAACCTAACTCACTTCAAATTCAAATTCAAATTCAAATTATTTATTGCTCAAATTGTGGTACATAAAGGTCATGCATAAAAAGTGTCAGAACAGCACAATTTGCCCACATGTGGCATGCAAAAAAATGTGTGAATCAGCTAGGCTAGATTCATATTCCATATTACATTATTTTATTATTGTTTATAAATCATTAAATATTAACATGTTCCTTTGACTTCCAAATTATTATTCTACTTAATTAAACATCATTTTATACAATTATACTATAAGTAACAATTATCAGGTCGCAAATATTAATCGGTAATGTCATTAAAATATGCCTCAATAGTATAGTAAGCTTTACTGATTAAGAAGCTCTTTAAACATTTTTTAAATTCGATTGTAGTATTGAGCTCCGTAACAGCTTTCGGCAGTTTATTAAAAATTTTTGGGGCCATCCCAAGAATGCATTTAGAGAGGAGAGCTGTTTTTGACGGATGTGCAAACATTTTTTTCTGTTGCCGTTTACTGTTGAAGCATTGAAACAGTGTTATATTGTTTTTTACGAATATAGCAACTTCATAGACATACAGGGTGTCCCTAAAACCAACGCCAAAATAAAGAGGTGTGATAGAACAGCTCATAAGCAACCATATTAAGTTAATTTGACCTTAATAAAAAGTTCATGGTTTTAGATATATATGCATTTTAAAAAAACTCGTGACTTTTGAGGCCCTGCGTCAGTATGTCGATTGCCACCACTGCAAATTTAGGTATTTTTTAAATCTGTTTTTTGCAGGATGTTACTAAAAACATATCCTATCGAATGTAATTTCAATTTATTACATATCATGATGCTTTGTCGGTAAAAATAATAAAAAAAAACGAATTATAGCAATTTATTAAATTTAGCCAGCGGTTTTGATCGAGTTTCATTTAAAAAAAGTATTGTAAACTAACATGGCACACAACATAAAAAGATAGTAAATTTATTGCAGTTTCCAAAAAGGTACAGCATTTTCTAATTTACGCAGCAGTTTACGAGATATTGATATTTTACACTAACAGGAGCTCATACTGCAGTTATTACATAGTATGGAACCAGAGCCCCTACTAGGCTCAGAGTTTGAATTTCGAACAAAAAATAGATTCAAAGAATACACAATTTGAAATTGGAACACAATTTGAAATTCAAATTCAAGTCGGCTTTCTGATTAAAGAGTATTTTAGTAATTTTAGGACACTTCGTCAATTCGTTTGATGTTCTTTATTTAGTTTTGTTTCTTATTTTCTTAAATAGACTTGATTTACCAATAGAACTCCTGTTTGCCTTGTGATTTGGATTTTTGATACAATTTAACTTTGCTTTGTGCATCTTGGACTCGAGTTCTGCCTATTGATTTTAACTTCGATTTACTTTGGCTCTGTTAAGATTATTATTTTTTTTTTTTTTTAATAAAGCGTTTAATGTAATTTATAAATATAAACAAGTATGATGGAGACTAACCTAACTTAAACTAATCTAACCTAAAAGAGCCTGCCCTGCATTATACCCGGCTCAAAGGTCCCCATAATACCAGCAGCGTTGCCCCGCTGAATGGCTATGGACACCTGCTGAACCAGATAGGAGCCAGAGCGGGGATCGCAGCCCCTGTCCCTTAGTCGTCGTCCAAGCTCCCTAAACAGATTGCGGGCTTCAAGACTCCATGGTCCTGCTGTCTCCACAGATTAATTGTAAGATTAAGATTAATTGTAGTGCGTTTGTTACAAATATGCCAGAGAATTATACTCCTCAAGAATATGCCAACATGCATTTTGTCTATGGGGAATGTCAGGGTGTAACTCTTGTGCTGCAGCTAGACTCTATCGGGAAAGATATCCAAATTTAAGGCATCCGGACCATCGAGTATTTCGAAATGTTCATCTCGCATACTCACAAGGCGCTTTGCCTGGCAATCGTGGTGGATTGGGAAGACCTAGAGGAGATTACGATGAAGATGTTTTACAAGAGATTCAAAACGACCCATCCACTTCGACACGGAACATTGAACGTAATTTAGGGATATCAAAATCTGTTGCCAATAGAATATTACGTCGATATGGATATCATCCATACCACATACAACGTGTTCAAGCGTTGCTGCCCCGTGATTACCCACTTCGTGTTCAGTTTTGCCAGACAATGCTGCAAAAACACAGAGAGGATCCCAATTTCATAAATATGGTTTTATGGTCTGATGAAAGCACTTTTAAGAGAGATGGATTTATGAACATGCACAATTTACACAGTTATGCATTATAAAATCCTCATTTAATGAGGGAAGATCGGTCGCAGTACCAATTTAAAGTGAACCTCTGGACTGGAATATTAGATGGGAAAATAATTGGCCCATTTGAATTACCAGAAACGCTGAATGGTCCAAGTTATCTGCATTTCTTAGAGAATGAGTTGCCAAATCTTCTCGACGACGTACCTTTAGCTACGCGGAGGTCAATGTGACTGCAGAATGATGGCTGTCCAGCACATTATGCACGCGAAGTGCGACTATATTTAAACCAAACTTATCCACAGAAATGGATCGGCCGTCTGGGTCCCATTTTGTGGCCTCCTCGATCTCCAGACCTAAATCCTCTGGATTTCTATTACTGGGGTTATATTAAAGAAAAAGTTTACAATGAACCGATTAACAGTATAGCGGAGCTGAGACAACGCATTTACGCAGAGGCCCAAAACGACGTATCAAGAAGTGCACGTCACATCAGTCGAGCATTTTTAAGGAGATGCCGAGCTTGTATTCAAGTCAATGGCGGACAATTTGAACATTTAATTTAGTTACATAAAACAGGTATCGTATTTTTTTAATGTTTTTAGTTTTTTTATTCACTTAACAGATAAAAATGGCAACCAGTATTATTTTTGCATTATCTTATAAACCGCTAAATAATTAAGTCACTTCAATACCATTTTAAAAACAACTCTAAATTTGCTATCTTTTTACGTTATTTGCCAGGTTCGCTATGAACATTTCATTTTTTTTATTCTAAAATTGAATTGTGTTCCTATTCTAAATAAAGTATTCTTTAAATCGATTTTTTGTTCAAAATTCAAACTCTGAGCCTAGTAGGGGCTCTGGTACCATACTATGGAATAACTGCAGTATGAGCTCCTTTTGGTGTAAAATATCAATATCTCGTAAACTGCTGCGTAAATTAGAAAATGCTGTACCTTTTTGAAAACTACAATAAATTTACTATCTTTTTATGTTGTGTGCCATGTTAGTTTATAATACTTTTTATAAAGGAAACTCGATCAAAACCGCTGGCTAAATTTAATAAATTGCTATAATTCGTTTTTTTTTATTATTTTTACCAACAAAGCATCATGATATGTAATAAATTGAAATTACATTCGATAGGATATGTTTTTGGTAACATCCTGCAAAAAACAGATTTAAAAAATACCTAAATTTGCAGTGGTGGCAATCGACATACTGACGCAGGGCATCAAAAGTCACGAGTTTTTTTTAAATGCAAATATCTCGAAAACCATGAACTTTTTATTAAGGTCAAATTAACTTAATATGGTTGCTTATGAGCTGTTCTATCACCCCTCTTCATTTCGGCGTTGGTTTTAGGGACACCCTGTATAAGCATGGCAGCGTTAAGATTTTGTGGCTTATAAAATGCTGTTTATATGATTCGGTGGGCATTAAGCCACATATCGCTCTTAGGCATTTCTTCTGGGCTTTAAATGCAAGACCGCTATTTGTTGAATTACCCCAGAAGATAACCCCATATCGTAGCGTTGAGGACACATACGCATGATAAGCTGATAATACAGCTGGTTTACTCACTATCTTATTTAGCATGTATACGAATACCTATTAAGTTTGTTACATATGCTTTCTATGTGCATTTTCCATGACATAGGTAGTACTGTCTAGGATAAGACCTAAAAATTTAGTATCATTTGTTTCTGTGATTGTATGTTCCTTGTACTGTATCTTTACATTTCCTGAATTATTACCTCGTAGCCCAAAGTGCATAATGCAAGTCTTATTTAAATTAATTTTTAAATAGTTATTGTTTAGCCATCCAATTACAGCTTCTAAAGTGTCGTTTATTTCATAATCTTTATTACAAGTTGTTATGTCATTAAATATAATAGTGCTATCATCTGCAAATAATATCATTGGATGTTTAGTAATTTTAGGCATGTCATTTATGTATACTAGGAATAGCAAAGGTCCCAATATACTTCCCTGTGGAACTCCATATCGCACTGTTTTCAGTTGCGAGGTGTACGTTACTTCATTTTTAGTTCTATTGCACAGTTGAGTAATCTGGGTCATTTGCTTCCTATTGCTCAAGTAAGACTTTATTAGTTCAAGTACAATACCCCTGATTCCATATTTATTTAACTTGATTAAAAGTATCTCATGGTTTACTAGGTCAAAGGCCTTCGTCATATCCATGTAAATTGCAGAAACGGGCAATCTCTTGTCCATGTTTATTACAATTTTTTGGACTAACTCGAAGATTGCCATGTTAATTGACTTATTTTTGCGGAAGCCTTTTTGTTCGTTGGCCAATAAATGATTACTTTCGAAGTAATTATAAAGACTATTGTATATTACCTTCTCAATTATTTTGGATATGATAGGTACGAATGCTATCGGCCTATAGTTTTTAATTTCATCTTTTTTGTCCTTTTTATATATATGTTTGATTATAGATACTTTTAGTTTTTCAGGGAATATTCCAAACTCAATACATATGTTTGTTATATAGCTGAGTACAGGAGCAATTAAATCGGATACTTTTTTTAGAATTTTCGTACATATACTATCATACCCGGCACTGTTAGTATTTTTCAGTGTACATATAATCTTGCGAATATCTTCTGGTATCGTAGGTGACATGAAAATAGAATTGCTAGAGGCGTGTGCAAATGTTGCTATATATTTATGATTATCGATGTCCTTATTATTTAAAGCTATTGTGGCGATTCACATGATCTCGTCATATGCCCGCCATCATATAATCATATATCATCATCGTGATACTCACATCATCATTATCATCATCGAATTTAAGACATATTAGCATCATACGTCATCAAGCTAATACTAAAATTATCATTTAGTAGATATAGGCAATACAAATGCAAAATAAGAGTAACAGTGTGAATGTTTGCGGAAGCAAGTAAAACCATTCTTAAAACTAAACATACTACCACTTTAAAAATAGCAAGTTGATATTCACAAATTGACAACAGAGGAGTTGAGCTTTATTTAGACTAAATAAGAATCAAAATCCCATATACAACGCTTAGAGGGCGGGGGCTAGATCACGTGACGTGTCGGGAGTGTCCCGAGTGTCCCGAAGCTGTCGAAGCTGTCGAAGCTGTCGAAGCTGTTGAAGCTGTCAAAGCTGTCGAAGCTGTTGAAGCTGTCGAAGCTGTCGAAGCTGTCGAATGTCTCGAGCTATTGGTTATAAATAGGCAAGGGCTTAGTAGAAGGGGATTCTTTTTGTTTGGAACTCCGTCGGAGTAACATTACTTTCTGGCAGTTAAGGTATTAAAATTAATTCTAAGGGGAATTTCTGTCGGGTTTTTGTTTGTTTCTTGAACTATAATTACCTATTGAAATTAGTGGGGTTGTTGCTTTAAGGCTATTAAGCCTAGTCACATGCCAGAAATAGTGTTTTGGTACATGGTTGCCAGGTGAAAGATATTTAACCTTGCGGCTGTTAAACGAATATCTTTCAGACTCTTCTAGTTTTACCCGAGTTAGGCGGCTCGGGCACTAGCCATATATAAGTGCAGTGAATAGCCTACGAATGTGGATAGTTTTGTTTGGTGGAAGCAATGACCACACGTGATGGACATGCGGGCCTTTTGCGGGTTCCGCGCTTGCCGAAGCCAAATGGACCTCCATGCTCGGTCTCATATACTAATATATTTATATGTCTGCTTTATATACACATATTAGGGCGAGCTACTCCATGCTTCCGGCGTCTCATCAGCCGCGTGGGGGGGGCTCAAATACACCGATGATAGTCACTTCTTCGGGCTAATCACCCGAACTTACAGTTCAGTTTAGCTAGGCCCATACACGTTTAAATATAAATGTGAGACCCAGGTCTCTAGTGTTCTTTGTATTAGCTAAGGAACGGGGGTATGGGGATAGGTACACTCCAGTAGAAATATTAATACGGGGTTCTTTATCTTCCGAGCAATCGGCCATTCGTCATTAACTAACATAACATCTATTCAAATTATTTTAACCTTGTTAGGTATAGTGGTTAAGAGGTTGAACTATTATTTTCTTAAGTGGTTATGACCCGGGGAAGTTAGTAGGGGAAAAGCAGTCTTGTAGCGGTTTGTAAAGATTGGGAATACGGAATCTGGTATTTAGGTCATCCAGATATTTAACACCTTTAACTTACCAACATTAATTATAGAAATAATTAATTAAAATTTACCGATTATGTGTTGAAGCAATGTACCTTGATATAGCTTAAGTGATAGAATGGAATCACTGAAGTAAAGTTAAGCCAATTAGCTGTAGATATTCGCTTTCTCAATGAACAGAAATAGTTTAAACTTTGTTATAATTTTGATAAGGAAATTGTGGATTGTTGTATAGTACTACAAAGCATTCCTAAGACTGGATGTGGAGTATCTGAAGTGTAAATTGCTAAAAGAAAAGCCGGGGACTTATGGATAGCAATAATGAAAGTTATTCGTCCTCGTATTTACATCACAGATCTCAGAACTAAAGTAATTTATATCACAAAGGTTGAGAGTAATTTCCTTTTTCAAAATCAGTCATTCGAGAGTTGAAAGATACTCCGATCGGCACAATAGTCTTCATGATTTCAAGGGTATGCTACATTTATGAGTATGGTCAAACGAAAACCAAGTTCTAGAACTCATTAGAAGGGTTCATACCTACTAGGGAAGAGTAGTGTATTAGACTTCTTACAAATACAATTATAACTTCATTTTTTCTGAATTATCAGTTTTACAATCATTACATATATTTAGCAAGTTGTAGGGTTAGGCAGGTAGCTTAACCTAGCGTAGGCCTTGTGTAGTTAACTTAAGAAGCTTGCGCCAAGAGGCTTCCCTAAAAGATGGATCCTTGACACTATGCCGAAGGCTAGGACGTCATGCATAGATGTGATGAGATCCCACAGTGGTTTAATCAGTTATTAGCCAGGCGTGAAGGTCCGTCCATCCCTGTCCTGTATGTCTTAATTAGCTTTGCCAAAATAGATTAGATAGCTAAGGCATACAGTATTACTCCTTCACACACTTAGAAGGGTTGGCGATTTTCTAAAAAAAAAATTATATTTTTTTTTACACCTTAAAGTTACCTTCTTCATCCTACTATAATCTAGGTTTTACTAGGTCTTAATTGTGAAGACTATAACGACTACCTATTTATTGCTTAGGTCTAGAATCCACTTCAGATTGTTCTACTATAGTTTATTTAAGGGATGTATACCATCTTCTCAGATTAAGGTGTAATGACAAAATTTATTTAATATTGTCAAATATGAAAACTTAAGATTAATTAAATTCATAATAAAATCTCATAGATCCTGTAACTTTCACCTGTTTATAGATTGGTAATGAAGTGTAGTTTCATATTGTACATAGACATATGTTTTCTAATCATTCTGGAGTAAGAACATGCAATTTTAAAAAAACTAAATTACCCTTCATTTCGGAATCTTAATAATGTTTGGGTTGATTCACATATTGATTTTTATTGTTACCTAATGAAACCTATTTCAACTATATCTGACTATGGACTAAATGAATTTGATATTTCATATAGAATTAAATAATTTTTATAAGAGTATCTATAATATTCCATATTGAATTTGCTATAGGAACTGTGGATATTTTTGGTGGCTAGCCACATAGGAAGTAACAGTTTATATTTTGAGGATAGATAGCATTAAGTTAAGTTAAAAATTTAATTTAGTACAAAGAATCAAGGTAGCAGTAGGATAGGAGAAGCTTGCATTAAATAAGTAAGAGAATACACATTTATTTGGTAATACATGGTAGCATAGCACAGTATATGGGTACGGAAGCGCTAGGCGACACATCACGGTTAGATTTCTTTTAAAAGAGCTTGAGTTACTACTTCAACGTGGGTTCCTGTCATCTAGACGTTCACAACGGTTAAACCGATCACTTTTTGGCCATTAGTATTAAGAAATGTTCAGCTCAACTGTATAAAGATCCTTTCATATTTAGGTTTGTTTAGATGTAGTCCCTGGAAGGTTGTGTGGTAGTCCCTGGAAGGCTAGGTAATTGTTGTAGGGTTTTCTTAGAGCTTCGTTGTAGGAGTGGAATTTGGAGTCGAGTGTGAAGAGGCGAAGGACCTGTACCTTTAGTTTAGGGCTTAGCATACATTACGATTGGTGGTCCCGTGACTCAGGATAACTCTAGAGTTGAAGTACCTCCGAGTATCTATTACAAGTTGGTGCTCGTTCCCAGGATGTATTTATTTAGCAGATGGTCTTGATAACTATTACAATTGCCGCGCGTGATCAGGATTTGTTCATTTAGTAGTAGCCTCGTATCATCATTGTTTAATTGCTGGCGTAACCAGAATATTCGTCGCATTGCTGTTCGTCGTGTGGTTTCATGTCTTGCCGTCTTCTTGCGTTTTGTAGATCGACAATTGTTATTCGTTGTGTCATTTCGCCATGGAATTTTAGCGGAATTGTTAGTGACGGTTTTACTAAAGGGATCTTTAAACATTTGAGCTTTGAACTATGAGACCCTCAAGGGTACAATTGCTGACGTGAGAGTGGAAAGGAGAATTTAACCGTGATGGGTGTTGTGCGTTTCGCCTCGAAACACATTTTGTTGCATATTTATACACAAACTATAGTGAATAGAGTAGCTTCTTGAAATAACACACGATATTTTTCTTATTTCACATAGTAATAGTACCTGAAACAAAAGAAGTATATTAGAACAACGTGATTTTGTTTTCGATAGATATTTTACTCAGTAATTGACATTTGACACCTTGACAGTTCATTCATTGTGTTATCTATAGTTCAATAGTGGACTATTTGAGATAAAATTAAATTCGTTACGTTTGTGTTAACGCTTTACAAAAAGTTAATTTTAACACTGATTAATAATGAAATAGGTGTATTATTTAAACTTTAGATAATAATTTACGTTACATAAAATAATAATATCAAGTAATCATTTACTTATTTTAGTTTCAATCAGATACGTAGACAACTTTACTCAATATGTTCGTATTATTAATATAACATAAGATTGAGATATTTAGGGATACATTTAACATTATTTACGCATTATTTACATAATTGGGGAAAATAATAATAGGTAATTCATTTTTAAATTAAAAACATAACCAAGGCTGAGTGAACAAAACGCCTGCGAGCAGGATTGATTTGACAAGTTGACAAGTGACAGGGTGTTATCTGTTATCACTTATCAGTAATTAATATGATATCGAGATGGAATGATTATTTAAATAAATTTAATTTTATTTTAGTTATAAAGTCGGAATATCGTAGGAAATTAGTTAAGTGAGGTAGAATAGAGATGTCATTGTTCTTGACTACAGGAAATATGAGTTTTGAAGATTTATTTTTACATCAGTTATTAGTTCAAGTTGTGTTGAAAATTAGTTAAGGAACTAAAGATAAGTTGTGAAGTTACTAAGGAATTATTATTTGGGGAGGGGCGCGGGTTTATTTATAGGCTTTAGTTCAGTGTAGGAAATGTTTCACAATGAGATCTGATAAACATGACCCTAGCTACAATGTTAACCTTTGTATAAGGCTCCTAGCTGCAATATTAAGTTATTCATCTTTTAACTTATTATAAGACTTGTTAAAAACATTAAATGTAGTAATTATGAAGGAAAGTAGGGGTGTTAGTGATTTCATAAGTGGGGGGGCGGACTCCTTGGGGTTTTTTTTTAACATAATGAAATGAAGTGAAAGAAATTTTATTAAAATAATTAAGGCACATGTATGGCTTATGGGTCGTTATTAGTATCGCTTGGTTATATATGTTCACATGTAGTATAAGGGTATTATCAGAGAACCAGACAAAACCACCAATAGACATATATTTAATCTATTTTTGAAGCGAAGTAAATATGTCTGTATTGTTATCATCAGATTTTATTAAAGGTATTCAGTTCATTAAGTGGACTTATATATATTTAAGAAAAAAAAATATACATTCTTAGTCAAGTTTTATTTCACATTAGTCACTCGGGTTACATTTTAGATGTTTAGTAGATTTGGTCCAGAGCTCGCTGTTGAAATCCAAATATCTGGAAAGTAAAATAAATAATTATTGAAACAAGTCAGATTAAATGTTATGTGTTATTAAACAAAGGTAGAAAGCTATACAGTACATTCACATACTTTAATTTGAGATATAAACATTTATAACAGTAGTCAAGGAAAATAAATTAAGTTCATAAATAAACTGCTCGACTTCAACAGGAATGGAAATTGTAATCAGGTGATGGAAATAGATTTGAGAAAACAATAGGATGAAGTCAAGAAGAGAAGTAGCAGTAATAATAGAAAGAAATAAAATCTCGACCCCGAAGAAGTACCTACTGTTTTGACCGAAGACATTTATATGAAAATTTAGCATGAAGATATTTTTAAACAACTAAGTTCTTTTTAAATTGAAACAATAGTACAGTAAGATAAATAATATTACCTTGTGAAGAAGTTCCAATAAGCTGCAGCAGTAGAAGTGGGAAGTTCAAGTCATTTTTCTCTCCATTATTTTTGATTCATTCAAGATTAGTATGTACTGAGGAGTTGTCAAGATTTACGAGCAGTCTGAAAATAGAAGATTAGAATCAAGAAAAGAGCAAAATTTTGGCGTACAGAAGAATCAAGATTTATTTTATAAACAAACGCAGTTAAAACTCTTGTTAACTTACATTTTGTTAAGTCTGTTTACAGGTGGCACTGGCGCGGTTCGACTACTCGTACATTGGTTCTTGTCCGGGTTCCATTAATGTTTTGCATACATTTTGAGATATAACTTATAACCGTTGCGCGGAGGTTAACGTAATTGGTTTGATTCTGTAACAAAAACAAATTTTGATTGTAAACATACAACACGATCTTTCTTTACTCGTTATTTTAGCCAGATCATAGTAAAATGCGTAGAAAATAGTTACCTTATTATTGTAGACTCATTTTATCACAGATTTCTTCATAACAATTCGTTTCATTGTTCATTATTCTTCTATTCGTAATTTCATTCCCATTTCGTAGAATATATATAGGTTATGGAAATTTTTTGACATTTGACATGTCATAAGACAGTGTTGCCAGGTTAAAGAGATAAGATGACATAAATAGTAGACTATTGTTAAGGTAAAGATTCACTTGCCTAGTTCATAAGATATACGTAGCATTTATAGAAAGTAGTTTGATATATTTTTATGTACTATTTAATTATACAACGTATTAGTATTTAAGTCATTTGTCAATCAAAATCTAATGTTCAATATTAAGATAACATCGATTAAGGTATCGATTACAGACGAAAATTTTTAAAGGACAATAGTGATGTCACAATATACGTTGTACCGCAGTAAAAATATTGCAACAGTATAAGAAACGAATGAGTTTGTAGGAAATTTTAACTAGAGGTCGCTAGTAGTACATTTCATCGAATGATTTACGTAATGGTTCGATTCCATTAATACGTATTTTGAGGTTCTTTAATAAATTGAAATTCGATAATTTTCAAAAGAGTAGTTAGAGGTGAATTGAACCAGGTGGACAAAATAATTACGAGTTTTATTAGAGTAAAAAAAAAAACGAAATGTGTGAAGTGGATGGACAATTTTATTGTTTATCTTAGAGAAAATCTTTATTTTGATTTTGATGTAAGAAGTAAAGGGGAACTTGGGATATTATAGGAAGGTAAAGTAGTATGGATTTTGAATACAAAATGGGTGATGTTCTTCTGACTAAGTCGGTGCGGAAAAACGAATGTAGGAGCCTGTAGTGCGATGTATGAGAGGGAGAATGAGTGGACTTTTGAGTTGGATGTTGTCTGTATGTATTCAAGCTACGTTCGAAAGTATTCGGATCCGAAAAAGGGGGGGTCTTCTATCTTTAGAGGTACGAACGGGAGTATTTTCTAAAGACATCAATTGGATTGCACATACTTAGAAGTTAGGCTTAGTAAATCGAAGTTTCGATTTAAGACCGATGTGCGGTAGTTTGTGCGAGACAATACTCTACAGGGCCTACGGGCTAACCTTCTTCGAGCACGGGCAGGAACGTGCAGGTTTCGCACACACCCATGTCAACAAATAGATTGGCCAACTGTATATTTTTAAATAAAAAGAATTGTGGGTTGGTTTGTCCGTAAAGGCAGGATAAAACTAAATTGGTATATTTATATGAACTTCTGGTATAATAATATGTCAGAGCGTAATTTTGAAATGAAACATTTTTACACAATTCGACTAGTAAGTCTATAGTCTTACAAGAAAAAAAAAAAAAAAAAAAACCACAATTGTATGATTATAGAGCTGAAATTGGCTTGTTTATTCTTGATGTGATACACGCGCCAATAAGGGGAGTCGCATGTGATTTTGGAGAAGAATTTGAAATCGGAATCAGTTATTGAATTGAAGTAAGGATGAATATTCAGTATCTATACCAAAGATCTTGCTATGTTGTCTGAGGAGAGTTTTGTCAATTCATCGAAGAATTCGTACAATGTGAATTCGCAAATGAGGCTGAGCAATGGGCAGGTCAAGTTTGAGGTGTTTAGGCAAAACCGAGCTAATAGGGCTTGTTTGACTCACAACCAAACACTTCTTACGATGTGGTCAAGATTTGGAGAAATATATTCACGATTCAATGATATTATTCTATGGTTTGAATTCTGATTTAATACACAAGTGACTTTCCACGTATTGGTTTAAACACACACACACTTAAGGGTACGAATACTAACGGATTTAGAATATCCAAGATTATCACAAAATGTTATTTGCTTTAAGAATAATTGTCATATATATATACATATTTTTTTTTTTAATTGTTTTTACAATTTAATAAGGGGAATGCGAAGTTCTACGTTATTTGACGATGTCAATCCACTTCAAACTTTCGCAGGGGGGCGATTGTGGCGATTCACATGATCTCGTCATATGCCCGCCATCATATAATCATATATCATCATCGTGATACTCACATCATCATTATCATCATCGAATTTAAGACATATTAGCATCATACGTCATCAAGCTAATACTAAAATTATCATTTAGTAGATATAGGCAATACAAATGCAAAATAAGAGTAACAGTGTGAATGTTTGCGGAAGCAAGTAAAACCATTCTTAAAACTAAACATACTACCACTTTAAAAATAGCAAGTTGATATTCACAAATTGACAACAGAGGAGTTGAGCTTTATTTAGACTAAATAAGAATCAAAATCCCATATACAACGCTTAGAGGGCGGGGGCTAGATCACGTGACGTGTCGGGAGTGTCCCGAGTGTCCCGAAGCTGTCGAAGCTGTCGAAGCTGTCGAAGCTGTTGAAGCTGTCAAAGCTGTCGAAGCTGTTGAAGCTGTCGAAGCTGTCGAAGCTGTCGAATGTCTCGAGCTATTGGTTATAAATAGGCAAGGGCTTAGTAGAAGGGGATTCTTTTTGTTTGGAACTCCGTCGGAGTAACATTACTTTCTGGCAGTTAAGGTATTAAAATTAATTCTAAGGGGAATTTCTGTCGGGTTTTTGTTTGTTTCTTGAACTATAATTACCTATTGAAATTAGTGGGGTTGTTGCTTTAAGGCTATTAAGCCTAGTCACATGCCAGAAATAGTGTTTTGGTACATGGTTGCCAGGTGAAAGATATTTAACCTTGCGGCTGTTAAACGAATATCTTTCAGACTCTTCTAGTTTTACCCGAGTTAGGCGGCTCGGGCACTAGCCATATATAAGTGCAGTGAATAGCCTACGAATGTGGATAGTTTTGTTTGGTGGAAGCAATGACCACACGTGATGGACATGCGGGCCTTTCCGCGCTTGCCGAAGCCAAATGGACCTCCATGCTCGGTCTCATATACTAATATATTTATATGTCTGCTTTATATACACATATTAGGGCGAGCTACTCCATGCTTCCGGCGTCTCATCAGCCGCGTGGGGGGGGCTCAAATACACCGATGATAGTCACTTCTTCGGGCTAATCACCCGAACTTACAGTTCAGTTTAGCTAGGCCCATACACGTTTAAATATAAATGTGAGACCCAGGTCTCTAGTGTTCTTTGTATTAGCTAAGGAACGGGGGTATGGGGATAGGTACACTCCAGTAGAAATATTAATACGGGGTTCTTTATCTTCCGAGCAATCGGCCATTCGTCATTAACTAACATAACATCTATTCAAATTATTTTAACCTTGTTAGGTATAGTGGTTAAGAGGTTGAACTATTATTTTCTTAAGTGGTTATGACCCGGGGAAGTTAGTAGGGGAAAAGCAGTCTTGTAGCGGTTTGTAAAGATTGGGAATACGGAATCTGGTATTTAGGTCATCCAGATATTTAACACCTTTAACTTACCAACATTAATTATAGAAATAATTAATTAAAATTTACCGATTATGTGTTGAAGCAATGTACCTTGATATAGCTTAAGTGATAGAATGGAATCACTGAAGTAAAGTTAAGCCAATTAGCTGTAGATATTCGCTTTCTCAATGAACAGAAATAGTTTAAACTTTGTTATAATTTTGATAAGGAAATTGTGGATTGTTGTATAGTACTACAAAGCATTCCTAAGACTGGATGTGGAGTATCTGAAGTGTAAATTGCTAAAAGAAAAGCCGGGGACTTATGGATAGCAATAATGAAAGTTATTCGTCCTCGTATTTACATCACAGATCTCAGAACTAAAGTAATTTATATCACAAAGGTTGAGAGTAATTTCCTTTTTCAAAATCAGTCATTCGAGAGTTGAAAGATACTCCGATCGGCACAATAGTCTTCATGATTTCAAGGGTATGCTACATTTATGAGTATGGTCAAACGAAAACCAAGTTCTAGAACTCATTAGAAGGGTTCATACCTACTAGGGAAGAGTAGTGTATTAGACTTCTTACAAATACAATTATAACTTCATTTTTTCTGAATTATCAGTTTTACAATCATTACATATATTTAGCAAGTTGTAGGGTTAGGCAGGTAGCTTAACCTAGCGTAGGCCTTGTGTAGTTAACTTAAGAAGCTTGCGCCAAGAGGCTTCCCTAAAAGATGGATCCTTGACACTATGCCGAAGGCTAGGACGTCATGCATAGATGTGATGAGATCCCACAGTGGTTTAATCAGTTATTAGCCAGGCGTGAAGGTCCGTCCATCCCTGTCCTGTATGTCTTAATTAGCTTTGCCAAAATAGATTAGATAGCTAAGGCATACAGTATTACTCCTTCACACACTTAGAAGGGTTGGCGATTTTCTAAAAAAAAAATTATATTTTTTTTTACACCTTAAAGTTACCTTCTTCATCCTACTATAATCTAGGTTTTACTAGGTCTTAATTGTGAAGACTATAACGACTACCTATTTATTGCTTAGGTCTAGAATCCACTTCAGATTGTTCTACTATAGTTTATTTAAGGGATGTATACCATCTTCTCAGATTAAGGTGTAATGACAAAATTTATTTAATATTGTCAAATATGAAAACTTAAGATTAATTAAATTCATAATAAAATCTCATAGATCCTGTAACTTTCACCTGTTTATAGATTGGTAATGAAGTGTAGTTTCATATTGTACATAGACATATGTTTTCTAATCATTCTGGAGTAAGAACATGCAATTTTAAAAAAACTAAATTACCCTTCATTTCGGAATCTTAATAATGTTTGGGTTGATTCACATATTGATTTTTATTGTTACCTAATGAAACCTATTTCAACTATATCTGACTATGGACTAAATGAATTTGATATTTCATATAGAATTAAATAATTTTTATAAGAGTATCTATAATATTCCATATTGAATTTGCTATAGGAACTGTGGATATTTTTGGTGGCTAGCCACATAGGAAGTAACAGTTTATATTTTGAGGATAGATAGCATTAAGTTAAGTTAAAAATTTAATTTAGTACAAAGAATCAAGGTAGCAGTAGGATAGGAGAAGCTTGCATTAAATAAGTAAGAGAATACACATTTATTTGGTAATACATGGTAGCATAGCACAGTATATGGGTACGGAAGCGCTAGGCGACACATCACGGTTAGATTTCTTTTAAAAGAGCTTGAGTTACTACTTCAACGTGGGTTCCTGTCATCTAGACGTTCACAACGGTTAAACCGATCACTTTTTGGCCATTAGTATTAAGAAATGTTCAGCTCAACTGTATAAAGATCCTTTCATATTTAGGTTTGTTTAGATGTAGTCCCTGGAAGGTTGTGTGGTAGTCCCTGGAAGGCTAGGTAATTGTTGTAGGGTTTTCTTAGAGCTTCGTTGTAGGAGTGGAATTTGGAGTCGAGTGTGAAGAGGCGAAGGACCTGTACCTTTAGTTTAGGGCTTAGCATACATTACGATTGGTGGTCCCGTGACTCAGGATAACTCTAGAGTTGAAGTACCTCCGAGTATCTATTACAAGTTGGTGCTCGTTCCCAGGATGTATTTATTTAGCAGATGGTCTTGATAAGTGTGACACTATGTCCTTTTTATTAGGTTTGCAATCGTTGTTATTTCCAGCTATATCAATAAAATAATTGTTGAATTCCTGAGCTATTGCTTGTGGATCGGTTATGACTGTACCCTTAATATTTAAACGTGTAGTGGTATCCTTAGGCAACTTCGGTTTATTGTTGTTTATGACTTGCCATGTGGCTTTCGTTTTATTAGTTGAGCTTTTAATATAATGATCGTTTTGTGCCTTTTGTGTCAAATTAATTATTTTCTTGAGTCTAGTAGAGTACGTTTTAAACTTTATTTTGTCACTAGTCTTAGAAGATAACCTATATTTCCATAGCATTTGTCTTTTCCGTTTACAGCAGTGTCGTATACCTTTTGTGAGCCATTTTGTTTTTTTCGCGATCGAGATTTTTATTTTCCTTAATGGGAAACATAGATTATAGAAAAGTTGAAGTTCTTCTATAAAGTAATTGTAAGCTTGATTTGGATCGTTAGTCGCATATACTTCACTAAAGCTCAGTCTTTCAATACATTCATAAAATTTCTGTATGTTTTCCTCCGAATAGTCTCTTTGCACTCTATACCAGTGTGTTAGTACATATGTTTTTTTGACTGGGCATGTCATTAGTTGTGCCGTGTGGTCGGAGAGAGCTAGTTCGATGATTTCACATTTGCTGCCTTTTATGTTGTGAATGATATTATCTATGCAGGTCTTGCTTACCATACGTGTAGGTTTATTGAGCCCGATTCTAAGGTTATAGCCTTGTATTAAATGTTTGAATTTTGATGAAGCAGTTGTATTTTTTAACAAGTCAATGTTGAAGTCTCCGCAAATTATGAAATTTTTATTCTTAAAGCGTAGATTGTTTAGAATTCCACCTAATTTATTATAAAATATTGATAATGACTTCGAGTCTGTCCTAGGGATCCGATATATGCAAATAATAATTACTTTATGCTCAGGGAGCTCTACGGCGGAGCACTCGACTATATTTGGAATACTAAGCGAAGTAATTTTTTTCAAGGCCAAAAATTTGTGTTTCCTATTAACAAGTATGCAAGACCCTCCGTTACGATTTTCCCTAAAAAAATGTCTGCTAAAACATAGTTAGTGATATTCAAGTATATTTACACTTCTGGCAGCAGTTCGTTTTCTTGGGGGTCGCAGTTTTAACCGAATCTAACCCACTTCTGGCAACAGTTCGTTTTCTTTGGGGTCGC